>OX243794.1:22831666-24247500 GCA_945859595.2 Megachile willughbiella | reverse complement strand
CAGAGACACATCGACAGAGACACAGAGACAGAGACACAGAGACAGAGACACCTCTGTGTCTCTACAGAGACACAGGGACAGAGACACAGAGACACAGAGACAGAGACACAGAGACAGAGACACAGAGACAGAGACACAGAGACAGAGACACAGAGACAGAGACACAGAGACAGAGACACAGAGACAGGGACACAGAGACAGAGACACAGAGACAGAGACACAGAGGCAGAGACAGACACAGAGACAGAGACAGAGACGGAGACAGAGGCGGAGATAGAGACGGAGACAGAGGCAGAGACAGAGACAGAGACAGAGACAGAGACAGAGACAGAGACAGAGGCAGAGACAGAGACAGAGACAGAGACAGAGACGGAGACGGAGACAGAGACAGAGACAGAGACTGAGACAGAGACAGAGACAGAGACATTGACAGAGGCAGAGACAGAGGTAGAGACAGAGACAGAGACAGAGACAGAGACAGAGATAGAGACAGAGACAGAAACAGAGACAGAGACAGAGACAGAGGCAGAGATAGAGACAGAGACAGAGACAGAACAGAGGGAGAGACAGCGACAGAGGCAGAGACAGAGACAGAGACGGAGACAAAGACGGAGACAGACGCAGGGACTGAGACAGAGGCAGAGACAGCGACAGAGACACAGACAGAGAGAGAGACAGAGACAGAGACAGAGACAGAGACAGAGACAGAGACAGAGACAGAGACAGAGACAGAGACAGAGACGGAGACAAAGACGGAGACAGACGCAGGGACTGAGACAGAGGCAGAGACAGCGACAGAGACACAGACAGAGACAGAGACAGAGACAGAGACAGAGATAGAGACAGAGACAGGGACAGAGACAGAGACAGACACAGAGACAGAGACAGAGACAGAGACAGAGACAGAGACAGAGACAGAGACAGAGACAGAGACAGAGACAGAGACAGAGACAGAGACAGAGACAGATACAGAGACAGAGACAGAGACAGAGACAGAGACAGAGACAGAGACAGAGACAGAGACAGAGACAGAGACAGAGACAGAGACAGAGACAGAGACAGAGACAGAGACAGGGACAGAGACAGAGACAGAGATGGAGACGGAGACGGAGACGGAGACAGAGACAGAGACAGAGATAGAGACACAGAGACAAATACACAGAGACAGAGACACAGAGACAGAGACACAGGGACAGGGGCACAGAGACAGAGACAGAGACGGAGACAGAGAGAGAGATAGAGACAGAGACAGAGACGGAGACACAGACACAGAGACAGAGAAAGAGAGACAGAGACAGAGACAGAGACAGAGACAGAGAGAGAGGCAGAGACAGAGACAGAGACAGAGACAGAGACAGAGACAGAGACAGAGACAGAGACAGAGACAGAGACAGAGACGGAGACGGAGACGGAGACGGAGACAGAGACAGAGACAGAGACAGAGACACAGAGACGGAGACACAGATACATAGGCGCACAGACTGAGACACAGATTAAGACACACGGAGACAGAGGCAGAGGCACAGAGAAAGATACAAGGAGAGTTAGACACAGAGACAGAGACCCAGAGACAGAGACACAGAGACAGAGACACAGAGACAGGGACACAGAGACAGAGACACAGGGACACAGGGACAGAGACACAGAGACAGAGACACAGAGACAGAGACACATCGACAGAGACACAGAGACAGAGACACAGAGGCAGAGACACCTCTGTGTCTCTACAGAGACACAGGGACAGAGACACAGAGACACAGAGACAGAGACACAGAGACAGAGACACAGAGACAGAGACACAGAGACAGAGACACAGAGACAGAGACACAGAGACAGGGACACAGAGACAGAGACACAGAGACAGAGACACAGAGACAGAGACACAGAGACAGAGACAGACACAGAGACAGAGACAGAGACGGAGACAGAGGCAGAGATAGAGACGGAGACAGAGGCAGAGACAGAGACAGAGACAGAGACAGAGACAGAGACAGAGACAGAGGCAGAGACAGAGACAGAGACAGAGACAGAGACAGAGGCAGAGACAGAGACAGAGACAGAGACAGAGACGGAGACGGAGACAGAGACAGAGACAGAGACTGAGACAGAGACAGAGACAGAGACATTGACAGAGACAGAGACAGAGGTAGAGACAGAGACAGAGACAGAGACAGAGACAGAGACAGAGATAGAGACAGAGACAGAGACAGAGACAGAGACAGAGACAGAGGCAGAGATAGAGACAGAGACAGAGACAGAACAGAGGGAGAGACAGCGACAGAGGCAGAGACAGAGACAGAGACAGAGACAGAGACGGAGACAAAGACGGAGACAGACGCAGGGACTGAGACAGAGGCAGAGACAGCGACAGAGACACAGACAGAGAGAGAGACAGAGACAGAGACAGAGACAGAGACAGAGACAGAGACAGAGACAGAGACGGAGACAAAGACGGAGACAGACGCAGGGACTGAGACAGAGGCAGAGACAGCGACAGAGACACAGACAGAGACAGAGACAGAGACAGAGACAGAGATAGAGACAGAGACAGGGACAGAGACAGAGACAGACACAGAGATAGAGACAGAGACAGAGACAGAGACAGAGACAGAGACCGAGACAGAGACAGAGACGGAGACAAAGACCGAGACAGAGACAGAGACAGAGACAGAGACAGAGACAGAGGTAGAGGCAGAGACAGAGGCAGAGACGGAGGCAGAGACAGAGACAGAGACAGAGACAGAGACAGAGGCAAATAGACAGAGCTTCAGGGAAAGAGAAACAGAGACAGAGTCACCGAGACAGAGACGCAGAGACAGAGAGACAGAGATGGAGACACATGGACAGAGGCACTGAGGCAGAGACACAGAGACAGAGACCCAGAGACACAGACACCGACACGGAGACAGAGAGAGAGACAGAGGGAACGAGACACAGAGACAGAGACACAGACACAGACACAGAGACGCAGAGACAGTGACACAGAGACAGAGACACAGAGACAGAGATACAGAGATGGAGACACAGGGACAGAGACAGGGACACAGAGACTGATGCACAGAGACATAGACACAGAGACAGCGATGCAGAGACAGATACACAGAGACAGAGACGCAGAGGCAGTGACACAGAGACAGAGACACAGACGCCGGGACAGAGACTCAGAGACAGAGACAAATAGACAGAGAGTCAGGGAAAGAGACACAGAGACACAGTCACCGAGACAGAGACACAGAGACAGAGGCAGAGACACAGAGACAGAGACCCAGAGATAGAGACAGAGACAGACACATAAACAGAGACAGAGACAGAGACAGAGACACAGCGACGGAGACACAGATACATAGGCGCACAGACTGAGACACAGATTAAGACACACGGAGACAGAGGCAGAGGCACAGAGACAGAGACAAGGAGAGTTAGACACAGAGACAGAGACACAGAGACAGAGACACAGAGACAGAGACACAGAGACAGAGACACAGAGACAGAGACACAGAGACAGAGACACAGAGACAGAGACACAGAGACAGAGACACAGAGACAGAGACACAGAGACAGAGACACATCGACAGAGACACAGAGACAGAGACACAGAGACAGAGACACGGAGACAGAGACACAGAGACAGAGACGGAGACCGAGAGAGAGATAGAGACAGAGACAGAGACAGAGACACAGAGACAGAGAAAGAGAGACAGAGACAGAGACGGAGACAGAGACTGTGAGAGAGACAGAGGCAGAGACAGAGACAGAGACAGAGACAGAGACAGAGACAGAGACAGAGACAGAGACAGAGACAGAGACAGAGACAGAGACAGAGACAGAGACAGAGACCGAGACAGAGACGGAGACAGAGACAGGGACAGAGACAGAGACAGAGATGGAGACGGAGACGGAGACGGAGACAGAGACAGAGACAGAGATAGAGACACAGAGACAAATACACAGAGACAGAGACACAGAGACAGAGACACAGGGACAGGGGCACAGAGACAGAGACAGAGACGGAGACAGAGAGAGAGATAGAGACAGAGACAGAGACGGAGACACAGACACAGAGACAGAGAAAGAGAGACAGAGACAGAGACAGAGACAGAGACAGAGAGAGAGGCAGAGACAGAGACAGAGACAGAGACAGAGACAGAGACAGAGACAGAGACAGAGACAGAGACAGAGACAGAGACGCAGACGGAGACGGAGACGGAGACAGAGACAGAGACAGAGACAGAGACACAGAGACGGAGACACAGATACATAGGCGCACAGACTGAGACACAGATTAAGACACACGGAGACAGAGGCAGAGGCACAGAGAAAGATACAAGGAGAGTTAGACACAGAGACAGAGACCCAAAGACAGAGACACAGAGACAGAGACACAGAGACAGGGACACAGAGACAGAGACACAGGGACACAGAGACAGAGACACAGAGACAGAGACACAGAGACAGAGACACATCGACAGAGACACAGAGACAGAGACACAGAGACAGAGACACCTCTGTGTCTCTACAGAGACACAGGGACAGAGACACAGAGACACAGAGACAGAGACACAGAGACAGAGACACAGAGACAGAGACACAGAGACAGAGACACAGAGACAGAGACACAGAGACAGGGACACAGAGACAGAGACACAGAGACAGAGACACAGAGACAGAGACACAGAGACAGAGACAGACACAGAGACAGAGACAGAGACGGAGACAGAGGCAGAGATAGAGACGGAGACAGAGGCAGAGACAGAGACAGATACAGAGACAGAGACAGAGACAGAGACAGAGACAGAGGCAGAGACAGAGACAGAGACAGAGACAGAGACGGAGACGGAGACAGAGACAGAGACAGAGACTGAGACAGAGACAGAGACAGAGACATTGACAGAGACAGAGACAGAGGTAGAGACAGAGACAGAGACAGAGACAGAGACAGAGGTAGAGACAGAGACAGAGACAGAGACAGAGACAGAGACAGAGGCAGAGATAGAGACAGAGACAGAGACAGAACAGAGGGAGAGACAGCGACAGAGGCAGAGACAGAGACAGAGACAGAGACAGAGACAGAGACGGAGACAAAGACGGAGACAGACGCAGGGACTGAGACAGAGGCAGAGACAGCGACAGAGACACAGACAGAGAGAGAGACAGAGACAGAGACAGAGACAGAGACAGAGACAGAGACAGAGACAGAGACAGAGACAGAGACAGAGACAGAGACGGAGACAAAGACGGAGACAGACGCAGGGACTGAGACAGAGGCAGAGACAGCGACAGAGACACAGACAGAGACAGAGACAGAGACCGAGACAGAGACAGAGACGGAGACAAAGACCGAGACAGAGACAGAGACAGAGACAGAGACAGAGACAGAGACAGAGGTAGAGACAGAGACAGAGACAGAGGCAGAGACGGAGGCAGAGACAGAGACAGAGACAGAGACAGAGACAGAGGCAAATAGACAGAGCTTCAGGGAAAGAGAAACAGAGACAGAGTCACCGAGACAGAGACGCAGAGACAGAGAGACAGAGATGGAGACACATGGACAGAGGCACTGAGGCAGAGACACAGAGACAGAGACCCAGAGACACAGACACCGACACGGAGACAGAGAGAGAGACAGAGGGAACGAGACACAGAGACAGAGACACAGACGCAGAGACAGAGACGCAGAGACAGTGACACAGAGACAGAGACACAGAGACAGAGATACAGAGATGGAGACACAGGGACAGAGACAGGGACACAGAGACTGATGCACAGAGACATAGACACGGAGACAGCGATGCAGAGACAGATACACAGAGACAGAGACGCAGAGGCAGTGACACAGAGACAGAGACACAGACGCCGGGACAGAGACTCAGAGACAGAGACAAATAGACAGAGATTCAGGGAAAGAGACACAGAGACACAGTCACCGAGACAGAGACACAGAGACAGAGGCAGAGACACAGAGACAGAGACCCAGAGATAGAGACAGAGACAGACACATAAACAGAGACAGAGACAGAGACAGAGACACAGCGACGGAGACACAGATACATAGGCGCACAGACTGAGACACAGATTAAGACACACGGAGACAGAGGCAGAGGCACAGAGACAGAGACACAGAGACAGAGACACATCGACAGAGACACAGAGACAGAGACACAGAGACAGAGACACAGAGACAGAGACACAGAGACAGAGACACAGAGACAGAGACACGGAGACAGAGACAGAGACGGAGACCGAGAGAGAGATAGAGACAGAGACAGAGACAGAGACACAGAGACAGAGAAAGAGAGACAGAGACAGAGACGGAGACAGAGACCGTGAGAGAGACAGAGGCAGAGACAGAGACAGAGACAGAGACAGAGACAGAGACAGAGACAGAGACAGAGACAGAGACAGAGACAGAGACAGAGACAGAGACAGAGACAGAGACAGAGACAGAGACAGAGACAGAGACAGAGACAGAGACAGAGACAGAGACAGAGACAGAGACAGAGACAGAGACAGAGACAGAGACAGAGACAGAGACAGAGACAGAGACAGAGACAGAGACAGAGACAGAGACAGAGACAGAGACAGAGACAGAGACAGAGATAGAGACAGAGACAGAGACAGAGACAGAGACAGAGACAGAGACAGAGACAGAGACAGGGACAAAGACAGAGACAGAGATGGAGACGGAGACGGAGACGGAGACAGAGACAGAGACAGAGATAGAGACAGAGACAGAGGTAGAGACAGAGACAGAGGCAGAGACGGAGGCAGAGACAGAGACAGAGACAGAGACAGAGACAGAGGCAAATAGACAGAGCTTCAGGGAAAGAGAAACAGAGACAGAGTCACCGAGACAGAGACACAGAGACAGAGGCAGAGACACAGAGACAGAGACCCAGAGATAGAGACAGAGACAGACACATAAACAGAGACAGAGACAGAGACAGAGACAGAGACAGAGACAGAGACAGAGACAGAGACAGAGACAGAGACAGAGACAGAGACAGAGACAGAGACAGAGACATAGAGACATAGGCACGGAGGCAGAGAAGCAGGGACAGAGACAAAGAGACAGAGGCAGAGACACACAGACAGAGACCCAGAGACAGAGACAGAGACACAGACGGATACAGAGACGGAGGCAGAGACAGAGACAGAGATAGAAACAGAGACAGAGACAGAGACATAGATGGAGACGGAGACGGAGGCAGGGACAGAGACGGAGACAGAGGCAAATAGACAGAGATTCAGGGAAAGAGACACAGAGACACAGTCACCGAGACAGAGACACAGAGACAGAGGCAGAGACAGAGACAGAGACAGAGATGAAGACGCGACGGGGACAGAGACAGGGACAGAGCCAGACACAGAAACGGAGACAGAGACAGTGACTGAGGCAGAGACAGAGACAGAGACGGAGGCAGAGACAGAGACAGAGACAGAGAGAGAGACAGAGACAGAGACAGAGACAGAGACAGATGCAGAGACAGAGACAGAGACAGAGACAGAGACAGAGGGAGAGACACCGACAGAGGCAGAGACAGAGACAGAGACAGAGACAGAGACAGAGACAGAGACAGAGACAGAGACAGAGACAGAGACAGAGGCAGAGACAGAGACAGAGACAGAGACAGAGACAGAGACAGAGACAGAGCCAGAGACAGAGACAGAGACATAGACAGAGACAGAGGCAGGGACAGAGACACAGACCGAGGAAGAGACAGAAACAAAGACAGAGGGAGAGACAGGGAAACAGACAGAGACAGAGGGGTAGGAGACAAGGTCGGAGGCAGAGGGGCAGGGGACAAAGACGGAGACAAGTACGGAGACAAAGACGGAGACAGAGACAGAGACTGAGACTGAGACAGAGACAGAGACAGAGACAGAGACAGAGACAGAGACAGAGACGGAGACAAAGACCGAGACAGAGACAGAGACACAGACAGAGACAGAGACAGAGACAGAGGCAGAGGCAGAGGCAGAGACAGAGACAGAGACAGAGACAGAGACAGAGACAGAGACAGAGACAGAGGCAGAGACAGAGACAGAGACAGAGACAGAGACAGAGACAGAGGGAGCGACAGCGACAGAGGCAGAGACAGGGACAGAGACAGAGACAGAGACAGAGACAGAGACAGAGACAGAGACAGAGGCAGAGACGGAGACAGAGACAGAGACAGAGACAGAGACAGAGACAGAGACCGAGACAGAGACAGAGACGGAGACAAAGTCCGAGACAGAGACAGAGACAGAGACAGAGACAGAGACAGAGACAGAGGTAGAGACAGAGACAGAGGCAGAGACGGAGGCAGAGACAGAGACAGAGACAGAGACAGAGACAGAGGCAAATAGACAGAGCTTCAGGGAAATAGAAACAGAGACAGAGTCACCGAGACAGAGACGCAGAGACAGAGAGACAGAGATGGAGACACATGGACAGAGGCACTGAGGCAGAGACACAGAGACAGAGACCCAGAGACACAGACACCGACACGGAGACAGAGAGAGAGACAGAGGGAACGAGACACAGAGACAGAGACACAGACACAGAGACAGCGACGCAGAGACAGTGACACAGAGACAGAGACACAGAGACAGAGATACAGAGATGGAGACACAGAGACAGAGACAGGGACACAGAGACTGATGCACAGAGACATAGACACAGAGACAGCGATGCAGAGACAGATACACAGAGACAGAGACGCAGAGGCAGTGACACAGAGACAGAGACACAGACGCCGGGACAGAGACTCAGAGACAGAGACAAATAGACAGAGATTCAGGGAAAGAGACACAGAGACACAGTCACCGAGACAGAGACACAGAGACAGAGGCAGAGACACAGAGACAGAGACCCAGAGATAGAGACAGAGACAGACACATAAACAGAGACAGAGACAGAGACAGAGACACAGCGACGGAGACACAGATACATAGGCGCACAGACTGAGACACAGATTAAGACACACGGAGACAGAGGCAGAGGCACAGAGACAGAGACACAGAGACAGAGACACATCGACAGAGACACAGAGACAGAGACACAGAGACAGAGACACAGAGACAGAGACACAGAGACAGAGACACGGAGACAGAGACAGAGACGGAGACCGAGAGAGAGATAGAGACAGAGACAGAGACAGAGACACAGAGACAGAGAAAGAGAGACAGAGACAGAGACGGAGACAGAGACCGTGAGAGAGACAGAGGCAGAGACAGAGACAGAGACAGAGATAGAGACAGAGACAGAGACAGAGACAGAGACAGAGACAGAGACAGAGACAGAGACAGAGACAGAGACAGAGACAGAGACAGAGACAGAGACAGAGACAGAGACAGAGATAGAGACAGAGACAGAGACAGAGACAGAGACAGAGACAGAGACAGAGACAGAGACAGGGACAGAGACAGAGACAGAGATGGAGACGGAGACGGAGATGGAGACAGAGACAGAGACAGAGATAGAGACAGAGACAGAGGTAGAGACAGAGACAGAGGCAGAGACGGAGGCAGAGACAGAGACAGAGACAGAGACAGAGACAGAGGCAAATAGACAGAGCTTCAGGGAAAGAGAAACAGAGACAGAGTCACCGAGACAGAGACACAGAGACAGAGGCAGAGACACAGAGACAGAGACCCAGAGATAGAGACAGAGGCAGACACATAAACAGAGACAGAGACAGAGACAGAGACAGAGACAGAGACAGAGACAGAGACAGAGACAGAGACAGAGACAGAGACAGAGACAGAGACAGAGACATAGAGACATAGGCACGGAGGCAGAGAAGCAGGGACAGAGACAAAGAGACAGAGGCAGAGACACACAGACAGAGACCCAGAGACAGAGACAGAGACACAGACGGATACAGAGACGGAGGCAGAGACAGAGACAGAGATAGAAACAGAGACAGAGACAGAGACATAGATGGAGACGGAGACGGAGGCAGGGACAGAGACGGAGACAGAGGCAAATAGACAGAGATTCAGGGAAAGAGACACAGAGACACAGTCACCGAGACAGAGACACAGAGACAGAGGCAGAGACAGAGACAGAGACAGAGATGAAGACGGCGACGGGGACAGAGACAGGGACAGAGCCAGACACAGAAACGGAGACAGAGACAGTGACTGAGGCAGAGACAGAGACAGAGACGGAGGCAGAGACAGAGACAGAGACAGAGAGAGAGACAGAGACAGAGACAGAGACAGAGACAGATGCAGAGACAGAGACAGAGACAGAGACAGAGACAGAGGGAGAGACACCGACAGAGGCAGAGACAGAGACAGAGACAGAGACAGAGACAGAGACAGAGACAGAGACAGAGACAGAGACAGAGGCAGAGACAGAGACAGAGACAGAGACAGAGACAGAGACAGAGACAGAGCCAGAGACAGAGACAGAGACAGAGACAGAGACAGAGGCAGGGACAGAGACACAGACCGAGGAAGAGACAGAAACAAAGACAGAGGGAGAGACAGGGAAACAGACAGAGACAGAGGGGTAGGAGACAAGGTCGGAGGCAGAGGGGCAGGGGACAAAGACGGAGACAAGTACGGAGACAAAGACGGAGACAGAGACAGAGACTGAGACTGAGACAGAGACAGAGACAGAGACAGAGACAGAGACAGAGACAGAGACGGAGACAAAGACCGAGACAGAGACAGAGACACAGACAGAGACAGAGACCGAGACAGAGGCAGAGGCAGAGACAGAGACAGAGACAGAGACAGAGACAGAGACAGAGACAGAGACAGAGGCAGAGACAGAGACAGAGACAGAGACAGAGACAGAGACAGAGGGAGCGACAGCGACAGAGGCAGAGACAGGGACAGAGACAGAGACAGAGACAGAGACAGAGACAGAGACAGAGACAGAGGCAGAGACGGAGACAGAGACAGAGACAGAGACAGAGACAGAGACAGAGACAGAGACAGGGCCAGAGACAGAGACAGAGACAGATACAGTGACGGAGACAAAGACCGAGACAGAGTCAGAGACCCAGACAGAGAGAGCGACAGAGACAGAGGTAGAGACAGAGACAGAGACAGAGACAGAGACAGAGACCGAGGCAGAGATAGAGACAGAGGCAGAGACAGAGACAGAGACAGAGACAGATACAGATACAGAGACGTAGACAGAGACAGAGACAGAGACAGAGACGGAGACAAAGACCGAGACAGAGACAGAGACACAGACAGAGAGAGAGACAGAGACAGAGACAGAGACAGAGACAGAGACAGAGACAGAGACAGAGACGGAGATAGAGGCAGAGACAGAGACAGGGTCAGAGACGGAGACAGAGACAGAGGAAGAGACAGCGACAGAGACAAAGACAGAGACAGAGACAGAGGCAGTGACAGAGACAGAGACAGAGACAGAGACAGAGACAGAGACAGAGACAGAGACAGAGACAGAGACAGAGACAGAGACAGAGACAGAGACGGAGACGGAGATAGAGGCAGAGACAGAGACAGAGACGGAGACAGAGGCAGAGACATAGCCAGGGACAGAGACAAAGACAGAGACAGAATGAGAGACAGCGATAGAGACAGAGACAGAGACAGAGACAGAGACAGAGACAGAGACAGAGACAGAGACAGAGACAGAGACAGAGACACAGCGACGGAGACACAGATACATAGGCGCACAGACTGAGACACAGATTAAGACACACGGAGACAGAGGCAGAGGCACAGAGACAGAGACAAGGAGAGTTAGACACAGAGACAGAGACACAGAGACAGAGACACAGAGACAGAGACACAGAGACAGAGACACAGAGACAGAGACACATCGACAGAGACACAGAGACAGAGACACAGAGACAGAGACACAGAGACAGAGACATAGAGACATAGGCACGGAGGCAGAGAAGCAGGGACAGAGACAAAGAGACAGAGGCAGAGACACACAGACAGAGACCCAGGGACAGAGACAGAGACACAGACGGATACAGAGACGGAGGCAGAGACAGAGACAGAGATAGAAACAGAGACAGAGACAGAGACATAGATGGAGACGGAGACGGAGGCAGGGACAGAGACGGAGACAGAGGCAAATAGACAGAGATTCAGGGAAAGAGACACAGAGACACAGTCACCGAGACTGAGACACAGAGACAGAGGCAGAGACAGAGACAGAGACAGAGATGAAGACGGCGACGGGGACAGAGACAGGGACAGAGCCAGACACAGAAACGGGGACAGAGACAGTGACTGAGGCAGAGACAGAGACAGAGACGGAGGCAGAGACAGAGACAGAGACAGAGAGAGAGACAGAGACAGAGACAGAGACAGAGACAGATGCAGAGACAGAGACAGAGACAGAGACAGAGACAAAGGGAGAGACACCGACAGAGGCAGAGACAGAGACAGAGACAGAGACACAGACAGAGAGAGAGACAGAGACAGAGACAGAGACAGAGGAAGAGACAGAGACAGAGACAGAGACAGAGACAGAGACAGAGACAGAGACAGAGACAGAGACAGAGAGAGAGACAGAGACAGGGACAGAGACAGAGGCAGAGACAGAGACAGAGACAGAGACAGAGACAGAGACGGACACGGAGAAGGAGACGGAGACGGAGACAGAGACAGAGACAGAGACAGAGACAGAGACAGAGACAGAGACAGAGACGGAGACGGAGACGGAGACAGAGACAGAGACAGAGACAGAGACACAGCGACGGAGACACAGATACATAGGCGCACAGACTGAGACACAGATTAAGACACACGGAGACAGAGGCAGATGCACAGAGACAGAGACAAGGAGAGTTAGACACAGAGATAGAGACACAGAGACAGAGACACAGAGACAGAGACACAGAGACAGAGACACAGAGACAGAGACACAGAGACAGAGACACAGAGACAGAGACACAGAGACAGAGACACAGAGACAGAGACACAGAGACAGAGACACAGAGACAGAGACACAGAGACAGAGACACAGAGACAGAGACACAGAGACAGAGACACAGAGACAGAGACACAGAGACAGAGACACAGAGACAGAGACACAGAGACAGAGACACAGAGACAGAGACACAGAGACAGAGACACAGAGACAGAGACACAGAGACAGAGACACAGAGACAGAGACACAGAGACAGAGACACAGAGACAGAGACACAGAGACAGAGACACAGAGACAGAGACACAGAGACAGAGACACAGAGACAGAGACACAGAGACAGAGACACAGAGACAGAGACACAGAGACAGAGACACAGAGACAGAGACACAGAGACAGAGACACAGAGACAGAGACACAGAGACAGAGACACAGAGACAGAGACACAGAGACACAGACACAGAGACAGAGACACAGAGACAGAGACACAGAGACAGGGGCACAGAGACACAGAGACAGAGACACAGAGACAGAGACACAGAGACAGAGACACAGAGACGGAGACACAGAGACGGAGACACGGAGACAGAGACACAGGGACAGAGACACAGAGACAGAGACACAGAGACAGAGACACAGAGACAGAGATACAGAGAGAGAGACACAGAGACAGAGACACAGAGACAGAGACACAGAGACAGAGACACAGAGACAGAGACACAGAGACAGATACACAGAGACAGGGGCACAGAGACAGAGACAGAGACGGAGACAGAGAGAGAGATAGAGACAGAGACAGAGGCAGAGACAGAGACAGAGAAACAGGGACAGAGAAAGAGAGACAGAGAAAGAGACAGAGACAGAGACAGAGAGAGAGACAGAGACAGGGACAGAGACAGAGGCAGAGACAGAGACAGAGACAGAGACAGAGACAGAGACAGAGACAGAGACAGAGACAGAGACGGAGACGGAGACGGAGACAGAGACAGAGACAGAGACAGAGACAGAGACAGAGACAGAGACAGAGACGGACACGGAGAAGGAGACGGAGACGGAGACAGAGACAGAGACAGAGACAGAGACACAGAGACGGAGACACAGATACATAGGCGCACAGACTGAGACACAGATTAAGACACACGGAGACAGAGGCAGAGGCACAGAGACAGAGACAAGGAGAGTTAGACACAGAGACAGAGACACAGAGACAGACACACAGAGACAGAGACACAGAGACAGAGACAGAGACAGAGACAGAGACAGAGACGGAGACGGAGACGGAGACGGAGACAGAGACAGAGACAGAGACAGAGATAGAGACACGGAGACAGATACACAGAGACAGAGACACAGAGACAGAGACACAGGGACAGGGGCACAGAGACAGAGACAGAGACAGAGACGGAGACAGAGAGAGAGATAGAGACAGAGACAGAGACAGAGACAGAGACACAGAGACAGAGAAAGAGAGACAGAGACAGAGATAGAGACAGAGACAGAGACAGAGAGAGAGACAGAGACAGGGACAGAGACAGAGGCAGATACAGAGACGTAGACAGAGACAGAGACAGAGCCAGAGACAGAGACAGAGACATTGACAGAGACAGAGGCAGGGACAGAGACACAGACCGAGGAAGAGACAGAAACAAAGACAGAGGGAGAGACAGGGAAACAGACAGAGACAGAGGGGTAGGAGACAAGGTCGGAGGCAGAGGGACAGGGGACAAAGACGGAGACAAGTACGGAGACAAAGACGGAGACAGAGACAGAGACTGAGACTGAGACAGAGACAGAGACAGAGACAGAGACAGAGACAGAGACAGAGACGGAGACAAAGACCGAGACAGAGACAGAGACACAGACAGAGACAGAGACAGAGACAGAGGCAGAGGCAGAGACAGAGACAGAGACAGAGACAGAGACAGAGACAGAGACAGAGACAGAGGCAGAGACAGAGACAGAGACAGAGACAGAGACAGAGACAGAGGGAGCGACAGCGACAGAGGCAGAGACAGGGACAGAGACAGAGACAGAGACAGAGACAGAGACAGAGACACAGACAGAGGCAGAGACGGAGACAGAGACAGAGACAGAGACAGAGACAGGGCCAGAGACAGAGACAGAGACAGATACAGAGACGGAGACAAAGACCGAGACAGAGTCAGAGACCCAGACAGAGAGAGCGACAGAGACAGAGGTAGAGATAGAGACACGGAGACAGATACACAGAGACAGAGACACAGAGACAGAGACACAGGGACAGGGGCACAGAGACAGAGACAGAGACAGAGACGGAGACAGAGAGAGAGATAGAGACAGAGACAGAGACAGAGACAGAGACACAGAGACAGAGAAAGAGAGACAGAGACAGAGACAGAGACAGAGACAGAGACAGAGAGAGAGACAGAGACAGGGACAGAGACAGAGGCAGAGACAGAGACAGAGACAGAGACAGAGACAGAGACAGAGACAGAGGCAGAGACGGGGACAGAGACAGAGACAGAGACAGGGCCAGAGACAGAGACAGAGACAGATACAGAGACGGAGACAAAGACCGAGACAGAGTCAGAGACCCAGACAGAGAGAGCGACAGAGACAGAGGTAGAGACAGAGACAGAGACAGAGACAGAGACAGAGACAGAGGCAGAGATAGAGACAGAGACAGAGACAGAGACAGACGGAGAGAGAGCGACAGAGGCAGAGACAGAGACAGAGACAGAGACAGAGACAGAGACAGAGACAGAGACGGAGACGGAGATAGAGGCAGAGACAGAGACAGAGACGGAGACAGAGGCAGAGACATAACCAGGGACAGAGACAAAGACAGAGACAGAATGAGGGACAGCGATAGAGACAGAGACAGAGACAGAGACAGAGACAGAGACAGAGACAGAGACACATACAGAGACAGAGGCAGGGACAGGGACACAGACCGAGGAAGAGACAGAGACAAAGACAGAGGGAGAGACAGGGAAACAGACAGAGACAGAGGGGCAGGAGGCAAGGTCGGAGGCAGAGGGCCAGGGGACAAAGACGGAGACAAGGGCGGAGACAAAGACGGAGACAGAGACAGAGACTGAGACAGAGACAAAGACCGAGACAGAGACAGAGACACAGACAGAGAGAGAGACAGAGACAGAGACAGAGACAGAGGAAGAGACAGAGACAGAGACAGAGACAGAGACAGAGACAGAGACAGAGACAGAGACAGAGACAGAGACAGAGACAGAGACAGAGACAGAGACAGAGACACAGACAAAGACCGAGACAGAGACAGAGACACAGACAGGGACAGAGACAGAGACAGAGACAGAGACAGAGACAGAGGCGGAGACGGAGACAGAGACAGAGACAGAGACAGAGACAGAGACAGGGCCAGAGACAGAGACAGAGACAGAGACAGAGGGAGCGACAGCGACAGAGGCAGAGACAGGGACAGAGACAGAGACAGAGACAGAGACAGAGACAGAGACAGAGACAGAGACAGAGACAGAGACAGAGGCAGAGACGGGGACAGAGACAGAGACAGAGACAGGGCCAGAGACAGAGACAGAGGCAGAGATAGAGACAGAGACAGAGACAGAGACAGACGGAGAGAGAGCGACAGAGGCAGAGACAGAGACAGAGACAGAGACAGAGACAGAGACAGAGACAGATACAGAGACGTAGACAGAGACAGAGACAGAGACAGAGACGGAGACAAAGACCGAGACAGAGACAGAGACACCGACAGAGAGAGAGACAGAGACAGAGACAGAGACAGAGACAGAGACAGAGACAGAGACAGAGACGGAGATAGAGGCAGAGACAGAGACGGAGACGCAGATAGAGGCAGAGACAGAGACAGAGACAGAGACAGAGACAGAGACAGAGCCAGAGACAGAGACAGAGACATAGACAGAGACAGAGGCAGGGACAGAGACACAGACCGAGGAAGAGACAGAAACAAAGACAGAGGGAGAGACAGGGAAACAGACAGAGACAGAGGGGTAGGAGACAAGGTCGGAGGCAGAGGGGCAGGGGACAAAGACGGAGACAAGTACGGAGACAAAGACGGAGACAGAGACAGAGACTGAGGCTGAGACGGAGACAGAGACAGAGACTGAGGCTGAGACAGAGACAGAGACAGAGACAGAGACAGAGACAGAGACAGAGACAGAGACGGAGACAAAGACCGAGACAGAGACAGAGACACAGACAGAGACAGAGACAGAGACAGAGGCAGAGGCAGAGACAGAGACAGAGACAGAGACAGAGACAGAGACAGAGACAGAGACAGGGCCAGAGACAGAGACAGAGACAGATACAGAGACGGAGACAAAGACCGAGACAGAGTCAGAGACCCAGACAGAGAGAGCGACAGAGACAGAGGTAGAGACAGAGACAGAGACAGAGACAGAGACAGAGACAGAGGCAGAGATAGAGACAGAGCCAGAGACAGAGACAGAGGGAGAGAGAGCGACAGAGGCAGAGACAGAGACAGAGACAGAGACAGAGACAGAGACAGAGACAGAGACAGAGACAGAGACAGAGACAGAGGCAGAGACGGGGACAGAGACAGAGACAGAGACAGGGCCAGAGACAGAGACAGAGACAGATACAGAGACGGAGACAAAGACCGAGACAGAGTCAGAGACCCAGACAGAGAGAGCGACAGAGACAGAGGTAGACACAGAGACAGAGACAGAGACAGAGACAGAGACAGAGGCAGAGATAGAGACAGAGACAGAGACAGAGACAGACGGAGAGAGAGCGACAGAGGCAGAGACAGAGACAGAGACAGAGACAGAGACAGAGACAAAGACCGAGACAGAGACAGAGACACAGACAGAGAGAGAGACAGAGACAGAGACAGAGACAGAGACAGAGACAGAGACAGAGACAGAGACGGAGATAGAGGCAGAGACAGAGACGGAGACGGAGATAGAGGCAGAGACAGAGACAGAGACAGAGACAGAGACAGAGACAGAGACAGAGCCAGAGACAGAGACAGAGACATAGACAGAGACAGAGGCAGGGACAGAGACACAGACCGAGGAAGAGACAGAAACAAAGACAGAGGGAGAGACAGGGAAACAGACAGAGACAGAGGGGTAGGAGACAAGGTCGGAGGCAGAGGGGCAGGGGACAAAGACGGAGACAAGTACGGAGACAAAGACGGAGACAGAGACAAAGACTGAGGCTGAGACGGAGACAGAGACAGAGACTGAGGCTGAGACAGAGACAGAGACAGAGACAGAGACAGAGACAGAGACAGATACGGAGACAAAGACCGAGACAGAGACAGAGACACAGACAGAGACAGAGACAGAGACAGAGGCAGAGGCAGAGACAGAGACAGAGACAGAGACAGAGACAGAGACAGAGACAGAGACAGGGCCAGAGACAGAGACAGAGACAGATACAGAGACGGAGACAAAGACCGAGACAGAGTCAGAGACCCAGACAGAGAGAGCGACAGAGACAGAGGTAGAGACAGAGACAGAGACAGAGACAGAGACAGAGACAGAGGCAGAGATAGAGACAGAGACAGAGACAGAGACAGAGGGAGAGAGAGCGACAGAGGCAGAGACAGAGACAGAGACAGAGACAGAGACAGAGACAGAGACAGATACAGAGACGTAGACAGAGACAGAGACAGAGACAGAGACGGAGACAAAGACCGAGACAGAGACAGAGACACAGACAGAGAGAGAGACAGAGACAGAGACAGAGACAGAGACAGAGACAGAGACAGAGACAGAGACAGAGACGGAGACGGAGATAGAGGCAGAGACAGAGACAGGGTCAGAGACGGAGACAGAGACAGAGACAGAGGAAGAGACAGCGACAGAGACAAAGACAGAGACAGAGACAGAGGCAGTGACAGAGACAGAGACAGAGACAGAGACAGAGACAGAGACAGAGACAGAGGCAGAGACAGAGACAGAGACAGAGACGGAGACGGAGATAGAGGCAGAGACAGAGACAGAGACGGAGACAGAGGCAGAGACATAACCAGGGACAGAGACAAAGACAGAGACAGAATGAGAGACAGCGATAGAGACAGAGACAGAGACAGAGACAGAGACAGAGACAGAGACAGAGACACATACAGAGACAGAGGCAGGGACAGAGACACAGACCGAGGAAGAGACAGAGACAAAGACAGAGGGAGAGACAGGGAAACAGACAGAGACAGAGGGGCAGGAGGCAAGGTCGGAGGCAGAGGGCCAGGGGACAAAGACGGAGACAAGGACGGAGACAAAGACGGAGACAGAGACAGAGACTGAGACAGAGACAAAGACCGAGACAGAGACAGAGACACAGACAGAGAGAGAGACAGAGACAGAGACAGAGACAGATGAAGAGACAGAGACAGAGACAGAGACAGAGACAGAGACAGAGACGGAGACGGAGACGGAGACGGAGTCAGAGACAGAGACAGAGACAGAGACAGAGACAGAGACAGAGACACATACAGAGACAGAGGCAGGGACAGAGACACAGACCGAGGAAGAGACACAGACAAAGACAGAGGGAGAGACAGGGAAACAGACAGAGACAGAGGGGCAGGAGGCAAGGTCGGAGGCAGAGGGCCAGGGGACAAAGACGGAGACAAGGACGGAGACAAAGACGGAGACAGAGACAGAGACTGAGACAGAGACAAAGACCGAGACAGAGACAGAGACACAGACAGAGACAGAGACAGAGGCAGAGACAGAGACAGAGACAGAGACAGAGACAGAGGGAGCGACAGCGACAGAGGCAGAGACAGAGACAGAGACAGAGACAGAGACAGAGACAGAGACAGAGACGGAGACAGAGACAGAGACAGAGACAGAGACAGAGGCAGGGCCAGAGACAGAGACAGAGACAGATACAGAGACGGAGACAAAGACCGAGACAGAGTCAGAGACCCAGACAGAGAGAGCGACAGAGACAGAGGTAGAGACAGAGACAGAGACAGAGACAGAGACAGAGACAGAGGCAGAGATAGAGACAGAGACAGAGACAGAGACAGAGGGAGAGAGAGCGACAGAGGCAGAGACAGAGACAGAGACAGAGACAGAGACAGAGACAGAGACAGATACAGAGACGTAGACAGAGACAGAGACAGAGACAGAGACGGAGACAAAGACCGAGACAGAGACAGAGACACAGACAGAGAGAGAGACAGAGACAGAGACAGAGACACAGAGACAGAGACACAGAGACAGAGACACAGAGACAGAGACACAGAGACAGAGACACAGAGACAGAGACACAGAGACAGAGACACAGAGACAGAGACACAGTGACAGAGACACAGAGACAGAGACACAGAGACAGAGACACAGAGACAGAGACGCAGAGACAGAGACACAGAGACAGAGACACAGAGACAGAGACACAGAGACAGAGACACAGAGACAGAGACACAGAGACAGAGACACAGAGACAGAGACACAGAGACAGAGACACAGAGACAGAGACACAGTGACAGAGACGGAGACAGAGAGAGAGATAGAGACAGAGACAGAGACAGAGAGACAGAGACACAGAGACAGAGACACAGAGACAGAGACACAGAGACAGAAACAGAGACAGAGACACAGAGACAGAGACACAGAGGCAGAGACACAGAGACAGATACGCAGAGACAAAGTCACAGAGACAGAGACACAGATACATAGGCACAGGGACATAGACACAGAGAGAGAGAGACACAGAGACAGAGACAGAGACACAGACACAGAGACAGAGACACAGAGACAGAGACACAGAGACAGAGACACAGAGACAGAGACACAGAGACAGAGACACAGAGACAGAGACACAGAGACAGAGACACAGAGACAGAGACACAGAGACAGAGACACAGAGAGAGAGACACAGAGACAGAGACACAGAGACAAAGACACAGAGACAGAGACACAGAGACGGAGACACAGAGACGGAGACACAGGGACAGAGACGGAGACAGAGAGAGAAATAGAGACAGAGACAGAGACAGAGACACAGAGACAGAGACACAGAGACAGAGACACAGAGACAGAGACACAGAGACACAGAGACAGAGACACAGAAACAGAGACACAGAGGCAGAGACACATCGACAGAGACACAGAGACAGAGACACAGAGACAGAGACACAGAGACAGAGACACAGAGACAGAGACACAGAGACAGAGACACAGAGACACAGAGACAGAGACACAGAGACAGAGACACAGAGACAGAGACACAGAGATAGAGACACAGAGACAGAGACACAGTGACAGAGACGGAGACAGAGAGAGAGATAGAGACAGAGACAGAGACAGAGACAGGGACAGAGAGACAGAGACACAGAGACAGAGACACAGAGACAGAGACACAGAGGCAGAGACACAGAGACAGAGACACATCGACAGAGACACAGATACATAGGCGCACAGACTGAGACACAGATTAAGACACACGGAGACAGAGGCAGAGGCACAGAGACAGAGACAAGGACAGTTAGACACAGAGACAGAGACACAGAGACAGAGACACAGAGACAGAGACACAGAGACAGAGACACAGAGACAGAGACACAGAGACAGAGACACAGAGACCGGGGCACAGAGACAGAGACAGAGACGGAGACAGAGAGAGAGATAGAGACAGAGACAGAGGCGGAGACAGAGACAGAGACACAGGGACAGAGAAAGAGAGACAGAGACAGAGACAGAGACAGAGACAGAGAGAGAGACAGAGACAGAGGCAGAGATAGAGACGGAGACAGAGGCAGAGACAGAGACAGAGACAGAGACAGAGACAGAGACAGAGGCAGAGACAGAGACAGAGACAGAGACAGAGACGGAGACGGAGACAGAGACAGAGACAGAGACAGAGACAGAGACAGAGACAGAGACATTGACAGAGACAGAGACAGAGATAGAGACAGAGACAGAGACAGGGACAGAGGCAGAGACAGAGACAGAGATAGAGACAGAGACAGAGACAGAGACAGAGACAGAGACAGAGACAGAGACAGAGACAGAGACACAGACAGAGAGAGAGACAGAGACAGAGACAGAGACAGAGACAGAGACAGAGACAGAGACGGAGATAGAGGCAGAGACAGAGACAGGGTCAGAGACGGAGACAGAGACAGAGGAAGAGACAGCGACAGAGACAAAGACAGAGACAGAGACAGAGACAGAGGCAGTGACAGAGACAGAGACAGAGACAGAGACAGAGACAGAGACAGAGACAGAGACAGAGACAGAGACAGAGACAGAGACAGAGACAGAGACAGAGACAGAGACGGAGACGGAGATAGAGGCAGAGACAGAGACAGAGACGGAGACAGAGGCAGAGACATAACCAGGGACAGAGACAAAGACAGAGACAGAATGAGAGACAGCGATAGAGACAGAGACAGAGACAGAGACAGAGACAGAGACAGAGACAGAGACAGAGACACATACAGAGACAGAGGCAGGGACAGAGACACAGACCGAGGAAGAGACAGAGACAAAGACAGAGGGAGAGACAGGGAGACAGACAGAGACAGAGGGGCAGGAGGCAAGGTCGGAGGCAGAGGGCCAGGGGACAAAGACGGAGACAAGGCCGGAGACAAAGACGGAGACAGAGACAGAGACTGAGACAGAGACAAAGACCGAGACAGAGACAGAGACACAGACAGAGAGAGAGACAGAGACAGAGACTGAGACAGAGGAAGAGACAGAGACAGAGACAGAGACAGAGACAGAGACAGAGACAGAGACAGAGACAGAGACAGAGACAGAGACAGAGACAGAGACAGAGACAGAGACAGAGACAGAGACAAAGACCGAGACAGAGACAGAGACACAGACAGAGACAGAGACAGAGACAGAGACAGAGACAGAGACAGAGGCAGAGACGGAGACAGAGACAGAGACAGAGACAGAGACAGAGACAGGGCCAGAGACAGAGACAGAGACAGATACAGAGACGGAGACAAAGACCGAGACAGAGTCAGAGACCCAGACAGAGAGAGCGACAGAGACAGAGGTAGAGACAGAGACAGAGACAGAGACAGAGACAGAGACAGAGGCAGAGATAGAGACGGAGACAAAGACCGAGACAGAGACAGAGACACAGACAGAGACAGAGACAGAGACAGAGGCAGAGGCAGAGACAGAGACAGAGACAGAGACAGAGATAGAGACAGAGACAGAGACAGAGGCAGAGACAGAGACAGAGACAGAGACAGAGACAGAGACACAGACAGAGAGAGAGACAGAGACAGAGACAGAGACAGAGACAGAGACAGAGACAGAGACGGAGATAGAGGCAGAGACAGAGACAGGGTCAGAGACGGAGACAGAGACAGAGGAAGAGACAGCGACAGAGACAAAGACAGAGACAGAGACAGAGGCAGTGACAGAGACAGAGACAGAGACAGAGACAGAGACAGAGACAGAGACAGAGACAGAGACAGAGACAGAGACAGAGACACAGAGACAGAGACACAGAGACAGAGACACAGAGACAGAGACACAGAGACAGAGACACCGAGACAGAGACACAGAGACAGAGACACAGAGACAGAGACACAGAGACAGAGACACAGTGACAGAGACACAGAGACAGAGACACAGAGACAGAGACACAGAGACAGAGACACAGAGACAGAGACACAGAGACAGAGACACAGAGACAGAGACACAGAGACAGAGACGCAGAGACAGAGACACAGAGACAGAGACACAGAGACAGAGACACAGAGACAGAGACACAGAGACAGAGACACAGAGACAGAGACACAGAGACAGAGACACAGAGACAGAGACACAGAGACAGAGACACAGTGACAGAGACGGAGACAGAGAGAGAGATAGAGACAGAGACAGAGACAGAGAGACAGAGACACAGAGACAGAGACACAGAGACAGAGACACAGAGACAGAAACAGAGACAGAGACACAGAGACAGAGACACAGAGGCAGAGACACAGAGACAGATACGCAGAGACAAAGTCACAGAGACAGAGACACAGATACATAGGCACAGGGACATAGACACAGAGAGAGAGAGACACAGAGACAGAGACAGAGACACAGACACAGAGACAGAGACACAGAGACAGAGACACAGAGACAGAGACACAGAGACAGAGACACAGAGACAGAGACACAGAGACAGAGACACAGAGACAGAGACACAGAGACAGAGACACAGAGACAGAGACACAGAGAGAGAGACACAGAGACAGAGACACAGAGACAAAGACACAGAGACAGAGACACAGAGACGGAGACACAGAGACGGAGACACAGGGACAGAGACGGAGACAGAGAGAGAAATAGAGACAGAGACAGAGACAGAGACACAGAGACAGAGACACAGAGACAGAGACACAGAGACAGAGACACAGAGACACAGAGACAGAGACACAGAGACAGAGACACAGAGGCAGAGACACATCGACAGAGACACAGAGACAGAGACACAGAGACAGAGACACAGAGACAGAGACACAGAGACAGAGACACAGAGACAGAGACACAGAGACAGAGACACAGAGACAGAGACACAGAGACACAGAGACAGAGACACAGAGACAGAGACACAGAGACAGAGACACAGAGATAGAGACACAGAGACAGAGACACAGTGACAGAGACGGAGACAGAGAGAGAGATAGAGACAGAGACAGAGACAGAGACAGAGAGACAGAGACACAGAGACAGAGACACAGAGACAGAGACACAGAGGCAGAGACACAGAGACAGAGACACATCGACAGAGACACAGATACATAGGCGCACAGACTGAGACACAGATTAAGACACACGGAGACAGAGGCAGAGGCACAGAGACAGAGACAAGGACAGTTAGACACAGAGACAGAGACACAGAGACAGAGACACAGAGACAGAGACACAGAGACAGAGACACAGAGACAGAGACACAGAGACAGAGACACAGAGACCGGGGCACAGAGACAGAGACAGAGACGGAGACAGAGAGAGAGATAGAGACAGAGACAGAGGCGGAGACAGAGACAGAGACACAGGGACAGAGAAAGAGAGACAGAGACAGAGACAGAGACAGAGACAGAGAGAGAGACAGAGACAGAGGCAGAGATAGAGACGGAGACAGAGGCAGAGACAGAGACAGAGACAGAGACAGAGACAGAGACAGAGGCAGAGACAGAGACAGAGACAGAGACAGAGACGGAGACGGAGACAGAGACAGAGACAGAGACAGAGACAGAGACAGAGACAGAGACAGAGACATTGACAGAGACAGAGACAGAGATAGAGACAGAGACAGAGACAGGGACAGAGGCAGAGACAGAGACAGAGATAGAGACAGAGACAGAGACAGAGACAGAGACAGAGACAGAGACAGAGACAGAGACACAGACAGAGAGAGAGACAGAGACAGAGACAGAGACAGAGACAGAGACAGAGACAGAGACAGAGACGGAGATAGAGGCAGAGACAGAGACAGGGTCAGAGACGGAGACAGAGACAGAGGAAGAGACAGCGACAGAGACAAAGACAGAGACAGAGACAGAGACAGAGGCAGTGACAGAGACAGAGACAGAGACAGAGACAGAGACAGAGACAGAGACAGAGACAGAGACAGAGACAGAGACAGAGACAGAGACAGAGACAGAGACAGAGACGGAGACGGAGATAGAGGCAGAGACAGAGACAGAGACGGAGACAGAGGCAGAGACATAACCAGGGACAGAGACAAAGACAGAGACAGAATGAGAGACAGCGATAGAGACAGAGACAGAGACAGAGACAGAGACAGAGACAGAGACAGAGACAGAGACAGAGACACATACAGAGACAGAGGCAGGGACAGAGACACAGACCGAGGAAGAGACAGAGACAAAGACAGAGGGAGAGACAGGGAGACAGACAGAGACAGAGGGGCAGGAGGCAAGGTCGGAGGCAGAGGGCCAGGGGACAAAGACGGAGACAAGGCCGGAGACAAAGACGGAGACAGAGACAGAGACTGAGACAGAGACAAAGACCGAGACAGAGACAGAGACACAGACAGAGAGAGAGACAGAGACAGAGACTGAGACAGAGGAAGAGACAGAGACAGAGACAGAGACAGAGACAGAGACAGAGACAGAGACAGAGACAGAGACAGAGACAGAGACAGAGACAGAGACAGAGACAGAGACAGAGACAGAGACAAAGACCGAGACAGAGACAGAGACACAGACAGAGACAGAGACAGAGACAGAGACAGAGACAGAGACAGAGGCAGAGACGGAGACAGAGACAGAGACAGAGACAGAGACAGAGACAGGGCCAGAGACAGAGACAGAGACAGATACAGAGACGGAGACAAAGACCGAGACAGAGTCAGAGACCCAGACAGAGAGAGCGACAGAGACAGAGGTAGAGACAGAGACAGAGACAGAGACAGAGACAGAGACAGAGGCAGAGATAGAGACGGAGACAAAGACCGAGACAGAGACAGAGACACAGACAGAGACAGAGACAGAGACAGAGGCAGAGGCAGAGACAGAGACAGAGACAGAGACAGAGATAGAGACAGAGACAGAGACAGAGGCAGAGACAGAGACAGAGACAGAGACAGAGACAGAGACAGAGACACAGACAGAGAGAGAGACAGAGACAGAGACAGAGACAGAGACAGAGACAGAGACAGAGACGGAGATAGAGGCAGAGACAGAGACAGGGTCAGAGACGGAGACAGAGACAGAGGAAGAGACAGCGACAGAGACAAAGACAGAGACAGAGACAGAGGCAGTGACAGAGACAGAGACAGAGACAGAGACAGAGACAGAGACAGAGACAGAGACAGAGACAGAGACAGAGACAGAGACAGAGACAGCGACAGAGACGGAGACGGAGATAGAGGCAGAGACAGAGACAGAGACGGAGACAGAGGCAGAGACAGAGACAGAGACAGAGACAGAGACAGAGACAGAGACAGAGACAGAGACAGAGACAGAGACAGAGACAAAGACCGAGACAGAGACAGAGACACAGACAGAGACAGAGACAGAGACAGAGGCAGAGGCAGAGACAGAGACAGAGACAGAGACAGAGACAGAGACAGAGACAGAGACAGAGGCAGAGACAGAGACAGAGACAGAGACAGAGACAGAGACAGAGGGAGCGACAGCGACAGAGGCAGAGACAGGGACAGAGACAGAGACAGAGACAGAGACAGAGACAGAGACAGAGACAGAGACAGAGACAGAGGCAGAGACGGGGACAGAGACAGAGACAGAGACAGGGCCAGAGACAGAGACAGAGACAGATACAGAGACGGAGACAAAGACCGAGACAGAGTCAGAGACCCAGACAGAGAGAGCGACAGAGACAGAGGTAGAGACAGAGACAGAGACAGAGACAGAGACAGAGACAGAGGCAGAGATAGAGACAGAGACAGAGACAGAGACAGAGGGAGAGAGAGCGACAGAGGCAGAGACAGAGACAGAGACAGAGACAGAGACAGAGACAGAGACAGAGACAGATACAGAGACGTAGACAGAGACAGAGACAGAGACAGAGACGGAGACAAAGACCGAGACAGAGACAGAGACACAGACAGAGAGAGAGACAGAGACAGAGACAGAGACAGAGACAGAGACAGAGACGGAGATAGAGGCAGAGACAGAGACAAAGACCGAGACAGAGACAGAGACAGAGACAGAGACAGAGACAGAGACAGAGACAGAGCCAGAGACAGAGACAGAGACATAGACAGAGACAGAGGCAGGGACAGAGACACAGACCGAGGAAGAGACAGAAACAAAGACAGAGGGAGAGACAGGGAAACAGACAGAGACAGAGGGGTAGGAGACAAGGTCGGTGGCAGAGGGGCAGGGGACAAAGACGGAGACAAGTACGGAGACAAAGACGGAGACAGAGACAGAGACTGAGGCTGAGACGGAGACAGAGACAGAGACTGAGGCTGAGACAGAGACAGAGACAGAGACAGAGACAGAGACAGAGACAGAGACGGAGACAAAGACCGAGACAGAGACAGAGACACAGACAGAGACAGAGACAGAGACAGAGGCAGAGGCAGAGACAGAGACAGAGACAGAGACAGAGACAGAGACAGAGGCAGAGACGGAGACAGAGACAGAGACAGAGACAGAGACAGAGACAGGGCCAGAGACAGAGACAGAGACAGATACAGAGACGGAGACAAAGACCGAGACAGAGTCAGAGACCCAGACAGAGAGAGCGACAGAGACAGAGGTAGAGACAGAGACAGAGACAGAGACAGAGACAGAGACAGAGGCAGAGATAGAGACAGAGACAGAGACAGAGACAGAGGGAGAGAGAGCGACAGAGGCAGAGACAGAGACAGAGACAGAGACAGAGACAGAGACAGAGACGGAGACAAAGACCGAGACAGAGTCAGAGACCCAGACAGAGAGAGCGACAGAGACAGAGGTAGAGACAGAGACAGAGACAGAGACAGAGACGGAGATAGAGACAGAGACAGAGACAGAGACAGATACAGAGACGTAGACAGAGACAGAGACAGAGACAGAGACGGACACAAAGACCGAGACAGAGACAGAGACACAGACAGAGAGAGAGACAGAGAAAGAGACAGAGACACAGACAGAGACAGAGACAGAGACAGAGACAGAGACGGAGACGGAGATAGAGGCAGAGACAGAGACAGGGTCAGAGACGGAGACAGAGACAGAGGAAGAGACAGCGACAGAGACAAAGACAGAGACAGAGACAGAGGCAGTGACAGAGACAGAGACAGAGACAGAGACAGAGACAGAGACAGAGACAGAGACAGAGACAGAGACAGAGACAGAGACAGAGACAGAGACAGAGACGGAGACGGAGATAGAGGCAGAGACAGAGACAGAGACGGAGACAGAGGCAGAGACAGAGACAGAGACAGAGACGGAGACGGAGATAGAGGCAGAGACAGAGACAGAGACGGAGACAGAGGCAGAGACATAACCAGGGACAGAGACAAAGACAGAGACAGAATGAGAGACAGCGATAGAGACAGAGACAGAGACAGAGACAGAGACAGAGACAGAGACAGAGACACATACAGAGACAGAGGCAGGGACAGAGATACAGACCGAGGAAGAGACAGAGACAAAGACAGAGGGAGAGACAGGGAAACAGACAGAGACAGAGGGGCAGGAGGCAAGGTCGGAGGCAGAGGGCCAGGGGACAAAGACAGAGACAAGGACGGAGACAAAGACGGAGACAGAGACAAAGACCGAGACAGAGACAGAGACACAGACAGAGAGAGAGACAGAGACAGAGACAGAGACAGAGGAAGAGACAGAGACAGAGACAGAGACAGAGACAGAGACAGAGACAGAGACAGAGACAGAGACAGAGACAGAGACAGAGACAAAGACCGAGACAGAGACAGAGACACAGACAGAGACAGAGACAGAGACAGAGGCAGAGGCAGAGACAGAGACAGAGACAGAGACAGAGACAGAGACAGAGACAGAGACAGAGGCAGAGACAGAGACAGAGACAGAGACAGAGACAGAGACAGAGGGAGCGACAGCGACAGAGGCAGAGACAGGGACAGAGACAGAGACAGAGACAGAGACAGAGACAGAGATAGAGACAGAGACAGAGACAGAGACAGAGGGAGAGAGAGCGACAGAGGCAGAGACAGAGACAGAGACAGAGACAGAGACAGAGACAGAGACGGAGACAAAGACCGTGACAGAGTCAGAGACCCAGACAGAGAGAGCGACAGAGACAGAGGTAGAGACAGAGACAGAGACAGAGACAGAGACAGAGACAGAGGCAGAGATAGAGACAGAGACAGAGACAGAGACAGAGAGAGAGAGAGCGACAGAGGCAGAGACAGAGACAGAGACAGAGACAGAGACAGAGACAGAGACAGATACAGAGACGTAGACAGAGACAGAGACAGAGACAGAGACGGACACAAAGACCGAGACAGAGACAGAGACACAGACAGAGAGAGAGACAGAGACAGAGACAGAGACAGAGACAGAGACAGAGACAGAGACAGAGACAGAGACGGAGACGGAGATAGAGGCAGAGACAGAGACAGGGTCAGAGACGGAGACAGAGACAGAGGAAGAGACAGCGACAGAGACAAAGACAGAGACAGAGACAGAGGCAGTGACAGAGACAGAGACAGAGACAGAGACAGAGACAGAGACAGAGACAGAGACAGAGACAGAGACAGAGACAGAGACAGAGACAGAGACAGAGACAGAGACAGAGACGGAGACGGAGATAGAGGCAGAGACAGAGACAGAGACGGAGACAGAGGCAGAGACATAACCAGGGACAGAGACAAAGACAGAGACAGAATGAGAGACAGCGATAGAGACAGAGACAGAGACAGAGACAGAGACAGAGACAGAGACAGAGACAGAGACACATACAGAGACAGAGGCAGGGACAGAGACACAGACCGAGGAAGAGACAGAGACAAAGACAGAGGGAGAGACAGGGAAACAGACAGAGACAGAGGGGCAGGAGGCAAGGTCGGAGGCAGAAGGCCAGGGGACAAAGACGGAGACAAGGACGGAGACAAAGACGGAGACAGAGACAGAGACTGAGACAGAGACAAAGACCGAGACAGAGACAGAGACACAGACAGAGAAAGAGACAGAGACAGAGACAGAGACAGAGGAAGAGACAGAGACAGAGACAGAGACAGAGACAGAGACAGAGACAGAGACAGAGACAGAGACAGAGACAGAGACAGAGACAGAGACAGAGACAGAGACAGAGACAGAGACAAAGACCGAGACAGAGACAGAGACACAGACAGAGACAGAGACAGAGACAGAGGCAGAGGCAGAGACAGAGACAGAGACAGAGACAGAGACAGAGACAGAGACAGAGACAGAGACAGAGACACATACAGAGACAGAGGCAGGGACAGAGACACAGACCGAGGAAGAGACAGAGACAAAGACAGAGGGAGAGACAGGGAAACAGACAGAGACAGAGGGGCAGGAGGCAAGGTCGGAGGCAGAGGGCCAGGGGACAAAGACGGAGACAAGGACGGAGACAAAGACGGAGACAGAGACAGAGACTGAGACAGAGACAAAGACCGAGACAGAGACAGAGACACAGACAGAGAGAGAGACAGAGACAGAGACAGAGACAGAGGAAGAGACAGAGACAGAGACAGAGACAGAGACAGAGACAGAGACAGAGACAGAGACAGATACAGAGACGGAGACAAAGACCGAGACAGAGTCAGAGACCCAGACAGAGAGAGCGACAGAGACAGAGGTAGAGACAGAGACAGAGACAGAGACAGAGACAGAGACAGAGGCAGAGATAGAGACAGAGACAGAGACAGAGACAGAGGGAGAGAGAGCGACAGAGGCAGAGACAGAGACAGAGACAGAGACAGAGACAGAGACAGAGACAGATACAGAGACGTAGAAAGAGACAGAGACAGAGACAGAGACGGACACAAAGACCGAGACAGAGACAGAGACACAGACAGAGAGAGAGACAGAGACAGAGACAGAGACAGAGACGGAGACGGAGATAGAGGCAGAGACAGAGACAGAGACAGAGACACATACAGAGACAGAGGCAGGGAAGAGACACAGACCGAGGAAGAGACAGAGACAAAGACAGAGGGAGAGACAGGGAAACAGACAGAGACAGAGGGGCAGGAGGCAAGGTCGGAGGCAGAGGGCCAGGGGACAAAGACGGAGACAAGGACGGAGACAAAGACGGAGACAGAGACAGAGACTGAGACAGAGACAAAGACCGAGACAGAGACAGAGACACAGACAGAGAAAGAGACAGAGACAGAGACAGAGACAGAGGAAGAGACAGAGACAGAGACAGAGACAGAGACAGAGACAGAGACAGAGACAGAGACAGAGACAGAGACAGACACAGAGACAGAGACAGAGACAGAGACAGAGACAGAGACAGAGACAGAGACAAAGACCGAGACAGAGACAGAGACACAGACAGAGACAGAGACAGAGACAGAGGCAGAGGCAGAGACAGAGACAGAGACAGAGACAGAGACAGAGACAGAGACAGAGACAGAGACAGAGACAAAGACCGAGACAGAGACAGAGACACATACAGAGACAGAGACAGAGACAGAGGCAGAGGCAGAGACAGAGGCAGAGACAGAGACAGAGACAGAGACAGAGACAGAGACAGAGACAGAGGGAGCGACAGCGACAGAGGCAGAGACAGAGACAGAGACAGAGACAGAGACAGAGACAGAGACAGAGACAGAGGCAGAGACGGAGACAGAGACAGAGACAGAGACAGAGACAGAGGCAGGGCCAGAGACAGAGACAGAGACAGATACAGAGACGGAGACAAAGACCGAGACAGAGTCAGAGACCCAGACAGAGAGAGCGACAGAGACAGAGGTAGAGACAGAGACAGAGACAGAGACAGAGACAGAGACAGAGGCAGAGATAGAGACAGAGACAGAGACAGAGACAGAGGGAGAGAGAGCGACAGAGGCAGAGACAGAGAAAGAGACAGAGACAGAGACAGAGACAGAGACAGATACAGAGACGTAGACAAAGACAGAGACAGAGACAGAGACGGAGACAAAGACCGAGACAGAGACAGAGACACAGACAGAGAGAGAGACAGAGACAGAGACAGAGACAGAGACAGAGACAGAGACAGAGACAGAGACAGAGACAGAGACAGAGACAGAGACAGAGACAGAGACAGAGACAGAGACAGAGACAGAGACAGAGACAGTGACAGAGACAGAGACAGAGACAGAGACAGAGACAGAGACAGAGACAGAGACAGAGACAGAGACAGAGACAGAGACAGAGACAGAGACAGAGACAGAGACAGAGACAGAGACAGAGACAGAGACAGAGACAGAGACAGAGACAGAGACAGAGAAAGAGACAGAGACAGAGACAGAGTCAGAGACAGAGACAGAGACAGAGACAGAGACAGAGACAGAGACGGAGACGGAGACGGAGACAGAGACAGAGACAGAGACAGAGACAGAGGCAGAGATAGAGACAGAGACAGAGACAGAACAGAGGGAGAGACAGCGACAGAGGCAGAGACAGAGACAGAGACAGAGACAGAGGCAGAGACGGAGACAAAGACGGAGACAGACGCAGGGACTGAGACAGAGGCAGAGACAGCGACAGAGACAGAGATGGAGACAGGGCAGAGACAGAGACAGAGACAGAGACAGAGACAGAGAGAGAGACAGAGACAGAGACAGAGACAGAGACAGAGACACACAGACAGAGACCCAGAGACAGAGACAGAGACACAGAGGGGTACAGAGACGGAGGCAGAGACAGAGACAGAGACAGAGACAGGGACAGAGACAGCGACAGTGACAGGGAGAGGGACAGGGACAGAGCCAGACACAGAAACGGAGACAGAGACAGTGACTGAGGCAGGGACAGAGACACAGACCGAGGAAGAGACAGAAACAAAGACAGAGGGAGAGACAGGGAAACAGACAGAGACAGAGGGGCAGGAGACAAGGTCGGAGACAAGGACGGAGACAAAGACGGAGACAGAGACAGGGACTGAGACTGAGACAGAGACAGAGACAGAGACAGAGATGGAGACAGGGCAGAGACAGAGACAGAGACAGAGGCAGAGACAGAGAGAGAGACAGAGACAGAGACAGAGACAGAGACAGAGACAGAGACAGAGACAGAGACAGAGACAGAGACAGAGACAGAGACAGAGACGGAGACGGAGACGGAGACAGAGACAGAGACAGAGACACAGCGACGGAGACACAGATACATAGGCGCACAGACTGAGACACAGATTAAGACACACGGAGACAGAGGCAGATGCACAGAGACAGAGACAAGGAGAGTTAGACACAGAGACAGAGACACAGAGACAGAGACACAGAGACAGAGACACAGAGACAGAGACACAGAGACAGAGACACAGAGACAGAGACACAGAGACAGAGACACAGAGACAGAGACACAGAGACAGAGACACAGAGACAGAGACACAGAGACAGAGACACAGAGACAGAAACAGAGACAGAGACACAGAGACAGAGACACAGAGACACAGAGACAGAGACACAGAGACAGAGACACAGAGACAGAGACACAGAGACAGAGACACAGAGACAGAGACACAGAGACAGAGACACAGAGACAGAGACACAGAGACAGAGGCACAGAGACAGGGACACAGAGACAGAGACACAGAGACAGAGACACAGAGACAGAGACACAGAGACAGAGACACAGAGACAGAGACACAGCGACAGAGACACAGAGACAGAGACACAGAGACAGAGACACAGAGACAGAGACACAGAGACAAAGACACAGAGACAGAGACACAGAGACGGAGACACAGAGACGGAGACACAGGGACAGAGACGGAGACAGAGAGAGAAATAGAGACAGAGGCAGAGACAGAGACGGAGACAGAGGCAGAGACAGAGACGGAGACAGATATAGAAAGAGAGACAGAGACAGAGACAGATATAGAAAGAGAGACAGAGACAGAGACAGAGATGGAGACGGAGACGGAGACAGAGACAGAGACGGAGACAGAGGCAGAGACAAACACAGAGACGGAGGCGGAGACTGAGACAGAGACAGAGACAGAGACAGAGGCATAGAGACATAGGCACGGAGGCAGAGAAGCAGAGACAGAGACAAAGAGACAGAGGCAGAGACACATAGACAGAGACCCAGAGACAGAGACAGAGACACAGACGGATACAGAGACGGAGGCAGAGACAGAGACAGAGATAGAAACAGAGACAGAGACAGAGACATAGATGGAGACGGAGACGGAGACAGAGACAGAGACGGAGACAGAGGCAAATAGACAGAGCTTCAGGGAAAGAGAAACAGAGACAGAGTCACCGAGACAGAGACGCAGAGACAGAGAGACAGAGATGGAGACACATGGACAGAGGCACTGAGGCAGAGACACAGAGACAGAGACACAGACACAGAGACAGAGACACAGAGACAGAGACACAGAGACAGAGACACAGAGACAGAGACACAGAGACAGAGACACAGAGACAGAGACACAGAGACAGAGACACAGAGATAGAGACACAGAGACAGAGACACAGTGACAGAGACGGAGACAGAGAGAGAGATAGAGACAGAGACAGAGACAGAGACAGAGACAGAGACAGAGACAGAGACAGAGACAGAGACAGAGGGAGCGACAGCGACAGAGGCAGAGACAGAGACAGAGACAGAGACAGAGACAGAGACAGAGACAGAGACAGAGACAGAGGCAGAGACGGAGACAGAGACAGAGACAGAGACAGAGACAGAGGCAGAGACAGAGACAGAGACAGAGGCAGAGACGGAGACAGAGACAGAGACAGAGACAGAGACAGAGGCAGGGTCAGAGACAGAGACAGAGGCAGAGAAAGAGACAGAGACAGAGACAGAGTCAGAGACAGAGACAGAGACAGAGACAGAGACAGAGACAGAGACAGAGACAGAGACGGAGACGGAGACGGAGACAGAGACAGAGACAGAGACAGAGACACATCGACAGAGACACAGAGACACAGAGACAGAGACACAGAGACAGAGACACAGAGACAGAGACACAGAGACAGAGTCACAGAGACAGAGACACAGAGACAGAGACACAGAGACAGAGACACAGAGACAGAGACACAGAGACAGAGACACAGAGACAGAGACACAGAGACAGAGACACAGAGACAGAGACACAGAGACAGAGACACAGAGACAGAGACACAGAGACAGAGACACAGAGACAGAGACACAGAGACAGAGACACAGAGACAGAGACACAGAGACAGAGACACAGAGACAGAGACACAGAGACAGAGACACAGAGACAGAGACACAGAGACAGAGACACAGAGACAGAGACACAGAGACAGAAACAGAGACAGAGACACAGAGACAGAGACACAGAGACACAGAGACAGAGACACAGAGACAGAGACACAGAGACAGAGACACAGAGACAGAGACACAGAGACAGAGACACAGAGACAGAGACACAGAGACAGAGACACAGAGACAGAGACACAGAGACAGAGACACAGAGACAGAGACACAGAGACAGGGACACAGAGACAGAGACACAGAGACAGAGACACAGAGACAGAGACACAGAGACAGAGACACAGAGACAGAGACACAGCGACAGAGACACAGAGACAGAGACACAGAGACAGAGACACAGAGACAGAGACACAGAGACAGAGACACAGAGACAAAGACACAGAGACAGAGACACAGAGACGGAGACACAGAGACGGAGACACAGGGACAGAGACGGAGACAGAGAGAGAAATAGAGACAGAGGCAGAGACAGAGACGGAGACAGAGGCAGAGACAGAGACGGAGACAGATATAGAAAGAGAGACAGAGACAGAGACAGATATAGAAAGAGAGACAGAGACAGAGACAGAGATGGAGACGGAGACGGAGACAGAGACAGAGACGGAGACAGAGGCAGAGACAAACACAGAGACGGAGGCGGAGACTGAGACAGAGACAGAGACAGAGACAGAGGCATAGAGACATAGGCACGGAGGCAGAGAAGCAGAGACAGAGACAAAGAGACAGAGGCAGAGACACATAGACAGAGACCCAGAGACAGAGACAGAGACACAGACGGATACAGAGACGGAGGCAGAGACAGAGACAGAGATAGAAACAGAGACAGAGACAGAGACATAGATGGAGACGGAGACGGAGACAGAGACAGAGACGGAGACAGAGGCAAATAGACAGAGCTTCAGGGAAAGAGAAACAGAGACAGAGTCACCGAGACAGAGACGCAGAGACAGAGAGACAGAGATGGAGACACATGGACAGAGGCACTGAGGCAGAGACACAGAGACAGAGACACAGACACAGAGACAGAGACGCAGAGACAGTGACACAGAGACAGAGACACAGAGACAGAGATACAAAGATGGAGACACAGGGACAGAGACAGGGACACAGAGACAGATGCACAGAGACATAGACACAGAGACAGCGATGCAGAGACAGATACACAGAGACAGAGACGCAGAGGCAGTGACACAGAGACAGAGACACAGACACCGGGACAGAGACTCAGAGACAGAGACAAATAGACAGAGATTCAGGGAAAGAGACACAGAGACACAGTCACCGAGACAGAGACACAGAGACAGAGGCAGAGATACAGTGACATAGACCCAGAGACAGAGACAGAGACAGGCACATAAACAGAGACAGAGACAGAGACAGAGACAGAGACAGAGACAGAGACATAGAGACATAGGCACGGAGGCAGAGAAGCAGGGACAGAGACAAAGAGACAGAGGCAGAGACACACAGACAGAGACCCAGAGACAGAGACAGAGACACAGACGGATACAGAGACGGAGGCAGAGACAGAGACAGAGACAGAGACAGGGACAGAGACAGCGACAGTGACAGGGAGAGGGACAGGGACAGAGACAGAGACAGAGACAGAGACAGAGATGAAGACGGCGACGGGGACAGAGACAGGGACAGAGCCAGACACAGAAACGGAGACAGAGACAGTGACTGAGGCAGGGACAGAGACACAGACCGCGGAAGAGACAGAAACAAAGACAGAGGGAGAGACAGGGCAACAGACAGAGACAGAGGGGCAGGAGACAAGGTCGGAGGCAGAGGGGCAGGGGACAAAGACGGAGACAAAGACGGAGACAGAGACAGAGACTGAGACTGAGACAGAGACAGAGACAGAGACAGAGATGGAGACAGGGCAGAGACAGAGACAGAGACAGAGACAGAGACAGAGAGAGAGACAGAGACAGAGACAGAGACAGAGACAGAGACAGAGACAGAGACAGAGACAGAGACAGAGACAGAGACGGAGACGGAGACGGAGACAGAGACAGAGACAGAGACAGAGACACAGCGACGGAGACACAGAGCACAGACACAGGGCACAGACACAGAGACGGATACACAGATACATAGGCGCACAGACAGAGACACAGATTAAGACACACGGAGACAGAGGCAGAGACACAGAGACAGAGACAAGGAGACTTAGACACATCGACAGAGACACAGAGACAGAGACACAGAGACAGAGACACAGAGCACAGACACAGGGCACAGACACAGAGACGGATACACAGATACATAGGCGCACAGACAGAGACACAGATTAAGACTCACGGAGACAGAGGCAGAGACACAGAGACAGAGACAAGGAGACTTAGACACAGAGACAGAGACACAGAGACAGAGACACAGAGACAGAGACACAGAGACAGAGACACAGAGACAGAGACACAGAGACAGAGACACAGAGACAGAGACACAGAGACAGAGACACAGAGACAGAGACACAGAGACAGAGACACAGAGACAGAGACACAGAGACAGAGACACAGAGACAGAGACACAGAGACAGAGACACAGAGACAGAGACACAGAGACAGAGACGCAGAGACAGAGACACAGAGACAGAGACACAGAGACAGACACACAGATACACAGGCACAGGGACATAGACACAGAGAGAGAGAGACACAGAGACAGAGACAGAGACACAGACACAGAGACAGAGACACAGAGACAGAGACACAGAGACAGAGACACAGAGACAGAGACACAGAGACAGAGACACAGAGACAGAGACACAGAGACAGAGACACAGAGACAGAGACACAGAGACAGAGACACAGAGGCAGAGACACAGAGACAGAGACACATCGACAGAGACACAGATACATAGGCGCACAGACTGAGACACAGATTAAGACACACGGAGCCAGAGGCAGAGGCACAGAGACAGAGACAAGGACAGTTAGACACAGAGACAGAGACACAGAGACAGAGACACAGAGACAGAGACACAGAGACAGAGACACAGAGACAGAGACACAGAGACAGAGACACAGAGACAGAGACACAGAGACAGAGACACAGAGACAGAGACACAGAGACAGAGACACAGAGACAGAGACGCAGAGACAGAGACACAGAGACAGAGACACAGAGACAGACACACAGATACATAGGCACAGGGACATAGACACAGAGAGAGAGAGACACAGAGACAGAGACAGAGACACAGACACAGAGACAGAGACACAGAGACAGAGACACAGAGACAGAGACACAGAGACAGAGACACAGAGACAGAGACACAGAGACAGAGACACAGAGACAGAGACACAGAGACAGAGACAGAGACAGAGACAGAGACAGAGACAGAGACGTAGACAGAGAGAGAGACAGAGACAGAGACAGAGACAGAGACAGAGACGGAGACAAAGACCGAGACAGAGACAGAGACACAGACAGAGAGAGAGACAGAGACAGAGACAGAGACAGAGACAGAGACAGAGACAGAGACAGAGACAGAGACAGAGACAGAGACAGAGACAGAGACAGAGACAGAGACGGAGATAGAGGCAGAGAGAGAGACAGGGACAGAGACAGAGACAGAGACTGAGACAGAGACAGAGACAGAGACAGAGACAGAGACGGAGATAGAGGCAGAGACAGAGACAGAGACGAAGACAGAGGCAGAGACATAGCCAGGGACGGATACAGAGACAGAGACAGAATGAGAGACAGCGAAAGAGACAGAGACAGAGACAGAGACAGAGACACATACAGAGACAGAGGCAGGGACAGAGACACAGACCGAGGAAGTGACAGAGACAAAGACAGAGGGAGAGACAGGGAAACAGACAGAGACAGAGACAGAGACAGAGACACAGACAGAGACAGAGGCAGGGACAGAGACACAGACCGAGGAAGAGAGAGAAACAAAGACAGAGGGAGAGACAGGGAAACAGACAGAGACAGAGGGGCAGGAGACAAGGTCGGAGGCAGAGGGGCAGGGGACAAAGACGGAGACAAGGACGGAGACAAAGACGGAGACAGAGACAGAGACTGAGACAGAGCCAGAGACAGAGACAGAGACAGAGGCAGAGACAGAAACAGAGACAGAGACAGAGACAGAGACAGAGACAGAGACAGGGCCAGAGACAGAGACAGAGACAGAGACAGAGACAGAGACAGAGACAGAGACAGAGACAGAGACAGAGACAGAGACGGAGACAAAGACCGAGACAGAGACAGAGACCCAGACAGAGAGAGCGACAAGACAGAGGTAGAGACAGAGACAGAGACAGAGACAGAGGCAGAGATAGAGACAGAGACAGAGACAGAGACAGAGGGAGAGACAGCGACAGAGGCAGAGACAAAGACAGAGACAGAGACAGAGACAGAGACAGAGACGGAGACAAAGACGGAGACAGACGCAGGGACTGAGACAGAGGCAGAGACAGCGACAGAGACAGAGATGGAGACAGGGCAGAGACAGAGACAGAGACAGAGACAGAGACAGAGAGAGAGACAGAGACAGAGACAGAGACAGAGACAGAGACAGAGACAGAGACAGAGACAGAGACAGAGACAGAGACAGAGACAGAGACAGAGACAGAGACAGAGACAGAGACAGAGACAGAGACAGAGACAGAGACAGAGACAGAGACAGAGACAGAGACAGAGACGGAGACAAAGACCGAGACAGAGACAGAGACACAGACAGGGAGAGAGACAGAGACAGAGACAGAGACAGAGACAGAGACAGAGACAGAGACAGAGACAGAGACAGAGACAGAGACAGAGACAGAGACAGGGACGGAGACAGAGGCAGAGACAGAGACAGGGACAGAGACAGAGACGGACACAAAGACGGAGACAGACGCAGGGACTGAGACAGAGGCAGAGACAGCGACAGAGACAGAGACGGAGACAGAGACAGAGACAGAGACAGGGACAGAGACAGAGACAGAGAGAGAGGCAGAGACAGAGACAGAGACAGAGACAGAGACAGAGGCAGAGACAGAGACAGAGACAGAGACAGAGACGTAGACAGAGACAGAGACAGAGACAGAGACAGAGACAGAGACGGAGACAATGACCGAGACAGAGACAGAGACACAGACAGAGAGAGAGACAGAGACAGAGACAGAGACAGAGACAGAGACAGAGACAGAGACAGAGACAGAGACAGAGACAGAGACAGAGACAGAGACACATACAGAGACAGAGGCAGGGACAGAGACACAGACCGAGGAAGAGACAGAGACAAAGACAGAGGGAGAGACAGGGAAACAGACAGAGACAGAGGAGCAGGAGGCAAGGTCGGAGGCAGAGGGCCAGGGGACAAAGACGGAGACAAGGACGGAGACAAAGACGGAGACAGAGACAGAGACTGAGACAGAGACAGAGACAGAGACAGAGACAGAGACAGAGACAGAGACAGAGACAGAGACAGAGACGGAGACAGAGACAGAGGGAGAGACAGGGAAACAGACAGAGACAGAGGGGCAGGAGGCAAGGTCGGAGGCAGAGGGCCAGGGGACAAAGACGGAGACAAGGACGGAGACAAAGACGGAGACAGAGACAGAGACTGAGACACAGACAGAGACAGAGACAGAGACAGAGACGGAGATAGAGGCAGAGACAGAGACAGAGACGAAGACAGAGGCAGAGACATAGCCAGGGACGGATACAGAGACAGAGACAGAATGAGAGACAGCGAAAGAGACAGAGACAGAGACAGAGACACATACAGAGACAGAGGCAGGGACAGAGACACAGACCGAGGAGGAGACAGAGACAAAGACAGAGGGAGAGACAGGGAAACAGACAGAGACAGAGACAGAGACAGAGGGAGAGACAGCGACAGAGGCAGAGACAAAGACAGAGACAGAGACAGAGACAGAGACGGAGACAAAGACGGAGACAGACGCAGGGACTGAGACAGAGGCAGAGACAGCGACAGAGACAGAGATGGAGACAGGGCAGAGACAGAGACAGAGACAGAGACAGAGACAGAGAGAGAGACAGAGACAGAGACAGAGACAGAGACAGAGACAGAGACAGAGACAGAGACAGAGACAGAGACAGAGACAGAGACAGAGACAGAGACAGAGACAGAGACAGAGACAGAGACAGAGACAGAGACAGAGACAGAGACAGAGACAGAGACACAGACAGAGAGAGAGACAGAGACAGAGACAGAGACAGAGACAGAGAGAGAGACAGAGACAGAGACAGAGACAGAGACAGAGACAGAGACGGAGATAGAGGCAGAGACAGAGACAGGGACAGAGACGGAGACAGAGACAGAGGAAGAGACAGCGACAGAGACAAAGACAGAGACAGAGACAGAGGCAGTGACAGAGACAGAGACAGAGACAGAGACAGAGACAGAGACAGAGACAGAGACAGAGACAGGGCAGAGACAGAGACAGAGACAGAGACAGAGACAGAGACAGAGACAGAGACAGAGACAGAGACAGAGACAGAGACAGAGACAGAGACAGAGACAGAGACAGAGACAGAGACAGAGACAGAGACAGAGACAAAGACAGAGACAGAGACAGAGACAGAGACAGAGACAGAGACACATACAGAGACAGAGGCAGGGACAGAGACACAGACCGAGGAAGTGACAGAGACAAAGACAGAGGGAGAGACAGGGAAACAGACAGAGACAGAGACAGAGACAGAGACACAGACAGAGACAGAGGCAGGGACAGAGACACAGACCGAGGAAGAGAGAGAAACAAAGACAGAGGGAGAGACAGGGAAACAGACAGAGACAGAGGGGCAGGAGACAAGGTCGGAGGCAGAGGGGCAGGGGACAAAGACGGAGACAAGGACGGAGACAAAGACGGAGACAGAGACAGAGACTGAGACAGAGCCAGAGACAGAGACAGAGACAGAGACAGAGACAGAGACAGAGACAGAGACAGAGACAGAGACAGAGACAGAGACGGAGACAAAGACCGAGACAGAGACAGAGACCCAGACAGAGAGAGCGACAAGACAGAGGTAGAGACAGAGACAGAGACAGAGACAGAGGCAGAGATAGAGACAGAGACAGAGACAGAGACAGAGGGAGAGACAGCGACAGAGGCAGAGACAAAGACAGAGACAGAGACAGAGACAGAGACAGAGACGGAGACAAAGACGGAGACAGACGCAGGGACTGAGACAGAGGCAGAGACAGCGACAGAGACAGAGATGGAGACAGGGCAGAGACAGAGACAGAGACAGAGACAGAGACAGAGAGAGAGACAGAGACAGAGACAGAGACAGAGACAGAGACAGAGACAGAGACAGAGACAGAGACAGAGACAGAGACAGAGACAGAGACAGAGACAGAGACAGAGACAGAGACAGAGACAGAGACAGAGACAGAGACAGAGACAGAGACAGAGACAGAGACAGAGACAGAGACAGAGACAGAGACAGAGACAGAGACAGAGACAGAGACAGAGACAGAGACGGAGACAAAGACCGAGACAGAGACAGAGACACAGACAGGGAGAGAGACAGAGACAGAGACAGAGACAGAGACAGAGACAGAGACAGAGACAGAGACAGAGACAGAGACAGAGACAGAGACAGAGACAGGGACGGAGACAGAGGCAGAGACAGAGACAGGGACAGAGACAGAGACGGACACAAAGACGGAGACAGACGCAGGGACTGAGACAGAGGCAGAGACAGCGACAGAGACAGAGACGGAGACAGAGACAGAGACAGAGACAGGGACAGAGACAGAGACAGAGAGAGAGGCAGAGACAGAGACAGAGACAGAGACAGAGACAGAGGCAGAGACAGAGACAGAGACAGAGACAGAGACGTAGACAGAGACAGAGACAGAGACAGAGACAGAGACAGAGACGGAGACAATGACCGAGACAGAGACAGAGACACAGACAGAGAGAGAGACAGAGACAGAGACAGAGACAGAGACAGAGACAGAGACAGAGACAGAGACAGAGACAGAGACAGAGACACATACAGAGACAGAGGCAGGGACAGAGACACAGACCGAGGAAGAGACAGAGACAAAGACAGAGGGAGAGACAGGGAAACAGACAGAGACAGAGGAGCAGGAGGCAAGGTCGGAGGCAGAGGGCCAGGGGACAAAGACGGAGACAAGGACGGAGACAAAGACGGAGACAGAGACAGAGACTGAGACAGAGACAGAGACAGAGACAGAGACAGAGACAGAGACAGAGACAGAGACAGAGACGGAGACAGAGACAGAGGGAGAGACAGGGAAACAGACAGAGACAGAGGGGCAGGAGGCAAGGTCGGAGGCAGAGGGCCAGGGGACAAAGACGGAGACAAGGACGGAGACAAAGACGGAGACAGAGACAGAGACTGAGACACAGACAGAGACAGAGACAGAGACAGAGACGGAGATAGAGGCAGAGACAGAGACAGAGACGAAGACAGAGGCAGAGACATAGCCAGGGACGGATACAGAGACAGAGACAGAATGAGAGACAGCGAAAGAGACAGAGACAGAGACAGAGACACATACAGAGACAGAGGCAGGGACAGAGACACAGACCGAGGAGGAGACAGAGACAAAGACAGAGGGAGAGACAGGGAAACAGACAGAGACAGAGACAGAGACAGAGGGAGAGACAGCGACAGAGGCAGAGACAAAGACAGAGACAGAGACAGAGACAGAGACGGAGACAAAGACGGAGACAGACGCAGGGACTGAGACAGAGGCAGAGACAGCGACAGAGACAGAGATGGAGACAGGGCAGAGACAGAGACAGAGACAGAGACAGAGACAGAGAGAGAGACAGAGACAGAGACAGAGACAGAGACAGAGACAGAGACAGAGACAGAGACAGAGACAGAGACAGAGACAGAGACAGAGACAGAGACAGAGACAGAGACAGAGACAGAGACAGAGACAGAGACAGAGACAGAGACAGAGACAGAGACACAGACAGAGAGAGAGACAGAGACAGAGACAGAGACAGAGACAGAGAGAGAGACAGAGACAGAGACAGAGACAGAGACAGAGACAGAGACGGAGATAGAGGCAGAGACAGAGACAGGGACAGAGACGGAGACAGAGACAGAGGAAGAGACAGCGACAGAGACAAAGACAGAGACAGAGACAGAGGCAGTGACAGAGACAGAGACAGAGACAGAGACAGAGACAGAGACAGAGACAGAGACAGAGACAGAGACAGGGCAGAGACAGAGACAGAGACAGAGACAGAGACAGAGACAGAGACAGAGACAGAGACAGAGACAGAGACAGAGACAGAGACAGAGACAGAGACAGAGACAGAGACACATACAGAGACAGAGGCAGGGACAGAGACACAGACCGAGGAAGTGACAGAGACAAAGACAGAGGGAGAGACAGGGAAACAGACAGAGACAGAGACAGAGACAGAGACACAGACAGAGACAGAGGCAGGGACAGAGACACAGACCGAGGAAGAGAGAGAAACAAAGACAGAGGGAGAGACAGGGAAACAGACAGAGACAGAGGGGCAGGAGACAAGGTCGGAGGCAGAGGGGCAGGGGACAAAGACGGAGACAAGGACGGAGACAAAGACGGAGACAGAGACAGAGACTGAGACAGAGCCAGAGACAGAGACAGAGACAGAGACAGAGACAGAGACAGAGACAGAGACAGAGACAGAGACAGAGACAGAGACAGAGACGGAGACAAAGACCGAGACAGAGACAGAGACCCAGACAGAGAGAGCGACAAGACAGAGGTAGAGACAGAGACAGAGACAGAGACAGAGGCAGAGATAGAGACAGAGACAGAGACAGAGACAGAGGGAGAGACAGCGACAGAGGCAGAGACAAAGACAGAGACAGAGACAGAGACAGAGACAGAGACGGAGACAAAGACGGAGACAGACGCAGGGACTGAGACAGAGGCAGAGACAGCGACAGAGACAGAGATGGAGACAGGGCAGAGACAGAGACAGAGACAGAGACAGAGACAGAGAGAGAGACAGAGACAGAGACAGAGACAGAGACAGAGACAGAGACAGAGACAGAGACAGAGACAGAGACAGAGACAGAGACAGAGACAGAGACAGAGACAGAGACAGAGACAGAGACAGAGACAGAGACAGAGACAGAGACAGAGACAGAGACAGAGACAGAGACAGAGACAGAGACAGAGACAGAGACAGAGACAGAGACGGAGACAAAGACCGAGACAGAGACAGAGACACAGACAGGGAGAGAGACAGAGACAGAGACAGAGACAGAGACAGAGACAGAGACAGAGACAGAGACAGAGACAGAGACAGAGACAGAGACAGAGACAGGGACGGAGACAGAGGCAGAGACAGAGACAGGGACAGAGACAGAGACGGACACAAAGACGGAGACAGACGCAGGGACTGAGACAGAGGCAGAGACAGCGACAGAGACAGAGACGGAGACAGAGACAGAGACAGAGACAGGGACAGAGACAGAGACAGAGAGAGAGGCAGAGACAGAGACAGAGACAGAGACAGAGACAGAGACAGAGGCAGAGACAGAGACAGAGACAGAGACAGAGACGTAGACAGAGACAGAGACAGAGACAGAGACAGAGACAGAGACGGAGACAATGACCGAGACAGAGACAGAGACACAGACAGAGAGAGAGACAGAGACAGAGACAGAGACAGAGACAGAGACAGAGACAGAGACAGAGACAGAGACAGAGACAGAGACACATACAGAGACAGAGGCAGGGACAGAGACACAGACCGAGGAAGAGACAGAGACAAAGACAGAGGGAGAGACAGGGAAACAGACAGAGACAGAGGAGCAGGAGGCAAGGTCGGAGGCAGAGGGCCAGGGGACAAAGACGGAGACAAGGACGGAGACAAAGACGGAGACAGAGACAGAGACTGAGACAGAGACAGAGACAGAGACAGAGACAGAGACAGAGACAGAGACAGAGACAGAGACGGAGACAGAGACAGAGGGAGAGACAGGGAAACAGACAGAGACAGAGGGGCAGGAGGCAAGGTCGGAGGCAGAGGGCCAGGGGACAAAGACGGAGACAAGGACGGAGACAAAGACGGAGACAGAGACAGAGACTGAGACACAGACAGAGACAGAGACAGAGACAGAGACGGAGATAGAGGCAGAGACAGAGACAGAGACGAAGACAGAGGCAGAGACATAGCCAGGGACGGATACAGAGACAGAGACAGAATGAGAGACAGCGAAAGAGACAGAGACAGAGACAGAGACAGAGACAGAGACAGAGACAGAGACAGAGACAGAGACAGAGACAGAGACAGAGACAGAGACAGAGACAGAGACAGAGACAGAGACAGAGACAGAGACAGAGACAGAGACAGAGACAGAGACAGAGACAGAGACAGAGACAGAGACAGAGACAGAGACAGAGACGGAGACAAAGACCGAGACAGAGACAGAGACACAGACAGGGAGAGAGACAGAGACAGAGACAGAGACAGAGACAGAGACAGAGACAGAGACAGAGACAGAGACAGAGACAGAGACAGAGACAGAGACAGAGACAGAGACAGGGACGGAGACAGAGGCAGAGACAGAGACAGGGACAGAGACAGAGACGGACACAAAGACGGAGACAGACGCAGGGACTGAGACAGAGGCAGAGACAGCGACAGAGACAGAGACGGAGACAGAGACAGAGACAGAGACAGGGACAGAGACAGAGACAGAGAGAGAGGCAGAGACAGAGACAGAGACAGAGACAGAGACAGAGGCAGAGACAGAGACAGAGACAGAGACAGAGACGTAGACAGAGACAGAGACAGAGACAGAGACAGAGACAGAGACGGAGACAATGACCGAGACAGAGACAGAGACACAGACAGAGAGAGAGACAGAGACAGAGACAGAGACAGAGACAGAGACAGAGACAGAGACAGAGACAGAGACACATACAGAGACAGAGGCAGGGACAGAGACACAGACCGAGGAAGAGACAGAGACAAAGACAGAGGGAGAGACAGGGAAACAGACAGAGACAGAGGAGCAGGAGGCAAGGTCGGAGGCAGAGGGCCAGGGGACAAAGACGGAGACAAGGACGGAGACAAAGACGGAGACAAGGACGGAGACAAAGACGGAGACAGAGACAGAAACTGAGACAGAGACAGAGACAGAGACAGAGACAGAGACAGAGACAGAGACAGAGACAGAGACGGAGACAGAGACAGAGGGAGAGACAGGGAAACAGACAGAGACAGAGGGGCAGGAGGCAAGGTCGGAGGCAGAGGGCCAGGGGACAAAGACGGAGACAAGGACGGAGACAAAGACGGAGACAGAGACAGAGACTGAGACACAGACAGAGACAGAGACAGAGACACAGACAGAGAGAGAGACAGAGACAGAGACAGAGACAGAGACAGAGACAGAGACAGAGACAGAGGCAGAGACAGAGACAGAGACGAAGACAGAGGCAGAGACATAGCCAGGGACGGATACAGAGACAGAGACAGAATGAGAGACAGCGAAAGAGACAGAGACAGAGACAGAGACACATACAGAGACAGAGGCAGGGACAGAGACACAGACCGAGGAGGAGACAGAGACAAAGACAGAGGGAGAGACAGGGAAACAGACAGAGACAGAGACAGAGACAGAGGGAGAGACAGCGACAGAGGCAGAGACAAAGACAGAGACAGAGACAGAGACAGAGACGGAGACAAAGACGGAGACAGACGCAGGGACTGAGACAGAGGCAGAGACAGCGACAGAGACAGAGATGGAGACAGGGCAGAGACAGAGACAGAGACAGAGACAGAGACAGAGAGAGAGACAGAGACAGAGACAGAGACAGAGACAGAGACAGAGACAGAGACAGAGACAGAGACAGAGACAGAGACAGAGACAGAGACAGAGACAGAGACAGAGACAGAGACAGAGACAGAGACAGAGACAGAGACAGAGACAGAGATAGAGACAGAGACAGAGACACAGACAGAGAGAGAGACAGAGACAGAGACAGAGACAGAGACAGAGAGAGAGACAGAGACAGAGACAGAGACAGAGACAGAGACAGAGACGGAGATAGAGGCAGAGACAGAGACAGGGACAGAGACGGAGACAGAGACAGAGGAAGAGACAGCGACAGAGACAAAGACAGAGACAGAGACAGAGGCAGTGACAGAGACAGAGACAGAGACAGAGACAGAGACAGAGACAGAGACAGAGACAGAGACAGAGACAGGGCAGAGACAGAGACAGAGACAGAGACAGAGACAGAGACAGAGACAGAGACAGAGACAGAGACAGAGACAGAGACAGAGACAGAGACAGAGACAGAGACACATACAGAGACAGAGGCAGGGACAGAGACACAGACCGAGGAAGTGACAGAGACAAAGACAGAGGGAGAGACAGGGAAACAGACAGAGACAGAGACAGAGACAGAGACACAGACAGAGACAGAGGCAGGGACAGAGACACAGACCGAGGAAGAGAGAGAAACAAAGACAGAGGGAGAGACAGGGAAACAGACAGAGACAGAGGGGCAGGAGACAAGGTCGGAGGCAGAGGGGCAGGGGACAAAGACGGAGACAAGGACGGAGACAAAGACGGAGACAGAGACAGAGACTGAGACAGAGCCAGAGACAGAGACAGAGACAGAGACAGAGACAGAGACAGAGACAGAGACAGAGACAGAGACAGAGACAGAGACAGAGACGGAGACAAAGACCGAGACAGAGACAGAGACCCAGACAGAGAGAGCGACAAGACAGAGGTAGAGACAGAGACAGAGACAGAGACAGAGGCAGAGATAGAGACAGAGACAGAGACAGAGACAGAGGGAGAGACAGCGACAGAGGCAGAGACAAAGACAGAGACAGAGACAGAGACAGAGACAGAGACGGAGACAAAGACGGAGACAGACGCAGGGACTGAGACAGAGGCAGAGACAGCGACAGAGACAGAGATGGAGACAGGGCAGAGACAGAGACAGAGACAGAGACAGAGACAGAGAGAGAGACAGAGACAGAGACAGAGACAGAGACAGAGACAGAGACAGAGACAGAGACAGAGACAGAGACAGAGACAGAGACAGAGACAGAGACAGAGACAGAGACAGAGACAGAGACAGAGACAGAGACAGAGACAGAGACAGAGACAGAGACAGAGACAGAGACAGAGACAGAGACAGAGACAGAGACAGAGACAGAGACAGAGACAGAGACGGAGACAAAGACCGAGACAGAGACAGAGACACAGACAGGGAGAGAGACAGAGACAGAGACAGAGACAGAGACAGAGACAGAGACAGAGACAGAGACAGAGACAGAGACAGAGACAGAGACAGAGACAGGGACGGAGACAGAGGCAGAGACAGAGACAGGGACAGAGACAGAGACGGACACAAAGACGGAGACAGACGCAGGGACTGAGACAGAGGCAGAGACAGCGACAGAGACAGAGACGGAGACAGAGACAGAGACAGAGACAGGGACAGAGACAGAGACAGAGAGAGAGGCAGAGACAGAGACAGAGACAGAGACAGAGACAGAGGCAGAGACAGAGACAGAGACAGAGACAGAGACGTAGACAGAGACAGAGACAGAGACAGAGACAGAGACAGAGACGGAGACAATGACCGAGACAGAGACAGAGACACAGACAGAGAGAGAGACAGAGACAGAGACAGAGACAGAGACAGAGACAGAGACAGAGACAGAGACAGAGACAGAGACACATACAGAGACAGAGGCAGGGACAGAGACACAGACCGAGGAAGAGACAGAGACAAAGACAGAGGGAGAGACAGGGAAACAGACAGAGACAGAGGAGCAGGAGGCAAGGTCGGAGGCAGAGGGCCAGGGGACAAAGACGGAGACAAGGACGGAGACAAAGACGGAGACAGTGACAGAGACTGAGACAGAGACAGAGACAGAGACAGAGACAGAGACAGAGACAGAGACAGAGACAGAGACGGAGACAGAGACAGAGGGAGAGACAGGGAAACAGACAGAGACAGAGGGGCAGGAGGCAAGGTCGGAGGCAGAGGGCCAGGGGACAAAGACGGAGACAAGGACGGAGACAAAGACGGAGACAGAGACAGAGACTGAGACACAGACAGAGACAGAGACAGAGACAGAGACGGAGATAGAGGCAGAGACAGAGACAGAGACGAAGACAGAGGCAGAGACATAGCCAGGGACGGATACAGAGACAGAGACAGAATGAGAGACAGCGAAAGAGACAGAGACAGAGACAGAGACACATACAGAGACAGAGGCAGGGACAGAGACACAGACCGAGGAGGAGACAGAGACAAAGACAGAGGGAGAGACAGGGAAACAGACAGAGACAGAGACAGAGACAGAGGGAGAGACAGCGACAGAGGCAGAGACAAAGACAGAGACAGAGACAGAGACAGAGACGGAGACAAAGACGGAGACAGACGCAGGGACTGAGACAGAGGCAGAGACAGCGACAGAGACAGAGATGGAGACAGGGCAGAGACAGAGACAGAGACAGAGACAGAGACAGAGAGAGAGACAGAGACAGAGACAGAGACAGAGACAGAGACAGAGACAGAGACAGAGACAGAGACAGAGACAGAGACAGAGACAGAGACAGAGACAGAGACAGAGACAGAGACAGAGACAGAGACAGAGACAGAGACAGAGACAGAGACACAGACAGAGAGAGAGACAGAGACAGAGACAGAGACAGAGACAGAGAGAGAGACAGAGACAGAGACAGAGACAGAGACAGAGACAGAGACGGAGATAGAGGCAGAGACAGAGACAGGGACAGAGACGGAGACAGAGACAGAGGAAGAGACAGCGACAGAGACAAAGACAGAGACAGAGACAGAGGCAGTGACAGAGACAGAGACAGAGACAGAGACAGAGACAGAGACAGAGACAGAGACAGAGACAGAGACAGGGCAGAGACAGAGACAGAGACAGAGACAGAGACAGAGACAGAGACAGAGACAGAGACAGAGACAGAGACAGAGACAGAGACAGAGACAGAGACAGAGACAGAGACACATACAGAGACAGAGGCAGGGACAGAGACACAGACCGAGGAAGTGACAGAGACAAAGACAGAGGGAGAGACAGGGAAACAGACAGAGACAGAGACAGAGACAGAGACACAGACAGAGACAGAGGCAGGGACAGAGACACAGACCGAGGAAGAGAGAGAAACAAAGACAGAGGGAGAGACAGGGAAACAGACAGAGACAGAGGGGCAGGAGACAAGGTCGGAGGCAGAGGGGCAGGGGACAAAGACGGAGACAAGGACGGAGACAAAGACGGAGACAGAGACAGAGACTGAGACAGAGCCAGAGACAGAGACAGAGACAGAGACAGAGACAGAGACAGAGACAGAGACAGAGACAGAGACAGAGACAGAGACAGAGACGGAGACAAAGACCGAGACAGAGACAGAGACCCAGACAGAGAGAGCGACAAGACAGAGGTAGAGACAGAGACAGAGACAGAGACAGAGGCAGAGATAGAGACAGAGACAGAGACAGAGACAGAGGGAGAGACAGCGACAGAGGCAGAGACAAAGACAGAGACAGAGACAGAGACAGAGACAGAGACGGAGACAAAGACGGAGACAGACGCAGGGACTGAGACAGAGGCAGAGACAGCGACAGAGACAGAGATGGAGACAGGGCAGAGACAGAGACAGAGACAGAGACAGAGACAGAGAGAGAGACAGAGACAGAGACAGAGACAGAGACAGAGACAGAGACAGAGACAGAGACAGAGACAGAGACAGAGACAGAGACAGAGACAGAGACAGAGACAGAGACAGAGACAGAGACAGAGACAGAGACAGAGACAGAGACAGAGACAGAGACAGAGACAGAGACAGAGACAGAGACAGAGACGGAGACAAAGACCGAGACAGAGACAGAGACACAGACAGGGAGAGAGACAGAGACAGAGACAGAGACAGAGACAGAGACAGAGACAGAGACAGAGACAGAGACAGAGACAGAGACAGAGACAGAGACAGAGACAGGGACGGAGACAGAGGCAGAGACAGAGACAGGGACAGAGACAGAGACGGACACAAAGACGGAGACAGACGCAGGGACTGAGACAGAGGCAGAGACAGCGACAGAGACAGAGACGGAGACAGAGACAGAGACAGAGACAGGGACAGAGACAGAGACAGAGAGAGAGGCAGAGACAGAGACAGAGACAGAGACAGAGACAGAGACAGAGGCAGAGACAGAGACAGAGACAGAGACAGAGACGTAGACAGAGACAGAGACAGAGACAGAGACAGAGACAGAGACGGAGACAATGACCGAGACAGAGACAGAGACACAGACAGAGAGAGAGACAGAGACAGAGACAGAGACAGAGACAGAGACAGAGACAGAGACAGAGACAGAGACAGAGACAGAGACACATACAGAGACAGAGGCAGGGACAGAGACACAGACCGAGGAAGAGACAGAGACAAAGACAGAGGGAGAGACAGGGAAACAGACAGAGACAGAGGAGCAGGAGGCAAGGTCGGAGGCAGAGGGCCAGGGGACAAAGACGGAGACAAGGACGGAGACAAAGACGGAGACAGAGACAGAGACTGAGACAGAGACAGAGACAGAGACAGAGACAGAGACAGAGACAGAGACAGAGACAGAGACGGAGACAGAGACAGAGGGAGAGACAGGGAAACAGACAGAGACAGAGGGGCAGGAGGCAAGGTCGGAGGCAGAGGGCCAGGGGACAAAGACGGAGACAAGGACGGAGACAAAGACGGAGACAGAGACAGAGACTGAGACACAGACAGAGACAGAGACAGAGACAGAGACGGAGATAGAGGCAGAGACAGAGACAGAGACGAAGACAGAGGCAGAGACATAGCCAGGGACGGATACAGAGACAGAGACAGAATGAGAGACAGCGAAAGAGACAGAGACAGAGACAGAGACACATACAGAGACAGAGGCAGGGACAGAGACACAGACCGAGGAGGAGACAGAGACAAAGACAGAGGGAGAGACAGGGAAACAGACAGAGACAGAGACAGAGACAGAGACAGAGGCAGAGACAGAGACGGAGACAGAGGCAGAGACAGAGACAGGGACAGAGACGGAGACAGAGACAGAGGAAGAGACAGCGACAGAGACAAAGACAGAGACAGAGACAGAGGCAGTGGCAGAGACAGAGACAGAGACAGAGACAGAGACAGAGACAGAGACAGAGACAGAGACAGGGCAGAGACAGAGACAGAGACAGAGACGGAGACAAAGACGGAGACAGACGCAGGGACTGAGACAGAGGCAGAGACAGCGACAGAGACAGAGATGGAGACAGGGCAGAGACAGAGACAGAGACAGAGACAGAGACAGAGAGAGAGACAGAGACAGAGACAGAGACAGAGACAGAGACAGAGACAGAGACAGAGACAGAGACAGAGACAGAGACAGAGACAGAGACAGAGACAGAGACAGAGACAGAGACAGAGACAGAGACAGAGACAGAGACAGAGACAGAGACAGAGACAGAGACAGAGACAGAGACAGAGACAGAGACAGAGACAGAGACAGAGACAGAGACGGAGACAAAGACCGAGACAGAGACAGAGACACAGACAGGGAGAGAGACAGAGACAGAGACAGAGACAGAGACAGAGACAGAGACAGAGACAGAGACAGAGACAGAGACAGAGACAGAGACAGAGACAGAGACAGAGACAGGGACGGAGACAGAGGCAGAGACAGAGACAGGGACAGAGACAGAGACGGACACAAAGACGGAGACAGACGCAGGGACTGAGACAGAGGCAGAGACAGCGACAGAGACAGAGACGGAGACAGAGACAGAGACAGAGACAGGGACAGAGACAGAGACAGAGAGAGAGGCAGAGACAGAGACAGAGACAGAGACAGAGACAGAGGCAGAGACAGAGACAGAGACAGAGACAGAGACGTAGACAGAGACAGAGACAGAGACAGAGACAGAGACAGAGACGGAGACAATGACCGAGACAGAGACAGAGACACAGACAGAGAGAGAGACAGAGACAGAGACAGAGACAGAGACAGAGACAGAGACAGAGACAGAGACAGAGACAGAGACAGAGACACATACAGAGACAGAGGCAGGGACAGAGACACAGACCGAGGAAGAGACAGAGACAAAGACAGAGGGAGAGACAGGGAAACAGACAGAGACAGAGGAGCAGGAGGCAAGGTCGGAGGCAGAGGGCCAGGGGACAAAGACGGAGACAAGGACGGAGACAAAGACGGAGACAAGGACGGAGACAAAGACGGAGACAGAGACAGAAACTGAGACAGAGACAGAGACAGAGACAGAGACAGAGACAGAGACAGAGACAGAGACAGAGACGGAGACAGAGACAGAGGGAGAGACAGGGAAACAGACAGAGACAGAGGGGCAGGAGGCAAGGTCGGAGGCAGAGGGCCAGGGGACAAAGACGGAGACAAGGACGGAGACAAAGACGGAGACAGAGACAGAGACTGAGACACAGACAGAGACAGAGACAGAGACACAGACAGAGAGAGAGACAGAGACAGAGACAGAGACAGAGACAGAGACAGAGACAGAGACAGAGGCAGAGACAGAGACAGAGACGAAGACAGAGGCAGAGACATAGCCAGGGACGGATACAGAGACAGAGACAGAATGAGAGACAGCGAAAGAGACAGAGACAGAGACAGAGACACATACAGAGACAGAGGCAGGGACAGAGACACAGACCGAGGAGGAGACAGAGACAAAGACAGAGGGAGAGACAGGGAAACAGACAGAGACAGAGACAGAGACAGAGGGAGAGACAGCGACAGAGGCAGAGACAAAGACAGAGACAGAGACAGAGACAGAGACGGAGACAAAGACGGAGACAGACGCAGGGACTGAGACAGAGGCAGAGACAGCGACAGAGACAGAGATGGAGACAGGGCAGAGACAGAGACAGAGACAGAGACAGAGACAGAGAGAGAGACAGAGACAGAGACAGAGACAGAGACAGAGACAGAGACAGAGACAGAGACAGAGACAGAGACAGAGACAGAGACAGAGACAGAGACAGAGACAGAGACAGAGACAGAGACAGAGACAGAGACAGAGACAGAGACAGAGACACAGACAGAGAGAGAGACAGAGACAGAGACAGAGACAGAGACAGAGAGAGAGACAGAGACAGAGACAGAGACAGAGACAGAGACAGAGACGGAGATAGAGGCAGAGACAGAGACAGGGACAGAGACGGAGACAGAGACAGAGGAAGAGACAGCGACAGAGACAAAGACAGAGACAGAGACAGAGGCAGTGACAGAGACAGAGACAGAGACAGAGACAGAGACAGAGACAGAGACAGAGACAGAGACAGGGCAGAGACAGAGACAGAGACAGAGACAGAGACAGAGACAGAGACAGAGACAGAGACAGAGACAGAGACAGAGACAGAGACAGAGACAGAGACAGAGACACATACAGAGACAGAGGCAGGGACAGAGACACAGACCGAGGAAGTGACAGAGACAAAGACAGAGGGAGAGACAGGGAAACAGACAGAGACAGAGACAGAGACAGAGACACAGACAGAGACAGAGGCAGGGACAGAGACACAGACCGAGGAAGAGAGAGAAACAAAGACAGAGGGAGAGACAGGGAAACAGACAGAGACAGAGGGGCAGGAGACAAGGTCGGAGGCAGAGGGGCAGGGGACAAAGACGGAGACAAGGACGGAGACAAAGACGGAGACAGAGACAGAGACTGAGACAGAGCCAGAGACAGAGACAGAGACAGAGACAGAGACAGAGACAGAGACAGAGACAGAGACAGAGACAGAGACAGAGACAGAGACAGAGACGGAGACAAAGACCGAGACAGAGACAGAGACCCAGACAGAGAGAGCGACAAGACAGAGGTAGAGACAGAGACAGAGACAGAGACAGAGGCAGAGATAGAGACAGAGACAGAGACAGAGACAGAGGGAGAGACAGCGACAGAGGCAGAGACAAAGACAGAGACAGAGACAGAGACAGAGACAGAGACGGAGACAAAGACGGAGACAGACGCAGGGACTGAGACAGAGGCAGAGACAGCGACAGAGACAGAGATGGAGACAGGGCAGAGACAGAGACAGAGACAGAGACAGAGACAGAGAGAGAGACAGAGACAGAGACAGAGACAGAGACAGAGACAGAGACAGAGACAGAGACAGAGACAGAGACAGAGACAGAGACAGAGACAGAGACAGAGACAGAGACAGAGACAGAGACAGAGACAGAGACAGAGACAGAGACAGAGACAGAGACAGAGACAGAGACAGAGACAGAGACAGAGACAGAGACAGAGACAGAGACAGAGACAGAGACAGAGACAGAGACAGAGACGGAGACAAAGACCGAGACAGAGACAGAGACACAGACAGGGAGAGAGACAGAGACAGAGACAGAGACAGAGACAGAGACAGAGACAGAGACAGAGACAGAGACAGAGACAGAGACAGAGACAGAGACAGGGACGGAGACAGAGGCAGAGACAGAGACAGGGACAGAGACAGAGACGGACACAAAGACGGAGACAGACGCAGGGACTGAGACAGAGGCAGAGACAGCGACAGAGACAGAGACGGAGACAGAGACAGAGACAGAGACAGGGACAGAGACAGAGACAGAGAGAGAGGCAGAGACAGAGACAGAGACAGAGACAGAGACAGAGGCAGAGACAGAGACAGAGACAGAGACAGAGACGTAGACAGAGACAGAGACAGAGACAGAGACAGAGACAGAGACGGAGACAATGACCGAGACAGAGACAGAGACACAGACAGAGAGAGAGACAGAGACAGAGACAGAGACAGAGACAGAGACAGAGACAGAGACAGAGACAGAGACAGAGACAGAGACACATACAGAGACAGAGGCAGGGACAGAGACACAGACCGAGGAAGAGACAGAGACAAAGACAGAGGGAGAGACAGGGAAACAGACAGAGACAGAGGAGCAGGAGGCAAGGTCGGAGGCAGAGGGCCAGGGGACAAAGACGGAGACAAGGACGGAGACAAAGACGGAGACAGTGACAGAGACTGAGACAGAGACAGAGACAGAGACAGAGACAGAGACAGAGACAGAGACAGAGACAGAGACGGAGACAGAGACAGAGGGAGAGACAGGGAAACAGACAGAGACAGAGGGGCAGGAGGCAAGGTCGGAGGCAGAGGGCCAGGGGACAAAGACGGAGACAAGGACGGAGACAAAGACGGAGACAGAGACAGAGACTGAGACACAGACAGAGACAGAGACAGAGACAGAGACGGAGATAGAGGCAGAGACAGAGACAGAGACGAAGACAGAGGCAGAGACATAGCCAGGGACGGATACAGAGACAGAGACAGAATGAGAGACAGCGAAAGAGACAGAGACAGAGACAGAGACACATACAGAGACAGAGGCAGGGACAGAGACACAGACCGAGGAGGAGACAGAGACAAAGACAGAGGGAGAGACAGGGAAACAGACAGAGACAGAGACAGAGACAGAGGGAGAGACAGCGACAGAGGCAGAGACAAAGACAGAGACAGAGACAGAGACAGAGACGGAGACAAAGACGGAGACAGACGCAGGGACTGAGACAGAGGCAGAGACAGCGACAGAGACAGAGATGGAGACAGGGCAGAGACAGAGACAGAGACAGAGACAGAGACAGAGAGAGAGACAGAGACAGAGACAGAGACAGAGACAGAGACAGAGACAGAGACAGAGACAGAGACAGAGACAGAGACAGAGACAGAGACAGAGACAGAGACAGAGACAGAGACAGAGACACAGACAGAGAGAGAGACAGAGACAGAGACAGAGACAGAGACAGAGAGAGAGACAGAGACAGAGACAGAGACAGAGACAGAGACAGAGACGGAGATAGAGGCAGAGACAGAGACAGGGACAGAGACGGAGACAGAGACAGAGGAAGAGACAGCGACAGAGACAAAGACAGAGACAGAGACAGAGGCAGTGACAGAGACAGAGACAGAGACAGAGACAGAGACAGAGACAGAGACAGAGACAGAGACAGGGCAGAGACAGAGACAGAGACAGAGACAGAGACAGAGACGTAGACAGAGACAGAGACAGAGACAGAGACAGAGACAGAGACGGAGACACAGACAGAGAGAGAGACAGAGACAGAGACAGAGACAGAGACAGAGACAGAGACAGAGACAGAGACAGAGACAGAGACAGAGACAGAGACAGAGACAGAGACGGAGATAGAGGCAGAGACAGAGACAGGGACAGAGACGGAGACAGAGACAGAGGAAGAGACAGCGACAGAGACAAAGACAGAGACAGAGACAGAGGCAGTGACAGAGACAGAGACAGAGACAGAGACAGAGACAGAGACAGAGACAGAGACAGAGACAGAGACAGAGACAGAGACAGAGACGGAGACAGAGACGGAGACGGAGATAGAGGCAGAGACAGAGACAGAGACGGAGACAGAGGCAGAGACATAGCCAGGGACGGAGACAGAGACAGAGACAGAGTGAGAGACAGCGATAAAGACAGAGACGGAGACAAAGACCGAGACAGAGACAGAGACACAGACAGAGAGAGAGACAGAGACAGAGACGGAGACAAAGACCGAGACAGAGACAGAGACACAGACAGAGACAGAGACAGAGACAGAGGTAGAGACAGAGACAGAGACAGAGACAGAGGCAGGGATAGAGACAGAGACAGAGACAGAGACAGAGGGAGAGACAGCGACAGAGGCAGAGACAGAGACAGAGACAGAGACAGAGACGGAGACAAAGACGGAGACAGACGCAGGGACTGAGACAGAGGCAGAGACAGCGACAGAGACAGAGATGGAGACAGGGCAGAGACAGAGACAGAGACAGAGACAGAGACAGAGAGAGAGACGGAGACAGAGACAGAGACAGAGACAGAGACAGAGACAGAGACAGAGACAGAGACAGAGACAGAGACAGAGACAGAGACGTAGACAGAGACAGAGACAGAGACAGAGACAGAGACGGAGACAAAGACCGAGACAGAGACAGAGACACAGACAGAGAGAGAGACAGAGACAGAGACAGAGACAGAGACAGAGACAGAGACAGAGACAGAGACAGAGACAGAGACAGAGACAGAGACGGAGATAGAGGCAGAGACAGAGACAGGGACAGAGACGGAGACAGAGACAGAGGAAGAGACAGCGACAGAGACAAAGACAGAGACAGAGACAGAGGCAGTGACAGAGACAGAGACAGAGACAGAGACAGAGACAGAGACAGAGACAGAGACAGAGACAGAGACAGAGACAGAGACAGAGACAGAGACAGAGACAGAGACAGAGACGGAGACAGAGGCAGAGACATAGCCAGGGACGGAGACAGAGACAGAGACAGAATGAGAGACAGCGATAGAGACAGAGACAGAGACAGAGACAGAGACACATACGGAGACAGAGGCAGGGACAGAGACACAGACCGAGGAAGAGACAGAGACAAAGACAGAGGGAGAGACAGGGAAACAGACAGAGACAGAGGGGCAGGAGGCAAGGTCGGAGGCAGAGGGCCAGGGGACAAAGACGGAGACAAGGACGGAGACAAAGACGGAGACAGAGACAGAGACTGAGACAGAGACAGAGACAGAGACAGAGACAGAGACGGAGATAGAGGCAGAGACAGAGACAGAGACGAAGACAGAGGCAGAGACATAGCCAGGGACGGAGACAGAGACAGAGACAGAATGAGAGAGAGCGATAGAGACAGAGACAGAGACAGAAACAGAGACACATACAGAGACAGAGGCAGGGACAGAGACACAGACCGAGGAAGAGACAGAGACAAAGACAGAGGGAGAGACAGGGAAACAGACAGAGACAGAGACAGAGACAGAGACACAGACAGAGACAGAGTCAGGGACAGAGACACAGACCGAGGAAGAGACAGAAACAAAGACAGAGGGAGAGACAGGGAAACAGACAGAGACAGAGGGGCAGGAGACAAGGTCGGAGGCAGAGGGCCAGGGGACAAACACGGAGACAAGGACGGAGACAAAGACGGAGACAGAGACAGAGACTGAGACAGAGACAGAGACAGAGACAGAGACAGAGACAGAGACAGAGACGGAGACAAAGACCGAGACAGAGGCAGAGACACAGACAGAGGCAAAGACAGAGACAGAGACAGAGACAGAGACAGAGACAGAGACAGAGACACAGACAGAGACAGAGGCAGGGACAGAGACACAGACCGAGGAAGAGACAGAAACAAAGACAGAGGGAGAGACAGGGAAACAGACAGAGACAGTGGGGCAGGAGACAAGGTCGGAGGCAGAGGGGCAGGGGACAAAGACGGAGACAAGGACGGAGACAAAGACGGAGACAGAGACAGAGAATGAGACTGAGACAGAGGCAGGAATAGAGACAGAGACAGAGACAGAGACAGAGACAGAGACGGAGACAAAGACGGAGACAGACGCAGGGACTGAGACAGAGGCAGAGACAGCGACAGAGACAGAGATGGAGACAGGTCAGAGACAGAGACAGAGACAGAGACAGAGACAGAGAGAGAGACAGAGACAGAGACAGAGACAGAGACAGAGACAGAGACAGAGACAGAGACAGAGACAGAGACAGAGACGTAGACAGAGACAGAGACAGAGACAGAGACAGAGACGGAGACAAAGACCGAGACAGAGACAGAGACACAGACAGAGAGAGAGACAGAGACAGAGACAGAGACAGAGACAGAGACAGAGACAGAGACAGAGACAGAGACAGAGACAGAGACAGAGACAGAGACGGAGATAGAGGCAGAGACAGAGACAGGGACAGAGACGGAGACAGAGACAGAGGAAGAGACAGCGACAGAGACAAAGACAGAGACAGAGACAGAGGCAGTGACAGAGACAGAGACAGAGACAGAGACAGAGACAGAGACAGAGACAGAGACAGAGACAGGGCAGAGACAGAGACAGAGACAGAGACAGAGACAGAGAGAGAGACAGAGACAGAGACAGAGACAGAGACAGAGACAGAGACAGAGACAGAGACAGAGACAGAGACAGAGACAGAGACAGAGACGTAGACAGAGACAGAGACAGAGACAGAGACAGAGACAGAGACGGAGACACAGACAGAGAGAGAGACAGAGACAGAGACAGAGACAGAGACAGAGACAGAGACAGAGACAGAGACAGAGACAGAGACAGAGACAGAGACAGAGACAGAGACAGAGACAGAGACGGAGATAGAGGCAGAGACAGAGACAGGGACAGAGACGGAGACAGAGACAGAGGAAGGGACAGCGACAGAGACAAAGACAGAGACAGAGACAGAGGCAGTGACAGAGACAGAGACAGAGACAGAGACAGAGACAGAGACAGAGACAGAGACAGAGACAGAGACAGAGACAGAGACAGAGACAGAGACAGAGACAGAGACAGAGACAGAGACAGAGACAGAGACAGAGACAGAGACAGAGACAGAGACAGAGACAGAGACGGAGACGGAGATAGAGGCAGAGACAGAGACAGAGACGGAGACAGAGGCAGAGACATAGCCAGGGACGGAGACAGAGACAGAGACAAAGTGAGAGACAGCGATAAAGACAGAGACGGAGACAAAGACCGAGACAGAGACAGAGACACAGACAGAGAGAGAGACAGAGACAGAGACGGAGACAAAGACCGAGACAGAGACAGAGACACAGACAGAGACAGAGACAGAGACAGAGGTAGAGACAGAGACAGAGACAGAGAAAGAGGCAGGGATAGAGACAGAGACAGAGACAGAGACGGAGGGAGAGACAGCGACAGAGGCAGAGACAGAGACAGAGACAGAGACAGAGACAGAGACGGAGACAAAGACGGAGACAGACGCAGGGACTGAGACAGAGGCAGAGACAGCGACAGAGACAGAGATGGAGACAGGGCAGAGACAGAGACAGAGACAGAGACAGAGAGAGAGACGGAGACAGAGACAGAGACAGAGACAGAGACAGAGACAGAGACAGAGACAGAGACAGAGACAGAGACAGAGACAGAGACGTAGACAGAGGCAGAGACAGAGACAGAGACAGAGACAGAGACGGAGATAGAGGCAGAGACAGAGACAGGGACAGAGACGGAGACAGAGACAGAGGAAGAGACAGCGACAGAGACAAAGACAGAGACAGAGACAGAGGCAGTGACAGAGACAGAGACAGGGACAGAGACAGAGACAGAGACAGAGACAGAGACAGAGACAGAGACAGAGACAGAGACAGAGACAGAGACAGAGACAGAGACAGAGACAGAGACAGAGACAGAGACAGAGACAGAGACAGAGACAGAGACAGAGACAGAGACGGAGACGGAGATAGGGGCAGAGACAGAGACAGAGACGGAGACAGAGGCAGAGACATAGCCAGGGACGGAGACAGAGACAGAGACAGAATGAGAGACAGCGATAGAGACAGAGACAGAGACAGAGACAGAGACAGAGACAGAGACACATACGGAGACAGAGGCAGGGACAGAGACACAGACCGAGGAAGAGACAGAGACAAAGACAGAGGGAGAGACAGGGAAACAGACAGAGACAGAGGGCCAGGGGACAAAGACGGAGACAAGGACGGAGACAAAGACGGAGACAGAGACAGAGACTGAGACAAAGACCGAGACAGAGGCAGAGACAGAGACGGAGACAAAGTCCGAGACAGAGACGGAGACACAGACAGAGACAGAGACAGAGACAGAGGCAGAGACAGAGACAGAGACAGAGACAGAGACAGAGACAGAGACAGAGGCAGAGACAGAAACAGAGACAGAGACAGAGACAGAGACAGAGGGAGAGACAGCGACAGAGGCAGAGACAGAGACAGAGACAGAGACAGAGACAGAGACAGAGACAGAGACAGAGGCAGAGACAGAGACAGAGACAGAGACAGAGACAGAGACAGAGCCAGAGACAGAGACAGAGACAGAGACGGAGACAAAGACCGAGACAGAGGCAGAGACACAGACAGAGACAGAGACGGAGACAAAGTCCGAGACAGAGACAGAGACACAGACAGAGACAGAGACAGATACAGAGGCAGAGACAGAGACAGAGACAGAGACAGAGACAGAGACAGAGGCAGAGACAGAGACAGAGACAGAGACAGAGACAGAGGGAGAGACAGCGACAGAGGCAGAGACAGAGACAGAGACAGAGACAGAGACAGAGACAGAGACAGAGACAGAGACAGAGGCAGAGGCAGAGGCAGAGACACAGACAGAGACAGAGACAGAGACAGAGACAGAGACAGAGACAGAGACAGGGCCAGAGACAGAGACAGAGACAGAGACAGAGACAGAGACAGAGACAGAGACAGAGACAGAGACAGAGACGGAGACAAAGACCGAGACAGAGACAGAGACCCAGACAGAGAGAGCGACAGAGACAGAGGTAGAAACAGAGACAGAGACAGAGACAGAGACAGAGACAGAGGCAGAGATAGAGACAGAGACAGAGACAGAGACAGAGACAGAGGGAGAGAGAGCGACAGAGGCAGAGACAGAGACAGAGACAGAGACAGAGACGGAGACAAAGACGGAGACAGACGCAGGGACTGAGACAGAGGCAGAGACAGCGACAGAGACAGAGGCAGAGACAGCGACAGAGACAGAGGCAGAGACAGCGACAGAGACAGAGATAGAGACAGGGCAGAGACAGAGACAGAGACAGAGACAGAGACAGAGACAGAGACAGAGACAGAGACAGAGACAGAGACAGAGACAGAGACAGAGACGGAGACAGAGGCAGAGACGGAGCCAGGGACGGAGACGGAGACAGAGACAGAGGAAGAGACAGCGACAGAGACAGAGACAGAGACAGAGACAGAGACAGAGGCAGTGACAGAGACAGAGACAGAGACAGAGAACCAGAGACAGTGACAGAGACAGACACATAAACAGAGACAGAGACAGAGACAGAGACAGAGATGAAGACGGCGACGGGGACAGAGACAGGGACAGAGCCAGACACAGAAACGGAGACAGAGACAGTGACAGAGGCAGAGACAGAGACAGAGACAGAGGGAGAGACAGCGACGGAGGCAGAGACAGAGACAGAGACAGAGACAGAGACAGAGACGGAGACAAAGACGGAGACAGACGCAGGGACTGAGACAGAGACAGAGACAGAGACAGAGACAGAGACAGAGACAGAGACAGAGGCAGAGACAGAGACAGAGACAGATATAGAAAGAGAGACAGAGACAGAGACAGAGATGGAGACGGAGACGGAGACAGAGACAGAGACGGAGACAGATGCAGAGACAAACACAGAGACGGAGGCGGAGACTGAGACAGAGACAGAGACAGAGACAGAGACATAGAGACATAGGCACGGAGGCAGAGAAGCAGGGACAGAGACAAAGAGACAGAGGCAGACACACACAGACAGAGACCCAGAGACAGAGACAGAGACACAGACGGATACAGAGACGGAGGCAGAGACAGAGACAGAGATAGAAACAGAGACAGAGACAGAGACATAGATGGAGACGGAGACGGAGACAGAGACAGAGACGGAGACAGAGGCAAACAGACAGAGATTCAGGGAAAGAGACACAGAGACAGAGTTACCGAGACAGGGACGCAGAGACAGAGAGGCAGACATGGAGACACATGGACAGAGGCACTGAGGCAGAGACACAGAGACAGAGACCCAGAGACACAGACACCGACACGGAGACAGAGAGAGAGACAGAGAGAACGAGACACAGAGACAGAGACACAGAGACAGAGACCCAGAGACAGAGACAGAGACAGAGACAGAGACAGACTCATAAACAGAGACAGAGACAGAGACAGAGACAGAGACAGAGACAGAGACAGAGATGAAGACGGCGACGGGGACAGAGACAGGGACAGAGCCAGACACAGCAACGGAGACAGAGACAGTGACAGAGGCAGAGACAGAGACAGAGACGGAGGCAGAGACAGAGACAGAGACAGAGACAGAGACGGAGACAGAGACAGAGACGGAGACAGATGCAGAGACAAACACAGAGACGGAGGCGGAGACTGAGACAGAGACAGAGACAGAGACAGAGACATAGAGACATAGGCACGGAGGCAGAGAAGCAATGACAGAGACAAAGAGACAGAGGCAGAGACACACAGACAGAGACCCAGAGACAGAGACAGAGACACAGACGCATACAGAGACGGAGGCAGAGACAGAGACAGAGATAGAAACAGAGACAGGGACAGAGACATAGATGGAGACGGAGACGGAGACAGAGACAGAGACGGAGACAGAGGCAAATAGACAGAGATTCAGGGAAAGAGACACAGAGACAGAGTTACCGAGACAGGGACGCAGAGACAGAGAGGCAGACATGGAGACACATGGACAGAGGCACTGAGGCAGAGACTCAGAGACAGAGACCCAGAGACACAGACACCGACACGGAGACAGAGAGAGAGACAGAGAGAACGAGACAGAGAGACAGAGACACAGAGACAGAGACCCAGAGACAGAGACAGAGACAGACTCATAAACAGAGACAGAGACAGAGACAGAGACAGAGACAGAGACAGAGATGAAGACGGCGACGGGGACAGAGACAGGGACGGAGCCAGACACAGAAACGGAGACAGAGACAGTGACTGAGGCAGAGACAGAGACAGAGACGGAGGCAGAGACAGAGACAGAGGCAGAGACAGAGAGAGAGACAGAGACAGAGACAGAGACAGAGGCAGAGACAAACACAGAGACGGAGGCGGAGACTGAGACAGAGACAGAGACAGAGACAGAGACATAGAGACATAGGCACGGAGGCAGAGAAGCAATGACAGAGACAAAGAGACAGAGGCAGAGACACACAGACAGAGGCAGAGACAGAGACAGAGACACAGACCCATACAGAGACGGAGGCAGAGACAGAGACAGAGGTAGAAACAGAGACAGAGACAGAGACATAGATGGAGACGGAGACGGAGACAGAGACAGAGACGGAGACAGAGGCAAATAGACAGAGATTCAGGGAAAGAGACACAGAGACACAGTCACCGAGACAGAGACACAGAGACAGAGGCAGAGACACAGAGACAGAGACCCAGAGACAGAGACAGAGACAGACACATAAGCAGAGACAGAGACAGAGACAGAGACAGAGACAGAGACAGAGACAGAGATGAAGACGGCGACGGGGACAAGGACAGGGACAGAGCCAGACACAGAAACGGAGACAGAGACAGTGACTGAGGCAGAGACAGAGACAGAGACAGAGACACAGACAGAGACAGAGACAGAGACAGAGGTAGAGACAGAGACAGAGACAGAGACAGAGGCAGGGATAGAGACAGAGACAGAGACAGAGACAGAGGGAGAGACAGCGACAGAGGCAGAGACAGAGACAGAGACAGAGACAGAGACGGAGACAAAGACGGAGACAGACGCAGGGACTGAGACAGAGGCAGAGACAGCGACAGAGACAGAGATGGAGACAGGGCAGAGACAGAGACAGAGACAGAGACAGAGACAGAGAGAGAGACGGAGACAGAGACAGAGACAGAGACAGAGACAGAGACAGAGACAGAGACAGAGACAGAGACAGAGACAGAGACAGAGACGTAGACAGAGACAGAGACAGAGACAGAGACAGAGACGGAGACAAAGACCGAGACAGAGACAGAGACACAGACAGAGAGAGAGACAGAGACAGAGACAGAGACAGAGACAGAGACAGAGACAGAGACAGAGACAGAGACAGAGACAGAGACAGAGACGGAGATAGAGGCAGAGACAGAGACAGGGACAGAGACGGAGACAGAGACAGAGGAAGAGACAGCGACAGAGACAAAGACAGAGACAGAGACAGAGGCAGTGACAGAGACAGAGACAGAGACAGAGACAGAGACAGAGACAGAGACAGAGACAGAGACAGAGACAGAGACAGAGACAGAGACAGAGACAGAGACAGAGACAGAGACAGAGACGGAGACAGAGGCAGAGACATAGCCAGGGACGGAGACAGAGACAGAGACAGAATGAGAGACAGCGATAGAGACAGAGACAGAGACAGAGACAGAGACACATACGGAGACAGAGGCAGGGACAGAGACACAGACCGAGGAAGAGACAGAGACAAAGACAGAGGGAGAGACAGGGAAACAGACAGAGACAGAGGGGCAGGCGGCAAGGTCGGAGGCAGAGGGCCAGGGGACAAAGACGGAGACAAGGACGGAGACAAAGACGGAGACAGAGACAGAGACTGAGACAGAGACAGAGACAGAGACGGAGATAGAGGCAGAGACAGAGACAGAGACGAAGACAGAGGCAGAGACATAGCCAGGGACGGAGACAGAGACAGAGACAGAATGAGAGAGAGCGATAGAGACAGAGACAGAGACAGAAACAGAGACACATACAGAGACAGAGGCAGGGACAGAGACACAGACCGAGGAAGAGACAGAGACAAAGACAGAGGGAGAGACAGGGAAACAGACAGAGACAGAGACAGAGACAGAGACACAGACAGAGACAGAGTCAGGGACAGAGACACAGACCGAGGAAGAGACAGAAACAAAGACAGAGGGAGAGACAGGGAAACAGACAGAGACAGAGGGGCAGGAGACAAGGTCGGAGGCAGAGGGCCAGGGGACAAACACGGAGACAAGGACGGAGACAAAGACGGAGACAGAGACAGAGACTGAGACAGAGACAGAGACAGAGACAGAGACAGAGACAGAGACAGAGACGGAGACAAAGACCGAGACAGAGGCAGAGACACAGACAGAGGCAAAGACAGAGACAGAGACAGAGACAGAGACAGAGACAGAGACAGAGACACAGACAGAGACAGAGGCAGGGACAGAGACACAGACCGAGGAAGAGACAGAAACAAAGACAGAGGGAGAGACAGGGAAACAGACAGAGACAGTGGGGCAGGAGACAAGGTCGGAGGCAGAGGGGCAGGGGACAAAGACGGAGACAAGGACGGAGACAAAGACGGAGACAGAGACAGAGAATGAGACTGAGACAGAGGCAGGAATAGAGACAGAGACAGAGACAGAGACAGAGACAGAGACGGAGACAAAGACGGAGACAGACGCAGGGACTGAGACAGAGGCAGAGACAGCGACAGAGACAGAGATGGAGACAGGTCAGAGACAGAGACAGAGACAGAGACAGAGACAGAGAGAGAGACAGAGACAGAGACAGAGACAGAGACAGAGACAGAGACAGAGACAGAGACAGAGACAGAGACAGAGACGTAGACAGAGACAGAGACAGAGACAGAGACAGAGACGGAGACAAAGACCGAGACAGAGACAGAGACACAGACAGAGAGAGAGACAGAGACAGAGACAGAGACAGAGACAGAGACAGAGACAGAGACAGAGACAGAGACAGAGACAGAGACAGAGACAGAGACGGAGATAGAGGCAGAGACAGAGACAGGGACAGAGACGGAGACAGAGACAGAGGAAGAGACAGCGACAGAGACAAAGACAGAGACAGAGACAGAGGCAGTGACAGAGACAGAGACAGAGACAGAGACAGAGACAGAGACAGAGACAGAGACAGAGACAGGGCAGAGACAGAGACAGAGACAGAGACAGAGACAGAGAGAGAGACAGAGACAGAGACAGAGACAGAGACAGAGACAGAGACAGAGACAGAGACAGAGACGTAGACAGAGACAGAGACAGAGACAGAGACAGAGACAGAGACGGAGACACAGACAGAGAGAGAGACAGAGACAGAGACAGAGACAGAGACAGAGACAGAGACAGAGACAGAGACAGAGACAGAGACAGAGACAGAGACAGAGACAGAGACGGAGATAGAGGCAGAGACAGAGACAGGGACAGAGACGGAGACAGAGACAGAGGAAGGGACAGCGACAGAGACAAAGACAGAGACAGAGACAGAGGCAGTGACAGAGACAGAGACAGAGACAGAGACAGAGACAGAGACAGAGACAGAGACAGAGACAGAGACAGAGACAGAGACAGAGACAGAGACAGAGACAGAGACAGAGACGGAGACGGAGATAGAGGCAGAGACAGAGACAGAGACGGAGACAGAGGCAGAGACATAGCCAGGGACGGAGACAGAGACAGAGACAAAGTGAGAGACAGCGATAAAGACAGAGACGGAGACAAAGACCGAGACAGAGACAGAGACACAGACAGAGAGAGAGACAGAGACAGAGACGGAGACAAAGACCGAGACAGAGACAGAGACACAGACAGAGACAGAGACAGAGACAGAGGTAGAGACAGAGACAGAGACAGAGAAAGAGGCAGGGATAGAGACAGAGACAGAGACAGAGACGGAGGGAGAGACAGCGACAGAGGCAGAGACAGAGACAGAGACAGAGACAGAGACAGAGACGGAGACAAAGACGGAGACAGACGCAGGGACTGAGACAGAGGCAGAGACAGCGACAGAGACAGAGATGGAGACAGGGCAGAGACAGAGACAGAGACAGAGACAGAGAGAGAGACGGAGACAGAGACAGAGACAGAGACAGAGACAGAGACAGAGACAGAGACAGAGACAGAGACAGAGACAGAGACAGAGACGTAGACAGAGGCAGAGACAGAGACAGAGACAGAGACAGAGACGGAGATAGAGGCAGAGACAGAGACAGGGACAGAGACGGAGACAGAGACAGAGGAAGAGACAGCGACAGAGACAAAGACAGAGACAGAGACAGAGGCAGTGACAGAGACAGAGACAGGGACAGAGACAGAGACAGAGACAGAGACAGAGACAGAGACAGAGACAGAGACAGAGACAGAGACAGAGACAGAGACAGAGACAGAGACAGAGACAGAGACAGAGACAGAGACAGAGACAGAGACAGAGACAGAGACAGAGACAGAGACAGAGACGGAGACGGAGATAGGGGCAGAGACAGAGACAGAGACGGAGACAGAGGCAGAGACATAGCCAGGGACGGAGACAGAGACAGAGACAGAATGAGAGACAGCGATAGAGACAGAGACAGAGACAGAGACACATACGGAGACAGAGGCAGGGACAGAGACACAGACCGAGGAAGAGACAGAGACAAAGACAGAGGGAGAGACAGGGAAACAGACAGAGACAGAGGGCCAGGGGACAAAGACGGAGACAAGGACGGAGACAAAGACGGAGACAGAGACAGAGACTGAGACAAAGACCGAGACAGAGGCAGAGACAGAGACGGAGACAAAGTCCGAGACAGAGACGGAGACACAGACAGAGACAGAGACAGAGACAGAGGCAGAGACAGAGACAGAGACAGAGACAGAGACAGAGACAGAGACAGAGGCAGAGACAGAAACAGAGACAGAGACAGAGACAGAGACAGAGGGAGAGACAGCGACAGAGGCAGAGACAGAGACAGAGACAGAGACAGAGACAGAGACAGAGACAGAGGCAGAGACAGAGACAGAGACAGAGACAGAGACAGAGACAGAGCCAGAGACAGAGACAGAGACAGAGACGGAGACAAAGACCGAGACAGAGGCAGAGACACAGACAGAGACAGAGACGGAGACAAAGTCCGAGACAGAGACAGAGACACAGACAGAGACAGAGACAGATACAGAGGCAGAGACAGAGACAGAGACAGAGACAGAGACAGAGACAGAGGCAGAGACAGAGACAGAGACAGAGACAGAGACAGAGGGAGAGACAGCGACAGAGGCAGAGACAGAGACAGAGACAGAGACAGAGACAGAGACAGAGACAGAGACAGAGACAGAGGCAGAGGCAGAGGCAGAGACACAGACAGAGACAGAGACAGAGACAGAGACAGAGACAGAGACAGAGACAGGGCCAGAGACAGAGACAGAGACAGAGACAGAGACAGAGACAGAGACAGAGACAGAGACAGAGACAGAGACGGAGACAAAGACCGAGACAGAGACAGAGACCCAGACAGAGAGAGCGACAGAGACAGAGGTAGAAACAGAGACAGAGACAGAGACAGAGACAGAGACAGAGGCAGAGATAGAGACAGAGACAGAGACAGAGACAGAGACAGAGGGAGAGAGAGCGACAGAGGCAGAGACAGAGACAGAGACAGAGACAGAGACGGAGACAAAGACGGAGACAGACGCAGGGACTGAGACAGAGGCAGAGACAGCGACAGAGACAGAGGCAGAGACAGCGACAGAGACAGAGGCAGAGACAGCGACAGAGACAGAGATAGAGACAGGGCAGAGACAGAGACAGAGACAGAGACAGAGACAGAGACAGAGACAGAGACAGAGACAGAGACAGAGACAGAGACAGAGACGGAGACAGAGGCAGAGACGGAGCCAGGGACGGAGACGGAGACAGAGACAGAGGAAGAGACAGCGACAGAGACAGAGACAGAGACAGAGACAGAGACAGAGGCAGTGACAGAGACAGAGACAGAGACAGAGAACCAGAGACAGTGACAGAGACAGACACATAAACAGAGACAGAGACAGAGACAGAGACAGAGATGAAGACGGCGACGGGGACAGAGACAGGGACAGAGCCAGACACAGAAACGGAGACAGAGACAGTGACAGAGGCAGAGACAGAGACAGAGACAGAGGGAGAGACAGCGACGGAGGCAGAGACAGAGACAGAGACAGAGACAGAGACAGAGACGGAGACAAAGACGGAGACAGACGCAGGGACTGAGACAGAGACAGAGACAGAGACAGAGACAGAGACAGAGACAGAGACAGAGGCAGAGACAGAGACAGAGACAGATATAGAAAGAGAGACAGAGGCAGAGACAGAGACAGAGACGGAGACGGAGATAGGGGCAGAGACAGAGACAGAGACGGAGACAGAGGCAGAGACATAGCCAGGGACGGAGACAGAGACAGAGACAGAATGAGAGACAGCGATAGAGACAGAGACAGAGACAGAGACAGAGACAGAGACAGAGACACATACGGAGACAGAGGCAGGGACAGAGACACAGACCGAGGAAGAGACAGAGACAAAGACAGAGGGAGAGACAGGGAAACAGACAGAGACAGAGGGCCAGGGGACAAAGACGGAGACAAGGACGGAGACAAAGACGGAGACAGAGACAGAGACTGAGACAAAGACCGAGACAGAGGCAGAGACAGAGACGGAGACAAAGTCCGAGACAGAGACGGAGACACAGACAGAGACAGAGACAGAGACAGAGGCAGAGACAGAGACAGAGACAGAGACAGAGACAGAGACAGAGACAGAGGCAGAGACAGAAACAGAGACAGAGACAGAGACAGAGACAGAGGGAGAGACAGCGACAGAGGCAGAGACAGAGACAGAGACAGAGACAGAGACAGAGACAGAGACAGAGACAGAGGCAGAGACAGAGACAGAGACAGAGACAGAGACAGAGACAGAGCCAGAGACAGAGACAGAGACAGAGACGGAGACAAAGACCGAGACAGAGGCAGAGACACAGACAGAGACAGAGACGGAGACAAAGTCCGAGACAGAGACAGAGACACAGACAGAGACAGAGACAGATACAGAGGCAGAGACAGAGACAGAGACAGAGACAGAGACAGAGACAGAGGCAGAGACAGAGACAGAGACAGAGACAGAGACAGAGGGAGAGACAGCGACAGAGGCAGAGACAGAGACAGAGACAGAGACAGAGACAGAGACAGAGACAGAGACAGAGACAGAGGCAGAGGCAGAGGCAGAGACACAGACAGAGACAGAGACAGAGACAGAGACAGAGACAGAGACAGAGACAGGGCCAGAGACAGAGACAGAGACAGAGACAGAGACAGAGACAGAGACAGAGACAGAGACAGAGACAGAGACGGAGACAAAGACCGAGACAGAGACAGAGACCCAGACAGAGAGAGCGACAGAGACAGAGGTAGAAACAGAGACAGAGACAGAGACAGAGACAGAGACAGAGGCAGAGATAGAGACAGAGACAGAGACAGAGACAGAGACAGAGGGAGAGAGAGCGACAGAGGCAGAGACAGAGACAGAGACAGAGACAGAGACGGAGACAAAGACGGAGACAGACGCAGGGACTGAGACAGAGGCAGAGACAGCGACAGAGACAGAGGCAGAGACAGCGACAGAGACAGAGGCAGAGACAGCGACAGAGACAGAGATAGAGACAGGGCAGAGACAGAGACAGAGACAGAGACAGAGACAGAGACAGAGACAGAGACAGAGACAGAGACAGAGACAGAGACAGAGACAGAGACGGAGACAGAGGCAGAGACGGAGCCAGGGACGGAGACGGAGACAGAGACAGAGGAAGAGACAGCGACAGAGACAGAGACAGAGACAGAGACAGAGACAGAGGCAGTGACAGAGACAGAGACAGAGACAGAGAACCAGAGACAGTGACAGAGACAGACACATAAACAGAGACAGAGACAGAGACAGAGACAGAGATGAAGACGGCGACGGGGACAGAGACAGGGACAGAGCCAGACACAGAAACGGAGACAGAGACAGTGACAGAGGCAGAGACAGAGACAGAGACAGAGGGAGAGACAGCGACGGAGGCAGAGACAGAGACAGAGACAGAGACAGAGACAGAGACGGAGACAAAGACGGAGACAGACGCAGGGACTGAGACAGAGACAGAGACAGAGACAGAGACAGAGACAGAGACAGAGACAGAGGCAGAGACAGAGACAGAGACAGATATAGAAAGAGAGACAGAGACAGAGACAGAGATGGAGACGGAGACGGAGACAGAGACAGAGACGGAGACAGATGCAGAGACAAACACAGAGACGGAGGCGGAGACTGAGACAGAGACAGAGACAGAGACAGAGACATAGAGACATAGGCACGGAGGCAGAGAAGCAGGGACAGAGACAAAGAGACAGAGGCAGACACACACAGACAGAGACCCAGAGACAGAGACAGAGACACAGACGGATACAGAGACGGAGGCAGAGACAGAGACAGAGATAGAAACAGAGACAGAGACAGAGACATAGATGGAGACGGAGACGGAGACAGAGACAGAGACGGAGACAGAGGCAAACAGACAGAGATTCAGGGAAAGAGACACAGAGACAGAGTTACCGAGACAGGGACGCAGAGACAGAGAGGCAGACATGGAGACACATGGACAGAGGCACTGAGGCAGAGACACAGAGACAGAGACCCAGAGACACAGACACCGACACGGAGACAGAGAGAGAGACAGAGAGAACGAGACACAGAGACAGAGACACAGAGACAGAGACCCAGAGACAGAGACAGAGACAGAGACAGAGACAGACTCATAAACAGAGACAGAGACAGAGACAGAGACAGAGACAGAGACAGAGACAGAGATGAAGACGGCGACGGGGACAGAGACAGGGACAGAGCCAGACACAGCAACGGAGACAGAGACAGTGACAGAGGCAGAGACAGAGACAGAGACGGAGGCAGAGACAGAGACAGAGACAGAGACAGAGACGGAGACAGAGACAGAGACGGAGACAGATGCAGAGACAAACACAGAGACGGAGGCGGAGACTGAGACAGAGACAGAGACAGAGACAGAGACATAGAGACATAGGCACGGAGGCAGAGAAGCAGGGACAGAGACAAAGAGACAGAGGCAGACACACACAGACAGAGACCCAGAGACAGAGACAGAGACACAGACGGATACAGAGACGGAGGCAGAGACAGAGACAGAGATAGAAACAGAGACAGAGACAGAGACATAGATGGAGACGGAGACGGAGACAGAGACAGAGACGGAGACAGAGGCAAACAGACAGAGATTCAGGGAAAGAGACACAGAGACAGAGTTACCGAGACAGGGACGCAGAGACAGAGAGGCAGACATGGAGACACATGGACAGAGGCACTGAGGCAGAGACACAGAGACAGAGACCCAGAGACACAGACACCGACACGGAGACAGAGAGAGAGACAGAGAGAACGAGACACAGAGACAGAGACACCGAGACAGAGACACAGAGACAGAGGCAGAGACACAGAGACAGAGACCCAGAGACAGAGACAGAGACAGACACATAAGCAGAGACAGAGACAGAGACAGAGACAGAGACAGAGACAGAGACAGAGATGAAGACGGCGACGGGGACAAGGACAGGGACAGAGCCAGACACAGAAACGGAGACAGAGACAGTGACTGAGGCAGAGACAGAGACAGAGACAGAGACACAGACAGAGACAGAGACAGAGACAGAGGTAGAGACAGAGACAGAGACAGAGACAGAGGCAGGGATAGAGACAGAGACAGAGACAGAGACAGAGGGAGAGACAGCGACAGAGGCAGAGACAGAGACAGAGACAGAGACAGAGACGGAGACAAAGACGGAGACAGACGCAGGGACTGAGACAGAGGCAGAGACAGCGACAGAGACAGAGATGGAGACAGGGCAGAGACAGAGACAGAGACAGAGACAGAGACAGAGAGAGAGACGGAGACAGAGACAGAGACAGAGACAGAGACAGAGACAGAGACAGAGACAGAGACAGAGACAGAGACAGAGACAGAGACGTAGACAGAGACAGAGACAGAGACAGAGACAGAGACGGAGACAAAGACCGAGACAGAGACAGAGACACAGACAGAGAGAGAGACAGAGACAGAGACAGAGACAGAGACAGAGACAGAGACAGAGACAGAGACAGAGACAGAGACAGAGACAGAGACAGAGACGGAGATAGAGGCAGAGACAGAGACAGGGACAGAGACGGAGACAGAGACAGAGGAAGAGACAGCGACAGAGACAAAGACAGAGACAGAGACAGAGGCAGTGACAGAGACAGAGACAGAGACAGAGACAGAGACAGAGACAGAGACAGAGACAGAGACAGAGACAGAGACAGAGACAGAGACAGAGACAGAGACAGAGACAGAGACAGAGACGGAGACAGAGGCAGAGACATAGCCAGGGACGGAGACAGAGACAGAGACAGAATGAGAGACAGCGATAGAGACAGAGACAGAGACAGAGACAGAGACACATACGGAGACAGAGGCAGGGACAGAGACACAGACCGAGGAAGAGACAGAGACAAAGACAGAGGGAGAGACAGGGAAACAGACAGAGACAGAGGGGCAGGAGGCAAGGTCGGAGGCAGAGGGCCAGGGGACAAAGACGGAGACAAGGACGGAGACAAAGACGGAGACAGAGACAGAGACTGAGACAGAGACAGAGACAGAGACAGAGACAGAGACGGAGATAGAGGCAGAGACAGAGACAGAGACGAAGACAGAGGCAGAGACATAGCCAGGGACGGAGACAGAGACAGAGACAGAATGAGAGAGAGCGATAGAGACAGAGACAGAGACAGAAACAGAGACACATACAGAGACAGAGGCAGGGACAGAGACACAGACCGAGGAAGAGACAGAGACAAAGACAGAGGGAGAGACAGGGAAACAGACAGAGACAGAGACAGAGACAGAGACACAGACAGAGACAGAGTCAGGGACAGAGACACAGACCGAGGAAGAGACAGAAACAAAGACAGAGGGAGAGACAGGGAAACAGACAGAGACAGAGGGGCAGGAGACAAGGTCGGAGGCAGAGGGCCAGGGGACAAACACGGAGACAAGGACGGAGACAAAGACGGAGACAGAGACAGAGACTGAGACAGAGACAGAGACAGAGACAGAGACAGAGACAGAGACAGAGACGGAGACAAAGACCGAGACAGAGGCAGAGACACAGACAGAGGCAAAGACAGAGACAGAGACAGAGACAGAGACAGAGACAGAGACAGAGACACAGACAGAGACAGAGGCAGGGACAGAGACACAGACCGAGGAAGAGACAGAAACAAAGACAGAGGGAGAGACAGGGAAACAGACAGAGACAGTGGGGCAGGAGACAAGGTCGGAGGCAGAGGGGCAGGGGACAAAGACGGAGACAAGGACGGAGACAAAGACGGAGACAGAGACAGAGAATGAGACTGAGACAGAGGCAGGAATAGAGACAGAGACAGAGACAGAGACAGAGACAGAGACGGAGACAAAGACGGAGACAGACGCAGGGACTGAGACAGAGGCAGAGACAGCGACAGAGACAGAGATGGAGACAGGTCAGAGACAGAGACAGAGACAGAGACAGAGAGAGAGACAGAGACAGAGACAGAGACAGAGACAGAGACAGAGACAGAGACAGAGACAGAGACAGAGACAGAGACAGAGACAGAGACAGAGACGTAGACAGAGACAGAGACAGAGACAGAGACAGAGACAGAGACGGAGACACAGACAGAGAGAGAGACAGAGACAGAGACAGAGACAGAGACAGAGACAGAGACAGAGACAGAGACAGAGACAGAGACAGAGACAGAGACAGAGACAGAGACGGAGATAGAGGCAGAGACAGAGACAGGGACAGAGACGGAGACAGAGACAGAGGAAGGGACAGCGACAGAGACAAAGACAGAGACAGAGACAGAGGCAGTGACAGAGACAGAGACAGAGACAGAGACAGAGACAGAGACAGAGACAGAGACAGAGACAGAGACAGAGACAGAGACAGAGACAGAGACAGAGACAGAGACAGAGACAGAGACAGAGACAGAGACGGAGACGGAGATAGAGGCAGAGACAGAGACAGAGACGGAGACAGAGGCAGAGACATAGCCAGGGACGGAGACAGAGACAGAGACAAAGTGAGAGACAGCGATAAAGACAGAGACGGAGACAAAGACCGAGACAGAGACAGAGACACAGACAGAGAGAGAGACAGAGACAGAGACGGAGACAAAGACCGAGACAGAGACAGAGACACAGACAGAGACAGAGACAGAGACAGAGGTAGAGACAGAGACAGAGACAGAGAAAGAGGCAGGGATAGAGACAGAGACAGAGACAGAGACGGAGGGAGAGACAGCGACAGAGGCAGAGACAGAGACAGAGACAGAGACAGAGACAGAGACGGAGACAAAGACGGAGACAGACGCAGGGACTGAGACAGAGGCAGAGACAGCGACAGAGACAGAGATGGAGACAGGGCAGAGACAGAGACAGAGACAGAGACAGAGAGAGAGACGGAGACAGAGACAGAGACAGAGACAGAGACAGAGACAGAGACAGAGACAGAGACAGAGACAGAGACAGAGACAGAGACGTAGACAGAGGCAGAGACAGAGACAGAGACAGAGACAGAGACGGAGATAGAGGCAGAGACAGAGACAGGGACAGAGACGGAGACAGAGACAGAGGAAGAGACAGCGACAGAGACAAAGACAGAGACAGAGACAGAGGCAGTGACAGAGACAGAGACAGGGACAGAGACAGAGACAGAGACAGAGACAGAGACAGAGACAGAGACAGAGACAGAGACAGAGACAGAGACAGAGACAGAGACAGAGACAGAGACAGAGACAGAGACAGAGACAGAGACAGAGACAGAGACAGAGACAGAGACAGAGACAGAGACAGAGACGGAGACGGAGATAGGGGCAGAGACAGAGACAGAGACGGAGACAGAGGCAGAGACATAGCCAGGGACGGAGACAGAGACAGAGACAGAATGAGAGACAGCGATAGAGACAGAGACAGAGACAGAGACACATACGGAGACAGAGGCAGGGACAGAGACACAGACCGAGGAAGAGACAGAGACAAAGACAGAGGGAGAGACAGGGAAACAGACAGAGACAGAGGGCCAGGGGACAAAGACGGAGACAAGGACGGAGACAAAGACGGAGACAGAGACAGAGACTGAGACAAAGACCGAGACAGAGGCAGAGACAGAGACGGAGACAAAGTCCGAGACAGAGACGGAGACACAGACAGAGACAGAGACAGAGACAGAGGCAGAGACAGAGACAGAGACAGAGACAGAGACAGAGACAGAGACAGAGGCAGAGACAGAAACAGAGACAGAGACAGAGACAGAGACAGAGGGAGAGACAGCGACAGAGGCAGAGACAGAGACAGAGACAGAGACAGAGACAGAGACAGAGACAGAGGCAGAGACAGAGACAGAGACAGAGACAGAGACAGAGACAGAGCCAGAGACAGAGACAGAGACAGAGACGGAGACAAAGACCGAGACAGAGGCAGAGACACAGACAGAGACAGAGACGGAGACAAAGTCCGAGACAGAGACAGAGACACAGACAGAGACAGAGACAGATACAGAGGCAGAGACAGAGACAGAGACAGAGACAGAGACAGAGACAGAGGCAGAGACAGAGACAGAGACAGAGACAGAGACAGAGGGAGAGACAGCGACAGAGGCAGAGACAGAGACAGAGACAGAGACAGAGACAGAGACAGAGACAGAGACAGAGACAGAGGCAGAGGCAGAGGCAGAGACACAGACAGAGACAGAGACAGAGACAGAGACAGAGACAGAGACAGAGACAGGGCCAGAGACAGAGACAGAGACAGAGACAGAGACAGAGACAGAGACAGAGACAGAGACAGAGACGGAGACAAAGACCGAGACAGAGACAGAGACCCAGACAGAGAGAGCGACAGAGACAGAGGTAGAAACAGAGACAGAGACAGAGACAGAGACAGAGACAGAGGCAGAGATAGAGACAGAGACAGAGACAGAGACAGAGACAGAGGGAGAGAGAGCGACAGAGGCAGAGACAGAGACAGAGACAGAGACAGAGACGGAGACAAAGACGGAGACAGACGCAGGGACTGAGACAGAGGCAGAGACAGCGACAGAGACAGAGGCAGAGACAGCGACAGAGACAGAGGCAGAGACAGCGACAGAGACAGAGATAGAGACAGGGCAGAGACAGAGACAGAGACAGAGACAGAGACAGAGACAGAGACAGAGACAGAGACAGAGACAGAGACGGAGACAGAGGCAGAGACGGAGCCAGGGACGGAGACGGAGACAGAGACAGAGGAAGAGACAGCGACAGAGACAGAGACAGAGACAGAGACAGAGACAGAGGCAGTGACAGAGACAGAGACAGAGACAGAGAACCAGAGACAGTGACAGAGACAGACACATAAACAGAGACAGAGACAGAGACAGAGACAGAGATGAAGACGGCGACGGGGACAGAGACAGGGACAGAGCCAGACACAGAAACGGAGACAGAGACAGTGACAGAGGCAGAGACAGAGACAGAGACAGAGGGAGAGACAGCGACGGAGGCAGAGACAGAGACAGAGACAGAGACAGAGACAGAGACGGAGACAAAGACGGAGACAGACGCAGGGACTGAGACAGAGACAGAGACAGAGACAGAGACAGAGACAGAGACAGAGACAGAGGCAGAGACAGAGACAGAGACAGATATAGAAAGAGAGACAGAGACAGAGACAGAGATGGAGACGGAGACGGAGACAGAGACAGAGACGGAGACAGATGCAGAGACAAACACAGAGACGGAGGCGGAGACTGAGACAGAGACAGAGACAGAGACAGAGACATAGAGACATAGGCACGGAGGCAGAGAAGCAGGGACAGAGACAAAGAGACAGAGGCAGACACACACAGACAGAGACCCAGAGACAGAGACAGAGACACAGACGGATACAGAGACGGAGGCAGAGACAGAGACAGAGATAGAAACAGAGACAGAGACAGAGACATAGATGGAGACGGAGACGGAGACAGAGACAGAGACGGAGACAGAGGCAAACAGACAGAGATTCAGGGAAAGAGACACAGAGACAGAGTTACCGAGACAGGGACGCAGAGACAGAGAGGCAGACATGGAGACACATGGACAGAGGCACTGAGGCAGAGACACAGAGACAGAGACCCAGAGACACAGACACCGACACGGAGACAGAGAGAGAGACAGAGAGAACGAGACACAGAGACAGAGACACAGAGACAGAGACCCAGAGACAGAGACAGAGACAGAGACAGAGACAGACTCATAAACAGAGACAGAGACAGAGACAGAGACAGAGACAGAGACAGAGACAGAGATGAAGACGGCGACGGGGACAGAGACAGGGACAGAGCCAGACACAGCAACGGAGACAGAGACAGTGACAGAGGCAGAGACAGAGACAGAGACGGAGGCAGAGACAGAGACAGAGACAGAGACAGAGACGGAGACAGAGACAGAGACGGAGACAGATGCAGAGACAAACACAGAGACGGAGGCGGAGACTGAGACAGAGACAGAGACAGAGACAGAGACATAGAGACATAGGCACGGAGGCAGAGAAGCAATGACAGAGACAAAGAGACAGAGGCAGAGACACACAGACAGAGACCCAGAGACAGAGACAGAGACACAGACGCATACAGAGACGGAGGCAGAGACAGAGACAGAGATAGAAACAGAGACAGGGACAGAGACATAGATGGAGACGGAGACGGAGACAGAGACAGAGACGGAGACAGAGGCAAATAGACAGAGATTCAGGGAAAGAGACACAGAGACAGAGTTACCGAGACAGGGACGCAGAGACAGAGAGGCAGACATGGAGACACATGGACAGAGGCACTGAGGCAGAGACTCAGAGACAGAGACCCAGAGACACAGACACCGACACGGAGACAGAGAGAGAGACAGAGAGAACGAGACAGAGAGACAGAGACACAGAGACAGAGACCCAGAGACAGAGACAGAGACAGACTCATAAACAGAGACAGAGACAGAGACAGAGACAGAGACAGAGACAGAGATGAAGACGGCGACGGGGACAGAGACAGGGACGGAGCCAGACACAGAAACGGAGACAGAGACAGTGACTGAGGCAGAGACAGAGACAGAGACGGAGGCAGAGACAGAGACAGAGGCAGAGACAGAGAGAGAGACAGAGACAGAGACAGAGACAGAGGCAGAGACAAACACAGAGACGGAGGCGGAGACTGAGACAGAGACAGAGACAGAGACAGAGACATAGAGACATAGGCACGGAGGCAGAGAAGCAATGACAGAGACAAAGAGACAGAGGCAGAGACACACAGACAGAGGCAGAGACAGAGACAGAGACACAGACGCATACAGAGACGGAGGCAGAGACAGAGACAGAGGTAGAAACAGAGACAGAGACAGAGACATAGATGGAGACGGAGACGGAGACAGAGACAGAGACGGAGACAGAGGCAAATAGACAGAGATTCAGGGAAAGAGACACAGAGACACAGTCACCGAGACAGAGACACAGAGACAGAGGCAGAGACACAGAGACAGAGACCCAGAGACAGAGACAGAGACAGACACATAAGCAGAGACAGAGACAGAGACAGAGACAGAGACAGAGACAGAGACAGAGATGAAGACGGCGACGGGGACAAGGACAGGGACAGAGCCAGACACAGAAACGGAGACAGAGACAGTGACTGAGGCAGAGACAGAGACAGAGACGGAGGCAGAGACAGAGACAGAGGCAGAGACAGAGAGAGAGACAGAGACAGAGACAGAGACAGAGACAGATGCAGAGACAGAGACAGAGGCAGAGACAGAGACAGAGACAGATATAGAAAGAGAGACAGGGACAGAGACAGAGATGGAAACAGAGACAGAGACAGAGACATAGATGGAGACGGAGACGGAGACAGAGACAGAGACGGAGACAGAGGCAAATAGACAGAGATTCAGGGAAAGAGACACAGAGACATAGTCACCGAGACAGAGACAGAGACACAGAGACAGAGACCCAGAGACAGAGACAGAGACAGACTCATAAACAGAGACAGAGACAGAGACAGAGACAGAGACAGAGATGAAGACGGCGACGGGGACAGAGACAGGGACAGAGCCAGACACAGAAACGGAGACGGAGACAGTGACAGAGGCAGAGACAGAGACAGAGACAGAGGGAGAGACAGCGACGGAGGCAGAGACAGAGACAGAGACAGAGACAGAGACAGAGACGGAGACAAAGACCGAGACAGAGACAGAGACACAGACAGAGAGAGAGACAGAGACAGAGACAGAGACAGAGACAGAGACAGAGACAGAGACAGAGGAAGAGACAGCGACAGAGACAAAGACAGAGACGGAGACAAAGACCGAGACAGAGACAGAGACACAGACAGAGACAGAGATGAAGACAGGGCAGAGACAGAGACAGAGACAGAGACAGAGACAGAGACAGAGAGGGAGACAGAGACACAGACAGAGGCAGAGATAGAGACAGAGACAGAGACAGAGACAGAGGGAGAGACAGCGACAGAGGCAGAGACAGAGACAGAGACAGAGACAGAGACGGAGACAAAGACGGAGACAGACGCAGGGACTGAGACAGAGGCAGACACAGCGACAGAGACAGAGATGAAGACAGGGCAGAGACAGAGACAGAGACAGAGACGGAGACAAAGACCGAGACAGAGACAGAGACACAGACAGAGAGAGAGACAGAGACAGAGACAGAGACAGAGACAGAGACAGAGACAGAGACAGAGACAGAGACAGAGGCAGAGACAGCGACAGAGACAAAGACAGAGACGGAGACAAAGACCGAGACAGAGACAGAGACACAGACAGAGACAGAGATGAAGACAGGGCAGAGACAGAGACAGAGACAGAGACAGAGACAGAGACAGAGAGGGAGACAGAGACACAGACAGAGGCAGAGATAGAGACAGAGACAGAGACAGAGACAGAGGGAGAGACAGCGACAGAGGCAGAGACAGAGACAGAGACAGAGACAGAGACAGAGACGGAGACAAAGACGGAGACAGACGCAGGGACTGAGACAGAGGCAGACACAGCGACAGAGACAGAGATGGAGACAGGGCAGAGACAGAGACAGAGACAGAGACAGAGACAGAGAGAGAGACAGAGACAGAGACAGAGACAGAGACAGAGACAGAGACAGAGACAGAGACAGAGACACAGACAGAGACTGAGACAGAGACAGAGACAGAGACAGAGGAAGAGACAGCGACAGAGACAAAGACAGAGACAGAGTCAGAGGCAGTGACAGAGACAGAGACAGAGACAGAGACAGAGACAGAGACAGAGACAGAGACGGAGACAAAGACCGAGACAGAGACAGAGACACAGACAGAGAGAGAGACAGAGACAGAGACAGAGACAGAGACAGAGACAGAGACAGAGACAGAGACAGAGGCAGGGACAGAGACACAGACCGAGGAAGAGACAGAGACAAAGACAGGGGGAGAGACAGGGAAACAGACAGAGACAGAGGGGCAGGAGGCAAGGTCGGAGGCAGAGGGCCGTGGGACAAAGACGGAGACAAGGACGGAGACAAAGACGGAGACTGAGACAGAGACAGAGACAGAGACAGAGACAGAGACGGAGACAGAGACAGAGACGGAGACAAAGACCGAGACAGAGGCAGAGACACAGACAGAGACAGAGACCGAGACAAAGTCCGAGACAGAGACAGAGACACAGACAGAGACAGAGACAGAGACAGAGACAGAGACAGAGACAGAGACAGAGACAGAGACAGAGACAGAGACAGAGACAGAGACAGAGGGAGAGACAGAGGCAGAGACAGAGACCGAGACAGAGACGGAGATAAAGGCCGAGACAGACGCAGGGACTGAGACAGAGGCAGAGACAGCGACAGAGGCAGAGATAGAGACAGGGCAGAGACAGTGGCAGAGACAGAGACAGAGACAGAGACAGAGACAGAGACAGAGACAGAGACAGAGACAGAGACAGAGACAGAGACAGAGACAGAGACAGAGACGGAGACAGAGACAGAGACGGAGACAAAGACCGAGACAGAGGCAGAGACACAGACAGAGACAGAGACGGAGACAAAGTCCGAGACAGAGACAGAGACACAGACAGAGACAGAGACAGAGACAGAGACAGAGACAGAGACAGAGACAGAGACAGAGACAGAGACAGAGGGAGAGACAGAGGCAGAGACAGAGACCGAGACAGAGACGGAGATAAAGGCCGAGACAGACGCAGGGACTGAGACAGAGGCAGAGACAGCGACAGAGGCAGAGATAGAGACAGGGCAGAGACAGTGGCAGAGACAGAGACAGAGACAGAGACAGAGACAGAGACAGAGACAGAGACAGAGACAGAGACAGAGACAGAGACAGAGACAGAGACAGAGACAGAGACAGAGACAGAGACAGGGACAGGGAGAGGGACAGGGACAGAGACAGAGGCAGAGACAGAGACAGAGACAGAGGCAGAGACAGAGACACAGACCGAGGAAGAGACAGAGACAGAGATAGAGGGAGGGACAGAGACACAGACAGAGACAGAGGGGCAGGAGACAACGTCGGAGACAAGGACGGAGACAAAGACGGAGACAGAGAGAGAGACGGAGACAGAGACAGAGACAGAGACAGAGACAGAGACAGAGACAGAGACAGAGACAGAGACAGAGACAGAGACAGAGACAGAGACAGAGACAGAGACAGAGACAGGGACAGGGAGAGGGACGGGGACAGAGACAGAGGCAGAGACAGAGACAGAGACAGAGGCAGAGACAGGGACACAGACCGAGGAAGAGACAGAGACAGAGATACAGGGAGGGACAGAGACACAGACAGAGACAGAGGGGCAGGAGACAGCGTCGGAGGCAGAGGGGCAGGAGACAAAGACGGAGACAAGGACGGAGACAAAGACGGAGACAGAGAGAGAGACGGAGACAGAGACAGAGACAGAGACAGATACAGAGACAGTGACAGAGACAGAGACAGCGTCAGAGACAGAGACAGACACAGAGACAGAGACGGAGACGGAGGCAGAGACAGAGCCAGGGACAGAGACGGAGACAGAGACAGAGGAAGAGACAGCAACAGAGACAGAGACAGAGACAGAGACAGAGACAGAGACATAGACAGAGACAGAGACAGAGACAGAGACAGAGACGGAGACAGAGACGGAGACAAAGACCGAGACAGCGACAGAGACAGAGACAGAGACATAGACAGAGACAGAGACAGAGACAGAGACAGAGATGGAGACAGAGGCGGAGACAGAGGCGGAGACAAAGACCGTGACAGAGACAGAGACAGAGACGGAGACAGAGGCAGAGACAGAGCCAGGGACAGAGACAGAGACAGAGACAGAGGCAGAGACAGAAACAGAGACAGAGACAGAGACAGAAACAGAGACAGAGACAGATACGGGGCAGAGACAGAGGCAGAGACAGATACAGAGGCAGAGACAGAGACGGAGACAGAGACAGAGACTGAGACAGAGACAGAGACAGCGGCAGAGACAGAGACGGACACAGAGACGGAGACAAAGACCGAGACAGAGGCAGAGACACAGACAGAGACAGAGACGGAGACAAAGTCCGAGACAGAGACAGAGACACAGACAGAGACAGAGACAGAGACAGAGACAGAGACAGAGACAGAGACAGAGACAGAGACAGAGGGAGAGACAGAGGCAGAGACAGAGACCGAGACAGAGACGGAGATAAAGGCCGAGACAGACGCAGGGACTGAGACAGAGGCAGAGACAGCGACAGAGGCAGAGATAGAGACAGGGCAGAGACAGTGGCAGAGACAGAGACAGAGACAGAGACAGAGACAGAGACAGAGACAGAGACAGAGACAGAGACAGAGACAGAGACAGAGACGGAGACAGAGACAGAGACGGAGACAAAGACCGAGACAGAGGCAGAGACACAGACAGAGACAGAGACGGAGACAAAGTCCGAGACAGAGACAGAGACACAGACAGAGACAGAGACAGAGACAGAGACAGAGACAGAGACAGAGACAGAGACAGAGACAGAGGGAGAGACAGAGGCAGAGACAGAGACCGAGACAGAGACGGAGATAAAGGCCGAGACAGACGCAGGGACTGAGACAGAGGCAGAGACAGCGACAGAGGCAGAGATAGAGACAGGGCAGAGACAGTGGCAGAGACAGAGACAGAGACAGAGACAGAGACAGAGACAGAGACAGAGACAGAGACAGAGACAGAGACAGAGACAGAGACAGAGACAGAGACAGAGACAGAGACAGGGACAGGGAGAGGGACAGGGACAGAGACAGAGGCAGAGACAGAGACAGAGACAGAGGCAGAGACAGAGACACAGACCGAGGAAGAGACAGAGACAGAGATAGAGGGAGGGACAGAGACACAGACAGAGACAGAGGGGCAGGAGACAACGTCGGAGACAAGGACGGAGACAAAGACGGAGACAGAGAGAGAGACGGAGACAGAGACAGAGACAGAGACAGAGACAGAGACAGAGACAGAGACAGAGACAGAGACAGAGACAGAGACAGAGACAGAGACAGAGACAGAGACAGAGACAGAGACAGAGACAGAGACAGAGACAGGGACAGGGAGAGGGACAGGGACAGAGACAGAGGCAGAGACAGAGACAGAGACAGAGGCAGAGACAGGGACACAGACCGAGGAAGAGACAGAGACAGAGATACAGGGAGGGACAGAGACACAGACAGAGACAGAGGGGCAGGAGACAGCGTCGGAGGCAGAGGGGCAGGAGACAAAGACGGAGACAAGGACGGAGACAAAGACGGAGACAGAGAGAGAGACGGAGACAGAGACAGAGACAGAGACAGATACAGAGACAGTGACAGAGACAGAGACAGCGTCAGAGACAGAGACAGACACAGAGACAGAGACGGAGACGGAGGCAGAGACAGAGCCAGGGACAGAGACGGAGACAGAGACAGAGGAAGAGACAGCGACAGAGACAGAGACAGAGACAGAGACAGAGACATAGACAGAGACAGAGACAGAGACAGAGACGGAGACAGAGACGGAGACAAAGACCGAGACAGCGACAGAGACAGAGACAGAGACATAGACAGAGACAGAGACAGAGACAGAGACAGAGATGGAGACAGAGGCGGAGACAGAGGCGGAGACAAAGACCGTGACAGAGACAGAGACAGAGACGGAGACAGAGGCAGAGACAGAGCCAGGGACAGAGACAGAGACAGAGACAGAGGCAGAGACAGAAACAGAGACAGAGACAGAGACAGAAACAGAGACAGAGACAGATACGGGGCAGAGACAGAGGCAGAGACAGATACAGAGGCAGAGACAGAGACAGAGACAGAGACAGAGACAGAGACAGAGACAGAGACAGAGACAGAGACAGAGACGGAGACAGAGACAGAGACGGAGACAAAGACCGAGACAGAGGCAGAGACACAGACAGAGACAGAGACGGAGACAAAGTCCGAGACAGAGACAGAGACACAGACAGAGACAGAGACAGAGACAGAGACAGAGACAGAGACAGAGACAGAGACAGAGACAGAGGGAGAGACAGAGGCAGAGACAGAGACCGAGACAGAGACGGAGATAAAGGCCGAGACAGACGCAGGGACTGAGACAGAGGCAGAGACAGCGACAGAGGCAGAGATAGAGACAGGGCAGAGACAGTGGCAGAGACAGAGACAGAGACAGAGACAGAGACAGAGACAGAGACAGAGACAGAGACAGAGACAGAGACAGAGACAGAGACAGAGACAGAGACAGAGACAGAGACAGAGACAGGGACAGGGAGAGGGACAGGGACAGAGACAGAGGCAGAGACAGAGACAGAGACAGAGGCAGAGACAGAGACACAGACCGAGGAAGAGACAGAGACAGAGATAGAGGGAGGGACAGAGACACAGACAGAGACAGAGGGGCAGGAGACAACGTCGGAGACAAGGACGGAGACAAAGACGGAGACAGAGAGAGAGACGGAGACAGAGACAGAGACAGAGACAGAGACAGAGACAGAGACAGAGACAGAGACAGAGACAGAGACAGAGACAGAGACAGAGACAGAGACAGAGACAGAGACAGAGACAGAGACAGAGACAGGGACAGGGAGAGGGACAGGGACAGAGACAGAGGCAGAGACAGAGACAGAGACAGAGGCAGAGACAGGGACACAGACCGAGGAAGAGACAGAGACAGAGATACAGGGAGGGACAGAGACACAGACAGAGACAGAGGGGCAGGAGACAGCGTCGGAGGCAGAGGGGCAGGAGACAAAGACGGAGACAAGGACGGAGACAAAGACGGAGACAGAGAGAGAGACGGAGACAGAGACAGAGACAGAGACAGATACAGAGACAGTGACAGAGACAGAGACAGCGTCAGAGACAGAGACAGACACAGAGACAGAGACGGAGACGGAGGCAGAGACAGAGCCAGGGACAGAGACGGAGACAGAGACAGAGGAAGAGACAGCGACAGAGACAGAGACAGAGAAGAGACAGAGACATAGACAGAGACAGAGACAGAGACAGAGACGGAGACAGAGACGGAGACAAAGACCGAGACAGCGACAGAGACAGAGACAGAGACATAGACAGAGACAGAGACAGAGACAGAGACAGAGATGGAGACAGAGGCGGAGACAGAGGCGGAGACAAAGACCGTGACAGAGACAGAGACAGAGACGGAGACAGAGGCAGAGACAGAGCCAGGGACAGAGACAGAGACAGAGACAGAGGCAGAGACAGAAACAGAGACAGAGACAGAGACAGAAACAGAGACAGAGACAGATACGGGGCAGAGACAGAGGCAGAGACAGATACAGAGGCAGAGACAGAGACGGAGACAGAGACAGAGACTGAGACAGAGACAGAGACAGCGGCAGAGACAGAGACGGAGACAGAGACGGAGACAGAGGCAGAGACAGAGATAGAGACAGAGACAGGGACAGAGACACGGAGACAGAGACACGGAGACGGAGACGCAGAGACAGAGGCGGTGACACAGACTGAGACACAGACACTGAGACACAGGGACAGAGACAGAGACAGAGACACAGAGACAGGGACTCAGAGACACAGAGACAGAGACACGTAGGCAGAGACACAGAGACAGCTACACAGCGACAGAGACAGAGAGACAGTGACAGGGGCACAGAGACAAAGATGAAGACAGAGACAGCGAGACAGAGACACAGAGACGTAGACACAGAGACAGAGACAAAGAGGCAGAGACACAGGGACAGAGACACAGGGACAGAGACACAGGGACAGAGACACAGGGACAGAGATACAGAGACAGACTGAGATAGAGAAGGCGAGGCAGGGGTCTATTCCATCCAGTTAAAGCGAGGTAGAGTGATACCCAGCCAGCTAAGGCAAGGCAGAGTGAATATCATCAGGTGAATGCAATGTTGAATCACTTTAGTCGAATATCAATCAATTTTTTTTTATTTTAGCAAATGCTCAAAGTTTTCACACTTAACTGACTGGCAATGTGCTATGCGGTAGTAAAATGCTGCTACAGCCTGACGATTTATGCCTTTATCAATAGTAATAACTTTATTCCTTATGTTCTGCTGAAGTTCATCGAGGTTCGCTGGTTTCGTTTGATATACTTTATCTTTAAAGTGACCCCACATAAAATGATCAAGCGGAGTAAGGTCAGGAGATCTGGCTGGCCAATCTATTGCAGCTCTTCTTCCTGTCCAGCTTCCTGGAAACACTCCATTCAAATAAGCACATACACCTCGCCCATAATGAGGTGGTGCACCGTCTTGCTGGAACAACGGTTGATCAAAATCATTGCCAACAATTGCGTGAATCGCTGGGATGATATCATTTCGGAGCATGTCTTCATACTTAATCGCTGTAATATTTCCTTCAATAAAGAAGTGTAACGTCCCTGGTACTAGACTCAGGAGTTTACAGCACTCGTGACGCAAAGAGCGGCTTTTGCGTATTGAGCTACTCGTTCTTATTATAACTAATTCTATAAGAATGTGGGGTTCGTGTGGCGTGTGGTTAAAGAGTGAAATCTACAGGATAATACCTTTCATTAATTAGGTTTATTCAAATAATTAAAGGTAAAAATATAGGATTACAATTAACAATTACTTTGGATAAGATATAAAATAGATGTATGTCTGATATTATATTATTAGTATTGAAAGCGCAAATCGGTAGCTAACTACTTCGTTTACGCGGTTTTCAACAAGGTACGTATTATTAATTAATTATTTGATCGCTTATTATGACGCAAACGTAAAAAACGCGGTTTTGAACAAGGTACGTATTGTTAATTAATAATTTAATCGACTATTATGACGCAAACGTAAGAAACGCGGGTTTATAATGGATCTAGATCCTAACTGGTGACAGAACAATGTTTGATCTCACTATAATATCGAGATTCGAAACTTTATGTAAAAAAACAGTCGGACATAGAACAGCTACTCTTTGGTTGACTCTAAGACTATCGGTTCAACTGCCATTTTAGTTGGAGCACAAATTGACACCCAAAACCTGATCACTTAATTGGGGAGCCTGCGTTAGCTGGCTACTAGAACGACCCAACGATACAAGAGTCAGATGAACAACGTATGCACAACAGGGTTGCAAATTAGAGTGACTCGACTTCATTAACCGGAGTTACCGAAACGCCACCCAAAAGACACGGGCTTCAGAGACCAAACCGCTCAAACTGGGGAGCCTGCGTTAGCTGGCTACTAAATTACCCAGAGCGAACTCCGAGAATCCGACGGCAAGTTAGTAACTCGGCAAAAATAATAAATTCGTGTGAGTGACTTTATACTTCTCCTAAGAGGTCCGTCACGTACTGTTTCAAAGATTGTTCTGCACTTGCAGCGTTCGCTGCACGCCCTTTTATACCCAGAGAATCATGGGTATTTCCCGCCAAGTGGCGAGTTTAGACACGCATAAAAACTATTCTTATTTTATTACGCTTTATTTCATAAAGAATATATGTTAATTTGATTAAGAAAAATATGCTTTGTTTTAACATTAATTAATACTTCGCTATTCTAATTTATTTTTATGTACGCAAATTAGCGGGATTATACAAGTACTTTAATAAGAGAATAATTAATTGCAAATAATACATAAAATAATAGTTAAAACCACATTTTAATTTATAGTAAATAAATAAATAATAATAGGAATGTTTAAATGATAGTTTATAATAATTTATTCTCGATGTATATTTGGCATCTCTTTCTATCTAATGCGCGCGCCATCGATCGGTGATCTAATTTAACAATGTTGCACGCGTGATCTACCCGTGACAATTACCGCGCGACTTTTTATGGTGCGGTCGGTAATTCGCGGTCGATAATCAAAAATAAAAGGTACATAGAAAAACTTGAGGCTTTCACGGCCCGGCTTCAGACAGTTATTGCTGTTGAGACTTTCGGGTGTAAGCCGTGTCCTAAAGGAAGAAGATTCCCAACGTTTCGCCAGCATTGCAGCTAGCTTCATCAGGGGTTCCGAGGACACACTGATACTGGTGTGACTCGGGTTGTATCTCCACTTATATTGTGGAGCCATGCTTGTGTTCCGGATGGTTGAACGTTCCGGTTGAATGCTGCCGCCCAATCAGAAAAGCGAGACTTTTTGATTGTGCGCACAATTAAAAAAAACTGGGAAGAGCGTGTGCCAGATTGGGCTAAGATGATGTCCTGTTTCCCTGTTGATGTTATTAGGGTGTTTCCTGATCTCAATTGATTCCCTGTGTTTTCTGGGAAGATATGCTGATGTTTTAGCCAAGACTTCAGTCTTATTAAAAAGAATTTGGTGCCCTGTGGTTATTTGGTGTTCTGCCACGGCTGATTGAATGTAGCCTAACCTGGCGCAACGCTCATGTTCCTTGAGCCTGGTGCTCACGCTCCTCCCAGTTTCACCGATGTACACTTGGCCGCACGAGCATGGGATTTTGTATACCCCTGGTGTGGATAACTGCGGCTGTGGGTCCTTGGGGGAGGTGAGGATTTGTCCTATTTTTGTTGGTGCGGTAAATACTGTTTTTATATTGTGTTTTTTGAGGATTCTGCTTATACGGTCGGTTGTACCCTGTATGTATGGTAAGAAGGTGGTTGTGCGTCCCTTGTCGTGTGTGTCTGTAGTTTGTTCTGTTGTCTGTTTGGTAGTTCGTTTGGTTAAACGGTCTATCGTGCGACTGATTTTGTATTTTGAAAATCCGTTTAGGTGTAAGGTTGTCTTGACGTGTTCCAGTTCCTGGGCTAGGTTTTCTTTTTCGCTGATGCTGGTGGCTCTGTGGATGAGGGAAGTGATTACGGAATTCTTTTGGGCCGGGTGATGGTGGGACGTCGCATGCAAGTATCTGTTAGTGTGTGTAGGTTTCCTGTAAACTTGGTGTCCGAGGGATCCGTCTGCTTTTCTAGTTATTAGTGTGTCTAGGAAGGGAAGTGAGCGGTTCGTATTTTCTATTTCCATGGTAAACTGTATGCAGGGGTGTAAGGAATTTATGTATTCAAGGAAATCGTCGAGTTTTTCTCTTCCGTGGCTCCAAACTACGAAGGTATCATCGACATATCTGAACCACTGAGTTGGTTTTAGTGGTGCATCATTGAGAATACGATTCTCTAAGTGCTCCATGTAGATGTCAGCAACTACGGGAGAGATGGGTGATCCCATTGCTGCTCCGGATACCTGTTCATAGTATGTACCCTGGAAGACGAAATAATTGGAATTGAGGCAATGTTGGACTAAGGGTACAAGGTTTTTGGGTATTCTGTCCTGGATGATTTGGATGCTGTCTTTTTTTAATTGCGTTAAAAGTCTCGCTTTTCTGATTGGGCGGCAGCATTCAACCGGAACGTTCAACCATCCGGAACACAAGCATGGCTCCACAATATAAGTGGAGATACAACCCGAGTCACACCAGTATCAGTGTGTCCTCGGAACCCCTGATGAAGCTAGCTGCAATGCTGGCGAAACGTTGGGAATCTTCTTCCTTTAGGACACGGCTTACACCCGAAAGTCTCAACAGCAAAAGGTACATATATTAGGATTACCCAGCTTATCTACGCGGATATTCTTCGTTGTGGACTGGGGATGTTACAGAAGGGTCAACAATACTGTTGTTTATAACGCCAGCCCAGACATTCAGTTTCTGAGGGTATTGAGTACTGCAAGTATCCGATATCCATCTTGGGTTTATATCACTCCAGTACCTAAAGTTATCTCTATTGACATTGCCATTAAGCTCAAAGATAGCTTCGTCTGAAAATACAATTCTATTCACAAAATATTCATCAGCAGTTATTCGGATGATCATGAAATCATAAAATTCTAGGCGTCTATTTGGATCATCATCCGGCAATTCATGTACAAATTTTATTTTGTATGGATGAAATTTCAATTTTCTTCTCAAAATTTTATGCACTGATCCGACACTAATATCATGTTGCAGATGCAATTTCGTAACTGTACTATGGTAATTTTCATTGATTGAAAGAGCAACATCTAGCTGTTTTTCGTCAGTAGTTGCTGTAACTGGACGACCCGATCTAGGAAGATATTTTATACCCCCACTTAAGTTGAAACGCGTAATTGTCCTTTGTACTGTCGACTTGGATATCGGTTCCATTCCTACCCTAAAAGTATCGTTGAATAAGATCCGTACATCTTCCTTAGATCTCGTCCTGTCACCGTATCCTTTCATCATAAGAATAATTATTCGCTCTCGTTCAGTGAGAGGAGCCATGATACATTCACAAGGGACCTCACTTAAGTGTTACACGCGGATTTTAATGAAATTTACATATGTGGTAGTTTTTCGAAAATTAGTTGACCCATATTTTTTTATATCTGCTGACATGCATGTTGAGGGGATGAAAATAGCCCTCAAAGTTGGGGATGAAAACACATTTTCTTTAATATCTCGCAAACTAGAGGGCGTAGGAGGGTGAATTTTTTTTTAAAATGTGTATTTTTGAATAAGGAATTTAGTTTATTACGAAAATTTCGGCAGAAATTATTTATTTAAATAATATATTAAAAAATTGGATTTTTTTGTCAATATTTTACCCCAAATGCCGTTCGATTTTTATGCAGATTTGTATACGTAAAATATGGATCAAAATGGAGGATACGTGTTTTTGGAATTTTTTGTTTATTGCAATTTTAGCAATAATTATTACATATACAATTTTCGTCTACTTTTTACGGAGAAAAGTGTTGTGATTTGTTTTCGAAGAGGGTAAGCCTTTTTTATACAATCATTTGCCATGTTTTAAACAATTGGATAATATTACATGTTTATTGTTCCATCATCGGTAGCCAGAGAAGGTCCAGCGGGCAGGTATGAATCCGCCGCGGTACCAGTCGTCGTTGTACGGAACGTAGATTTTTATAGGCAATGGAACTTTTAGCCGAAGGTAAAAGTTTAGCTATTTAACTTTTAATAATTTAAATCAAAATGTTTCTCATTTAAATGATTTGTTATCTCTGAAAGCTGCTAATTTTGTTATAGTATTCAGGGGAATGCAGAAATCGAAGTATAAAAATATTGCAGATTCCAAAAGATACTACCGGATTTATATAGCCATTACATGTGTTCAATTTTAGAATATGGAAGAATTTTGCACATAAAATTTCTGAGATAATAATTTTATTAAATTTGGATATGACTTTACATTCAAAAAATTTCATAATTAAATTACAATCTCTGATACATAATCAACATTCATTACCAAGATAGAAAAATTTATTCCGATATGTCTGGTTCCGTTATAAATACGTCAGCGTCGTACTTGATGAATTTAATAACCCAGTTGATTTTGCTTGAATGATTTAGAAACTATGTTTTATTCTCAATATACTGATGTAGTTTCTATAAACTGTTCGTGGTGAGCCCAGCATTTGTATTTTACGTATTTCTTCGTTGAATTCCATTACTGTACACACTGCATAACATAAGTTTCAATAATATTCATTCCATTTTAGCTTTATTTTTTTTATTAGAATTTAAAACTTTTAATTTTTATTTTAATTTCAAAAATTTATTATTTTTATTACATTTAATTTATATCTACATTCGATACGATCAAAGGATCAGAAATTTTTCGACCAAAATTTTTCCAAATTTGAAACCTATAGACGCCAAATGGTTGAACAAATGTTGTGGCATTTTTTGGTATTTTTAATATATCCAGTTTCTTAATCTGTTTTTGACATTGGGATTGCACGTCATAACTGCTTCTTGCTACACCTTTTCATGAGTCGAGGAGCACAACAGTATTTTCTGTAGCACGCGGAAAGAAAACTTTGACAAATTTTTAAGTAGAAGCTCGTTCCATTTCCTCTTCATTGACAGAAAAAGGTAAGATTTGGTCATAAGTCAAATCGTCAAATATAAGTTCTTGTTGCATTCCTATATCCGTATGTCGATTCTTTATACATGTTGATTGCATCTGTACAACGACGATCGGTACAGCGGCGGATTTATACCTGCCCGCTGGACCTTCTCTGGCTACCGATGGAACAATAAACATGTAATATTATCCAATTGTTACAAACTGATTGAAACTTGTTGAAAAATGATTGCATAAAAAGGGCTTATCCTCTTCGAAAACAAATCTCAACACTTTTCTCCGTAAAAAGTAGACGAAAATTGTATATGTAATAATTATTGCTAAATTGCAATAAACAAAAAATTCCAAAAACACGTATCCTCCATTTTGATCCATATTTTACGTATACAAATCTGCATAAAAATCGAACGGCATTTGGGGTAAAATATTGACAAAAAAATCCAATTTTTTAATATATTATTTAAATAAATAATTTCTGCCGAAATTTTCGTAATAAACTAAATTCCTTATTCAAAAATACACATTTTAAAAAAAAATTTACCCTCTAGTTTGCGAGATATTAAAGAAAATGTGTTTTCACCCCAAATTTGAGGGCTATTTTCATCCCCTCAACATGCATGTCAGCAGATATAAAAAAATATGGGTCAACTAATTTTCGAAAAACTACCACATATGTAAATTTCATTAAAATCCGCGTGTAACACTTAAGTGAGGTCCCTTGTCAGATGAAGGAATAATCTAATAGAAAAATTTTAATTTAAGATAACAATATGAAAAGCGATAAGATCGTAAGACCTAAAAATTATGGAAAGAAGTATGAATGAGGAAAACGGCTAAATCATCCAAGAAAATGACACGCAGTTCTTGAAAGTAATGTGACGAATGCGTGACGCTAAGTGGGGATCCCCCACCGAAAACCGATACTACCTCCATAGCGATCCATCAAAGGATCGATGAGTTGGCTCGGGGCTTCGGCCCCGACAGGACCTCTCCGGAGGTCCTCTCCAAGGCCCTAACAAAGGCTCTTCTAGTCTGTGGATAGCCCCGGACTAGGCAAGCTGGAGGTCGGCGTCGTTGCAACGGATAGACCTCGCATCGAGGCTGGCCGCGCCAATCCTCGGCGGCTCCAAGTTGACCGTGGTGAGATGGATAGCCCTCGCTCCGCGACCGGCCGAGTCACGAGCGGACGGTCAACCGGTTTCCCTATCCTGTGGATAGCCCCGGAGAAGGTTGCTACCAAGTGCAAGTACGTAAAATTGTCCGCCCTTTTCATTTCTGGTATCAAAATTGGGGGTTGCCATTTAAAAAAATGGACTTGACCTTGAAATAGCATTGAAGGTCATGGTCATGGTCACGGCCGAGGTCGCGGTTGGATAGCCAGGGAAATTTCCTACAACTTTTGTCTCAACCATTTTTTTGAGCAACGCCTACGTTTCAAGTTATTCAACCGGTCCGGGACTTTCGGAAGACCCTGTATATTTTGACATAAGTCGAGCAAAATTTCAACTTATTTGACATGTAACTTTTAATCGACAACGCGCTATGTCACTAGTTTTATTAAACCAGAACAACAATTTGTTTACATAAAATGATAAATATCATAAATTATAGGATATTAATAGACTAAAAGTCGAAATATATTATTAACTATTTTATCCGCGGACTCTTTTCGTTAATTATTTTCTAATAAAAGAAATTAAATTTAAACCTAAAATTTACACGCCACCCTATATTCCTCAAACATAGAGTATGTTTAACTTGACCTTAAAAAGTTCATCGACACTTGGAAAATACAGAAGGAGATGTGCTTTAGTACGTAGAGTTATACAGGTTTATGACTTCGCCAAAAGGGTAGAGTTGAATTTTTTCCTATTTCGTGGTGATGACTCGAGTTATTTGTAACGTGACGGTATGGAGAACGGGGAAGAGGTTCCCTGCGGAGAAGGGTGATCAGGGAAAGTGGCCCTCCACGTACCGACGTTCACAACTCACGGAGTTGTATTCGCCCTTCATTTCGCCCTCGGACGAAAGCGGGACTTAAGGAAGGTTCAAAAAGAAATACAAGACCCACGAGTATTTCGGAAACGGAGGCTTTAATACTGGCCGAAACCGACCGTTGCAATAGAAGGCCAGAAAGAACCCCACGCGGTACAGAGCACGACGAGGAAAAGGGATCGCACCCGCCAAACACGGAAAGGTATCGTGGCGCGGAGGTTCGCGGTCCGAAAAAAAGACAAGCGAAAGAGTATAACGCGAACGCACGCGAGATAGGAGCACGCCCTCTCTAGGGGTCGTGGACACAACGCAACACAAAGATAAAAGATAAAATATAGAGATAAAATATAACGCCAACAAAAAAACGGGATCGGTAACTAAGACTAGTGGAGAAAACGCGGTACAGAAGCCGTCGACTAGATCGGCCTCGAGGGTCCCCGATGCCAGGGTCCGGTGGTCCTTTCACGGTACTGCTCGCACGCACACACATACAAAAAACAAATATACGTCAGGAAGCAAAGTCCTACCTGGACATTGGTGGTGTCTCGTTGGAAGTGGATCCTAGGGCTTCGCCACAAATACGGGGCACGGAAGTAACACACAAACAAATAAAAACTCGAGCACTCCACTTGGAAAGCACGCAAAGGAAAGAAAAACGGTTGGGTCGGGTTCGTTTTGCCTCGTCGTACCCGTGGCTCGCTTGCTTCTACTTCGTCGTGTCGCCAGCACGTCTCCCGGTGCGCAATGTTCCCCTTCCCCGAGGATTTCGGCATCGATGATATGCCACCGGGTTTATCTTCGTTGGCCAAATCCTGGGGCTCTCTTCGGATGTAGGCGTGGGGTGGCTGTCAGCAGGGCGGTTGGGTCCTCGGGTGGACCCATCTCGCTCTTCTCTCGCTCTGGTAGGGGTTGCCGCGAACGGGGACGCCTGTTCTCTGCGCCTGTGGCGCCGGGTATCGCTCAGGGGGAGTGAAAATATTTAAAAAAGAGAGACACACATACAGAACGTATTACTCAACCCTCCATTCTCTGTCCGGCAGCCAAGGTGTAACTGGGCGGAGGGGTGAGCTGTCTCGTTACAAATTATACAGCAGATATTCCTGAACTACCCTAGCTTTCGGTTTCGGATCATTATCTTGATAAAGTTTAAACGGGTTTCTAGTGTTCATTGCATTTATATCTTTTTCCAGATTTTTTTCTTAAATATCTAAACACTTGTTTTTGTCCACAATTTTATTTACAAAAATGTATGAGAATGCATGGAATCGACCTACTGTCGCAGGCTCGCAGAGATCGACAATTGGCAGTTACCCGGGTGATGGTCATAACGAGCATACTACGCAACCGACTCGGCGTAAAAAGAAACAGTATCACCCTTGAGACAAATCGGTCACACCACCGACGATATTCAGCGACGCAATATATTTTATTTCTCAGTACAATATCGCAACTCCTTTCGATGAAATACAACCCCAAAGCATAACACTTTAACCTCCGCATTTTTTAATTGTTAGACTTAAATTTATAAAATTGAACTCTTGATTTATGTTTCGATTTGGATTGATTTGGAAATAAAAAGACAATGGTCGTCTTGAATAGCGAAGAGGAACCACAATTTAACAAGAACTTAAATTGTATTTAACACAAAACTGAACAAAAAATACAAAATTTAAGGAAAAACAAATAGAATGAGTAATAATGTCTTTTGGTTTGGTTTAGTGATCGTACTTCGCCGGTTGGCTTAGAATTAAACGTCTTTTAACTAACGATAGTTTAATTTGGGCGCTCGATACCTCGTTCGCCGGACGAGGAAACTTCCGTCACCTCGTGAGTCCGCTCCATCGTTAACGCACGCGGTGACCCACATACAAACAATTTCAATAGTACAACACTATTTTTCGTCTATGTGGTCCAAATAAATTAAATTTTCAGCAGGTTAATTGATTTTTATGCTTTCAATAAAACACTCGCACAGAGGATACAGAGGATCGCGTAATTGCAGCGTGACATCGAAAGAACTGTTTGTGAAACTCTGCCAATTTCTGGAATTCGGCGCCGCATATAAACAGACGGAGAAAGAAGATCGTACCTTCTCGAGTCTTTGTGTATATACTGGAACGTTAAACCGATCACGAAGGTTCGACACGAACGTTCCTTCGCGATCCATCGTGAACTAACTAGTCTCGCCCTCCGTGCCCCTCACTTCGTGCTGGGTGTCAGCGGCAAGAGAGGGGTTACAAGCGCGAGACTGATACATCTAGGACGCAAATTTGACGGTTCGCTTATTCGGTTTTTGAACGAACAATAGTAGAAATAATCATACAGGGTATCTCACAACTAGTGTAGGTCCGGGAAATAGGTGGTAGAGGACGTGATTCTGAATAAGATTTCCCTTTGCAAAACTGAGGCTTGAAGCTTCATTTTTGAATTATTAATGAAAAACACGGACCAATCAGAACGCAAGGATTGTGAGCGCCCAGAAGCGAGGACGACAGCTGTGAGTCTGGCGGTGGAGCGCGAACGTGAGATCAAGCGCCTTTGCGTTTGGGACAGTCTAAACGCTTAATGAGAAGCCCTTTTGTCAAAACTCAGTTAAATAAAGTACACAACAATTACAAATAATGTTCACTTATTCATTTCTCGTGAATAAGTGATAAGCCATTTTTATAAGACCCACCTATTGTTTAAAAATAATCCCGCACCAGTAAAATTTTGTTCTCGTGACTTCATCAAACCTGATATTTCGTAAAAAGATTCTGATACCACAATTCACTAATTGCCTAATGTAATAACCATGAATAAAGAACGCGAATGAAAAAGCGTGAACGATTATTCATAAATAATTTTAACGACTTTTTACTTTCCCTTTGATGCTGAACACCCAACGAACTGTCCTAAACTGCTGATCGCAAGGCGATGAACATCTTCGACGGAAAATTTAGCCATGTGTCGACTTCTATGCTGCATCGCAACAATCCCACATAACAAGGACGTTTGACACTCAAACGAAAGTGAGACTATGCCTTTCTTCAGAAAAAGGCGAAAACCGTTTTTGCCTTTTAGGTAGGGATAGAGACAAGGGTTTTCTCGGAGGCCTATGAAGCGACCGTTGGGCGAACAAAACAGGCCGATTAATTATTTTATAATTCTTTGGCTCGATGGTCCGAACGGCCAAAGACGTAGTCTAGAACTCTCGCTTTCTTTACGCTCGAAACATTTTGAGACACGATCGGCAGTTTAGGACAGAACGTTCGAAGCGAAATGATAAAGAGAAATAGCACTGAAGTTATTTTCGGATAATCATTCACGCGTCGTCGCTTGTTCATCCATCGTTATTATATTAAGAAATTAGTGAAAAGTGACAAGAAAATATTGCAATGAAAAGTGACAACAAAGTATTGCAGTGAAAAGTAATAATAAAAAATAATACTGAAGTGGACCGACTGTGATATCAGCTATTGTGGGATGCGTATTATTTTTACGTAAAGTTAGGATAAATGGAACGAGAATCCATTTTCAATCAAGCAAGATTATTTTCAAACAACTGGTCAGTTTTATTTAAATAGTTCATAAGATTTGTATAAATTAAAAGTTACAGAAATTTCATTTCTTCGGTTTCGGTTAATTACACATAACTAATACTGTTCCCTATTCATGAGAAATGAATAAGTGAACATTATTTGTAACTGTTCTGTTCATTATTTAACTGAGTTTTGACAAAAGGGATTTTTATTAAATGTTTAGGCTGTTGCTCTCATTCCTGGGCGCGCGTAATCTTCGCACTGTGATTTGTCCGTGTTTTTCTTAATAATTGAAAAGCGATGTTTCAAACCATATTTTTGCAAAGGGAAGTCTTGTTCGAAATCACGTCTTCCATCATCCATTTCCGGGATCAACAGTAATTGTGAGATACCCAATATAATCGACTTTGAACGTAATTCATACACAATGGAATGAGCTGATGCGCAGTTAGAACGCGTGCTTTTTTTCTCACAAGGAGGGGTACGGAAGTATCCCCCTCCGATTTTGATGAAACTTCCTAGGTTTGATAAGCAGACAAAAATAAAATACACATTTCTTTTATCGGTTGAGACGCGATTTTAGGGGATGAAACGACCCCATAAAGTTTTGGTCTCGGAAAGCATACGAGATACATTAAAGCTTCTAATAACAAAGTTGTATGGTGTTTTATGTATAACAACAGGATATTAACAAATTGGGAAAGATGCAATTTATTCATAACCTTATTTTACAATTTATTCAAATTTCATAATGTCAAAATGTAAAGAGAATTATTCCATATCCATTGAAATATGTATCTCTTATTTTTGCTTACTTAACGAACCTATGAAGTTTCATAAAATCGAAGGGAGATACTTCCGTACTGTTCCTTGTCAGTGGAAGTACAGTAAATCCTCCCACAGTGCAGCACTTGTTTCCCTCCCACAGTGCAAAACGTCTCTTCCTGCGCCTATGCGTATGTCATACCTACGCCTATGTTACCCTCGCTCGAGCGATTACACGAAACTCACCGCGTTTCCTTTGATACGAGCTAATAGATTTTCAGTTCCTAATATAGCAGTATAATTTTTTAATTTTTACTTTTTTTTATTGCAAACTTCTTTAACGATTCGTGAGGTTTTTCTGATTAAAATGAGTTCAAATACGATATAATTTGGATAATATTTATCATTTAGTAAAAAATGGATTACTCCAACAGATTAACTCGAGAACCGTGTCTGAATTCTCACTTTGCAACGAGGAGCGCCTATTCCTCCACAGATCGGACCGAAAACTGTGACCAAATTCTCACTTTCCAACGAAGAGCGCGTATCCTTCCTCAGATTGGCCCGAAAACACATACCGAATTTGCACTTTGCAACGAGGAGCGCGTATCCCTCCTCAGATCAGCCCGAAAACACATACCGAATTCTCAATCTGAAACGCATCCACCCTCTGATCGGCTTGAAAACACACACCGAATTCTCACTTTGCAATGTATCCCCCTCAGATCCAATTCCCGTATTGCTTCTGGAAACACTGTTAAAACATCGTCAGACATTTAAATGTCTCGCCGTCTTTTTTTCACTTACTAGATTGGCGAGGACTTGGATTGTCCTTAGATTAGAAAGGACAGCCGTCGGGTTTCAATTTCCGCGTCGACTATTCCCACAGTGAGTATTTTCGATTCCGGCCTCCGTTGCACTGTGAGAAGAATTACTGTACGTACATACGTAGTTCACATCTCGATATGTGACCCCCGCATTTCAACAAGATATACAATGCTCATTGATCCGCTCGTGCAACATTATGACGACCCTCATCACATAACTTCGTTTATTTTTGTTATTAAATTCCTTCACTAACACATATTTTATGTTTACAATATGTAATAATTCAATATATACATACAATACGATACGTTCCAAGAATTTCAACACGGAAAAATTCTGATGTAATTAAGGATGAATTGATTATTTTGTACCTTTTTAGCATAATTACCTATTGTTCTTAAGAAATTACTCTAGGATAGCGAGCGTTTTCTGAATCTACCCGTTTAGTGGTGAGCGACGACGGTTGGAGTTAGCTCGTCCTGTCGACCCCTTCGACAATAACTAGCGCGCGTAGGAACCGTCACTCCAACGAGCAAATTCGAAATAGATTCGTCTAGAACATTCGGGCGAGACAGATATAAAAGGACACGCTCGCGAAACGGGAAGACAGTTTAGAGTTTACAATTTACAAGAAAACAATTACGAACACGATTATAATTACGAAACGAGAAAACGGTTACGACTTACGATTTCGAAACGGACTATGACTAGATATCACGAATTCTTTTACGGAACTTTGTACGACTTTCGGTGTGTGTGGACGTGTGTATAATTGATGTATTTCTCGTAATTGTACTTTATTTGTCTATTCTTTAATAAACGGATAGATCCATAAAATTCTATCCCTACATTACTGATCACGCAATAAACAATAGTTTGAGGATTCGATTATTATACGTACTTAGCTGACGTTTACTTTAGAACATCGATCAGTAACACGGTAAAACTAATTCACGGTCAATTAAAATTATTAAATCATTATTTAATGAATTAAATTATACAAAATTAATTAAAGATAAATCAAAATATATTACTACCAGTCAAATTAATGTATTTCTTTATTAACTGATATCTTATTACAAAATTTTACATTACTTTCTTCAATAATTGGGCATTGTTCTGTCATAATTTATCATAGGATCGCGTTAATATTTGTAAAACAGCGTTTCTTATATAGCAATTCCAGAATAGTCTTATTCTCGAATTTACCAAACATCGTAAAATCCTTTATTACTTAGCGACATAATAAGAAACCTCGTTCTTACAGTCAAACATTATTTTCAAGTACCGTAATACTTGTAATTACTTAGTGTCTTAGTTATACCTTCTGTTATATATTGTGTTATACATTGTTATATTATGTTATACATTAAGTTATATCTTGTAACGTATTGCGACGGAACACAGAAGAGGTTCCCTGTGGAGGAAGTGAACTAGGGAAAGTGGCCCTTCACGTATCTACGTGCTCAAATCGTGCTTATACAATTGTAACATCCCTGAAGAATTTTTTTTATTTTTCTTTCCCACAGAAGTATCTCCATGCTAATTTTATATCATTTCTTCAATGGTACTTTTAGTTTTTCAATAATCGACTGTATTTTCTTTTTGATTTACCGACCGCGACATTAGACAAATCAATTACTATCAGAATTTAGTTACACTGTCGGTAAAATATACATATATATATTCTTTCATTTGCAAATATTATATTATTAAATAATTATTAGATCCTGCGGACATACAAGTTAATTAATTAAATGTTAAGTTGAATTATTAATAATCAAATTCGGATGTTATTTTATTTGAATAAATAGTATATTGTAAATGTTTCGTATGGAATATTCCGAAACACGATGTGCTACGTGCTACGACGCTAGCCCAGGATTTCTTAGAATTAGCGCGCAAACTCTAGACAGAGATAGAAGACATATTTTCATTTACAATGTTATTAGACACTAGAATTATTAACTAACTCGATCAATCAATATATATAAAGCTAACTAATGTTATGTTAAGTTAAATTATCAATAATCAAAGTCAGATATTATTTTTATCAATTTAAATAGATAGTAAGTAGATTGTAAAAGTATTGTACGGAAAATTCCGAAGCTCCGCATGCTTCGCCGAGCAAAACCCGCCTAGGGTGCAGAACAGTTTTCGAAGTCGAGCAAGCTAGAAGTCTTCAGGTAAGTATAATCCGGAACAGTTTTCGCTGGTCAGAGCCAAAACGATTTTTAGTTCTTGATTGGAAAGCGGGTATACGCCATTTGGATATCAGATCGCTGGCTTGTTCTAGTAGCCAGTGAACAACAGGCTCCCCGTTCAAGCGGTCTTGTATCTGAGACTCCGTTAGGAGAGTGCTATGCTCCGCCCCAAAAAAGGCTAAGACATCATAACGAGAGCTCTCAGCTACTCATAGATATTATAATTCTTGTCGAATTACTGACGCGCCGTCATATTCTCGGAATTCGCGCCGGGTAGTTTCGTAGCCAGCGAATAGCAGGCTCCCCATTTGAGCAGCTTGGTGTCTGAAGCCCGTGTCTTTTGGGTGGCAGTTAAGTAATTACGATTTTATAATTAGAGTCACATTTTAATTTGCTACCCTGTTGGACGTATGTTGTTCATCTGATTCTAGGTCGTTGGATCGTTCTAGTAGCCTGTGAACAACAGGCTCCCCAATTAAGCGATCTGGTTTTAGGTGTCAATGTACGCTATGACTAAAAGGGTCATGGACAATTAGTTGTCGAGTCACAAATTAAAAGAGTAAGTGTTCCGATCAAAATTTATTAACTTCATACAAATTTAAAAATTTTGATTCAATCAAAGAATATTGTTCTGTCACAATCGTATCTCGCGTAGTCGACTACACCGCGTTAGACAACCGATTAAAAGTATTAATCTTGCTAACTTTGTAAAAGCGTATTTAGGTAAGCTTTGAAAGAGAATCACACTTAGCTAGGATTCCTTGCAGCGGTAAACTATTAACGCATTAATATTGTTTATTTTGTAAAAGCGTAGCTAGCTTCGAAAAAGAATCAGACTTAAGTAGGATTCATCGTAACGATAGACTATAAACGTATTAATTTTATTTGTAACTGCGTTAGCTTTGAAAGAGTACTAAACCATAGGCATTTAGAATTTCGAATCTTATTAATATTGTAAAAGCGTAGTTAAGTTAGCCTTGACTGAAAATCAAAACATAGGACTTCGAGATAACTAACTAGCAAATTGCGTTTCTGTTAAATTCTTCTTACGCTTACAGATCACGTTTTATTTAATTTATTGAGTTTCTGCTAGTATGCAATCAAAGATTATTTAGTTCTTTTGATTTAGTCGTTCATCATATTCGTTTATAATACATATACTTTTCATATTTTTGTTGTAACAGTTAATTGTAAAATTCATCATTCCCATAATTTTATTGAATAAACCTGATTATTGAAAGAATATTGACCTGTGGATTTCACTCCTTAACCGCACTGTTAAGCAGCCTACATTAATTCGCCAAATCATTGGCCCACTTCATACAACTCGACAATAGAATACTCACTTTATAGTTACAAAACCCAAAAGCACTCAATCAGCGTTCCAAATACCAAAGTGTATGTCACCAGTCAATGTATATAAACGAAGGCCACTGATATAAGGATTTACTTAGTTTTCTGATCAAGACACTTGTCACGCAAATCTTCGAACCTTTACGCGTATATCAGTGGACCTCTGCGCTGCTTTCGAACCTTATAAATAAAAGCTAGTTCATTGTAAAAGTGTAGTTCTTCTCCAAAAGAACCTCCTCCTGTGTGTTGCGGCATAACAGCACACCACACAAACCCCACAGTCTTTAGATTTAGTTATTATAGAAGCGAGTCGTTCAGTAGGTAAAAGCCGCTCTTTACCTCACGAGCGCTGTTGATTTCTGTACTTAGTTCCAGAATCGTTACATAATTGTTCGGGATAGTCGCCCTTCCTTCTGCTCAGAATGACTGCGGGGATCAGGCGAAGTCCAAAAATAGGTGAGTCACGAGTTTCACCGAAAAGTCATTTTAATATTAGCCGAAACAGGCTGTTCTACAAGAAGAATCCCGCGGTACAACTTACGGTACGCGTCCGCCAGACGCGAAAAAAGGAATCATGGCGCGGCGGTTCACGATACAGAAAACGAGCGGAAAAGGTAGAAGAAATGCGGTAAAAATAGCCGATAATACGCTGGCCCGCTCTATGGATTGGATACAAAAAGGGATTGATGGCCCTAGAGTTTAAAATATAACGAAAGAAAGAATACATTTTCGGGGTGCGCGGTACGGAAAGACGTGCGAAAAGGATCGGGCCTCGAGGTTCCTCGTTACCGGGGTCCTGTCGTTCGGTCACGCGGTAGTACACTTATACATGCTGACCAGAGGTACACCGGTATTCCACGCTCTCGCACAGAAACAAGAAAAAAGGACATAGAGACGGCCAGATAAATGTTTGTGCGTGATTTTCCTTGGGCGTCCTGCTGAGATGCCTATCACACTCAGACAAAAACTTAAAAAAAAAAGAACTCGCCAGGAAGAGAAGTAATACGCAAAACAAAAATAAAGAAGCGCACAGATCGGAAATCTCAGGAAAGAAAAGAACTTCGCGGGTCTTCCCGCTCCCCGAGGAATTCGGCGTGGAGTATTGGTCACCGTGTCCTGGTGTAGTTGGCCGGGGCCTGAAGCCCTCTTCTCTGACGGTTAGTGGTGGCTATTCCTCAAGCTCGGCATCCCTAAAGGCCGGCTGCTTGTCGCTTCCGGAGAATGGTGACAGGTGGCTAGTGGTAATTGATCAGCCGGGCGGTTGGGTTCTCGGGTGGACCTATCCCGCGCTTCCATCGCCCGGGTGGAGGTTCTCTACAAGCCCCGTGACGGGTATCGTCAGGCCCCGCGCCGCGAAACCCCCTTCGCAACTGGCGAGCGCGTTCCCTTTTCCCGGCCGTGCTCTGTACCGCGTGGGGCTCCACTTTTCCGTTTCGTTTATGTGGCCTATTTCGGCCTCTAATAAAATTTATCGTTATCAGGTACGCGCGGATCTTCTATTCTCTTTTCGACTCTCCCTGATTTCCGCTCCCGTTTGAGCTACCGGAAGGGCGTATCCCCCGGACGAGTGCTTCCGCACTGGCGCCCGGATTAAAAATCGTCCGTGGATTGTAAACGTCGGTACGCGGACGGCCACTTTCTCTGGACGCCCTCCCCCGCAGGGAACCTTTTCTTTGTTCCCCGAACCGATAGGTCACAAAGTTAAATCAAATAACGAATAAAACGATTAAGAATAAGATCCGGTTATGCATTATTTACAGATAGAGGATAAACAAATTATTTGTTATTAACTCAAACCAAGTAAATCGAATTTGTTCGATATTTGTATTCGTTATTCGAAAGGAATAAGGAATAAAATATCGAAAATTGTTCTTGTCTCGTGTTATAAAAATATAAAACAAATTCGCACATTTTGAAGGACAAATAACTTTTCTATTCATCAGAAAATATTTTAAATCTAATAACTAACAAATGCATTAACAACCGTCTACTTTAAATTCACAAAACATGTAGAAATAATTTAAATCAGACTCACCTATTGTTTAAAAACGATCCTGCTTCGATGAAAATGTGTTGTCGTGACTGGGTCATTTCATCGGACCTGACCTTCCGTAAGAAAAGATATACACCGCATAACAGCTAGTGTCGCGGCTAGGTCAATGAACTCACTTTATTTCACTTTTCACTGCAATATTTTACTGTCACTTTTCACTAATTCCTTAATGTAATAACCACAAAGCAAGAACGCAAATGGAACGCGTGAACAATTATTCATAAATAACTTGACTGATTTCTTATTTTATTTAAAAAAAATAATCGCTAAAGTTATTTTTGGATAATCGTTTCGACGTTCTCGCTTGTTTAACCATTGTTATTACATTAGGAAGTTCTTTAACAGTGACAATAAAATATTGCAGTGAAAAGTGGTAATGGAAAATGTCAGCAAAATAAAGTTCACTGACCTAGTTGTGACAACAGATGTTATGCGACCTGCATCTATCTTTACGGAAGGTCAGGTCCGATGAAATGACCCAGTCACAACACATCTTTACCGAAGCAGGATTATTTTTAAACAATAGATGAGTCTTGTGCTTGTTCATGATCACGCTCAGCCGTCAAGCTCGAAGCTGTCGCTCTCGCGTCTGGGCGCGCGCTATTCTCGCGCTCTGATTGGTCAGTGTTTTTCATTAATAATTCAAAATCTAAGCTTCAGTCAACATTTTGGCAAAGGAAAAAATTGCTCAATATCACCCCAGTTACCACCCCCTGAAATTATGCCCACCAGTAGCCGAACACCCTGTACATAACTCACTTCTACACTGTGTATCGATTATCCATAGGAAACTGCGGATGAAATTATTCATCGAGTTATGCTATCAATAAAGATCAATTACCGTTTCTCTGTTTGTGCTTGTTATTAGCGCATCACGGAGATGGAAGGAAACTGTGTGAAATAAAGCTTTAAGTAATTTTGTAAAGAAAGTAATTATGGAAAATTTTATTCACTTACAGTTAATACAGTTATTAGATCAGTTAATTTTTCATTGTACACGGTTCAGGGAACTGCATAATTGTCACAGTTTAAAAACTTTTCTGAATTTTAATTGAAGTTTCAAAATTGTGAAAAACTATATTATCTCATATTACATTTAGCTATATCCACATGTCATGTAAAGTTTTTCAATGGTGGATCAAAATATTACCGTATATTAATAAAGGTATTAAAAATATTAAAGTACATGCATATGTAAATCTTACAATTAGTTCAATAGTCTTGAATCAATTATGCCTGAACCGAATGTATAATAGCTATACCAGAACTGTTTTTCAGATGTTCCATTGAAAAAGTTAAAATAAATGTCGTTATCTTTTGTTTTTCATTAAGAATAAAAAGTACTTTTTGGCGAACAAACAAACTTGGACACATTTCCATGTAAATATTTCGCTTTTGCGTTCACCGCATGTTTGTATGTTAGCAAATATTTCTTTTATAAACATACAAACATAGGTGTACATTACGTTTTGGAGCGCCCTTTAGCTAGACATGCAAATGAAAGAAGAGGACGCATAAAATTATAGGCATTTCAATGGAATTGTGTTCAAATTATCGTTCCTTAATGTAAATTATAGTAATTAGATCGTTGACTGTTATGTACTCTTATCTCGTCACCAGAATCTACGGCCACTTCTTTCTTCAGATTCTCTGGTAGTTCGTTCCAAACTGATGGAGGGACAGATTCTGGAAGATTAAAACTGTTGTTATTAAAACTGAAATATTTATTCAATTTTTCTCAAAATAAATGTTATTTATAATGCCGGGATATTATATTCACACCAGATAGTAATCGTGAGTTATACCCAACAGTTCTTGCAACACGTCACTGAAAGCTTTGTGCTACGCGTTATTTATGAAATAGAAAATATAAAAGTTATGTACATATTTCACACTATAATTATAATAATATTGTTATAAACATGTTTAGATATTTCGGACAAAAAAATGTCATTGGTATGTTTTGAATTTCGTACTGTTCACCAGTCAATGGTGAAATGGGAAAATTCTACTACTCGATGACTAGAACATTTCTTGTATCAACTGGCAGATATTATTTATTATGGCAACATATTGAACTGTCTTAATCAATCAATTCAAAGCTGTATATCATTTAGTCGTATTACTATACTTTTATAATTTGCATCAGTGCAATAGTATAACAAACTCTTACAGCAATATCTATTAACATACATGTTGATATAACTGATGATGAATTAGAATCTTGCAATTTACTTTACATACATTCTACGCAATAATTTCTTTAATGAAATTGATAGGCTTATGCATGATTTCTCAGTGGATACGTGTGTAGATTGTCTGAATAATTAATTATATTCAGGCAGAGAACAATATATACTTAAATTTGTCAGTCGAACGTGTTCAAGTTATCTATCAGAGTCTTCGCACGAATTAAGAGAACTGATTTTATATAAGGAATAGCTCATCGTAAATTCAAATGTATTTGCTCTTTCATTGACTATAGAATGATTATAATTAACAATCACCTTACTATCATAAATCTGAAAAATTATAGTTGTATTGCGAACTGACTGAATCCAGCTGATTAGCATTTATAATAATGCTAATGTTATCTAATGCTTTGTTGGAAAAAAAATCGACAAAGAACCTTTCAACGTCTGCTGAACTTGGAAATGCAAGCAATAATTGCAAGTACCAATATCGAGATCACTAATTTGTGTTGCGAGTTTCAGAACTTGTGTTTGTACCTATATATACAGGGTGTCTACATGTTTTACTACTAAACTTCACCAACATATATTATATGGAAAAGCAAGAAAAAGATGCTACATTAACATCGGATTTTAAACACTTTATCAAAAAGATTAAATAGTACAATATGATTTGGAACTGCTTTGTTTTTCGATACCACATACAGTGTATCGCAGTTCTGTACATAAAACTTCACTAGCATGTCCAATAAATAAACGTGTTAAAAGAATATTACATAAACATAGTTTGGCGGTAAAAAACCAGAAGACCCTGCATATTCCTATCTTTTTATGTAAAACTCATAAAGTTACATTTCAAAGCTGAGATTTTTTTCTCCGACAATGGGATTGTAGTTTAATAGATCTATTCACGAGTTAAGAAACATTTCTGATGTTGAAAAGTATGCAGTAAATTTTCAAATGATTATGCATGATATTTAGAATAAAACTAACTCCAAACAAACATTCCTGAATTGTTTCAAATATAATTTGTGCTGAGCAATATAGTTTTTTCCTGTCTAATCAATAGTCATCAACTTAACCCTGTACGGTTACCAGTTTGACACTTATTTTGATTTTAAGAAAGCTATTTCTACTCTTCGGAATCAGAATCTTTTGAAATGACTTAAACGCTACCTAACTGACCATATTGCACGAAAAGGTTAAATGATACGTTTCCAATACTATCTTTGTAGCCGCAAGAATTCCTTGATTCCAAAGAATCCTGGTAATCTCGAAAGACAACAAAAAATATTATATACCTATTTTTTGCTAGCTGTGACAGTTCAAATTGAAAGGGCAAAACTACCTACCAGAGTTTGACACTTTAAGAGCAAACTTACAAGGAAAGGCAGGGAAGTGTCCCCCTCCGATTTTTATGAAACTTCGTACCTTTGTTAAGCAGGCAAAAATAAGACACACGTATTTTTTTTATCGACTGAGACGTGGGTTTAATGGGTGAAACGACCCTTTAAAGTTTCTACACGCTTAAGGTATCTCGAAAACCATAGGAGATACATTAAACCTTGTAATAGGAAAGTTGTATGGTTTTTTACGTATAACAACAGGATGTTAACATGTTTGGCATAATGCAACTTATTCACAACAACAAAATTTGTCATAACTTTATTTTACAATTTATTGAAGTTTGCATAATAACAAAAAATTAAGAAAATTTTATTCCAAATCCATATACAAGGTGTCTCGCGACAGGTGTTACTCCCTGAAAGGGGTGGTAGAGGACGTCATTCTGAACAAGATTTCCCTTAGCAAAAATGGGGTTTGATGGTGTTTTTAAATTATTAAGGAAGAACACGGACCAATCAGAGCGCAAGGATTACGCGCGCGGAGAAGTGGGAGCGACAGCTTCGAGCCTTGCAACCGAGCGCGATCATGATCAAGTACCTATGCGCTGGTAGTCTAAACGTTTATTAAGAAGCCCTTACGACAAAACTCAGTTAAATAATGAACAGAACAGTTACAACTAATGTTCACTTATTCATTTTTCGTGAATACGCGATAAGCAAATTTGAATCAGACTCACCTATTGTTTAAAAATAATTCAGTTCCAGTAAAATTGTGTTTTCGTGTCTTCATCGATCCTAATCTTTTGTAAAAAGACACACTGCACAATAACTAATGTCACAACCTAATCAGTGAACACATTTCACTTCACTGTCACCTCTAATTGGTATTTTTAACTGTAATATTCTGCTACCATTCTTCACTAATTTTCTAATGAAATAATCACAGATAAAGAACGCGAATGAAAACGCGTGACGAATCATAAATAATTTTAGCGACTTTTTGTTTTCGCTTTGATGTTGAACACCCGACAATCTGTCCTAAACTGCCGAACGCAACGCAATGAACATCTTCGACTGGAAATTTAGCCAACAGTCCCTTGCAACAAGGACGTTTGACACTCGAACGAAAGTGAGAGAATGCCTTTCCTTATAAAAAGGCTAAAACCGTTTTTGCCTTTTAGAAAGGGGAAGGGACAACGTTTTTCTCGGACGCCTTTAATTGTTTTATGATTCTTTGCCTGGACGGTCCGAACGGCAGAAGACGATGTTCAGAATTCTCACTTTCTTTAGACTCGGCACATTTGCAGTCACGATCGCCAGTTTAGGACAGAACGTTCGAAGCGAAACGTTAAAGAGAAAAAATTACTGAAGTTATTTTCGGATAATCGTTCACGCGTCTTAGCTTGTTCATTCATCGTTATTACATTAGGAAATTAGTGAAAAGTGACAACAAAATATTGCAGTGAACAGTGATAATAAAAAATAATAGTGAAGTGAACCGGCTGTGATATCAGCTATTGTGGGTTGCGTATTATTTTTACGAATAGTAAGGATAAATGGGACGATCTGGTTACGAGGATCCATTTTCAATCAAGCAAGATTATTTTTAAACAATTGGTGACTCTTATTTTAATGGTTAATAAGTTTTGTGTAAACTTAAGAACACAGAAATTTAATTTGCTCGGTTTCTATTAATTACACATAACTAATTCCGTTCCACCTTCATAAGGAATGAATAAATGAATACTATTTTCAATTATTCTGTTCATTATTTAACTGAGTTTCGATGTAAAGACTTCTCGTTAGACGATAGACTATTCCGAGGCAAAGGCACTTGATCGCGCTCGCGCTCAGCGGCCAGGCTCGAAGCTATCGCTCCCGCTTCTCGGCGCGCGTAATCCTCGCATTCTAATTAGTCCGTGTTATTCCTTAATAATTTGAAAACAAAGCTTCAAACCCCATTTTTCCAAAGGGAAATCTTGTTCAGAATGCCGTCCTCTACCACCCCTTTCAGGGTGTAACACCTGTCGCGGGACACCCTGTATATACAGGGTGTTCGGCTACTGGTGGGCATAATTTTAAGGGATGGTAGCTGGGGTGATTCTGAACAACTTTTTCCTTTACCAAAATGTTGGTTAAAGCTTAGTTTTTGAATTATTAAGGAAAAACACTGACCAATCAGAGCGCGAGAATTGCGCGCGCCCAGACGCGAGAGCGACAGCTTCGAGCTTGACGGCTGAGCGTGATCGTGAACAAGCACGTTTGCACCATGACAATGTAATTGCTAACAGTAAACCACTACGTGAAAGTTAAATCAAATAACGAATAAAACGATTAAGAATAAGATCCGGTTATGCATTATTTACAGATAGGGGATAAACAAATTATTTGTTATTAACTTAAACCAAGTAAATCGAATTTGTTCGATATTTGTATTCGTTATTCGAAAGGAATAAGGAATAAAATATCGAAGATGGTTGTTGTTGCTTATTACAAAGATGCAAAATAACAAATGTATTAATACTTGTCTATTTTAAATTCACAAAATGTGTAGAAATAATTTAAATCAAACTCACCTATTGTTTAAACATAATCCTGCTTCGGTGAAAATGTGTTGTCGTGACTGGGTCGTTTCCCCGGAACTGACCCTCCGTAAAAAAAGATATGCGCCGCAAAACAGCTGATGTCGCGGCTAGGTCAATGAACTCACTTTATTTCATTTTCACTGCAACATTTTACTGTCACTTTTCACTAATTGTTTAATGTAATAACCACAAAACAAGAACGCAAATGAAACGCGTGAACAATTATTCATAAATAACTTGACCGATTTCTCATTTTCTTTTCGATGTTGAAGACTGGACGCTGTGTCCTGAACTGCCGATCGCAACACGACGAACATCCTCGACGGAAAAAAACACGTGCGAGCTTCTACGCCGCGACGCAACAATTCCTTGAAAAACAATGTTTGACACTGGGAAGAGAGAAAAAGACGAATTGAGGGGGTCACGTCGATCATGTTACGATCGCCAGTTTAGGACAAAACGTTCGAAGCGCAACATTACCGGGAAAAATGTAATCGCTGAAGTTATTTTTGGATATTCGTGTCCACGTTCTCGCGTGTTTATCCGCCGTTATTCCATTAGGAAGTTATTTAACAGTGACAACAAAATATTGTAGTGAAAAGTGGTAATGGAAAGTATCAGCGAAGCAAAGTTCACTGACCTGGTTGTGACAACAGATGTTATGCCATCTGCATCTTTCTTTACGGATGGTCAGGCCCGATGAAATGACCCAGTCACGACAACACATTTTCACCGAAGCAGGATTATTTTTAAACAATAGGTGAGTCTGATTTAAATTATTTCTACATGTTTTGTGAATTCAAAGTAGACGGTTGTTAATGCATTTGTTAGTTATTAGATTTAAAATATTTTCTGATGAATAGAAAAGTTATTTGTCCTTCAAAATGTGCGGATTTGTTTTATATTTTTATAACACGAGACAAGAACAATTTTCGATATTTTATTCCTTATTCCTTTCGAATAACGAATACAAATATTGAACAAATTCGATTTACTTGGTTTAAGTTAATAACAAATAATTAGTTTATCCCCTATCTGTAAATAATGCATAACTGGATCTTATTTTTAGTTGCTTTATTCTTTATTTGATTTAACTTTCACGTAGTGGTTTTCTGTTAGCAATTACAGTGTCATGGTGCAAACGTGCTAGTTCACGATCACGCTCAGCTGTCAAGCTCGAAGCTGTCGCTCTCGCGTCTGGGCGCGCGCAATTCTCGCGCTCTGATTGGTCAGTGTTTTTCCTTAATAATTCAAAAACTAAGCTTTAACCAACATTTTGGTAAAGGAAAAAGTTGTTCAGAATCACCCCAGCTACCATCCCTTAAAATTATGCCCACCAGTATCCGAACACCCTGTATAGGATATTACCTCCTACAGTTCCTCAGATTTTTATTATATACGGATCATTCGACGCCAAATTGATCATTTTCTGACCTCACCATCTGAGATTTTGTTTTAATTGAAATATGTTATAGTTCATGTGAAATTAAAGTGGGTTTAAATCATCATTTTGCCAGTTCCGAATTTATTAAGAAATAACAAGCCGTCAAAGTTTGAAATTTTTGCCCATTTTGGCGAAAACAAGCTTCACTTACGAATTCTTTTCTCAAAAACTAAGTATGTAGTTTCTTCGACTCTTGAGCAATGATATAAATATTAGTTCCTACATTTATTGTTTATGTTCTACAAAAAAGGCATCATTGATTGATCGAAACCGCGAGTAGGTGGTGGGTTTCTTCTATTGGAATGGAATAAGAGGGGGTTATGATCAAAAGTATGAAGAGCACCATATTATCGTACAAGCAAGTCCTACATAGCATTTCTTTATTTGATAATAATGCAAATCTGTGAAAACTTCTAGAGCTTGTTATTGATAACGCTGTTGCGAAGCGAATTTGTAAACAATCAGCATGTTTAATGTATTCAGTTTGTGTTACATAATTAAATGCTTTGTTGGAAAAAGACGATTCTGCCCATTCAAATAAACCTTTAGGGATAAGATATTCTAACAGTTTCTGTAAGCTAATGAGTCTTTTAATGCTCCCTCCAATCGCGCGTTGCGCGAATTGCGCGTTGCGCCATTCAATTATTCCGTTACGCCAAGACAGTAGGCAGGGCGACTACCGCGCCGCGCCAACATTGCGTGCCACTGACAGCGGCGTGTGTTTTGCCGCACTATTTTTTTTATAAAAAGAAAACGAAAGTGATTCTGTAACTTCGCTTGATGGTTTCTTCAGCAGAAATGTCTGCTCTATCGCGTACGATGGTTAGATTTTCGCCTAGACCTATAGTTTTTTAAATAAATCGAAAAATATCAGCAAAAATTGGTGCATTTTTGTGTCTTTCTTACTTTGATCATTATTTAAACATATTTAAATGTTTACAATGTAATAACAATTTATATCGTTTTATTCGGGAAAGTTCACAGATTTTTCTTGTGTGAAATTCCACTGAATAGCTGCTATGGTAAAAGCCCAAAAAATTTTCAAAGTTGAAAATTTGCAATTTTTGTTAACATTAATTTTCTCAAAAAGTGTACGTCCTAGAGAAAAACGGATTTCAGATTCGTATTCAGCTCGCAAAAATCTATAAGAATTTCATAGTGGCGGTTACGAAATAAAAAAAAAGTCAAAATTTGTTGTACAGTGTAATATACATACATCTCGAGATACGAACAGAGTTATTTAGTCGTATACGAAATCTTCTCGCATTGCATTAAGAACAGTGGTATAAAACAATCAATCCTAATAGCCGAGCGTAAGACATGCCTATCTAAAACGGAGGTACATCGCGTCCTTGTCCAGTTTATTGTGACGTCAATTTCCGAAGTTCCATCTTTCTGAAGGGCTCATTTTAAAGACCATACTTCGGGAAATATGACCATATTTTTTTTAATTTAAACCCTTTTTGATCCTCGTTGAAAAAAAAAACGGTATTATAAATAACCGATATTATAAAACAAATTAACGAAGTAGAAAACAATATTTTACAATAGCCCAATCCTTTATGAACAAAACAAACAAAATGTAGCTAAATCGGAGAAGTAGTTTATGAGAAAAAAGTTCATAAATGAAGCCTGTTTTCAACCAAAATGGGCAAAATTTACAAACTTTTTTGCAGGCTTGTTACTCCTTAACAAATTCCAAACCAGCAAAATGATGACTTAACTCCCCCCTCCCTCCTCAAATTTCACATGGACCTCAACATACTTTGATTAAAGCAAAGTCGCAGATGGTGAGGTCCAAAAGTGATCGATTTGGCATGGAATGACCCGTTTAAATGTTTGATTGCCAATCAGAATAAGAAATTTATTATATACCTTTAATCAATAATATCTGCACCATACATTTGGCCTTCCACCATAATATACTAAGGAATGGTTTGTGTATAAGCGGCAATTTGTGTTCTTACCTTTGCACATATATAGTAGATTAGACCAAGTGATCTTTTCCTGTGAAAAACAATAAACACCAAGTTTTCCACCCTTCAAAGTTGAATCATAAACATTCCCAGAATCTGCCATTATTTGTTTGCCTTGATAAAGTCGAAATCTAATTAGTCCAATTCTTGGTCTATGTAGCAATTGCCACCTGTACGGAGTCCTCTCTTTCCAGCCAGTTTTTTTCGGATCACGCCAAAGGATCTTCACCTCATTAGGAACATCCTCATTATGCCAAAGACTATTCCTCAAAACTTCTCCAGGACCAGTGATCGAATCGACAAGTTTTAAAAAAATTCCTGGATCTCCTATTGCTCTGAACGGCGTAGGCACCCAGTATGTTTGTTGTCCCTTCTTCCAAGACACAATGTAAAACTTATGATTATCTTGATAAGAAAAGACGAAACCAACGAAATCATCGTCACCATCGTTATCAACATAAAACGTCCCTTCAAAGTCTACGCCACTGAAAACATCTGGACCTGATGCAAAAAGTGATGAAGATTAAAGCACTGAAATAAACACTATTTTCTTTATATATTTATTCGTATGACTAAAAACAACGTAGATGTTTTAGTAAAAATCACGTGATTCGCTCTTATACACCATAGGTGATTTGCCTTATATGTGTATGTAATCATAATGATCTTTCTTATTAACTGCTTAAAAATGCAGAACTGTGCCTCGAATATTCCGGATTTCAACAGTAATCTTGTTTTGTTAATTAAGCTTTAAAAATGTGATTTTTTATTGATGTTATTGAAACAAAAAAATAATGGAAGAAATAAAGTACGTACTGTCGAACTCGTAATTCTCGGTTTCAAAAGTTACTATTTTATTGCAATAACACCGGTCTGCAATTTAATCTGACATTTCAATAGTCAATCTAATGTTTTGTTGCAAGAAATTTAAATATGAATGTCTATTATACTCAAGAAATATCTGTTATAAACTTTAAAAATTATTATTTTTACAGTATCATTTTATAGTACAACATTCAAAACAAGTTGCTAATGTGAAAGTTGCAATTGTAACAAATTTTAGAATAGAAATGTATATATAGTTTTACTTATATATTTTAGTGTATTACAAATAAATAATGTTACCAATAGCAATCCCGGGATCACTGTTCACTAGCTGTTGGATTTCAGCACCTTCATGAAGTATCCTCCAATCGGGATCTTGTTGAGCAGTACCAACAGGATCTAAAGCTATCGTTGTATATTTTCTAAAATCTGTTGCCCAAATTAAGCTGTTATTGGGACAATTATCGTTGATATTTTCGACTGTATCGTTGTCATTATCCTTCCAACAGGCGTCACCAACATTTTTATCTAATAGGTAGAAGGAATTCAGTCACAGGTTATTGTATGCTTTATTATGTTTATATTCACTTACAGTGAGTATTACGTTGGCTCGGATTATATACGTAAGGACAATTATCTTGATGATTTTCTATGCCATCGCCATCTATATCCTCGTCACACGCGTCTCCTTTGCCATCGTGATCAACGTCATTTTGTCCTGGATTTGCTACATTAGGACAGTTATCCATATCATCTTGCCTGCCATCCCTGTCAGTATCGTTATTGTTGTCACAGTCATCACCCACACCATCACCATCTCCGTCTAATTGATTTGTGTTCTTGATGTAAGGACAGTTGTCACAGGCATCACCTATTCCATCAAAATCTGTATCTGCTTGATCCCGATTTTCTTTCCTAGGACAGTTGTCTGCATCATTGCTGATACCTGTAAAATTAAGTAAATTGTAATGTAGTAACATTAGTTTACTCGATCAATTAATAAAATTGACTTATGTTAAACAGTAACTAAGATACTAAGAAACTAATTTATTTACTACAGTTATGTAATTTGACGATATGCAATTATAAATTTAGAATAGAGCTAAACAAATAGGTTGAAAATATCTTAAAATTGATAAATAGCAGAGCTGTATAATTGATTGCTCAGGTGTAATACTTCTCCTTCAAATTTAGTTCCCCTATGGAACTTACAAGGGACCATCCCAAGTTGATAATTTCCGATTTTGATGAAACTTATGTATGCTATAGTCATACTCGAATCATAATCGAAAAAACATGAGATATCTGATATCTTTTAATTTATCTCAAGAACTAAACGTTTATTTCTGGTAAGGAAGTTATGAAAGAAGCCGAAAAGTTTTGTGTAACTTGCAGCAGCAGAATTCCACATCATGTGTAACATCCCGGAAGAATTTTTTGTTTTTTGTCGCCCTCAGAACTGTCTCACTGTTAAGGTATTTCAGTTCCAATTACACTGTCCAACAGCCAATTGGCGTTTCTATTTTCATTCAGTGATTCTTATAGGGGTTCTTCGCGCTGCTAACGAATCTGCAACCTGTTTTTCTCCAGCACGTACAGTTTTTGAGAAATTTGAGTTTGAAAAAAAAAAACACATTTTTAAAATTTGAACCAAGTTTGTGAGATAACTATAAAAGATATTAAGATTCTGTTTGTATCATAAGATTCTATAGACTTTCCTGAATACAACGATATCTGGCTTTTATGCATTCTGAACATTTAAACATGTTTAAACAATCATTGAACGCCGAGAGGCACGGATTTTGCACCAATTTTTAGGTATATTTTTCAATTTATCTTAAAAAGTGCGGGTCTAGTGGAAAATCGAACTATACTACGCGATAGAGCAGATTTTCACCTTTAAAAAGCACGCATACAAAGTTGCAACGTCGTTTTTTTTACGATGCTAGAAGCAAAATAGCTGCGCGGGAAACGGAAAAAAGACAGTGGTGCTCCGCGCCAGAGTTGCATCGCGTTAATATGGGCGGGACACGGAACGGCCGCTCTGACGCGGAGCACCACTGTCCGTTTTCCGTTTCCCGCGCAGCTATTTTGTTTCTAGCATCGTAAAAAAACGACGTTGCAACTTTGTATGGGTGCTTTTTAAAGGTGAAAATCTGCTCTATCGCGCGGTATAGTTCGATTGTCCACTAGACCCTTACTTTTTAAGATACATTGAAAAATATACCTAAAAATTGGTGCAAAATCCATGCCTCCCGGCGTTCAATGATTGTTTAAACACGTTTAAATATTCAGAATGCATAAAAGCCAGATATCGTTGTATTCAGGAAAGTCTATAGAATCTTATGATACAAACAGAATCTTAGTATCTGTTATAGTTATCTCACAAAATTAGTTCAAATTTTAAAAATGTATTTTTTTTTTCAAACTCAAATTTCTCAAAAACTGTACGTGCTGGAGAATAACGGGTTGCAGATTCGTAACCAGCGCGAAAAAATCTGTAAGAATCATTGAACGAAAATAGAAACGTCGAAAAAAAGTTAAAATTTGTTGGACAGTGTTATCGATACTCGAAGTCTGATACTATTTTATTAACCCAGATAAATAATAAATTGTAATAGTGATCTATGGAATGTTCCGAAGCATCGTATGCTTCGACATATAGTTTAGCTCCTTATACAGGGTGTCTCGTAACTAGTGTTACTCCCTGAAAGGGGTGGTAGAGGACGTCATTCTGAACAAGATTTTCCTTTGCAAAAATGGGGTTTGAAGCTTAATTTTTGAATTATTAAGGAAAAAGAGAAGCCAGAGCGACTGCTTCAAGCCTAGCAGCTGAGCGCGATCATGATCAAGTCCCTATGTGCCGGGAAAATCTAAACGTTTAATAAGAAGCCCTTATGTTAATACTCAGTTAAATAATGATCAGAACAGTTACAAGAAAAATCTTGTTCAGAATGACATCCTCTACCACCCCTTTCTGGGAATAATACCAGTTACGAGACACTCTGTAAGAGCGAACGCGCAGCGGCGCGAGCACTAATAGTAATATGCGAAGCAACAGTTTCACCGCTTATTTTACTGATCAGCGGTAGTTTAAGTATCTGTGTTTTGGAATGTGTTAATCCCGAAATTGTGTAAATAATTAATAAATAAAAAGTGGTATTTATCGTTGTAGTGTTGTCAACGGCAAATCATTTCTTTTTAAAAAAACTGTGTTGAGAACGTGACACAACGACAAAATGTCTGCTTTCTTTACAATCTCACAAACTGACAAACAAACAGTTCTACGATATCCGATAGCCATGGGACTCCAAGTCAATAGTCTGTCGCCTCATTTGGACACTCATAAACAACCTTTCGTTCAGACTTCACGCAGTCTATCCCTATTATAAATCGTTCGAAGGCGAAATAGCGTCGGCCAATTGCCCTCGACGACCCTCCAAAATACGGTGACGCAAATATATTTTGTTAAGTAGGGCTGATACGAGATAACAAGATGTCCTTTTCGAGGATACATATCGCACCGTGGGGTTTAAGGGAGGAACATATCGCCTTTGCCTTGGCCAGGGAGTCGTCGTCAAGTGTCGGTTACGACCGGTCAAACGGTTGTATTTTTTGTACTGGGTTCAGTCAATTTTCTCGCGACGTCGAGAATTCACGATTGCCCTGATTTTCCATCGGAAACCTGGTTCCCGCATCATAGTGATTCCTGGCAATCACACATCATCTGGACGTTCGTGCGTATGAGAAATACGCGTGAAGAAGAAGAATTTCTGCATTGTTTTTAGCATATACTTACCAAATGACATCTATACGTATAATAGGAAGAATGCTAGTCTGATTGATACAATGTGAAGCTACTTTCAATTACGGGTTCTATTACTGATTGTAACAATATGAAGGGAGTTGGATGGAGGCGGAGGTGGGGGGGGGGGGGGCGATAATCATAAATTATGCTGTGTTATAAAATCGAGTCATGACTTGAAAGCTATTGAGACCAACTAATCTAAAGTAAATAAAAATCATATATAAAACATTACCATCGCCATCAATGTCGTCATCACAAGCGTCACCAATGCCATCATTATCTGTATCCTCCTGTCTGGGATTTTTATGCAACGGACAATTATCACAGACATCCCCAACTGAATCTGGACCCTCCAGATCAGTATCTTCCTGACCCGGATTTGGAACTAAAGGACAGTTGTCTGAAGAATTAGGTTCGTCATCGTTGTCAGCATCTGGATCACATGCATCGCCTAAACCATCGTGGTCTGCATCCTCTTGGCCACTGTTTGGTATTGCTGGGCAATTATCCATTTGACACCGTCGATCAAGACAGCGAAGATTCCTATCAGGAATCCCATCGCTATCTCTATCTATACCACAAACCAGTCCGTCCCCAGCCCATCCTACACGGCACTAGAAAATTTATATTTTTATGAAAAAATTAAAGTTTACAAATAGTTATACAAAGATCAAAAAATAGTATACACAGAGATTTCATGTAATAGATATGAAATTTTGTATAGCTTATTGTATGGATTGGAAGTACACTGAAAAATATTATTTATGTGCTGCAGCGTACTTAATAATGGATCATAATTCCAAAGATATGAACTCCAAAATTTCATCTATAACATAGGTATAGAAGAATCTTTATACATCATCAAAAATTTATATTAGTGCCTCTTTTGTCATTTTACTCTTTTCTTTCAAACATTTTAATTTTATATGAATAGTTATTAGGGAAATTCTATCTACACCTAATTTCAAATACACTAATTCTGCAGTGATACGTGAACAAAAATAATTTTCAGTATTTTATTCCTCATTTCGTTCGGATAACAAAGGCAGATATTAAGCAAATTTAATTTGTTCGTTAACATGAATACAGAATGATTTTCCCGTATTCATGAACAATGAATATCTGCACTTTTAATTATTTCATTCGTCATTTAATTTAACTTTGATAAAACTGCTTCTTATTGTACAATTATGAAGTCACGTTACAAACGCGTTTATTGACGACTAAGGACAACCGTCATCTCTTTCACGATTGGGTGCACGCTCTGATGGGATGGTGTTTTAGATTAATTTTTATTACTAAATCAAAAAGAAAGCCTCTAAAAAAAAGAAAGATAAGGGTCAACATGTACAGGGTGTTCCGCGACAGGTGTAAGTCCCTGAAAGGGGTTGTAGAGGACGTCAGTCTGAACAACATTTTCCTTTGCAAAAATGGGGTTTGAAGCTTCGTTTTTGAATTATTAAGGAAAAACACGAACCAATCAGAGCGCAGGGATTACGCGCGCCGAGAAGCGGGAGCGACAGCTTCGAGCCTGGCTGCTGAGCGCGAGCGTGATCAAGTGCCTTTGCCTCGGAATAGTCTATCGTCTAACGAGAAGTCTTTGCATCGAACCTCAGTTAAATAATGAACTGAATAATTGAAAGTAGTGTTCATTTACTCATTCCTCATGAAGGAGGGTCCGAATTAGTTATGTGTAGTTAATACAAATTGTGCAAATGGAATGTTTAGAATGCCGGCATTCGTTATCGACAAAGAGTGCGAACTGAAATATTGAATATTTTTTGTTTCAGTTTTGACAATGATATTAGGCTACGAATTTACGCTTGTTAATAGAAAATAATTATTCTTCTCACGAAAAAAGTGTTTCAATGTAATACTTGATAAATGTATTAATTCGTTTACTTTACGTTCGCAGGAATTTTATTAAAATAGGACTCACCCATTGTTTGAAAATAATCCTGTTTGAAAATAATCCTGCAGTGAAAGTGATGGGGTCCTTGCCACTGGGTCGTCCCGCCGATGTTGACCTGCGGTAGACACAACCGATGGCTCTCACAGGTCACTGCACTGTCTTCACTTCAAAACACGGTCACTTTCACTCTCACTTTCCGGCAAATCCCTAAAGGTATTGTTCCTTCCATTGACCGCTGGCTCCTTGTGACTCCAAAAGGGGCCGATTATTTTAAGGCAACGTTCATTTAACGTTTGATTAATACTGAATGGCCCCGACAGGGGCCGATTGTTTCATTTTATGTTCGAGATTGTTTCTCGTATGAAGTTAATGTTTCATGCTTAAACGATATTGTTTCTTCGATTATGTAATGAACAGTAACATATTGTAATAATGTTATGAGAAAGGAAAATACACGAAACGAATGTCAGGGCTGAATTTGTACACGAAATTTTTACCGACTTATTATTGCAACCGTTTCGTTCAGAAGAAAGCGCGGTACTGAGGAACGGTCGCGAGTTGTGTTGCACGTGGAGCGGCGACTACGAACTTGTAAAATTCCTACGGAATTTTAAACCTCGAGATTCCTACGGCACGGGCGGACGAGGTGCTCCAAGAGTTTGAACGCGACGGAACGCTAAGCGTACGGGACGTCAGCCGTCGTTTGGGGTAAGTAATGTGAATGATATTAAAATCGCTGGTCGGTCAATGTGTGGGCTGGCATATGCGGGGATTTTGTTGTGGGGCCGTACATTCTGCCTAACAGATTGGACGGTCGTTCAGACAAAATTTTTGTAAAAAATGTTCTTCCGACTCTTTTGGAAGAAATTCCATTAGAGACTCGGAGGAACATGTTTTTGCAACAGGATTGTGCGCCTACCCATTTTGCCGCATGTGTTAAGTCATACCAAAACAGAGCATTTAGAGACTGGTGAATCGGCCGCGAGGGCGCATTGCAGTGGCCCCCAGTTCCCCGGATTTAACACCCCTCGACTTCTTTCTGTGGGGTTACTTGAAGGTATAATTGTTAATCAGTACTCTCACAAATTTGTAAATTATACATTTTAACATTTTGCATTTTATTTTGAATGTTTTAGAATGAGGTGTACCGCGTGGAAGTCCAAACACAGGAGGAAGCAGTAGCCCGCCTCCAGGCCGCAGCAGCACGCTTAACACCGGACATGCTGCGGAACGTACGGGAGAACATAGTAAAACGTCTAAAAGCATGCGTCGCGGTCGGCGGTGGCCACATTGAGCCGATCTTATAGCCTTTCTGGCAGTAATCGGCCCCTTTCGGGGCCACTCATTACTTATTACAAGAAACAATCTCGTTTAAACAAGAAACATTAAACAATCGGCCCCTTTCGGGGCCACTCATTACTTATTACAAGAAACAATCTCGTTTAAACAAGAAACATTAACTTCATACGAGAAACAATCTCGAACATAAAATGAAACAATCGGCCCCTATCGGGGCCATTCAGTATTAATCAAACGTTAAATGAACGTTGCCTTAAAATAATCGGCCCCTTTTGGAGTCACAAGGAGCCAGCGGTCAATGGAAGGAACAATACCTTTAGGGATTTGCCGGAAAGTGAGAGTGAAAGTGACCGTGTTTTGAAGTGAAGACAGTGCAGTGACCTGTGAGAGCCATCGGTTGTGTCTACCGCAGGTCAACATCGGCGGGACGACCCAGTGGCAAGGACCCCATCACTTTCACTGCAGGATTATTTTCAAACAGGATTATTTTCAAACAATGGGTGAGTCCTATTTTAATAAAATTCCTGCGAACGTAAAGTAAACGAATTAATACATTTATCAAGTATTACATTGAAACACTTTTTTCGTGAGAAGAATAATTATTTTCTATTAACAAGCGTAAATTCGTAGCCTAATATCATTGTCAAAACTGAAACAAAAAATATTCAATATTTCAGTTCGCACTCTTTGTCGATAACGAATGCCGGCATTCTAAACATTCCATTTGCACAATTTGTATTAACTACACATAATTAATTCGGACCCTCCTTCATGAGGAATGAGTAAATGAACACTACTTTCAATTATTCAGTTCATTATTTAACTGAGGTTCGATGCAAAGACTTCTCGTTAGACGATAGACTATTCCGAGACAAAGGCACTTGATCACGCTCGCGCTCAGCAGCCAGGCTCGAAGCTGTCGCTCCCGCTTCTCGGCGCGCGTAATCCCTGCGCTCTGATTGGTCCGTGTTTTTCCTTAATAATTCAAAAACGAAGCTTCAAACCCCATTTTTGCAATGGAAAATGTTGTTCAGACTGACGTCCTCTACAACCCCTTTCAGGGACTTACACCTGTCGCGGAACACCCTGTATATTACGTGGATATTTTAAGTTAATACAGTCGATGGTTACTCTAGAATACGACAACGTAAAATCTATTCTATTGCATGTAATAAATAATATCGTGATTATATGGTCATTGTGCAAAGTATTGAAGTCAGAAAAAAAGCGAAACCGTATTCTTACAAGTGTTATTATTGGAGAAATTAGGCTACTGTGTTTTCAATTAATGTATTAATTTAAATTGATTTCATTATGGTGTTTTAATACTTACTCGACAAACATAATCATTAATGTGAATGCAGGCGCACTCGGCATTGACGTCACATATGGTCCCCACATCTGGACAAACAGTGTGTTTGGGATGACATCCTACTGTTTGATTTCCTACGAAACCTGCTCTACAAGGACCACATCTATACGAACCCTAGGTAAAAAAATTTAATTATACGTAAATGTAATTACAACAAATGTAATTAAACATAGCAAAAAATATCAATTCTACGAACTACTTTAATTTCATGTAAAACAACATGAACATTTAAATCAACGATAGAGTTATTGCACTCTAAGTTTATCGTCTCTCGAAGATAACGTCAAAAATTTGTGCAAAATGAAATACCAGACAATATACGCAAAATTATAAGACCTTTAAATAGATTTATGGGAAGTTTGTTTGTAAAACTGTTCATCGAATTAAATTTACATTTTGCAGTTTTAATTTAGAAACAGTGATGTACATTGCGCAGCAAAATTAAAGGTTAAAGGAACTTTTCAAAAACATTGCCGATATTAAAACTGCTATATTTTCGTGAAACGATTGCACAGAACAATCTACCTGGTCTCATTTTAAGGAATGATGTTAGTAATCATGATGGGGAAAGCAAAGGATTAGCCTAGTAAGGAAAGAATTTATTCAAGGAACATTAGTTGACAAGAAACATAGGTCTTATAGGTCTTACAAAATTTGTGATGTATACAAGTGTAACATTCCTGGAGAAATTTTTTGTTTTTCTTCTCTCTCTCGCCCTCAGAATTGTCTCGCTGTTAAATTATTTCATCTCTTTAAAGGTATTTCAATTTTGATTATCGACAGTATTTTTCTATTACCGACCGCGGCAATTAGATACGTGTTATTACCATCAAATTCGGGTTGAACAGTCGGTAATACATACACTACCGCTCAAAAGTATCCGGACACTTGCTTTTGTTCAATAAAACATAGTTTAACTTTGTACGAAAGTTATTTAGGGCTATTATATCAATTGTAATTATTATTATTATCTTTCTTGAGGTAGCATAACATAATAGAATTAATTTTTAAGTACAAATTATACAACGAGTGTGCGTAAGTCAAATTCCTGCCCAAAAATACGGAATCTAATGGAACGGTTTCGATGCTTAAAGGAGCCTTAATTTCTTTTTGTTTCATTTCTATGGTACAGAACGAATTCAGAGAGTTCTTCGATATGTATCAAGTGTCTGTAAACTGTTGATGAGATGTTTATGTTCTCTCAATGGAGATACGAATGGAGGTAACGCTATGCACTCGACAGTTTCGGTTTAGTTTGTCTGTAGCTTCTTTTCCATCGAGACATGAGTTCCAAACGAGAATTATCAATAGAAAAACGTTCCAGTATTCTGATTCTTGAAGAAGAAGGATATGCAGATAGGGAAATTGAAAAAATTCCGAAATCAACAGTGCATGACACTATTAAAAAGTATGCAACTAGCAGTGGTTTCTTATAAAAAAAAGACAAAACGACCAGTGAAGACAACTAAATCCGAAGACTGATGTATTGAAACACTAAGCAAACGTAACAAACATCTTAGAGCACCACACAGAAACAATCAGAAAATTTGTAGAAAGATTGCTGAGATTAGTGCAAGCGGTAATATCTAACCGCGGTGGATACATTGATGAATCTCGTATTTAATTGTAGTGTAATGTTGGTAAGCTCCACATACATAATTTCTAATTTCAAACGTTAAATATTTCATAAGCAACAAATAACAATCGATCGTAGTCACTGTTGTAGATACTTAAATAACTTTTATGCAGCGCGAATACATATTTCGCAGGTGTCCGGATACTTTTGAGCGGTAGTGTATATACACATTTATATATAAATATATATTTTTGATTTGCGAATATTAAATAATTATTAAGTTAGCGAACATATAAATTAGTTAATCAAATGTTAAGTTCAATTACGAATTATCAGGATCATGTATTATTTCTTTTGTTTAAATAATGTGTTATAAAGATTCGGTATGGAATATTCCACGCGTTGCGATTCTAGCTCAAGACTCGTAGAAAGAATACGATATATTAGAAAGGGATAGAATATATATAAATTTTTCCATTAACAATGCTATTGAATATAAAAGTTATTAAATAATTATTTGTCAAATTAAAATGTAGGAAACTAATTCAATCATATGTTAAGCTGAATCATTGATGGCCAAATTCAGATATTATTCTATTTGAGTAAATAATAAATAATGTATTGTAATTAATGTATTGTAAATATTTCGTACGGAAGATTCCGAAATGCTACGTGCCTACGTGACACAACACTAGACAGGACTTCTTGGAATTGGCTCGCGATCTCTAGAGAGAGACAGAATATATAATTTCAATTAACAGGTATTATTGGTCATTAGAATTCTCGAATACTCGAAGTCAGATACTATTTTATTAATCTGAATAAATAATAAATTGTAATAGCGATCTATAGAATGTTCCGAAGTATCGTATGCTTCGACATATAGTTCAGGTCGTTACTGGCGTACGTGCGTAAAGTGTAGAAAAGGACAGAGAATATGTTTCTCGCTAATATACTATTAATAAATAATTGTTGTATTAAAAACATTAACTACTCCTCGGAAGACACTATTGGCAATGTTAGAAATTCAATTACTTTATTAATTAGCGTTTAATTAAGAATTATATGTAAGTTGTACGCAAAATTGTATACGTCATAACCTTGAAAAGGGTAGGGATTTCGAGTATAAAAGGTATTGAGGATCTTTAAATTAAATAAAGACTCAATCGCCTGCAGAAAAAGAAATATTTATTAAAAATGTGAATAACAACTGAGGCGAAACCCTTCAGTGTAACAGTTTACTCTGTTCAGGATAGGGTCGCCGAATGGTCAACGGACCCATGGCTTTTATGACCTGACCTAAGCAGAGACGAAGTGAAAGTTGCAATGTAAAAGTACAGATTCAAAATACACATTACTCTCAACAAAAGGTCGACCGAAACCAGCCTAGACAGCAGAACAATTTTCGAAGTCAAGCAAATTAGATGTCTTAGACAAGTATTAACCCGGAACAGTTTCCGCAGGTCAGAGCCAAAATGATTTTTAACTCTTGACTGGAAGAGCGGGTATATGCCATGTAGATTCTGAGTCTCTGGGTCGTTCTAGTAGCTGGCGAACAGCAAGCTCCCCATTCAAGCGATCTTGTATCTGAAACTCCGTCAGGAGAGTGCTATGCTTAGCGCCAAGAAAGGTTGAGACATCAAACCGAGAGCTCTCAGCTACTCAAACATATTATAATTTTTATCGAATTACTAAACGCGCCGTCAGATTCGCGGAGTTAGCTTGGGGTAGTTTAGGCTTCCTATCTAAGCAGCTTGGTATCTGAAGCCCGTGTCTATTGGGTGGCAGTCGAGTAATTACGGATTTATAATTAGAGTCAATTTTGATTTGCTCCCTGTTAGACGTATAATGTTCATCTGATTCTGAATCGTTGGGTCGTTCTAGTAGCTGGCGAACAGCAAGTTCCCCAATTAAGCGATTTGGTTTTGGGTGTCAGTGTATGATTTGGCAAAAGGGTCATGAACAATTAGTTGTCAAGTCACAAATTAAAAAAAGTAACTGTTCCGATGGAAACTTATTAACTTCATATCAATCTTAGGATCTTGAATCAAGTTAAATTAATTATTTAAAGATTATTGTTCTGTCTCCAGCGTAATACACGTAGTCGACTACACCGCGTCGGAAATTCAATATAAAGTATTAATCTCAAAATTTATTGTAAAAGCGAATTTAGGCGACTTCCGAAAAGAATCAGACCTAGGTAGGATTTGTAATAGCGCCGGATTCTAAAGTATTAATTTTGTTAGATTTTGCAACTGCGTTTCGAGTCTTATTAATATTGTAAAAGCGTAGTCGAGTTAGCCTTGACTTTCAATTCACTTTATAGGACTTCGAGTTAAATAACCAAAAATAGCGATTCTATTAAATTCTTCTAATAATTACGAATAGCGTAATATTTAATTCGTAGAGTTTTCTGTTCATTATACGACAATACCTATTTAGTTATTTATCTAGTCGTTCATTATATCAATTTATATTTCATATACGTTTCTTATTTTCTTATTTTGTTAATTATTAATCATCATTATTATTTTATTGAATAAACCTGCTTATTGAAAGGTATTGACCTGTGGATTTCACTCCTTAACCGCACACCACACGAATCCCACATTCTTTAGATTCGTTATTGCAAGACGAGTCGTTCAGTAGGTAAATACCGCTCTTTACCTCACGAGCGCTGTAAAATTTCTGTGAATTGCTCCAGAATCGTTACACAAGCAAACATCTCAGGAACTTATTGAAAATTCAGGAACTTAATTCGTGCGTTACATGAGATCTTGTACACCAGGGCTCAATGCTCTGGTGTCACGTGATTGTTTACCACACGTTTCGTGATTACTAATTCTGCTGCTGCGTGAGTTGCGCGATCCCAGGATTCTGGGCAAACTGCAACCGCCGGCAAATATAGTGTGGGTGAGTTAGCGACTCGAATTCCAGGGTTGGTGAAACGGGGCGGTCGCTTGAGGTGTCGGGACTTGATCCTAGTATCCGAAACGAAATTCTGTAGACCACGCGCCGTCAGCCCTAAAAAGCCACGACAGAACTACCCAATCCCAGGATTCTGACTAACGGATTCCATCAATAGAATAAATGTTTTGTAGAGGAAACGCACGTGCGCATGACCGTTACGCCCTCGGTAATAACCTGTTCAACGCTGTTTGAGTCTTTATTCGCAACACAGGTATTGCGGCTGATGTGGAAAGCCCCACCGGGTTTCGGCTCGGTGCCACGCCTATATGGAGCTGAACTCTCAGGGGTAGTGACCTCAGGAGACTAGATTGTAAAGGGTTATGTGGCGTATGACCCTTTTGGGCGAGGTAGCACATCGGTAGTCCGTTTCGGACGGGCCCGATACAGAATGATTCTCGGTTCGGCGGCTAGGGACGACACGGTTTGCCTTGTTACAAATTATAATAAACTGTGTTTACCGATGATTTTGTAAGTTTTTCACTTAATCGAGCGTCCAGAAGATACTCTATTCTCTTCCGTTCAATTGGTGTCCAGGTATCATTGCCGAATTATTCTGTCGGAGTCTCTAACTTACAAGGGAAGGCACGGAAGTGTCCCCCTCCGATTTTGATGAAACTTCGTACGTTTGTTAAGCTGGCAAAAATAAGGGACACGTATTTTTTTTTTCGGCTGAGACGCGGGTTTAAGGGGTGAAACGATCCCTTAAAGTTTCGACCCGCTTAGGCTATCTCGAAAACCATACGAAATACATTAAAACTTCTAATAGGGAAGTTGTATGGTTTTTTACGTATAATAACAGGATGTTAACAAATTTGGCAAAATATAATTTATTTATAACAAAAAAATTTTTCATAACATTATTTTACAATTTATTCAAATTTGTATAATAACAAAAAGTGAAGAGAATTTTATTACAAATCCATTGGTATATATACAGGGTGTCTCACAACTAGTGTAGGTCCCGGAAATGGGGGGTAGCTGACGTTATTCTGAACAAGATTTCCCTTTGCAGAAATGGGGTTTGAAGCTTCGTTTTTGAGTTATTAAGGAAAAACACTGACCAATCAGAGCGCGAGAATAGCGCGCGGCCAGACACGAGAGCGACAGCTTCGAGTATGATGGTCGATCGTGATCGTGAACAAGCGCATCGATACCGCGTCGGCATAACAGGAAACTATTAGGTGAAAATTAACTCGAATAACAAATTAAGAAGTTAAGAATAATATTAAGTTCTTCATTATTTTTAAATAGGAGATAAACCAATTAGTTATTGTTTATCCAGACCAAGTATATTATATATTTTTAAGGCCTTCGAAAAGGAATAAAGAATAAATTTTCGAAAATTAATTTTCTCAACTATTCTAATGAAGCAAACGAATAAATTTCAATACGTTTCAAAACGAATGAGTATCTTGTCTATGAAATGAGATAGAACTGGAATGAAATAACTAATGCAGTAACTCACTGAAGTGAAATAAATCAATTCCTGCGTACGTTTAATTGTAAAAATTCACAAACAACTTAAATAAAACTTACCCATTGATCCATGAAAAAACTAGCTCAGATAGAAAATATTTGTGTCACCGGGTAGATCCACCGATCAGAGCATCAACAGCTGATGTCCTGGCAGGGTCAATGAACTCTCAATTTATTTCACTGTCTCTTTCTAATAATTGCACAACATAAGCACGACCGGTAAACGGACCGCATGAAAACGCGTGAACGATTATTCATAGATATGTATGTTTAACGATACTCTATATTCTCATTATAAGGTATCCGAATTGAGAAATCGATATTATATTATATTTTATTAGGTGACATTGTTGAACGGGCCACGGATTTAGGTTTCGTACTCGATCGCGAGGCGTACGTCGCAAACAGTTGCTATGCAACGGTGATCTGTTGAACGACTACGGCGTCGATCGACAGTCATCGTTTATTGTGGAAAGAAACCAGCCGAAATAAAATACATTGTAGCTTTTAATCGAAAATTCCGCTTTCTTGCTTTCAAGACAATGTAGTTAAAATTATTTATGAATATTCGTTCACGTGTTCGGCCATTTTACGTGTCGGGCTCGCAGTGACTAATTAGTGAAAAGTGACAGGGAAGAGTGATAATGAAAGCTAATAATGAAAGATGACAGTGATATGTGACAGTGAAATAAATTGAGAGTTTCTGTGTGGTGATTTATTTTTTCTAACGGTAAGGATCTGTGGATCCACCCGGTGACAGAGATGCATTCTTATCGTGACTATTTGCGGTTCAATAGGTAAGTTACATTGAAATTTGTTAATTTTTCGATTTAAGTTTTTACTTGTTGAATTGAAAAGTTATTTAATTTTTCAAAAATGAGAATTTGTTCTTTTTCATCATCACAATATCTAACGAGAATAATTTTCCATATTTTATCTATTATTTCTTTGCGATAATGAATAAACGTATCGAATAAATTTGATTTATTCTGATGACGTGAGTAAGGACTAATTTCTTTATTTCTTATCCATTAATGAATGATAATTCAACAGCAATCCAGATTTTTTTATTCGTTATTCGATATAACTTTCACCTAATAGTTTCCTGTTATACCGACGCGGTATCGATACGCTTGTTCACGATCACGATCGACCGTCATACTCGAAGCTGTCGCTCTCGCGTCTGGCCGCGCGCGTAATCCTCACGCTCTAATTAGCCTGTGTTTTTCCTTAATAACTCATAAACGAATCTTCAAACCCTATTTTTGCAAAGGGAAATCTTGTTCAGAATAACGTCAGCTACCCCCCATTTCCGGGACCATTACCTACACTAGTTGTGAGACACCTTGTATATCATAACAAAACGGAACACAACTAGTCAAGCAGCATGCCAAACGGAAACCACATACATGTATACAGTATGTTTAATAATTAGTGTAGCTCCCGGAAATGGGTGGTAGACAACGTCATTCTGAACAACACTTCCCTTTGCAAAAATGGGGTTTGAAGCTTAATTTTTGAATTGTTAAGGAAAAACACAGACCAATCAAAGCGAAGGGATTACGCGCGCCCAGAAGCCAGAGCGACTGCTTCGAGCCTAGCAGCTGAGCACGATCATGATCAAGTGCCTATGCGCCGGGACAGTCTAAACGTTTAATAAGAAGCCCTTTTCTTAATCCTCAGTTAAATAATGATCAGAACAATTACAAATAATGTTAACTTATTCGTTTGTCATGAGTAAGGAACAGAATTAGCTATGTGTAATTAACAGAAGCCGAGTAAATGAAATTTCTGTAACTTTAAATTTACACAAAACTTATAAACTATTAAAACGAGACTCATGAATTGTTTACAAATAATCTTGCTTGGTTGAAAATAAAGCCTCGTAACTGGATAGTTCCATTTATCGTAACTATTCGTATAAATAATACGCACCCCACAATAGTTGATATCACTGCTGGTTCACATCACTATCATTTTTTATTATCACTTTTTAATGTAATATTTTGTTGCCACTTTTCCCTAATTTCCTAATATAATAACGATGGATGAACAAGCTGAAACGCGTAAACGATTATTCGAAAATAACTGCTGTGATTTTTTCTCTTTAACGTTTCGCTACGAACGTTCTGTCCTAAACTGTCGATCGTGACTTCAAATGTTTCGAGCGTAAAGAAAGCGAGAGTTCTGGACAACGTCTTCGACCGTTCGGTGCGCCGAGTCAAATAATCATGAAACAATTAATCGGCTCCGTTTTGCTCGCTCAACGATCGCTTCATAGGCCTTCGAGAAAACGCTTGTCCCTTTCCCTTTCTAAGAGGAAAAAAGGGTTTTTGCCTTTTCCTAAAGAAGGGAATACTCTCACTTTCGTTCGAGTGTCAAACGTTCTTGTTGGAAGGGACTGTTGCGATGCAGCGTAGAAGTCAACACATGTGTAAATTTTCCGTCATAGATGTTCATCACGTTGCAATCGGCAGTTTAGGACAGACCGTCGCGTGTTCAACAGCAAAGAGGAAATAAGAAGTCGCTGAAATTATTTATGAATAATCGTTCACGTGTTTTCATTCGCGTTCTTTATCCGTGGTTGTTAAATTAGGAAATTAGTGAACAATGGTAGGAGAATATTAAAGTTAAAAATGCCAATTAGAAGTGACAGTGAAGTAAAATGAGTTTACTGACCAAGCTGTGACCTTTTTATGAAATATCAGGATCTATGAAGTCACGAGAACACAATTTTACAGGAATGGGATTATTTTTAAACAATAGGTGAGGCTGATTCAAATTTGCTTATTATGTATTCATGAAAGATGAATAAATAAACACTACTTTTAGTTATTCTGTTTGTTATTTAACTGACTTTTGAAGTAAAGACTTCTCATTAGACATTTAGACTGTCCCAAGGCAAAGACACTTGATCGCGCTCGAGCTCAGCCGCCAGGCTCGAAACTGTTACTCTCACGTCTGGGCGCGCGCAATTTTCGCATTCTGATTAATCCGTGTTTTTGCTTAATAATTTAAAAGCAAAGCATCAAACCTCATTTTTTCAAAGGAAAATATTGTTCAGAAGACACCCTGTATAGTCGAATAAATAAAAGAGGGTCATTCCACGCCAAATCGATCACTTTTGGAAGTCAACATCTGCGATTTTGCTCTAATCGAAATATGTTGTAGTCTATGTGATATTAGGAGGGTGGGGGGGGTTTAAGTCATCATTTTGCCGGTTTCGAATTTGTTAAGGAATAACAAGCCTTCAAAGTTTGCAATTTTTGCCCATTTTTGCGAAAATAAGATTCACTTACGAATTTTTTTCTCAGAAACTACTCCACGGATTTGGCTAAATTTTGTTGTTGTGTTATTGATGAAGGATTGGGCTATTTTAAAATATGTTTTTTAACTTTGTCAGTTTGTTATAAAATATCGGAAAATTTATACAAATTCTTTTTTTGCGTTTTTCTCAATGAGGGGCGTAAAGGGTTAAAATTTGAAAAAAATATGATCACATTCTTTAAAGCTTCCCCTTTAAAGTGAGCCATCGAGAACGATGGAGTCTCGAAAATTGACGTCACTACAAGCTGGAAAAGACGCGGGGTACCCCCGTTTCAGGTAGGCAAGTCGCGCGCTCAGCTGGTTGGGGAAGAAGTTCGTAGCGTTTTTATATTTTCCTTTGTTTCACAACGATTTTTTTGCTGTTTGACAAAGTGTATAATATTCATTCGATAGAGCTTCATCTACTCTACAAAACTGTGCCAATCGTTTTTTTGAGTAATTTAATTTTTTATTACTTTTGAGACTTAGAAATGGAATATCCAGGAGGTAAAAAGCAACATTTCCGACACCTGCTCTTCTTCGCAATTCGATGTCAAAATCGCCATTTTTGAACTTTGCAAACCATTTCCGTACTGTAGTCTTGTCTATGACACCTTGCCCGTATACGTTGCAAATGCCCCGGGCTGCTCCAACAGCTTTTTGGCCTCGATGAAAAGCGTTTAGTTTTTACATTTATTGTTTATGGTCTACAAAAAAGGCGTGATTGTTCGACGGAACCCGCGAGAAAGGGGTTCGTTCCTCTTATCGGGATGGGATAAGGGGGGTTATCAAAAGTATGGAGAGTGTCATTATGTGGGGTGGACTTAAGAATTGTGGAAAAAATTTAATGGAAGCTATTTCATTACACTAAACACAGAATTATCATTATCGTACTGGCAAGTCTCACATAACATTTTTTTATTTGATAATAGCGCAAAGCTGTGAAAACTTCTAGTGCCTGTAATAACAGTGTTTTAGTGCGTGTAAAAAGTGAGCTTGTAAACAATCAGCATGTATAATGTATTCATTTTGTGTTACACAATTAAATGCTACGTTTGAAAAAGATAATACTGCTCATTCAAATATATCTTTAGGAGTGAGAATTTGATTTTCTAACAGTCTTTGTAAGCTAATGCGCATTGCAAGTCTTTCAATGCTCCCTCCAATATTATTCCTTATCATGAGTTGTTGCAAAAGACTGCCATTCTGCAGAAACATCGAAATCATTAAAATGATGAGTTGAATTAATATAATTCCTTTTGCTTTTATTGCCCAGCTGCCCTGTCAGTCATGTTTTCTAGAACCTAACAACTTTTACGATTTTAATATTGACAAACCCATGACCGAACAAACGGATCACACTCATATCACTTCGGAGTTAAGTCTAACATAACTAAAGATGCGTCATTGACCAAGAGCGGCTATTGATATACTTTCTGAGGTATAAACGCAGTCATTCAGTCGTGTACGAAGTCTTCTTGTATTGCTTTGGGACCAGTGGTATAAAACAACTGATCATAATAGCTGAGTGCGCGACTTGCCTACCTGAAACGGGGGTACCCCGCGTCCATCGTTCTCGATGGCTCACTTTAAAGGGGAAGCTTCAAAGAATGTGATCATATTTTTTTCAAATTTTAACCCTTTACGCCCCTCATTGAGAAAAACGCAAAAAAAGAATTTGTATAAATTTTCCGATATTTTATAACAAATTGACAAAGTTAAAAAACATATTTTAAAATAGCCCAATCCTTCATCGATAACACAAAAAAAATTTAGCTAAATCGGTTGAGTAGCTTCTGAGAAAAACTTTCGTAAGTAAAGCTTATTTTCGCAAAAATGGGCAAAAATTGCAAACTTTGAAGGCTTGTTATTCCTTAAGAAATTCGAAACCGGCAAAATGATGACTTAAACCCCCACCCCCCACCCCCCCTAATTTCACATGGACTACAACATATTTCGATAAGAGCAAAATCGCAGATGGTGACTTCCAAATGTGGTCGATATGGCGTGGAATAACACAAGAGTATTAACGTTGAACATAATGCAGAGATGCCCTGGAATAAAAATTATTTATATCTTTATGTTCGTTGTATTTTTAACATTTTTAACATTTTGTTAACATTAACCATATGTAGCTATATATTAAACATTACACTTACAGCAACAAATGACCCAAAACTGAAGGCAATAACATCATGTAGTAACTTGAAATGAGTTCAAATTCACGGGACTGCAAGAAACCGCCGGGACAAAAGTATTCGTACATTATCATTTATGTTGATAAATACAACAGTTGCGATGACATCGGAACATTCTGATCAATGTAATCAGTACATTAGTAGATGTTATGTTAGTTTAGTCAGTAGTAATCGTGACCAGTACACTTTAACGCTAATATTTGCAATATGGGGAGAAAACGCAATGAAACACCATTGGAAGAAAGAAAAATAGCTATACGGTTACATGAAGAAGGTAAATCATATAGAAATATATCAGAAATACTAAAAGGACATCGATCGACTGTACAAAGTATTATAAACAAGTATAAAAAAGAAGGAATATTGCGGAATGAAGAAAGAACCGGTAGACCCCGAAAATTAACTACGAGAGAGGAGCGTATAATCGTCCGAACTATTAAAAAAAAACAGATACCAGTGCATCTGAAATTGCATCACACCTTCAAGATTATATGCTGTAGGAAATTCACCCTAAAACAGTACGAAGAGTGCTACATCGGGCCGGATATAACAGTAGAGTTGTGAAGAAGAAACCACTCATAAGCAAAGTACACAAAAAAAGAGATTAGAATTTGCAGCAGAATACATAAATGCTAGCAACGATTTTTGGAAAAACGTAGTATTTTTCGACGAGTTAAAATTTGTCAAATGTATGTCAAAAGTATGGCGGAAGGCTAATACTGAATTGGATTTAAAAAATATGCAACCGACAACGGAACACGGAGGTGGAAGTGTGATAGTGTGGCGATGTATTACTGCTTCTGGAGTCGGCAATTTAGTATTAATAGATAAAATAATGGATAAACATTTATATTTAAATATTTTAAAAGAAAATTTACAAAATAGTACAGATAAATTAGACATTGAGAAAACATTTTATTTTCAATAGGACTGTAACCTGAAACATACAGCCTATATAGTGCGTCAGTAGTTGTTATACAATACTCTCCACAGGTTAAAAACTCCTCCACAATGGCCTGTATATCGCGTCAAACTCTCCGAGTATTTGGAAAGTCGAATTTCGGTGGGATTTAAGTAATTAGACTGAATATTGTTTATCCAATTGACCCGTTTATTAACCTGAGCCGCCACAATCAAGTTACTATCAACTCGCAAAACCGAGGTGAAACCGAATTGAACAAAAATGGCAAACACCGAAGTGCGTTCAAGAATATCAAAAACAGAAGTGTGTTCAAAACTATCCAAAACAGGAGTGTCTTCACAAATATCAAAAACAGAAGTGTGGGCCTCGAGGCCCTCCCGCATTTTATATTGAACATTCTCCTGCGACGTCGCCTAGCAACCACGCCGATTCCACGAGGAACCGGCGGCGCGCCCTCTGCCGATCTTTGTTACGCTGCCATCCCTGTGCGGCCGAAACGCCGAACGCTACTATGCCGCCCTCCCTCTACGGCCGAGCCGCCGCGCCACATGCCGACACCCGCGGCTCGCCGGCCGCCTGCCGGTATCCGCCGTCAAACGGAGCGGTCCGCACTTTTGTCCGGGTTTCTGGGAAATGCCCATCAGGAGACATCGCCGAAGAATGTCTTTCTCATTCGCCGAAGTCCGCACCAGGTTCGCCGACATACAGCGGCCGTATCAAATACTTATTAATTTGCGCTTTACTTGGAATCTCAGAGCATGTGCCACGTGCCCCGAGCACGTGTACACTTCTTAGGAAATCGATCGTCTTCGGGTGCTAGCGATCTCGCAGACAGCCAACCGGACGCAGGGCGAGCCAGCTCGCCCCCGCCCGGGTTCTTACCTCTCCAGAGCAGTGTAGCTCTCGGTGCTATGGTAAGCATCACCCCTCCAGGGCGGTTTCTATACCCCCGGTGCTATGGTGATGTTCTTCATGCTGAAACACTCCTGGTGCTCGACGAATGCGGCCACAGGTTTCCCTGTGCACGTAGGGCTTTGAGGTATAGCTCCCATACCTGCTGCTTTTGATCAGCCGCCCCCGAAAACCCCTCTAATTACACCCGATTGTCTGTGTGGTTTTGATTACTACTTCATGTTCTGATATATCCTCGTAAATTCCAATTCTATCCGTAACAGCCTGACTTAAATTTTATCGAACATGTATGGGCGAAACTAGAAAAAAATGTGCGAAAACATGATATAACGTCGAAAGAACACTTGAAAGAAATATTAAAAAGAGAATGGTGTAATATAGAACCTGATTTCGTTAAAAGTTCGGTTAGGTGTTGTCAATGCCCGATAAATTACGTGAAGTGATTCGCCGAAAGAGTTATCATACAAAATATTAATTTATAAAATTCCTGCTAAAATAATTGTAGCAATAATTAAGTGTACGAATACTTTTGTCCTCCACTGTGTATGAACGATATTTTTGGCTGTTGTCGAACGAATGAAATAAATCTAACACAGCAAGCTGAATAAGTTACAATATACATATGTATAATAGAATAAATTAACACAATAAGTTACGCGAAATTTATTACTTTTATTTATGTCTGTAATAATAGTGTTACCTGATTCAGTACTGCTGAAATAAACAGAAAATCAATTAACTTCAACAAAAATATGAAAGTACTTATTTACCTCGGTGTTAATGCATTCCATATGTGGATCACAACCTCCATTGTTAGTTGCACACTCGTTTATATCTTGGCAAATTTGTTTGCGGTGTTTGGCGATTTCCCAACCTACGCCCTCGATGGCAGACCCACTAAATCCTAGCGGACAAGATTCACATCTGAAGCCTGGACAGAGATTGATGCATCGAACCCCACGATAACAAGGTTGTGCTACTTCACACTCATTTAAATCGAGACAAGTTGAACCGTTTCCAACGTAGCCATTTGGACAGGAACCACATCTACAAAATTGTTGCAATTAAGATACAAATTTGTATCAGTACAACTTTTACATCACATTTATGTAAATAACCGAACTGAGCCTCTTCCAGGAACATATTATATTCAATTAAACTAAATATTATTTAATTTTGTTGATGTTTATGAAACTTGCTACCAAATGTCAAGAATGATTTGTCAAAAAAGCAAAAGAATTATAATACACATTAGCCCAAAAGCCATTAGTTTGGGCGTTACTACATTTATTCTATGGATAAGAATTATACCGGAGAAATTGATCGCATCAGTTATTTCGTTAAATCAATTAACAGGATAATCATAACTCCATTTTCTGAAGTTGCCTCATTTTGTGTATAATAAACTTTTTTCATATAGGCAACAGGTATAAACTCATGTAAAAAATCATACATTCGTTTCATTTATAACTATCTTATTTTTATGAATAGTAAGCTCATGAATTATTTTATCTTTTATGAAAAATCATAGGTTGGGTACAATGAAAAATTCTCTTATTTCAAAATCTTTTATATAGTAATTTATTACAACTGATGTTACGGCGTAACAATCATAAATAATATAAAACATAGAAATTTTGAGAAGAGGTTTACGACATGGCGAAAGAAACTAACCGCTTTTGAAAATTTTCAATTTAGTATCCTTACCATCTGTGTGCCAGCATTAGGATGGTACGTGACAATTTTAGTTTTTAGTAAATTTATTTACTGATTCATTCATTGGTAGAGTTTTTGGCTTCAGCGGCACAGGCCATGCCATAAACCTCAAAAACCCAAAGGTCGAAGGGTAACTTGGGCCTGGAGAATAACGGTTGCATGTCCCTAAGGAACCACGTCACAGATTTCTGGAAAAACCCAGAATTTCCGATATACCGCCGTCCTCCCCCATCTAGACAACCCTGTTCCCCTTCCAAAAAATGTACCACGCCAAGGGCGCAAAGGAAGGGAGAACAGAGGTATTAAATATGGCAAAATATGCCAAAAAACGCAGAAATCAATAATCATTCAAAAGTTCAACATCAAAATATTTATACAAAATTCGCTGTTACTATAGTCTAATAAATAAGTGTTACATTATTCGTTCAGCAAAAGTCAGTATCCATTTTTTTATATAGAATATTCACCCGCTGTTAATTCAGCGAGTGAAGCGGAGCATACCAGAAAGCTTCTTTCAACTTTAAATTGCAACCTTTGCTTACGCCAAAACAACTGAGATTGTTTTCAATAATCAATTAATACTCTTGTACGATTACTTCACTCTAGTAAGTAATTGAATTTTTATGCACTTAATAGAGTTTTTGATTTAATTTTTATAAATTCTTTCCTACATTCTAACAATGACTATTTTTAATCACTAAATAGTTTTTGTTCGCATTATAAATATGGTTCCATAAACAGACAAATATGACTCAGCAATTCCTTGACGTTTTCCATTATTCCTTTTTTTATTAATATCATATTTTGAAAAAAAAAAATGTAATCTCAATTTGAACCAATGATTTCCTGGGTCTGCTGCAATACAATTGCATACACATAGCTTAGGTGAGTACAATGATTTTAGTTACAATGTTAACAAAAAAATATCTTCCCATACATAATTTTATAGAGACAGTGCAATGATACCGGAATTTTCAATGCATGTTGAAAACTTTGAATTTGCAAATGTGAGTAATCGGAAACAAAAAAAATTTGTATTCATATTCGTTCCCTTATGTTCAAGAAATAAATCGTACATTAGCATTTTCACAGTATAATACTGTTTGCCTTCATAGGGCATCTCAATATAAAAATCATTAAAAATTTATGGGAAATGCAAGTGAACCGTATTTATATGGGAAACAAAATAATGTGCCACATAAAAGCATTAAAAACCGACATTGATTTAGTAAAAAAAAGTAAAGATTTAACCGAAATCTTGTTTAGGGAATAACAACTTTTCCAATTAAGTAATCGCAATGCAGTAACAACTGGCTACTGAAAGTATACTAATATTTTCCACATTGACCCTGCTGGCGGTCCTTGCTAATGTGTATATACTTTGTAACGAGGCAAGTTTTTTTTTGCCTCGTTACGAGTAGCCACCAGGCCCGCCGGTCTCCCTCCTCTGCCCAGACGAATTCATCGCCGCTGAAGCGCCGGAATGGTGGGATACGTGGGTGTGTGCGTGCTTTTTTCTTTCTTTTCTTCTTTTTTTTCTGTGTCCACCTACTCTACCCCCTTTTGCGCGGCGGCCGCTGTAGCCGAAGAGGAGCCCGCGTAAGTTGCATGGTCGTCCTCCCCCGCAAGGAACTCTTTCTTCGTTCCCCGAACCGATAGGTCACAGCTTATACAGAGTGTCTACAGGGGATATACACTACTCAAAAGGATAAGGGAACAGAAAAATTGATGAAATTTTTAAGTCATATTCAAATTGCTCTGCCTCCGTTAAAAATAATGGTACGAAACAGCAAGGGTAGTCATTTTTGAGCTTCAGGTCTCTAGTTTTCGACCCTTTATTACGATAAATTTTTTTACCCTTTTTTACTAATGAAATATACAAAAATTGGCGATGGAAAAATTATCGAAAAATTGTTCTTTTTTTTAAAGCTTCTACAGACGCAGGAAAATATTTTTTATCAATGCCGTTTCTACGCTGTTTTTCCTTGTTTTTTGCTCTGTAATTTGCACCTTGATGGGGTTCGTTTCGATGATTGGCGAAAATTGTTTTGCAACCCACTGTTAGCATTACACTTATCTAAAGCGTACCACACAGAAGTTGCATGGTCGGATTTACGCTTATTTTTGTGTGTGTGAGTACACTTTAGGTAATTCTAATGCATGTGAATCGCCAACATTTTTTTACATGTTTTTCTAAACTAAAACATTTTTTATATATTCAAGAGTATCGGTAAATGATGAGGAACAAACTTTTTTACCTACTAAAGAGGTGATTAGTCATGGTTAGAAACAATAATGACATTCCTTTAATTTTTTTCCCACAAATTTCAAAGTATGATCATTCGGGTCACAGGAAAAAAGATTCAGAGCGTTTTCAAACTTTCCACACTCTTTATAGACACTATGAACTCAAAAAAAGCCTATGCATAATCTTTGAGATGGCTATTTACATAGATATCGTAACTTTTGTAATTTAAGGAAAAAATGTCATTTTTTGACGTTTTTTACATCAATATCACACATAAAAAAAAGTGTATAATCAAAAGTGATTTACCTATCTTGGTAGGCATACTCATCGTTTTTCAGAGTCATCCTTAAAATTTCTGTTCGATGGTGGGTTCATGAAATAATGACAGCCATAAAAAAATCATTTTGGCTTTGGAAGCTCGTAACTTTGCAACCAATCATCGTAATAAACCCCATCGAGATGCAAATTACAGAGCAAAAAAAGAAGGAAAAACAGAGCAGAACCCGCATTGATAAAAAATATTTTTCTCCGTCTGTAGAAGCTTTAAAAAAAAAGAAAAATTTATCAAAAATTTTTCCATCGTCAATTTTTGCGTGTTTCATTAGTAAAAAAGGGTTAAAAAAAATTTCGTGATAAAGGGTCAAAAACTAGAGACCTGAAGGTCCAAAATGACTACCCTTGTTATTTCTGTAACGTTCTTAATCAGGATGACGGAAAATGAAATTAAAGACTCGTGATCGATTGAACGTTAATATGTATATATTTTAAGACAAAATCCCGCATGGTGACTGCATGTCACGACAGGTTTTGATCGACTGTGTGTTTTTTGTCCGTTATACCGTAACGGACAACGTCGGCGACAAATGCCGATCGTCTCTTCGGAAATTTCGGTCACGCCATAATATTACAATGTATCGCTCTCCTGCCCGATATAGTATTCTCTTACATTCATTTTTAGCAGAGGCAGAGCAATTTGAATATGACCTAAAAAATTTCAGAAATTTTTCTGTTCCCTTAATTCTTTTGAATAGTGTATTATACAGGAGATTACACAGGGATGTCAGGAAAGTTACAACTAGTGTAACTCCCAGAAATGGGTGGTAGAGAACGTCATTCTGAACATGATTTCTCTTTGCAACAATGGCGTTTGAAGCTTCGTTTTTGAATTATTAAGGAAAAACACGGACCAATCAGAGCGCGAGGATTACGCGCGCCTAGAAGCGAAAGCGATAGTTTCGAGGCTAGCAGCTGAGCACAATCATGACCAAGTATACAGGGTGTTCGGCTACTGGTGGGCATAATTTTAAGGGGTGGTAGCTGGGGTGATTCTGAACAACGTTTTCCTTTACCAAAATGCTGGTTGAAACTTAGTTTTTGAATTATTAAGGAAAAACACGGACCAATCAGAGCGCGAGAATTGCGCGCGCCCAGACGCGAGAGCGACAGCTTCGAGCTTGACGGCTGAGCGTGATCGTGAACAAGCACGTTTGCACCATGACAATGTAATTGCTAACAGAAAACCATTACGTGCAAGTTAAATCAAATAACGAATAAAACAATTAAAAATAAGATACGGTTATGCATTATTTACAGATAGGGGATAAACTAATTATTTGTTATTAAGTTTAACCAAGTAAATCGAATTTGTTCGATATTAGTATTCGTTATTCGAAAGGAATAAGGAATAAAATATCGAAAATCGTTCTTGTCTCTTGTTATAAAAATACAAAACAACAAATAACTTTTCTATTCATGAGAAAAGATTTTAAATCTAATAACTAACAAATGTATTAATATCTGGTTACTTTCAATTTACAAAACATGTAAAAATAATTTAAATCAGACTCACCTATTGTTTAAAAATAATCCTGCTTCGGTGAAAATGTGTTGTCGTGACTGGATCATTTCACCGGAACTGACCTTCCGTAAAGAAAGATGCAGATCGCATAACATCTGTTGTATATGCGCCGGGACAGTCTAAACGTTTAATAAGAAGCCCATACGTCAAAACTCAGTTAAGGCGAGGTGCAAGGCTCGAAGCAGTCGCTCTACTTCTGGGCCCGCGGAATCCCTGCGCTCTGATTTATCCGTGTTTTTCCTTAATGATTCAAAAACGAAGCTTCAACCCCATTTTTGCAAAGGGAAATGTTGTTCAGAAAGACATCATTTACCACCCATTTCCGGGAGTTAAAATAGTTGTTGAACACCCTGTATATTCAAAAACACATTCAGACTATCAGCACACAATACAGAAACAACTCAAATATCGGCAACATGACTAGCTTCTCGGTGACGCCTCACGACAATTAAAAAGAGCGGAAACTCAGACTAAGCGCTGCCAAGATATCCCCACTTACAATTAGATTTGTTAGTTGGACGTGGCCCCATGACTGAACAAACGGATCACACTCATATCACTTCAGAGTTAAGTCTAGCATAACTAAATATGCGTCATTGACCAAGAGCGGATATGGATATACTTTCCGAGGTATAAACAGAGTCATTCAGTCGTGTACGAAGTCTTCTCGTATTGCTTTGGGACCAGTGGTATAAAACAACCGATCATAATAGCTGAGCGCGCGACTTGCCTACCTGAAACGGGGGTACCCCGCGTCCATCGTTCTCAATGGCTCATTTTAAAGGGAAAGCTTCAAAGAATACGATCATATTTTTTTTTTTTCAAATTTTTTCCCTTTACACCCCTCATTGAGAAAAATGCAAAAAAAGAATTTGTATAAATTTTCCGACATTTTATAACAAATTGACAAAGTTAAAAAACACATTTTAAAATAGCCCAATCCTTCATCAATAACACAAAAAAAAATTTAGCTAAATCGGTTGAGTAGTTTCTGATAAAAAAAAATTCGTAAGTGAAGCTTATTTTCGCAAAAATGGGCAAAAATTGCAAACTTTGAAGGCTTGTTATTCCTTAACAAATTCGAAACCGGCAAAATGATGACCTCCCCCCCCCCTAATTTCACATGGACTACAACATATTTCGATTAGAGCAAAATCGCAGATGGTGACTTCCAAAAGTGATCGATTTGGCGTGGAATGGCCCTTACGCTTTAAATTTTCTAGATCCTTTCGCGATTCTGGATATCAACGCTAAACAAAACACAAACGCAAACGTAATCGCACGCACGAGATGATTCCATGTTGGCGACCGTCTAGAGAGAGAATTTAGCGACAACTTGCGGTTTTTCGACACGGTGCAACATGCAACTTTACAATCTGCTCCCTTAATTACGGGATCACGAACTCGGGACGCGGGAGGACGCAATTCAAAGTAAAACGCGATAGATTGCGGCTAACTCGGTAACAACCCCTTAGTCAGATTCAGTAATCGGAAAGAGTACGGCTTCTAGAAGGATCGAGAAGCGGTCCTTATAGTAATACATAAGGCTTCCAACCAACTGCCTGTATGATCTAGCATCAGGTCTGGGACTTGTTTGCAGTTTTGATTTAACTTGGATTTTCCTAAATCATCCTATATTTCTCTAGTAAACCTGAAGCATAACCAGACTGACAAAGTATAATTTTGTTACCTCTTTTAATGAACTCGATTCCCAAGCAGTACAATGTCTCTCCAAGGACTCTTTCTTCTTCATTATTATCATTGAATGTATTTTGAACCATGAACGTCATTATTCCCGTTATGTGCTTCCTTGGCACAATTCTCATAATATGTATATTTGTGACAGTTATCTTGGACCCTGTTATTCGTCTCCGGGTCCTCTGTATAGAAATCCTGAAAGTCTCCAACTCTATGATGCTTAAATGTTTCTCGTAATTTCCATACGTCTACGTTCTGATATCCAAACTTTGTACCGTTTAACCTCATAATTGTATCCGATAAAAATACATCTTTCCGACTTGGACATGAAATATTCTCAGCCCACTCCGTGTTCTAACATATAACCTTTGCAACCAAATATCTTAGAATAGTTAACGTTAGGTAATTTATTATACCACATCTCGTACGGTGTCTTCCCTCCAAGGCTGGAGGTTTGGCATCGATTTCTGATATAATTGGCTGTCGACACAGCCTCTGCCCAAAAACATAGGTATACATTCGCCCGCATCAATAGGCATCTCAACTAGTGTGCGATTTTTTCTTTCATTTATGCCATTTTGGTCTGGGCAGCATGGTACTGTAAGACGTGATCATATATTGGATTTATTTAAATATTCATCAAAGTCATGGTTAACATATTCTGTCCCATTGTCATTTTGCAAACATTTAATATGCTTCCCTGTTTGATGTTCGACTTTTGCCTTAAATTTCAAAGATTGCTAGAAAGCATCATTCTTTCTTTTTATGAAATAAATTTCCGTGAATCTTGAATAATCGTCGATAAAAGTTAAGAAATATTTCGAGCCTCCAAATGACTCAGTCTTCTATTTGACTTTTTTGGAAGGGGAACACGTATCATTTTGCCCTTCAGGGGCAATATAATTTTTAATTTTTAGATTTGGATCCCTCGACTAGTCAGTTACGCAATATCCGTTACATTCAAATGCCCAAAGTTCAATGTCACTTGTCCAGATTATTAAGATTACCGGTTACTTGGTTAATCTCCAATGGAGAATAAATAATATAAATCTTCAATTTTATTCGCTTTCAATACTGTTCGTTCTTCCTGACTTAAAACCGTGGCTTTGTTTTTATTAAGTACCATTTTCATCATTTCATTCAACTGAACTCTACCTTTTGCTTCGATCTTAAATTATTCACTAGGTTTACTTTCCCTATATCACACATTCTCATCTCCTTGATTTTATCAGCTTCATTACAGATATGATTTCGCATCCACCAGTCAAGCATCACAGTGATTTACGTTAAATGTTTTGATTTCCCACTGCATTACACATATCTCCGTCTTTTGTTATCACAAGCAGTATGTATTTTATTGTCGTGCGATCAAAATAATGTTTCGAACGTTCACTGCTTTCTATCTTAATTTTGCAATCAATTTCCTTGTGCCCCGTTTTATTGCAACGGTAGAACCTAATTTAAGTAGTATCAACTTTTTTAATTTAGGCTTTGTAGGTTTTCTACCTGAGTTATGAATATCTGCAGTGCCACTCGGAAAGTACAATTTGTCTGGATTGTTTTCCTCAATGTCGTACGGCTTGATAATTATTATTCTCAATGTCTCAGGGTCCATCAACTCATCACATGATATTATAGTATACCTAAAGTTCTCGAAATTGGCTGACAACTATACAATAAGTATCACTGCTAATAAGTCTTCATGAATTTCAACTTCCATATCCTGTAATCTGTCAACGATGTCGAAGAATTTTTTGAAATAGTCTCTGATACTTTCCGTCTCTGACATTTTGTTTAAGATTAGTTATGTAATTAGCATTGTCTTTTTAGCAAGCCTTTTAGATTGATACGTGTCACCTAATTTTATCCACATATTTCTTGAAGTCCTACAATTCTTCACCACCTTTACCTACGCAGACGAAATAGCCAATTCTATTTCGGATCGGACTTCATCTTTTTCAAACCACGTTCCACTCGCTACAATTTTTTCTGGTTTACAGTCGTCACTGATCACAAATTCCTCGATACTGTTTTCAACGTAGGTCCATAATTTGTTTTTTTTTTTTTTCACAGAATTATACGCATATAAATCGCCCGCGATTCGTAATTATCTCTGCCTAGTAATTCTATCTTTTATTATCCATGTTCATATTTACGGATTATGTCTTTTTCAGTTGACACGTGGTCTCTGGGTCTATAACCTGTTATAGATTATAAAATGACACCAAGGCTTCTCATCTTACAGTAAGTAACACTTAATACTATTAACCCTTTTAGAAAACCACTTGCGAAAAGTGCTAACGACGATATATCGTTGTGCGTGCGTTGGCGCCTTATTATTATGTTCATCGCGAGAGTTTTGTATCTCAAAATAACTTTATAATATGTTATAAATGGTTCAATTTCGTTGCAACACAATTGAAAAAATTGTTTATTTGATTTAACTTTTTGTTACGAGCGGTAATGTAGGAACTCGACATGAGATAGTTTCTTGCGACCGTAATCACAATCTGTTTATGATATTTATGAAACATCTCAATATAGGAAAATTAGGAAAAACCGAATACCTTCTCGACAAAACATTGGCCGTGAGGACACTAACGTAACCATGGCCCTTGACGACTATTCATTATCTTTTTAGCCTCGGAAAACTTTCCCTTGTGACCAAGAAAGCACCCTGACAAAACGCACATGGCCCGCTTGCGCCGTTCGCATTTACACAAACTCTAACTTTCACACGATCCACTTGTGTAGTAGACCTGTCTGCCGCTTGCCGTGCATCATGGTATCATTTTATTCTCAGGACCGATATTGGTTATTTTATTAAAAATTATTGAAAATGAAATATTTATATTTTATACTACGTGACCTACATAAAATTGATCAAACGATGATTAGTGTAAATATTGTTTGTAGAAGAGTAATTTGTTTCTATTTTTTCATCATTGTTTATATTATTGTTATTCATATGATTTTCAATAACTATTGAAATACAATTGGCATTATATTATTCTCCCTTTCTTCCGTAATACGCTGAATTTTGAATTTTTTAAATATCTTTCTTAGTTTGGTTATTATGAGCTTTTTCGCAAACCTTAGTAAATTCGTCAAATTTGCACGGTAATCTTCGCATGACCACCTGTTTTTCGCGCGGCACTAAAAGGGTTAACTCTTAATTTGACATATAAATAAAAAAATATATGTTAGCGTCAACGTATTTTGGAAAGCCGTCGAGGGCAATTAGCCGACGCTATTTTGCCTTCGAACGATTTATGATAGGGATAGACTGCGTGAGGTCTGTACGACAAGTTGTTTATGAATGTTCAAGTGAGGCGACAGACAATGGTCATTGACTCGAAATCACACGGTCATCAAATGTCGCATGATTATTTGTTTGTCAGTTTGAAAGACTGTGAAAACGGCAAACAATTCGGCGTTGCATTGTTTAAATGAATAGGAAGAGTGTTCCTAAAGGATCTGGCCATGAAGTGGGGAAGGCTAGGATGCATTTTGGTAAGAGGACTGACCTTACGGTACTTACCCCAGAACCTGGGAAGTGTACTGACATTTGCCTTTTGCCTTCTCTCATTTTTTATATAATATTTTTAACATATTTATATGATATATATACATATCGTGAGATTAAAGAAATATTCAATCAGTCATCACAACATGACTAGCCTCGCGGTGATGCCTCATGACGATTAAAAAGAGCGGGAACTTAGACTAACCGCGGTCGGAATACCTGCATTCATCGTCGGATTTGTTAGTTAAGGGTCGACCTGTAACGTCGAAATTAGCTGCATCCAAATACCTCAAAACATTGCACGCTGGAGCATGTGTAACATCCCTGAAGAATTTTTTTGCTTTTTTGTCGCCCTCAGAACTGTCATACTGTTAAGATATTTCGTTCTCCAAAGGTACTTTCAATTTCTATTATCGACCGTAATTTTCATTTACCGACGGTGACATTAGACATGTCAATTACCATAGAAATTTAGTTTTGACTGTCGGTAACATATATATATATACACTTTGATTTATGAGTATTACATAGTTATTTAATTTAGCAAATATATGAGCGAATTAATTAATTGTTAAGTTATATTATCAAACGTCAGATTCATTTATTATTTTACTTATTTAAACAAATAGTATATTATATAGATTTTGTATGGAATATTACACGCGCTGCGACTCTAGCTCAGGAAAATAGAAAGAGTACGCTATATATTTAGAAAAGGATAGAATATTTATTTTCGTTAATAATGTTAAATAAGATGTTATTAATTATTATTTGTTGAATCAAAATATAGGAAAGCCAATTTAATGATATGTTAAAGTTGAATTATTGATAATCAAAATCAAATGTTAGTTTATTCGAATAAATAATATATGTTGTAAATGTTTCATACGCGATGCCTACGTGCCTACGTGACACGGCGCCGGCCAGGATTTCTTAGAACTGGCGCGCAATCTTTAAAGAGAGACAGAATGTATAATTTCAATTAACAGTATTATTTGATATTAGAAGCTGTTATATCCTACTCCTCCCGTCATCATTATTGTTATTATTATAATTACAATTATTATTATTATTACTATTTTCACCATTATTATTATCATCATTATTATTATTATTATTATTAGTACTACTATTGTAGGCATTTATTTGTAAGTGTTATTAGAATCACCCGTTAGTGATTAGAACAAATATGAACGGAGTGAATTGGGGTGGCAAGCGGTATCAAGTTGTCGTTATGTATTCATTGCTATGAGCATTCTTTTCATTTCTAGTTGAGTTTATGTTATCCTGTGCATTGGTAAAGACGTGTGTCGTTCTATTAAATGTTAAATAATTTGTTTAAATAATAAAGTTTAATCTGTTTAAAAGACTACACTATTATTATTGCAATCGTCTCATTATAATCAAATAGCATAAGTGTAACCTTATAATAAGAATATGCAAGAACAGCACAATTCCATTCCCACAGTCCGACTGTCCTTTCCTGCTTACCTAACAGAAATCTCCCTCCCCTTCAGGCCAGAACTCCTAACCCTGATGTTTTCCTTATCAAGCGAGTACGAAGAGGCGACACTCTCATAAAGCACTCCAATAGAGACAGTTCACTAAATATACGATTTTATACATTTTGAAACTGCGTAAATCAAGTTGATCTCCTCCGCACTTCCTTTAAATCGGGACTAGGACCCAATTTTTCCTTGCGATTGTTATTCCGCCCGCTACATCGGCGGGGACATAACAAAGCATTAATCAATCAAATCTAACAATATATAAAATTAGCAAATGTTATATCAAGTTTAACTATCGACACTCAAAGTCACATATTATTTTCTTAACTCAGATAAATAATAAATTGTAATAGTGATCTATGGAATATTCCGGCGTGTCGTATACTTCGGCATATAGTTCAGGTCCTTACTGGCGTACGTGCGTAAGATGTAGAAAGGGACAGATAATATATTTTCGCTAATACACTATTAATTAATTATTTTTGTATTAAAAACATTAACTACTCTTCGGAGAACATCATTGGCAATGTTAGAAAATCATTTGCTTTATTAATTAATGTCTAATTAACGATTATATGTAAATTGTACGCGAAATCACATACGTCATAATCCCTGGAAAAGCAGGGAACTCGAGTATAAAAGGCCGAGCGAAACCGGCCTAAGCAGCAGAACAATTTTCGAAGTCAAGCTAGTTAGAAGCATTAACACGTTCCCTGTCAGACCGTTTTTTGAAGACTTCCCGTTCAAGCCGCGTGGGGCGTATGCGCCCCACGCTTTACATTTGTATTATTTTGTTTCTGGCGTATGCCTTACAATAATTAAAATAGTGCAAAAATCATAATTATCAAGGAAAGGTTGTATAGTTTAACATGCATCAGCAATAGTATTAAGATGTCCATAATTGACTCCATAATGAATTTTTAAAAAATTCTTCATTTTACAATGATAATACCAAATGGCTTGAACGGAAAGTTCAGCGTGGGGCGTATACGCCCCACGCGGCAGGGAACGTGTTAACCAAACATTATCCGGAACAGTTTTCGCTGGACAAGAGCCGAAACGATTCTTAACTCTTGATTGGAAGAGCGAGTAGATGCCATTTGAATACTTGATCGATGGGTCGTTTAGTAGCTAGTTGACGCGGGCTCCCCATTCAAACGGTCTTGTCTCCGAAACTCCGTCAGGAGACTGCTATGCTCAGCGCCAAGAAAGGTTGAGATATCAAATGAGAGCTCTCAGCTACTCCAGATACAAATTATAATTTTTGTCGAATTGCTAAACGCGCCGTCAGATTCTCGGAGTTTTGCTCTGGGCCCTCGTTCCCCATTTCGAGCAACTTGGTGTCTGTAACCCGTGTCTTTTGGGTGGCGGTCGAGTAATTACGATTTTATAATTAGAGTCAATTTTAATTTGCTACCCGATTGGACGTATGATGTTCATCTGATTCTGGGTCGTTGGGTCGTCTAGTAGCCAGTGAACAACAGGTTCCCCAATTAAGCGATCTGGTTTTGGGTGTCAATGTGCGCTCTGACCAAAAGGGTCATGGACAATCAGTTGTCGAGTCAAAAATTAAGAAGAGTAACTGTTCCGACGAAACATATATTTTTCTCACAAACTTTAGAGTCTTGAATCGAGTCAATCTTAGGATTTGAATTAATTAAAGAATATTGTTCTGTCACTTGCGTAGCGAATTTCACGTACCCGACTACTCCGCGTTAGAAAATCGAATTAAAGTATCAATCTCGTAAATATTGTACAAGCGAATCGAGTCAAGCTAAAAAGAGAATCAGACTTAGGTAGGATTCATCGTAGAGCTAGAAACATATTAATTTGTTAGATTTTGAAATTGCGTTAATCTTTGAAGAGAGTATAAATCATTGACATTTAGAATTCAGAGTCTTATTATTATTGTAAAAGCGAATTAGGCAGCTTTCGAAAAGAATCAGACTTAGGTAGGATTTGTAATAACGCCGGATTTCAAAGTACTAGATTGTTAGATTTTGCAATTGCGTTTCGAGCCTTACTAATATTGTAAAAGCGTAGTCGAGATAGCCTTGGCTGAAATTCAATTTATAGAACTTGGAGATAATTAATTAGAAATTGCGATCTGTTAAATACTTCATATACTCGCGAATCGCGTATTATTTAATTTATTGAGTTTCTGCTAGTATGCAATCAAAGTTTATTTAGTTCTTTTGATTTAATTGTACCTGATATTAGTTATATTGCATATATTTTTCTTGTTTCTTATTTTCTTACTTTTGTTAATTGTTAATCATTGCTATTTTATTGAATAAACCTGTTTGTTGAAAGGTATTGACCTGTGGATTTCACTCCTTAACCGCACACCACACGAATCCCACATTCTTTAATTTAGTTATTTTAGATTCGAGTCGTTCAGTAGGTAAATACCGCTCTTTGCCTCACGAGCGCTGTAAAATTTCTGCGAGTAGCTCCAGAATCGTTACACATGTGCCCAGCGTGTGAATCTAAGATGCTACGTGGGTTGGGAATTTTGACGGCAAGTTTTAAATGAGCCTGACTCACAAACAGCACTTCCATTAGTCCAACCATACACAAAATGCAGATATGCTATTTCTTCGTTACAGTAATACGCTGCCATTTTCAGCGTACAGTACTTTGAAGCTGTGTAATATGCCGATGCTCAACTGACTGATTCTCGATAAAATCTACTGTCGGCACTTGAATGAGAATATTTAGATCGTGATTTGTAAATACTGAAGTAAACATCGCATGCGATCGAAGCGAGTAGGTCAATCATGATGCTCACAAACAAAAAATGTTTATGTCTCAGAAATGGTTGACCTTGTGTCGTACGTTTACTAAGGCTATTTTATTCAATACAATGTGTTCTATATACCATATAAATACTGAATGTTTTTCTTTAGCACCCTGCAGGAGATGTTAAGAATATGCCATGGCTTGGAAATGTAAAGCAGGCATGTCAGCTCTTACGATTGGCGAGTATATACAGTCGGTCACGAAAATATTCGGACACCACTATGGTTTTGACTATTATATTCCGTTCTTCAGAAATGTAAACAATGAGAACAAAAAAAGGTTTCACATATGTTACAATGCAGCGTGTAGTTCACAGAAACGTAAGAAATATTTGTTTACGATACGTGATTATTTAACTAATAAAAGAAAAACGGAAAGTACGCTCATTTTCATGTCACAGAAATATTCGGACACAGCCAAAACTAAGTTTATATCACGATATATAAATCTTGTTTTTATTAATTAGTATTTTGTTGAATATCCCATATGTTTTATGACGTGCTGTAATCGCGTTGGCATATTACAAATTATTTTTTATTGTTAATTGTTAATTATTAATCATTATTATTTTATTGAATAAACCTGCTTATTGAAAGGTATTGACCTGTGAATTTCACTCCTTAACCGCACACCACACGAATCCCACATTCTTTAGTTTAGTTATTATAGAAACGAGTCGTTCAGTAGGTAAATACCGCTCTTTACCTCACGAGCGCTGTAAAATTTCTGTGCATAGCTTCAGAGTCGTTACATATGCATTCCGCTAAGTACAAGGAAGGTTAATAACAGGACTAGTGTTATGTATCTTCGGTCCGGAGCGACCCACCGAATTGCACACGGATATTAAGTTCGATAGGACTTAAGATAGTATTGTTGCAACAAGAAGATACAAATATGGGAGTAGTTGGATATTTCAGCAAACAAACGTCGGATAATCAAAAATGCTACACTGGTGCATTTGCAATCTGTTTATTTTTTTTTTTCGCATGCAGTATTTCAGGGGTCTATTTACGTAGCTTAATATACAGGGTGTCTCGTAACTAGTGTCACTCCCTGAAAGGGGTAGTGGAGGACGTCATTCTGATCAAGGTTTTCCTTTGCAAAAATGGGGTTTGAAGCTTCGTTTTTGAGTTATTAAGGAAAAACACTGACCAACCAGAGTGCGAGAATAGCGCGCGCCCAGACGCGAGAGCGACAGCTCCGAGTATGACGGTCGATTCTGATCGTGAACAGGCGTATCGATACCGCGTCGGAATAACAGGAAACTATTAGGTGAAAGTTGAATCGAGTAACGAATTCAGAAGTTAAGAATAATATTAAGTTCTTCATTATTCTTAAATAGGAAATAAACAAATTAGTTATTGTTTATCCAGACCAAGTATATACTAATAATGAAAGCTAATAATGAAAGATGACAGTGATAGGTAACAGTGAAGTAAATTGAGAGTTTCTGTCTGGTGATTTATTTTTTCTAACGGTAAGAATCGGTAGATTGACACAGTGACAGAGATGCATTTTTATCGTAACTATTTGCGGTTCAATGGATAAATTACATTTAAATTTGGTAATTATTCGATTAAAATTTCTTTTTGTTAAATAGAAAAATTATTTAATTTTTCAAAAAAGGGAATTTGTTCTTTTTCATCATCACAATATCTAAGGAGAATAATTTTCTATATTTTATCCATTACATCTTTGCGATAACGAATATACGTATCGAATAAATTCGATTTATTCTGATTACGTAAGTAATGGCTAATTTCTTTATTTTTTATCCATGAATGAATGATAATTCATCAATAATCCAGATTTTTTTATTCGTTATCCGATACGTTTGTTCACGACGACGATCGGCCGTCAGACTCGAATCCATATACACAATCCACGTGCGCTCTCATTGGTCAGTGTTTTTTTCTAATAACTCGAAAATGGTGCCTCAACCAATATTTTGGCAAAGGAAAAAGTTGTTCAGAGTCGCCCCACCTTCCCTTTTCGGCTCTTACAGTAATTGTGGGACGCACTGTATAATAGTTTTTTGGGTTTCGACAATAATTTTGATAATATCTGACAAATTAAGCAAATTTTTATTTGCGTTTCTTTTAATGAGGGGGTGATGCGAATGTTAAGAAAATGTGTTCATATTCCTTGAAGAAATGAGCCCTTCAAAAGGATGGAGTCTCGAAAATTGACATCATAATGCGCTGGAAAAGTACGTAGTGTATCTCCGTTTCAGGTAGTCGAGTCTTGCGCTCCACTATTATAATTGATTATCTATACCACTGGTCTCAAAGTAATACGAGAAGACTTCGTATATGACTAAATGTCCTAGTTTATACCTGGATAAGTACATTAGTAACCATTCTTGGCCAACGACATACTTTTGGTTATGTTAGATTTAACGTTCAAGTGATACGAGTATGATCCCTTTGTTCCGCTATCAGTTTAAAAATAATAAAATCCTAAAACATTATAGGATTTTAGGAAAAAAGAATTTCATTAATTTAACTCATCATTCTAATGATGATTTAATGAAGATTTCGGTCTTTCTACCGAATGACAGTTTTTGCAACAATCTTGCCTTAACTTCTGTCTTTTGTCCACGCCTTATTGTCAAATTGTAACATTTCTAATTTTAGTTTTGGTTATTTCCAGCATGTTTATTACAGTCATGGTGCTTCTTGACTTTATTGCCTGCCACGGTCAATGCTTGAAAAACACAAAATTTCCGTATTACCCAAGGGTGAAAGCACGCGGGGAATCGTTAGTTTTAGGTGATCACCTATGTTTTCCCTTTTAAAATCCTTTCCAATAGCTTTGACTAATGCAATACCACTTTCAAATCCAATTGCTGAAGTTAGCGAATCTGTATCCTTCACCTCCCCCCATACTTCTTTGCCGAGATGACCAAAAAGCCAACTTCAGAACGAGTTGATAGAAGATCAACGACTTTAGAAACAAGCAAAGGAAAAAACGCACACATTCGTTGCGTATAGTCAGTCATAGTCTCTAATTTAAAATGGTTTTTCGAGTAAGGTCATAATGTACACCGTAAAAGCGTTACAACTAGTCGACACACTACACACAATATTCAGCAAAGTTCGAACGAATAATTTTAATCACGAGTGACAATTGTAATTTTGTTTATAAAAGTTTGCCAATTACTCAAGTAATTCACAAAACAAAGGAGGAAAACAGCTTGAATCTTTCAAAAACTGATAGATTCTTGAAGTATTTCAAGGTTTTTTAAATGCTATTTGAAATTAAACGAAGAAAATTAAAAAATCTATCAACAAAAGATTAATTCCATATTAGCTATTTGCGAAGCGTACTACCAATGAAATTATCAATAGATTACATATTTTAAATATGTTAACAATGTTGAAAATGTTTATAATGTTAAAATGTTTATAGGCGCGGCCATTAGAGGCGATCGGCAGCGAGACCGTGTAATCAGCTGTCAGGCGTTTTTCGTGCACCTTCTTTCTACGCCCTTCTTTCTTTCTTCTTGCCTTGTGCAAAAACAATAATCTAACGGTAGGTGAACGACCTGAAGGCTGAGTGAGAGGGAGAGAATGCTAGGAAGTAAGTGTGGCACATTACGTGCGTGATGAATATATTTTTCGTGCGCTTTCTTTCTACCGATGACATGTGTTTTTGCCGTGTGCAAAAACAATAACCTAACGGTAGGTGAACGACCTCAAGGCTGAGTGAGAGAGAGAGAGTGCTAGAAAGTAAGTGCGATAGATTACGTGCGAGAATGAATGTATGTGTAACATCTGACCAATATATAAAGAGCGAAACAGGTCAAAGACAGCAATGTTTTACGAAGAGTTTTACAGAGAAAGCGTTTTGTAACGATTACCGGCGAAATATAGCCTTTGTGTTTATTGCAACCTACTTAATTTTCTATTTCCCACAATAGTAATTAGTAGTAATTACCTTATAATAATTACTATACAGTGATAAATACTATCAACGTGTTTGATATAATTAATATTATTGTAGCGGCATATAGCTCGCAGCGTTGGTAGGAAATATCATTGACCACTTATACATGATTATGTATAGGCAATTAAGTCTACCTTAAAGTCTGTAAGCTGACGAAATTATTTTACACTTCTTACGTGTGCGCAGCCGAGTAGGCTACCCTAACATAAGCGCAGCCAGCATTTCTCGTTACGGCCTGTTAGGTGGCATGGTCAGTGTGGATCCTAAAAAGTCTTTCGCGTTAAACTTTGTACTTTACGGTTTTTCCCTTGCCAAAAATCGAAGTGACTTCGGAGAAGGGAATTAACTTCACCCTAGGGGTTTCTAAGAGGTAACGCCTTCCTGAAAACGTTAATAAATACAGATATAACGGAAAAGCGTGAAAAAGAAATTACTAGTTTAGCCTCTGATTCTCTACATACTTTTACTTTCGTCTAGTAAAATAGCTTGGAAACATATTTTTCGCACATATTTAATCATTTTCTCCGCGAAAAGTGTAATTAAAATTTTGAGCAAGTTGTAATTTTTGTAAAGTGTGCTGACTAAAAATTTGAATTTTAGTGAAAAAAACATCATATAAATATAACCCTGAGTTGTATAAGCACTCAACCGAATCCTTATTAGAAGCCTGGAAACTTTTTCACGATAATTAAAATTATTAATTTTTAAGCATTCGCGTCTGAATTTGTGCTTTGACGGATCCCCTTCCTAGGGAACGTCGTGATCCTTGAATATCATTATTCAACCGGATCCACTGTTATACCATCAATATAATAACAGACGTGGCCTTGAAAATTGTAAAAATCGTTGATGATCAGCGCTGCAATGCCTTTTACGTTATATTAAACATTTAAACATGAAAAGTTTGTTGGATATATTATGTTGCTAAAAGATAGACATGTAAATTAACTTGAATCAATCTGATGATTTCCTCTCCTATTTGACAAATGAATGATCGCCTTCTACATCCGGCTGATGTCGCTACATTATTTAACGTTTGTACGAGAAAAAACGAAGTAGGAAACACTTCGCATGTTGCTGCCCTGTCGAGTCTAGCGTTATCTCATTCTTTCGTTTTGTGCTAAAAAACATGCTGTAGCCATGGTTTATTGGAACAGGGTTTCTTGGAGTCGGATGGATGCAAAAAATAAGGAATTTCTGGAAAACAGGTTTTATTGTGAGATTTAGGAATCGGTACAGGAAATGTATAAAATAATTTTCTTTCTTTCTCAATATCAACATGACTACTTTACAGATTTTTCTAACTTTGATCAATCAGGCGTCCAGGAGTATCTCTGTTCTCTCCCGTTCGAATGACGTCCAGGTATTTTCTCCGAACTCTCCATAACGGACGGGCGACCAGGAGTATTCTCCCGTACTCTCCTGTACTTTACTCGGGGCGTCCAGGAGATGCTCTGTCCTCTCTCGACCGACAGGCGTCCAGGACGGTTTCGCCGTATTCTCCTGCCGGAGCCTTAAACCTTTTTTCTCTTCTCCAGGCGGACGTCCGGGAATAGTCGCCGTACTCTCCCGCCAGAGGCTCTCTTTTATTCTATTATACTTCAAGCAGGCGTCCAGAAATTTTCGCCGTACTCTCCTGCTGGAGTTTCCTTTCTAACTACTCTCCGAGCAGGCGTCCAGGTATTGATCGCCGATTTCTCCTGCCGGAGTCCCTAGGCTAGTCCAAGAGCGGCCGATGATCCTTACCTGGTCCTCTTTCTCAGACTGCCAAATAGGCCGGCTCCTGTCGCGAGCCTTTATTTTATATCCGCCGGTTGCTATCCCGCGACCGCGTTATCAACAGTTCCGTCGCTAAGTTCACGGCTCGCGACTCGCGGCTTCGCGCCTTGCCTCTCGCTCCGCTTGAGCAGCCTACAATCTCTCGCGCCTCGATACAATTCGATTATTCTAAATCTTTCGTTTTTCTAGAATATTCGCGATGCTATATAATATTTCGGTCGAAGCTTGACTATTTCTATAGGATTTCAAATAGGTTTTATGTCTGATTACACTGTCCAACAGCCAATTGGCGTTTCTAGTTTCGTTCAGTGATTCTTATAGGTTTTTTCGCGCTAATTACGAATCTGCAACCCGTTTTTCTCCAGCACGTACAGTTTTGGAGAAATTTGAGTTTAAAAAAAAACACACATTTTTAAAATTTGAATCAATTTTGTGAGATATAATGTATATTACTACTACAGCGCTACATATTCTACATCACTAGATTGATGATGATCAAGAAGAGAAAATTGTTTCAAAATTGACCATGACCTTGAAATTCAAGATCGAGTTTCTTTATTATTCTATCCTGTGGTACTCATTGAAAGGATTAAACGTTTGAAAGTAACCATGAGTTGGAACGCACAGTTTCTTTGAAAAGTGATGTTAAAATTTCTATAATACTAATATCCCATGGTTGAATGTTAATGGTAGTGCATTCAGACAGAAAATTATTCTATGTGAAAAAGTCAGCACAAAATTTATATTTAAAACCAATGATTTTTGTCAAGAATGAAACGTCAGATAAAAAAACTTTGTAGCAAACCTTGTCCTTTTGTTTTCATATAGAACCATTCCTTTTATGAATGCACAATATACATATATATTCTACATAAATACAATAGCAACCTCTTGTCTACTTCTTTTTCTGTATGTTTTATAGTTTTGTCTTGCAGTATACATATTGCACCTATGCCTGGTTTTCTGCATTTTTCATTTAGATTCTTGGTATATTTTCCTTTCTATTTCTTTTTGCTCTATATGTAATTAGCTATACTCATTAGTATGGTTAAATAATTACCTATAATATGGCGGATAAATCACTGACTCGCATTCAACTTCCGGATAACAAGGATTAGTCTCGCAAACATTCCTGTGCCGCTCGCAATGCTTCCCATCTCCTATATAACCGGCAGGACATTTTCCACAACTGAAAAGTTAATAAATTATTAAAATAATTCCACCTTCAAGAGTTATAAATACAATAGAATTGATTGATCAAGTTATCCAACAAATTTGTGTCCCAATCTGTTTTGAATAATATTATTGTTTTTTTCAAGTAACAGCTCCGAGCTTCGAAATTAGCAAATTTCTAGCCCTACTTCTTTGATTGAAGTCGGCCGCCGAGTGAGAGATCCGAAACGGAGTGAGAGGTCCGTGAAACCGAAGAACTAATAATTTGTATGGTTGACCGAACAGTTTAATGAAAAGAGGACAGAACATGTATATTGTTTGCTCACTCTAACACAAAACGATTCAAAAAACAAAAGCAAGCCGAATAGCATACCACCTTTGAAATAAGCAACTGGCCAGTCCCGAGTGTGTCGCTTATTTCGAGGCAATATTGTACAAGGTAATCAATATTGTAACGAAAAATTTTGCAATTCTACATACACAATTATTTATGCAATTTGTCAAATTATAATTTTTCTTTAACTTGTTACCCTCAACAGATAAATTTTATAGATTCTAGGAAAGAAAAACTTTAAAAGAAAACTGAAAAATTTCAACTTTGAAAATGTTTTATGCTTTTACGGTTACAGTTTTATAATTTCTTCTGGTGCGAAAAAATAACATATGTTATGGCAATTATTTAGTAATAGGGACCACCCTCCAATAACCTTGGCCTTGATCCCTCATGAGTGACGTCCAAAGGTTTTAAATTTTGAAAATATAGCAGTTATTTTGAGTATTACAACGCATACAAGATTAGTGTATTTCCATGCAAAGCGAAAACTACTCCACCCTATTAATCACTAATTGTGAGCATATTCGTAAGTCGCCATTGAATATTCTCCTTACTGTTGTTGACATTTATTGCAAATTTTAAACTCTACTCTTCGAAAATAAGTTATTGAACATCTTCCTTACTGTTGTTGACATTTCTTATAACTTTCAATCGTATTCCTTAAAAATGAACCAGTATACGATAGGTTATAGTAAAAATAGCTTGTTTAAGTATATAAAAATGAAATGTTATGCATTTTTCCAATTAATAGAAAATTCTAATGAATTGTTAAAGTATGGTAAATATTTATTATTAAAGCCATATATATACATATGTAATAGGTTAGGTTAGAATATGCAGGGTGTCTCATAACTAGTGTAACTCCCTGAAATGGGTGGTAGAGGACGTGAATTTGAACAACTTTTCCCTTTCCAAAAATAAAGTTTCAAACTTCGTTTCCGAATTATTAAGCAAGAACACGGACCAATCAGAGTGCGAGCATTGCGCGCGCCCAGAAGCGAGTGCGATAGCTTCGAGTCTCATCGCGATCAAGTGCCTTTGCCTTGGGAGAGTTTAAACGTCTTATGAGAAGTCTTTACATCAAAACTCAGTTAAATAACAAACGGAATAATTAAAAATAGTGTTTATTTATTCATTTCTCATGAATACATTATAAGTAAAATTGAATCAGACTCACCTATTTTTAAAAATAATCCTGTTCCTGTGGAATTGTGTTCTCGTGACTTCATCGACCCTGATCTTTCATAAAAAGACACACTGCACAATATCTGATGTCACAACCTAGTTAGTGAACTCATTTCACTTCACTGTCATCTCTAATTGGCATTTTTAACTATAATATTCTGCTACCATTGTTCACTAATTTCATAATTTAACAACCACGGACAAAGAACGCGAATGAAAACACGTGAACGATTATTCATAAATAATTTCAGCGATTTTTTATTTCCTCTTTGCTGTTGAACACGCGACGGTCTGTCCGAAACTGCCGATAGCAACGTGATGAACATCTTCGACGGAAAATTTAGACATGTACCGACTTCTAAGTGCATCGCAACAGTCCTTTCCAAGAAGAACATTTGACACTTGAACGAAAGTGAGAGTATGTCTTTCTTTAGAAAAATGCAAAAACCGTTCTTGCCTTTTAGAAAGGGAAAGGGACAAGGGTTTTCTCGGACGCTCACGAAGCGACCGCCGGGCCAGCAAAACGAAACCGTTTAATTCTTTTATGATTCTTTGACTCGACGGTCCGAAGAGCCGAAAACGATGTGCAGAACTCTCGCTTTCTTTCTACTCGGAACATTTGGAGTCCCGACCGGCAGTTTAGAACTGAAGATATTTTCGGATAATTGTTCACGCGTTTTCGCTTGTTTATCCATCGTTATTACATTAGGAAATTAGTGAAAAGTGACAACAAAATATTTCAGTAAAAAATGATAATAAAAAATAATAGTGAAGTGAACCGGTTGTGATATCAGCTATTGTGGGGTGCGTATTATATTTACGAATAGTAACGATAAATGGAACGATCCAGTTACAAGCATCTATTTTCAATCAAGCAAGATTATTTTTAAACAATTGGTGAGACTTATTTTAATGGTTTATAAGTTTTATGTATATATAAAGTTACAGAAATTTCATTTCCTCGACTTCTGTTAATCACACATAACTAATTCTATTCCCTATTCATGCGAAATGAATGAGTAAACATTATTTGTAACTGTTCATTACAAATAATGTTTATTATTTTGTTTGTTTGTTCACTATTTAAATGAGATCTGACATAAGGGCTTTTTATTAAAAGGCGATTGATCACGTTCGCGCTCAGCCGCTAAGCTCGAAGCTATCGCTCTCGCGTCTGGGGGCGCGTAATCCTCGCGCTATCATTGCTCCGTGTTTTTCCTTAATAATTCAAAAACGAAGCTTCAAACCACATTTTTGCAAAGGGAAATCTTATTCAGAATCACGTCAGCTACCCCCCATTTCAGGGACCTACACTAGTTGTGAGACACCCTTATATACAGGGTGTCCCACAATTACTGTAAAAGCCGAAAAGGGGTGGTAGGTGGGGCGATTCTGAACAACTTTTTCCTTTGCCAAAATATTGGTTGAGGCACCATTTTCGAGTTATTAACAAAAAACACTAACCAATGAGAGCGCGCGTGGACCGGGCGCGCGACAGCTTCGAATATGACGGCCGATCGTGATCGTAAACAGGCGTATCGATATCGCGTTGGTATTGTTGAATTATCATTCATTCATGGATAAGAAATAAAGAACTTAGTCCTTATTTACGTAATCAAAATAAATCGAATTTACTCGATACGTTTATTCGTTATCGCAAAGAAATAATAGATAAAATATGGAAAATTATTCTCGTTAGATATTGTGATGATGAAAAAGAACAGATTCTCATTGTTGAAAAATTGAATAACTTTTCCATTTAACAAATAAAAATTTAAATTGCAATAAACATTTTTTTCGGATAATGAATATTTTGTGAGATAATCGCGTGGAAAGATTATAATGAGACAGCCTGTATATACTTTTCATATTTTAGAAGAGTAATTGTTAATTATAATGTTAATCGCCTTCATTAGTTAATTGAATAAATCTAATAATCGAAAAATATTGACCTGTGGATTTCACTCCTTAACCGCACACCACACGAATCCCACATTCCGTTAGATATATGTATTTATAATAAAAGCGAGTTGTTCAAACACACAATAACCACTCGTTAACGTCTTCCCTTAACTTCTAGGGCGTTACACATTCTTCAGTACGAATATTTCCATTGCTACTAGTATAATAAACGAACTCTTTTAGTTTTCGAGATATTTGCCAAAAATTACTTTTACTACTGTAATGAATCCTGTGTACATTCTCGTGTACAAGAGTTGTGGGTTAGTATAGTATTTAATAGCAACCTGTGAAATTATTAGGATGTCCGCCTATTATATGTATAGGAAAAAATTGTCCAAAATCATATGCACAATAACATATGCAAACTTCATTTGACGAGTGATGACTTCCCTAATATGAACACTTACCCGTGCTGTATATAAACTTTCTTTTCTGGCCGTGATGAAAACTGGTAATTACATATGTACATATGTATACGAGTTTTCGCCACTCAATGACAAGACATGACCAAGTATAAATTATCATGCCATACATATAATTATTAGCATAATAATTATTCTCATTAATAATTATGTTTCATGTTTTATACTATAATTATATTTTATATGTTCTAAGAACTTATAACAAGCTATTGCAAATATTATATTTATATTACCCCTCATACAGAAGAAATTACAAGTTCTTACACGGATATACATTGTAGAAAAGGTATGAAAATTCACTTAGGCAGTATAATTGTTACAAAGATTTTATCTTCCTTTTCAAAAAAATTTTGTTGAGGAAAAAAAACTTAAAAATTAAACGTAAATATTCAGAAATCTTGTTTTCGAATAATGACAATAAATTTCTCATTCAAATGATAGATTAAATTTTATTTCTGAGATTATATAAACAAAATATACAAATCAAGAGATACCTGTATCCATCTGCATGGTCGTAACAACGAACACCGTGAAAGCAAGGGTTATTCGCACAGGTGACAACTGCTTTTACACAACGTACACCGTTGCCGGTATATCCTGACGGGCAAGCACCACATTGCGGGCCGTATGGTGTATTACGACAATCAGCTCCTGGGAAGCAGGGCGATTTGTAATCGCAACTGGAAAGAGGAGCTGCCGTTGTGGTCACCGGTGGAACTGTGAAATTACCAGAATCAAGGCTAGTTAGAAGTTACTTTTCTAAAGAAAGTTTATTCAGTTCACATTTTCATCTAACCATTGATCTTTGCGGTGACGAAACGGGACAAACTCTTACTTAGTTACAAAACTTATTCTAATATTCTACAAATTGTAAACTGTTGTTGCTATTATGAACTTACTATCATCACTTTGATTTTGCTTTCTTTATTATCTTTTTATATAGTTTATATAGTTATCGTTTTATATAGATCAATTAGTTGTTGTTATTTAGACCGAGTAAATCTAATTTACTTGATGCTTTCCAAAAGGGATAAAGAATAAATTCACGAAAATTAATTTTGCCAACTATTCTAATGAAGCAAACGAACAAATTTACATTTCAAAACGAATAAGTACCCCTTTTTTGCAATAAAATAAAACTGATATGGAATATCTAATGGAATAACTAATTGAAATGGAACAAATCAATTATTGCGTACGGTTAATTTTAAAAGTGTACACACAATTTAGATAAAATATATCCATTGTATAATAAATATGCAATAAAATAAATTTGTGTTACCAGGTAGATCCACCGATCAAGACATTAACAGCTGATGTTATGGCTGGGTTAATGAATACTCAATTTATTTCACTGATATTACTTGATGATCGTATAACATAAGGACGATCGATAAATGCACTGATTAAAAATGCGAGAACGATCATTCATGAACATGTTTGACGATATTTTATTTTCTTATTGTAGGAAATCAGTATTGAAGAATTGATATTATATTATATTATTGAGAACGAATCATTGTACGGGCTACGCCTCTCGGTTTCATTTTCGATTGCAAAGAGTAACTAGGAAACAATTGCCATGCAACAGTCATTTGTTAAACAATTTTGTCGTCGACCGAGACAATTATTGTTTATATCGTAGTTTTCAATAGCAATTCCGCTTCCTCGCTTTCAATCGGCATTTTTAGACGTCGGGCTTATATTGACTACTTAGTTAGTGTCTTTTATAGTTATCTCACAAAATTGGTTCAAATTTTAAAAATGTATTTTTGTTTTCAAACACAAATCTCTGAAAAACTGTACGTGCTGAAGAAAAACGGGTTACAGATTCGTAATAAGCGCGAAAAAATTTATAAGAATCACTGAACGAAAATAGAAACGCCAAATGGCTGTTGGACAGTGTAATCAAGCGAGCTTGCACCGCGGTAGTTAATCGCAAACCGTTAGGCCAAAGTTATATTCAATAAGAAATTGAAAAATTAAAAATAGCGTTGAAGTAATAATTATACATGAATACTATATAAACGTCTGTGCTGTTAATTAGACAAACCAGCAAATGAAAAACTATAGCCGAATAAGGTGACTAAATGTGCCATGAAACTAAATGAAACTTACGGTACATCATTCGATAGCATATCCAGAAAAACATCACATCAAATTTCAACCCCCAATTTTTTATCATTTATAACTATAATTCGCAATTTAAAAAACCTCTAAAAAATTCAATTTCTGAATTCCAAATGATCCAGAAACTTTTCAGAATTTTTGTAACTCATTAAATCAAGTAAAAATTGTAATTCCGATTTTTCTCTGTTATTCCTCTCTCCTCCCAAATGATATGAAGGGTTGGCACTTACATTAGTGTGACTTTTTATAATGTACCATACATTAAGGATGCATTTGACCACCTTATTTAGCTATATCCTTTATTTTTCAGAACGGATAAATAAATCTTCTATTCAGTAAGGAGTGTGAGGTTATTTTTACAATTAAATGAGGTAGGTGAGTGTTGTATGAGTGAGGTTGGTAAGAGTGCTGAGTGAGTGAAATTGATATAATTGAGATAATGTTTCGGTTGGTATGTATGTAAAAACAAGTGAGAATCGGGGAATGCCTTCGGAGAGCGTGGTGTATGTGAGAAAATGTCCATTCGATGTGAGAGAGTAAAACGTGCATAAATATTGAAGTTATATCTGTTGAAATTATATACAGGGTCTTCAGAAAGTCCCGGACCGGTTGAATAACTAGAAACGTAGGAGTTGCTAAAAAAAATGGTTGAGACAAAAGTTGTAGGAAATTTCCCTGGCTATCCAACCACGACCTCGGCCGTGACCATGACCTTGACCTTCAAGGTCATTTCAAGGTCAAATCCATTTTTTAAATTGGCAACCCCTGTGTTTGACATTGGAAATGAAAAATGCGGAAAATTTTATGTCCAGATACGATCTTGACCACTCGAGAAATTTTACCTCGGAAGGTCAAGTCAAGATCAAGCAGTGACCGGTTGGATATCTTGAAAAGTAGGCGTTGCTAAAAAAAATGTTTCAGCAAAGCGTTGTAGGAAAATGCCCTGGTTGTCCCATGGTAATATCTTGATCTTCAAGGTCATATTAAGGAATAATTTTTTTAAAGCATTCGATAAAATGAGGTTTGCATTCATTCCAGCCAATTAAGGTATGGTGGTGTGATGCCCAGCCAGTAAAGGCAAGGCTACAGTTTACCCCAGCCAGTTAAGGCAAGGTGGTATGATTCCCAGCCAGTGAAGGCGAGGCAAGGGTCTATCCCACCCAGTTAAAGCGAGGTAGAGTGATACCCAGCCAGCTAAGGCAAGACAGAGTAAAGATCATCAGGTGAATGCAATGTTGAATCACTTTAGTCGAATATCAATCAATTTTTTTTTATTTTAGCAAATGCTCAAAATTTCCACCCTCAACTGCCTGGCCATGTGCTATGCGGTAATAAAATGCTACTGCAGCTTGACGAATTATGTCTTTATCAACAGCAATAATTTCATCCCATATTTTTTGCTGAAGTTCATCGAGGTTCGCTGGTTTCGTTTGATATACCTTATCTTTAAGGTAACCCCACAAAAAATAATCAAGCGGAGTAAGGTCAGGAGATCTGGCTGGCCAATCTATTGCACCTCTTCTTCCTATGCACCATCCTGGAAACACTCCATTCAAATAAGCACGTACACCTCGCCCATAATGACATGGTGCACCGCCTTGCTGGAACAAGGTTTGATCAAATTCATTGCCCACAATTGCGTCAATCGCTGGGATGATTTCATTTCAGAGCATGTCTTCATACTTAATCGCTGTAAGATTTCCTTCAATAAAGAAGGGCCCAACAATACTGTTGTTTATAACACCAGCCCAGACATTCAGTTTCTGAGGGTATTGAGTACTGCGAGTATCCGATATCCATCTTGGGTTTATATCACTCCAGTACATAAAGTTATGTCTATTGGCATTACCATTAAGCTCAAAGGTAGCTTCGTCTGAAAATACAATTCGGATCATCATCAAGTCACAAACATCTAGGCGTCTATCTGGATCATCTTCAAGCAATTCATGTACAAGTTTTATTTTGTATGGATGGAATTTTAACTTTCTTCTCAAAATTTTATGCACTGATCCGACACTAATATCATGTTGCTGATGCAATTTCGTAACTGTACTATGGCAATCCCCATTCATTGAAAGAGCAACATCTAGCTGTTTCTCTTCAGTAGTTGCTGTAACTGGACGACCCGATCTAGGAAGATCTTTTATACCACCACTTAAATTGAAACGCGTAATTGTCCTTTGTACTGTCGACTTGGATATCGGTTCCATTCCTACCCTAAAAGTATCGTTGAATAAGATCCGTACATCTTCATTAGATCTCATCCTGTCACCATATCCTTTCATCATAAGAATAATTATTCGCTCTCGTTCAGTGAGAGGAACCATGTTACATTCAGATAAAGGAATAATCTAATAGAATAATTTAAATTTAAGATAACAATATGAAAAGCAATAAGATCGTAAAATCTAAAAATTACGGAAGGAGGTATGAATGAAGAAAGCAGCTAAATCATCAAAGAAAATGACACGCAGTTCTTGAAAGTAATGTGACGAATACGTCACGAACCGTCAACTGCGACCGGCCGAGTCACGAGCGAACGGTCAACCGGCTTCCCTATCCTGTGGATAGCCCCGGGGAAGGTTGCTACTAAGTGCAATTACGTAAAATTGTCCGCCCTTTTCATTTCCAGTGTCAAAATTGGGGGTTGCCATTTAAAAAAATGGACTTGACCTTGAAATGACATGGAAGGTCAAGGTCAAGGTCAAGACCGAGGTCGCGGTTGGATAGCCAGGGAAATTTCCTACAAGTTTTGTCTCAACCATTTCTTTGAGCAACGCCTATGTTTCAAGTTATTCAACCGGTCCGGGACTTTCTGAAGACCCTGTATATTAGGATCACCCCATTGTGGACGACTTAGCGTACCCGAAGGCAGTGGCCTAGTAGCGGACAATGGGGGGTGGTACCTATCTCCACCGTTGATGCCTCCCGCTAGGTGTCGACTGTCGCGGTTGAAGTTGGAACAAATACTTCAGCAATTCAGTCAGTTCACACTTTAAAACATTTTGACAAAAACTGTGCGGGGAGCAAATTCAGGCGAATCCAGTACAACGCAAAGGTTAACGTCACTGCTTTCAAGACATTGCACATCACTCAATCTCGCAGTCAGCTCATCTATAATTCTCATTAGTCAATCACTTTGTTATTCTAATCCAATTAGTTGATTCAGTTCAGTTAGTTAATTCAGTTAAATTAGTTCATTCAGTTAAATTAGTTTATTCAGTTCAGTTAGTTCATTCAGTTAAATTAGTTTATTCAGTTCAGTTAGTTAATTCAGTTAAATTAGTTGATTCAGTTCAGTTAATCAATTCAGTTCAATTAGTTAATTCAGTTCAGTTAGTTAATTCAGTTAAATTAGTTGATTCAGTTCAATAAGTTGATTGAATTGAATCTTCTAAATCCAATTTAATTGAGTTTAACAATTCGATCAACCTAATTCTGGTCAACAAAGGCCCCATGACGCCAAGTGGTTTGTGACAGACGTACAAACAGACGAACAGAGAAAATCCTCAAATTTCCTTTACATATAGTAAGGATACATTTAATATTATGACAGAAATAATTAACAATATTTTTCTCCCACAAAGTGGTAGCAGAGCGTTCGTGGTTGCTTAAGATTAAAGAGATAAGGTGAGATTAAAAAATTTTGCACGTGGTGCAGTAACGAAGCCTATTGAAAGAAAATATAAAAAGATTGGAGAATATTGGAACTTGGCATCAATTGAGCCATTAAATACCAATAATTATTTCCTCTGGAGTGAGAGAGTAGAAGACATACTCAGGGCCAAAAAATTGTGGAAAAAGGTAATGAAGGTAAAGCCTGCTATGAAACCTGATCAAGATGATCCAAATTATGAGGCACATGTAAAAATATGGGACGAATGGGATGACAATAATGCAGCAGCTAGTACTATATTAATTAATACTATGAATACAGCGCAATTATTAAAATATACATGTTAGCGTCAACGTATTTTGGAGGGTCGTCGAGGGCAATTGGCCGATGCTATTTCGCCTTCGAACGATTTATGATAGGGATAGACTGCGTGAGGTCTAAGCGAAAGGTTGTTTATGAGTGTCCAAGTGAGGCGACAGACGATGGCTATTGACTTCGAGTCATATGGCTATCGGATGTCGCGGGACTGCTTGTTTGTCAGTTTGTGTGACTGTGGAAAAGGCAGGCAGTTTTGTTATTGCATTGCCTAAATGAATAGGAACGTTGTTCCTGAAGGATCTGGCCACGGAGTGGGGAAGGCGAGGATGCTTTTGGTAAGAGGGCTGAGTTGAACCTCTCGGCACTTACCCCAGAACCTGGAAAGTATTCGAATCTTGCCTTTTTGCCTTCTCTGAAAGAATTCTTAATTTTTAACATACACATACAAGGGAGGCTGATAAATTATGGAATACTATTAAAACAAATATGGCTGCAGGAACTGAGCAATTAAAATCGAGATCGTTGAGTGATTTGACAAATTTGAGGATGAAGAAAAATGAAACTGTTGATGACTTCATAAATAGAGCTGAGGCATTGCGGAATCAATGTGTGCAACTTGGGAGAGAGATAGAAGATTTTGAACTTAAAATGTACATCTTGAAAGGGCTAAGGCAGGAACATGATAAAAATTCTAATAAGAATATTTTGAAATACAAAAGGATATTACAATTAATGATATTCGATATGCGCTGAAACAAGAAGAGTTGAGAAGCGAGCTCAGGAGAGATGAAAGATGGAAAGGTCAAGAAAATGTCAGAAAAGTTTATGAAAAGGGAAGAAGCGATATTGAGTGCTTGAACTGCGGAAAGAAGGGTCATATGTCAAAAGATTGCTATAGTAAGCCGAGATGTTTCAATTGTCATGGTATGAATCACATTGCTGCCATGTATAAAGAAACAAGAAGAAACACACCAAATATGAGAAGAAATTATAAGGGACATACACAAGTGAATCAGCAAAGAAGATCAAGGGATAATGGACAAGAGAGACCGGAAATTAGTCTTAGAACAGCTGATGAAACGATACTTACAATGCACGATCATCTAGACATGGAATTAACATGTACGATGAAAGAAGATTTAATAAATGATGATAAGTTATGGTTATTGGATTCAGGATCGACCAGCCACATGACAGATGATACGAATATATTTGACAGTTTGGAGGAAGAGCAAAGAAAGATTAAACTAGCAGATAAAAATGGAAAAAATGTGTGCTCTGAAGGGATTAGTGACGTGATAATGAAACAATCATCGAGTAAAAACAATATTAGCTTAAAAAATGTGTTGCGCGTGCCAGAATTGAACACCAATTTGTTACCAGTGACAAAAATTACAGACAATGATTGTAATGTACAATTTAATATAGTACATACATAGTATGGCGCAATAGTGTATAGGGAACCGAATGATATAAGAATAACTGCTGTGAGAGTGGGTAATGCATATTATGTAAGGTCATTTGTCGTAAAAGATGAAAGTGAAAAAATAACTAATGATATAAAAATATGGCATAAAAGGTTAGGACATGCGAACATTAAAGTAATAGAAGAAATGAAGAGAGAAGAGGTGATATTAGGAATGAAAAACAGTGAATTGAAAGAGCCATGCCAATCCTGTATTGAAGGAAAAACTCATCAGAAGACTCATCGCCGATTAGGAAACAGGAAAACAAAAAGGTTAATGGAATTGTGGCACATAGATAGATAGGTCCTATACATCCAGCCTCACGTGGTGATAAAAGGTATGTTACGAAAAATAGCTAAATACGATTGACATTCCTCAATGGTTCTGAGGTAAGTGCCAAAAGGTCAACTTACATAGTCCTCTTACTCGAAGGCAACTGATAGCTGAATGATATCTATATATGTATATAATACGCTATGTCTGTCCGTTGCTACTTTCAATCTCGATAAGGGTAAAGGGTAGAAACTTGATATTTTGCACACATATAGAACTCGCCGAGATAGAGTAATAGCCTCTTAAATTTTTCTGATTGGTAACCTATGACCTGAACAACAAAGTGTCATAGGTAACGCAGTAAGTGATTGAAAATATTTTCGCAAAATTTTATAAGTGCGCGCATAGGTAACAATCTAAAAAGATTAATTGATATTGGGGTTGCTAATTTATTATAAACCATTAATGGGTGAACCATATACGACCGCATGCGACGCACATTGACGACAGCACACGATCGTCATCGTTCATTTCTTTTCACTCTCGATTGGTGGCAAATGTGCCGAACTTCATTCATTCTCTTTCAGCATCCTCGCCTTCCCCACTCCGTGGCCAGATCATTAATGAACAACGTTCCTATTCATAAATCATTCGAGGGCAGAATAGCGATGGCTAATTGCCTTCAACGACTCTTCAAAAATGCGTTGACGCTAACAGGTACATATTCAAAATTATAGATGATTATTCAAGAATGATATTTGTTATACTGTTAAAATATAAGAGAGAAGCAGTTAAAAAATTAAAATAATTAATAATATTAAAGGAAAACCAAACAGGATTGAAATTAAAAGCCATTAGGTCTGATAATGGAGGAGATTTCTTGGGAACAGATCTTAAAGAATGGTTGAAGACAAAAGGGATAAAGCATGAATTACGTCCACCGAGAACACCACAGAGCAATTGGTAGAAAGGGCAAATAGGTCCATAATAGAAATGACCAGAGCTATGATATCTGATTCAGAAGTACCATTGGATTTTTGGAGAGAGGCGGTACATACTGCTACACATATCAGGAACAGAATAAAATCAAAGGTCCATAATATAACGTCATATGAAGTTTAGTATAAAAGAAAACCGAACATAAGTTACTTAAGAAGATTTGGATGCATTGTGTATTTACTAAACAAGGGATCAACAAGGAAGAAATTTGAACCTAAGACTATTAAAGGTATATTATTAAGGTATGCAGAAAATAACACCTACAGGCTGTTACATTCCACAATTGGATACGGCGAAGTGTGATTGTGATGTTTAATTTGATGAAAATAAAAATGGTTCTGAACTACTATATAATAAACATTCCGAAGAGCAGGTAGAAAAAGAGGAATTGGTAATAATAGGACTAAATGCTGAAGAGGAGGTTGATCAAGCAGAAACATTTTCTGAAAACTCTATTAGAGAAGATAGTGAATATGAAGATGCAAGTGAAGGTAATGAATTAAGTGCAGAAAATGAAGATAATGTAAGCAGCGAAGAGGAGTATTATGAAGATGATCAGCTAGGAGAAGAAATGGAAGTACAAGAGAAGAGAATTGAGACAACAACAAGAGGACGTCCAAAAGGAGTAGCAAATGAATCAATTGCACTTAGAAAAATACAAGAGAAAGTAAGAAGAGAAGAAAGATATAAAGAAATTGGGACAAGAAGATCAGAGAGAATTAAAAGTCAAGCATTGAAAGCAACAGTGGAAGAAACTCCAAGGATAGTAGCAGAGGCAAAGCAGTTAGAAAGTTGGGATTATTGGAGACAAGCCATGGAAGAGGAAAAGGCATCAATGAGAAAGCACAAGGTATGGGATTTAGTTCCATGTCCAAAAAACAAAAAGGTAATAAAGTCAAAATGGATCTTTAATATAAAAGAAAATTTAAATTTAAGTAATAAGCAGTATAAAGCAAGGTTGGTAGCAATGGAATGTGGACAACGTTCAGGTTATGATTACTGTGAAACATTTGCGCCAACCATAAGGATGGGAACAATAAGAATTCTGTTCAGCATTAGTGCAGAAGTAAAAAGGAGGATAAAAATTTATGATATGAAGACTGCTTTCTTGCATGGTAAGTTGGATGAAGAGTTGTTTATGGAAATACCCGAGGGATATGAAAATAATAATGATAAAGTTTGTAAACTAAATGAAAGTATTTATGGGCTCAAGCAAGCAAGTAAATGTTGAATGGCATACTTAACACAGATATTATTGGAGAGTGATTAAAACAATCTACTGAGGATCCATGTTTATTTTTTATGAGAGAAGAGGATGATTTTCAGTACTGTGGAGTACATGATGATATGACAACTGTTTCCGGCAATGACAAGTATGAGAGGAGATTCATTGACAAAATTAAAAAGTATGTTGAATTAAAGGATATTGGTGAAGGTAAATCTATATTGGGAATGGAAATAGAATACAGAGAAGAGAAATTACATGTACATCAGAAGAATTATATAAGAAAAACTCATTCTTATGGAATGAGTAATTGTAATAGTGTGACCATTCCAATAGACATCAATGAGAAGTTGGAGAATCATGAAGACAGCGAAGAGAGTAATATTAAAGCATTTCAAGAATTAATGGGGAAATTAATGTATCTAACTATCGCTACTAGACCAGATATATCTTTTACGTTGAGTTACCTATCACAGTTTAATAAAAATCCAAAGAGAATGCATATGGGTGCTTTGAGACGAGTATTAAGATACTTGAAAGGTACAATTAATTATACTTTGGAGTATGGAAGAAAGAATTCAGAGAATACAATTGCATGTGAGACAGATGCTTCATGGGACAGAACAGAGGATGCAAAATCATTTAGTGGAATACTAGTACATAGAAAAAGGGATTTGATACATTGGAGAAGCAGAAAACAATCAAGAGTGCCTTTGTCATCTACTGAAAGTGAATTAGAAGCAATGGTAGAAGGAGTTAAAGAGATTGTATGCTGTACTAATTTACTATAATAGAAGAAATAGAATTTACAAAAGTGGAGATAAAAAGACTTAAGTGTGACAATTTGAACTGTGTAAAATTAGCTAATGGTGGAAATTTTAAAACAAAGACTAAACTATTAAATAGAAAATGTCATTACGTGAGAGAAACTGTAAAAGAACAAAATATTGAAGTAGTGCATGTACATACCTAATACTGTAATGAATGCTGATTGTTTAACAAAACCTGTAAGTCGAGCGGATTTGTTCAACAGTGTTGAGAATTTTTTGAGAGTTGTAGAATTGTAAACACAAAGAGGGAAAGTGTAAGGTTATTTTTACAATTAAATGAGGTTGTATTGTATTGTATTTATTTCTCTCTTGCGAGAGGGCGCTTGAGAGGTATTCCTTTCATTTTGCCCGTTACAAACATAGATTACATAGAAACTTAGCCTAACTTAAACTAATTCACGAGGCCTACCATGCCTCCCTCTATATAGTATTTCCTTATTCCCTTACTATCTTGCCTTTTACATACTCTGTACCTTATTCCTTCCACGTTCTCTCCCAACCCCTCTCTTCCTTATCCAATTCTTTCCTATCGTCCTTCTGTATTTCCGCTCTACATTCGTCAACATACATTTATATATAACATAAAACATATAGAACATTATAACATGTGATTCTCAAAACATAGTTGTTCAAGTATAAAAATATAAAAATATACATATATAAAAATATAACACATACAGGGTGTTCGGCTACTGGTGAGCATAATTTTAAGGGGTGGTAACTGGGGTGATTCTGAACAACTTTTTCCTTTACCAAATTGCTGGTTAAAGCTTAGTTTGTATATCGAACAAATTCGATTTACTTGGTTTAAGTTAATAACAAATAATTAGTTTATCCCCTATCTGTAAATAATGCATAACTGGATCTTATTTTTAATTGCTTTACTCTTTATTTGATTTAACTTTCACGTAGTGGTTTTCTGTTAGCAATTACATTGTCATGGTGAAAACGTGCTTGTTTACGATCACGCTCAGCCGTCAAGCTCGAAGCTGTCGCTCCCGCGTCTGGACGCGCGCTATTCTGGCGCTCTGATTGGTTAGTGTTTTTCCTTAATAATTCAAAAACTAAGCTTTAACCAGCAATTTGGTAAAGGAAAAAGTTGTTCAGAATCACCGCAGCCACCACCCCTTAAAATTATGCCCATCAGTAGCCGAACACCCTGTATGTAAGGGTGTGGTCACATTCGGGTTTAATGCTAAATAATAATGCACCGCTTCGGTATTTCTCCCAAAAATATGGAGACAATATATTTGTGAAAATACCGAGAACATCAGTTTACAAAAGGAGTATAGACAATGATAAACATACAACAAACACGTGGTCGAGTCCTCACCTGGTGAAGCCGAAGACTAAAATGTCGCTATTCGACAGATGAGGGCCGGTCTCAGGTCTCCAAGGACCCCGAAATAACCTCCCCAAAGTGGAGGCCCCCAAGAATTCCCTATGCGACTCGGATTAACCCGCCCAACACCAGAATCCACCGGCACTCGAATCCCACACGCTTTTACGCGCCACTCTCTCTCGCCATTACCCACGCGAATCTCCCGACAGATGCCGCGCTCTCTCGCTGTTATTAAGGAAAAACACGGACTAATTATAGCGCGAGGATTACGCGCGCGGCCAGACGCGAGAGCGATAGCTTCGAGTATGACGGTCGATCGTGATCGTGAACAAGTGTATCGATACCGCGTCGGTATAACAGGAAACTATTAGATGAAAGTTATATCGAATAACGAATAAAAAAATCTGGATTATTGTTGAATTATCATTCATCCATGGATAAGAAATAAGGAAATTAGTCCTTACTTACGTAATCAAAATAAATCGAATTTATTCGATACGTATATTCGTTATCGCAAAGAAATAATAGATATTGTTAGATATTGTGATGTTAGATATTGCGTTAGATATTGTAATGATGAAAAAGAAAAAAATTTTCATTTTTGAAAAATTATTTTTCTATTCAGCAAATAAAAATTTAAATGTAACTTACCCATTGAACCGCAAATAGTTACGATGAAAATGCATCTCTGTCACTGTGTCGATCCACCGATCCTTACCGTTAGAAAAAATAAATCACCACACAGAAACTTTCACTTTACTTCATTGTCACCTATCACTGTCATCTTTCATTATTAGCTTTCATTATCACTTTTCCCTGTCATTTTTCACTAATTAGTCACTGTGAGCCTGACACGTAAATCGGCCGAACACATGAACGAATATTCATAAATAATTTTAACTTTACTGTCTTGAAAGTGAGAAAGCGGAATTTTCGATTAAAAACTACGATATACTTTATTTCGGCTGGTGTCTTTCGACAATAAACGATGACTGTCTCGATCGACGCCGTAGTCGATCAACAGATCACCGTTGCATAGCAACCGTTTGCGACGTACGCTGCGCGATCGTAAACGAAACCGAGATATGTACGTGGGCCGTTCAACAATGTCTTCTATTAAAATATAATATAATATCGATTCCTCAATTCGGATAACTTATAATAAGAATATAGAGTATCGTTAAACATACATATCTATGAATAATCGTTCACGCATTTTCATTCGGTCCGTTTACCGGTCGTGTTCTCTTAATAGAGAACGGGTTCAGGAAAAAATAATACTGGGATAACGTGATGTGAGTTGCAAATAAATATGTATATATTTTAATAAAATCAACCACACGAAAACATATACGCGAAGTAACTCTCACGACGGTCAGTAGACTTCTGCCCCGTGGACAGACACGCGTGGCGTCGACAAACGGTTCCTTACTGTCAAAAACAAAACATACACGGCAACGCGTTAGGACACGTCTGGCTCTTCGATGCCTCTAGAACTTTCCATCGAATAAACTATTGTGCAATTACAACAGGTCGTGCTTATGTTGTGCGATTATTAGAAAGAGACAGTGAAATAAATTGAGAGTTCATTGACCCTGCCAGGACATCAGCTGTTGATGCTCTGATCGGTAAATTTATCCGGTGACCCAAATATTTGTTATCGAAACTAGTTTTTTCATGGATCAATGGGTAAGTTTTGTTTGAGTTGTTTGTGAATTTTTACAATTAAACGTACGCAGGAATTGATTTATTTGACTTCAGTGAGTTACTGCATTACATATTTCGTTTCAGTTCTATCTCATTTCATAGACAAGGTACTCATTCGTTTTAAAACGTGAATTTATTCGTTTGCTTCATTAGAATAGTTGACAAAATTAATTTTCGTGAATTTATTCCTTATTCCTTTTCGGAGGCATAAAATAAATACAATATACTTGGTCTGGGTAAACGACAACTAATTGGTTTATCTTCTATTTAAGAATAATGAAGATCTTAATATTATTCTTAACTTCTGAATTGGTTACTCGATTTAACTTTCACCTAATAGTTTCCTGTTATACCGACGCGGTATCGATACCCTTGTTCAAGCCGACGATCGGCCGTCACACTTTAAGCTTTCGCTCACGCTGTCGTGCGCCCGGTCTATGCGCGCTCTCATTGGTCAGTGTTTTTTGCTAATAACTCGAAAATGGAGCCTCAACCAATATTTTGGCATAGGAAAAAGCTGTTCAGAATAGCCCCACCTACCTCCCCTTTTCGGCTCTTACACTTATTGTAAGACACCCTGTATGTACCGCGATATGCTTACTTGCCTGTATTTCTTATCTCAACGATTCAAGAGAGTATAGTTTTTAGATTTCTTTCAAATAATTTACAGCCGTTAAAACAAAAAGTACCACTAATATTTCATCAAAATCGGTAATTCTAATTAGGTGATTATCCAGCTCATTATGCGAGACTAATAAAAAAGTAGCTGCATCAACACCACCCTCAAAGACAGATTAGATGATAGAACCTAGTTTCTTGGTTGCCTAAATTCCCTGACCGCATATGACTTTAAATTTTTATTTGAAGGGGAACATTTAAAGAAATTTTCTAAGTTGAAATAACTATATGTGATGCACTGGCATAACCAATTAAGGATATAATTTTAGAGATTGCTAGAAATTTGCAAAGAAAATCGCCATGTTACAAGCAGTGTATTACAACGGTGGCAAACTTGCATCCACATGAATGGACTGTACTTAAGCAGAAAAATTAGGCAGGTTTACAATTTATGTTATATCTTTATAATGAGGCCTTATTGATCAACTTTCCTCAAATAACATTTTTCCTTATTTTCGTAGATAGAATATACTGACAATATTTGGTTGGTAAAACTTCATACATTCTGTACTCTAAAATATTATATGTACTATATGTACTTGCACTACATTAAATATAATAATCATAACAGTAATAGTCTAAATTTAAACCTAAATGAATTGAATCTTTCCTGATTTTATGTACACTTAAGGGGTAACACCACTCTAGAGCCAGAAAAAGAGACCTAAATTTGACAATTTATTTTAGAAGTATGACAAGCGGAAAAGAATTTCTTTTCAGAGGGTTTATTTAACACATATTGAAGTACGAAAAATAATTTTTTTTTTGTCATATTCGTACAAAATGGGGGCAACAGAGCCCATCGGTGGAAACAGCTTTTGTAGAAACACCTCCACGGGAGGACGGATATCTCGCCATGTGGGAGACGGAATAAAAAATCAAAAAAATTTATAATCTACAGGGTGTCCCGCGACAGGTGTAAGTCCCTGAAAGGGGTTGTAGAGGACGTCATTCTGAACAAGATTTTCCTTTGCAAAAATGGGGTTTGAAGCTTCGTTTTTGAATTATTAAGGAAAAACACGGACCAATCAGAGCGCAGGAATTACGCGCGCCGAGAAGTGGGAGCGACAGCTTCGAGCCTTGCAGCTGAGTGCGAGCGCGATCAAGTGCCTTTGCCTCGGAATAGTCTATCGTCTAACGAGAAGTCTTTACACCGAAACTCAGTTAAATAATCAACAGAATTATTGAAAGTAGTGTTCATTTACTCATTCCTTATGAAGAAGGAACGGAATTAGTTATGTGTAATTAGTAGAAACTGAGAAAATTAAATTTCTGTAATTTTAAATTTACACAAAACTTATTAACCATTAAGATAAGACTCACCAACTGTTTGAAAATAATCTTGCTTGATTGAAAATGGATCCTCGTAACTAGATCGTTCCATTTATCCTAACTATTCGTATAAATAATATGCAACACACAATAGCTGATATCACAGCCGGTTCACTTCACTATTATTTTTTATTATCACTGTTCACTGCAATATTTTGTTGTCACTTTTCACTAATTTCCTAATGTAATAACAATGGATGAACAAGCGAAGACGCGTGAACGATTATCCGAAAATAACTTCAGTGATTTTTTCTCTTTAACGTTTCGCTTCGAACGTTCTGTCCTAAACTGCCGATCGTGACTCCAAATGTGCCGAGTTTGAAGAAAGTGAGAATTCTGGACATCGTTTTCGGCCGTTCGGACCGTCCAGGTAAGGAATCATAAAACAATTAAACGGTTCCGTTTTGCTCGCACGACAGTCGCTTCATAGGCGTCCGCGAAAAACCTTGTCCCTTTCCCTTTCTAAAAGGCAAAAACGGTTTTTGCCTTTTTATAAAGAAAGGCATACTCTCACTTTCGTTCGAATGTCAAACGTCCTTCTTGCAAGGGACTGTTGTCTAAATTTCCAGTCGAAGATGTTCATCGCGTTGCGCTCGGCAGTTTAGGACAGATCGTCGGGTGTTCAACATCAAAGAGAAAATAAAAAGTCGCTAAAATTATTTATGAATTATCATTCAGGCGTTTTCATTCGCATTCTTTATCTGTGATTATTTGATTAGGAAATTAGTGAACAGTGGTAGCAGAATATTACAGTTAAAAATACCAATTAGAAGTGACAGTGAAGTGAAATGAGTTCACTGACTAGGTTGTGACATTAGATATTGTGCAGTGTGTATTTTTACAAAAAATTAGGATCGATGAAGTGATAGAAACACAATTTTACTGGAACAGGATTATTTTTAAACAATAGGTGAGTCTGATTCAAATTTGCTTATCGCGTATTCACGAAAAATGGATAAGTGAACATTAGTTGTCACTGTTCTGTTCATTATTTAACTGCGTTTTATTGTAAGGGCTTCTTATTAAACGTTTAGACTGTCCCGGCGCGTAAGCACTTGATCGCGCTCGCGCTCAGCTGCAAGGCTCGAAGCTGTCGCTCCCGCTTCTCGGCGCGCGTAATTCCTGCCCTCTGATTGGTCCGTGTTTTTCCTTAATAATTCAAAAACGAAGCTTCAAACCCCATTTTTGCAAAGGAAAATCTTGTTCAGAATGACGTCCTCTACAACCCCTTTCAGGGACTTACACCTGTCGCGGGACACCCTGTATATACAATTGGCCTTGGTAGTACGTAGGGGTTTTTTGTTTAATCAATTTTGGTAAAATTTATGCATGTTTTAAAAAATGAATCGACGTTTTGCATGAAAAATGTGCGTTGAATTGTTTATAAAAAAAAAAGTTTACATTCAATCAAAAAATGGCTACGTACTACCATGGAGGGTATTGTTGTGAAGCTACTGTCAAAATTTCAATTCGATCCATACAATAGTGTTCGGACCCGAACGTAGGCTTTTGTCGCGACTAAATAATTTATTACTAGACTTGTTCGAACCTGCACGTAGACTTTTTGGCGCGACTAAGTAGTTTATTGCAGGGCTCAAGTGGGTCGGCACGTAGGCCACCTTGGGTCGCTCTATGCTTCGACGGACGGTTCAACGAAATCTTTTGTCTGTCAAGTCTCGTCCGGATCGGTCCGAAATTAAACATGTGCGTGCCATAAATCGGCTAACGGATATATTTTTTCCTTTGCTTATTTTTCTCGCCGTCGTTGGAAAACATGGCATTGAATTTTTGTAACGGTCACTTCTCAACGCGGGGATGCTCGGGCGATTTTTACATATCGAAGTCAGTCGATTTTAAAACGTGACGCGGAACGGATCGGGAACCGAAAGTCTTTCGATATTCTAAGCTTCGGGAAAAGTTGGTGTATCGCAAGTGACAATTCGAATCGCACCGAATTCGCGAATCACAATACTATATTGTATATATTAATACTATATCACCGTGATTTATAAATCACGATAGGACCGATGTAGGGCGCTCCTCATACACAATTCTATTCGAGACCCTACACTGCTCGAATAGACTAATACAACATGAGCGACGCAAGTCGCTCTAGTATCGTACCAGGGCCGTTTGAATGAGTCCTTGCACTCCTCAAATGGTCATCCATGCGGGGTGGATTACGAAGCGTGTCGTCAGATTTGAGCGGGACCCCGCACTCCTCAAATCATCCATTGCAGGGTGGATTAAAAACATATCACAATATCGTTCGAGTGAGACCCTGCACTCCTCGAATAACAAATAACAAGCAACACACTTTCACCATGCAATTACAAATAAATACATTTGTCAAGGGGTTTTTTGTGCCGCAAGGCTTTTTCCCCTAACTCGAGCCAATAAATTATTATTTTTGAGGCTCAATTCTGTATTATTAATTTTTTATTCACCCTCCTCCTCATTCAATTTCAATCCTTATTTTGAAACACGAAATTTCTCCATGTTGGAAAGATTTCGACGATACAATAGTCACCGAGAAATCCGTCCTCCCAGTATGACAAAAGTGGTTTCGAGAAAAACGCGTTTAAAGTTTTATGAACATTTTAATCCTTCAATTTCTTGTTTACCTGTAATCTGCGATTAATGCGCCATACATTTGGTCATCCAGGTCGATGTTCACCTCCTTCTCTACCTTCCTCTACAACCGTTTGTTTTGTAGGTAATAGATGTACTTATTATTTTAAATGGTAAAAGTAATACAAAAGCCATGAATCATAGCACGCCGCGCAAGTACTCACTGAGAAGCTGCGGCAAAATTGATAATTGACTCTTTTAAAATTTGTTTTCCACTATAAATCAAATGGCACTCTGTTTCTATGACCCTAAAGCATCGTTTAAGCCAAAAAAAAAAAATCGACTTTTTGAAAATCCTAGAGTGGTGTTACCCCTTAACGTTTTTTTGTATTATTCAGAGTAGTCTTGGGTCACGGTTTCATTAAATTATTCGGCAATTAAACAACAGATTCTGAAATATTGGAACATTATAAAAGAGAATGTCCTCGCTCGTCAAATAGTTACAAGTTTTTTCTTTCTTTGAGATAAATTACAACATTGATCAATTTTGTAGAAAACACAAATTTATTATAATGTTAAACAATATTTATATATTAACAAAACAGAAGAAACGAGTATTTGAAATAAACAGCTGAGATATTTTCCTGTAGACTAGTAACTATTTTAATACAATACAACTTCACTCACCGGGAGGTACACGACAGGCTGCACAATTTTCGATCAACTGCCGAAGGTGTTGCGTTTCCAATCTCTAAAATCAAAGCAGTACATTTATACATACAATATGGACGTAAGCACACAAGAACAAAATTCAGTCACAACTTAGCCAATACTACAAAGTCAGTTACGAGAAAAGTAACGAAAAATAACCAAATCATTTAGGTAACGTTTTTCACTGCATAGCTCAACAAACTCAAAGCAAAATAGTTAAGTGCCATTTTCAACAAAATTAAAAAATTTGTTCATACTATATTCATAAATTGTAAATCTATTACGTGAAATAATCATCTTTTTTACGTCCTCCACGGTTTAAGATCTATTTATACCCAATTGGAACAACAACAATTAGATAAAAATGCATTATTCACTCCATAATCATCCCTCTCTTCTATTTTTGACGAAACCCAAATGAGGTCGGTATCATAACAAGACAATAATCTATAACACAAACAACGTATACGACTCTACATTTCATCTGATGGACTTTTACATCCCATATGACTGACTTACAAAATTGATATTGGTTTGAGTTCTTTGCTCATGAATAGTGATCGGCGGAAGAATTATTATTTGTTGAAATAATATTGATAGATACGAGTGATTATAACGAATACATGCGAATACTATAAGAGAGATTTATGGAAGCAAATTTTCGATAAGTCTTTGGGTAGATAAATTGAATTACATTTTGAGATCGCGTAATATGCGAATGATGTCCGGTTCCAAAGGTACATTTGCGCGGTACACCGCCTACGTTGCTCCGACTAGGTTAAAACTTGCACGCATTTTAGATACACATATGTACTGCATAGGTGACTATTGTCATTGCCTTCGGTTCAATACAACGTCTCATTCGATCTCAATGAACGATCATTCGTTTTTTGCATGCAATTAATGAAACACCTACCGAAATTCATAAAAAAATACTGAAGACTTATGGAGAAGACGTTATGAGTCGAAAACATGTTAGTGTTTGGTGCAAGCAGTTCAAAAGTGGACGCACAACCCAGAACGATGATCCCGAATGTGCACGACGAAAACCACCAACAACACAAACGGAGAAAAATAAGCTTGTTCCTCGCTGGGGTAAGTGCCTTAACATTGGCGGCGATTATGTTAACAAGTAGCTAAAAGTTCGCGTGAATTTTAATGAAATTTACATATGTGGTAGCTTTTCGAAAATTATTTCACACGCATTTTTTTATATCTGCTAACATTCATATTGAGGGGGTGAAAATAGCTCTCAAAGTTGGGGGTTGAAGACATATTTTCTCAAATATCTCGGAGACTACAGGGTGTAGAAAGGTGCATTCTTTTTTACATTGTGTATTTTTAAGTAAAGAATATAGTTGATTATGAAGATTTCGGAAGAAATTATTTATTTAATAACATATAAAAAAATTGGATTAATTTATTTCATTTTTTATTCTAAATGCAATACGATTTTTATGCAGATTTGTATCTGCATAGACTAGGCTAGACAACACTAGACTAGACTAAACTAGACTAGACTAGACTAGACTAGGGTAGACTAGTCTTCCATCTCTTTGAAACGTATGCACGCGTCTTAATATGCTTATCAGGTTTCCTATACAGGGTATCTCATAACGAGTGTTACTCCCTAAAAGGGGTGGTAGAGGACGTCATTCTGAACAAGATTTTCTTTTGCAAAAATGGGGTTTGGAGCATCGTTTTTGAATGTTTAAGGAAAAACACGGACCAATCAAAGCGCGAGGATTACGTGCGCCCAGAAGCTAGAGCGACAGCTTCGAGCTTTGCAGCTGAGTGCGAACATGACCAAGTGCCTATACGCCGGGACAGTCTATACGTTTAATAAGAAGCCCTTATGTCAAAACTCAGTTAAATAATGAACAGAACAGTTGCAAATAATGTTCATTTATTCATTTGTCATTAGTAAGGAACAGAATTAGTTATGTGTAATTAACAAAAGTCGAGCAAATGAAATTTCTGTAACTTTAAATTTACATAAAACTTATAAGCTATTAAAATAAGACTCACCAATTGTTTAAAAATAATCCGGTTTGATTGAAAATGGGTCTGTTAGCGTCAAGTCGTGTGCAAAAGTGGCACACGTGTCAGGGTTATCGTATCCCGGACTTTGACCCGGTTCTCAGGGGTGAGAATAACATAAACCTATGTCTGTGATCGAGTTAAGGATCGGTGGTAACCGATAGCTTAGGACCGCGACGAGTTCGAAGAGTCGCGGATGTTATTATTAAAGGTCGATGCCTTTTCTTTTGAGAATTGCCGAAGGTGCCATGCCTCGTGGCCGATAACCCGACGTCATGGTGCTGCGTGACGCGTGCAAAGAGATAAGGGTGTTCTAGTAGGATCTGGCCACGAAGTGGGGAGGATATTGCATCCTTTGGTGAGAGGACCATGAGAGACCGCATGGCACTTACCCCAGCACCTTTGCATAGAACAGTACCTTGCCTATTTTTTATAAATAATATCTAACAGATCCTCGTAAGTAGATCGTTCTGTCGATCGTAACTATTCGTAAAAATAATACGCAACTCACAATAGCTAATATCGCAGCCACTTCACTTCATTATCATTTTTTATTATTATTTTTCATTGTAGTATTTTGTTGCCACTTTTCACTAATTTCCTAACATAATAACGATAGATAATCAAGCGAAGACGCGTGAACGATTATCCGAAAATAACTTCAATTGATTTTTTCTCTTTAACGTTTCGCTTCGAACGTTCTGTCCTAAACTGCCGATTGTGACTCCAAATGTTTCGAGCCTAGAGAAAGCGAGAGTTCTGGACAGAATCTTCGACCGTTCGGACCGTCGAGTCAAAGAATCATAAAACAATTAAACGGCTCCGTTTTGCTCGCTGGCGGTCGCTTGATAGGCATCCGAGAAAACTGTTGTCCCTTTCCCTTTCTAAAAGACAAAAACGGTTTTCGCCTTTTTATAAAGAAAGGCATACTCTCACTTTTGTTCGAATGTCAAACGTCCTTGTTGCAAGGGACAGTTGTCTAAATTTTCGGTCGAAGATGTTCATCGCGTTGCGTTCGGCAGTTTAGGACAGATCGTCGGGTGTTCAACATCAAAGAGGAAATAAAATGTCGCTAAAATTATTTAGGAATAATCGTTCACGCGTTTTCATTCGCGTTCTTTATCTGTGGTTATTTCATTAGGAAATTAGTGAGCAGCGGTAGCAAAATATTACAGTTAAAAATACCAGTTAGAACTGACAGTGAAGTGAAATGAGTTTACTCACAAGGTTGTGACATTTGATATTGTGCAATGTGTCTTTTTACGAAAGATTAGGATCGATGAAGTCATGAGAACACAATTTTACTGTAATAGGATTATTTTTAAACAATAGGTGAGTCTGATTCAAATTTGTTTATGATGTGTTTACTGTTCTGTTCATTATTTAACTGAGATTTGACATAAGGGCTTCTTATTAAACGTATAGACTGTCCCGGCGTATAGGCACTTGATCATGATCGCACTCAGCTGCAAAGCTCGAAGCTGTCGTTCTCGCTTCTGGGCGTACGTAATCCTCGGGCTCTGATTGGTCCGTGTTTTTCCTTAATAATTCAAAAACGAAGCTTCAAACCCTATTTTTGCAAAGGAAAATCTTGTGCAGAATGACGTCCTCTACCACCCCATTCAGGGAGTAACACTAGTTACGAGACACTCTTCATTAATTTAAGAATAAAAAAAAAAATATTTTTGAAGTATTGTATGTTTACTCTAGTGTTTAGTCTAGTCTGGGTGGCAGAGCTGTACGGGCTGTACAGGGAGAAGGTGACAGCCTTATAACTGGCCATCAGGAAGGCCAAGACCCAGGCCTGGCAAAAGCTCTTCAGGAGTTTGGAAAATGATTCGTGCGGGCGCCAGTACAAAATTGTACTTGGTCGACTCCGGTCATGTGTAACGATTCTGGAGCTATGCACAGAAATCTACAGCGCTCGTGAGGCAAAGAGCGGTATTTACCTACTGAACGACTCGAATCTATAATAACTAAATCCAAAGAATGTGGGATTCGTGTGGTGTGCGGTTAAGGAGTGAAATCCACAGGTCAATACCTTTCAAAAAGCAGGTTTATTCAGTAAAATAATGATGAGAATGATTAACAAATAACAATTATAACAAAATAGGAAAAGTATATGTAATATAACTAATATAATGAACGACTAGATCAAAGAACTAAAGAAATATTGTCGTATAAAGAACAGAACTCTATAAATTAAATAATACGCGATTTGTAAGTATATGATGAATTTAACGCAATTTCTAGTTATCTATCTCAAAGTCCTATGTTTTGATTTATCGTCAAGGCTAACTCGACTACGCTTTTACAATATTAATAAGACTTGAAATTATAAGTATTTATGATTCGTACTCTTTCTGTTTTAACGCAGTTACAAAATCTAACAAAATTGATACGTTTCTAGCTCTGCGATGAATCCTACCTAAGTCTGATTCTTTCTCGAGGCTAATTACGCTTTTGCAAAGTTAACAATATTAATACTTCCGAAGTCTAGCGGTTTGCGGAATCCTACCTAAGTGTGATTCTCTATCAAGCTTGACTCGATTCGCTTTTACAATATCAATAGATTAATACTTCAAATCGATTTCTCTAACGCGGTGTAGTCGACTACGACAGTGACAGAACAATATTTCTTTTATAGATTCAAATCCTAAGATTCGCTCGATTCAAGATTCTAACTTTATGTAAAAATATGTGATTCGTCGGAACAGTTACTCTTTTTAATTTGACTCGACAACTAATTGTCCATGACCCTTTTAGCCAGAGCGCACATTGACACCCAAGACCAGATCGCTTAATTGGGGAGCCTATTGTTCACTGGCTACTAGAACGACCCAACGACCCAGAATCAGATGAACAGCATACGTCCGACAGGGTAGCAAATTAATATGACTCTAATTATAAAATCGTAATTACTTGACTGCCACCCAAAAGATACGGGTTTCAGACACCAAGCTGCTCAATAGGGAGCCTGCTATTAGCTGGCTACGGAACCACCCAGAGCTAACTCCGAGAGTCTGATGGCGCGTATAGTAACTCGACAAAAATTACAATATATGAGTAGCTGAGAGCTCTCGTTCTGATGTCTCAACCTTTCTTGGCGCTGAGTATAGCACTCTCCTGACGGAGTTTCAGATACAAGACCGCTTGAACGGGGAGCCTGTTGTTCACTGGCTACTAGAACGACCCAGCGATCAGGTATCCAAATGGCGTATACCCGCACTTCCAATCAAGAATTAAGAATCTTTTCGGCTCTGACCAGCGAAAACTGTTCCGGATTATATTTATCTACGACGTGTAACTAGCTCGACTTTGAAAATTGTTCTGCACCCTAAGCGGGTTTCGTTTGGCCTTTTATACTCGAAGTCCTTTCACTTTTCAAGGTTCTGGAAAACTACCCTCGTGTTCGACGTGTATAATTTTGCGTTAAGTTTTACATACAATTTTTATATATTTCTTAATTAAACATTAATTAATGAATTAAATGATTTTCTAATATCGTCAATACTGTTCTCTGGATAGTAATTAATGTTTTAAATACGCAAATAATAATTAAATAATGTATTAAGCGAGAAACGTATTCGCTGTCTTTTTCGCACGCATTTCTATAAGGATCTAAGCTATATGTTGAAGCATATGATGCTTCGAAATTTTCCATAGATTGATATAACAAATTATTATTTATCTGAATTAACAAAATAATATCCGACTTCGAGTATCGATAATTAAACTTCATATAACATTAGCTAACTATATGTATTAATGGATTTGATGAATTAATAGTTCTAATGACAAATAATAATGTTAATCGAAATTATATATTCTGTCTTTCTCTTTAAAGATTGCGCGCTAATTCCAGGAAATCTTAGCTAGCATCGTGTCACGTAGGCACGTAGGCATTTCGGAATATTTAGTATGAAACGTTTACAATATATATATTATTTATTCAAATAAACTACAATTTGATTTCAATTATAAATGATTCGATTTAACATGTGATTAAATTAGTTTCCCTATATGTTGACTCAACAAATAATAATTAATAACATCTTGTTTAACATTAATATTCGAAAATAAATATTCTATCCTTTCTTAATATATAGCGTATTCTTTCTATTTTCCTGAGTTAGAATCGTAGCACGTGTAATATTCTATATAATATATTAGTTGTTTAAATAAGTAAAATAATAAATGAATCTGACGTTTGATAACATAACTTAATTAATTAATTTGCTTATATATTCGCTAAATTAAATAGCTATATAATATTCATAAATCAAAGTACATATATATATATATGTATTTTTGTTACCGACAGTCAAAACTAAATTTCTATGGTAATTGACATGTCTAATGTCGCGGTCGGTAAATGAAAATTACGGTCGATAATAGAAATTAAATATACCTCTCGGAAACGAAATGAAAGTGGCTTTTAGACGCTTATGGGGATGAAAAAAAACGAAAAATTCTTCAGGGATGTTACACATGGGCGCCGCCCGTAACAGAAACTTAAAACACCCAGCTCTTATGTTGCGTAGTCGAAACCCTCCCTCCCTCTCGCCTCAGGCTTCCTGTGTAGAGTAGATGAAGGTTACCTGAAGATGCCTTCAATGTAGTCAATTCCCCGAGATATGGAAAACCGAACGAACGATTCTCATTAAGAAGGAAGCTTCCCGCCTCCACAGGCACTTGTCCTCAGTAGGTCTCGATCTGCCAGATAACCAGTTTAGCTTCTAACAAGGGAAAATCGACGATCGACGCGATTATGCGTATCTGTTCCCTCGCTGGGGCGAGTGTGTCCCGGAGTGGGGTGTGAATTGGTGTATCGTTAAACGTTATAAACGCATTTAATACCCTGCCCTGGACCGCCATTAGTGAGGCACAAATCCATCATTTAAACAATTTTGTTATAAACCATTAATATTATTATTAACATGTTTAATTCACTTTACGTAACTAATAATTGTGGTGGATTTCACATCTACGCTCATCGCCATTAGGCGGCGCATAAGACCGAGACTTGGCTTTCCCGTTAGTACTCAATGAGCCTTTCTATGCCTACAAATAGTTCCTATCCATCCCTTCCATACATCTCTGCGTCTAAGGCAAGGGCCTGCTAGAATGCCTTACTAACGAGTCCACTAGCAGGTCCTGGACGAAACGCTCTCCCCCTCTCGTTCATTTTTCTTAGCTCTTCCAACCGCTAGCCGAACCGCCAAACAATAAATGTAAAAAATTGATTTTATTATATTTTGAGAATCGCATATCGAATTACTGTCGACTCAAGTAATCTTTCAAGTTTTCGTCCCCCACATTAAAGTTTGAAGATCTGATGTCAGATTCGGATTCAGCGACTTAAAACCCCAATATATTAAAAGCATCGAACAGTTAAAAAGTATAGTTTCACAAGCTGTTTTATGCGTAATGTCAAACAAGTGCGATAATTCAGGAGTCGTTTATCCCGAAATATGTATATAGAAAAAAAAAGATACATGTTCCTCAATGTTCCTAAAGTTTTAATAAATTTTACTTGGATCAGATTAAAACTGATTTTTTGCAGTAAGAAATTGGTCACTTTAAGGGTACTTGGCGCCCTAATTTTCACTCCCCTTCCAACGTACCTAGGCCGATTTTCATCTTCTATCGAAAGATACTTTCATACCAAAACTTATCAAAATCGCTTCATTGGTCGCAAAGATATCGCAATTTTTCCATTTTACCCCACCATTTTGAGGGTCATTTCATGCCCTAAATGTTTTTCCGCAGATATGAAAAATACGTGTCCCTAGTTTTTTATGTATTATAACATATCTAAATTTCAGAAAAATCGAAGGGTGACACTTTCGTAAGTTTACTTGTAAGTGTTTAACTCCGGTCACAAATTTTGAATTTTTGTTGTCTTTACGGACATTCTAATGAAAATCTCATAAAATATCGAATAATGTAAAATTGTATCATAATTATTGAACTAGTCTGTTTTTATCATAAAAACGTCAGAGGTAAAACTTACCAAATCAGAAATAACGTTTACGACATAACGTCAATATAATACGTAACTAAAATGTAAATATGTAAAGATAATGCTTGTTGATTATGATATGCAAATTGTTGGATGGATTATAAACATGTGATACGCAATGAAGCCTCAATAAAAGCGAATCTTTCGAGACTAAACTTTCGCTCGTACGCTTCATTCAAATTTATCAAACGAAGAAAAGGACAGCAAGCAAAAATAATGTCCACATGAGTTGTTATGTAAACACACAGTAACATATCGGTGGAACCATACTAATGCAAAAGTAAAAGTCTTTTATTCTTAATTTCTTCATTAAACTTTTATCAACATAATTGTGACATTTTTTCTTATTAAAATGAGACCAAATCCTACGTAAATCGGAATATATTTACTTGAAATTTCAAGAGTTTTGCGTATACCGAGGGCATTACTATAATAATTTATTATAAGTAAATATCTCCTGAGCTACATCGTGTTTGGTCCCATTTTTATTAGGAAAATGCCACAAATATATTAAAAAAAGTTTTAGAAAACAATCACGAAAAATAAAAAAGATAATAACGCATTATAATTGTAAACAACACAATAGGCTTTTGATCTTCGCTAATTGCCACAATCGCAGTTTCATCTTTTTCACTTCTCATCCTTCTCTGCATTAAAAATTTATTATCGTCAATTAAACCAATAAATATAGCCCAAACTATACCGCGTTTGGTTTCAATTCAATTAGAAAATCTATTCGTGAAAGTTTCATAACAACAAAATAAAGAATACAAAAATTTTATACTGACATTGGCATCGTCTGACAAATATACTCAAACCTGGATCACGTTACATTTCTCGGCGAGCGAGATTCATGGACTTCCTCCCACTGATGTGGATGATTTTTTCGATTGTATGGTGTAGATCATTGTCGCTTATATCGAGGCTTTACTGTATTTATCTTCTGCACAAAGTGTTTCAGTACAGGATTTATTTTTTTTAGTATGAATAAAAAGACAAATGTATTAAAGAACGTTTTCCGTCAAGAACGTGAATATTGTAGTGCATACATTTCAGTTATTCAAACTGAAGCGTCCTGAAGATGCAAAGAATATCTTACAAGGGACATCACCCAATTGATACACGCCAATTTTAATGAAATTTTTATATGTCATAGAACTCGAAAAAATATTTGACACATATTTTTTTTATCGGCGAACATTCACTTTGAAATGGTGAAAATAGCTCTTAAAGTTGGGGTTGAAAAAGCTATTTTCGCAAATATCTCGGGAATTATTAGACCTAGACAGAAAATTCAAAATGCACATTTTTCCGTTTCGAAAGACCAATAATATAACATAAGAGTATTTTTAAAAAATGTATTTGTTTAAAAAATATGTTAAAAATTAACCTAATTTTGAAAATGTTTTGTAACGAGGCACTTTTTCTTTTTTGGCCTCGAGACCACCTTTTGGTTACGAGAAGTCACCAGGCCCGCCGGCCTCCCTTCTCCGCCCAGGCGACATCCTCGCCGCCGGAGTGAATGGAGGGATGCATGTGTTTTCTTTTCTCTTTTTTTTTTACTTTTTTATCATCATGTCCCCCCATTCTTCCCGCCCCCCTTCTACGCGCGGCGGCCGCTGGACGACGAGGAACCCACGTCCCCGGTCGCGGGGGCGACCGGCAGCCAAGGAAGAGGGATGCCGGGCCTGGGAACCAGCCACCCCAGCCACCATCCGAAGGGGTCCCAGGACCTGGCCACCAGGGGAGCGCGGTAGCCCATCCCCAACGCCGAAATCCTCGGGGAGGGGGAACCCCGCGCACCGGGAGACCAGCGACAGTGAAGAGGAGAAGCACGCGGGCTGCCACGGGAGTGAGACGCCGGGACTCCCAGCTATCCTTGCCCACCCCCAGTTTTGTTTTTGTATTTTTTCGTGTGTGTGTTACTGTGTGGGAGTGTGAGGACGCCGCCGCCCAACATTGGCAAAACGAGGAGGACCGGCATTTGTCCAGGTAGAGCTTAACCTCCTGGCGATCGGCGCCGTTCCCTTTTTTGTGGGTATGCGTAAGAGTGCGTGTGTGCGGGTGGTATCTGGTGGAAGGACCGCCCGCCCGGCGACGAGGACCCGTGAGGCCGCGTACCGTTACAGTTATTTTCGCGCCTCCGCGCCGTGCCGTGTCGCGCCGCGTCGTTCGGTACCGGTCCCATAATTTCTCGTTCTTACTCGTTTTTTTTTCTTTTTTATATTTCGAGTTTAGGACCAGCGTCCCCCTTTTGTCCACACCACCGAGAGGGTGTGCTCCCGTGCGTGCGTCCGCGTTTGTTTTACCGTTGCGGTTCTTTTCTTCTTTTTCTTTTGTATCGTGAGCCCCCGCGCCGCGGAACCCCCTTCGCGTTTGGCGAGTGCGGACCTTCTTCCCGGCCGTAATTTGTACCGCGAGAGGCTCTTTTCGGTTTCATTAGATTGGCATATTTTGGCCTCCATTAAAATTTACTCTTTCTATACTACTCGCGGGTCGTCTGATTATTTCTTGACCCCCCTGATTTCTGCTCTCGCCTGAGCAGCCGGAAGGGCGAGTAGCCTGGACGAGTGCCTTTGCACTGGCGCCCGGAAATAAAATCGTCCGTGGTTGTGAACGTGGGTAATAGGAGGGCCACTTTCCCTGGTCGCCCTCCCCCGCCGGGAACTCTTTCTTCGTTCCCCGGACCAGTACGTCACAGTTTTTACTAAAATGTTGAACTATTTTGCTAAAATTTGTAAGCGTCAGCTTTGTGTTAGGAAATTCCCAATGACCCACCCTAATAAGTCAGGGCGACGGGCACATGACCGTCCAACGACGACCATCCTGGTGACGAGGCCCGACACTGGGACGTCCGGGCCATAAAACAATCCCTAGGCCCCTGAGTTTCGCGAGGAACAAGGAAACCTCTCGGAACAGGTAGAGGGCATTCTGTAAAGAGCATCTGAAGACGTGACTTCGCCTTCGGAAACACAACTTTACCAGAATATATTGAACTTTCAAAAACGGACTTAGCGAACCCGTCGATCATTTTAACCCTTATCTTACATTTGCGTACGACGGGTACGTAAAGAATATGGAAAAGTTGAAGGAAAGAAAGTTAAGAAAAATTAAATAAATTGAAACGAATTTAAATTCTAAACGAGATAAATTATAACGATTTATTCAGACTTTGACGTAACGCGAATACAAAAACATGAGAAGAAATATAGCCATATAGGGGTAACGGAATTTGAGGCGTGAATAATACGATCACGCGATACTTACAAGGATGGAATTTCGGTCGGCCGTTACGCAGAAAAACGCTGGTTCGAACCATAACCTAATACACGCGTCGCGGCGAAATAACGCGTTTAGATCGCGATAACGGAAAACATACGGAGACCTGCCCTCGAGTCTTTGATTCTACTTTAATAAATTTATCTCTCAAAACTTACACACTGACATCGGTAAGTCGTGAGCGTGCCACAAGCAAAGTCGTTTTCCGTGGGAATAAAATTAATTCCATTCTTTAACAACTCGCTCGTTTTAACAACTCTAGTTGCTTTCGGACCTGAGTGCCATTCGGAAGAGAGTTCGAAACATAAGATTCGTAATTTCTAACTCTTTGCGAAAAATGTGCTCGTCCTGGGAGTTGTTCTTACCAGAAAAGATGCGACCGATTTTTGAGATGCGAATTTTTAAACTAAAACTTTTTGTAAAAATTCAACAAAGGTATCGTTAGATGTTGGTATTGGTATCTCTCTAGGCTACAAATAAGTTGGTAGCGATATTAAAATATGCAGTCTTTTGTTTATCAAGTCTTCGTTGCCACGTTGCTGCGTGAATTCACGCGTCTTCCTTGTATTAACTATCGTATTTCATTTAGTAACATTAATCTGTGTAACTCTGTCAATTTTTGTGGGTTTCATTAGTAAAAAAGGGTTGCAAAATTTTTCGTGATAAAGGGTTGAAAACTAAAGACCTGAAGCTTCAAAATGACTACCCTTGTTGTTTCGTACGATCATTTTTAACGGAGGCAGAACAATTTGAATATGACTTAAAATTTTCAGAAATTTTTCTGTTCTTTTAATTCTTTCGAGTAGTATATGTACATCTATACATATACAATTAATCGATTACAAATATCACATACGTGATCAATAGTACCAAAGAAAAAATACGGATATATCTGTAAGAGGTAAACGAAAAATAAGAATATTTAACTATTTAAATAATGCCAGAATTTAATAATTTAAAAAAATACATGAGCGAGTGGTGAAATCACAATGACGAATTAAGACTTATTTATAACAAAAGTCCTCGCAACCAACTCATATGATTGCTACATCGGCGCGCTCCCCAAAACGGCTGCATCGATGCCCAATCGATGTATACAATCGATATACAATCATGCCCACACATTACATTCATACGGTGTCCAAAATAAAATATACACAATTGTAGGAAGTCAAACCGTTAAGAGTTTGAACAATGCGACAGTTAGAAGCATATAAAGAAATGCAAAAACTAGCTGTCGTTAGGGCCGTACATCAGCTGTCGATCATCGACACCATAAACAAAACGACAGGTAAATGACCGCGAGAACGAGTGAAAGAGAGTGCGAATGAAAATAAGAGTGCGAGAGAAATATTAGGAGCGATAACCTCAATATCTGTGTATGTGAGAATGTGAGTGAGTGATTTGTATATTTAGGAAGGATGCATGAGGACAAGTCAGTCGTTTTGCGAGAATAGAGAGACAGCGAGAAAGAGAGAATAAGTGTGATCAAGTTAGCGAGAAACAGCGAAGTTATAGACTTTAATTAAATTAAGATTATTTTAAACCTGCTTTGATTTATTTCAATCCCACACAATCATGTTCATACAAAAAATGTTTACATATCGGAATTTTTAATTTCTCTCATACAAAAATTATTACTATGGTTGGAGTTATACGCACAAATTATACCTTCCGTTCGTTGCATGATTCATTTCTAAACATAATATTCTGGCAATTGTATTATATTACATTTTTTATACCCGACAGGTATTTATGTGTCCCGTGTTACGAGCGCGTACTAATGATAGTAGTATTCGATAGTAGTATCTAAAAGCGTGAATTTATCTGTTATACCGACGCGTTATCGATACGCTTGTTCATGATCACGATCGACCGTCATAGCCGAAGCTGTCGCTCTCGCGTCTGGGCGCGCGCTATTCTCGCGCTCTGATTGGTCAGTGTTTTTCCTTAATAACTCAAAAACGAAGCTTCAACCCCAATTTTTGCAAAGGAAAATCTTGTTCAGAATGACGTCCTCTACTACTCCTTTCAGGGAGTAACACTAGTTACGAGACACCCTGTATATTGTTTTTGAATACGGAAAAATTTCGCGCGTAGAATATCAGACCTTGTACTTACGTTAGATTTACAAATTAATTTATACGCGTGGAAGACAATTATCAAAATGTGCTCTTTAATTTATATAATCAATTGTCCGCACATAGGTATAAAAAAGTGTTTAAGTACGCATGATTACGGTGTGGTTACATCATTAGCAGACCGGAACATTTTGATAATCCCGTTGACTTTAGATTCAATCAAATTGGAACCATATATTGCTTAAAGTGTCCACGGGTAGTTGCCGTAAAATGTTCGTGGTGTAAAAGTTATTTGAGTTTCGTACATTTTTTTGAAAATTTTCATTACTGCAACAACTATATAGAATAACTTTTATAAAATATGTGCTAACAAATATTAATATCCGTTTTAATTTTAAAATACGTAACCTCATTACATTTTTTTATATTTACCACCATTTATAATAGTTTAGAAGACCGTTTCAAAATAAAAGTTACCATCTTCGAAATTATAAAAAAATATGATATTTTCAGAGTTACAGCAGAACCATCTTTTTAGAGCTTTAGCAAAACTAGCTCTTTTCAGAGTTACTATATTTTTCACAAACGCGGAACAGTTCTCAATGAACAGATACAATCCTTTAATTGCATAATCTAAATTAATCATAAAGTCATTACACTTTATGCACTTTGTGCACAATTTATGCGTTTAGGTCTTCCGTACATCGAATACTACTATCATCAGTACGCGCTCATAACGCGCGACAAACGGATACCTGTTGGGTCCCATATTTTGTAGAGACACCTATGGACCTCCAAGTACTTTTTTTAAATAAATTAGTACAAAAATGTAATATAATAGAATTTCCAGAATATTATATATAGACATTTTTTTTGCACGAGAAATTAAAAAATTCCAATTTATCTGTATTTTTTTTGGACTTGTAGGATAACTATGTGAAATTTGCTCAAAATAGTTCAACGTTTTATTATAAAAATTTGCAAAATAATGTTTTAATAATTATTAACATATTTTTTAGTAAACAAATTTTTCAAAAATCCACTTACGTCATATTGATTAGTCTTACAAAACGGAAAAATTTGCAATTTGAATTTTTTGTCTGGGTTTAATAGTTCCCGAGATATTTGTGAAAATAGCTTTTTCAACCTCAACTTTAAGGGTTATTTTCACCACTTCAAAGTGGATATTCGCACGTAAAAAAATACGTGTCAAATATTTTTTCGAGTTCTATAACATACAATAAATATCATCAAAATCGGCGCATAACAATTGGGTGATGTCCCTTGTAAGTCCTGCGGGACGCGAATATGCGTCCAAAAAACATATAGCGATTGCAGACCACGATTTCTAACCAGGACTCACTACCAATGTTGTCGTTGCTGTAACGTTTTACGTTCCAGAATATAACCAATTACGACATAAAATTAATTAATAAATGAATTTTATTTCTTTAACTAATGCATCATTTGTATCAATTATGAATCTGAATCTATTTAAGATTACTTAATAAATGTACTGAAAAAAGAAGGTATGGAAATTCGAAACGGAAAGTACTTTTTTAAAGGAATGTATCAGCCGTTGCTTTTTTAAGTACGGTGCACCTCACCGAAAAATCTGAAAAAATTACGTAATAATAGTTGTGCCAATATGTAACCATCGCATTAATATAAATGTAGTGTTTCGACATTTTCAATAAAAAATCGCATTTTTCCCTATTTTTCTCGGTTTTTGATTTGTTACAGCTATAATTTACAATAAAAAAATCTGAAAAATATCTATGATATGTGCTATGTGGACCTCAATATTTCAGAATTTCTTCAGAATTTTTGTACGAAATTAAATAAGAAAAATAGGCAAAATCCAGAATTTCGCTTTTCCCCTTTTAGTATCTCCACCGATGAGATAGAGGATTGAAACTTGGTGTGAAATGTTTCATTTGGCTCAAGGGCACATTTGACTACTTTATCCGGCTAAACTCTTTGATTATTTTTTTAATTAATCCAACAATAAATGGATGTTGTAAATTAGTAAATATGAGTAACAATAGCACTCAATAGTAGTATCCTTTATAGTTTTACTTACATATGTTTACACTACATGCAAAATTAGTGTAGTATCGTAATTTTGCGAGACGTTAATTACGTAATATACGGACAATGCACCGATGCGTTAATGTTTTTGGAGGAATGTGGTGGGAGAGGGGAGGAGGGCTCGTGGGTTTTTTCCGAGCGGAGAGAAGACAGTTGAAAAATGTCGTGCGAATTGCGTAGAAGTAGTTTTTGTCTATCAGATCACTGTTAAATTTACCGATTTCAATAAATCATTTATATTATTTTCTATAAATTTGGGGGCTCAGCCGGGATTGAAGGAAGTAAATTGTGCCGTGACTGTGATAAGAGTTGAATTTGTGTTGTGAAATCGTTCAAAATGTCCGATGCTGGGAATGATACTATCATTGAGTGCGAGCAGCTAGGAAGTTTATGTAGTGATAGGTTGCAGGAAGTAGATACAATGAAGTTATACCAGTTGAAGGAAGAGTTGAAACAACATAAGTTGAAAACGACGGGAAATAAGAAAGTGCTGCAGGATCGTTTAAAAGCAGTCTTGGCACTGGAAATTGAGCATGGCGAAGATGAAGATGAATGTGAAGAAAGCGAAGATGAAGATGATCAAAGTGATGTTCAGGATCTATCGAGACGAATGCAGACGTTAACATTCAGAGATGTAGAGGAATCAATAAATACATTCAGCGGTGATAACAACGAAAACGTTCGTTGCTGGCTTCAGGAATTTGAGGATATGGCAAAATTGTGCAAGTGGAGTGATGTACAAAAAATCATTTATGCAAAGCGATTATTGCGAGGATCAGCTAAGTTGTTTGTGAATTATGAAAAATGTTGTAATAGATGGTCCGAAATGAAGCAGGCACTGATATCAGAATTTTCACAATCCGTAGACGTGCATAAAATACACAGGAAGTTGTCTCTCACGATTAAGAAGACAAGCGAGACGTATCAAGAATACATCTATCAGATGCTGGAGATAGGTAAACAAGTAGACATGGAAGTATCGTCAATAATTAAATATATCATCGATGGAGTTCAAGATGACGAACACAATAAAATGATATTGTACGGCGCTAAGACTATACGCGAGTTGAAGGAAAAATTCGAATCCTACGAGGCCATGAAGGAGAATTTGAAGGCGAAAGGCGGGAAGACTGAAGAGAAGACGAAGAAGACAATCCACGGAGTTACTGTTCGAGAAGGTGTACGAAGGTGTTTTTTGTGCGGAGACCGTAATCATCTCAGTGCGAACTGTCCGACAAAAAGTAAAGGTGCAAAGTGTTTTAAGTGTCAAGAATATGGGCATGTTGCGTCTGAATGTAAGAGTGCAAATAAGCGTGTGAAGGATGTGAGTAGTGTGTCGGAAGGATCACGGAAAAAGCGCTTGAAAGAGGTACAGATTGAAAATTGTAAATTAGTTGCGTTGGTAGATTCCGGGAGCGATTTGAATTTGATGCGAGCGGAACAGTATATTAAAATCGGCACTCCTAAGTTAGATAATAAAATTTTACAATTTCGCGGTATAGGAACGGAAAGAAGTTATACATTAGGAGAATTTTCGTCGTACATAACAATAGATCATATGTTGTATCCAATAACTATACACGTTGTGCCTGACGCGTTAACAAATCATAATTTAATACTTGGTACGGATTTTCTAGATTCCGTAGAACTTATTATGAAGGGTGGAGAAATTTTCATTGCAAAACTAGACGTGCCGGAGGTATTCAATATTAATGTAGAAACCGCAGTAGATGAAGTAGATTTATCGCATATTGTAGTTCCCGAACATAAAAAAGCGGTAGAAGATTTAGTAAAAAACTATAAACCCGATAAAACACGCGAAGTTGAAGTTGCAATGAATATTATTTTAACCGATGATATACCCGTTTATCAACGACCGCGAAGATTATCCCCTGAGGAGAAAGGCGAAGTAAATAAACAAATAACGTCGTGGTTGGAAAACGGAGTTGTACAGCCGTCTCATTCCGATTATGCCAGTCCTATAGTATTGGTGAAGAAAAAAAATGGGTCGACCAGGATTTGCGTTGATTACACTGTACAACAAATTTTGACTTTTTTTTGATTTCGTAACCGCCACTATGAAATTCTCATAGATTTTTGCGAGCTGAATACGAATCTGAAATCCGTTTTTCTCTAGGACGTACAGTTTTTGAGAAAATTAATGTTAAAAAAAATTGCAAATTTTCAACTTTGGAAATTTTTTGTGCTTTTACCATAGCAGCTATTCAGTGGCTTTTTACACGAGAAAAATCTGTGAACTTTCCCGAATAAAACGATATATATTGTTATTACATTGTAAACATTTAAATATGTTTAAATAATGGTCAAAGTAAGAAAGATACCAAAAACGCACCAATTTTTGCTGATATTTTTCAATTTATTTAAAAAACTATGGGTCTAGGCGAAAATCTAACCATCGTACGCGATGGAGCAGACATTTCTGCTGAAGAAACCATCAAGCGAAGTTACAAAATCACTTTCGTTTTCATTTTATAAAAAAAATAGTTCGGCAAAACACGCGCCACTGCCAGTGGTACTCCATGTTGGCGCGGCGCGGTAGTCGCCCTGCCTACTGTCTTGGCGTAACGGAATAATTGAACGGCGCAACGCGTCAACATTGAGTACCACTGGCAGCGGCGCGTGTTTTGCCGAACTATTTTTTTTATAAAAAGAAAAAGAAAGTGATTTTGTAACTTCGCTTGATGGTTTCTTCAGCAGAAATGTCTGCTCCATCGCGTACGATGGTTAGATTTTCGCCTAGACCCATAGTTTTTTAAATAAATTGATAAATATCAGCAAAAATTGGTGCGTTTTTGGTATCTTTCTTACTTTGACCATTATTTAAACATATTTAAATGTTTACAATGTAATAACAATATATATCGTTTTATTCGGGAAAGTTCACAGATTTTTCTCGTGTAAAAAGCCACTGAATAGCTGCTATGGTAAAAGCACAAAAAATTTCCAAAGTTGAAAATTTGCAATTTTTTTTAACATTAATTTTCTCAAAAACTGTACGTCCTAGAGAAAAACGGATTTCAGATTCGTATTCAGCTCGCAAAAATCTATAAGAATTTCATAGTGGCGGTTACGAAATCAGTTGGCTGTTGTACAGTGTTATAGACAGTTAAATAAAAAAATTATAAAGGACAGGTATCCGTTGCCATTAATAGAGGATGAATTAGATTCGTTACAGGGTGCAAAAATATTTAGTACATTAGATTTGAAAAACGGATTTTTCCATGTATCTATCGAAGCAAGTAGCCGGAAATATACAGCTTTCGTCGTGCCTGATGGCCATTATGAATTTTTAAAAGTGCCGTTTGGCCTTTGCAATTCCCCGGCCGTTTTTCAGAAATTTATACATGCGGTATTTAGAGAAGTAATAGCGACCGGTATCGTGCGCACATACCTGGATGATATAATAGTTTTGGCTAATGACGTTGCGAGTGCAATTGAGAATCTTAAGACTGTATTGAATGTAGCGTCTCAGTATGGATTATTGATTAATTGGAGTAAGTGTAATTTTCTGCGAACGAGAGTTGAGTCTTTGGGTCATATTGTCGAAGGAGGATGCGTTCAGCCGTCGGAAGATAAAACTAAAGCTGTTGTAAAATTTCCGGAACCTCAATGTAAAAAGGATGTTCAAAGCCTTTTAGGTTTGACAGGGTATTTTATGAAGTTCGTTCACCAATATTCAATTATAGCGAGGCCGTTATCTAATTTGTTAAAAAAGGACAGTGAATTTAAATTCGAAGTGTCGGAGCAAGAAGCGTTTAATAAACTTAAATTAATATTAAGCAGTATGCCAGTTTTGAGATTATATCGCACAGGTGCCGAAACCGAACTACATACAGATGCGTCTAGTTTAGGGTACGGAGCAATTTTAATGCAACGCGACAATGAGGATAGTGCTTTTCACCCAATTTATTATGCAAGCGGAAAAACAACACCCGCCGAGGAAAAATATTCTAGCTATGAACTTGAGGTTTTAGCAATTGTAAAGTCATTGAAAAAGTTTCGTATTTATTTATTAGGTATTCCGTTTAAAATTATCACAGATTGCCAAGCGTTTATGTTAACGATGAATAAAAAAGACTTATGCGTGCGAGTAGCTAGATGGGCGTTGCTTCTTGAAGAATTTCATTATAGCGTTGAACACAGGCCAGGTAAAAGTATGGTGCATGTCGACGCACTAAGCAGAAATCCGTTGCCTACAATTATGTTAGTCGAAGAAAACGATGATGGAATTATTGTTAGATTACGCGATGCTCAAAAGGACGATGTTGATTTGCGAAAAATTCGTGAGAGTGCTGAGCGATGTCGAGAGGGTGGTTATGTTGTAAGAAACGATATATTGTATAAAGTAGTGAATGATGTACCGTTGATTGTTGTGCCGAAACGTATGCAAACGCAGATAGTTCGTCGAGCGCACGAACGCGGTCATTTTGGGACAGCTAAGACCGAAGCTTTACTGAAAAGGGACTACTGGTTTAAAGGGATGCGTTATTTAATAGAGAAAGTTATAAAAAGCTGTGTGAACTGTATACTAGCGGAGAGAAAGAACGGTAAACAGGAGGGTTTATTGAATAGTATTGATAAAGGGGAATTACCCTTGGATACGTATCATATTGATCATCTAGGCCCAGTACCTTCTACGAAAAAATCTTACCGACATATTTTTGCTGTGGTTGATGGTTTTGCAAAATTCGTGTGGTTGTATGCGACGAAGTCAACAAGTTCTAATGAAGTTATTAACCGTTTAAGAAAACAATCAGCGATATTCGGAAATCCCAGAAGAATAATTTCTGATCGTGGTACGTGCTTTACATCCGAGTCATTTGAAAATTATTGTAGAGAGGAAGGAATTTGCCACGTGTTAATAACGACGGGAATGCCGCGGGCAAACGGGCAAATTGAAAGAATTAATAGAACATTGATACCGTTAATAACTAAATTAGCTGCACCCAAACCGGAGGAATGGTACAAGCACCTCGAAACGGCTCAGAAGTACCTTAATGCAACGCCGAGTAGAAGTACTAAGACGACGCCTTTCCATTTGTTATTTGGGACTCACATGAAAATGCGCGAAGATCCCGAAATTAGACAGATGATAGAAGAGGAGTGGATCACTATGTTTAATATGGAACGTGATGAATTGCGAATGCGTGCGAAGGAAAAAATTGTTGAAGTTCAAGCGCAAAACAGGAAAACATTTAATAGAAACCGAAAAGAAGCAACGGAGTACAAGCAAGGTCAGCTGGTTGCAATTAAAAGAACGCAGGCCGCCCCTGGTCTGAAATTTCATTCAAAGTATGTAGGACCTTATCGCATAACAAAAGTACTTCGGAATAACCGTTACATAGTACAGAAGGTTGGAGAACACGAAGGACCGCAGACTACTTCTACTGCAGCAGACTATATGAAAACCTGGATCATCGACAATGAAGATGACTCGGTGAATGATAGTGATAGTTCGCAACAGTGAAAACATCTGAGGACAGATGTTATTTATCAGAATGGCCGAGTGTAGTATCGTAATTTTGCGAGACGTTAATTACGTAATATACGGACAATGCACCGATGCGTTAATGTTTTTGGAGGAATGTGGTGGGAGAGGAGAGGAGGGCTCGTGGGTTTTTTCCGAGCGGAGAGAAGACAGTTGAAAAATGTCGTGCGAATTGCGTAAAAGTAGTTTTTGTCTATCAGGTCACTGTTAAATTTACCGATTTCAATAAATCATTTATATTATTTTCTATATTAGATTAGATATCTGTACACTAGACTAGAATTTCTAAACTAGAATTTTTGACGCGAGAAGTTAGCATTATGAAGGATACTGATTGATAACATATTTAGCACTATTTATTAACTTATTATTTATGTGTCCATCAATTATTGAAATTATGATCTCGTCGTGGACAAATTATTTGTATAAACATAATACAACATTTTTACAATGTATTCATCTCCAGTTGTACTAAGCATATCGAAGCACACTTTAATAAGAATTTGTCATTTAAGTTGTTTAAATGGCATCTGATGACCGTCTAGTAAATAACATTAAATTTGACTGTTGTAGTGGTTACTTACATTCAATTCTATTTCTCTCCAGACTTTCTTAGTAGCTTCGGTGAGTCCGTTCAGCGTTTTGACTATTTGATTATCCGTCAAACAGGCTGCAAAATTAGAGTTATTGATTAATTTACATTCATTATGTAAAATTTATCGCAACTTATTAGATTAACAATAAAAGTTAATAAAATAATATATATTTCAAATAAAGAAAAATGCTAATATGCTAATTGTCAATCTAATGCAATCTTCGTTTTACTCACTTCTTTCATCCAAAGTTTGTATCCCAATGTCTCCTCTTCTTGGAAATCTTTTGTAGTTCATGTTAGATCGGTTCAGTAGGTCTGATTCGTTTGAATGATTGTATTCTTTGGATTTATCACGAAACATTCCATCGAGTAATTCAGATTGATGCAAACGTTCAAAATCATCTTCAATAAGACGTTGATTATATCGATCCAATTGACTCCGTCGAGTTGAACGATGATCATGATTCAATCCATAAGATTGTTTGAAGCTCTCTGATTTCTTTAGTCTATCAAAATCAAAATGGCTGTCATCGCCGAATGTATCTGATACTATATTCAATCGATTAGTACGTCCGTTTGTTTGAAGATGATGATTAGCAAGAGACTGTTCAAAATTGGAGAAATATCCATCAAAATCGTTTGATTGTTTATGACTGGATTTTGAATTCGATTTGTGAAATCTTTTAGCTTTCGGGAGATCAGATAGGATGTTCATATCAGCCAAATTGTTAGGACAATTTTCATGTTTGAGTGCGTCGATGATGGACGACAATGGATACACATTCACTTGACTTCTCCTTTCCTTAAACTGAAAATATAGTAATTTGTACAAAATATAAAATTTATACTTAGCAGTAGTGAAAAAAATGTAATCTTATATGGAGATTGATTAAGATATTCTAAGCATTTATCCTATTCTATCCACGGCTATTGCTTGAATATCTTAAATATTTCATTTTGTTTTTGACGATAACGTAACATGTACCTAAAGCTGAATTCAAGTATTATAGAATAACGTTAATTGCGCTCAGGACATGAAAGGACAGTTTCCAGCTAAGAAACGTCTCTTATCAATGTTTTATTAGAATTGCAAATCTGATATGTGGTTATGGAGTGATATCAACTGATTAACTTTTTCTACTAAAGATTATTAAACGGAATAGAATAAAATAAGGTTAATAAAACTGTACTGAAATATAAATGTAGGATTGAGTCTTTTCGATCGAGGGCGGAATTAGAGACACGAGGATTTGAAAAAAAAATTACTTCCTAAAGAAAAGAATTTAATTGAAAAAAATTACAGAATATAATAAAGGACATTTAAACATGTTTTGACTCGTTCGACGAAAATAATGTAATTCCCCTTTGTGTCCCAAACGACGTAACGGCACAATGGCAACCACCAAAAGACGATCGACACCGACGCACCACCGTACCACGAACAACCGATTCCCCTTCACTTGGCCATTCCTGCCTTTTCTTCGGCCTCCGAAGAAATTTTCTTATCGGATTTCTTATAATCAGTTGCTGTTAGTCCTTCTCCATTTCCTATTCGCATGTTAGAAATTTAGAGTTTGTATAGATGCGAACGGTGAGAGCAGGCGATGTACGTTTTATCAGGGTGCTTTCCCTGTCGCAAGGGAAAGTTTTTCAAGGCTAAAGGATGATGAATAGCCGTCAAGGGCCGTGGTGGCGTTGGTGTCCTCACGGCCAATGTTTTACCGAAAAGGCATTCTTGTTCTGACTGTGGACGTGGAAACACGACACAGAATAAACGAGACCTTTTACCTATTTAATTCTTTGTATTAACTTTATAACTACCACTCGGTTTTTCCTGATTTTTCCTATACGAACGACTTCGTATCTGTTGTTCCTTTTTTACTTTCTTTCTTCTTACCCCATAAACGTAAGTTCTTACCCTAAAAACTTTACTTTAATTTTGAAACCAGTACCAAATTATGTTCGTTCAATAGCGACGACATCTCCTTCTTTATATACTGTTGCCGCTTTATTTTTCCTGTCGTAGTTTCGCCAATTTTTTTCCTGTATTTTTGTCAGATTCTCCTTCGCAATGCCCCACAATCTATCATACTCTTCGCTAAATATTTCTGCTGCTTACTGTTGAATGAAGTAAACATTTATTGCCTTTTCCGCTGTTTCATTTTACCCCAAACATTAATTCAAAGGGTGATATTCCTACACTGCACTGATAAGTACCATTTATACTTCGTTGTACTTTGTCCACATGGCGAAACCAGTGCTCCGGATTATCTAGCGATAACTTCGTTAACATCGGCATTATAGTACGATTGATTCTTTCCACTTGTCCGTTTCCTCGTGGAACTCCTGCGATAATGAGTATGTGTTCGATGTTTTCCTTATTGCAATACTCCCGAAATAATCCGATCAGAGTTTCAAAACGTTTTTTGTTGTACCGTTAATTTCTCTAGTACTTCCTTCGTTTTCATCGTCTTTGCGGGATATATCCAAGCTTTAGAAGAAGCATTTGTATGTAGTACTCCTGGTTTATACTTTCAGCCATTTTCTTCACTTCGAAGTGCCCGTTTTCATGTCCTTTTCTAATATCCTCAGTGTACATACTAGTCGGTAAAACAATGACTTTCCGATTTTCAACTTGTTTCATCAGTAGGTTATTTTCTACCAAATAGTCATTGTACGGTTCAGTTTTTAATACTTGTTTTATAGCGCGGATTCGTTCGTCTTCTTCCTATCTTCCTCACAACATTCCTATTAACTTGTCTTCGATTACGCAGGCCGGGTATTGACTCAACGCATCGAAGTGACGTAGCTGCGATCCCGACTGGTGCTCAACCTCGTATTCGTATTCTTCCAAAATTAAAGCCCATCTCGCAACTTTAAGCGACAAATCCTGTTGGGACAATGTTTTACGAAACGCATCGCAATCGGTAACTGACTTGAACTTTACATTTAATAAATATACTCTAAATTTCTGAACCGCTTTAACAATAGCTAATATGTCAAGCTCGTAGAAATGATAATTCTTTTTGGCGTCCGACGTTTTCCTATTCATAACATACACCGGATGAAACGATTTTTCTTCTATATCCTTCTGTAACAAAACCACTCCGTATTCTTCTTTACTCGCATCCATATGTAATTCAGTTATCGCCTTAGGACTATAGATACGCAACACTAGTTCGCTCGATAAACAATGTTTCAACACGTTAAATGATTTTTGCTGCTCTGTTTCAAACCGAAATTTCATGTCATCTTTTAACAATTTTGATAATAATGGGCGAACTAATTTGGCATAGTGGCGAACAAATTTTCTAAAATATCTGGTCAGGCCCAAAAAGTTCTGCACTTGTTTCTTAGTTTTCGGTGTCAGAAAACATTGTACGGCCTTCGTTTTTGCAGGCGATGGACATACATGTCCGTGTTCAATCTCATGACCGAGATATTCGATACGAGCCTGTAGAAATTTCGACTTACAGGGAACATCACCCAATTGATACACGCCGAGTTTAATGAAATTTTTATATGTTATAGAATTCGAAAAAATATTTGACACATATTTCTTTTTATCGGCGAATATCCACTTTGAAGTGGTGAAAATAACTCTTAAAGTTGGGGTTCAAATTTAACTTCACTTAGAAAGTTTTATCCTAATAACACTTCGGATGACATGGCTTCTGTCGGTACTACTAAAATACTACTAAATAATTCACACTCAACTCCGCGTTAAACCGACCTACCGGGATTTTTGCGTGTTTCCGAAGCCTGTCAGTAATTGCTGTGTTTGGCACAAATTAACACCTTCTAGTTTCTTATATATGTCCTTTCTGATTCAGCTCGCGTCTAATTATAGCATTACTGTCCATACTTCGTACACAGTTCACGGATTTACTTTTTCTATTTCCACTTTTTTAGAACACTTAAGCGAAATATGGCCGAATTCATTGCACGTGAAGTACTTCAGACTCTTGTCTTTATTAATACAGTCTTTCACAGCATGTGCAATCAAACCACCTGCCGTTTTTCCCGCCCACCGAGGAACTACTACCTTCGTTTCCTTTTCTTCCTCTTTCTTCATTGATACCTTTTTTTGATCGACTCTTTCTTTTAATCTATCATATGTTTCAAGATTTCTTTTCAATGCATGCAAGCTTTTAGCATTATATAAAATTGCTTTGTTTGATTCGTTGTTATCTGGTATGCCATCTATTATACAGGGTGTCCGGCTACTGGTGCATTTTACGGAGGGGTAGCTGGGGTGTCACGACAACACATTTTCATTGAAGCAGGATTATTTTTGAAGAATAGGTGAGTCTGATACAAATTTACTTATCGCGTATTCAGGAAAAATGAATAAGTGAATATTATTTGTAACTGTTCTGTTCATTCTTTAACTGAGGTTTGACGTAAGGACTTCTTATTAAACGTTTAGACTGTCCCGGCGCATAGGCACTTGATCATGATCGCGTTCGACTGCAAAGCTCTCGTTTCTAGGCGCGCATAATCCTCGCGCTCTGATTGGTCCGTGTTGTTCCTTAATAATTCAAAAACGCCATCAAACCCCATTTTTGCAAAGGGAAATATTGTTCAGAATGACGTCCTCTACCACACATTTCTGGGAGTTACACTAGTTGTGAGACACCTTGTAGAGTAGGACAACACGTAACGGTTCAAAGGAGATAACCACAAGATAAGAGACTCAGTTCATCATGGGAAGGCCCATATGAAGTCATCGGAATAATCAAGCAGCTACCATCAGGAAAGAAAATAGATACGTGACCTATCACTTATCCGACCTTAGCCCTTCCTTGTTACAGAAACAGGACCTGAAGGAGGAAACCAGGAACTACAAAGTCAACATGAGAACGAATCAATTACTGAACCTTCTGATACTGAGCATTTTGATCCACGAAGTATCGATGAAACCGATGAATAAAGTAGATATAATCATAATACGTATTTGAAACATGTAAGAGAAGCAGAATTATATCACGATACCTGGAAAGTAACCATGGGAATAGAATTCCCTTTATTAGTTAATAAATTATCAAATGAGGATAATATGATAAGTCCAATTATATTGTCTTAATGCTACGCTCAGTGGAATTACATTAGCGTAATTTTTTACTGTTTCAAGGTTTAGGACTATTTTTATTCATTAATATTTATTGATGATTCAATTACACTAAAATATCTTTATAAATTAATAAGACAATTAATAATGAATGAAAAAGACCTGAATTAATGTGATCACCCTTCGCTTTCATAGTCTCAACTAACAGATTGTTTCTCATATGTCAGAATCTCAATATTAACAGCAGGATAATGGACCGTGAGTAATCAATAAAAATGAATTGTATGTGATTCGAAATCAATTCACTATTTAAACGTGTTACACGAGTTAACAGCTGTACGTAATAAAGCAGTTAGCCTTGATCTGACTGTCCATATTTAGTAAGCCATCATCCTACGGTCACTAACGTCATCGGTGGTCTGTCAGCAATCATAAAACTTCCATAACAACAAAAAATAACACCAATATAATGATTCGACGTATAGTACAGTAAAAATGGATGGAATCTCCTTCGAGAAAAGGCAATATGTTCTATTTTCTTGCCGAATGTAAAATTACGTAACTGTTTCGAAATAAAAATTCTAACATGTCTTTATTTTTTATAACATTTGGTTATTCAAAAATTCATGGATAGTAACTAATATTTTCATGTAGAAAGGTTATAATAATTATTAGTTTACTTCTTAAATAAATTATTTTCTCAGAAGACTAATTATACAATCATATTCATTATTTAAAATATGCAAACCATATATTCGTCTTTTTCTAAGAAGCCAATAGAACTAAATATCGAAATTATGAGAATATCGCCACTTAAAACAAAATAATTATAATTACGTAAAATTATAATCTTACAAGGGAACATATTCAACCAGGACACACCGATTTTAATGAAACTTATGTGAATGATAGTTCTCAAAAAAATATTTGCCACGTATTTTTTTATATCGGGAATCGTGCACATTGAAGGGGTGATAATAGCCCTCAAAGTTAAAGGCTCAAATCATATTTTTGGGAATATCTCCGGAATTAAAGAAGATAATTGGAAGCTTTTTTTTGAATTGTGAGTCTTTAAATAAAGAATTCTTCTGCATAAAAAATTTTAATAAACTTTATTTGTTTAAATAATATTTTGAAAATTTATAATTTTTGTTTAAATTTTTTTACTACTTAAATGTTGATCTATTTTTTAGCAACTTTGTGTACGTAAACTATGGACTAAAATAGAGAATACGTGCTTTTCAATTTGTTGTTTTTAGCAATGTTTATTAGATATATAATTTGAAATCACCCCCTGTGAAGAGGGGCAATCAGCATTTTTATTAAAAATATCATAATTTTTACAATCTTTCACAATATTCTGGTCATTACATGCCTCTTCATATGCCGTTAATTGATTTCACAATGATTATTGTAAGCATCGCAAGTCTGAGTGTGACGCTGTTCTAATCATCGCCGCAAGGAACATAGGCTTTTATGGCCAATACTTTTTTTATACCGATTTTGTACTTTTACGACCGTAAGGTCTTCAGTCCAAATACAATATTTAGAATTTTTGGAAATTGAGATTTTTAAGAAATTAGGAAAACAAAATTAAATTAAATTACTTTTTAACAATATTGGCCATTTAAAAAAATTTAAACAAAAATTATAAATTTTCAAAATAAATAAAGTTTATTAAAATTTTTTATGCAGAAAAATTCTTTATTTAAAGACTCACAATTCAAAAAAAAGCTTCCAATTATCTTCTTTAATTCCGGAGATATTCCCAAAAACATGATTTCCGCCCTTAACTTTGAGGGCTATTATCACCTCTTCAATGTACACGATTGCCGATATAAAAAAATACGTGGCAAATATTTGCTTGAGAACTATCTTTCACATAAGTTTCATTAAAATCGGTGTGTCCCGGTTCGATATGTTCCTTTGTTAGTTTCAATTCATTTTCAAATTTTATAATTCCAAAATTGTTTATAATTTAAGATAGAATTAATAATTATTATTACATACTAATATGAGTATTATTTTCAAATTGGCAAATATAGTTATATTTATTAAATATATTTATTTTTTTGTAGTGCAAAAAAGGTGGATGCTTATGAAACTAATGGCGTTATCAGAAGCTTTACTGTTATAAAAATTATGTAAAAGTCTATGTTACAACCTCCTATTACTTGATTTGAAGTTTATGTATTATTTATTTATTATCATTTTACGTCAAAGGTAGCCTAAATAATCAAGTTCCTATTAGTTATTTATGTAATACACAAAACGAATTGGTAGTAACATATATGTTAAATAATTAATTTTATTAAAGGAAACGAATACGAAAGATACAAAAATATAATGAAAATCAACTCCATTTTGTAATAAAATTTTGTTATATTTCATAGTTTTTGATATGGTTCAATTATCTCTATTTCAATCAACTTCTTATTACATATCTTCTTTCAGAAATAAGACGGTGAATTATTTATTTCAGGTCCGTTCCTTTCAAGTTGAATATCAATAGCTGTCAGTGAATTTTATTTGCAATATCGGTTATTAAAATGTGTAATTAAATCGATGTGGAAAGATATATAATGCCAGTCAAAATTGTGAATTCAGTACTATTTCACATTAATAAATAGCTATTGAACAGCCATAATTAATAAACTATAACCATACACAATAAAACAATATATTTGTTGTTAAATACACAAAAATAAATCAATTTTGAGAGGACTAAATTCAGAATTTAATATCTTGTTGGATACCCTTCGTTTTTTAAAACTTTGCTTTTATATCTTTTGCTTTTTATATCTGGTTCTGTTGTAACCTACCCATTTTACAGAACATGTACATTATAAGGTAATAAATAAAGATATAAAATATAAAACCATTATTGTAAATTCCTTATACAAATTGTAGAAGAAATACGACCAAATTTAAAGAAAAAATGTTGACTTTACTTATAATAATTATATGTTTCGTTAAAATTCGCATATAAGTTCATGTATTATCTTGAATACTTATTAGAAAGATGAGTATAAGCCATGTACTTCTAAATCACATTATTTAACAAAAAGAAACCTCCAAAAGACATTTATATCCGTGTCTCGAAAGCACAATATTTTTTCTTAATCACTGCATTAGTATAATAATATAAATAATCTGTCATTTTGAATACTAATAAATATTCGTTGATGTGGAGAAAGAAATTACATTTTGTACAATTGAACTTACCGCTTCTATAAATAGATCTTCTTGATTTTCAGCTAATACCTTGAAACGTATCTTCAGTGGCATAGCACCTTGATAAATGCAATCAATGTAGACATCCATTCGTGCATCAGCTAAACTTTGATGCACTAAAAAGATTATGTTCTTCGTTGGTGAATTGATAGTTAAAGTATCCGTGTTAATGTGCCCAACAGTACGATGACCATCTTCATCAATGCTCTCAAGAATTACTGAAAAATATCATTCTTTTAATGAATTGTTAACCTTACAATTAAAATAACAATTAGAAACGCTAATTGATACATTCCAATAAAATGCGTTTATAACGACTGATTAATTCCTGAATGACATAATTTTAAGTAACCAACAGAAGTTTTAAATGTATTAATTTTTACTGATAATGAAGTTCAATATTGATAAAAATACATTTTCATAGCACTACTTTTACAAAATTGACCATTAAGATAATCTCAATTTCAATTTAAGATCACATTCTTTTACATTTCCACTTTCTAAATTTTAAACTATTTTCCTAATGTATATTTTTGTGTTTGAAAGTTAGATTACTTAATTTTAATAATTACACTATTGTACCTCAAATATCTTTGTTGATTTTGCAGGTAAAAAACTTTTCCTTGGAGAAAAAGTTATAGTATTTCAAGAAAATCATATGTCTCTACAGTACAAGACAAGATACATAAATACTATATTTTTCGACATTTTTCAAGTATTAATGTTTTTTTAATGGAATGACTCATTTCTCTATTCACTATAAAAAATAATGTAGCTTAAAGGAAAGGAAGTATGAAAACGGAATTCATTAGTTACATTATTGAACGTTACTATGAACAATACTAACAATAAGTTACTATTGCACGTTATACCTATAGCTTATGACAGAAAGTAAACAATAGATACGCACACGCATAAACGCATACTTGAAAGCTACATAACATTTTTGACATTCCTCTCTTGATTTCCTGTTTTCGTGATGAAATGAAGTTATTAAAAAAAAGTCGCAATGATGTAACTAAAAATGAGAAAAACGTCTTAACTGCATAATTATCACAACCAGTCTTCCTTGGTTTCGAACAATAATCTAATATCAATAGTTCATTTATATAAAATACCTTATTTTTACATGTCAATTCTCTTAGAAACTAATAGTACTTTTAATATTATAAGAATGGATATGCCTTTTGTTTTAAAAAAGGAAAGTAATTTACATATTTTCAGAATCTATTATCATCAAATTCATTATATATACTTACTTGCCAAAATCAAGAAGAATTGATTTGTAACTCATTTTAAATGTCCAACTTTGTATGAACTATGACAGATATATTATTATTAATTAGTATATACTTCTATAATTTTTAGAACTTTTCTGTGCGTACAACACAACATGAATTGCGAAAGAAGTGCTATTCCAACAGATTGTATAATCGTGGAATCTACCTTTTGTTAAAACAATTATAGAAATATGACTCACGTATTTTCATCAATTGTCGAAATAGTCATATCTATTAACAAAACTCATGATATATATGAATGGATATATATCACAAATCATCTTGTGTGTTATGTATTAAGTTTATTTATATGATATTCCTACTGCATAAAACCTACATACATATGTCACATGACAGGTGACAAAACTGAAAGAATTGGATTAATATCCTGTTAAGGGGTTATGTGAAATAAAATACACACGTGGAGTATATCAGAGTAATAATTGTATTTATAAAGAAAAATCAAAAGGTGAAGAACTATTGAAGAAATCGGTGCTTACAACATGGACGCACAGTTAGAACTAACTAAAGAAAGAAACTGCCATGACAGTACATGATTCTATACCTAGAGTACTCGCAGGCCCCAGACCCTAATTAAACAATAACTGGAAAGGATGTGGGTTTTTCCAAAAACGGTATAAGCATGGTCAATACTTTAAGTTCAACATATACAATACATATTTTCAATAAATAATAACCTTTCAATAGATATTTTACTCAAGCTTGCTAACAATAACTACCAATCTGCAATTATATGTATATTTTCAACCGTAAAATATTACAATAAATTTTTTTATATTTTTTAACAAAGTCAGAAAATATCTATCAATTATAGTAATGAAAAATTATACATAGTGTGTAATAAAGTTGAATGAAAATAAAATCGTTTATCTCAACATTTTCATTCACATTTCTTTTCAGAGTCAGTTTGATTTCAGCTTCCTTTCAAAGTCTTTAATTTGTATCTTAAGAATTTCCTCTGATAAACTTGTACAATTTACGACCATCGTCTTTGTATCATTCATTTTTTAATCGGGGTTTATTGCTCGTGTAAAAAACAAACTGTTAGAATTGTATTTGTACTACGTGTATGGGAAAGGGATCGTTAACGTTGTTCAGTTGTTGTCGTTTAATGGCGATTTTATCATATCTATTATTAATTTCTTTTCATTGATTTCTATTATTATTAATTGTGCAATTATTGTATTCGTGTAGTCCTTTATCTTCTTCTTTATTCATTGAACGTAATAGCAACTTCGCTAAAAGAAACATACAAACATACATTGGCGCGCAGAACTATTGGAATTTTTGCCAAAAACTTGTAAATATTTAAAATATTATAACCTCGTAACCAAAAATCATATAGGGTCATTCCACGCCAAAGCGATCACTTTGGGACCTGAATATCTGCGATTTTGCTGTAATCACAATATGTTGTAGTCCATGTGAAATTAGAGGGAATTTAAGTCATCATTTTGCCGGTTTTGAATTTGTTAAGGAATAACAAACCTTCAAAGTTTGTCATTTTTGCCCATTTTGGCGAAAATAGGCTTCTAAACTACTCAAGCGATTTAGCTAATTTTTTTTTGTTTTATTCACAAAGGATTGGGCTATTTTAAAATATTTTTTTTAATTCCGTCAATTTGTTATAAAATGTCGAAAAATTTAAACTCGGTCGAAAAATTTAAAAAAAACTTAAAATTCGAAGTCAAAAATGTTTTAATACGAACAACCTTACTGATATTCATAAATATTTGTAAGGAATGTAATCACTATGGATTTAAAAATCGTACCTTTATAACGATCCCCCAAAAGTTAATGTTTTTCGCCAATTCTTTTTCGCCATTTCATTAAACTATAGATGAAACGCGAGCTTTGGACATTATAATAAGCAAAAGACATTGGCTAAGTGTATAAATCAGTCAAAATTACGCATACTATATGCACACTGAAATCATATTAAACAAATATACATTAGATGTAAGTCCAATCTTGCGTCCTCCACGTGATGTACTTTGGATTATTCTAATGTTAGCAATTCATTTTTTGCGTTACTTGATATAAGCAGTGTGTGAACTCGAATTCCTGTCTTTTATATTTACTGACTATAATCAATGCTTCAAAAATAAGAAACATGGATTCAGGTCTTCAAATAATAGCAGTGAAATACTGCCTGAATAAAGACAAAATTCCATCCTAGCAGCAAATTATCATTGAGATGCTACCGTGTAATAAAAGTTAAACGTGTATCTAATTTACGTTAGTAACAGGACAAACGCTTCATCAATGCTTCAAATAAATGTCTGATATATAATCTGATATATTCTGATAGAATATATCAATCTAATCAAAATTTAATAATAATGAACATGAAAAATGAAATTTAAAAGTATTCCATTCAGTTACTATCAAGTTCTATGTAAATAAATTATCAAACGAACATTTAAAATACGCAGTAATTGAGCATTTCGCGTTCTCATTAAAGGATTATATGTGTTAGTGTAAATGAAGGAATGTTATTACAATTTAAAATACAAAATCTTTACCTCGTTTAGATTGTCTGTCGAGCATCAATACTATTTTCGTTTTCAGTTTTCCATATTTTACAACAAGAAGTGTCTCTACCATCGCATCTGAGAGTTTCTTCTTTAATTTGATGTTCGAAATAGCTATCACGAAATCGTTGTCCCATGTTCCTTGAAGTCTCGCTGTTAACTCTGTGTAAAGTCAATAAACAAATTATAATTTAAATACATTGTTCTTAATAAAACTTCAATTTCTAAAAAGGCAAAAAAGAAACATAAAAAATAATCTTTCTATCACTTAATTTCCGTGCATTATTACTTCAACGCACTGCTTACTAAATTATTTAAAATTCTCATGTCAATGTTTACTCCAGTTGTTATTTTGCAATTCATAGCAACTTATAATAATATATATTTGCAGTAATTGTGAACTGAATCTTTAGTATCAAACAATAAGTCAAATAAAGAAATCGTTAAATAAGTTTACATTAATTAATTACATTATTCTGTTCTTGTTTTAACAAATAAATAATAATTACTATTCAATATAAAAAAATTTAACATTTATGGAAACTGAAATAATGTTATATGTAGACAGTATAGATATGTATAAAGTGTGCCGATTTTAGTGATTTGGTCAATATATAGTATATGAGTTTTTCATAAAATATCATTTTAGCAATTTTTAAATAAAGTACTATTTTTGTCGTATGAAACACATACGCCATAGTCTAAAAACTAAAATTAGTATAAAAAGTATATATAATATAAAAAATATTTATTTGATTTATGATGGATAAGGGGAAGGCACATTTACAAGCAAATAAGCTTTAAATAAAATAATAATAAACAGTAGAAAAATTTCTTATGTGAGAGATTAATGAAAAATTTCGCGATGGAGATTTTGTCATTGTCATCAAACATTTTCGTCGACCTATTGACTTCTTTAGCACTGTACTTTTAACTGTATTTCATTCTTTGGGTACACTGTGCGACATTTATCACTCGCATTAGTCCGTTACGAATTATTTTTGCCACGGTAGCCAAGTATTGAATCATATGTAACCGACGAATGTTGAAAATCGATTTTTTCAAAAACAAAGTCACGACCAAAAGAATTTCATATCATATCTTTTACTTGTTTTTTTTTTTTCACACAGAATAATACACTTTTTGGCTAGAATCAGAACTACCAACTCACCGTTATTTATAAAATAGAATATTAATAAAAATCGATAATGTAACTTTATGATTATTATTAAAAATTTTCGTAATTTGTTTTACTATAAATAACATATCTAAAGACGTTTTAATAATACAGTAATACAATTGATTAAAATCGAGTACATGTGAAAAATCAAGACAAAACTTTTGTAGTCTATCCTAAATTAAAATTGAGATTATTATATGGCATAATTTAAGAGAATTGTCACACTGTAGTATAATACAAGGGAAAAACGGGCAGTTCAGTGAAACAGATAGTTCGTGCTGTTGAGAGTTCAAAGAATTCTTAGTTCGAGGTAGAACTAAAGATCAATGTTGGAATTCTCCAAAGGAAGAATGCATACGGTTTAATTAGATGATTTTCAATAAAAAATGCCGATTGGACAGTCGACTAGGAAGCTTGTATACAAATGCATTAATACTAGTCGAGTGTAGCAGCTAAGGTAGCGGAGTATCACCCAGGTCAATAATACCAGTCTGAACATGGCCTAACGAACCAGTGGAAAAAAGCAGGAGTAATAATATTTAAGTGGTTACTTGGTTTAATAATGACACTATATTTTTAAAAATATTTTATATTTTTGTTGTTGATTGTTCTTTCCTTAGACTGTTCGTACATAATTTGATCCTAGAGTTGACAATAATGCTTCAAATAGGGTGATAATTAGTAAAAGAATAAAGATTAATGTTATTAAATTTGTTGTTATTCTTTTTTCTTGATACTTAAAATATCAAGATGTGTAATTATATATTAAATACTTTTATGTTACCTCGAATAGAAACATGGTAATTAATTTAAAATGGGCGTACGAAAATTAATTTGTACATGAATATCTCATTGTCTTATATTTTTCAGCATTCAGTTACAAGCACGAAAATGTTTATTGACCTTTATCCAAAGTAGTAAAACTTTCAAATTTGCATTATACATCTAGTTTTACGGATAGTTGCAGTATTAAATCTACAATATTAATGGACATTTTTATATTAAGTAAGTATAATCATTACTACGCAGGACGTTAGAAAAGGACTAGAAATATAAAAAATAGGTAATAAATATTCGTCAAATATAAGAAGAGGGAATTGATGATTATTTGTAAAAAAATATAAATATTCAAACTTTTAAACAATTTTTTGAATCAATGAATAAGATGTACGAAATATGTTATGGAAATAATGTTTATTATAAATTCTACTTCTTCTAGTATCTTCTAATCTTGCTAAATCTCATCTGATAGATTGATGACGTATACTCAGTGTATATGTTATAAATATATCTGATCATGAAGAATTCTTCACGCAAGAGTAAACTGCTCCTACAGCTTCTCGTACTCTTTTTTAGATTTTCTTCAATTATAGTTAAGACGAAAGCGTTCATATTAATGATTAAAATCAACCCATATCTTCCGAAATCTTGGTACCACATTTTAAATAACCGATTTCAAAAAGACATTGCTAATGTTTCATAAATAATTATAAGAGATGGTATTTTGGGTTTCGAATATTTTTGCACGTAAAGTCTTCAAACGGTTATAACACTTCTATTAGCAAGATTATACATAAAATGTACTTTTACCATTTTTTGATCATCAGTGAGTATTTGAACATCAATACTCACTGTAAAATATTTACATGATCAATTACCAGAAGTAAGTAAATCCAATATTGTCACTTAAAAAGTATTGATGTATGGAATCATTAAAATAATGAAGTACAATAGTTCGGTATTAAAATACTAAATTATACCACACTGGTTAATCTTTACAATTTTAACTGTTATATTATCTATACTGTTATATTATATATTACTTAAGTGTTATATTATTTCAATTGTTACACTACTATTACATTATTAACATACTAAAAGCATTGAAATATTTTATACTAGCATTAATAAAAATGCTAACATGTTTCTTCCCATAACTGGCAATCATGAAAATAATCGTTTCGAGTTAAACGACCACAGAAAGAATTTATCGTTCCAAGCATGCCATTACCGGATTTCTTACCAACTCGTATAGGGACTGGTTTGCAATACCTTAAACACGCTATGGGAACTAACTGCAGGTACAATGTCACGATACAATTTATGTTGCAATTAATAGTATTTTTCTAAAAATAAATAAACAATATGAACAACAGTAGATTAACGGAATATTTATGCATACGTCATAGATCACAGTTTACAAATAGTAATAATGAAGGAGGTAGTAAATTTATAATAAATGTTAATTTTTATTATTAAAAATAAATTATTATTAAATAAAAATAACAAATAGTCCTCTACGATTTTTTTGCTAAAAGAAAATTGACATACTACAATACATGTAACTAACGCTATTTCTGAGGTATATGTTGCGATATAAGTAATTTTTATGACGAATTTTTTTCTTCCTTGCAATAATTTTGTATCCCAATTTTACTTGTTCCTCGCATAAAAAATAATTTTCTTATGAAATTTTTTAACGTTGCAGTAAAATTAAAATTAAATTTAGTAATTAAAATGTGTTTCAAAATTAAATTTCACCTTTAGTACTTAAAGATTTCTAACACGAAAAAATTTATTCGTTTTACGTAAAAAGTAAAAAAAAATATTTCCTTTAACTCTAACAAGATTAAAAATATAAAAGCAGGAACTATATTGCAACTTTAAATTGAAAAGTTTTAAATTATCGAAATTCTAAACTAATTAATCGTTAAAAATATTAAGATTCAAAACTGTAAACTTTTTCAAGTTATTGACAAATTTCATTACAAAACTATCTTTAAGAAACATTGTATGCCTTTTAAAAACACGAGATTCTCAAACCTACAATTGGTTTTGTCTAATTTATATCAAATTGTTTATCAAATTTATTAATAGAATCACTCTACTTGCTTTCTGAATATAATCAACCTAAGTAGTAAAAATATCAATAATGAATCTCTCTAACTTACCTTTATCAGGTGTGACGCTGGAATCGACACAAACAACGAAGAGAATCACAACAAGAAACGTCGTTAAAATACGCATTTCAAATAATTTTCTTTCCTTTTTTGTCGCTTTCGTAATTAATTTTATATCGTCGCAAAACTAATTTGTCATACTTCTCTCACGTTTACGCTTATTCGAATGAGCACACCGCTAATCTCGAACGGATAAGTAGAACGCGGGGCGTTGGCGTTCGTCGACTGAGACGAGGAAAAGCCTACAGACGACTTTATAAATCACCCACGAGAGATTCCGTGTATAGTGTCGTTGTTCGTAGCACACAGGATGAAAGGAATTAATGTATCCAAATAAATATCAACTTCATTTTTGTGTTTTTAATCATGCATGTATTAAATAATTAGCAAGTTTAAAAACTGTTTTAACTATATAAAAAAGATCTTTGTTTATTTTAATAGTTTTAAATGGTTGCATTCAAGGAAGAATGTATTGATATCACAAAATATGTTGTTCCATTAGTTTAAGTGTATTTTTTGTAGTCTAATTTTGTTACACATTTTTTTACATATATTTAAATGTAAACGTATACAATAAGTATTTTAATGAATTTCTTTAAAAAATATGTGGCTTAAGGAAAATCATTTAATTTTGTGAATACATTATTTAGTTATTTTCATTTTAAGAGACATCATTAAAATAAAGAGAAATTTGTATTTTATAAAATGTAATTGAATGGACCATTTTTTCGAGAAATTTATTAAAAGTAAATCTGTTCATTAAATAACTATATTATTGACTTAATAGAATTTTATGCAGAGGCATCGAAAGATGGCGTACAACATGAGAACTACCAAAGTCTCACCCGAAAACAAATTGATACTTTGTTCGCATTTCTAAATTCTATAGCTTCGTTTTTAAGATATAAATTATTTGAAATTAGGAAAGTGATATGTGTAGTAATTATTTAAAGAAAGTTTTATTGAAAATTATTGGAATGATTATTACATTAACTGTTACACTTTAAATAAGAATTATTGAATACTTTGTTATTATTTATAATTAATTATATTTTAAAAGAATTATATTTAATGATGTGCACAATACATCTGATAAACGACTCTCTACTTTTATTTTCCGTTTTCTCGTTACGGAAAAACAATCGAACAAAAAATCATGCAATATATCGAATGATCGAAGAGATGCCAGTATCAGCGACTTTACCCGTGGACCCTATCCCACACTCGGCCATCGTACAGGAATGTCTGGCCTCATACATCGTTTTGTCCATCGACAGTTTCCTCAGTATCACTATACATATCATCACTACTATCCTCATTCACCCATGGTTTAATATAGTCTAACGCTGTAGATGTCTGGCATGGCCCTTCGTGCTCTCCAATCTTTGTTACAATATAATAATTGTTCCGTAGCACTTTAGTTATCTCATAAGGCCCAAAATACTTCGCTGCAAGTTTTAGACCTGGACCCTGCTGAATTCGCTTAATTGCAACTAAATCATCCTCACAATATTTTCTACCCTCGACCCTTTTTTTATTGAACAATTTTCTATTTTCCTGTTGAATCTTAAGAATATTCTGTCACATTCAAGCAATTCAACTATCTGAGGATCATCACGAAACCTTGGATTTACACCAAATAATATTCTAAATGGTGTTGTTTTAATACTACGACTCGGAGTGGTATTAAAACATCTTTGACATCGATTCAAGTATTTGTACCACTCTTCAGCTTTCGGAGCTGCTAATTTGGTTAACAATGGTATTAACGTACGATTAATCCTCTCGACTTGACCGTTAGTCCGCGGTGTACCTGTAGCTTGTAGTAGGTAACACGTGTTCTATACGCTCATCTTTACAAAAATCTTCAAATGCCACTGACATGAAAGCGGTGCCTCTATCCGAAATAATTCTTCGAGGATTCCCAAAAAGAATTGCTTGTTTTGTCAAATGGTCAATTACTTCTACCGAATTATAACTTCTTGTAGCATAAAGCCACACAAATTTTGAAAACGCATCTATTATAACAAAAATATAACGATATTTCTTTTTTGTAGATGACAGCGGCCCTAAATGATCTATATGGAAAGTATCGAACGGTACTTCCCCTTTGTTAATTGCAAACAAAAATCACTCCTGTTTACCCTGCTTTCTTTCGACAAGAATACATTCTATACAATTTTGCAATACTTTGTCTACCTTTTCTCTCACATTTCGAAACACGTGAGCACGTTTAATTACTTGATCCCGCATTGACTTAGGCACTACAAGACGTATATCTCCGTCAATTTCTTTAAAAACAACACCACCCCTAACTGTAAAACCACGAGCTTGTCCTGACTCCACCAACTTAAACATTTTCTGAATATCTGGATCCCCTAGCTGCGCTTTTTTAAGCCTACTGCGCATACTGTTGTCGCTTTCACCTACCAACATACATGATGACAACGGATTCCAACTTAACGCATCTACATGCATAAGGTTCTTACTCTGTCGATGTTCAATAGTGTATTGAAACTCCTCCAATAACAACGCCCATCACGCGACTCTAACACACAAATCTTTTTTCCGCATGGTTAATGCGAACGCTCTACAATCAGTGATTACCTTAAAAGGTATTCCCAATAGGTACACACGAAATTTCTTTAATCGCCAAAACTTCCAATTCATAGCTTGAATATCGTTCCTCCGCTGGCGTTGTCTTGACACTTGCAAAATGCTGATTAGGGGCAATCACAGGACGTGATTTCAAACTATATATCTAATAAAAATTGCAAAAAACAACAAATTCCAAAAACACGTATCCTCTATTTTAGTCCATAGTTTACAGACACAAAGTTGCAAAAAAATGAATCAACATTTAGTAAAAAAATTTAAAGAAAAACAAAATTTTCAAAATATTATTTAAACAAATAAAGTTTATTACAATTTTTTTCTGCAGAAAAATTCCCTATTGGAAGACCAACAATTGAAAACAAAAAGACTCCAATTATCTCCTTTAATTCCAGAGATATTCCCAAAAATATGATTTCAGCGCTTAACTTTGAGGGCTATTATCACCCCTTCAATGTGCACGATTGCCGATATAAAAAAATACGTGTCAAATATTTTCGTGAGAACTATTTTTCACATAAGTTTCATTAAAATCGGTGTGTCCCGGTTGGATATGTTCCCTTGTTAGTTAAATTACGATCTACTGAAAACATTTTCCATTTTATTGCACAGCGTTATTCAGCAGATTATAAAAACACGAACTGATCATAATGTGCTTCGAGACCTTACTTCTTCAAACGCTTATATGATGTTACAGTAGGCAGAAAAGACGTGCGCCATATTTTTTTATTGAAATATGAGAATAACTTTAAATTCAGTTTAACATTTATTTTGTACGTGTTATATGCACATTTACAATTTTATGAATGTTTTTAATTAATATTGTAGGATAGCGTAGGATTTTAAGAATGACGTCGCCGATACTGGCGCTACATGAATGTAATAAGTAATACGGAAGTAAATCGATTGATTCATTCAATATCTTTTTAATCTTCTGTCTTTCGCGATTTGGTGACGAGGTAGCGGAATATGTTATAAAGAGTTGAGAGTCGGTGTTGAACCTTTGAGTTGTGCACGTCGTGGAATAATTTGTTAAAACATAGTTGATAATAATTAAGTTCGTTATATTTCATAGTATTAAAGTGCAGAATTGTAGTTTTAATTATTTAAATCGTTCTTGTTAAATTCGTTAATAAAATTCCTATAATATAAACGAATTAAAACTTTAAAACTAATACAAATATAATCGAAAAATCTGTATAGCTATACAAAAATGAAAAATATAAATTAATATTAAAAAGCAAAATCTTCTTTTTTATTTCATTGTTTAAGAGGATATTTTTATCGTTTACGGGTCATTCCAAGCCAAATCAATCACTTTTTGACGTCACCATCGGCGATTGTGTTTCAATCAAAGTATGTTGGAGTTCATGTGAAATTAAGAAGGGGGGGATGGTGGTTAGGTCATCCTGGTTCTGAATTTCTTAAAAAATGATAGGCCTTCCAAAGTTTGCAATTTTTGCCCATCTTTACGAAAATAACCTTCACTTACGAATTTTTATTTCGAAAACTATTTGTCCAATTTAGCTACATCTTTTTTTGTTTTATTTATAAAGGATTGGGCTATTACAAAATACTTTTCTTGACTTTGACAATTAATTTTATAAAAATTTATTTTAATTTTATATCTCACATATAATTTAAATAAACTCTTTTTTTACGTTTTTTTTTCAACGAGAGACGTAGGGGGCTTATCTCCGTTTCAAGTAGGCGAGATGTACGCTCCGCGATTATGATCAGTTGTCTCAAAGCAATACAAGATGACCTCGCATAGATTAACCCTTTTAGTGCCGGGCGAAAAAGAGGTGCCTATGCGAGAATAACCGGCCGAATTTCACGGTTTTACTAGCGTTTGGAAAAATGCTCATAAAAACCAAACAAGAAACAATATTAACATGATTCAATAAGTAGTATATTAAGGACGAAATAGAGCACAAAACAAAGGCACTAGTTTTTCTACATTTATTGAAAATTATATAAATAACAAAGGTATAAAAGATCATAAAGAAAGTAAAAGTTGAGTTCTCTCTTACAAAACGTATTTGCACATACAAAAAGTCATCTTTTCATCATAATTTTATATAGACCATTTACTACAAGGTATATACTTTGCATTTCCAATATATTTTGTAACAAGATAAATAATATTATATTACAAAAATAAAATATAATAATAATAATTTCGTTATCTCCAAGCAATAGGAAAATGTCGTCGTCCACAAATAGTTAAAACGAAAAACTATTTTTTTTTTAATTCTCTCGTAATGAAATTAGACCATTTATAACGTATTATAAATTTATTTTGAGATAGAGTTCTTCCGCAATGCGAATATTAAAGCGCTACAAGGTGCGGACCGATATAACGGCTCTGGCTCTTCTCGCCAGTGCAGCAAGAACCGATATATCGGCCTCCGGCATTAAAAGGGTTAAGTGAATCTGTTCATACCTCGAAAAATATATTAGTAACCACTTCTAGTCAATGATACATTTTTGAATCATAAGTTCATTGATAGATATTAGTTTTTACACCAATTGTGCACGTTCTACAAAAAAAAAAACATCATTGCTTCATGGACATCACGAAAAAAAGGTGGTTTTCTTCCATCAAGAAGAGATAAGGAGTGGTTATGTTCAAAAGTATGTAAGAGATCACTGTGTAGAGTGAACTTTGAAATTGTAGGAAAAAATATAACGATTCTGGAGCTATGCACAGAAATTTACAGCACTCGTGAGGTAAAGAGCGGTATTTACCTACTGAACGACTCGATTCTACAATAACTAAACTAAAGAATGTGGGATTTGTGTGGTGTGCGGTTAAGGAGTGAAATCCACAGGTCAACACCTTTCAATAAGCAGGTTTATTCAATAAAATAATGATGAGTATGATTAACAATTAACAATTATAACAAAATAAGAAAAGTATATGTAAGATAAACTTATATAATGAACAACTAAATCAAAGGAACTAAATAAACTTCGATTGCATACTAGCAGAAACTCGATAAATTAAATAATACGCGATTCGTATGTGGAAGAAGAATTTAACAGAACGCAATTTCTAGTTAGTTATCTCGAACTCCCATGTTTTGATTTACAGTCAAGGATAACTCAACTACGCTTTTACAATATTAGTATGACTCGAAATTCTAAATGCCTATGGTTTTGTACTCTTTCAAAATTAACGTAGTTACAAAATCTAACAAAATTAATACGTTTCTAGCTCTACGATGAATCCTACCTAAGTCTAATTCTCTTTCAAGCTTGACTAGATTCGCTTTTACAAAATTTATAAGATTAGTACTTTAAATCGATTTCCTAACGCGGTGTAGACGACTACGTGAGATACGCCACGCAAGATACGATAGTGACAGAACAATATTCTTTTAATAGATTAAAAAACCTAAGATTGATATGAAGTTAAAATATTTCGTCGGAACAGTTACGCTTTCTAATTTCGACTCAACAACTAATTGTCCATGATCCTTTTAGCCAGAGCGTACATGGGCACCCAAAACCAGATCGCGTATTGGGGAGCCTGTTTTTCACTGACTACTAGAACGACCCAGCGATCAGGTATCCAAATGGCGTATACCCTCTCTTCCAATCAAGAATTAAGAATCGTTTCGACTCTGACCAGCGAAAGCTGTTCCGGATTATACTTATCTAAGACTTCTAGCTTGCTCGACTTCGAAAACTGTTCTGCACCCTAGGCGGGTTTCGTTCGGCCTTTTATACTCGAAGTCCTTTCACTTTTCAAGGTTCTGGAAAACTACCCCTATGTTCGACGTGTATAATTTTGCGTATAATTTCACATACAATTTTATATATATTTCTTAATTAAACGATAATTAATAAAGTAAATGATTTTCTAACATTGCCAATAGTGTTTTCTGAATAGTAGTTAATGTTTTAAATGTGAAAATAATAATTTAATTAGCGTATTAAGCGAGAAACATATTCGCTGTCTTTTCCTACATACTACGCACGTATTTCTATAAGGATCTGAACTATATGTTGAAGCATACGATGCTTCGGAATATTCATTAGATTAATATTACAATTTATTATTTATCTGGATTAACAAAATAATATCTGACCTCGAGTGTTGATAATTAAACTTAATATAACAATAGCTAAATATACATATATATTGATTGATTTGATTAGTTAATAATTCTAGTATCAAATAATATCGTTAATTGAAAATATATATTCTGTCGCTCTTTAGAGATTGCGCGCCAATTCTAGGAAATCCTGGCTAGCGTCGTGGCATCTGGCCGTAGGCACGTAGCATTTCGGAATATTCCGTATGAAACATTTACAATATATTATTTACTCAAATAAAATAACATTCGATTCTGATTATTAATGACTCAGCCTAACATATGATTAAATTAGCTTTCCTATATTTTGATTCAACAAATAATTATTTAATAACTTTTATATTTAATATAATTGTTAACGAAAATATATATATTGTTACGGATAGAATCGACTTTACGGGGAAATACCAGAGCATGAAGTAGTAACCAAAGACACACAGATGATCGGGTGGAATTAGAGGGGTTTTCAGGGGCGGCTGATCAAAAGCAGCAGGTGTGGGAGCCATACCGCGAAGCCCTACGTGCACAGGGAAACCTGTGGCTGTATTCGTCGAGTATCATGAGTGTTTCGGCATGAAAAACATCACCATACCACCGGGGGTATAGAAACTGCCCGGGAGGGGTGAGGCTTACCATAGCACCGAGAGCCACACTGCTCAGGAGAGGTAAGAACCCGGGCGGGGTCGAGCTGGCTCGCCCTGCGTCCCTTTGGCTATCCGCGAGATCGCTAGCACCCGAGAACGATAACAAACGATTAATTTTCTAAGAAGTACACATGCACGGTGCACGTGGCACAGGACACGTGGCACATGCTCTGAGATTCCAAGTAAAGCGCAAATTAATAAGTATTTGATGCGGCCGCGGTATGTCGGCGAATCTAGTGCGCACTTCGGCGAATAAGAAAGACATTCTTCGGCGACGTCTCCTGACGGGCATTTTCCAGAAACCCGGGCAAAAGCGCAGACCGCTCCGTTTGACGGCGGATACCGGCAAGCGGCTGGCGAGCCGCCGGTGTCGGCACGCGGCATGGCGGCGCGGTGGCTCGGCCGCAAAAGGAGGGGGGCGTAGTAGTGTTCGGCGGTTCGGCCGCACAGGGATGGCGGCGTAACAAAGATCGGCGGAGGGCGCGCCGCCGGTTCCACGTGGAATCGGCGTGGTTGCTAGGCGACGTCGCAGGGAAATGTTCAATATAAAATGCGGGAGGGCCTCGAGGCCCACTCTTCGGTTTTGATATTTGTGAAGACACTTCGGGTTCGATACTTTCGAACACACTTCTGTATTTGCCATTTGAGCACTTCGATTTCATCTCGTTTGCGAGTTGACAGTAACTTTGATTGTGACGACTCAAGTAAATAAACGGGTCAATTAGATAAACAATATTCAGTCTAATTACTTAAATTCCACCGGAGTTCGACTTTCCGAATACTCGGGGAGTTTGACGCGATACATATATTCTATCCTTGTCTAATATACAGGGTGCCTCACAACTAGTGTTGGTCCCGGAAATAGCGGGTAGCTGACGTTATTCTGAACAAGATTTCCCTTTGCAAAAATGTGGTTTGATGCTTCGTTTTTGAGTTATTAAGGAAAAACACTGACCAATCAGAGCGCGAGAATAGCGCGCGGCCAGACGCGAGAGCGATAGCTTCGAGTATGACGGTCGATCGTGATCGTGAACAAGCGTATCGATACCGCGTCGATATAACAGGAAACTATTAGGTGAAAATTAAATCGAATAACAAATTAAGATGTTAAGAATAATATTAAGTTCATCATTATTCTTAAATGGGAGATAATCCAATTAGTTATTGTTTATCCAGACCAAGTATATTATATTTTTTTATGCCTTCGAAAAGGAATAAAGAATAAATTTTCGAAAATTAATTTTCTCAACTATTCTAATGAAGCAAACTAATAAATTTCAATACGTTTTAAAACGAATGAGTATCTTGTCTATGAAATGAGATAGAACTGGAATGAAATAACTAATGCAGTAACTCACTGAAGTGAAATAAATCAATTCCTGCGTACGTTTAATTGTAAAAATTCACAAACAACTTAAATAAAACTTACCCATTGATCCATGAAAAAACTAGCTCGGATAAAAAATATTTATGTCACCGGTTAGATCCACCGATCAGAGCATCAACAGCTGATGTCCTGGCAGGGTCAATGAACTCTCAATTTATTTCACTGTCTCTTTCTAATAATCGCACAACATAAGCACGGCCGGCAAACGGACCGAATGAAAACGTGTGAACGATTATTCATAGATATGTATGTTTAACGATACTCTATATTCTTATTATAAGGTATTCGAATTGAGGAATCGATATTATATTATATTTTAATAGAAGACATTGTTGAACGGGCCACGTATCTCGGCTTCGTTCTCGATCACGAGGCGTACGTTGCAAACGGTTGCTATGCAACGGTGATCTGTTGATCGACTGCGGCTTCGATCGAGACAGTCATCGTTTATTGTCGAAAGACACCAGTCGAAATAAAATATATCATAGTTTTTAATCGAAAATTCCGCTTTCTTGCTTTGAAGCCAGTATAATTAAAATTATTTATGAATATTCGTTCACGTGTTCAGCCGATTGACGTGTCGGGCTGACAGTGACTAATTAGTGAAAAATGACAGGGAAGAGTGATAATGAAAGCTAATAATGAAAGATGACAGTGATAGGTGACAATGAAGTAAATTGAGAGTTTCTGTGTGGTGATTTATTTTTTCTAACGGTAAGAATCGGTGGATCGACCCGGTGACAGAGATGCATTTTCATCGTGACTATTTGCGGTTCAATGGGTAAGTTACATTTAAATTTGTTAATTATTTTATTTAAATTTTTATTTGTTGAATGGAAAAGTTATTTAATTTTTCAAAAATGAGAATTTGTTCTTTTTCATTATCTCAATATCTAACGAGAATAATTTTCCATATTTTATCTATTATTTCTTTGCGATAATGAATAAACGTATCGAATAAATTCGATTTATTTTGATTACGAAAGTAAGGACTAATTTCTTTATTTCTTATCCATGAATGAATGATAATTCAACAATAATCCAGATTCTTTGTATTCATTATTCAATGTAACTTTCATTTAACAGCTTCCTATTATACCGACGCTATACCGACGCGTTATCGATACGCTTGTTCACGATCACGATCGGCCGTCATATTCGAAGCTGTCGCGCGCCCGGTCCACGCGCGCTCTCATTGGTCAGTGTTTTTTGCTAATAACTCGGAAATGGAGCCTCAAGCAATATTTTGGCAAAGGAAAAAGCTGTTCAGAATAGCCCCACCTACCTCCCCTTTTCGGCTCTTACACTTATTATGGGACACCCTGTATATTTGTGTGTGCATATGTTAAGGTTAAAGATGGATGTTAACATAAACTTAAGATTAACCGGCTACTAGGTTTATCCTTGAGGACCGGCTAAAGTTCGATAAAATGTTATTTCTCGTGGAATGATTTCATCTTTAGTCGGTTAAACTGCACATTAGCCGAAACGCAACGGCTAAAAATGTATACGATGGATGCGCGGGGGCGAACATGTCGCGTGAGGGGGCGGAGGAAGGGGAGAATCCGTTCTCACGTGGTTAATGTTTTTTGTTTAGTATTGCGTCATCTTTCCTGGCAATTAATTGCGTGCGCATGCACGGCATGCGTTTGTTGCTATGGCGGTGTATCAAAATCTCGCGACGCTTAAAGCGAACTTTGACAGTAAGTTTTGTGTGTTACTGACATCAAAAAGAATTCATAATAGTTTTTATTTGAGTGACGAACAATACGATTCAAGAAGTCAGGCTGGCAAAACACGCGGTTAAGCGCACAACACTGCAGTATCGACTGCAGTATCTCCACCATTGGCGGCATAGAAAAGCTAATAGCATCAGTGGCAGGACAAGACAATAGTATCTTGTATTATGTAAAAGATACAGAGATGTTCGACGTGTTGCATACCATTCACATTGATACTGGTCATGGCGGAAAAAATCGCATGATAAATGAATCCAAAAAAAAGTACAAGATTGTCACACAAGAAGCAATATTATTGTACTTAAGTTTATGTGAATCCTGTCAAATGAAATTAAAAACTAACAAGAAATCAAGTCGATTTAATCGATATGCAAAGCAGTCCGGATAGTGATTTTAAATTTATTTTAGTTTACCAGGATTACTTAACTAAATTTGTTCAAATTGGCCCGCTACGTACAAAAACGGCAGCAGAAGTGGCAAACGTGCTTCACGACATATTTTGCATGTTTGGTGCACCATCAATTCTACAATCCGATAATGGGCGCGAGTTTGCCAACAGTGTTATAGCGGAATTATGCTCCAAGTGGTCAGGCTTGAAGATAGTACACAGCAAACCTAGACATAGCCAATGTCAAGGCAGGGTAAAACGTGCCAACTAAAATATTCAAAACATCCTCATGACATGGATGAGTGATGAAAAATCCTCAAAATGGTCGGAGAGTCTTAAATTTGTACAAATAAAGAAGAATTCGGCCTATCACGACGCATCAAGAGAACACCGTATAAAGCGATGTTTGGGAATGAAATAAAGGTTGGTTTAAAATCATCTTCTTTGTCTATTGAACTTCAAGGAAAACGAAACGAACGATGAAAACCAGACCTCCGAACTTCAGATCTTAGAAAATACCTGCACGCTTTGCAAAGAACATGGGGTTTTAATTGAGGACATAGCATGTTCCCTCTGTATAAAAGAAGCAGATATTGAACATAATTGTTTAGAAGCAAAATTAAATTTAGAGAACTAAGCCAACAAAATGAAACAAACTTCAGCTGCAAAGTTTCCAGAATGTCATATAGGCGATACTGTAAGAGTAAAGATACCGGAAGTAGACCGAGGCCGTGGTGATTTTAGGAATATTTTGTTGGCAGTTTTGGATAAAAATGACAATGGACTATACAGGGTGGTTCACCACATTTTGCCATCCCGATTTACGTCATTATTATTACTCATAGCAAACAATATTTCAGATGAAGTTGAATGGTTTTAAGAGGGGCACATTCTGATGGTATATTTTTTTTTGTAGGTAGACGTGTAAAGGAGATATGAAGGTCATTAATGTTTTTTTAAATGGAATCATATATTTTGTATTGCATTAGCTGATGCTCCTTCATATTCTTTACAAAAAAGTATTAACCTAATTATGTAAAAAAATCATTAGTTTAGGAGATATTTTAATTTTAATGTCGATTTACAGAAAAGGTTCAATGTGGCGACTATTTGCATCAGAACACTTTCTGAATCGAGAAGTTAATGACTCACTAACATTGCGTAGTGTATCTGATGTTATTTTATTACACTCATTGATGATATTGAAATTAATAACATGTCTATCTTTTGTTTTTTAGAATACTTCATTATGAAGTGTGTTAACGTTCGTGGTTGAAAATAAATTCGTTCGAGCCTTGTTGAATATTGCACGTGGTGTGCCGATTAAAATTTGTTCTAACTATACTATCTATAACTATTTCCTTACTCGAAGGATCACTTCAAAACTTGGAGACTATACAAAGCTACTACTAGTTGTTGCTGTTGCGAGTGTAAAGAGTCGAATGTCTATTTCTTACAAAAATGAAAGCGCGGTTTACGCGTACAATTTTTACAGAATAAGGGTGAGGGAAACAAATCTTAATTTCTATTGGCTGTACAAAATGTAATGGAAATGGTAACTTAAGTGACGTATAATGGGCCTGGGTTTTTCCCAAAAAATGACCATAGCAAGTAATGAAACCAAGCAGAACCTCGACATGAATAGAAACTGGAAATAACGGACTCTACTGCTAAAATTAAGGGGGAGTGTCCCACTTGCACGTCGACCGATTGGACGGTCCCGTTTGGACGCGTTCCAATTCGAAGCGGTGCCGATGGCGCGTTAATTTGGCATATGTTAGATTATATTAGGTTGAGTTAGGCTATTGTATTGTTCTGTTAGACCTGGGTAGGTCCTATCTGCATCGTTTCGAATTGGAACGCGTCCAATCGGTACGCGTCCAAACGGTACGCGTCCAATCGGGACTCGTCCAAACGGGACGCGTCCAAACGGTCGACGTCCAAGTGGGCATCACCCAAATTAAGGTCTCTGGCAATCAGATGTAAAAAGTAATAAACTAAAATAATGGACAGGATGTAACGACTCCTTGGGTGTTATCGCTGCTACAGGTAAAGAAACTAACCGAAGGTCTAATCCCTCGCTATGGGACTATATTCTAAAACATAATAGCGGGCCTAAACAAAGTGATAATTCACCGTATCGTCGTATTCACCGTATTAGATACATAACAGCGACTAAATTTCACAATAGGTAGGAGAGCAAGAATTATCAACACAGAAAATGTAAATATTTACGTTGATAATTCCTGTTCTCTTACTACATTATCACATTGAATTCATAATATTGACCAGAAAGTCACGATTTCCTAACAAGTTAGAATTCAAATATCTCCTAAACTAATGATTTTTTTACATAAATAGATTAATACTTTTTTGTAAAGAATATGAAGGAGCATCAGCTGATGCAATAAAAAATATGTGATTCCATTTAAAAAAACATAAATGACCTTCATATCTCCTTTACACGTCCACCTACAAAAAAAATATACCATCAGAATGTGCCCCTCTCAAAACCATTCAACTTCATCTGAAACATTGTTTGCTACGAGCAATAATAATGACGATTGAATGAAGAGTTATTTTCACGAAATCAATTAACAGCTTGTGAACAAAAATTCGTAGAATTGGAAAAATGTTGTCAACGAAAATGACTATTCGACAGCTTGCTAATGAACAGTCAACATCAGGTAGACAAGGATTTCAGCGATGTCATTGTAAGACAAATTGTGGTACACGCAAATGTCGCTGTCGAATGAATAATACTCTCTGTAATTCGAAATGCCACTCTAGTTTATCATGTTCGAACAAACAGTTCGTTATTATTTTATTTTATGACTTTTAGTAATAATTGTTATAATTACAGTTTTGAAATTTTAATTAGTAGTTAATACTGAAAAAATGTTATTTTGTGATTTTAAACTAATTGTAAGTATTTGTAATGAGACTGGTTGTTTTTATAATAATAAAAGTTTCCGTGATTAAACATGATTCTGTTCTTTCCTTTTTCATTTGCTTCTACATTTTCTACACTTAAGTTTAGCCGGCTAAAGATGGATGTAACTAACATTAAGGGTAGTGTAACGCAGTATTTGTGTGCGTAAACTCACACGTAGCGGAGCATGCACGTATAGGCGATTTGCGAGAGAGAGATACGATTTCGTAGTTTTGATCCTACGTCTCGAAAATTGCATAAATTCATTTTCTGTGGATAGTTTTAGCACCGGTAGCTATACCCAATACTGCGCTGCTATCGTTATTACGCCAACAAACATCAGAGATTGAATAAAACGAAAAATTGAGACGTAAGCGTGAGGCAGATATAGATATAAACAATCAAGATAGCGGTTCCTAGACACGATTCGCCATATTTTTCATTTTACAGAAAATTTAGAGATTCACTCACCGAAAACGATAGCAGCGCAGCATTACTGTAATAGTACAATTTCGCCTAGGTCCAATTTTTGTCAATTTATCACTTCTGGAAGAAATGAGAACGAAAATGCAATTAAGCACACTGGCGCCTGTCAACGATGTTCCGCCATACAATAATAGTTTCACGATTATCCGCTACGAGCGCTTGTAGTATTCGTCGCATGTTTCGTTGATGAAACCACGAAATGGTCGGTAACTGCATATAGTTTTCTGGACTGGGTATGGCACTGCGCATTGCACTGCGCACGTCACATAATTCAAATGTTCAGCTAAATGTAAATGGCGACTTTATTTACGTATTCATAAAAGTTTAAAACATATAGTACAAAAAGTAACAAGATCAATGTATACGTATTTATATACACCAATTAAATTACTGTTGGATTATTTATGTATAATCTTTTACAAAAATGAATCGTTGAGAATCACTGTTTTCTTTCTTTGCTAGAATTATACTGGCACCACCAGGTCTAAGGGCCTGTGACTGTTTAGAGTCGAAGGCCAGGGTAATAAACATGGTGCAGAGTTTTCTTTTGTATTAAGTGGACGCTAGCTTTCCCTTATAGAAGTCAGAGAGTCAACTTCACTTCTAGAACCGTTTGCATAGAGTAAAGACGTTCTTCCGAGCTAGCAATAATAAAAGTGAATATAATAATTAAATAGCAGATTATAATCATTTACCCATAATCCAATAATTACCGAGTAAATTACATTATTCATTTTCTTTTTTATTATTCAAATGGAATAATAAATCTCAATAATTCATAATCATCGATGATCTCATTTACGACTATAATTGTATCAAATCGGAGAGAAAAAATGCGATCTCGGTTGCCGGGAATCGAACCCGGAACTTGATCATCGTAAGCCAGTGATTTTACTCATTTACCTACACAACTTTTTTAAACTCTGCTCTTTAATAATCGTAATAACGTAATCACATTGTACCAAATTTATATCATAACAGAAAATAATACAGTAATCATTCTTATATACGCAAAAATGTCCTTTACGATATAAGCAAAAATATTATCCCTACTACTGAGGGAAAGACACCTCGAAACGTCCAAAGCTCGATCGCCGAGAAATGTTACGTGATCCGGGTTCGGGCATATCTGTGAGACAATACCAATGCAAATATAAAACATTCTTATTTTTTATTTTGTTATTATCGAAGTTTTACTAATAGATTTTTCACGATTTTCTGATTAAAATGCGACCAAACACAATATAATTTGGACTATGTTTATTGGTTTTTGACGATAAAAGTTTCTAACATAGAGAAAGATAGCGATTGAAAAAGGGAGAGACGCTGCGATTTTCTCTCAAGAATGGATGAGAGCTATTTCTTTCGATATTTATCGATATTTGCACATGTGTAGTGAAGTTCTGGACTTCCCATCGGTCGCTATCGTCGATCGTCTGTCATGTTACAAACAGCCATGGAAGCAAAAACGACCGGTGAGCAAAAAGTACGTATAACATCATGAACAATAAATAGAATAAAGTAATAAGTTATTATATTACGTTAAAATAATAAATAAATCATTTTAATTACAGATGGATGTTGAAACTGTTCAAGATAAACAAAACGAAGTTATTATAACAGAGAAGCCGCCTGATAAAAAGGCGGCGGACGAGGAAGAAAACACGGCGGAAAATCCGCCGTCTGTTAAAAAAGTAAGTAAGTAATTATTATAAATATACATAAATATTACACATTTTTATTTTTCTGTTTCAGATGAAAAAATTGTTAAAAAAACTTGTATACGGTCGCGGAGGCCGGGGTGGCCGGGGCGGCCGCGGCGGACACGGTGGCCGAGATGGCCACCGATATTATAATATCAATAATAATTTTTATTAAAATAAATTGATTTTAAAAATAATTGCGTATTTTTATTTTATTATTAAATTTTAAAAAAATGTACATATATCAATAAGAAGTTAGCTATATATATTTAGCTAATTGAATTATGTGACATTACATTACAGTTATCGACCGATTTTAACCTCTTCCTACTCGTTTGAGTGGCATGGGTGAATGATAAAAATGAAGCTTGGTATGAAGCTTGCTTGTAATGAAGCTTGGTATGAAGCTTGGTACAAAAACGAATGAGATTGTGTTTTTCTGGGATCGATGTCGCTATTGAAAATTCAAGAAAGAATCGTTTTGTTTTCGGAGCGAAGCGAAGTACTCATTGCATTGTGAGAAGCCGAGAATTGTAATTGTGCGTCGTTTTATTTGTGTTGTTTGTATTACTATTATTATATTAATCATATCTTATTTATTATCGTTTATTTTTTATGTTCTGTTCTTTTTAAATTATTTAATAATTTTTTTTTTAATTATTTAGTGTTAATTAGTGTTGACTATTACTTAATCCTATAATTATTTAGTTTTTTGTCGTTTATTTTTTAATTTCTGTTCTTTTTAAATTATTTAATCTTTTTTTTTTAATTATTTAGTGTTAATTAGTGTTAATTATTTAGTGTCGTAAATTAGAAGTGAAAATGAGTGGAACAAGCAATGAACAAGACAGTGGAAATAATCACTCAAGCGATAAGAAGAAACAAAACCGAAAATTATTCCCTTCAATGAGGAGGTATTCTAAGAAGAGAGGAACTCCCGAAAGGCGACGTCGTTCAGCTGCTTCGGAAAGGAATATAGAGGTAAGTGATGTTAAGATTGGACGAGCATTCATGTATTCACCGTACGTCGTAACTGCAACAGCACAAGAAGAAGGGAGTTCAGAAGGAACCCTGTCGGCAGAATTTTCAGACGGAGAAAAAGATACCTGGATCGTTGAAAAAATAGCAACAGGCGGGCCAGAAAAAACACCGTCTGTTTCAAGCGGATTAAGTATCGTAAGCTTACAGCACATTTTTGACGAAATTGAAAAAGTGGGCCATCATGCCGATAATCGGGAAGATTGCGGTATAAAATACTTGGAAATAACCGGCGTAAAACAGTCGAGCTTTAAGACCACAGTCACCGTAGTGTGTACTATGTGCCACTACAAAGGGGAAATCCAAAGTCAACCTGACGATGTTGAAGAAATGGATGTAAACCATAGTGCCAAGGTTGGGACCATGCTTAACTGGTGGCAGCTACGGGCAGATGGAAAAATTTCTTGCTGCGATGAATATAAAATGTATGTCGAAGAGGCAATATGTAAAGCATCACGATGAAATCGTAAATTCGTTGACTGCCGCTGCTGAAAAAGAAATGATAGCAGCGGCTGAAGAAGAAAAACAATTGGCTATCAGAAGAGGAGATATTCTTCCTGGTTCCGGAATCCCGCACATTCCCGTCGTTGCCGACGGGAGCTGGATGAAAAGATCGTACCGCACCGGTACACATAACTCCGCGTCGGGAGTTGGTGTAATAATTGGATATCACACCAAAAAAGTTTTATATGTACATCAGAGTGCGGAACAAAAGATGTAAAATTTGCGACTTTGCTGAAAGAAATCAGAAACGGCCACGAAGACATATGTGTTTTAAGAACTGGACAAGGAGTCAAGCATCCACCGCTATGGGAAGCGACGCAATAGTGGAAGGCTTTAAAACCAGCGTGGAAAAGCGTGGATTGATTTATTTCACGCTAATTGCCGATGGAGACAGCAGCGTACATGTTAGAAATAATTTCCAAAAAGGTCAAAGCAACTAGAAGATCAGTATCCTTTATAGGTTCTGGGGTAAGTGCTCAGTAATTCAACAAAGTCCTCTTACCAGAAGAAATCGGATAGCTCAATCTTTTCTACTTACATTCACGACCGATCGCCATGTAATCAATGAAAGTACACGATCGCTCAACAGAGTGGCTATTGATATACTTTCCGAGGTATAAACAGAGTTATTAAGTCGTGTACGAAGTCTTCTCGTATTGCTTTGAGACCAGTGGCATAAAACAATCGATCATAATAGCTGAGCGCGCGTCTCGCCTACTTGAAACGGGGGTACCCCGCGTCATTTTCCAGCTTGTAGTGACGTCAATTTTCGTGGCTCCATCGTTCTGAAGGGCTCATTTTAAAGGGGAAGCTTCAAAGAATATGACCATATTTTTTTCAAAATTTAACCCTTTACGCCCCTTATTAAGAAAAACGCAAAAAAAGAATTTGTTTACATTTTTTGATAATTTATAACAAATTGACAAAGTTAAAAAAAATATTTTAAAAGAGCCCGATCCTTCCCGAATAAAACAAAACCGGTTGAGTAGTTTCTGAGAAAAAAATTCGTAAGTGAAGCCTATTTTTGCAAAAATGGGCAAAAATTGCAAACTTTGAAGGCTTGTCATTCCTTAACAAATTCGAAACCGGCAAAATGATGACTTAAACCCCCCTTATTTCACATGGACTACAACATATTTCGATTAGAGCAAAATCGAATATGGTGACTTCCAAAAGTGATCCACTTGGTGTGGAATGACCCACAGAGATAAAGAAAATGTATCGACCGCCGAAAAAATAAAAAATTTATACGGCGATATATATAATATACCAAGCCACGTATTTGGCGAACATGTGGAGTGTAGAAAAATCAAGTACTTCTGTGACGGGAAAAGCAAAGAGAACGAAAGAAATATCGTACCCCAATTAAAGAACATGGGAATATATCAGCAAATCAACGATACACTTCGACCAGTAGTAGCTCATGCAGAGAGCTTATTATACAACTGCAACAATAATAGCGTTGAAAGCTTCAACGGGATCGTTGCCAAATACATTGGTGGAAAAAGACTGAATCTCGGGGAAAGAGGTTCGTACACGGCAAGATGTGGTGCTGCCGTGTTACAATACAACACCAAGGAAGCACTATCCCGGTTGAACAGGGCGATGAACAAGAAGCCGCCCGCAGTTGTATGCAGTATGGAAAAAAAAAGAAAACGTGCAAATAAAATAGTCAATGAAAAACGTGAAAAGAATATTGCAGCGCGAGTGCAGAAAAAATTGCACTCTGAAAAAGATTTTGTTTATGGAGCAAACGCTGCACAACCAGACATGGATCCAAATATTTATAAGTTGGAAGAACAAAAACATTTGGAAATGCTCAGAAAATGGCAAGAAAGAAAAGATACTGTTGAAAAGGAAACAGTTGGACAAAGAAAAAATCTACGCTGGTACACATATAAATCAAAACTTTTGACGGCGCCCAATTTTGGAAGCGTGTGCCGTCGTAGAAGTAACACATTATGTGGCAATTTAGTGAAAAATATCATATATCCAAATATTATTACTGTACCTGCAATTAAATACGGGCAAGAATGTGAAGAAACTGCCCGTGAAGAACTGCAAAAATGTACAGGTACAGAAGTCAAAGAATGTGGAGTTTTTATCGATAGCTCCCATCCATTCTTGGGAGCATTACTGGATGGTGTTATCGATGAAGAAGGCATTGTTGAAATCAAATGCCCAAAAACAGCCGAGACCTTGTTGCTGGAAGAGGCAATTAAGTCGATTCCGTCTATCCAACGGATATTTGCAGATGAATTAGGAACACAGCTAAACAGAACACATACATTCTTCTACCGAGTGCAAGGACAATTGCACATAACAGGTAGAAGATATTGCATATTTTGCATGTGGACCCCGAAAAGGATAAAATACACTACCGTCCAAAGAGACGACGTATTTTGGCAAAACGAAATGGAGCCAAAATTGATAACATTTTATATGGAATGCATGTTACCGGAGTACATAGATGTGGGATTCGTTAACGGTCGAACGTTGTAAGATTGTGCGTAGTATAATTGAGTACGATGTATGAGTGTGTGTGTGTGTGTGTGTGACAAAAGAATGCAAAGCCGAAAATATAAAAAGCGCGAAGGCGTCGGAAGGGCAGTGGCGATTGACCCGTGCAAACGTGCAGATCGATTGTTTTCTTTTTTCGAATTTATTAAATATAATATTACTATTGCTTTAATCCGTTTTCTCCTTCTTGCTCCCATCCTACATAGATAGCCGGTACAATAGGGGTATGCCCATAAGAGAACCCCTATTCATAATGGAGGAAAAAGAGCGCTTGAAAAAGCGAAAGAGAACTCTTTCCGAATCTAATACAAAGGTTGCAACATTCCGGCGTCGCATTGTACTGTAAAGTGCAGTTCCATCGACATTTGTCGGTGGTTGACAATTGCAGAATGCAATTGTACTCGTGGATCATGCGATCACACGAGTTGCTGGACACTGGAGTGACGACGGACGACCTCCGTTTGATCTAGTTGCTAAGTTAGGGTTAAGACATACTAATACTTTGTTACAGATTTTTACAACAGAAGATTTGCGAGGAAAGAAATTTTCATATGTATGGCAGCGCGTGTAGTTCTTCATTACGAAAGAGAAGGAAAAGAACACTTCGCGTATGAAGAAAAGCATGTCAGGTAATGTTATAAACATTCAAATATAATATATGAATTTTTTTTTTGTTATAGCTAATTTTCTTTTTTATTTTTTTTTTTTTTTTAGGTGACAGCATCAAATGTTATTATCGCAGTATCGGCATTAGATATTTACAAACAATAACAGCATTTTTAACAAATTCATCCGAAAATAGTATCTTACTTCTAAAAAAATATTATTGGAATGGCGTACGACAATGCATCCTTTATGATCGGTTGTAATAATTCATTTATGTCCCATCTAGTAGGGTTTCCGGTTACACTAAATTGCCTTTACCATTCTTCCACTCTTATAGCTACTCACTCTTCTGATCAATTGCCTTCTGCTTGTAATATTTCTTAATATTTCTTATATATTTGTGGGATTTAAAAAATTGAGTAATTTACAAATAATACAAACGTTTATATTTGTCGGGAATCGTTACAGAAATTATTATAACACGTCTTTGTCGAATTCTTTATAAAACAAAAGCTCTCTCCTGTCCTGCTCCGTTCTATTTATAACATATCAGATGTTACGCAGACATTCATTCATGCACATAATCTATCGCACTCATTTCCTAGTACTCTCTTTCTTTCACTCAGCCTTTAAGTCATTACTATATCGTTTGCTTCTTGTTTTTGCACACGACACACGAAGAGTACATTCATTCACGCATATAATCTGTCGCACTTACATCCCTAGCATTCTCTCTCTCACTCAGATCATTCATAGTTTTTTGCGCACGGTACAAGTCAACTTCATTGAAAAATGAAAACGCACGAAAAGAAACAGCTGACAGCTGACAGCTGATTTCACCATCGCGATCTAATGACCGTGATGATTTAAAAATTATTTTACTCCTACATATTGTAAAAATAGTTCTAAAAATATTATAATATAAATAGTTGTTTTTTACCACACTCAAATGCACAAACCGAACGTATATTTTCAATTCTGGCGGATGTTAAAAATAAAAGAACAAACGAATTATCTAACGATACGGTTTCTTCAAGTTGTATAGTTAGGTCTAGTTTCCAAACTAAAAATATTCATTGCACTAATTTCGAAGCAGATTCACATCTTGAACTGCATAATGCACAAACTTGTATGAAGACAAATGCACATATTGTATTTTTAATTATGTTTACTTTTAGCTTCTATTTATTTTATTTCTCTGTCACGGTTTCCGAGTAAATTTGTAGAAGGTACTTATTAAGATTATGGAAGCAAGTTTAAGTATTAACTCTCTAAATAATAAAACACAGCAATTATATTTAATTAAGAAAAGAATTGATGTTCTCTGCTATTCGAGAATATATCGTACTACAAGAAAAATTGAAATCAGGTAACAAGTTCGCCGCCCGGCAACGTGCAATGATCGAGAATTTCGTCATTCGTCGAACTTCTGATTTGAGAGGATGTTCACTTTAAATAACACATGCGAACTAAGCAATTTATTAATTTTTGTATATTCCAACACTCCCACTCAAAAATTAATCCATTACTGATTAATACAAAGAGAACACCGTTTCCTTTCTTTTATATATTTATATATATATTGGGTGATACATTAAATGGTCCAACATTCATTGCGAGGATTGGGGAAAACCCAACAAAAACCCAATCAGACCATTATACTAACATTAATACTTATATTTATTTTTAATATTATTAGATTTCTTCTAAACCGATTTCTTTCTTAAAACATTTAAATTGAACTGCAGGTATTGACTTAGTCAGACTGTCCGCCAACTGTTTACCTGTAGAAACATATTTAAGGATTATTATTTTTTGTTCAATTTTTTTCTCGAATGAAATGATATTTCACATCAATGTGTTTTGAACTCTTGTGATCTGTTGGATTACTAGCAATCGCTATACAACCATTATTGTCCTCAAAAATAATTATTGGATCCTTTAAATCTATTTTTATACTTGATAATAAGAACTTTAACCAGCAGGCTTCTCTAATCCCTTCATACAATGCCATATATTCGGCTTCAGTTGAGGAAGTTGCAACTGAGTTTTGTTTTTTCGTATTTCAGCAGATCGCATTCATATCAAACATTTTAAATATATATCCCGTCGTACTTTTACGATCAAGTTCATTTCCTGCCCAGTCAGAATCTACATAGCCTGTTAATATATTTTTATAATCGTTTCTTTTATAGATCAAACGATAATTTAACGATCCTTTAATATATCTTAAAACTCTTTTTAAATTTTGCCATAGTTCTTTGTTATTTTTATTTTGAAATCTACTCAGTACGTTTACGACAAAACATAAATCAGGCCGTGTACATAGCATAGCGTACATTAAACAACCAATAACATTTCGGCATGGAGCATCATAATACTCATCAGAGTCTAAGGCAGTGTAATCTAACTTGGTAGGCAATGGGGTACTTACACTATTACATTCGGTCATATTGAATCTATTTAAAACTTTTTCTAAATACATACTCTGATCAAGAGTTGTTACTTCACCTTTCCTTTCTATATTTATTCCCAAAAATAATTTCATATTATTCATGTCTGTCATTTTAAATTTCTCCTTTAAATAACTTTTAAAATTTTTTATTGTATCTTCATTATATGTCATTATTAAGAGATCATCAACATAAAGGATTAAATATATATTTTTGATTATATAATTTCTATTAAGGATATACAGACAACGATCTACTGAGGAGCTTTGAAAACCATGCGCTTTAAGTGTCACATCAAAAAGTTCAAACCAACATCTCGCTGATTGTTTTAAGCCATACAATGCTTTATTTAATTTACATACATGATTTTCTTGTGCCTGAATACCTTCCGGTACGCGCAAATAAATCTCCTCCTTTAGTACACCATTTAAGAACGCTGTCTTTACATCCATTTGGTGAATTAATAAATTGTATTGATTTGCAAAGGCAATCAGCATTCGAAAAGTTGCAATTCGCGCAACTGGTGCAAAAGTTTCATTGTAATCTTCTAGATATTTTTGACTAAAACCTTTTGCAACTAACCTTGCTTTGTATTTGAATGGATATCCCTTTGCATCCATTTTAATGCTGAAAACCCATTTGCAATCGACAATGTTCTTGTCATTTGGATGTGGGACTATATCCCATGTATTATTACGTATTAAAGAATCGATCTCATCTTTTATCGCTTGTTCCCATTGAACTCTATCATCACGATCCCTTATCTCACCGTAGCATTTAGGAACTTCAAAGGTTATTGATAGTGCATATACACGACAGTCGTGTTCCTCATTATAACTTATATGAGGTTTATTTTTAATTCGTGCACTACGTCGCACGTCACTATCATTAGAATCAATTTGAGCGTTAATGTTTTCATCGGGCCTTTTATCTGACTCGTTTATTTCGCTCTTTTGATTTTTACTGATTTCTTTTCCGTCATCAGCTTTAACCTTTTTAATTTGAATACTTTCTTCTTCAAAGTCATTTGTGCACATAGGAGGTCTTGAATTTTTAAAATTCATTTCATCAAAAACAACATCACGCGCTATAATAAATTTTCCATTATTCACGTTTAGTATTTTATAACCGTTTTTCTCATAACCAATAAAAATTCCTTTAAACGATTTTTTATCAAATTTACTTTGCCTATTTTTATCGTGAATATAAACAGTGCTACCAAAGATTCTTAAATCATTTAATTTAGGTTTCTTACCATGCCAAAGTTCGAAAGGAGTTTTATTCTCCGCAATGGCTTTACTTGGGGTTATATTAATTATGTAAGCTGCTGTTAATATAGCTTCTCCCCATAATTCTTTGTTAATTTCAGCACCGTGAATCATCGCCCGAGCTATTTCCAAAAGAGTTCTATTCATTCTCTCTGCTATGGAATTTTGCTGTGGCGTATATGGAACTGTTAAGTGATATTGAATACCTGTTTGTACACAAAAAGCTTTAAATTCATTAGATAAGTATTCGTTCCCATTATCGCAATTTAAATATGCAATTTTTGAATTAAAATGCGTTTCGCTTTTGGCTACAAAATCTTGAAAGACTTTAAACACTTCTGATTTCAGTGTAATGAGATAAACGACCGTGTAATGAGTAAACTCGTCAATAAATGTAACAAAATAATTTTTATTATCAATAGTTGAAGGTTTGATTGGTCCACACACGTCGGAATGAACAACGAACAAAGGTTGTGTAACATGACTTCTGTCTCTCTTTTTTGAGAAAGGCAAACATGCTTGCTTACCGTGTATACAAGCCTCACAAAGATCCTGTGTTTCAAAGATCTTGTTTCATTTTGACGAATTGAGAATTTCCAATGTGACCTAAACGCTCATGCCACGTTTTATATGCATTTAATACAGTTATATTATTTGCATATGTTTTATTACACATATTTTTTTCAACTGTAAATGTTACGCATATTATATTTTCTTTTGACTTACCAGTGAGCACAGTCTTACCACCTCTTTTTATTGTAACGCCTCCAGTTTTATCGAAAATGACGCTCATTCCTGCTTCCTGGATTCGGCGCACGGATAACAAATTGTATGGCACCTCTGGTGCATACAATACTCTCTCCAGGGTACCAGTCACTCCTAAATTTGTTGTAACCTTGATGGATCCTACTTTTTCTGCAACAATGGCTTCTCCTCTTTTTGCAATTGATATTTTCAACGGTTTTTCCAATGATGTAACTGTTGTGAAAATGTCTAATTCGTTGATAATATGGTCTGTAGCACCAGAGTCTACAATGAATTCTATTTTCGATAATTGATTTAAACTTGAATTTTTAAAAACTCCCGCTCCAATCATAAAAGCGAAACTTCCAATTTGCTCCTACACTTGTATATTTTGAGCACCACGGTAATAATCCGCACTCGTTAAATGTGTTCCTAAACTTTGCATTTCTATACTGATTTTTACTTACAAGGGACATCACCCAATTGATACACGCCGATTTTAATGAAATTTTGATATGTTATAAAACGCGAAAAAATATTTGACACGTATTTTTTTTTATCGGCAAACATCCACTCTGAGGTGGTGAAAATAGCCCTTAAAGTTGGGGTTGAAAAAGTTATTTTCGCAAATATCTCGGGAACTAATAGACCTAGACAAAAAATTCAAAATGCAAAATTTTCTGTTTTTGAAGACCAATAATATGGCGTAATTGGATTTTTGAAAAATTAATTTGTTTAAACAATATGTTAAAAATTAACATTATTTTGCAAATTTTTTTAATAAAACGTTGAACTATTTTGATCAAATTTCACATACATAAACTATGGGTCCAAAGACAAAATACGGATAAATTGGAATTTTTAATTTCTCTCATGGAAAAAATATTACTATCGTTGGAATTATACGTACATTTTATACCTTCCGCTCGGTGCATGACTGATTTCTATACACAATATTCTGGAAATCGTATTTATTACATTTTTTATACTATTTTACTCAAAAAAAGAATTTGGAGGTCCATAGGTGCCTCTATAAAACATGCGGTCCAAGTCAGGTATCCCATTTGCTCCGCGTTGTGGGCGCGTACTGGTGGCAGTATTCGACGCACGGAAGACCTAAACGCGTAAATTATACGTGCGTAAAGTGTAATGACTTTATGGTTAATTTAAATTATGCAATTAAAGAATTGTATCTGTTCTTTGAGTACTGTGCCACGTTTGTAAAAAATTTAGTAACTCTGGAAATACCTTATTTTTTTTATAATTTCCAGAACGGTAATTTTTATGTTGAAATGGTATTCTGAACTATTGAGAAATAATAGTAAATGTAAAAAGTGTATTTAGGATATCTATCTTAAAATTGAAATGGAAGTAGATCGGGGACTGCATCTAATGTTGTTATCAGAGTATCGGCATCAGATAAATTAAACGAAGATCTTTTCAAATAATGGGTAGAAACAGTATTTTTTCGAAATTCGTCCGAAAAGAATATCTTATTACTAGACTCATGGACAGGATGTGATCAAAATCTGATAAAAAATATCACCCCACCAAGTAAAACACTGACAGTTTTATACATTGCAAAAAACACTACTGGATTGACACAAGCTTTGGACGTATATGGTTATAGAACATGAACAAATTTCGCGCATAAAATATTAAACCTTGTACCTACGTTAGATTTACAAATTACTTTACACACACGGAACACAATTATCAAGATGTGCTCTTTAATTTATAATCAATAGTCCCCACCTAGGTATAAAAAACTGTTTCAGTACGCATGGTTTCGATTAGGTTACATCAGTAGCAGACCGGAACATTTTGATAATCCCGTTGACATTAAGGGGTAACACCACTCTAGGATTTTCAAAAAGTCGATTTTATTTTTTTTGGCTTAAACGATGCTTTAGGGTCATAGAAACAGAATGCTATTTGATTTACAGTGGAAAACAAATTTTAAAAGAGTCAATTATCAATTTTGCCGCAGCTTCTCAGAGCGCGCATTGAGTATTTACGCGGCGTGCTGCGATTCATGGCTTTTGCATTACTTTTACCATTTAAAATAATAAGTACATCTATTACCTACAAAACAAACGGTTATAGAGGAAGGTAGAGGAGGAGGCGAACATCGACCTGGTTGGGCAAATGTATGGTGCAGGAATCGCAGATTAGAGGTAAATAAGAAATTGAAGGATTAAAATGTTCATAAAACTTTAAACGCGTTTTCCTCGAAACCACTTTTGTCATACTGGGAGGACGGATTCCTCGGTGACCACTGTATGGGTCGAATTGAAATTTTGACAGTAGCTTTACAACAATATCCTCCATGGTAGTACGTAGCCGTTTTTTGATTGAATGTAAACTTTTTTTTTTATAAACAATTCAATGCACATTTTTCATGCAAAACGTCGATTCATTTCTTAAAACATGCATAACTTTTACAAAAATTGATTAAACGAAAAACCCCTACGTACTACCAAGGCCAATTGTATATAGATTATAAATTTTATTTATTTTTTATTCCAAGTCTCACACATGGCGAGAAATCCGTCCTCCCGTGGCGGTGTTTCTACAAAAGCTGTTTCCACCGATGGGCTCTGCCGCCCCCATTTTGTACGAAAATGACAAACAAAAAATTATTTTGCGTACTTCAATATGTGTTAAATAAACCCTCTGAAAAGAAATTCTTTTCCGCTTGTCATACTTCCAAAATAAATTGTCAAATTTAGGCCTCTTTTTCTGGCTCTAGAGTGGTGTTACCCCTTAATTTCAATCAAATTGAAACCATGTCACTTTTGCAAGATATGCGCTGACAAATACTGATATCCGTTTCAACTTTATAATACATAACCTCATCACATTTTTTACATTTACTACCGTTTATAATAGTTTAGATGATCATTTCGAAATAAAAGTCATAATTTTCGAAATTATAAAGAAATATGATATTTTCAGAGACACTATGTATATTTTTTACAATCATGAGGCAATTCTTAATGAACAGATATAACTCCTTTAATTGCACGTACTCTAAATTATCATGAAGATATTACACTTCACACAAAAGTACAATTTACGCGTTTAGATCTTCTGTACATCGAGTAATATCACCAGTACGCGCGGAACAAACGGGATACCTGACTCGGGCCCCATGTTTTATAGAGGCACCTATGGACCTTCAAATTCTTTTTTTGAGTAAAATAGTATAAAAAATGTAATAAATACGATTTCCAGAATATTGTGTATAGAAATCAGTCATGCACCGAGCGGAAGGTATAAAATCTACGTATAATTCCAACGATAGTAATATTTTTTCCATGAAAGAAATTAAAAATTCCAATTTATCCGTATTTTGTCTTTGGACCCATAGTTTATGTATGTGAAATTTGATCAAAATAGTTCAACGTTTTATTAAAAAAATTTGCAAAATAATGTTAATTTTTAACATATTGTTTAAACAAATTAATTTTTCAAAAATCCACTTACGTCATATTATTGGCCTTCTAAAATAGAAAAATTTGCATATCGAATTTTTTATCTAGGTCTATTAGTTCCCGAGATATTTGCGAAAATAACTTTTTCAACCCCAACTTTAAGGGCTATTTTCACCACCTCAGAGTGGATGTTTGCCGATAAACAAAAATACGTGTCAAATATTTTTTCGCGTTCTATAACATATTAAAATTTCATTAAAATCGGCGTGTATCAATTGGGTGATGTCCCTTGTTAGCATAGAATTATCTTCTCGATTAACTTGAAGCGCTTTGGTGGTAATTTCACTAATATCATTTTTTAATTTTACTTCATGGTCTAATAATCTTGTTTTCACAAAATCAAGAGTTAAATTATCTTCTGTTAATGTTTCAATTGCTGTGATCACTCCTTCATACGGCTTTGGAAGTGTCATTAATAAATGTGAAACTTTGTCTACTTCTTCCAATTTCGCGCCTGCTGCGATTAATTCTGTAATCAGCTCATCGAACTCCGTAAAATGATGTATTAGCGGCTTATCATTTTTAAATTTTAAAGCCGAAAGTTTATTTCTCACTGCTAATTGTGTCGCCACACTTTTCCGTTCATATATCCTATCGAAGTTTTGTAAAATTTCTTTTGCACTACTATTATTTTTCGCACATCCAAGAAAAGAGTCTACTAGATGTTCTACTATGATCGCTTTTGCCACTCTTTCAGCCTTTTTCCACTCTTCAGTCACTATATCGGGCTTTTCTTCATTGATTACGTTAATGATATCTAGTTCTTCAAACACAGACAGAATTCGGTACTTCCATGAACTGTATTTAGAACCATCAAACGGTTTTATATTTCGTTTATATTTAGGACCTTCCATTTTATTATATTTATATATGCAGTCTCTCAAATATCAAACTTCGCAAAGATAATATTAAAGGAAATAGTACACAAAATAATAATTTAAATAACGCAGAACACACTTGTAACTAATTAAACGTAATCTGGGCCCATAACCTATTAGATTATGGAAGCAAGTTTAAGTATTAACTCTCTAAATAATAAAACACAGCAATTATATTTAATTAAGAAAAGAATTGATGTTCTCTGCTATTCGGGAATATATCGTACTGCAAGAAAAATTGAAATCAGGTAACAAGTTCGCCGTCCAGCAACGTGCAATGATCGAGAAGTTCGTCATTCGTCAAACTTCTGATTTGAGAGGATGTTCACTTTAAATAACATATGTGTTTCGTCGAAATCTTTCCAACATGGAGAAATTTCGTGTTTCAAAATAATGTTAAAAAATGGATGAGGAGGAGGGTTAATAAAAAATTAATTAGACAAATTTGAGCCGAAAAATCAATAATAATTTATTGGCTCGAGTAATATGATTTAAGGGAAAAAGCCTTGCGGCATAAAAAACCCTTTTTAAACATGTATTTGTCGTGATTAGACAGTGAAAATGTGTTCGTGTAATTTAGTATGTTTGATTGTTGATTTGAGGAGCACAAGGGCTCACTCAAATGCTGATGCGTTTGTGTTACAATCTACATTGCGTAGGATTGTCCACGATGATTTATTCGAGGAGTGTAGGGTCCCACTCGAATGATGTTTTGCGTTCTTTACCACCCTACATTGGCTTATCCGAGGAGTGTAGGGTCCCACTCGGATAATGTTATGTTGTACGATCTTTACCACCCTACATTGGCTTATCTGAGGAGTGTAGGGTCCCACTCAGATAATGTTGTGTTTGCGTTCATTACCACCCTACATTGGCTTATCCGAGGAGTGTAGGGTCCCACTCGGATAATGTTGTGTTTGCGTTCATTACCACCCTACCTTGGCTTATCCGAGGAGTGTAGGGTCCCACTCGGATAATGTTGTGTTTGCGATCTCTACCACCCTACACTGGCCTATTCGAGGAGTGCACGGTCCCGCTCGAATAGTGTTATGATTGTATTTGGAATCCACCCTGCACTGGATATGTTACGTAACTCCATGATGCATGGAGTTTGTATGTTATTTCGCGACACTTGAAGGTTGTACTCTCGATCCGACCCGCACAAGATTCAACGACTGACTGTTCTTCCATGTATAAAAATTCGCCCGAACACCCTCGCACATCATTGGGTGATGGTCAAGAAAATCTATCCTTGTTTTTGAAAGACCGAGAAAAATAATGTATCGTCGTTAGCCGATTTATGGCAAGTTCACGGTGACGTTGGAACCGGTCCGAACGGGACTTACTAGACAAAAGGGGTCCTCCAAACCCTGTAATAAATTCTTTCGTCGCGGTAAAGGTCGGAGTTTGCGACGGAACAATATGTGAACTAAGCAATTTATTAATTTTTGTATATTCCAACAGTACTAAAAAAGTAAATTCGGGCCTGGAGTTTAGGGAAGGTCTTGTGTCTCCCCCGTGTGGGCGCTGTGGGGAGCCCCAGTCGTGTTCTCTGACAGTTCTTGGAGCTCCCCAGCAAGCCAAGGAGGACCACCGTGGGGGTTTTAGTGGGTAAAAATCCCACATAACCCTGCGTCCTCCCCCAGGGGCGTGGGTTATCTTTGGAAGATTTCCCCCACGTAAAAAAAAAATAAAAAATAAAAAAAATGAAATAATGGACATAATCGTTGAATTTTAGCATCCTTTTCTACGGCTATTTATCGACACTTGTCTGCAAAATATAAAAGGTTAGTGAACACATGTTCTTATTTATATACATTATTTTAAAAATTCGATAAAGTACTTTATTTGTATTAAATTGATTCGTATTTTTTAGGCGAAGAAAGCGGGAAGCATGGTGCAACAAGGCAGGATACATGTTATCGTATTACTATTTTGGAGCAACCCGTTTTTTTATAAATGATAAGTATTTTATGTTGAAAAACTTGCAGTCAAAAAAATGTAAAAATTAAATAATTATATTGCTATATTAGGAACTGCAGATCTGTCAGTCCGCATCAATGGAACCACGGTGAATTTCGTGTTACACTTGAACTGGCTCGAGCCAGGATAACAGGCGCAAGAAGAGACGTTTTGCACTGTTGAAGAAATCACTATAACAGCTGATCTGTCAAACACGGAACGAGATCAGTGACACGGCAAGAGGGAGTTCCCCCACGCCTATTTGGACACGCGACATCAAATGACGAGTGGGCTGACGCGTCAACACCGGTAGTCAAAAAAAGGAATCCACAAAGACGATAAAATGAAGATAGTATTGCAAAAAATATCACTGTGTCCTACATGTTTCGCTGAACAATAAATAAATATAATTTAGAACAGATATTATTGTATATTTTATTGTATCGTATCAGTTCATAATGAAATATTATAACTTTTTTAATTTTATTTTTTTTTAATTTTGACAGTGGTGAATTTTTTAAATACTATTAAAAAAATAGTATTAAAAAAAATAATAATAATAGTTTTTTTTTTTTTTTATTTATTTTTCTGTTCTTCCTCTTTTTGCGCTCACTGCGATTGGGAAGCTTGGCTCAAGAATAAAAATGTTCATGGTATGTTTTTGTTGGAAAAATCATATGTAGTTTTTAAAATATTCGATATAATATTGTAACATACACGACGCGTAAAAATATTTTTTCATTTCTTCAAATGGATTGCCAGTCCAGCGGGATTCGATCCTGCGCACAAAAACACCCAGCCAGTGATTGCGAGGCAAGATTCCTAACGCTTACGCCAATAAAGTCGTTGCAGTATCATTTTACGTTTTGGAACATACCGAATTACAACGTAAAATTAATAAATACGGTTTTTCGTTTTTTAAAACTACGGTTTGCAATAATAATATCTGCAAAAATTCTATAATGTGCGCTATGTGAATCAAATTTTTCAGAATTTTTTAAGAATTTTTGTACGAAATTAAATAGGAACAATAGGCCAACAATCAGAATTTCGATTTTTCCCTTTTACTACCACCATTAATGCGATAGGGGGTTGAAACTTAGGTGTGATATGTTTTTTTTTTTTTGGATATGCTAACGACTGACGTATTCAGTGTTTCATTTGGCTCAAGAGCATTTTTGACCATTTTTCCTTACTTCTTGGCTCGAGCCCGTATTCCTACAAATTTCTTGATGTCTAAAAATAGATTAGGAGATATGGCAACAGCGTAACGACTCGGCAACTATGCCTTCGCGTCGTTTCTCTGCCAGCAGTTGGTGGTTAATAGGAATCCATTTTAGGTATAGTTATAGGTCTAACCAGTAGATGGTACAACGTGAGTTTTCTGATTTGCGGCCTTTTTATTTCCATTATTGAGTTGAGTTTAGGCTTTTAAAGGAGCTACTTGTTGGATTCAGTGTAGTGTTTTATTTTTGGTTTAAGTCTTGTTTTCCGGGATATAGAGAGCAGTGCGCCGGTTTAGAAAGTGCTGGCTTTCTGCCTGCGTATCTCTCTCTTTAGAGAGTAGTCCTTCAATCTGGAGCGTTTTTGGGAAATCACGAAGAAATTCCAACGAATTTTTCGTAGGACAAGCTCTGTATCTTTTGCAGCAGTGCCTGTGCAGCCCACGCTTTTGATTTTCCGGTGTTTTTCCTTCGTTGCCCTTCGGAGCCGAAGATTTCTCATTCACCATGGAGGTGGATAATTCAAATGATTGGACTACGGTCAGCCCAAGAAAGAAATCACCGCGAAAAAGTAAGCAAGGTGGTGAATCGGCAAAGAGAAGCGCTTCTCCCATTGCCCTGAACATCGGCTTATCAAAGAGGAAACCAGCTGCCATATTGGATATTACAACGCCATCTCGTGGTCCCTTAAAATACCCTTTGGATCACATGGGCCCTGCTTCGGTCATTGTAACTCTTAAAAATGAACTTTGTAAAAAGTACAAATCATATAATATGATGGCTATAGCCAAAGCAGTCAGTTCTCTTAGTTTGGGTGCACCAAATATGCAGCCGAGAGGCTTTAATAAAGCAGAAATTTATTTTAACAACGGTAGGAAAGCTAACCTCCTTATAGATTCTTTAGCTCTAAAGGATGCTGGAATCTCGGCCTTTGTTCCTAGGCAAAAAGTAGAAAAGAAAGGGCTCCTCAGAGGCATCAGTCTTGATGTCAGTATGGAGGAAATTATTGATTCATTGTTATCCCCATGTAAAATTACGTTTGCCAAACGATTAAATCGAAAGGTTTTTGATTCAGCCACCAAGGAAAACTCATGGGTTCCATCAGAAACTGTACTTTTGACCTTCGAGGGGGCCATGGTTCCTGAGAATATTAAAATATTTGGTCTGTTAAACAAAAGCATAGTACCTTATGTCGAACGTGTGAAAACCTGTTTCAGCTGCGGTGGTTATGGCCACACCGCAGTCAAATGCAGAAGTGCAACAGTATGTTTCAAATGTGGACAGGAGAAGAAGGAGGATCATGGCACCTGCACTTCCATTGATGCCTGCTTGCATTGTAAGGGGAACCATCAAACATTCCATCCAGAATGTCAGAAGATGTTATTTAATAAGGAAGTAAACACGATTCTTGCCTACAATAATGTGAGCATCTATGATGCTATTTCTCAAGCTAAAGAAAAAATTGGCCTTAATAAGCAGAGCACTCCAAATCCTACAGCCCCTACCACTCTCAGCGTAAACAATTTCCCTTCTTTACCTGAGACCTCTCCAAAAAAAGAATACACTCTGAGGGTCATCGGAGGTATTCAAAGAGAAAATACTGGAAGTCAATGGAGTAACAATACTTTAAAAACATACTCCAAAACCAACACCATTGCTGGTAGTTCTTCTTCAATTGCTTCAATGGTTTCAGTTCCCTCTCAGCAGGATTCTAATACTGGTTCAACTCAGAAATCATCTAAGTCATTCGCAAACAAATCCGGCTCCAGTCACACCACCAGGACTCTGGTGTCACCGAGTACGAGTCGTGAATCATCTCAATCTCTCAACAGCAGTTCCATTCTTAAGCCCTCTTTCAGTAAACCGCAGCCCAAAAGTGTTATTACCACCTCGTCAGCCAATAAGAAAAACAAATAATAATGGACAGCACTCACATCAGTAGCTCTAAATTATTGTTTTGGAACTGTCGCAATATTGTCAGTAAGAGACTGGAACTTGAAAGAATCTCACCCAACTATGATGTTATAATATGTGTTGAAACCTGGCTTTGTATCAACAAAGGGTGGCATCGCTATATTTCTCAAGAGGAGTATTCAGTGGGCTCAGGCCAACTCTGTTTCCATGGATGATAACGCCACTGAAGTACTATCCATCAGAATCGTTCTGGGGGATCTTCGGCTTACCATCTGTGCCTGTTATAGACCACCATCATCAAACTTTCAATAACTGAAATCACAGGGTCCGTTTATCTTGGTAGGTGACTTCAATTGTCACCATGAGGCGTGGAACTGCAGAAGTAATTCCCAGGCTGGTGAACTACTTCTTCAGGTTATAGAGGATTCTGACTGTATGGTACATAACACTGACTCTACATCTTATCTCGGTCGCTTTTATTAACAAGAGAGCAATCTGGATCTTATCATATCACCTTGTGATATTTCTCACAAAATTCTAACCTCCCAACTTAATGACCCTTGGGGATCTGATCACTACCCAATAGAAGTTCTAGTTCAATCTGACCGTTTCATTTTTAAGCAACAAAGGAACAGAATCTCATCCAAACGTACTGACTGGAAAGCCTATTATCATAATCTGGAAGCTTTGTCTACAGTTCTCACTTCCAAGGAATTTCTTGAATTGTCCACTTTGGACCAATATTGCCACTTCATGGATCTTATAAGATGTGTGGCGGAATCGGTGACTCCAGGTTCCAGTGAAACTCTCCTTGGCAACCATAGAAATCCTGTTCCTTGGTGGGATCAGGACTGCAGTAGGGAGATACGTCGTAGGAAGGCCTGCCTTCTCAAATGACGTCATACAGGCTCCTTTCAAGATTGGATTGCATACAGCAAACAAAGGGCCTTTGCTAGGAAAACTCTTCGAAGAAAAAAGAAGGAAAGTTTCCGGAAAATGGCTAGTGAGCTTAACCGTAACTCTGACATTGGTCTCTTCTGGAAACGTGTCAAGGTCTTCAAGGATAAATGGTCAAGCACCGTCAATTCCACTCAGCAGTCCAGTTTCTCGGAGTATCAAAATCAAATCAATAAGATTAGCCCACCTTGGGCTCCCTGCCCTATAAGTGTCTGTTCTGACGATCCTCACTCTTTCTTTGACAAGGGTTTTACTCTGCTAGAATTCAACATCGTATTGAAAAACATCAATATCAAATCTGCACCAGGTCCGGACCGTATAGATTACCAAATGATTGTTCATCTTCCCCTCATGTGGAAGCTGACTCTATTGGATATTATAAATAACATTTATGTAAGCAATCTGTTTCCAGAGCAGTGATGTGACAGCACTGTGTTCTTTATTCCGAAGCCAGGTGGGAAAGGTCTCCGTCCCATCACCCTATCTTCCAAAATGTGCAAATTGCTTGAGAGGTTGATTTCTCAAAGATTGCACTGGTGGTTAGAGTCGAACAACCTTCTTCAGGATTCTCAATCTAGGTTTCGTAAAGGTAGATCCACTGCAGATAATATTTTAGCGCTCACAACCCTAGTTCGTTCAAACAGTATCAATCATCGTACTACTGTTGCAGCATTTATTGATGTGGAATCAGCTTTTCATAGAGTACTGCCGAACATACTTATTAATAAACTAGAAAGGATTGGTTTAACTGGTAACATTTTAAGGTTTATTATCAATCTATTCTCAAATAGAAGGGTTCGTTTTCAAGTTCGTGATGAAAATGGTCGTCCTTACGAGATTCTTCGTTGTTTAAATATTGGTGTTCCACAAGGAGGTGTCCTTAGCCGTCTGCTTTTTATATTATATGTCGGAAACGGAGCGCGCCCGGGTTGCGGAGCGTTGGCGCGCCCAATAATAATAACAACTCGGCGCTAATCTATTCACGCCGGATTATACGCGATAAGCGAATGGAGAGCGAGTCAGAGCAGGACGGCAGTCAGTCGAAGTTTACCTCTCAAACGCAAAGGATTGAATCAGACTAGTAATTCTGTAGAGTTTCTAGAAGTAAAATAAAGAGTGAGAAAAAAAAGAACAGAGTTGGTGCAATATGTCTAAACCTATCTCTTTTCCTCCGACATATATATAGCTGATATTGAGGGCATAATCCCTCCCTACATCCGAGTCTGCAAGTATGCTGACGACATTGTCATTTGTGCTACAGGGGATAGCATGGATCAAGCCATTGCATTTCTTCAGCATTTTATCAATTTAATTAAAAACAATCTAGAAGATATAGGATTAAAACTTTCGGCGCACAAAACCAAACTCTTGGTATTCAATGGGAAAAATAATCCCACTGGAACAGCATCCATCAGGATTGGGGATACGATGATTCGTAACTCTGATAAGGCAAAATTTCTGGGAATCAGTATTGATCAAAAGTTAACTTTCGCCCATCATATTAACGAGTTGAGTGCTAATACTCGCAAGACTCTCAACGTCATCAAATTTCTACGGGGAACCTGGTGAGAAGCCCACCCTGACACTCTTTTAACTATTTACAAAGGCCTCATCCGCTCCAGATTGGAATGCTGCATATATATCTTTCTTCCACAACAAATCAACCTCCTCCAAAAACTAGAACGTATTCAATCAGCTGCAGCTAGACTGTCACTAGGCCTAAGGAATTCCACTCCTGTAAATGTTACACTTGCTAAAGCTAAACTTCCTCCTTTATCTCTTCGTGCTGAATACCTTGGCAAAAAACATATAATCAAAGTTCTTGCTAATCCAGATCATTTTCTTAATAGTCACTTTGATGACTTTCTGTGTAGTTTAAATAATCTCAAATCATGGATTCGACAACCTAAAAATCTCCTAACCCGTATTGTTCAGGATAATTGGTCGTTAAGATCTTTTCTTGCAAAATCCTCTGACTGTTGGAAAAAATTCTTCCATGGTCATTCCTCTTTACCAGAACTCTGCGACACAACATCTGGTCTTTGCCTGAAGCAAACAGATGACATTAACTCTGCGTTTACTGAAATCTTAACTTCTAAATATCCTGGGCACACTCCAATTTTCACAGATGGTTCAAAAACACCTACTGGTATCTCCACTGGTGCAGCCTGGTTTTGCCCAGATCTTGGTCTGGCAGAAATGCTGAGCATCAATGCTCAGGCTTCTGTGTTTACTGCAGAATGTCTGGCTATATCCAGAGCTTTGGACTTGGCAAGGGACTATCCAGGTGGAAAGTTCATTATATGTACAGATTCGCTGAGCTGTATCATGGCCTTACAGAACCCCAGCAATTCTATCAACCACAATTACTTAAGAGAAATTCTTGTGAAAGTTAATACCTTTGAAGAGTCCAACTACTTCCTCCATAAACCAAAGTTTTTATGGGTACCCGCTCATAGTGGTCTACTGGGCAATGAAGAGGCTGACATTCTGGCTAAAAGAGCAACCAAAATTTCTCATCATCCGTACTGGCAGCTTCCTCCTCAAGATTTCTACATTGAATTTGCTAAGCAAATGTGGGATAAGGCAGACATTTACTGGAATGATAGGGCAAAATCAAGTCACCCTAAGCCGACTGGTATCAAGTACTTTTCGACTTTTTATTCAAAGAAAAGAAAACCTTGGTTCATAGGCAGTAATCTACCAAGACTTGTCACTTCTTGGGTTTGCCGCGCTCGTTCGAACCTCAATAATCTACGTGAGTCCCTCTATAATGTTAATTTAGTGAGTAGCCCGTTATGCAGCTGTGGGATTATGGAAGAAAACCTCAATCATATACTATGGCAGTGCCCCCTTCTGGATTTACACCGACATGAACTTATCAATAAACTCAAGCAGCAGGGCTGGCAACCCCCCTGGTGCATAGAGACGTTCCTCGCGGAACCGCTCCTCAAGGAATTAATAATTATCTCTCGTTTCCTGCAACAATATAGTATATCCATTTAGTGTAATGCATACTACTTTAAGATTATGTGTCTAAAACTTCAGTTTCGCTTATGTAACCTGTATTATATGTACATAAATGTAACCGGCCAATGAGCTCATATCGAGCTGAAGGTCTTAAATAAATACATACATACATATTTCCATTATTCTCATTACTCCAAATCGATCAAAGCGCCGATGCACATGAGCGGAGAATAGTGGAAATAAAAAGTCTATAAATCAGAAAACTCGCGTCGCGAAATCTACCGGTGAGACCTACAATTGTACCTAAAATGAATTTCTATTATCCGCCAACTTCTGGCAGAGAAATGACGCGAAGGCATAGTTGCCGGATCGTTACGCTGTTACCATATCTATCAATCTATTTTTGGACATCAAGAAACTTGTAGGAATACGGGCTCGAGCCAAGCTTCAAGCTTGTTGAATCCTCTTGTTGACTTTTATTTTTTTTTTTTTTTTAACGTGGGGGAAATATTTTAAAGATACCCCACACCTTTGAGGGAGGGCACGGGGTTATGCCGGATTTTTACCGGCTAAAACCCCCACGGTGATCCTTCCAAGACGCATTGGGGGCCCCAGGAACTCTTAAAGAACACAATTTGGGCTCCCGCGCCAATGCTCTTTCGAGCTCTTCCCGGAGGAGGCCGGAAAGACCTCCACCTACTCCAATCTAATCTTTACTACGATGCGTCCTATCTTTGCTACAGGGCGTCCTGAGCCCTCACCCAGAACACCACTGCCCCTGCTTGTTGATCCCAACCAAAATCTAATAATTTTTACCACGTGGTCAAAGAAACATGAGGGCGGGCGTTGTCGTGTTGAAACACAATTCCCTTCCGATTGGTTATTGCTGGACCTTTTTGTTCAATTGCTGTTTTCAGCTTATCTAATTTTGACAAATATGCCTGTAGTAACATCTTTTAGAATAAATAACAATGTTATTTGTTTTCGATCATGCTACTATCTTTAGACCTTTGTTTATGCCACCTATTGAAACACCGCACGAACTTTCCGGACGACCCAATACTCTCCTCGCCGCACCGACCCGCTCCTAATGGAACGTCGCGTGCCCAAGCAGGTGGTAGGAGAAACTGCCTCTCTCCGTATCGCTGACTTCGTTTTATGTTCGTGTCGCACGGGCAACAGGTTGTTCTTTTAAAATAAACAAAACATACGAACTCAGGGCACTGACCGTAGAAGACAGATCAGCTGTCAGACGTCGTTGCTTGGCTTTCGTTCTTTAGTTACGAAGTATCTGCAACAGATGAAATGATGTAAATACATAATTATTGTTGTTCGTACTATATCGACTACTGTGTAAAATTTTATTTTATGTAATTTTTATGTTATTTTTTAACAAATAACTATAGTAAATAAAACTAAATCCTACATTGTGTTTTAAAAGTGTACAGCATTACCTACAACGCAATACATTCTTCATACACGAAGTGATCTTTTTCTTCTCTTTCATAACGAGGAACTGCACGATAGATTCCGCGAAATTCGTGCAATATAGCGTGCCGCCGTACTCACGAAAATTCCTTTCCTCGAAAATCTTCCGCTCTAAAATCTGTAACAAATTATTATTATTAACTATTATTATTAATTATTATTTTATTTTTTATATTTCAACCCGTGAACAAGTCAACAGGCGCACGCCAATCAAGGGCATGCGGGGAGGGCGTCGAGCAACTGCACTTTGTAGCGCAGTTCGACGCCGAATCGTTGCAACATCTTTATTTTTTATATTTTCAACCCGTGAACAAGTCAACAGGCGCACGCCCATCAAGGAGAAAAAAACAGATAAAGAAGAAGGTGAAAAAAAGGAGGAAAAACAAGAAGATAGTAAGAATGAGTTGTCCCGCAACAAAGTAAATAATATGTTTGACATTTATTTATTACGATTTATTTCCCTAGAATAGATTATATATTGACGAAAAATTATTGTAACTAGCATATTGAATTCTGAAGTGTGTGTCCATGGCAACGTATGTGTCCATGTTGTTTCCAGAACGAATTCGTGAAGAAACGAATTATCTTATTATTATTATTATGATTATTATGGTCAGAAAAATATTTTACATTTTCATTTCTCTGTTTTAGATCCGCAAAATGGTGAAGCGCCTTTTGCGGTACGGACAAGGCGGTCGAGGACGGGGCGTCTGCGGACGAGGCGGCTGGGGATGTGGCGGCCGGTGTCGTGGCGGCCGGGGACGAGGCGGCGAGACAAAAATATATAATTTTTATTAAAAATTTTTATTTTTTCTAAAAAATTAAAAAAAAAATGTACAAATAAATATAAATAAAAATAAAAATAAATAATAATGTAGTATTTCATTCGCGGATTTCTTTCCCTTTCGGCTGCGATATTCTTTTCGGATTATTTCACGTCAAATCGATCAAATGATTAGTTGAATCAATATAATTCCTTTTGTTTTTACATTGCGCAACTGCCCTGTTAGTCATATTTTCCGAAACTTTTTTAATTTGGATTTTTTGACATTTCATCAATAGGTTTTTGATATTCGATTTATGTTCGGTAAAACATCAATCAATATAGGACCTATACGATATGAGCAACAGTTGAAACTCGAGAGATTTACAGATGTCAAATACTTACTGTATTCTACGTAGGTGAATCAAATATAAACGAGCCTTTTTTTAAAATAGAGTTTATTTTGTAGATATTATTTACAGGTGTACGAATTATTTTTCTACGTAGTCTCCTCCTTTTGTGATGCATTTTTCCCAACGTTTGGGTAGTTTCTTCATTCCGTTTTCATAGAATGAAGCTGTGCGCGTACCCAACCAGTCGCGCACGAATGTTTCCACCTGATCGTTGTTCTCAAATCGCTCACCCCCAAGTGCTTCTTTTAGGGGTCCGAACAGATAAAAATCACATGGCGATAGCTCTGGGCGGTAAGGTGGGTGATCAAGCGTTGTCCATTTCATTTCCACCAGCTTCTTCAACGTTACAGCTGCTGTATGCGGCCTGGCGTTGTCGTGCAGAAACAATACCTCGCGGATGGGACTATCTCGCCTTTTGCGTCGATACTGAAGCCTAACTTGATCTAAGAGGTTGCAATAGTAAGCTGCGTTGATGGTTCGACGATCGTGTAAAAAATCCACCAGTAGAACCCCTCTCCAATCCCAAAAAACCGTGGCCAACACCTTCCCCGCCGACAGTCGAGTTTTGGCTTTCACAGGAATTCCTTCGCCTGCCCTCCTCCATTCCATGCTTGCACGTTTTGATTCTGGAGTGTAGTGATGCACCCACGTCTCGTCACAGGTGACGATTTTATGCAAAAATGTTTCCCCTTCTTCTTCAAAACGTGTTTGAAGCAATTGAGACATGCAAACTCGTGTAGCCTTTTGATCTTCGTTTAACAGCCTTGGAACCCAACGAGCTGAGATTTTTCTAAACCCTAACTGCTTCCTAATAATAGATTGGACACTGCCATAGCTAATACCAAGTTCTCCCGAAATTTCGAATGCGTGCAATGTTTTCATTAGTCGTACTGCTGCGAGGACGACGTGCATGCGCTTCATTTGCAACATGTTCACGACCTTGTTTAAACTTATTGCACCATACCTTCATTCGTGGCCATGAAAGGGTATCTACCCCAAACTGGGTATGGAGTCTGCGGTAAATATCGGCTGGTTTTACATTTTCACGAGATAAAAACTTTATTATTACACGTTGCTCAGTGGAGACGGGCACAATTTTCTCACTCATCGTTAGAAGTATTGAACGAACCACGGGATCAGCCGACTGCTACTGTTTCCTTACTCTATAAATGCCTACCAAACGTCTCCAACTGTTTAATCACACATAAAAATATTTCCCAATACACAGAGTACAAAGGCTCGTTCATATTTGATTGCCCCACGTATAAATGTAAAACTCTAGACCCGAAGTTTTCACAATTACGGAGAGAATGCTGTATATATAATATCTTTTTATCCTGTAGAAATGTATAACGATAATTGAAAAAGATTTTTACATCTGAAGCTAATGCATTAATGTCAAATTTTGATAATTATTGATAATTATTTAAAATATATTTTGTAATAAGAAAACAAATTAACAGAAGTAATGTGTTATACTATTTTCTGTTATGATATAAATTCGGTGCAATGTGATTCAGTTATTATGACTATTAAAGAACAAAATTTCAAAAAGTTGTTTGGGTAAACGCGTAGAGTCAGCGACGCTACGGTGCTGAGGTTCCGGGTTCGATTCTTGGCAACCGAGGTCGCATTTCTTCTCTCCTATTCCATACAATTAATTCACAGTATCGTTGCCCAAGAATCAGTCGTTATTCTTACAACAAATATTTCGATAATGGTTTTATTTTGCTTTCTGTTTAAGTTACGGAAATGGTACAGCCAATGAAGAAATATACGAAATATAAACAGAACATGATGCAATTGAAAACATTTCGGTATTTTTAATTCGTTATCAAATGAATAATGTAATTTATTTGGTAATTTAATTGGTATATATAAATGCATATACCTCAATCTTTTTACTCTTTGTACTATATGTTTTAAACTTTTATGAATACGTAAATAAAGTAACCATTTACATTTAGCTGAACATTTGAATTATGTGACGTGCGCAGTGCAATGCGCAGTGTCATACCCAGTCCAGAAAACTGTATGCAGTTATCGACTGTTTCGTGTTTTCATCGATGTTATAGGTAACTTGGCCAAAACCACGAAAACATGCGACCAATACTACAAGCGCTCGTAGCGGATAATCGTGAAACTATTATTGTATGGCGGAACATCTGTAACATTCCTGGAGAATTTTTTCGTTTTTTTTCTCTTTCTTTCACTCCCAGAACTGTCTCGCTGCTAAAATGTTTCGTCTCCTTAAAGGTATTTCAATTTTGATTATCGACAGTATTTTTCTATTACCGACCGCGGCAATTAGATACGTCTATTACCATCAAATTCGGGTTGAACAGTCGGTAACACATATAAATATATATACAGGGTGTTCGGCTACTGGTGGGCATACTTTTAAGGGGTTGTAACTAGGGTGATTCTGAACAACTTTTTCCTTTACCAAAATGTTGGTTAAGGGGGGCAATACCTTTAGATAGATGAAAATAAGCTGATATTTGTGAATTTTTTTGTATAGGATATCTTTGTCTTGTATTTTCGAAATTTCAGGTATAATTTATTATAACTATTGCCTATTACAACATATTTTCTTTTTTAAAAATATTTAAAAATGGCGGAATTATGATAGTCTTTCCTGGAAGTGTTTCGGCGCGTCTCGTGAAACGGCGTTGTTGTGACTGGTATCAATTTGAACGACCAGTAACAAATGTGCTGCTTTTCAACTTAATGAGAAGCAGCTAGTTTATTAGTGTTACCGTGACACTACTCCGATTAAAAAATGGACAACTGATTTCAAGGGGTATATAATGAAAGTTTATTGTAAAGCACCGCGTAATTACGAACGTTTAGATCTTTGCTTGACGACAGCCGACGACAGAATGACGCTCGTCCGATTTTGTTTCTCAAAAAACCGTTATAAAATTACACGGACCGCCGTCGCGTGAACGATCGTCATTTTTCTTGCCGCAAATGCGCTGCGACCCAACAGGCGTGACTTCTAGCTTTAGTTACATTGGTCTGAATCAAGTTTGCAAACGATGTTTCGATTATTAACATTCACAGTTAGTAAATGAACCTAAGAAATGTGAAAAATATGGAAAATTGAAGAGATGGCGCGCTTTTAAAGAAAAACTTTGAATTGTACTGAAAATTTTCGCAATATTTTGCAATAAAAAAGGACTTTAATGTTAAATTTATTTCGTACATTTAGGTTCATATGTTACATGGTATTGTTATGGATATGTGAAAAAAATTTGAGCGCGATTGATAAACTAGTTTTTGAGTTATCAGTCACGCCAATTTTAAAAACGTAGTTTTGAGAAAAATGCGTTTAAAGTTTCGATAAGTAAAACCTGAATAATTTCAATGATTTACCAACTAATCTGCGATTCCTACGCCATATAATAATCCTTCGGCTTACTCGTAAAGTTGATTTATCTCCATAAGCTCATTCTCCGTAAAAATACAAAATTTCAAACACAGCAATGGCATGATAATAACAAATCTGCTACATAGCCCTCCGCACCGAGCGCGTGAATATATGCGGCGCGATACCAGACATAAGTCACGATAATCGGTCATAACATCAAAAGGACTCCGTATTACGCTTTAAAATTTTGAGACTATATTTTTGAGATGTTGCACTAACATTTTATAGAAAAAAAAAATTTTACAATTTTTCAAGATTCTAAAGGTATTGCCCCCCTTAAAGCTTAGTTTTTGAATTATTAAGGAAAAACACTGACCAATCAGAGCGCGAGAATTGCGTGCGCCCAGATGCGAAAGCGACAGCTTCGAGCTTGACAGCTGAGCGTCATCGTGAACAAGCACGTTTGCACCATGACAATGTAATTACTAACAGAAAACCACTACGTGAAAATTAAATCAAATAAAGAATAAAGCAATTAAAAATAAGATCCAGTTATGCATTATTTACAGATAGGGGATAAACTAATTATTTGTTATTAACTTAAACCAAGTAAATCGAATTTGTTTGATATCTGTATTCATTATTCGAAAAGAATAAGGAATAACATATCGAAAATTGTTCTTGTCTTTCGTTATAAAAATACAAAACAACAAATTCGCACATTTTAAAGGACAAATAACTTTTCTATTTATCAAAAAAGATTTTAAATCTAATAACTAACAAATGTATTAATACCTGCTTACTTTGAATTTGCAAAACATGTAAAAATAATTTAAATCAGACTCACCTATTGTTTAAAAATAATCCTGCTTCGGTGAAAATGTGTTGTCGTGACTGGATCATTTCACTGGAACTGACCTTCCGTAAAAAAAGATAATACACCGCAAAATAACTGATGTCGCGGCCCGAGGTAAAAATATATAAAAAGAGATTAGAGGAATGTTCACGAAACCCATGGAGGCTTAGGAAAATAGACATACCAAACCCCCCCCCCCCCCCCCTGGGAATTATACCGAGATATCAAAAACTCCGATGACCCAAGACGAAAACACTGGAGGATGCTGTAGTTGTTTGGAGAAGGCGCAGCGTCCCCAAGGAACGACAATGAATCCTGCCGCTGCTGCAAATGTATAATACAGTGATCTTCAAAATCTGAAGATATGTCTCTTGAGAACAAGAGACTCCATAAGGGGGAAGGTGTAACATCCCAAGCAAATCAACATTGAAGAATCCCGATGTAAAATTTTGTTTCTTTCTCGTAAATTCATTATTTTCATTATTTTCATTATCGACCGATTTTTCGTTTACCGACCGCGCCATGTGTCGCAACAATTACCATACGAATTATTCTAATCAGCCGATAAAACATAAACTATTTAGGTTATTTAATACTTATTATTATTTATATTAAACATATTGAATCAACGAATTGGTAACTAAAATAAATAATTAGAAATCAAATTAATGCATTCTTAGATCAGTCAAAAGAAATTAAAATTGTACCTAATGTTTTTAACAAAGATCACTCGCTTGCTAGCCTCGGACCCCGTAAGATGCGCGCGCAACAAGTAGAAAAAGACACAGAATATATTTCGTACCAAATTATTATTGAACTATCATTTTTATGTTAAATTTATTCAATATTAATCAGGATATATTATTGGCGAATTAATAAAAATATTTACTTTATTAACTAATGTCCAAATAAATAATATCAAAAAATATGTAAAAAGAGTACGCATTTAACATGGGGGTAAGCCTGCGTGGCCTTGAAAAGTGAAAGGCAAATTGCCCATTTTCGGGGTATAAAAGAGCGAGCGGAAGACGCATAGGGCGCAAAACAATTTTCGAAGTACTACAAGCTGGACCTCCTAGGAGAAGTATAACCGGAACAGTTTTAGCTGGTAAGAGCCAAAAAGATTCTTATACCTTGACTGGGCAGCGGGTATCAGCCATTTGGATACTTGATCGCTGGGTTGTTTAGCAGCTAGCGAAAGCGGGCTCCCCAATTAAGCGATCTGGGTTGGGTGTCAATTCATGTTCTGACAAAAAGGGCGAATGTACCAGTAATTATAGAGTCAAATTACAGAGTAACTGTTCCGTAATTAATTATTTTTACATAAATTCTTGAAACTTGAATTAATCATTTTCTTAATTAAAGATTATTGTTCTGACACAAGTTAGGATTGCGATAAACTTTTGTAAAACAGCGTATCTTGCGTAGTTTTATAGTAGTCGACTATAAACACGTTAATTAATTCATGAAAATTCCGAATTTTTACTAATTTTGTTGCGAGTTCAGTTTAGAAGCAAAATCAGATAGGATTCATTGTAATATTTTAAAGGCTGGATTCCGAGACAATTAATTGGCGAATTTCGTTTCTGTTCAATTAGATTCATTTAACATTCTCAGATGATACATTATTTAATTTGTTGAGTTCTGTGCTTATTACGCGATAAAAGTCTATTTTGTACGTTTGCTCAATTCATTTCACGGATTATAATAAATCAGATACATATACATTTTATACTTCTGTAACAATAATTGTTAATTGCAATATTCATCCTCATAATAAATTAATTAAATAAACCTAATTACACTGTTCAACAAATTTACACTTTTTTTATTTTCCAATACCCATTGGATGATCCTTGTAGAGTTTCTCGTCCTGAACAAGAATCCGAAAAACGAATTGCTCCATCACCCTCAATTTTTGAAAAACACGAGCTTTTGTAAAAACGCGTGTTTTGGATACAAAATGCGATATTGCGAGGAAACTAAAAAACCTAGGACATTCAAATTAATTTTAAAAGATAGAGGAGAGTGTTCCGAATAAATTGATATATATAGTTGTTAAATTACGTGATTCTAAATAGATGTAAATATCGATGAAAGTTCAAAAAACGGCCGTTGTACGCATTTCCTACGTGTTATTTTTGCATTTTTAGGAAAAGTTATTTATCTAGCGCGAATTCGCTATGCAGTATCGAATTCTATAGACATTTCTGATGAAGAAACTATGTGGGGTAAGTGTTGTAGCTGTATGCAATTTCAGTAAATCGAAAAAATATCTGCCGGTAGCACGCGCACGGCGTTTTGCCGCCAGGCGGCATAGCTCGCTTTCCTCGCCAAGTCAGTGTCGTAGCTACGCGCAATCAGCATCAATGATAGGGTTTAATAGACATCCACTTTTTATATGTACAATGTTTAATTTTTTTTAATATTATTTGTTCAAATTTAATATAATTGAAAGTAAAATGAATACATAAACATAATAAACGCTAACTATAGTATACTGTTGAATAATATAAAAGAGAGAAATAAAAAGTATTTTTGGTATAAACGCATGTCTTACATCCACACTCATGACAAACGAATAAGTGAACATTAGTTGTGACTGTTCTGTTCATCATTTAACTGAGTTTGGACGTAAGGGCTTCTTATTAAACGTTTAGACTGATCCGGCGCATAGGCACTTGGCCGCGCTCGCGCTCAGCAGCCAGGCTCGAACCTGTCGCTCCCGCTTCTCGGCGCGCGTAATCCCTGCGCTCTGATTGGTCCGTGTTTTTCCTTAATAATTCAAAAACGAAACTTCAAACCCCATTTTGCAAAGGAAAATCTTGTTCTGAATGATGTCCTCGACAACCCCTTTCAGGGGCTTACACCTGTCGCGGGACACTCTGTATACCGACGCTCTATTCGAACTAAACGGAATAACTGAAGACCAACTTTCGACTACAGGATACACCAAAATAAGAATTTGCAACACCGAAGCCATCCTCCACATAGTAGAAGATTTGCCCATAAACCAGGATGGAATACTCGGAAACGAATTTTTCATACACGCTGGAGCCGACATTAGATACTCAAAATCATTTTTAGCAACAGAAAATTTCAAAATAATATTCCAAGAGCCTGTCATCGAAATTGAAGCAAGAGAAGGGAACGTCATTCCTATTAAAATTTTGAACACAAGTATTGACACAGGATTTGTACCAAAATTAAAATTACATCCAGAACTGCATCTCGGGAATGCGGTCGTAACCCACAGAAACGGAGTCGCTTTTATCTGTGCCATTAACGTCTCCACTGAACCAATCAGAATAAAGATGCCTGAGGTAGAGTTACAACCGTATGAGGAATCAACAATCGGAAACCTGCACCATGCAAGCACTGAACGAGCAGAAGAATTATTTAAAACCTTACGTTTGGGCCACTTAAACGAGGAAGAACAGAATAACGATAAACGCTTAATCCAAAATAATGTAGATAGGTTCAGTTTACCTGGAGAGGAATTGCCAGCTACTAATAAAGTACACCACCGAATAATAACCACGGATGAAGTACCGATTAATGTCAAGCTGTAACGCCTGTAAGACCGCGACCGTCTCGCGTCGGGATCCGGCGGCCCGCGAAAACCGCGGCCGTTAGTGGGTCCCCGCGAGTTATGCGTTTCTCGCGGTTCCGCGATCGCGGCAATATATGAATAAGGGCAGAGCAGAGACAAACATCGACCAGGACCTCGCTCTGACAATCTGCCCCACTGAGCCGATACACGTCTAAACGAGTACATCCTGCTCCGATTTTTGAAAAGAGTCTTCGACTCAACTCCCCATCCTCCGACGGTGCCTCGAACGGATTGCCCTGCAACCGGGAGAGGACAAACCACCGGTTCCTCCGCCGTGCCCGACCGGTCTCCGATTGTCGAAGCTCCAGCGGATTGCCCTGCAACCGCTGCCCTAGTGGCATCCACCGACCTCCTACTATCAGTCTGTCCCCAGCGCAGCGTATACGCGTCCCGCGACCGCCGAGACATTGTAACCCCACGACCGACACTTGCGAACCGTCCGTCCCCGCGTCCAATCCGCGATAGCTAGTAAGTTCGCATCCGATCCGCGTTAGCTAGTAAGTCCGCATCCGACTGTACGTCCGTGTCCGATCCGCGGTAGTTAGTAAGGCCGCGTCCGATCTGCGTTAGGTCAAAAGTCCGCACCTGTATTGTTGAGTCCGGAATAAACACCGCGAAAGCTACCAAACTCTACTCATTCGCCCTGCCCCGACCTGGCGTACCGGCTGAGCCGGCAAACGGATTACCTTACAAAGCAGTACCGCTACCCTCAATGTCATAAGGAGGAGATAAATGTCCAAATTAACGATTTACTACAAAAAGGAATAATTGAACATTCAACGTCTCCATATAATTCACCTCTATGGATAGTCCCCAAAAAAGAAGACTCCCAGAGACAGAAGAGATGGAGGTTAGTAGTCGACTTCAAGCGACTAAACGAAAAGACTATTGGTGACGCCTACCCCTTGCCCAACATAACAGACATTTTGGACCAAATGGGCAGCGCAAAATATTTTTCAATTTGTGACTTGAGATCAGGGTTTCACCAAATTCCTATGCATCTAGATAACAAGCATAAAACCGCATTATTTAATAGAATGCCATTTGGTCTGAAGAATGCCTCGGCAACGTTTCAACGATTGATGGACAATGTACTGACGGAACTCCAAGGATTAGAGGTATTCATCTACTTGGACGACATAGTTCTCTACGCAAGTTCACTGCAGGAACATAAAGTTAAATTTGATAAATTAATGACGAAACTCAGAAAAGCTAATCTCAGGTTGCAACCAGACAAGTGCAAATTTCTTAAGAAAGAAGTGGCATATCTGGGACACATAATCGACGAAAATGGACTAAGGCCAGATCCTAGGAAAATTGAGGCAGTCAAGGAATTTCCTATTCCGAGAACCATAAAAAATGTTAGACAATTTCTGGGTTTATGCAGATATTATCGGAGATTCATACAAGACTTCTCAAAGATCGCAAAACCACTCTCAAACCTGATAAAGAAGGAGTGAAAGTTCGAGTGGACCGATCAACAGCTGGATGCCTTTACGCACCTTAGGTATGCTTTATGTAAACAACCGATTCTGGCATATCCAGTCTTCTCGAAACTGTTTAACATCACCATAGATGCATCTGGAATAGCCATAGGAGCCATCCTTAGTCAAGGAGAAATCGGAAAGGACCGACCTATTTCATACGCCTCAAGAGTTCTTAATGAAGCCGAAACAAGATATTCAGCAACCGAAAGAGAGCTCCTGGCCATCGTCTATGCCGTAAACCACTTTCTTCCTTACGTCTACGAAAGAAAATTCTCCTTAATAACGGATCACAAGCCATTAACTTGGATAAACAAGGTCGCCGATCCTACATCCAGACTACTACGATGAAAGCTGAAACTAAGCGAATATAACTACGAAGTCAAATATAAAGCTGGGAAATTAAATTGTAACACAGACGCATTATCCCGCAACCACATCAAAAATATCGAAGCACTGCCAATCGACGCAAAAAGATCCCGATCAACTACCACGTCCGACAGTAAAGAAGTAAAAAGGCCGAAATATTGGCACCAACATGTCAAACGCCCAAGAAATTCCACCACTACGTCAAGCTCAAGAACGATCAAGAAAGAAAAACTATGGCACCAGCACCCTACTCGACCACGGGAATCTGCATTTGCCGAGTCCTTGCCAAGAAAGAAGAAACGTAGAGAATATTCAACCAAGGAAGTTATTTCAGACGAGTCCAATTACTACGACACCGATGATTCAGAGTTCGTAGAAAAAGACAGGAAGAAATCTATAAGCACAAACACCTCACAGGAGGAGCCCAAAAAGAAAAATAAACACAAGGAAGCACATTGTGGAATAAACCGTCGTGCAGACTAGCTCGCAGAAAAGGTTTCTGAAAAGAAAAATTATTTTTAAAGAAGAAAATTTTCCTGAAGAAATGGACCAAAGGGCAGAAAACATCCTGGCGGGAATCTGTGTCCGAAACTACTAGATGTCCTTTCATAATAAGTACACGATGCAATTAAAACGCATATGCGTCGATTGCGGAATCCAGGCAGTCCCCGGTGTTAAGAGACAATGGTGGTACATAGGCAAGTGATTCTATTTTTCCTACAACGAAAGAGTAAATACATGGGTATTAAAATGCATATCCATAATCAAATTTTAAAATTTTAAAAATAGGAGACCGCCATTTCGTCCACCAGGACCATATGCAGGGTGTCATCCGCTGCATATCGTGCAACCGGAGATTCAGCAACGTTAAACCAGCAGTGGCGTGCACGGATTGCCGCAACAAAATCTTCAACGCGGACGACGAGGAACTCGAGGCCTACGAGGCAGGAGTCCTCCTTCCTGCGGAGGTCCCCGAAATTATCGACTTGACACGCATAAGCCACCGCCAGGGACGAGTCGTGGTGCTGCACAAAGATCAATAAGAAAAAAAAATTTTATTTTATATAAATATAATGTATTGTATATTGTATTCTCTAATATTAATCTTATTTTTCTACTACTATATAAATAAAAAAAAAAAAACAACATATTTAATCCAAGATATCGAATAATTTACTTATACCCGCCGAAAAAAAAATATATATATATATAATACATACACATTGAATTGCGTATTCATGGGATGACCGCCATATTTGGGAAGATCCCATAAATCATTGCACTAGACGGCCATATTAGTACAAAGGAAAATGGCACGCCAAGCCGGAAAGAAAGTGGTCCTACGCAGTTTCAAGAAGAAGATGCAGAAATTAGCAGCGCAGGTAGTAAAGTACATACAAATATGTACATACATATATGGGGATTCATCACCGCAAATCAAAATAATATAGGAAATCCTTGGTCCAAGCGCACCAGCGCAAGAAAATGACAAGAAACCGAAGTGGAACCTGCAACCGATGGACATGCCGAGCCCACCATGGGATACGTATAAGGAGATCAAGAACAAGGAGGACCCGCGGCGCAAATGCTGGTAGATCCTCTGGCTATTCGGCTCACGAGCAACATCCCCACGGAACGATCGGGACCATTGCCGATGTTGTAGCTGCGCCATTCAGCGTTACCGCAACAAAGAAAATCTCTTGAGGACAAGAGACCAAAACAAGGGGGGAGGTATAACGTCCCCATTCCACAATGAAGAGAATCCGCGTAGATAAGTAGGGTAATCCTAGCACATGTATCTTTTTAGTTTTATTATCGACCGTGAATTACCAACCGCACCATACAAAATTCGGTAATGGTCACGGGTAGATCACGCGTCCAACATTGTTAAATTAGATCACCGATCGATGGCGCGCGCGTTAGATAGAAAGAGATGCCAAATATACATCGAGAACAAATTATTATAAATTATCATTTAAACATTCCTATTATTATTTATTTATTTACTGTAAATCAAAATGTATTTTTAGTTATTGTTTTACGTATTTATGTGATTAATTATTCTCTTATTAAAATACTTGTATTATCCCGCTAATTTGCGTACATGAAAATTAATTAGAACTACCATTTAGCTAATTAGCTTGTGAAATCTTAATTAATAATAAATTAAAGCATATTTTTATTAATCAAATCAATATATTTTCTTTACTGAATAAAGCGTAATAAAATAGAAATATTTTTTATGCGTGTCTAAACCCGCCTCTTGGCGGGAAATACCCATGATTCTCTGGGTATAAAAGGACGTGCAGCGAACGCTGCAAATGCAGAACAATCTTTGAAGCAGTACGTGTCGGACCTCTTAGGAGAAGTATAAAGTGACAAGTTGGAGCAGTTTTAGCTGGTAAGAGCCTACAAGATTCTTAGTTTTGACTGAACAGCGGGTATCAGCCATTTGGAAACTTGATCGTTGGGTCGTTCTAGTAGCCAGCGAACAGCAGGCTCCCCAAATAAGCGATCAGGTTTTGGGTGTCAATTTGTGCTCCGACTAAAAGAGCAATTGAACTAGTAATTTTAGAATCAAGCAAAGAGTAGGTGTTCTACGTCCATCTATTTTTTACATAAATTTTCGAATCTCGATATTATAATAAACCAAACATTGTTCTGTCACCAGTTAGGATCTAGATCCATTATAAAACCGCGTTTCTTACGTTTGCGTCATAGTAGTCAATTAAATAATTAATTAACAATACGTACCTTGTTGAAAACCGCGTTTCTTGCGTTTGCGTCATAATAGTCGACTAAATAAATATTTAATAATACGTACCTCGTTAGAAAACCGCAAAACCGAAGTAGTTAGCTACCGATTTGCGTTTTCGATACTAATAATATAATATCAGACATACATATATTTTTATCTTTTCCAAAGTAATTGTTAATTGTAATTCTATTTTTTACCTTTAATTATTTGAATAAACCTAATTAGTGAAAGGTATTAACCTGTAGATTCCACTCTTTAACCACACGCCACACGAACCCCACATTCTTATAGAATTAGTTATAATAAGAACGAGTCGCTCAACAGGCAAAAGCCGCTCTTTGCCTCATGAGTGCTGTAAACTCCTGAGCCTAGTACCAGGAACGTTACAAAACCACAAACGTTTTAATTTTCAGCTGATTTTCTGGGTTATTTGGACGATTCTACAAATGATAGTATATCCACAGATAATTTAGAAGAATTAGTTCGCATCAACGAGGATAATGATGCATTGCTTAAACACGAACGTCATTCTGTTTTTATATTTTTCATTTTAGAAAATGAGCATTCGCATAAATAACATATATGAACCTAAACATAAAGAAAATTCCTGGGTGATGTAGGAATCTATTGACAAAATTATTATTATAACATGTTATTGTTATTATATGTGTTTGAGATTCCGTCAGATCGCGCAATCAATCTCACTGCCGCCATCTCACGGCCTCTCATGAGGCCCAGTTGGACCTCTCAAGCGACCGTGCGAGGGAGTGACGAGTGCGTACGCGAGCGCGGCGAGCGTTTTTGCGCCTGCGCTCACGCTTCGTGCGGGCTTGTGCTCTCGACGCCGGATGCAAAGCCATCTTGTCTGCTCTCTTCGCTTCGCCACGTACAAAGTCGACGGCTCGCGACTCGTTCTGCTCTCATTCCCTTGGTAATCAAAGATTACAGTGAAAGTCTACTCAACTCAATCGTTCCACTCACAGCAGTAAAATATTGCTCAAGCTCATAATTGATTTAAAGTAAAACTCATTTTGTGAGAAAGTGTATCACTCAATTCCTTCATCCACGCTGTATTCTTTCATCTTGCATGCCGCGCTCAAGGAAACTTCTCGAACGCCCTGAACTGAGTTGGGCGTAAGGGAATTTCCCCAATAATATGTATATATAAAAGATGTTTATAGACGTAAAATATAGTATTAATAACTACTGATCCGTAAAAATAAAAATTGTTGTCAGTGCAAGGAAATTTTTAATCACGGATAGATCCCTACGTACATATGTATCTATTGTAGGACATCTCTGGGACACAAGTCACGCGCGCGATCGGCGGCTCGATCGTCTAGAGCGGTAGTGGGGATACCGTAGACGGTTACTCAGAAATCGGCCCGAAATGTGAAACTAATTCCGAGCACTGTTGTAAATCGTGCAAGTTTCGTTGTAAATATACTTTTTGTTTAATCGTGACTGACCAAGACAGTGTACCTTTCCGTAGCACCCCTTCGCATAGTAATCACCTTACTTCTCGCCGAAACAACGCTTTTCAACAAAAGTCTGACAAAGCCTCACCCAGATAGTTGCGACAGCTAGATTTTACAGGACAATTTACAACACATATAGTACACACGTCAGGTATAGAAAATAAAGTGGCTCATGCTTTATCACGGCTGGACGTTATTAGTATGCCAGTTGTGGTAAGCGCACAACAATTAGCCGAACAGCAAAGAAGCGAGACTGAGTTAGAACAGTTATTACAGGATAACACACCACTACAGCTAAAGCAACTTAGGCTTGATGATTCTGACGAAACGGTATACTCCGATATTGCAAGCAGTAATAGTAGGCCATATTTACCAGCAGCGTTGAGGAAACAAATTCTCAATAATATACATAATATTTCACATTCTAGCGGTAGAACGACGAAGAAGCTGATTGGCACCAGATTCGTCTGGCCCAAACTGAATAAAGACATCTTGCGCTGGGCTAGAACCTGCATTCCATGACAACGTAGCAAAGTCGGCAGACATATAATTAATCCTCCCCAGCGTATGTGTATCGCGTCAAACTCTTCGAGTATTCGGAAACTCGAACTCCGGTGGGATTTAAGTAATTAGACCGAATATTGTTTATCCAATTGACCCGTTTATGAACTTGAGCCGCCACAATCAAAGTTACTATCAAGTCGCAAAACCGAGGTGAAACCGAAGTGCTTAAAATGGCAAATACAGAAATGTGTTCAAAAGTGGCAAAAACAGAAGTGTGGGCCTCGAGGCCCTCTCGCATTTTATATTGAACATTCTCCTGCGACGTCGCCTAGCAACCACACCGATTCCACGAGGAATCAGCGGCGCGCCCTCCGCCAATCTTTGTTACGCAGCCATCCCTGCATGGCCGAAGCCCCGAACGCTACTATGCTGCCCTCCCTCTGCGGCCAAGCCGCTGCGCCGCCATGCCGCGTGCCGAAACCGGCGGCTCACCGGCCGCTTGCCGGTATCCGCCGTCAAACAGAGCGGTCCGCACTTTTGCCCGGGTTTCTGGAAAATACCCATCAGGAGACGTCGCCGAAGAATGTCTTTCTCATTCGCCGAAGTGCGCACCAGGTTCGCCGACATACAGCGGCCGCATCAAATACTTATTAATTTGCGATTTACTTGGAATCTCAGAGTATGTGTCACGTGTCCCGTGCCACGTGCACCGTACACGTGTGCACTTCTTAGAAAATTAATCGTTTATTATCATTTTCGGGTGCTAGCGATCCCGCAGACAGCCAACCGGACGCAGAGCGAGCCAGCTGAACCGGCTCGGGTTCTTACCTCTCCCGAGCAGTGTGACTCTCGGTGCTATGGTAAGCATCACCACTCCCGGGCGATTTCTATACCCCCGGTGCTATGGTAATGTTCTTCATGCCGAAACACTCATGGTGCCCGACGAATACGGCCATAGGTTTCCCTGTGCACGTAGGGCTTCGAGGCATGGCTCCCATACCTGCTGCGTTTGATCAGCCGCCCCCGAAAACCCCTCTAATTATACCCGATCATCTGTGTATTTTTGGTTACTACTTCATGCTCTGATATTTCCTCGTAAAGTAGATTCTATCCGTAACAGTATGGTTGTTCCAGAGGAAAGGTTTAAACATATACTGTTGAATTTTCATTTCAAATTCAATGAGCAAAAATAAATGTTTGCATCGAAAAGTCGATAATCGAATTCGTGCGTCGATCAATTACTTATGTGATACCGCTCGATTTTGATCAGACATTCATATGTTATAAAAAATAAAATCTATATTTCTGTTCGTTCTTGTTTTCTGGTATATATAATTTTCACTCGTATAAAATACGTATCGTATTAAAGAGGTCCTTCCAAGTCGTTTTTGTTAAATAATAAATTCATTTAATTGTTTTAAAAGTTATTGTGTTTTAGTTTTATTTAAATATTATTATCTCCCATATTCCATTATATAGATAAAATACGACCATTACCACCAATAGACGGCTACAGATATTGTCTGACTGTTCGAGTTCGCGCTTAGCGCAAGTATCTGTCGCCAGCGCGCTTCGTCGGCGACGTTCAGACCATGCTCGCGGGCATGCGCATTGAAACCGAAAATGATCGTCTGAACACCGTTGAGATCGATCCGTTTATTCGATCCAAACCATCGCACTGCGCGCTTCGTGAAATATCCAAGCCAAATTATTACCGTACAAGTCTTGTGTTTAAAAAAGGGAAAACCTTTTGTTAATTCCGTTTTGTGTTTGTGAATACAATAAATAAGACAATTCATTTTTTGAAGCTTTAATTTTTGTGTTCGTGTTTTAATATTAAATATCGAGTCTCCTCGGAGGTCCGATCCTTTTCAACAAGGAGTTCCAGCTCCCAATCCTTCAGACTACGCTTCACTGACGATGATCGACAGATTCTCCCGGTGGCCTGAGGCGGTACCAATCAAAGACATGACAGCCAATACTGTTACCGTCAATTTCTATAAAGCTTGGATTACAAGATTTGGAGCTCCAGCAACTATTACATCAGACAAAGCTTCGCAGTACGAAGGAGAACTGTTCAAATCCCTTACAACCTTGATAGGTTGCAAGCATATACATACCACAGCTTACCATCTAGCTTCGAATGGCATGGTAGAAAGATGGCACAGGTCTTTAAAAGCAGCCATAATGTACCATGAAAACAGTAATTGGATCTCAGTTTTACCCACAGTACTATTAGGCTTAAGAACCAGTTTTAAACAAGACATTCAGGCAACAGCAGCAGAAGTGCTGTATGGTGTACCCCTCAGACTGCCAGGAGAATTCTTCGTTGACACCCAAACACAGAACAACTTTAGTTTAGATAGTTTCAGAGATTATATGCGACAGATTTGACCGAGACAGACGGCACATCCGATAGACGGAAACACTTCATTCCTAAGAGTTTATATGACTGCACGCATGTTTTTGTTAGAATTAACGCTGTTAAAAAACCTCTGGAGCAACCATACGAAGGACCGTACAGAATTGTAAAGCGTGTCACGGATACCATTTTTTTAGTAGATGTTAAGAGAAATCAAACCGTACTTTCGATAGAACGATTGAAACTAGCGTTCATTGAAAAATAGACTCCTAACCTTGCAAAAACATATTCTAAAGTAGTATCGTCTGCTCTTTCTGACAGGTAGAACGACTTGGAGGGGGGTAATGTGACGGCACCGACTTCCGCTCAACCGTCCCGCCGAAGGGCGCATTTTTCTCCCGCTTAAATTTTAACGTTTTTTTCTGGAAGGGGATTTCCCTCGAGAAAGCAAGCACACTTTCCCGGAAGACTTTCTTATGTACAGACGTGTCGTAACGCAGTAACCTTTGAAATCTATTCGCGAATTATTTCGTATTATAAATCCTGTGTATCATACAGGGTGTCCCGCGACAGGTGTTACTCCCTGAAAGGAGTGGTAGAGGACGTCATTCTGAAAAAGATTTCCCTTTGCAAAAATGGGGTTTGAAGCTTCGTTTTCGAATTATTAAGGAAAAACACGGACCAATCAGAGCGCAGGGATTACGCGCGCCCAGAAGCGAGAGTGACAGCTTCGAGCCTGGCGGCTGAGCGCGAGCGCGATTAAGTGCCTTTGCCTCGGAATAGTCTAACGAGAAGTCTTTAGATCGAAACTCAGTTAAATAATGAACAGAATAATTGAAAGTAGTGTTCATTTACTCATTCCTTATGAAGGAGGAAGTCGAGCTCATTGACCACGAAACATTTGGTCCTTCGAGCCGGATCGGGGCAATTCCTTTGTGCGAAATTCAAGTGTTGAACTGTGGAGTTACCGTTAGTAACGGTCCTAACCTCGCGCTAAACCTTGGAGACAATGAGTGACATAGACAGCTTGATAAACCAACAACAAGACGTGATGTATTTTGTCCTTCGGTCGTTGGAAAATTTCAAGATCGGTAAATTCAATTATACGATCGCGAATGTGCGAAACCGTATCGCCAAACTGGAGGATGCCTTCAAGGACAGCCAGCGCCTCCACCGTCAACTGGTGTCCGCCGCTACCGTGGAGCATCAGAAGTCTTTGGACTATTTCCGGGACCAACAGTTCATGACTGTCCATGAAGCCTACTTGTCATCGTCTGATTACATGGCCGAGGTTCTACACCAGCTCGAGGAGAGGCAAAAACGTGACAACCCTTCCAAAGCAACCGCCACAGCTGACCAGAAACATCAACCGCCGAGTGAAACGGTTTCAAATACCGATCGTCTTCCGCAGCTCAACCTACCGACGTTTTCTGGAAACCTGGAGGAGTGGGAGAGTTTTCGGGACCGATTCCATTCCATGATAGTCGGTAACGTTAATTTGTTCGAGGTATCGAAGCTCCAATATTTGTTTTCGTGCGTACAGAAGGAGCCGCTCGATCTCATCCGTAACCTATACCATAACCGACGCGAATTTTCAAATAGCGTGGGACCTGTTGATGCGGCGGTACGAAAACAAATGTCGTTTAATATCCGTACACGTTCAGTCGATCCTCAATCTACCGCGTGCCGTTTTCGAATCGCAAGCCGCTCTTACCGACATTCGTGATCGCGCAAATATGGCTATCCAAGCGTTAAAGAATTTAAGGTGTCCTGTCGATTCATGGAACGAAATCCTTGTCTGCATCATTGTAAATTGTTTAGACAAAAATACGCGTCGCGCCTGGGAACTTCACTTAGGAAGTTCAACCGATTTTCCACAATTCACCGAATTAAATACTTTTCTCAAAACGCGTATCCGATCACTAGAGTCTATTGCTCCTCCGAAGCATGCGACCAGTATAAGCAATCCCGAGTCATCGAATCAAAAGGTGTCTCGACCGCGATCATCGTTCCAGTCCCACGCGACAACGTCGAATGCTCCGCGATGTCCATTATGTTCAGTTAGTCATGGTTTGAACCAATGTCCTGTTTTTCGTGAAAAAACTGTAGCCCAGCGAGTTGAGTATGTGAAGCAAGGTAAACGATGCTTTAATTGCTTCAATAGTCAACATAGTCAATTCGAATGCAAAAGCCAGTTCTCGTGTCAAAAGTGTCAAAAGCGTCACCATACCTTGCTTCATTTTCCAACTATATTGTCGAAACCAGAAAACGCAGTACATTCCGCGAGCAATACTAATGTCGAGTCACCACCTCAAACCGCATCGCTTTCTATTATAAATTCTACCGCAATGATTTCGCACGTTCTTCTCGCAACCGCGTAGGTTAATGTCCATGCTAGTAACGGTCGTGTACAGCGCGTCCGCGTGCTCCTAGATCAAGGATCGGTCGTATCACTAATAAGCGAAAACCTTGCTCAACGTCTAAAGGCCCCCCGCTCACGTGTATCCATTTCCATTACGGGCGTTGGTAATAACGAAACATACTGTAAGGCGTCAACCACTCTTTGCATTGTATCTTGTAAAAGATGGGGAGCAGCATATTCGACCACCGCGTTAATTGTGGCGAATCTTTCGCACTATTTGCCACCACGCGTGACGGGTAATATTAATCTCCAACACCTTCGCGGACTGAATCTCGCGGATGAAAATCCATTCAGTTCTGATCCCATTGAGATGATAGTTGGTGCTGACATTTACGGTTTAATCCTTAACATCGGCGTACGAAAAGGTACTGCTGGTGAGCCGGTCGCGCAAGATACCACATTAGGTTGGATTCTTTCCAGTCCTGTCCCTATGATCTCCGAACAGAGCAATCCTTCTTCCAACATGTCCATGTGTAACGATTCTGGAGCAATTCACAGAAATTTTACAGCGCTCGTGAGGTAAAGAGCGGTATTTACCTACTGAACGACTCGTCTTGCAATAACTAATTCTAAAGAATGTGGGATTCGTGTGGTGTGCGGTTAAGGAGTGAAATCCACAGGTCAATACCTTTCAACAAGCAGGTTTATTCAATAAAATAATAATGATGATTAACAATTAACAAAATAAGAAAATAAGAAAATAAGAAAATAGGAAAAGTATATGAGATATAAATTGATATAATGAACGACTAGATAAATAACTAAATAGGTATTGTCGTATAATGAGCAGAAAACTATATGAATTAAATATTACGCTATTCGTAATTATTAGAAGAATTTAATAGAATCGCTATTTTTGGTTATTTAACTCGAAGTCCTATAAATTGAATTTACAGTCAAGGCTAACTCGACTACGCTTGTACAATATTAATAAGATTCAAAATTCTAAGTGTCAATAATTCGTATTCTTTTCAAAGATTAACGCAGTTGCAAAGTTTAACAAAATTAATAAGTTTCTAGCTCTACGCGGAATCCTACCTAAGTCTGATTCTCTTTTAAGCTTGGCTAGATTCGCTTTTACAATATTTACGATAATAATACTAGTTCGACTTCGAAGATTATTCTGCTCTGCTTCTAGGCTGGTTTCGCTCGGCCTTTTATATTCGAGATTCCCCCCCGTTTCAAGATTATGACGTATATAATTTGCGTACAATTTACATATAATTCTTAATTAAACGCTAATTAACAAAGCAATTGAATTTCTAACATTGCCAATAGTGTTTTCTGAAGAATAGTTAATGTTTTTAATACAAAAATTATTAATTAATAGCATATTAACGAAAAATACACTTTCTGTCCTTTTCTACATTTTTCGCACGTACGCCAGTATGGACCTGAACTATATGTCGAAGCATACGATGCTTCGGAATATTCCATAGATCACGATTACAATTTATTATTCATCTGAGTTAATAAAATAATATCTGACTTTGAGTATCGAGAGTTAAGCTTAATATAACATTTGCTAATTTTGTATATTGATGGATTTTATTAATTAATGATTCTAATGACCAATAATTCTTATTAATTGAAATTATATATTCTATCTCTCTCTAGAGATCGCGAGCCAATTCCTGGAAATCCTGCCTATTGTTGTGTCACGTAGACACGCGGCATTCCGGAATCTTCCGTACGAGATATTTACAATACATTATTTACAATGCACTATTTACAGTGCATTATCTATTCAAATAGAACAATATGAATATTTGGCCGTCAACGGTTCGGTTTACCATATAATCGAATTCGCTTTCCTATATTCTATTTTGACAAATAGTTATTTAATAGCTTTCGTATTTAATATCATTGTTAATGAAAAATATGTATATATGCTATCCTTTCTAATACAGCGTATGAATCTTGAGCTATTGTCGCAACGCGTGGAATAGAATCTTTATAATACATTATTTATTTAGACAAAAGAAATATTAAATGAATCGGATAATTAATAATTGGACTTAACATTCGATTAACTCGCTTATATGTTTGCTAACTTAATGATTATTTAATATTCGCAAATTAAATATATATATGTGTATATGTCTATATGTATATATGTGTTACCGACAGTTCAACCCAAATTTGATGGTAATTGATGTATCTAATTGCCGCGGTCGGTAATAGAAAAATATCGTCGATAATCGAAATTGAAATACCTTTGAAGAATGAGATATCTTAGCAGTGAGACAGTTCTGAGGGCGACAGAAAAACAAAAAAATTCCCCAGGGATGTTACACATGCACCATTGTGCAACTCTCGAATCCGTGGACTCTGCTATACGTCGATTTTGGGAAGTCGAAGAGTTACCGTCTCGATCTAAGTTAACACCCGCTGAAACAGACTGTGAGAACCATTTCGTTACCACTCATACGCGTACCGCAAGCGGACAGTATTGCGTTCGTCTGCCTTTCGTCCAAGGACCTTCGATCGACATCGGAATCTCTTTTCCCGCTGTCGAATGCATGTGGCGCCATCAGGAACGTCGCATTCATACGAATCCCTCTCTTGCCGCTGAATATGTTCAATTCATACAGGAGTATGAATCATTGCAACATATGTCAGAAATACGCGATATTGACTCGATTTCTTCCCAGCATGTTTATATTCCGCACCACTCTGTAGTGCGTGATAGCAGTATTACCAGTCGGCTTCGCGTTGTTTTCAATGCTTCGTATCGAACGTCTAATGGTACCTCGCTTAACGACCACTTGCACATCGGTCGCAAACTCCAAATAGATTTGCCAGCTATCATACTGCGTTGGCGATTACATCGGTATGTTTATATCGCAGATATCGAGAAAATGTACCGCCAAATTTTAGTCGATGATCGCGACGTTGACTATCAACGAATCGTCTGGCGCGCCTCTCCAACGGAACCACTTCGTCATTTCCGTCTTCGAACCGTCACATACGGGACTGCTCCCGCTCCATATCTTGCGCTTCGAGTACTTCAGCAACTTGCCGCTGACGAAGGATCGAAGTATCCATTAGCTCTTCCCGTTTTGCAATCCCAAGTTTATGTTGACGATTGTGTTTTTGGCGCCGACGATCAGCAACTAGCTATTCAAACCCGCAATCAGCTCATCTCATTGTTTAAATGCGGTGGCTTCAACCTTCGGAAATGGGCACGCAATTCCCCTGCTCTTTTATCCCATCATAACTCCACTGATGCTAGTTTTGCTCATAGTAAAATACTCCAACCAGACGAAAGTGTAAAGGTCTTAGGGATTTTATGGGATCCACCTTCCGATGCATTCTATTTTAACATTCAACCAGAGCCAAATATCCCACAAACCAAACGAACGATTTTATCAACCATAGCTAAATTTTTTGACCTGCTCGGTTGGGTCACTCCCGTTATCGTTGTTGCAAAAATCCTCATGCAAAAGTTGTGACGTCTTAATTGCAATTGGGATGCTTACATTCCGTCCGAAATTTATGATGAATGGCCTATTTACTATCGACAGCTCGTTTGTTTACGTCAACTGTCACTACCGCGGTGGTTAGACTACGGCTCGCATGTACATAGTTGTGAATTACACGGTTTCGCGGATGCGTCCAACGCGGCATACGCCGCTATCGTGTATATGCGTACCGTATCTTCTTCCGGAAACGTCACAGTATCCATTCTCGCAGCCAAGTCCAAAGTTGTGTAACATTCCTGAGGAATATTTTTCTTTTTTTTGTATCTTCTAGGAAAAATCTCGATAACTATCTTATTTTCGTCTTCACAATACCATTAGTTTTACATTACCGATCGTATTCTCTTATTCTTCGTTTATTACCGACCGCGACATTAGACATACCGATTACCATCAAATTTTAGTTGAACTGTCGGTAACATGTATATAGATATATTTTTCTATTTGCAGATATTATGTTATAAATAATTATTATGTCCAACAAACATATAAGTTAAGCAATCAAATATTAAGTTCAATTACTAATTCTCGAATTCATGTATCATTTCGTTTGTTTAAATAAATAGTATATTATATAGAATATTCCACGCGCTGCGATTCTAACTCAGGAAGATAGAAAGAGTACACTATATGTTAGATAAGGATAGAATATACATTTTTCGTTAACAATGTTAAATATAAAGGTTAGTTGTTGAATCAAATATAGAAAAGCTAATTTAATGATATGTTAAAGTTGAAGTATTAATAATCAAAATCAAATGTTAGTTTATTTGAATAAATAATATATTGTAAATGTTTCATACGGAATGCCTACGTGCCTACGTGACAAGGCGCTAGCCAGGATTTCTTAGAACTAGCGCGCAATCTCTTTAAAGAAAGACAGAAAGACAGTATTATTGGTCATTAGAATCATTAATTAATCAAATCTGACGATATATATATTTAGCTAATCTTACGTTAAGTTTAATTCCCGATACTCGAAGTCAGATATTATTTTATTAACTCAGGTAAATAATAAATCGTAATCATGATCTATGGAATATTCCGGCGTATCGTATGCTTCAGCATATAGTTCAGCTCCTTATGGGAGTACGTGCGTAAAATGTAGGAAAGGACAGAAAATATGTTTTCCGTTAATATACTATTAATTAATTATTTTTGTATTAAAAACAATAACTACCCTTCAGAAAACACTATTGATAATATTGGAAAATCATTTACTTTGTTAATTAACGTTTAATTAAGAATTATATGTAAATTGTACGTACAATCATATACGTCATATTCTCGGAAAGGTGATAAACTCGAGTATAAAAGGCCGAGCGAAACCGGCCTAAGGAGCAGAACAATTTTCGAAGTCAAGCTAGTTAGAAGCATTAGCTAAACATTATTCGGAACAGTTTTCGCTGGACAAGAGCCGAAACGATTCTTAACTCTTGATTGGAAGAGCGAGTAGATGCCATTTGGATACTTGATCGTTGGGTCGTTCTAGTAGCTAGCTGACGCGGGCTCCCCATTCAAACGGTCTTGTCTCCAAAACTCCGTCAGGAGAGTGCTATGCTCAGCGCCAAGAAAGGTTGAGATATCAAATGAGAGCTCTCAGCTACTCCAGATACAAATTATAATTTTTGTCGAATTGCTAAACGCGCCGTCAGATTCTCGGAGTTTTGCTCTGGGCCCTCGTTCCCCATTTCGAGCAGCTTGGTGTCTGAAACCCGTATCTTTTGGGTGGCGGTCGAGTAATTACGATTTTATAATTAGAGTCAATTTTAATTTGCTACCCGGTTGGACGTATGCTGTTCATCTGATTCTGGGTCGTTGGGTCGTCTAGTAGCCAGTGAACAACAGGCTCCCCAATTAAGCGATCTGGTTTTGGGTGTCAATGTGCGCTCTGGCCAAAAGGGTCATGGACAATTAGTTGTCGAGCCAAAAATTAAGAAGAGTAACTGTTCCGACGAAACATATATTTTCCTCATAAACTTTAGAGTCTTGAATCGAGTCAATCTTAGGATTTGAATTAATTAAAGAATAATTGTTCTGTCACTTGCGTAGCGAATTTCACGTACTCGACTACTCCGCGTTAGGAAATCGAATTAAAGTATCAATCTCGTAAATATTGTAAAAGCAAATCGAGTCAAGCTAAAAAGAGAATCAGACTTAGGTAGGATTCATCGTAGAGCTAGAAACATATTAATTTGTTAGATTTTGAAATTGCGTTAATCTTTGAAGAGAGTATAAATCATTCACACTTAGAATTCAGAGTCTTATTATTATTGTAAAAGCGAATTAGGCGGCTTCCGAAAAGAATCAGACTTAGGTAGGATTTGTAATAACGCCGGATTTCAAAGTACTAGATTGTTAGATTTTACAATTGCGTTTCGAGCCTTACTAATATTGTAAAAGCGTAGTCGAGATAGCCTTGACTGAAATTCAATTTATAGAACTTCGAGATAATTAATTAAATATTGCGTTCTGTTAAATACTTCATATACCCGCGAATCGCGTATTATTTAATTTATTGAGTATGCAATCAAAATTTATTTAGTTCTTTTGATTTAATTATTCCTGATATTAGTTATACTGCATATATTTTTCTTGTTCCTTATTTTCTTACTTTTGTTAATTGTTAATCATTACTATTTTATTGAATAAACCTGCTTTTTGAAAGGTATTGACCTGTGGATTTCACTCCTTAACCGCACACCACACGAATCCCACATTCTTTAATTTAGTTATTTTAGATTCGAGTCATTCAGTGGGTAAATACCGCTCTTTGCCTCACGAGCGCTGTAAAATTTCTGCGAGTAGCTCCAGAATCGTTACAGTTGCACCAATAAAGACCATAAGTATACCACGACTCGAGCTCTGCGTTGCACTTTTACTCTCTCGTCTCGTTAAGTTTGTGCAATCATCTCTCGACATTAAACCTCATTCACTTCATGCTTGGACAGACTCAACAATTGTTCTTTCTTGGATTGCACAACATCCATCGCGTTGGAAGACATTTATAGCTAAACCAACCTTCCAACATTGAAGTAGCATCACGTGCCTACCGAAGATAATCCCGCTGATTGCGCGTCTCGTGGAATGAGTGCGGATCAATTATGTCATCATTCGATCTGGTGGAAAGGTCCGTCCTGGCTCAACCTCGCTCCGACCCATTGGCCACAGACAGTTTTACCGAACAACGAGTCTGTCAATCTCGAAGCTCGTACTTCAGTTCCCGTGCACTCAGTAATACCTGCGCTCAAATGGGATCTTGCTGAACGATATTCTCGATGGAATAAATTAATTCGAGTTACCGCGTACATTATGCGCTTTATTTCCAAAATTCGAATGAAGTCCAGTTATCAAAACCATTCAAACTCTCAAACGACGCAAGCACTGCAACCCGAAGAAATCAAGCGAGCTCGTACCTTTTGGCTATTATATATCCAAAACCATGTGTTTCCGAACGAGATGCATTGTTTACAAACATCTCAACCACTTTCAAAGAGCAACGTGCTTCGCTCGTTGAATGTTTATATTGACACCGCTGGATTGATTCGAGTCGGCGGACGATTACAAAAGTTGGCGTTATCAGAGAACGCTAAACATCCTATTGTAATTGCTTCTCAACCTTTAGTGAACCTAATTATCCTCTCCATTCATCTCCATACACTCCATGGAGGACCACAGCTTACCCTTTCCACACTCCGTCAAGAATTTTGGCTTTGTCGTGCTCGACCGCTTATTCGTTCCGTATTGCACCGGTGTATTCCATGCGCTCGCGAAAGAGCAGCTCCTGCAAACGGATTAATGGGATCCTTACCTTCGCCACGTGTTAACCGCGCCGAACGCGCCTTTCAACATTGCGGAATCGATTATGCTGGCCCCGTTCTTGTCCGGACTACCGCTGGTCGAGGATTTAAGTCTCGAAAAGCGTATATTGCCTTGTTTATTTGTCTAGCGACCCGTGCCATACACTTAGAGTTAGTAAGCGATTATTCTACCGCCGCGCGTTCCTAGCGTGTTTCGATAGATTTTGTTCTCGCCGAGGTTTGCCAACCACGATGTATTCCGACAATGGCACGACCTTTCAAGGCGCCGATAAAGAACGGCGTCAGGCGTTCGTTGCCGCTATTCGCGATCCAGATGCACGCAATAAACTTGCGACCGATCAAATCTCTTGGATGTTTATTCCACCCTCTGCCCCTCATTTCGATGGACTATGGAAGGCAGGAGTTCGAAGTACGAAATACCATCTTAAGCGAGTCATTGGAGGCAACACATTAACTTTCGAAGAGTTATCAACGTTGTTGTGTCAAGTAGAGGCGTGCTTAAACTCTCGTCCTATTGCTCCGTTATCAGATACCGCTGACGATTATGACCCGTTGACTCCTGGTCACTTTTTGATAGGATCTGCCATTAATACCGTTCCGGCCCCAACCCTGCTCGATCTTCGAGAATCGCGACTGTCTCGGTGGCAATGGCTTCGCCAAATGTATGAGAGTTTTTGGCAGTCCTGGTCAGCCAATTACTTGCATACATTGCAACAACGCTCGAAATGGCGCACAACGTCCAACCTCGCACAGCCAGGTCGCATAGTACTACTACGAAATCCATCCGCGCCGCCGTGTAAATGGGAACTCGGACGTATTACGCAGTGTCATCCCGGACCCGACGGTCTTTCCCGAGTGATTACCGTTAAGACCGCGCGCAGAGAATATCGACGACCAATCGCAAAGATTTCCTTTCTGCCGATTGACATTGAAAATTGTAAAGATGAAATACCGGCCACGGCAGGTGGTCCTGCGTGGCGGCCGAATGGTGTCAGTGTGACACAAGTGGATCTCCCACCTCCTCGTGGTGGTCGCTGGGATAGAGACACTCTATGCCCTCTGTTATTCGACTTCGGTCGGGTAACCGAGGGTGGGAGCCTCTATGCTAACGGGAGAACGGCGCCTCAAGGGCTGCAGGTGCTTCATTGCACCTCCAGTATGGGATTAGCGCTCCCAGGGTCCTGAGCTTCTCTCACACCGTAAGCCTGTGGTCATGTTTCGCAGGAACGGGGGGCTTGCCTTAACCGGCCGGCCCGCGAGGAGTAAACCTCTATAAAAAATCCGCTGTGTGGCCGCGGGGCGGAATACGGCCACGGTATCCCCTGCCTGTCGTATGAGGCGACTAAAAGGGGGTGCTCCCGTCGTCCCTGAAGTATGTCCTGTGATGTGCGAGGCGATGCCGGCGGGGTCTTCGGACCCTGGCAGGGCCTCCCATGCCGGTAAGGCTCGGACGGAGGATCGAAAAGGGGGCGATGTGGGGCGGGGGGACGTCCAAACCCAAGGTGTCACGGTCAACCGTGCCGAGGGGTGCATGGCTGCCTGGACGTTAAATAGGTGCAGTCGCAAACGGTTCCCTCGGGGGTACCTGCCGACCCCCCCGAGTAGGAAGGCTTACCAGGTTAAGGCGGCTCTGGCCTGGCGGACATTCTCACCGACCACGCTCGTGGGAACACTATGGAGAATATTAATAACACTAAAAAACAAATGGGGATTATTGGGGGGGAAGAGACGCGCTTACTGGAGCAGACGTCTGGAGTTGAGGCGGCGGCGTTGCCTGCAAAGGATTGCAGGTCGCCCGTGGTTGTGGTGGAGGCGTTAGGGAATCTCTCTGACGCAGTCCATTTCGCAGCCCCAACGCGCAAGGGGCCTGATAAGGCTGGGCCATCTGGATCGGTAGCGGGCCCCTCTTTGCGGAAGTCCTCTCGCTCTTCATCGAGGGACTCTCTTGTGATGGAGGTGGACAATGCCGATCCCTGCGAGTCTGACTCCTCTTTGTCGTCGTCGACGCAGAAGAAAAGGAAGGCCGGCCGTCCGCCTACAACTGGCGAATACGTCCAGTTGGCGGCGGCAAAGCGCAGGCTACTTGAGGTGGAGGAGGCGGAGTTGGAGGTGCGGAGAGCCCGAGAGTTTAATCTGTATCCAGCCCACCGAAGCAGGACGCGGATGTGCCACCTCACCCGGTCGGGTATATGCAAAAGAACACCCCATTTCTAGACCCCGAAGGTCACTGCCCCTAAGAGTCCATCCCAAATTGGCATAGCACCGATCCACGTCTCGGTGGGGCTTTCAATGCCACCCTTAGTACCTATGATAGCGAGAATGACACCTCAAACGATGGCCGTGCCTTTACCCTACGCACAATCCCATGTTAGGAAGACTCCTCTTCCAGCGTTTGATGGGGAACCGCCGAGGGCACTCACCGTGACACCTCTTCCACGCAATTCTGCACACCACGGGCATCTGTTACCCAGAGTTCTGGGATTGGGTAGCACCATGGAGGCTTTTTAGGGTAAGCGGTGCGTGGTCTCCAGGATCTCGTCTCGGATACTAGGTCAAAGCCCGACACCTCAAACGACGGCCCTGTCACGCAAACCCTTGGGAGCGAGTCGATATGGCGCCCAATACGCTCATCAACTCTACCACACGTTCCTACCAAAGGCGGTTGTGCTTTGCCCAGATTCCTGGGATCACGCAACATCATGCGCAATGGTTTTATGGCCCATAGCAGTGTGGTCTGGCCATGGGCCCACGGAGAGCCCGAGAGGTCTTCGACCCATCCGTTCCACCGCGCCCTCCCTGCCGCTCCAGCATTCCCCTTCCCGATGAGGTGGGTCTGGCGCGAGAGCTCCGCCAATTACCAACGGCGGATATTGTGGCTCGAGTTCTAGAGCACATGGACTCGGTGGAGAAGGTGGCGTCGAATTCGAAGAATATGAATGGGAAATTCGTGCGTCTGCTGCGACTAGCATCTCAGGAGACGCGAATCGCAGAAAGCGAGTTGGCCATGCGATCGGCGACAGCATCAACCGCAAAACTGGAGGAGGAGAATCGGCAACTGCGTAAGCGGGTCACCAAGCTGGAGGAAAGCGTGCGGCGCCTCCAGGAGAGCATGAGCTCGCGCCGAAGCGATGTTTCCCCGGTCGCTGTCGGGGCTCCGTCGCCGCCAGCTATGACGGTGTCACCTGGGCCGCCACCTTCCCGGCCTCCGCAGGCGGAACCGCTGCCTGAACACAGCGGCAGCGAAAGCAGAGAAGAGTCAAGTGCGCCCCAGGTCCTTCCCGGGGGACTAGTTGACGCACTGCTGGCTAGAATTGGCCAGGAAATGGAGACCCGCATGGCGGCTCTCCGGCGGGAGTTCCAGCCGCTTTGCGAGCTGGCGGCACGCCAGGTTGTGTCAGTGCAGCCCCGGGCGGCGTCTGAGCGTGTGCTAAGACCGACAGAAAGCCGTAGAGCGCCCAGCGCCAGAACGAGAAGTAAACCGAGGACTGCTGCCGCCCCGGCTGGTAAATCTTTGTCAGCCGCGGGTGCTTCGATGTTGACCCGGGACACGCCTGCACAGCCGCCGGTGGCTGGCGCATCGGCGGTGCCCGTGTCTACCGAGACGTGGGCTACGGTCCTTGGCCGTAAAGAGCGACGGAGGTTGGCAACAAAGACCGCCGCTGCTACGGTTCCCGGCAAAGCGGCCAACACCCAGATGCCGAAGGCGCCGGTCAATCCGCCGAAGAAAGTGGTTCCGCCGCGTCCGCCGCGGACGGCTGCGGTGACGGTCACCATTCCGTCTGGTGGGAACATGACGTATGCTGAAGCTTTTGCCAAGGCTACGTCTAAAATTGACATCCAGGCGATTGGAATACCGCCACTGACGCCCAAGAGGGCGGTCACAGGGGCTCTCCTTCTGGAGGTGCCGGGGCCAGACGGGGCGCCGAAGGCGGACCTTCTCGCTCATAAAATGAACGAGGTGTTGGAGGGTACTGGAGTTCGCGTATCACGGCCGCAGAAGATGGCGGACATCCGTGTGCGCAGTCTCATAGACTCTATAACGCCCGCAGAGGTGGTTGCCGCGGTGGCTAAGGCGGGCAGCTGTCTTGAGTCGGATATAAGGGCTGGACAAATTCGTTTGTCCCCCAACGGCCTCGGTACGATGTGGCTGAGATGCCCTGCGGCCGCGGCGAGGAAAATAGCCATCGAAGAAAAAATCGTAGTTGGATGGACGCGGGTGGCTGTTGACGCGCTACCGCCGAGACCCCTGCAATGCTATCGTTGTATGGAGGCCGGGCATGTTCGGCAAAAGTGCACCTGCTCGTTCGACAGAACTGGCAGGTGTTATAACTGCGGAGGAGCTGGACATGTGGCAAGGACATGTAAAGAGCGCACCCACTGCCCGGTTTGCGCGGACAATGGAAAGCCAGCTGGCCATCGTCTGGGCACCCAAGGGTGTCTGTCGTTGGCCGTTGGAAAGGGGAAAAAGAAGAGCGGCGGTGCTAAGGCCGCCGCTATTGTGGGAACGCAACAGAGCATCCAGCAAGCTCCAGCATCTGCGGCTGCAACAGTCGCGAGCTCCGAAACGACGGCGACAGCACCGCCTGAGCAGGCCAGTACCAGTGATGGTACTGCAGCCGAGGAGACCGCCATGGACACGGCGTAATGGCGCCCGAAGGCCCCATTGTCCAGGCGAATTTGAACCACTCGGCCAGGGCACAGGACCTCTTTGCCCAAGCCCTGGCCGAGCAGGGAGCGGGAATTGGTGTGGTGGCGGAGCCCTATACCGTCCCGGTCCATCCCCACTGGACTGGGGACGACGGGGGCTCCGTCGCCATAATCTGGAACGCGCGAACCCGATCCCCGCCTTGCGTATTGCTGGAGCGCGGGCGGGGTTTCGTCGCCGTAGATTGGGGTGGCACCGCGGTGGTGGGCATATACGCTCCTCCGAGCTGGCCCCTCGCGTCCTTCGAGGTGTTCCTGGACGAGGTCAGGCAATGCGTTTCCCGCTGCCTGCCTCGTCCGGTCATTGTCCTGGGGGACTTTAACGCCAAGGTTGAGGCCTGGGGGTCCCCCGGGACTGACGCGAGGGGCGAGACACTACTCGACTGGGCGGCTGGACTGGAGCTCCGTTTACTCAACACGGGCTCCGTCCATACGTGCGTGCGGCAGCATGGGGGTCAATTGTTGACCTCTCGTTCGCTTCACCCGCTGCCGCGCGCCGTATCTCGGGGTGGAGGGTGGTGGAAGAGGTGGAAACATTATCGGACCATCGGTACATCACGATGGTCCTCTCCACCACCCCCCAAGGCGAGCCGCCCCGAGGCCGCCCACAGGAGGAGGCATGGTCACCACCGCGGTGGTCTTTAAAAAAGTTGGATAAGGACGCCCTGATGGCCGCCGCCTACGTCGTGGCCTGGCATAAAGACAGGCCAGCCGACGGGCACGAAGGGGCCCGCTGGCTTCGCCGCGCGCTAACGCTCATCTGCGACGCGGTGATGCCTAGAGCGGGCCCATCCTGGAGGAAGAGTGTGTATTGGTGGTCGCCCGAAATCGCTGAACTACGCAGCGATTGTATCCGGGCGCGCCGCCGGTACACACGTGCCCGTCGGCGACGTCGTGAGAGTCCGACGTGGGTGGCAGAGCTCTATGGGCTGTACAGACAGAAGGTCATAGCCCTGCAGCTGGCCATCAGGAAGGCCGAGGCCGATGCCTGGCAGGAGCTCCTCCAACGGTTGGAGGATGATCCGTGGGGGCGCCCATATAAAATCGTGCTTGGTCGATTACGACCGTGGGCGCCCCCCGTGACGGAAACGTTGGACCCCCAGTTCCTCACCCGCGTGGTTGAAACCCTCTTCCCCCTTTCCGGGGTCACGGAGGGCCATGCGGATGAGGTGTCGGACCAAGTAATATGGTCCGACGAGCTGGGGGTCACCGACGAGGAGCTCTCTGCCGCGCTGAAGAGGCTCGGGGCTAAAAACACAGCCGCGGGCCTGGACGGCGTGCCGGGTAAGGCCTTGGTCTTGGCCTCGGGCGTCCTTGGGGAGGAACTGAAGGCACTGTTCAACCAGTGCCTTCAAACCGGGACATTCCCGGATGTGTGGAAAACCGGACGGATGGTCCTCATCAAGAAGGAGGGTAGGCCCGCGGACTCTCCCTCCGCGTACCGGCCCATTTGCCTGCTGGACGAGGCGGGGAAGCTGTTCGAAAGGGTCATCGCTTCCCGCCTCCACAGGAACCTGTCCTCGGTAGGACCCGATCTGGCGGACAGCCAGTTCGGCTTCCGCGAGGGACGATCGACAATCGACGCGATTATGCGGGTCAAGTCCCTTGCGGAGGCAGCTGTATCCCGGGGTGGGGTGTGCGTTGGTGTATCTCTCGATATCACCAACGCATTCAACACCCTGCCCTGGGCCGCCATCAGGGAGGCACTCGTATATCACGACGTGCCTCCCTATCTACGGGCGGTGATCGGGTCCTACCTGGAGGACAGGCACATAGAATATATGGGCCGGGACGGTTATGTACGGAGGGAGGTAAAATGCGGCGTGCCCCAGGGGTCCGTGCTTGGGCCGGACTTATGGAACCTGGGGTACGACCGAGTCCTGCGGGTCCGTCTCCCCGACGGCACTTATGTCACCTGCTACGCAGATGACACATTCATACTTGCCGTCGGGGAGACGTTTGAGAGGGCCATCCGTCTGGCGGAGGTAGCGGTGGCCGCCGTCGTTGCGAGGATCCACGAGTTGGGGTTGAGGATCGACCCAAAGAAGACCGAGGCTATGTTCTTCCACGACAAGCCTCGGTCAAAGGGTCCGCCCCCCTCGTGGATCCGGGTAGGTGACGCCTGGGTCGAGGTCGGGTCCAGTTTGAGGTATTTGGGACTCGACCTCGATAGCCGCTGGCGCTTCAAATTGCATTTCGACCGTCTGGTCCCCCGAGTCGAGCGAGCTGCGGCCGCTCTGGGCCGTCTTATGCCCAATCTCGGGGGACCCGAAGAGAGGGTTCGCCGCCTCTATGTGGGGGTGGTGCGATCAATGGTTTTGTACGGCGCGCCCGTTTGGGCCGCTGCCCTGATGGCCAGCCGGTGCAGCATTCTACTGGTGCACCGGCTCCAACGACGGTTGGCCATCAGGGTGATTAGAGGGTATCGCACCACTTCCTACTGGGCGGCGATGGCTCTGGCGGGCCTGATCCCGTTCGGGCTGCTGGCAGCGGCGGATGCGTTAGTTTACACGCGCATCCATGCCCTCCAGCGGCTCGACGGTGTCCCGCCGGAGCCCGCGACGGTCGATGCAATGAAGCGTTAGGCCCGGCAGCTGGCAGCCACACAGTGGCGTGTGGAATTGCGTGTATACACCACGAAGCCAGTTGTCGGGGCTCTCCTGCCACAGCTAGAGGAGTGGCGGGAGAGACGGCACGGAAGGGTCACCTACCGTATGACACAGGTATTCACCGGACATGGTTGTTTCGGTGAGTACCTGTGTCGAATCGGGAAGGAAGCGACGGCGGCCTGCCATCAGTGCGGGGAGGAGTTGGACACGGCGCAGCATACGCTGGAGGTTTGCCCCGCCTTCTCAGCGCTGCGCCGTGTCCTTATTCAAGAAGTTGGGTATGACCTCTCGCTGCCGGCAGTAGTTGGGGCTATGCTGGCCAGCGAGAGGTCTTGGACGGCCGTGGCCTCCTTCTGTGAGAAAGTCATGCTGCAGAAGGAGGCCGCGGAGCGGGAACGCGAAATAGCGGACCCGCAACGGAGATCGCGGCGAAGGCCGCGTAGCCGCCGTGGTGCGGCTACCAATAACTCTCGGGGAGGAGTACGCCGGGGTGTCAGCCGCGACACCCCGGCGATCAACGTTAGAGGTCAGGGGAGCCGCCGTGGCCGCCGCGGGCCACGGGTGGACTCCCCCGGATGACAGTAGTGGGCCGGCGGTATCCTCGCATTACGCGGGGACCGTCGGCCTTCCGGGTCATGCCTTTCGGACCCGGCAGGGTAGCGGCGGCTCCGGGGAGGCCTTACGCCTCCCCTTGCAGAGCCGCCACAGGGGCAGTGGCGTCCTGTGTGGGGGCCCAGGACGCCCTGCACGCTGCCCCGGGGGGGACGGCGGTGCCTCGGTGGTCCGGGCACCGCCGTAAAGATTAGTTTGGTTTTGTGGGGGAGGCCTTTCCGGCCTCCCCCGGGATGACACTTATGGCGCGGGGGCCCCAGTTGTGTTCTTAGAGAGTTCCTGGGGTCCCCTCATGCGTCGAGGAAGGACCACCGTGGGGGTTTTAGCCGGTAAAAATCCGGCATAACTCCGGCGCCCTCCCCCAAGGGTGCGGGGTATCTTTCGAAGATTTCCCCCACGTAAAAAAAAAAAAAAAAAAAAGGTGGTCCTGCGTCGGAACCCTTGTAATGCGTCGCATGGCGGGCGGTACTTAGATTAAGTTAGTTAAGGACCACATGTATATATTTGCGATTAGTATAATTCTGTACAGTAAATTTAATTTTGTTCCTTTGCGTTACCGTCAGTTTTGTTTATCGTTAGCATTGTATTTTCCATCGTTCGTCGGATCCATAAGATCCGAGGCGGGCGGTATATTCCGAAAAGATAGTAGCGTGGCACTCCCGAGCCTTGTTACGACCCTGCGCAGCGTAAACGGCGCCATACACGCGTTAAGTCCTCCCGCGCAGGATTAGATCTATCGGCACGCCATCGACCGGATCGTGCGTGCGATCTATAACCGTTTGGTGTTTTTGAACCAGAACCTTGTAGAGAGTCATAGAGTCCGCAGCCAAGAGTTTTCCCTATCGTGATTTTTCAACCGATTTAACCTAAGATTTCAACCGTAACTGCCGATCATTGTAGTTGTCCAGTACCGTCGTGATTGTTATAGTTTATTGAGCTATTAAATTATCTTGTGAACAATTAAGTGCATATTTTCTTCCGACAAACTACCGGAACTATATAAAACCAATTCCTTGCTCCGGATCCTAGCTAGGATTGAACTAGCGAGTCTCATCGTGATCGGTCGACTCGAGAAACTCGTCGAGCTCATTGACCACGAAACAGCGAGCATCTATCTACCCAGTAGACAGGGAAGCAGCCAGCAGCCAAGCGGGGACGACCAGCGAAGGCCAGAGCTCTGACAGAACAGAGCACAGGATCATCAGCTGCGGCAGACAACGCTCCTGCGGGGCCTTCTGGGGCGCCATCTCCCATCCTCCCTGTCACCCGACAGGGACACAGGGCAGCAAGGGCTATCGGGGACCAGCGACAGCGATCACTGTCAGGGGACAACGGCTACGGGACCAGACAGCGGCGACGGTCAGCGGAGGCTATCACCCCGCCTGCAGAAGAGGACGTCATGGACTGCACCAGCGAGGCGGAGGAGTTCCAGACGACCGAAGACGACAGGGCGACACGTCGATGGATCAACAGTACGGCGATACCAGTAAGACGCCCAACAAATGTAAGTGAGGAATACTATATTGACCCGGCTGATCGACTATCCGCGGCGATCGAGCGGACTTTAGCGGCGGTGCGCGAAGCGTCCCTCGCGGGAGAAGGGAGTTCGCGTCTAATGAATAGGTTGACAACTGCGAAAACTTTGCCGAGCTTTTCCGGAGACCCGTTAGAGTGGCTTTACTTCGAAGAAGCGTACATGTCATCTTCCGAATCAGGCGGATATTCGGATCGGGAAAATATCGCGCGGTTATTCGACGCACTAAGAGGCGAAGCACGCGACGTGGTAAAGACATTGCTCGCGAGTAGTCGTGACGCGGACGCGATTATAAAAACGCTCGAATTACACTTCGGGAATAAACGGGCCGCGGCCGAGAAAATTGTAGCGGATTTAAAGGTATTACCAGAAATAGATTCCGGGAAGATTTCTTTGGTACAGTTCGCGACGAAATTGAGGAGTGCCGTGGTAGCCTTCAAAACATTTAAATTAGTGGGGTACTTGCATAGCCCGGAGTTAGTGAAATCCATCGGGAGAAAAATACCGTAGCGTTGCGGTACGCGTACAACAGGTATACCGTGAATGTCGCGGAAGAAAAATCAGAATTAGAAAAGCTCGCGGATTTCATACACTTAGAGGCCGAATTAGCGGCGGAAGCGGGAATTTTCGACCTCAACGTAATACCCGAATTGTCGACGCAAAGAGCTGACACACACAGTAGAGCGAGGCGTGTGCCCACGAGAACGGCAGTAGTGTGCGTCGCGGAACGGGGAAATGAGCAAGCTAGGCGCGCAGACGTGAAGTCGAACATCGCACGCAATTGCGTATTTTGCAAAAAGGATAACCATCCGGCGCCGAAATGCCACTTTTTCGCCCGGGAGTCCTTGAATAAGCGCTGGGACCTGGTGAAAAGGCATAATCTGTGTTTCGGCTGTCTGCGGCCTGGACACACAAGAAATGATTGCAAAGGTGAGGGGTGCAAATTTTGCTAAAGACGGCACCATAGCCTTTTTCACAAGCAAGAGGACGCAAATGGTGCGGAGAAAGGAACCCAGCGAGAGACTTTGCCGGGCGGAAATAGGGCTACTCATAGGGCCTACGTCGCGGCCAACAAGAAGACGGACGAAAATCGAAGTCGCACCGAGAGCTGACTAGACGGCCCCAAAGTACTATTAAAAATCATTCCAATATGCACGTATGGTCCGAGACGATCAATCGACACATTCGCGTTATTAGACGAGACCTCCACGGTCACCTTGATTGAAGACAAATTAGCGCGGGACTTAGGCGTCGAGGGATCGCGGATAAACGTGGCAATAAAGGGAATAAGCGAAGGGGAATTACGAATGGAGAATTGTAAAAAAGTCGACGTCGACGTAAAGGGTACTTTCGGCGCGTACCGAATCCGCGGCGCGATAACCGCCAAGAATTTGAAACTTCCCACACAGTCGATCGATACGGCCCTACCACGGGGCGCAGGTAAAAATACTAATAGGGCAAGACAATTGGGACCTAATCGTAACGCGAGAGCTGCGCGAAGTAGACAACACCGATTTGGCAGTTTCGCGTTCGCGGCTTGGGTGGGCCGTACACGGGTCCACAAGTTATTCCTCACATGCGGTGTTCAATGTAGATGTAAGCGAGATGCGATATTCAGAACCAGGAATAGCGCTGACTTCTTTAGACGAACTGATTAAGAGCTATTTTGAACTAGAATACACCGGAATGAATGGTAGCGTTGCGCAGAAAGGCGAGCAGGATCGCGCGTTGCGAATATTAGACGAGACGAGTGCGCATAAAGGGAAAATTTGGGAAACGGGGCTCTTATGGAAGGACGACCACGCCTCGAATATGAACGGTTTATGCACCGCGCGAAAAGGACTAGATCTGTTAGAACGTAGGTTAGATCGCGATGCGGAATACGCGCGTCTATACTATCAAGAAATGCAGCGTTTTCTAGATAAGGGTTACGCGCAAAAGGTTGAGAGAACATTAGAAAGGTCCCGGATATGGTACTTGCCGCACTTCGGCGTGCGGAACGTAAATAAGCCTAATAAAGTGAGACTAGTTTTCGATGCCGCGGCTAAGACCGGAGGAATAAGTCTAAACGACCAGCTTATGTCAGGTCCGGACCTATTACAGTCATTACCGGGAATACTACTTCGGTTTAGACAATACGCGGTCGCGGTGAAAGCGGATATTTCGGATATGTTCTTACGCGTGCAAGTTCGGGAGAGCGATCGTTATGCGCAAAGATTTCTATGGCGAGAAAAAGATAGAAATAGGGAACCGGATATCTACGAAATGTCGACATTGATCTTTGGCGCGAAATCATCGCCGTGTAGTGCGATATACATCAAAGATAGAAATGCGAAGGATTGTTATGAAGCTCACCCGGAGGCGGCTAGAAGTATCATAAATAGTAGTTACATGGATGACTTCTTATCGAGCCAGAAAACCGTGCGAGAAGCGGTCGATCTCGTTCGCACCGAAATCGCGATGAACGCGAAAGCCAATTTCGAAATGCACGGTTGGGCAAGTAACAAGGCAGAGGTCTTACAAAATTCCGTTGATCACGGGCAACGGATAGGCAAGGGCGATATGCGTTTAGGCGATCGAGGGGGAGAGAGAGTACGCGGTCTGTTCTGGGACACGCAAACGGATGAACTAAAATTTAACGTAGAGTTGAAAAATATACCCAAGGAGATTTTACTAGGCGAGAAGAAACCTACAAAACGCGAATTCTTACGAGTCATTATGTCAGTATTCGATCCACTCGGTCTTCTGGCCCCGTTTACATTAAGCCGTCGGGTACCGCGCAGGTTTCTTTGATTATGGCCAAAAGTAGAGTCGCGCCTTTAAAACCACTGACGATACCGCGACTAGAGTTACTAGCAGCTCTAATGGGAACGAGGCTCGCGAAATTCGTAGAAAAAGAATTAGAAATCAAAATTAGTCAACGGGTATTTTGGTCAGATTCGACTACGGTAATCTCCTGGATTAGGTGAGAGCCGCGAACGCGTCAGGTATTCGTAGCAAATCGCTTGGGAGAAATCGGCGAAAACACTCGAACGACAGAGTGGCGATGGGTACCGACCGGTCAGAATCCCGCGGACGACGCGACGTGTTTTGAAAATAGTTCCGACTTCATAAATCCGCGATGGTTTGAGGGCCCGGAATTCTTAAAACGTCCAGAATCCGAATGGCCCGTAGAAAAGGCTTTGAGCGCGAAGGATAAGACGGCAATTAACAACTTGGAACTACGGAAAGCGTTTGTCTATGTAGCAGCAACAGCGAAAGTCGAATTCTCATTACCGGTGAGATTATTAGGTTGGCGCGGTCTCATCGTCATCGCGCGGCGAGTACGCGCGATTTTTTGCCGTTGGAAGGGGAAGACCTCTACAAAGGAACCTTTGAAGATAGTTCGGGCAGGTGAAGAATACTGGTATAGGGTAATCCAAAGGGAATATTTCGGTGTAGAGATAAACGCTCTAAAAAACGGTAACGGTGTTAATAAAGGGAGTAAAATTGCCAGTTTGAATCCGTATATAGACGAGCAGGGAATCTTAAGGGCCAATGGGCGCGTGACAGCAACGGGGCTTGAGAATTTCGACAATCGGCCGATCATACTCGAGGGTAGACACCCTGCAACTAAATTATTGATTGCCGAATATCATCGTAGATTCTATCATGCTAGTAGCGATACGGTGGTAAACGAGTTGCGACAAAGATACTGCATAATCGGCCTTCGACGTATTTTACGTTCCCTCATAAGTAGATGCATCGTATGTCGTATACGGAGAGGCAGGCCGCAGAACCCACAAATGTCCGCGTTACCGGCAGGGCGCGTAGCTTTTCGACAACGACCTTTTACGCACTGCGGAGTCGATTATTTCGGGCCGATAATAGTAAAAATTGGGCGACGAAGAGAAAAACGTTGGGGTGTATTATTTACGTGTCTCACGACGAGAGCAATCCACTTAGAAATCGCGCATTCGTTAAGTGCAAGCTCAGCAATAATGGCGTTACAAAGACTCGCGGCGCGAAGGGGGACACCCCAGGTTGTCTACAGTGACAATGGGACGAATTTCCGGGGCGCGGATAAGGAGCTCAAAGACGCAACCGCGAGTATGGACCGAGACAAAATCAAAGAATACGCACTATCGAAACGTGTGAAATGGGTCTTCAACCCACCTGACGCACCCCATATGGGTGGAGCGTGGGAACGGTTAATTAGATCGGTAAAAATCGCGTTGGGCGCAATATTGCGGGAACAAGCAGCCTCTGAAGAAGTTCTCGGTACACTTTTTTCCGACGCCGAACATTCGGTGAATTCTCGACCGCTCACGCATGTGTCGCTAGATCCACGCGATAACGAGGCATTGATGCCAAATCACTTCCTTATAGGATCGTCTTCGGCTGAGATTCAGTTAGGCAGGTATGATTTTCAAAATGCATGTTTGCGAAAGCAGTGGCGAACAGCGCAGAGTTTCGCAGGGGCGTTCTGGAAACGATGGTTGCGCGAATATTTACCTACGCTATTACCACGTAAGAACTGCACAGAAAAGGAAAGTCCCTTAGAAGTAGGCGATGTAGTATTGATTATGGATTTACAAGCACCGAGAAATAGTTGGCGAAAAGGGACGATTACGCGAGTATTTCCCAGTTCAGAAAAAGAAGTCAGAGTTGCCGAGGTGCGCACGCGAACAGGTAACTTTGTACGCCCGACGCGAAAATTAATCAAATTATTGGGTATAAGTGAGATACAAAATTAAACGAATTTTGTACGAGGGGGAGGATTGTTACGGATAGAATGTGGCGTTGCGAGGAACTATCAGAGCATAAAGTAATAGCCAAAAAACATACAGACGATCGGGTGTAATTAGAAGAGTTTTCGGGGGCGGCTGGTCAAAAGCAGCAGGTATGGGAGCCATACGTCGAAGCCCTACGTGCACAGGGAAACCTGTGGCCGTATTCGTCGAACATCATGAGTGTTTCGGCATGAAGAACATCACCATAGCACCGGGGGTACGGAAACCGCCCGGGAGGGATGATGCTTACCATAGCACCGAGAGCCACACTGCTCGGGCGAGGTAAGAACCCGGGCGGGAGCGAGCTGGCTCGCCCTGCGTCCGATTGGCTGTCTGCGGGGTCGCCGGCACTCGAAAACGATAACAAACGATTAGTTTTCTAAGAAGTGTACACGTGCCCGGGGCACGTGGCACGCGACACGTGGCACATGCTCTCAGATTCCAAGTAAAGCGCAAATTAAATAAGTATTTGATGCGGCCGCTGTATTTCGGCGAACCTGCTGCGCACTTCGGCGAATAAGAAAGACATTCTTCGGCGACGTCTCCTGACGGGCATTCCCAGAAACCCGGGCAAAAGAGCGGACCGCTCCGTTTAACGGAGGATACCGGCAAGCGGCCGGCGAGCCGTCGGTGTCGGCACGCGGCATGGCGGCGCGGCGGCTCGGCCGCAAAGAGAGGGCGGCATAGTAGCGTTCGGCGGTTTGGCCGCACAGGGATGGCGGCGTAACAAAGATCGGCGGAGGGCGCGCCGCCGATTCCACTTTGAATCGGCGTGGTTGCTAGGCGACGTCGCAGGGAAATGTCCAATATAAAATGCGGGAAGGCATCGAGGCCCACACTTCTGTTTTCGATATTGGCTAAGACTTTCGGTTTTGATAATTTCGAACGTTTCTGTATTTGCCATTTGAGGACTTCTATTTCATCTGGTTGACAAGTTGACAATAACTTTGTTCGTGACGACTCAAGTAAATAAACGGGTCAATTGGATCAACAATTCAATCTAATCACTCAAAACCCACCGGAGTTCGACTTTCCGAATATTCGGGGAGTTTGACGCGATACAAGGATTATTTTTAAACAATAGGTGAGTCTGATTGAAATTTGCTTATCGCGTATTCACGAAAGTGAATAAGTGAACATTAGTTGTAACTGTTCTGGTCATTATTTAACTGAGTTTTGTCGTAAGGGCTTCTTATTAAACGTTTAGACTGTCCCGGCGCATAGGCACTTGATCATGATCGCGCTCAGCTGCAAGGCTCGAAGCTGTCGCTCCCGTTTCTCAGCGCACATAATCCCTGCGATCTGATTGGTCCGTGTTTTTCCTTAATAATTCGGAAACGAAGCTTCAAACCCCATTTTTGCCAAAGGAAATCTTAACACAAGCTTAACACAAGTCGGTAAAGTGGAGTCCTCCTTCGAATAAGTATCCCACACTTCTATGGGGGATGATCCATGGGAAGGAATCAGAATGAAAGGATGCGTCTCGACTCTTACAATACGTATACTTTTTGGACGTGTATTACAGCTGTTTTTCCTCGCGCTACAAGTTCAGTCTTTTGTTTCTTACAACCATAAACTATGCTTAACTTAGAACCTAAATTACATGGCCGCCAACTTACGAACTTATATCCTAACCTTAACTACTATTTATGTTGGTAATGGGGGGGACAGCTACAGTTGTGTGTACAAAAGACAAAAGACTGAACTTGTAGTGCGAGCCAGAACGGCTTTGATACACGTGCAGAAAATATACGTATTGCAAAAGTCGAGACCAGGGATGGAAAAAGAACCGTTTCGGAAAAGTCGGTTCGGTTCCGGTACCGAAACCGCTTCTGATTTTGTCATTATCGGTTCTGTACTAGAGAATCGGAACCGCTTAATTTTTGTAAGAACCGGTTCCATTCAGGGATGGAAATAGAACCGTTTCGGAAAAGTCGGTTCGGTTCCGGTACCGAAACCGCTTCTGATTTTGTCATCGGTTCTATACTAGAGAACCGTAACCGGAGCGGTTCCGGCACCGCAACCGCTTGAAGTTTCATCATTACCGATTACCGGTTTGCTGTTAAGAGCACAGTTATTTACAATTTAGAAGAGTCCTTTACCAATTTTGAATTTCTAATTTTATTTCAATATTTATGATCAGGAAAAAACTAAATGACGGTTCAGGATTTACTTCCCTTTCATAGACATCGGCAATAGACATATCATAAAACGATAGGCCCAAAAAAAAAAACGGTACATACTACCTGCACGCGAACTTGGGTTTTTCCAAAAAATGTACCTAGAGGAAAGGGAAGAACAACCACCGACATCATCCACAAACTATGATTGGACAGCGATATTTTCCCACCCTAATTTTAGTCATCACCCCGCAACATACGCCCACAGTCGAACATTTATAAAAACCACAAATCGATAGTTTTAAGTCAGAATTTTTGTAACATTAGACAACGACACATTAATAAACAGTCAACTTAGAAAGGCAAAGTCAGCATTTGCTCCATTACTAATAAAAATTCAGTACATCAGTACATTCGAATTTAACATTGCTTTGTTTTGATATTAAAAATGTCCGATTCGGGTAGTGATTCAGAAAGAGTTACACATGAACGTCCTGCCAAGAAACGGGCTACCAGGCCACATGAATTTGTAAGAATTTATTTTAATTATAATAAGGAAACCAACATTTCAATTTGCCAAATTGATGGCTGTGGAAGTGCTATTAAAGTAAGTACCACTTTCTTCTTACCTCCTATTATAAAAACTGTTTCTGAAGTGTTTGAAAAACGTTTTGCCATGAAAAAATTCTGCTAACTATACTATATAAAATTACATAAATTGTTATGCCGTTACAGTCTCAACACACCACCAATCTTCAGAAGCATATATACGCCAAGCATCCAGTACAGCATGGTATTATTACTATGAAACGTATTGAGATGCTGAAAAATAAATCTAAGTCATTGCCGAAGACAGAAGAAACAGAAAATTTAGTAATTTCCACGGCCGCATCTAGTTTAAGCTCATCAAGTTCCTTCGTGGAAACCCCATATGCTGTCGCTGAAAATCAAGATCGCGTAAATAGAAAGAGGAAGGTCAGCAAGGAGCCCGTCATTACCATTGCCATGGATAGAGCCCACGTCATAGACGCACTGGTGGAAATGACAACCGTTAACGGCCGTCCTTTCTCTGTAGTAGAGGATTCCGGTTTACGGAAAATCCTCAACCCCATTATTTACGCTCTTCGCACACAGCATGGCATCAACATGGGTGTCAATCGACATAATATTCGGGACTTTGTCCATTATGAAGCTGAGCACTTAAAAGAAAAGATTAAGAATGAGATCCAAGGCAGAATGTTGTGTCTCAAACTGGATTCCGCCACACGATTGGATCGTTCCCTTCTTGGAGTGAACATTCAGCTGTGCAAGAATGGTCGAATCTGCCTCAGGAATCTTGCAGTAAAAGAACTTTTTTTAAGGCAAACGGCTGAGAATCTGAAAAGAGAAGTGCTTACTATACTCTCTGATTTTCACATAAGCTCAGAGCAAATATACAGCATTACCACCGACAATGGCCGTAACATGATGAAATCCATCGCTCTCCTTGGCGAAGAGGTATCAGTTGCGGATTATCAAGAATCAGAGGAAGAGGACATCGATGGCATCCTGGCATCTGAAAACGATGCCAACGACGAAACGCTAGAAAACACTCTCTTGGCGGTTGCAGAGGAATGGCCAAAAGTATTAGAAAACGTGCCACAAGTAGAGCCGGCCGTGGGAATTATCAGTCAGCGTTGTGCAGCGCACACATTGCAGCTTGCCGTGTGGGATGCACTTTCCAAGTTTCAAGAGCCGATTTACAAGGCAAGAAATGTCGTAAAGAAGCTGCGCAGCCCAATAGCTGCTGGCGTTCTCGCAGGGTTGAGACGCAACAAACCTTTACTGGATGTGGAGACTCGTTGGCACTCCACACACGACATGCTAACGAGTCTGTTATCTCTCCAGGATGTGTGTACGCAAGTTTTGATGGAGGCCAACAGAAGTAATAGAAGCGAAAATGTCGTATTGACAGAGAGCGACTGGATGACTGTAAAAGAGGTAGTTGCCGCTCTCCTTCCCGCCAAAATTACCACAAAGAAGCTTCAGTCCGAGCAGCTTACAGTCGGCGACTTTTTAGCAGCATGGTTGCGATGTAAAATAGATACAAGAAAGATAAAGTCTGCTCTTGCCATAGCCATCCATGCTGCCATGGAGAATAGAGAAGAGGTTCTTCTGCAATCAATATGTGTGTCCGCCGCTCTCTATCTGGATCTTCGCTTCAACGTTTATTTATCAATTGATCAACGGAAGCGAGCTGAAGATCATTTAGTCACTCTGTGGGTTAAGCTAAACCGCTTACGTGATGGTAATAGTAACCACACTGCCAATAGCGCAGCTGATAGCTTGGTGTCTAACCAAAATGCTGACTATTCTGAGGATGATGGAGACGAGGACCCGCTTGAACAGTTACTGCGGCGCAAGGAAAAAGCTGTCGCTGAATGCAAACCTAAGGAGCCAAGGAATGAAGACATTCGAAAACTTCTCCAAGATTTTTCAATGCGTCCCCGATTACCCCCTGAAACAAATATTTTGCTGTTCTGGGAAACTATGAAGGAGACCAATCAGGAGCTATACCGCCTTGCACTTACCGTCTTAGCTGTGCCCATGACACAAGTGAGCGTTGAAAGGACATTTTCCCAACTGCGTTTTATTTTAAGTACCTTACGTAGCCGTCTCACTCATAATGATGTTCGTGACATTCTTTTTGTTAGGTGTAACAGAAATTTTCAAAAGAAAGAACTGTAAATGTAATCAGAAAATAAAACTTGAAGAAACGACGAAAAAATAACTTTAACCCGTTTGCATCACACAGAAAAGTGAAAAATTCGTTCTTATCACCAAAATTTTTTTTGATTGTATTTAAATGAAAATGTTTTTAAATGTTAAAAATAAAAGCAATATTACATAAATAAAGAATTTTTATTTCATAATTATAGGAATTTTATTAATAAATTTTAACAAAAACGATTGAACAATTTACAAACACAACATTAAACTTGAACACTATTAAATATAATTAACTTAATCAAATCAATAACTAATTCTCAAAATTCCACGATGATGTTTTCTACTCGAACGCTCAACTCCGACTCCCAACTCTTAAAATTATCCTTCGCTACCTCGTAACGAAAAGACAAAAAAGATTATATATATATCGAAGATCGATTCGCTTCCGCATAACTTAACGTGTTCATGACGTCAGTATCGGCGACGTCACTCTACGAGCCCTACGCTACCCTACATAATAGATTCATAATTAGGAGAGGAATAAAATGTAATTATTTTGCACAACATGATACCTCTTCACTGCTGTCGGAAATATAACCATCCATTTTTTTTTTATTTTTCTAAGTTATTTTACCCTGAAACTATTCGCGGTTATAGTGCGGTTCTCTTACTCCATGATCCGGAATCGGTTCCGAATGACGGAACACGTTAGGAATCGGTTCTGGTACCGGTTCTAGGATAAATATTTACAGCGGAACCGATTCTTCGGAAGGAACCCACAGGAGGTTCTTAGGACGGTTCTGTTATGGAACCGATTTCATGAATCCAAACCGGTTTCAAGTGATGGAACCGAATAAGAATCGGTTCGGAACAAGCCGGTTCGGTTCTTTTTCCATCCCTGGTCGAGACGCATCCTTTCATTCTGATTCCATTCTATGAATCATCCGCCACAATTGATGCTGAAACCCGGGACAATGAGGGACACGAAGGAAAAAGAAGTTGCGGAAAGTGTGGAAGTGAACGCGAGCGACTTTAGAAGCGTAAGGCTTTATTTCCGCACCGGACTGCGAAGAGTCCTACAACCGCATAAAAGACGCGCTCATCAACATATTGGCGTCATCCGAGGAAGCGCAGCTGAGGCAGTTGCTTACCGGCATCGAACTCAACGGTCGGAAACCATCAGAGTTGTTGCGCGGAATGCAGCTGCTCGCAGAGACCAACGTCAGCGTCGGCGTAGTGCAAACGCTATAGATGCAACGGTTACCTACGCGAATCCAGGAAATATTAACGGTAATCGACGACGCGCCATTGAACAAGTTAGCAACGCTAGCAAATAAAACAATGGAGCGATCCACATGTTACCAAACGGCGGCCATTGCTGAGACCAAACAAGACATGCATCGCAACGCGGCGTTGAGCGAAAAAAGCGCTGAAATTGCGGCGCTTACGGAAAGAATAGTGCGACTGGAAACACTAATCCAGGGAAGTTTTCGTGGCAGGCTCCGAAGCCGCAGTCGAGGTCGGTTTACGAGGAGGCGCAGTTTCTCTCGTAATAAAAGCGGAGACCGGCAGTATCGTCGGGACTACTATTTTTATCATAGAACATTTGGCGAGCGCTCGTTCAAGTATGCTAGTCCAGGCAGTTGGACGGGACCTGACGCTAGCACGCCTAGCAGACAGGAAAATTAGGCAGGTCGTTGCAGGTAGAGACGGTCGCTAACAGCAACCAAACCAAAAACCGTCTCGTCGTGTAACAGACAGGGAATCCAGGATATCTTTCCTGGTAGACACCGGCGCTGATATATCCGTAATCCCCAGCAGCGGTAGACGACGATCCACACCGGTAGATTTCAAGCTTTACGCAACAAATGGTACGGCAATCAATACATATGGAACTAAAACTATAACCTTGTCCTTAGGCCTCCGTCGACAATCCCCTTGGAAGTTCATTATAGCTGACGTGAGCAAGGCTATCACTGGTGCAGATTTCCTACGGCACTATAACTTATTGGTTCACCTAAGCACACGTAGGTTAATAGACCCTACTACCACCTTGTACAGGAATGGTACATTGATTAAGTCGCAGGCACCAACCATATCTACAGTAAATAGCAATAATAGGTATCAAGCATTACTGAAGGAATTTCCAGCTATCACACTCCGACAACATCTGGGATCGAGGAAACAGGAGGTATATCACTATATCACAACATATGGTCCACCTATTGCCGAAAGTGCACGATGGTTACCACCTGACAGACTGCAAATCGCAAAAACGGAGTTTCAGCATATGTTAAAGGAGGGCATAATACAACCATCGAAGAACCAATGGGCAAGCCCGTTACATATGGTCCGCAAAAAGTCAGGCGAGTGGAGAATTTGTGGTGATTACCGCGGATTGAAGGGTGATTATCGTGGTTTCGAAGGATCTAGAGGAGCACGAACTACATCTTAGAAAACTATTTAAGAAACTGCAGGACCACGGCCTAAGAATCAATGTAGATAAATGCCAATTTGCGAGAAGCGCTGTCGAGTATTTGGGTTGCACCGTGAGTGGCAAAGGAGTTTCACCGCTGAACGAGCGGGTAAAAGCTCTGGAAGATTTCCCCAAACCTAAAACGGTGCGAGAGCTGAAAAGATTTTTAGGTATCATTAATTTTCACCGGAGATTCCTGCCAGCGGCGGGCGAAATACAAATCCTACTCAATCAAATTAGTGCCGAACACAAAAGAGGTAACAATAAACCAATCAGATGGACAGCAGCAGCAGAAGAAGCATTTACTAAGTGTAAAGAGCAAATGGCAAACGCTGCACTGTTACATTATCCGAAGGCACGAGCTCAGCTAGCCCCGAAAACAGACGCCTCAGAGATGGCAATCGACGCAGTGTTGGAACAATTAAATAACGGCGTCTGGGAACTGCTAGGCTTTTTCTCCAGGAAACTGGAGAAAGCAAAGAAGTATAGCACCTACGATCGCGAGCTGTTAGCGATATATAAAAGCCTAAAATACTTCAAACATTGGGCGGAAGGCAGGTCGATAATAATCAAGACAGACCATAAGCCATTAGTCTACGCATTCCAACAGAAGAGCGAGAAAGCCACGCCAAGGCAGCAGAGGCAACTAGATTTTATTGGTCAGTATACCACACAGGTTGAGCACGTTAGTGGGAATAGTAACATAGTCACAGACGCGTTATCGCGCATTTCAGTGGTAGACCTACCGGTTTTGGTATCAACAGACGAAATAGCTGAAGAACAAAATAAAGACCAGGAGCTGCAGAATATATTAAAACAACCGACGCTTATGAATGGATGGAGACTACAAAGGATATACATACAGGATACCAACAATTACATTCACTGCGATAGTTACAACAATACACTTCGACCATATATACCTCAAACTCTAAGGAAAAAGATATTCGACTCCGTCCATAATTTGTCACACCCCAGCGGACGCAGTACCAGGAGAACGATTGGTAGGAGTTTTGTGTGGTCGCAGATGAAAAAGCAGATCGCAGAGTGGGCACGTTCATGCTAGCGTGTCAAAGAAGCAAAATTCACAGGTATTTTAACACATTGCTGACCGGTCACGAGTTAACTTGTGATATCGTGGCCAAACGTTGGTGATCGGTCACGAGTTAACTCGTGTTTTCGTAGCCAAGCGTTGGTGACCGGCCACGAGTTGACTCGTGTTTTTGTAGCCAAACGTTGGTGACCGGTCACGTGTTAGCTCGTCTTTTCGTAGCAAAGCGTTGATGACCGGTCACAAGTGAACACGTAATAAGCTTTTTCCGCATCTTTATTGTTTTCACGGCGCAGTGTTGGAAATATATATTGTAGTGTAATTATTTGGTTTCCATACCTCGAGTTGTGTCGCACTTATAAAAGACGGGTAAGTTTCGTTCTAAGTGTAAAAAAAATTTCACCCATGACCGAACGCACCAATGAAGAACCTTTTACTGAGGTATACGCAGATGTGACTGTCCAAGTGATTGTGAATCAGATGCTGGTAACTTCAAATATGATACTGTATCAGAAGGTAGTGAATCTGATATTAGACCTCCAAAATCTCGAAAAAGAAATATAGTAGTATCAGATAGCGACGACGAATTGGAGGAAGAATGGAACGAACATGACATCACACCAAACTTTCCGAATTATTTAAATATTCCTGGTGCAACCGTTGAATTTGATGATGCACCAACTATCAGTGAAGTAACGGATTTATTTTTTGAATAGACATTTTTCGATTTAGTCGTTACGCAGACTAATCTGTACCACTCTCAAATGAAAGCCTTACATAAAATCTCTGCAAAAACGGTCCCATGGACGGAAGTGACCACCAGTGAAATAAAGAAGTTTCTTGGATTGCTGATATTGATGGGTCAAACCAGAAAATCTTGTTGGAAAGATTATTGGTCAACGGATCCTTTAGTTGAAGTACCAATATTTCGGGCGACTATGACCAGAACGCGATATGAGCAAATTCTCACATTTTTCCATCTGAATGACAATACACAATGTATAGTTCCTCAAGACAGACTTTCCAAAATTAAACCGCTTTTGGATTATATCATTCCAAAATATCAGGCCATATACATACCCAAACAGGAGCTAGCTCTAGACGAAGCAATGGTACCATTCAGAGGACGCATCAGCTTTAGAACGTACAACCCGACGAAGGTAATGAAGTATGGAATTTTGATCAGAATGCTGTGTGAAAGTGAGAGTGGTTATATATGCAACTTTGAGATCTATTCGGGGCAAGGCAAAAAGTTGCAAGAAACTATATTGTCGATATTGGAGCCGTACCTTGATTGTTGGCATCACATATACCAGGACAACTACTATAACAGCGTTTCTACGGCCGAGCTATTGTTCAGAAGGAAAACATTAGTGTGTGGTACCATACGGGAAAATCGTGGCTTGCCAAAAGTCCTGTTGGAAAAATCTAAAAGTCTACACAAAGGAGAAATGACTTTTTTACGAAAGGGACCAGTTGTTGTTGTTACATGGAAGGATAAAAGGATAGTACGGATGGTATCTACTATTCATGATGCTTCTATGAAATCTAGTGGAAATCGAAAAAAAAATTATAAAGATGACACAATCAAACCTACATGCATATTGCAGTACAATAAGCATATGAAAGGAGTAGATCGTGCAGATCAGTATTTGGCGAATAGCAATATTTTACGAAAAACTGTAAAGTGGTACAAAAAATTAGCTTTTTTTTCTGATAAACTGCACCTTGTTCAATGGATATAAAATATACTGTACCTATCGGCCAGAAAGTAAAATAAGATATAAAAAATTTCTACTCGAAGTAGCCAGGGAATGGATAACTGTAGTTCCCAAGGAATGCAGCACTGCAACTGACACTTCGCGGAAATCTCGAACAACTCCTTCTAAAGATCTACCCACCAGGCTTTCCGGACAACTAAGAGAACACGTCTTAGAAAAAATAGTTACTGCCAAAAAAACAAATCCGACTAGAGCGTGTAGAGTATGTTCTTCAAAAGGAAAACGAAGTGAAACCCGATATATTTACAAAACCTGTTGTGTACCATTACACGTAGGTGACTGTTACACATTTTATCATACGAAAAAGAAATATTAAGAGTTAAATAATAAACAAAATTTATTAAAGTTAATTTATATTGTTTTACTTTCACATCTGCTTTCAAAACAGTAGCCGGCCACATGAGGTAAATTTTCAGAACAGTTTCCGGTCAGCAATGTGTTAAGAGACAGCCAGAACATATCGAAGTCCCAACTGGGAGGTTTGACCATCTCCATATAGATATAATCGGCCCACTACCACCTGCAAGAGGATTCCGTTACTGCGTGACAATCATCGATCGCTTTACCCGCTGGCCGGAAGCAATCCCGGTGACTGAAATCTCAGCAGATACGGTGGTAACGGCAATCTTCAACAACTGGATATCCAGATTCGGCACACCATTAACTATTACTACAGACCAAGGTACGCAATTCGAGACGCAGTTATTCATTTCTCTGGTACGACTTTTAGGGTGCAGCAAGATTACGACAACCGCATACCACCCAGCAGCAAGTGGGTTGATAGAGAGGTGGCATAGATCTCTCAAGACAGCAATCGCGTGGCATAACAACCCAGACTGGACAGAGGTATTGCCAACCGTGCTTTTAGGACTGCGCACTAGCTACAGAGAAGGTATCAAGAGACCACTGCAGCCGAGATGTTATATGGAGCCCCTATACGTCTACCCGGCGAATTTTTCACACAGACAGAGTATACGCAACCAGAAAATTTTATAAACAAGTTCAGGCAGCATATACAAAGAGTGAAACCGATCCCAACAGCACATCACTTGAGAACCAAGGTATTTGTATACAAGAATCTATACGAGTGCAGTCATGTGTTCGTAAGAATAGATGTTGTGAAAAAGCCTTTCGAGCCAACATACGAAGGACCGTTTCGTGTGTTGGAGAGAATTTCGGACGACGTGTTCCGGATTGATTACGAAGGAAAACCAACTGCAATTAACATTTTACGACTCAAACCTGCATTTATTGAAGCAAGCAACGAACTAAAGACTTACTCAAGAAAGACTGTCAGATTCGCGCTTTAGAATTAAAATTAGATAACTAAATCGCTAGGAAGGAAGTGATGTGGCTGTACCCCCCATTACCAACCTAAATAGTAGTTAAGGTTAGGATATAAGTTCGTAAGTTGGCAGCCATGTAATTTAGGTTCTAGGTTAAGCATAGTCTATGGTTGTACAAAAGACAAAAGACTGAACTTGTAGCGCGAGCCAGAACGGCTTTGATACACGCGCAGAAAATATACGTATTGCAAGAGTCGAGACGCGTCCTTTCATTCTGATTCCCTTCTATGGATAATCCGCCACACTTCTGTGACGACACCTACATCCGGTCAAGCGTTCGGCCGGAAAGTGCATTTCCGCGCGTAGGCGAGAGTCCCATTCTCTCGTGGAACGAGCAACAGAGTAGATGCGCGCATCAGTAAGAAGAAAGTATTAAAAGTTTTATATCATAGTTAAATAGCTGCGCGATCACGTTTTGCATGAAGTTATTAAACTCATATAGTGTTACGGATAGAATCGACTTTACGAGGAAATATCAGAGCATAAAGTGGTAACCAAAAACACACAGATGATCGGGTGTAATTAGAGGGGTTTTCGGGGGCGGCTGGTCAAAAGCAGCAGGTATGGGAGCCATGCCTCGAAGCCCTACGTGCACAGGGAAACCTGTGGCCGTATTCGTCGAGCACCATGAGTGTTTCGGCATGAAGAACATCACCATAGCACCGGGGGTACGGGAACCACCCGGGAGGGGTAATGCTTGCCATAGCACCGAGAGCCACACTGCTCGGGAGAGGTAAGAACCCGGGCGGGGGCGAGCTGACTCGCCCTGCGTCCGGTTGGCTGTCTGCGGGATCGCTAGCACCCGAAAACAATAACAAACGATTAATTTTCTAAGAAGTGTGCACGTGCCCGGGGCACGTGGCAGCTGACACGTGGCACATGCTCTAAGATTCCCAATAAAGCGCAAATTAATAAGTATTTGATGCGGCCGCTGTATGTCGGCGAACCTGGTGCGCATTTCGGCAAATAAGAAAGACATTCTTCGGCGACGTCTCCTGACGGGCATTTCCCAGAAACCCGGGCAAAAGAGCGGACCGCTCCGTTTGACGGCGGATACCGGCAAGCGACCGGCGAGCCGCCGGTGTCGGCACGCGGCATGGCGGTGCGGCAGCTCGGCCGCAGGGGGAGGGCGGCATAGTAGGCGTTCGGTGGTTCGGCCGCACAGGGATGACGGCGTAACAAAGATAGGCGGAGGGCGCGCCGCCGGTTCCTCGTGGAATCGGCATGGTTGCTAGGCGACGTCGCAGGAGAATGTTCAATATATTAAGGCGGGAAGGCCTCGAGGCCCACACTTCGGTTTTTGAGATTTGTGAAGACACTTCGGCCTTTGATATTTTTCAACGCACTTCTGTATTTGCCATTTGAGCATTTCGATTTCATCTCATTTGCGAGTTGACAGTCACTTCGATTGTGACGACTCAAGTAAATAAACGGGTCAATTGGATCAGCAATATTCAGTCTAATTACTCAAATCCCACCGGAGTTCGACTTTCCGAATACTCGGGGAGTTTGACGCGATCCATATAGAAATAAGAGACTTTGTTAATAATAAATTGAAAACGTTTCACCTAAATTTTAAGTGCGAAGTTTAATTTTCCCTTACACGTTGGTACAGTAGAGTCCTGTAAAGTGAAAGAAGAGCTCTACACTTCTGTGGCGACATCTACATCCGGTCGAGCGTCCGGCCGGAAAGTGCATTTCCGCGCGTAGGCGAGAGTACCATTCTCTCGTGAAACGAACAGCAGAGTAGACGCGCGCATCGGTTAGAGAAAAGTGTACAAAGTTTTATATCATAGATTAATAGGTGCGGAATCAGATTTCACATTACGTTAGCACTAAGATTCTGTTATTAAATAAATTGAAAAACGTTCCACTCAAAAATTTAAAGTGCAATGTTTGATTTATACTTTTCCCTTACAAGTCGGTACAGTAGAGTTCTGTGCAGTGAAGAAGAGCTCTACACTTCCAAAACAATTAGCGCGACCTATGAAAAGTCAGAGGAAACAGGTCTTTACGAAGACACCGTTCTTCTAGTCTTCTTTTTGTGACATCAGAGAGGAAGACCCAATGCTCTTTTTTTCACTTCGATTAATCGTCATGTTTCGTTCTTTTTCCACGAGCCTGTAACCGTACAACAGAGTTGCTGGTACGGTGAAATAATTAAAAGGGCACATCGCGGAAGGGCTCCACCAATGTTCTTGTAACGATTAGCGCAAGTGCGGGCGGAACCCCTCTACATTTTTACGTATTTCGAATCTGACGAACGACGTGCCGATCGAGAGATCGCTCTCTTGTTGTCGAGCTCTTCATGGGTGTGGACGCATTTCTACATAGATTGAGTATCAATCACACTTATCGCAAGCGACCTTGGAATTACTAATATATCATTTGTATCAATTATAAATGTGAATTTATTTAATATTATTTAATAAATATACTGAGAAAAGAAGGCGTGTAAATTCAAAGCGGATAGTACTTTTTTAAAGAATTATAATTTTGGTTTTTGATTTTTTTAACTACGGCGCACCTCACCGAAAAATCTGAAAAAATGAGAGGATAATAGTTGTACCAATACCTAACTGCCACATTAATATAAAAGTAGTACTCCAACATCTTCGATAAAAAATCGCATGTTTTTCAATTTTTTCGGTTTTTGATTTTTCACAACTACAATTTGCGATAAAAAAAATCTGAAAAAATTCTATAATATGCGCTATGTGAATCTCAATGTTTCAGAATTTTTGTACGAAATTAAATAGGCAAAATAGGCCAAAAACCGAAATTTCGTTTTTTCCCTTTTACTACCCGCACGGATGAGATAGGGGGTTGAAACTTGGTGTGAAATGTTTTTTTTTTTTTTATATACTATCGACTGACGTATTGGGTGTTTCATTTGATTTAAGGGCACATTTCACTACCTTATTCGGTTAGACCCTTTAGTAGAAGAGCAATTGTTGATACAAAATATTATGAATAATGAAAATAAAACCAACGATGGAAATAAAGTTTTGATTAGTGATACAGATACGAATAGACCGACGGCGCATTCTGCCTTATTTCCTACTATACTTCACTTAAAAGATCATCTCTTCATGCGACAAGATATTCTCACTCACTTTACGGCTATACAGCAAAAACTGAATAACTGCAAGAAAATCAAGACCCAAGCTTTGCAGTTATCCAATCGAGGTGGAAAAAAGACAGAGAGTGAAAAAGAAAGAGATTCGACGAAAAAAAACAATCGACAGAAACGTATCGGTGAGACAATACTAATAGAACGATCAAATTTTTTTGTTTTTTTAATTTTGCTAAATGATACTTTCACCAATGTAATTGCGAGATTCTTCTAATTAAAATAAGACCAAACACAATGTAATTTGAGACATATTTACTTGAAATTCTTGTAATTATAAGCGTTCCGCTTATACCAAACACATCAAGAAATTATTAGAAGTAAATATATCTCGAAAATCTTAGAATTACGTTTATGAAAGCATCAGTAAAAAAAATTAAAAAATAAAAAAGTTTTATTGTTTCATTAGTATTGTCTCGCCGATATTCCGGTTCAGATCATATTACATACGCTGCTCACTCGTCAGGCGTCAACATTCAAGGGAGAACCTTCCGAGTAGTGGGGATAGTCACCTTGCAGTTATACAGTCAATTTTTTCGCGCAGTTATCCAGTTTTTAGTGTAAACCATAACGATACTTCTCAAACCACCAAGAACTCATTAAGGGGTAACGCCACTCTAGAATTTTGAAGAAATCGATTTTTTTTTTTTGCTTAAATGATGCTTTATTATGTGTAGAATATGAGAAAAAAGTTTTAAGTGGGGGACAGGTCGGGAACACGAATTATTTTAAGTGGACTGCAACCACTCGCAGCGCACTGCGGGCGTGCTTACTGTAACTTGTGGATACGCGCGCAATAATCATTGTAGAGAACAGTACCTGGCTAAAGGCAAAAGGCGAAGGCTACAGATACATTAGATAATTATAAGCACAAATCTCCAATGTCGAATATAGTATTCTCAGCTATGAGGAACTTACCAGCGACGACTTACTGACGCGCTGTATTGGTGGCTTCACGCAAAACAGCAACGAAAGTTTTAATTCAGTGGTGTGGTCTATGGCTCCAAAAACCGTATCCAGTGGCAAAAATATCCTTGACATTGCCGCAAATATGGCTGTTTGCATATTCAACGACGGACTATCCACTATAATGCAAATAATGAAAGCCTTGGATATGTCTGTCGTAGAAAATTGTTATAATTTTTGCCTGAAAACCGACGCCCGACGCATAAAGTTTTCAAAACGATCTTTGAATGAAGCTACAAAAATGGCGAGATTGAATCTCAGATCTAGCAGGAAGGAAAAGGACGTAGAGGATGTTAACATAGAAGACCAAATATATGGTGCAGGCATCGCTGATTAAAAGTATATAACAAATTTCTTATGCTGAATGGCAATCAAAACTTTAAACGCGTTTTTCTCGTAATCACTTTATTTGAACTCGCCGGACACATAACTCGAAAAGTTTTTAACTAATCGACTTGAAATTTTGTGGAGATGTGCAAAATAACAGATCTCAGTGAACATCGTATGGGTTTTTCGATTAATTAACTACTTAATTTTTTATTAACAATTTAATGCTAAATTTTCTGTCGTTTTTTCCAAACTTTTCTTCATATCTACACTAAATTAACAATTATTAATATTTTTTAATTTCCGTACGATGTTCCATAGATTTTGGCATTTAATATGAGAAAATTTTGGATTTTTTGTTGTAGGACCATGTGTTAATGAAAAAACAGTCCGGTCATGTAGCCCATTCAAAGAAATGGTGTTGTTGCTTGCCAGCGCCTACAGCAGCCATTTTTAATCCAAATTGTTTGTAAAAATTTACAAACCATTTTCAAAACATATATAACAAAGCCTTTTTTATTCTGACCTTATAACTTGTACGATTATTACTTTAAAAATTCCCGAAAATCACCTTTTTTTCTGACTTCTAGAGTGGCGTTACCCCTTAAGCTGATTCAGATTTTCAGTTGAACAAATATGACAGTATGAAGCCAATGTTGGTAACACAAAAGCTTTTCAAAATCTTTAACATCGTAATTAATTATGAAATAGCATAATAGACTTATTTAATTATTAGACTTATGATTTAACTTCTCTGCAATTGAGATATCCCACAAATACATTTAAATTTCACCAACTCATATGAGAATATTTTTATTAACACTTCACTCTCAAAAGGCGACTCGCACTCACCATTCAATGTAATACAACAATTTGAAATAAATATTATTTAACTAAATCTATAGTATTATACATACGATGGATAAACATAGTGAAGCAGACAATAATGGCAATTAATAATAGAGAAATAGTAATATTAAATGAATTCAACAAAATTTTTAACTAAAAAGTTTTAAAATTGATATCTGACAACAGCAAAAATAACATTGAGTACTAACAAGGGACATCACCCAATTGATACACGCCGATTTTAATGAAATTTTAATATGTTATAGAACGCGAAAAAATATTTGACACGTATTTTTGTTTATCGGCAAACATCCACTCTGAGGTAGTGAAAATAGCCCTTAAAGTTGGGGTTGAAAAAGCTATTTTTGCAAATATCTCGGGAACTAATAGCCCTAGACAAAAAATTCGAAATGCAAAATTTTCTGTTTTTGAAGACCAATAATATGGCATAATTGGATTTTTGGAAAACTAGTTTGTTTAAACAATATGTTAAAAATTAACATTATTTTGCAAATTTTTTTAATAAAACGTTGAACTATTTTAATCAAATTTCACATATGTAAACTATGGGTCCAAAGACAAAATACGGATAAATTGGAATTTTTAATTTCTCTCATGGAAAAAATATTACTATCGTTGGAATTATACGTACATTTTATACCTTCCGCTCGGTGCATGACCGATTTCTATACACAATATTCTGGAAATCGTATTATATTACATTTTTTATACTATTTTATTCAAAAAAAAGAATTTGAAAGTCCATAGGTGTCTCTATAAAACATGCGGTCCAAGTCAGGTATCCCATTTGCACCGCGTTATGGGCACGTACTGGTGGCAGTATTCGACGCACGCAAGACCTAAACGCGCAAATTATACGTGCGTAAAGTGTAATGACTTTATGGTTAATTTAAATTATGCAATTAAAGAATTGTATCTGTTCTTTGAGTACTGTGCCACGTTTGTAAAAAATTTAGCAACTCTGGAAATACCTTATTTTTTTTATAATTTCCAGAACAGTAATTTTTATGTTGAAATGGTATTCTGAACTATTGAGAAATAATAGTATGGGATGGGGAGCCGCGTGTGAGGAAAGAGTAGTACACTCCATGTACGCCTGCTGCACTTCCGGTTTTTATTATACAAAGTCGGTCTTCGACCGATCTCTTCGACTCGCAGCGACTAACTAACTAAAACTCTCATTCTATGAACTCTCACCCCCACGCACCCAAACGCATTCAAACTCAGAATCATCCTATCTTCTTCCAAACCGAATCGCTTTCACTCTAAACTAATCATTCAACGATACACGCGTATTTCTCAGGCACTCCTCGAACTCGGACACCCAACGCGACACTCGAACCGATGATCCAAACATCCTCTCGCAAACACCACTCAGCATTCGCTCGGACTCGACCAGTCAAACAACTCATTTACCCATTTCATTCACACCAATATTCTTAGACCTAGACTAAATAATTATGACTATGGCAGGGACGTGGCGGCCGCATATCGACGCCACAATAGTAAATGTAAAAAGTGTATTTGGGATATCTATCTTAAAATTGAAATGGAAATAGACCGAGGACGACATCTAATGTTGTTATCAGAGTATCGGCATCAGATAAATTAAACGAAGATCTTTTCAAACAATGGGTAGAAACAGTATCTTTTCGAAATTCGTCCGAAAAGAACATCTTATTACTAGACTCATGGACAGGATATGATCAAAATCTGATAAGAAATATCACCCCACCAAGTAAAACACTGACAGTTTTATACATTGCAAAAAACACTACTGGATTGACACAAGCTTTGGACGTATATGGTTATAGAATATGAAAAAATTTTTGCGCATAAATATTAAATCTTGTACCTACGTTAGATTTACAAATTAATTTACACGCACGGAATACAATTATCAAGATGCGCTCTTTAATTCATAATCAATTGTCCGCACCTAGGTATAAAAAACTGTTTAAGTACGCATGGTTTCGGTGTGGTTACATCAGTAGCAGACCGGAACTTTAATTTCAATCAAATTAAAACCATGTCACTTTTGCAAGATATGCGCTGACAAATACTGATATCCGTTTCAACTTTATAATACATAACCTCATCACATTTTTTACATTTACTACCGTTTATAATAGTTTAGAAGATCATTTCGAAATAAAAGTCATAATTTTCGAAATTATAAAGAAATATGATATTTTCAGAGACACTATGTATATTTTTTACAATCGTGAGGCAATTCTTAATGAACAGATATAACTCCTTTAATTGCACGTACTCTAAATTATCATGAAGATATTACACTTCACACAAAAGTACAATTTACGCGTTTAGATCTTCTGTACATCGAGTAATATCACCAGTACGCGCGGAACAAACGGGATACCTGACTCGGGCCCCATGTTTTATAGAGGCACCTATGGACCTTCAAATTCTTTTTTTGAATAAAATAGTATAAAATATGTAATATAATACGATTTCCAGAATATTGTGTATAGAAATCAGTCATGCACCGAGCGGAAGGTGTAAAATGTACGTATAATTCCAACGATAGTAATATTTTTTCCATGAGAGAAATAAAAAATTCCAATTTATCCGTATTTTGTCTTTGGACCCATAGTTTACATATGTGAAATTTGATTAAAATAGTTCAACGTTTTATTAAAAAAATTTGCAAAATAATGTTAATTTTTAACATATTGTTTAAACAAACTAGTTTTTCAAAAATCCAATTATGCCATATTATTGGTCTTCAAAAACAGAAAATTTTGCATTTCGAATTTTTTGTCTAGGGCTATTAGTTCCCGAGATATTTGCAAAAATAGCTTTTTCAACCCCAACTTTAAGGGCTATTTTCACTACCTCAGAGTGGATGTTTGCCGATAAACAAAAATACGTGTCAAATATTTTTTCGCGTTCTATAACATATTAAAATTTCATTAAAATCGGCGTGTATCAATTGGGTGATGTCCCTTGTAAGAGTTAACCAGAGCATGGCAAAAGAAATCATGGATAAGCATATCTTTGATAAAGTACAATCAAATATAAGTGGACCTCTACCTATAATAAATAAGGGCAATTTATGGCTGCTCACCTTGCAGGACAATCTCACGAAATGCTCACATACAACTCCACTATGTAGTATACACATAGCAATCGTCGCTCATACCTTAGCTGAGCTATTCATCTGATTAATTAGTTCCACATACCATATTTCAATAATTTGATGACCAGATTTGGTATCAGAAGATTTGGTTATCCAAGAATTAATGAAAAAGTAATGAAAAATTTTTGTAAAATCTTTAAAATTGAAAGAATAACATCCATCTGTTTCTATCTGCAATCTCTAGGTTTGCAATTATCTTGTAATAACCAAATAATTATGTTGAACTATTGCACAAAAACAGACTGGGATAATTGACAGTGTTTTGCATTCTCTCTTATAATACTTCAGTACACAAGGCTATAGATTTTACCCCTCATGAGCTGATTTTTGGTATTAACATACTTTCACAAGTACCAAAGGACAAGCACCTCACACTTTTTATAATATCTTAAACCTTTTGCCAAAATTATCATCACCCACACTATTGCAGCATGGAATCTACAAGAAGCGAAATAGAAAAGCAAGGTCCATTACAATCAAATACTTAGGTTTTGTAAATTCAATGTAAATGACACTGTATACCTCTGCTTAAAGTACCCAAAACATAGAAATTCGACTACAATTGGTAGTTAGAACTAATTTAAAATAGTAGATACTAATAAACATAAATTAATATACATATATATGTCTGTACACCTCTAGCGAAGAACATTAAGGTCAGCATAATACGTGAAGGTTCTTCAGGTTATGTGTATGGTTAATACATTATGTACTTGCAATGATATTCTATTTATATCTTTTGAATTAATTTTAACATTTTGCATATTACAAGCTGCTGTTAGAATGTACGTATGATTACAAGTTAGCTTGTTAAATCTTGAAAAAGACTATGATTTATCAAATAAAATTGGGTGACTGTAGACGTTATTAATATTATAAATGTAAAAATCGCATGTCTATATTAAAATGCTTTAAATGACTACTTGAATTGTATGAAATAAGTCATGCACCATGTTCACACCAATGTTACAAACTCTTATTTGCGAAATCAAGGTCATTCTAAGATTAATAAAATGTTCCATAATTAAAAACACTTTTTGTATAAGGGAAGTGTTACACTGTCATATGTATGAACTTTGCTCAATCTAACTTTATTATTAATATAATAATGTTAATAGTAGAATTAATAGTAACAGCAGAAATTAAAAATGTAATAATATATACATCGTTTATCAATGTCATTATCAAAAATGTTCAACATGGAAGATCTAGTAAAGGAAATTTAAAAGCTCAAGGAGGAAACAGCAATAGTTTTGAAAATATAGGAGTTATTTATTTCGGGCTCTATCGAATTAGCAGTTTTGATTAAATTTCATAAGAATCGTGAAGTACAGCGAGACCCTCGCAGGTGTTCATTTTGCAATTCTATTAACTTTTTTAAGATATAATAACTTTTTTCAAAAGGTACCTTGTCTAGCTAATGCGTTCTCTCCTTCTACATCTCCTTTTCCTTTGCACATATGAATTTGTTTCAGGATGGTCGCGCATCTTCTACTTCTAACTGGTTCGAAGGGGGATCGAGAATTGAAGATCATCGATATTCGGGGTGTGTCGCAACTCCTGATTAGACTTGAAAAAATTGGCAGAAAAACAGAAACTTGTCGATCTCAAAACCAATCGGTAGCTCTTGACTTTGTCCGGACACAAAATTAATGATTACATATTTGTTTAAATAATTCAGTATATTTGTTCAAATATTTATACTAAACTTATTTTGCCCGCGACGCCAAATGGATCAACGTTCCAGGGGCACCAAACCATCACTTTTCTTTATAAAGTACGGGATCAGAACGGTGGACAAAATAGATGGAATTGTCACTTAAACGCCCTCTTCTTTAAAAGATAATAAATAAAGTAAAGCAAAGTAAGATCAGAACGCAACATTATTATAAGCCAAATTCACGCAATAACATAAGATTGGTTTCACTGGTAGTAATACCAACACAATAAAACAAAAAAAACAGTCGCAGTAAAAGTAATTGTACGGCAACTTCATCATCAACTTACCATACTGTCAACGAAACGTCGAAAATGTGGGCAGAACGTACGAATAGTGATGAAATTTTATCGGGTTTATTATAACGATTAAGTCATGCAATCATGTGGTCGAAGAAACATGAAACGATGACCCGCGATGAATGCAGAAAATGTTTACGATGTTTAGGTAAGGTTATGTTCCTATTCATTCTTGTTTTTTTGCATCAGTAATGTGTAATTCTTTACAGTCACAAAATGAGTTATACGCATCGGAGGTACAATTTTAATAATAAACCACGCATTGAATAGTATAATACGCGTGATATATATCATTGAGATATAGAAAAGGAAAAGAACATCCGAAGAACAGTTTTCGATTATCATCATTATTTATGAATGTATTAATTATTACTGCTGTATAAAAATGTATCTACGTGTTATTAAATATAACTTCATTTTGTCAATCTTTTTCTTAAAGCTAATGATATTTTCATTGTTATTCAAAAATATTATTTAATTTTATTTGTTTTTGCTGTTAGCATGATTGTACTATGCATTAGGTTATATGATGTAAGATTAATTACTTCTTATTACTATATTACGACTGTGTTTTAAATATTAGATGCAATAATTATTTACATTATTTTTAAATTGACCACCAACATATTATTAAAATAGAATAGTAGTACTTTCTTCTTCATAATTTAAAATTTTATAAAATGCAGTTGAAAAACTACAAAGTTTATATTCCCAGAGGAAAACAAAATTGACTTTAAATTCTTCATATATATCGTAAATTAATTAATTTAAATAAAATAAATCATAAAAAATAATAAGAGAAATATCTGTTTGATGAAGTTTACTTAGTTTTTGCACATTAACATAAGATTTGTTAAAAATTTCTTGTAATCATTATATGATTTATATAAATGAAATCATTTTTTATTAACAGAGTTAGATGCTTATGGAAGTATGGTATCTGTCCTACGTGCGCAAGGACCTTTCACTAATGAAAAGCAAAAATTATTACAAGAACTTGCTAAAGTTTTACATATTTCAAATGAAAGACATCGTGCTGAAGTACGAAGAGCTGTTAATGATGAAAAGTTAGCAACAATAGCTGAACAGTATGTATTTATTAATTAATTATTTTTTAAAAAGAACAATATTTTAAATAAATTTCTGTATTAAACTTCTAAATTTTTATGTTCAACTAACTCAAAAAGAAATTCTTTCTTAATTTAGGTTGAATGGTCCAAATACTGGTACAGATTGGACTATAGAAGGCCGTCGTGTTATTCCACTCTTACCAAGATTAAAAGCTCGATCTGCTTTTACAACGATAGCAAATAGTTTGGCCCTTGCAACAGTAGCAGCAAACAGAAGAAACCTCCCTGTTCATGAAAAAACGGAGGATGCAAAAGGTTTTAAGGAAAAATATTATCTATTTTTGGTAAATGTGTGGTTTTAGTCTATGTAATATAGTGTATGACTGTAGAACTGTAAGTTAAGCAAATTTGATAGATTAGTGTTTTTCTATATATAAGTTAATGAAACAGTAACAAACTATTTATATGCTCATTTTAATAGATACTAAAAATGAATCTCCAGTGAAGATGAAAGTTCAAGAAAAATTGCTTAATAATTCCGAATTTTTACTTAATGAAGATAAATCAAGTGATGAAAATATGGTAATATTAGTTACTTGTTTAATGAATAATATAGAAATATATTCAGTTTACTTACTTACTTTATCTCATTAATGTATTATAGGAATTAAATAAAGATAAGGAGGAAAGTAATGAGAGTAATAATTCCGAGGTTAGTGAAAAATGTAATGTTTCTGAAAAACGTAAACCTTCTTCTCCTTTACAATCTCTTCCAAACAAGGTAATTAAGCAATGATTAATTTTATTTGTAATTGATTCAGTATTAATGGTCACCCTATGTCAATAGGTTTTAGTAGTATCTTCAAGTTCAGTAGGAACTCTAAATCATAGTACAGCTGAAAAAGGATCATTTGAAAATACTATTCATTTATCACAAATACCAACAAATTCATTACAGCATCAAAATGTTACAATAATACCACTTAATATTAACCGTGGAGAAAGCACTACAGGTTATTGTTTTTTGTCAATGTACTTAGAATACACTTCTTATAAAGTAATGTCACAATTTTTTAAATTATTTATTTTTGAAATCAGATTCAAAGGAATCAACAGTACAAGAAAGTGGTAGTAGTCGATCAGTGAGACCATCTGGCAATCATGTGAATGCAGTAATTCCAGTAGGTACAACGAATATTACAAAAACTAAGGGGAAAATAATTACAACCCAAAATAAGCTTAATACAAAAATTGGAGCTGCAATTTTAATGTCTAATAATGTATCATGTGTATCAGAAAATAATGTACAATCTGATTCTCAGGATACATCAAACCAGGATAGTTTAAGTATGAATACATTTTTTTACAGAGATACAATCTAATTTGTGATCATAATTAATTGTCTTAAATCTTGTACATTGTTACAGATTCTAAAGTACCATCCATATCCCATAACTTACAAAAGACATCGAACATTGAGAATTCAAATTCAGTTGCTAGCCATGCAAAACGCATTATCCCATTAATACATTCTAATGTAAAACCTCCAATAACTAAGACTATTACATCAAGTACTTGAATTTCTATATAACTATAAATTAATTCTCAGAAGTTATGCTACATTAATATATTCTTTTAAAATCATTTTTAGATAATTCACATCAACTTATGACTGTATGTCCCGTTACAACTGTTTCTAATGGACCAGGACCACCCCAAGCTAAACAAGTAGCAACATTAACTTGTAAAAAGTTGCCTACAACACTCAGTAATCAAACCACTGCCAAAATGGTATAACCTTGTATTTATAAACATAAGGTTTATCAATTCTACAAATATCAAGATTTGGTCTGGAAACAGCATATTTGTTATTTTTTAGGGTGTTACATTAAACTCTAACACAACTGTAAATATAGCTCATCATTCAGATACGAAATTAGGATCAAAAACGAACGTGATCGTTATACAAAAGGGTCAAACCAAAGGTGTAACTCTTTCTCATGGAGGCAAGGTACAACAAACTTTGAATTTGTAAAGATAACAGTTGTAAGTTTTATATTTTAAATTGATTAAAAAATGCGTACATTTTAGGAGGTATTAGGAACGATGATAATGGGTGCAAAGGGTTTATGTGTCACAAGTCAACACAATGCCTCTATTAGTGTGGTACCGCGCCATATTACACTCAATAATGGAGATCAAGCTGTAACTATGTTATCTACAACTAATTCATCTCATACAGAATCTGTAACGTCTAATATAAAGGTAATGTCTGTCTTCTTTTTATTTGCAATTTATTAAAAGTGGAGGCATATTTCTTTGGTTCTATTGTTAGTTTTATTATAATAACTACTCTTAAAATGTTTTATTATACAAATTTTAACTCTTATCGGACTGCGGTGTTTAACTGACGATTCACCACTGGGTATAAACTTTTTTCCAAAATTATTACAATTGTTAATCAAATATCTACATATAAAAGTATTTTGTATTCGTATGAATATGTGATAGTAATTTATATCATATTTAATGTTCATCTTATTTTAATGTAAAAATATTTAACGAATTTTTTTAGAGCTCTTTTTTTTCAAACGATTCATATTCAATAAACGTATCTTATAAATTTTCTTGCATTGAATATAAATCTGAAACCGTTTCTTCGCCAGTATCTTCAGCTTTCAAAAATCCCGATTTCGAGAAAAGAAATGTAAATTTGAAGATGTTTTGTGTTTGAACAATAATAGTAAATTGCTTGATTTTAATACGAAATTATTCTATGGATTCTTTCGGCTAAACTAGTATAAATTATTGTTACTTTAAAACCATTTAAATGTTTATTCTTTATTATCATTGTATATAAAATAAGCTGAACAAATTTTAAAACGATTTGAGGCAGACAGTTATAAAAACTTTTAGTTTGTAGAAGTTTACTTGAACACGTAGGAAAATTCAATTAAATCAGTCTGAATTTAATCGATCGAGTACATTAAGGGGTAAACAACGTCCAAAGGAGATCTTACGTTGTAAGTGCACAGTGAAACCTTGGTGATTACATATAGCCGATAAGGGTTAATATGTCATGTAGACTTACATATTATAATGATATATAGCAATAATAAGTACTAGGTATCTACCTAGTTATTATTATAAAAATTACCGTGATTTTTAAAAACATATATTTTATACTTTTCAGTCTGGTAATACCATTATGTTCAATCTTCGTCAGGATGTTATAGAAAAAAGTAAAACATTATCTCATCTTTTTGAATCAGCTAATGTTCTTACCTCTGAATCTAAGACTGTGATACAAAATACAAATACTCGTCTTTCGAAAGAACCAAGTAACAATGATTTACATGTACAGGATAAAGAATTAGTTGTAAAAACCGATGCTATAATTACTACTGTTAAAGATGAAAAACACAGGTCAGTTTGAAACTATCGAAATGTATTACAAAATTGTTGTTAAGAAGTGCATGTAATATCAACAACTAACTTTATAATTACTTTGAAAACCTTTTGTAAATTATTCATTGTAAATTAATAATATGTTTTATGTGCAAAATATTTTGCAAATTGAAATATATCCAAAAACGTAAGCTTCTTGAATAGACTTAAAAAGTGTAAATTTTTTATGACATTAATGAATACGATTTACCGCATGCATAATTAAAATACTACTACCAATGATTTGAAAATAAAATATAAATTATTTTACTTTTGATTATGACATATTTTTATTTTTAAATCTCATTACATTTTGTGAAATATACATATTTTTTGTCATTTCTGCTACGATTAATTAATATTTTTCTCTTTAAGGAAAGTAAAAATATATATACAAACGCAAATTTTTTATTTAAAGAATTCTATGGATCCTATGCAATGTTTAAAAAGTAAACAAATACTTTCAAATTCAAAGTAATGTGTACATACATAAGGTAAATTAATGAAATTATAATTAATAACTTTCATTATTAGTCTTATTTTGCTCGCTTACATTATCAAACATTGATTATACTTTCTTATAATTGATGGATTATAAGTGAGTGATCTGTAGGGCTCGTATAATTTAAATTATTTCGAACAATTACAGTTTTTATATTTCATTTCAAAAACAATTTTAAATTTCATTTCACACAATGATGTAAAAAAATATTATTTTACACAAACAGTAGTAGAACAATATAAAATTAAAACTACGATTGACAGTTAGAAATTTGTGTAGTGTACATATTATTGAAACAAACAATATAATTATATAGGAAGATTAAAATATGTGTACATACATATATATATATTTTACATAGCATATATTTCTGTATACTGTTTCATTCCCTTCAGTTTAAAAAAAGATGATACTTTATTAAACCAGTGCTTTATACACTTAATACTAAATAGAATAAATAATTCAATGACTTGTTCAAATACTGATCAATTTTCATCTGGTATGTGCCAAATTTGTAAATTTTTCATTATTCATTACTCGGTAGTATATTAATAAGAATAACATTTTGTAGTATTTTCAAAAATTTTCTAATTATATAGATTATAATTTCTTTTAATAGAGAGAAATGTAACTTTTTTACTAACATATTTTTTAATACTCGCAAAACTTCTTAACATTGATATCCTTTTTTGTACATATCATTTAATTATAAATGGAATTAAATAAATTTATTTACAAATTAATTTAAGATACATTCGATAGTATATTTTTCAGTACCAAAAACAAAAAATCAAACGAGAAATTATGTCAAATATTGTCACTTTTACATTGTACAAATATTTAAAGTGCTATTAACAGAAAAAATCAATTATAATTATATTAGCCTTTTTATGCTTTGGAATATTGTTTATAATTGACAATTGTTTTGATATGTACTATATAAATTCTTATTAAAACTAATTAATTTTTTTTATTATACATTTGATTTATAATCGGATAGACAAATTTATTTTTACAATTTTGTACTTGTCCATACTGTGTTACTGAAATAATATATGTAAAATAGATTTTGGTATATTTTATATGTATCTAAGATAATTAGAGAAACTTCTACAAACTAACTGGAATGCAGTAAAGTCCCCGTAACTGCTTGTGATGTGGGGATAAAACTTCACAGTTATGGTGAATGGTCGCAGATTTTTTAGTCAATTTCACAAAGCAAAGTCACCGATACCGAACAGTAAACCGTCGACAAAGTCAAATATTGATATAGGGATACAGATTGATGTAGTTGCAGCTGAAGCTCGTGTATTTGTGTGTTACATTCTAATATATTGTACATATACACATGATTCTCAGCTGCAGTTACATTAATCAGTATTGCGTTCCAGCCGTTCGCGTATTTTACCTGTTGACACGTTCCTCAAGGCCGATTCGCAATATTAATAGAGATAGCGACGGTCAGTTAAACCGTCGCTTTAGGAGTTAAGGGGATTTCACTGTAATAAGTCGAATTAACATGTATACAAATTATAATTTTTAAATTAATTTAACATGTACAAACAAAAATAATGAAATTAGCAAGAACATGTTTTTTGAAAGAAAATCATCTTCTTTTCAATAAAAATACGTGCATTTAAGGAAGAATTAGTAACGATGTTCTAATTGACTAATTTCCAACGTGAACTGCTAAAAATATATTAAATTTAATATTACTGTGCCTATATTTGTATAAGTCTGTTACTCTATAACTGATTATTTTTACAAATTGGGACAAATCAAAACTATAATCGAATAATAATATTTAAGCTTATTTTTCAATGAAGTTGTTGAATGAAATATCAACATTTATACTGAGTATCCATTGTTCACGTTTATTCTATATATTGCAGAGTAGAAGAGAAAACAGTAAATTAAAAAATATTACAAAATTAGTACTGCAATTTGTTATCATAAACATGCATGTGTCTACTAATTATTACAATAACTATTTTATGAAATGCAAGTTAAATAGTTTTTTTTTTTTTACTTTTTCTTGTATACTTATTTATAAGAAAATGTTTTTATATTTTTTTTATTACTGAATTATATATAATTCATTATAGATTATACATTAATGAAGAAATATTAGTCTTAGAAAAGAGTTCTTTATTGTTACCAAATACAGTAATATAAAATTTTAAATGTTAATAAGGACGTGGTGGTGGTCCACCACGCATCATACCAGGAGGTGGACCTCTCATTCCTGGCGGTCCCATTGGTGGACCTCCACGTCCCATTGGTGGCATACCTGGTGGCATACCTATAATGAAATACAATAATTTCAATTTTTGTTCAAATGATGTTAAAATAGAAGTCGTATTTCCTAGATAAAACAAACAAATATATGAACTGTTACCCATCATTCCTGGTGGTGGGCCCATCATTCCAGGTGGAGGACCTCCAACTGGCATACGTGGAGGACCACCAGGATGCATTTGTGGTGGGGCAGAAACTTGACCTCTACCTCCTGGTGTCATTATTTGTTGTGATGGACCACCAACACCTCTGACAGGTCCTTGTAATCCAGCAGGTACTCCAGCAACATTAGCAGGCATACCACGGCCAGCTGCTCTACCCATACCAGGTCCTGGTGCTGCACCAGGAATAGGTACTCTAGGCAATCCTTCTTCTGGCGGTGGAGGACCTTCTACAGTTAAAGAAACAATATTTTCTCCTCTTAACAGAACAAAACCCAATACACGTTTATCTTCCCTTTCTGGTTGTTTCGTATTCTTTGGTTTGATCTTACGAAATTCCTCACAATCCCCAAGTATTAAGTTCATGTGTTTATCGAAGGCTTTAAATGTGCCTATAAATGTTCTGGAGTCTTGCAAAATAATTCTAATTCTATAATTTATATGTTGTAGCATTTTATTGTTTTTGCCGATCGTCTGAAAATAATAAATGTTTAATTTACAAAATTAATTTAAGAAGAAATATTATTTTATTCATAGAAATAATCTTTTAATTCATTTAACCTTTATTAAGTGATTACATTTATAATTGAGGTTATAATAATATTCCTCAACCATTTAAAAATAATTTTTAAACTGTTGTTTTGCACTTACCATGTTGCTGGATTTTTTAACCAGACGTTAAGAAAAATGTATTATTTATTATGTTATCTTATGAGTAACTATATTAGTAATAAAATATTAACCGTTACCGGTTACTTTGAACTGATAGCGCTACAGTAGACTGTTGCACACCAAAAAAGAACCACAAATACGTATTGGCAACTTCAAGTTCCGCCAGATATCGCTGTTAATGCAGCTATAGGTTATACCATTGACGTATTATATCTAGTATTATGTATACTTAAACCGCGTGAGCATGAAATTTCCCATAGTTAGATTGTAGTCAAAATTAGAAGGAAACTTTTGCATATACACACAAGTTTGCATATACACACAAGTGCGACGTAGGGTTTTGTTGGCTAAGAACAAGCTTAGGTGTAAAACATTTCGTAGTTTAACCCTAATTTTAAAAGATCAAATATGGAAGCTTGAAAATTGCTAAATTTGAAAGTTTGTACACTTCATTCCACGAGGGAATAGAGTAACTGTATGACGAAAATTTATTCTTTCTGCGCATATTCACACTTTCTACTCTACGCATTTTATAATCTATAGCAACGCGTTTGCGCTCTTGAAATGATCACGATTCTGAAAGTATAAATTCAGTAGATAGAACGTTTCATACTTTCTAAGTCTTGTGAAATACAATAGCGAAATACTTTTTGTTTTATCTTCACATATTTTATAGATACATTATAAAATTTGGGCACACTGCTCTTTCTATCCTGCTACTTCTGTGTACTTCTGTAACAAACAATTTTATACAAAGTATCACATTTTTATAAAACGTACAAATTAATAATGTTTAATAAATAAATACTTCTAATCTAATATTTATCTTGTGTTATTTTCGTTATTATATAATTCCTTCAAATACTTTTTGCTTGGGAACTTATTTTATTATAAAAGATCTTTAACATAATGATAGTTGTTCCAAAGAATTAAAAGAAACTTTTGCTCATAGAATATAAAACGTAAAAAATTTAAACGATTTCCGCTATGCGGAACGCGCCGATACGCTCTCTGTTGGTACAAGTCCTGAGTATATTTTGCGCGTGTATACTACAATTATTTATTATAAAACAATCCTATATTTCGTTTTATAACTCAAAATACTTTAGTTTATTAGTTCTGTTTGTCAAAAGATAGCGCTTGAGCTTCGTAGGGGCTCATTTCGCCAGAAACTCAAAATAATACCTTCAGAAATACCTTATACATCATATTAGTGAGATACGCACATAAGAATATAGTCGGCATATATGTGTATATGTATAGTTTTCATGCAAATTTATATTTACCCGAAAATTTACTAAGGAAACAATAAACACACTATTTAGAAAGAATAGAATGAAATATACTTGACTTATAATAAAGTTAAAAAAAATATAACATTTAAAATAATTCATATAAACACGCTATTGCCATAAAAACTTTGTAAATTATATGTAAAGAAATATTCATACCAAAAATTAGCTTCATTGTAAATAAAAAGTGCGCTCGTCGCTTAGAACCGATTTGAGAGAGTCAACCAAATGAGCGAATCTCTATTTTAGTTACATTGTATTCGTCTGGTTGTTGACCTTTTCACTTGAAGGGAAATGGGATTCGCTGCTATTTGATAGTGTACATATTGTAATGTGAAATAGCGGGACCGTCACATTGTGATATTTCTTTGCATGCAATGATAAAAGAAATACAAGATATGCATGTAGAAATGCGACATCAGCGCTCCAGATGACAAGTTCTCAAGAGTATAGTTTGATGAGCCTGGTCAAAGAGTAGAGTTGCATCCTTATTCTTTGGTTTGGAGGGTCTGCTAGTTACTTCCTTCTCTAATAAAATAGGCTGTACATAATTTGATGATAATACTTGAAAATATCGTAGTTCTTTGATCTTGATTTCTGTTTTCTAAATTATGGAGAGATTTTTAAATATTGATTGGTAAGTATAAAGTATTAGTTAAATTAACGTAACTTACACAACGATTGTACGTTTAAATAATTTGAAATTATACTGTGTTTATTGTTATCACAGATTTTAGGCAAAAATTTATGGTATCAATTAAAATGTATTCAATGATTCACAATATATCTTTAAAAAATAATTGTGATTTAATTTTATTAGTTAATTGATATTTTCTTTTAGAAAAAAAAAATTATACATGAATTATGTCTTTTATTCTGTTTTGATTTAATTTAATTTAATCGATATTATTAGTTTTAAATGCAATTTGTGTATGCAGAGTAAAATGAAGAAAGGATTCAAGTTCTTAGGTAGATAGTACTTGTTATATGATGAAAAAAGAAGTTTAATAAACATGGATCTCAAAATTAATAATTTCAATGAACAATTTTTTGTTCTGATTGATGCAAGTAATTTATGTTTTAGGAGCTATTGTGCCATATGAAAACAGTAAATTATGTCTTTATACATTATGCATATATCATAACATAGTATTATCTAATTATGATAAGTGTAATTCGTATCATGAATTACTAATAATGGAGCAAATATAAAATTTTCTTAGTATAGGCACCAAATAACCAAAATTCATTATATTTATACTATTACTGATGGTTACATTACAGTGGCATAACAACTTTACATGGAAAGATATCTGAATCTGAGAATATTGTCTTTCACATTGTTTGAAAAACTATACCTATGTATTTGTGAAGCATCAGTTTAACTGGAACATGGCATTAGGACTTCAAAAGAACTATATTTTATTCAACTATTATACAGGAAGCCCATGTCTTAAAAGCAATTGAAGAAAATCTGAATATAAATAGTAGAAGAATTTTTGTTGAAAATTCATCGTGAATATTCATTGTATCTGTATTAGTTTTAATGAGTATAGGCTCTTGTTTCACCAGACTATTCGCTAGAAGGAGAGTTTTTACAGCAGATTTTTATAAAATGTACATTAAATCCATAATTCATTACATATACTTTGTTTATCAATAAAACTTCTATTACTTGAAATGGGATTACAAGTTTTTGCAATGTAAAATAAAATTTCAACATCAGTTGTTTCAGTGTATGAATAGACATAAATAGCAATTAAATTTCACAATATGTTATTTTATCGAACTAGTTAACAACCAAATCCTGTCTTAACTTGTTAATACTTCAATGTTGATATTACGCCTGAAACTCCTCGATAAGAGATTAGAACAGCGAGTTATGTACAATAGAATTTCAACACATTTTACATTCAATATCTAACAATATTTGAATACCACTTTCAACAGAAGATGCATAGGACAAAGTGTACTAGTGTCATGATATTTTAGATCTTTTGATTCTGAATCTCCACATTTCTTTTTGTGGGAATATCTCAAAGCTATTAACCTTCAACAAACAATGACATAAATAAATTACATTGGAAAATGCAGAGTGTCTATGGAACAGTTAGAACATGCCTAGATACTTTTGAAACAGTACACAATTCTCTCAAAATGTGTGAAAATAAAAGAATAACATAAAGCATATCTTTCATAACTAGAAGAAGAAGAAATTATTTTATACAGTGCAATAGCTCTTAAATCAAGAAAATTTCTCCAAGTAACACAAAAAATTCTTTATATCTTTGAAACTATTAGTTTCTCAACCCATATTTATCAGTACATTTTTATTATTGATAAAAACCATCTCTAAGTTATGAACCCTTTTTTGTTTCACCCTACATAGTTATATGTATGCTATGTTATTATATTAGTATATAGTTCTAAATAGAAAAAAGTTATTTACTTATTAAAAGTTAGTTATTTATTTACTAATAATATTTTTTATATTTATATATTAGTACATATGTATATGTACATATATTTGTTTTTACATATTTATTGAATCTCATCATCTATTCGATAAAGATTCTAGACAACATTGATTGCTTTAGTTATAATTAGATGTTGTTCTGCTGATGTTTCTTGTACTGCAGCTATGATTTAGTTTCAATTCGGTTTTTAACTTTCTTTTCATTGAGTAAATGTTGTCCTTAAAAATGTCTCATAAAGGAATCAAGAATGAAAAAAAAAATGATAATGTTCCTTTAATGTATTGTTATTTCTTAATTCCTTTTCTTGAAAATTACCTTCATACTTATCAACTGTTAAAAATTAATAATTTGATGAGAAGATACTATTGTTTTTCCTTGAATTGAAATTAAATTTTAATATACAATTAATAAAAATTGTAGGTTTATAATAAGTGAACTTGTGACTAAAAAATTAATGAATAGTTCTGCAAATGTATACTTTGCTGTGGAGTACATTGAATAAATCGTTAATATTTGAAAAAATAAGCGACAAAGATCTCAATTTTCTAAATTAAGTTTACATCTTATCTAAATTAATTAATTTATATCTTATCGTAACGAAAACAAGTGTATTAAAAATCACATAATGCTTATTTTATATAGGAAATTAAAAATATGCAGTTATTAAATCATGTTTTTGTCTGAAATACAGTAATGTCTCCCACATTGTCCCTACTGATGCGTCTACGCTTATGTATTCATTACTATTACATCCATATTTTCTAAATCGAAATCAGTTAATCGTGAGGTGGATATGTGATACGTCGCGCGGCTCTTTTGATGAGACTTTTTAGTTTGACAATTCAGATTAGAATGTTATAACTTTCTTAATTTGTTTTTCTTTTTCTTCATTTAATTAAATATTCATTAAATTTCTTTATTTAATTTTGATCATATTTGTGAGGGTTTTACGATTAAAATAACATCAAACCTGACGTACTTTGGATAACATTTACTTATTTAGTATTTATTGTATAAATCACTTCACGCAAATAGTTTTCCATATTGTCCATAAAACATTCATCTATTTCTACATCATACGTATAACGTAGTCTTGTACCCTCATATTGTCCGTAAAATCTAGTCATGTACCCTGACATTGTCCATAAAACGTAGGCTTGTAACCTTACGTTGTCTGTAAAACGTAGGCCGCTTTTCATATTGTCCAGGCACTGTTAATGCATTGAACGCGTAATGTGTCTAAGTATGTCATATATTTTTGCAACAAACTATTTTATTAATTAATTTCAAACGATTAATAACATAAAATGAGTCACAGAGTCAGTAAATATTAATAAGTAAATATGGTTCAAATTGTTATGTTTGGTCTCGTTTTCATCGGAATAAACTCACTAATATGTTAAAAACATTTTCGTTAGAAAAAAGTTAATAATAAAAGAATGTAAACTTTAATATATTAAATATAACATTCGATACACGGAAATTTAAATTCCTCGGTTATCACAACTTGCTTTCTGTTCTTGTCTTTTACTCTCTGTCCTTTTCTTTGTTCGGCAACTACAAAGGCAAGCTGTGAAACTGGAATTTCGATTTTGGTATTCCGGAATTAGTCCCATTTCGATCCCGAACTAAGAGAAATGTGGGAAATATTACCGTATGTCGAGAAGGTTGTTTTTTTTTTTAACTGTGATATACTTTATCAAAAAAATCTGTAACTGTTGGAGGATCATATTAATATCTTTTTACTGTAAAAGCAAGAAAATAGTCGGGTCATTCCACGCTAAAAGTCGCGCGCTCAGCTATTATGATCAGTTGTTTTATACCACTGGTCCCGCTCGCTAGCTGAGCGCGCGACGCGCGACTCGCCTACCTAAAACGGAGGTACCCCGTGCCTTTTCCAGCTTGTAGTGACGTCAATTTTCGAAGCTCCATCGTTCTGAAGGGCTCATTTTAAAGGGGAAGCTTTAAAGAATATAACCATATTTTTTTTTAATTTTAACCCCTTACGCCCCTTACTGAAAAAAAACACAAAAAAAGAATTTGTTTAAAATTTGCAACATTTTATAACAAATTGACGGAATTAAAAAAAATAGTTTAAAATAGCCCAATCCTTTATGAATAAAACAAAAAAAAATTTAGCTAAATCGGTTGAGCAGTTTCTGAAAAAAAAATTCGTAAGTGAAGCCTATTTTCGCAAAAATGGGCAAAAATCGCAAACTTTGGAGGCTTGTTATTCCTTAACAAATTCGAAACCGGTAAAATGATGACTTAAACCCACCCTAATTTCACATGGACTACAACATATTTTGATTAAAGTAAAATCGCAGATGGTGAGGTCCAAAAGTGATCGATTTGGCGTGGAATGATCCAGTTACTCTTTAATTTTAGTACATAATCTATATTTTTTTATACCTTTTTAGTTTTTTTATTTTTTCCGCTTAAAATTTACTGTAAAAAAGATTAAAAAAATTCTCTAACAAATTTTGTCATGTCTACAATATTCTTAAATTTTTTCGAAATTTTTGCATGCCACTAAATAGGGAAAGTAGGATGAAACTCGATAATTTGGATTTCACTTGTAACTATGCTTGCAGTTGATATACAAAGTTGACACTTACTATACAATGTTGATTTTTGGTAAGCTATCAAATGATATATTACAAGGTAAAATTAGTTCAAGGACACTTTCAACCACCTTATCCTGTTGTACCTTTTGTATGAACTAATCATAGATTTTCTTATCATAATAAATAATAAAATATTTTATTTATTTTATTAGGAATCCTCCATTAGAAGATATATTGGACAATATTTTTATTAATGAGGCAAGATTAGAGAAAGAGAGTGTCATGTATAGAATTATGAATGGAAATTTTACCGATCCATTTAAGAATGCTGATGAGGAGTATAAAAATGTTAAAATTAATTTTATAAGGAATATAGATCCTGAGCTAAATGAAGAAAATAAAGACAATGAGGTTGCAATAAGTGATAAAAAAAAAGAAAATCAATCAAAACAAAAAAAAAATATCAAGTGTTATGTACCTGGTATTGTCAAACCAATATTTAAGTTTCCAAAAAAATCAAAATTAAATACAGTACAACACGCAATGTGTTTAAGAGTTTTATTAAGATTTTCAGAAACTGGTAAGCCAAAACTAACTCAAACAGAAAGAGAAGAATTACACAATTATTTGGTAAATAGAATATAGTATTGTGAAACATCATTGGAACAAGTTATTGGACAGCATTAAAAATTATTATAAATATAATTTTATATTACTTTTTTAAACAGGATTTGCAACAAATAATATCTCAAGAACAAGATGAGTTCTTAGAATTTGCTAAAAGCAAATGGCAGGAAAGATCATTTAAAATCGCATGTGAGGATTATATAAACTTATGTTGGAAATCAAAACTGCAATATATTTATAAATTACCTAGATATTACACTGAAGTTACAAATGTTCCATTTATAGCAAATAAAAATATTGAAGTAAAATTTATTTCTCTCTGTTTGGAAATGGTAAATAATAATAAAGTTAATTAATAACCTAATACAAAATTAAATATTACATATTAATTTCATAAATATTTATTATTAACAGGGTGAGTTGCCAGAAATAATACTTCCATCTTTTACCAAACCATATATGTTACGTGTTAATTCTGATCAGTTGCAAAAAAGATTTCGTCCAAAAAAAAATATTTGCAGTGAATCATCAGTTTCTTTTAAGTTACCAGTAAGTGAAGATCCAAATTGCCAAAAATTGGCTGATAATAATAATGTGGATTTAGTAATTTCATCCAGTGGTCTTAATTGTTTAGTAAATAATGTTGATTCAAGTTATTCAAGTTCCTGGATTTTACCTTTAACTATAAAAAGGCATAATGATAAGAATGTCATCTATGTCGACAAATCACCACCACCAGTTGCAAGTAATATTTCAGAAAAAAATAATTGGGTGTATAAATACATTCTTAAATATTTCCTTATTCATACAAAACATCAAACTTCGGAAAGGTAAGATAAATTTATAATACATATTTCTACATATTCTGTTATTTCATTTAGTAATGATATTGTTATCAATATCGTTAATTGTTTAATGTCAGTATTGAAGGGTATGAGGACAATATATTTAGCAATATTAATTCCGAAGAACTGCTAAAATTGGAAGCAGAATATGAAAATACGTTAACACAAGTTGACAACATGTCAGATTCAACTATATTAGAAAAAGATAATATTGAACATACTATAAACCAACCAAATTTTAGAAATGACATTGATTCCATGAGGAATACATTGAATTTTGATACATGTTCAAATAATACTGCAGACTGTAATGCTTCAAGTTTTATAAGTAATAATCAAGGTAACACTTTTTATTTTTTTATTATTATTTATATTGTTATAAAAAAAATATAAATTACGTAGATAAAGTGATTAATTTTATAAATTTGAAGGTACCAAAGAAAAGACTTCTGACACCTCATTAGAAGGTAATGTATCTTATAAACTATTTAGTATTGGACCACAATCTTCAGAACAGAATGAATTAATAAAAAATGTCGTTAAAGAATACAGAATATTAGTCAGAACAAAAACAGATGGATTTGAGGTTCGTATCCACTATATAACATTTAAAAATTTTATAAATGTCAGAATCCAATATAAATTTTTTTAATGATCTAACTTTAGCATACTTTTACTAAAACCATTTGATGCAGTTATTCTGTGAACTATTTATTTGAAAAAATATTGTAAACAAAATTTACTCTATGTTGTCAACATAACTCGAAGGTTTTATAAATTATATTCCAAGAAAAATACATTAACCATGATATGTTAGTCTTTCAGTCATTTATTATCGTTTAAATTTACTTTTCATTGAAAAACTGTTTTTATTAATATTAATATTAAGTATTAACATATTGATTTATTTTGTTCCTCCATTGCAATTCTAGGTCTTTAAAAATAAGCCTGACAATTTTTAAGAACTGGCAATTTTAAAAATACTTCGATATCTAGGTAGACAAAAAATTACCTGATTACACAGTGAGGTATTAGAACATTCATGGCAGATGATTTTCGTCATTACTAACGTTTTTCATAGGAATGGTCGACTTTGAAGTAAAAATTCTTGGATATCTCATGTGTTCTAGTCTAACTGTAAGGTCCATATCATAAGGAGTACTAGATTCTTCTTCTTGAAAAACATTGTTTATTACAGAATTTTATATGTAAAAATTTAGAGACCTTGAAAATCTAAAAACATCAAAAGACCTTGATGGGTACCTCTTTTAGCTAAAACTATCCCCTTTTTCTATTTAACATTAGAAAAATATGTTATTCAGCATTTGTTGAGCTTCATGGTCATTATTAGTATTATTATGTTGGAATCACATCTATAATTTAATAGCAAATACAACATCTAGAAAATGATTATAGAATAATCTAATGTATTGTTTATGTGAGTGCACCCCTAAGTGATTGTATATAATAAATTTTTACACCGTATAAAATTTTATTCAGCAATGGAGGACTTTAAACAATGGGAAAAAACCTTGAATGCCACTGAAAAACTAACATCGTAAGTCAATGTTATACATTTCTTATAAAACGGGTTACACGCTTAGCTGAATGAAAGTATATGTATAGTTTTATCTTAAAATCATCTTCACATAATTAAAACTTTTATTTATAATCAAATTCCCTTGAGACAGAGATATATTCTGTTTGAAATATTTTTTCAAAGAAAGTATAGCTCGGGAAATAATAAGTACAACAATTATAAATGAAACACTTTATATAACATTTCAACCGTGTTACTAATATAAAATTTTCATTACAGTTAAAATGTTAATATACTATAGAATTTATCATACAGTATAATGAAATAGTAGTAGGTAGATATTTTATTATTTATTTAAATTTGTAGGTTTTAGAAAATAATGTACGAAGGTTGTTAATGTTGATACCTAAATTAGAATATCAAGTTGATCTTGGTGCTGAAGCTGTAACGTTACAAGAATCATTAAAACAATGGATATCTCTCATTTTTAGACCTCATACATTTATTGCAAGAGGTAAGTAATATCATGTAATAATAATCATATATTGTCTTTCATTTAGTGTAACCTTATTTAGATTGTTAACGTAGTTTTTCTTGTTTTCTTGTTTTGATCTTATTTTTTCTCAGTAATTATTTAGAAAGTAAACAATATCACTGATTTCAATAATTTTTAAATATATTATGAAATTTAACATTGTAACAACTTTGTCCTATACTTTTTCTACATTTGAATGTCGGTGTAGTTTTTTTTTTAAACGTATATTGGATCTTTTTATACAGGGTATTAAAAAAGCTGTTCAATGTTTATATCGTACCTCTACTTCCAATTCACTTTTGAACGAACAACAAGTTCAAGCGCTTACTCACATTACACACAAAATGAGACTATCGTATATGTATCACATTAATAATCTTTATAACAAAAACATAACACCGCAATCAAGTATTGAGGTGATACATTCATTAAAAAAGCGAGATAAGCAACATTTGAAAATTGATTTAGAATAATAAGGGCTAATAAGATGATCTCTTATAATACCTATCTAAACATTTCATGAGAAACGGTGTTGGTGATTTATTTAAATAAATACGTGATGATTCTTTTCTGCCCGTATACTGTCATTGTGTAAATTTGTAATTTCACTTTATATATGTACAGCTTTGTCGGTAGTTGAAAAACATGAAATTAAATTCGGGTTTGAAACACATTTTACGAGTAACCATTGTGAAAATTCTATTTTTGCTTAAAAGTTAAGTAGTTTTTGCGCTTGTTGAATAAGTATACATGGACTAACTACTTACATGAAGCATTCTGGAGGAAAAAGTATTAAGCATTCTTCATATTAAGCATTGACATAAATTTATGTGCATAAAAATTTCGATAATAAGTCGTAAATGAGCCTGATTCACGTAGTCGTTGATGAGAAATTTTTCCGTGAAAAAACGTCGTGCAGATAAAGCACACTTTAAATTAGTGTACTTTAAAATGCACATCTACCAGTTTTTCAATAGAATAATGACATTTTGATCACCATACTTTGTAACTGGGTAGCATTAAATAAATTCCCAATTACCGATTGATGACAACTGACTGATTGGGAATAAAATAATCTATTATCATTTTTTTGATCTATTATCATTTTCAGTGTGGAACTGAATTAGGGCAATAAGTTCATAATATTTACATACAGAAATGTTTATATTTTGGAAATGTATGTTTTTAATATATGTTTACTTAGATTTTTTATACATAGTACAACGTATCCAATAAACATTGAATGGTTTTTTTGAACACATTATAATTTGCACATCTCACAATCAGTTTTTGTATATACATGTACATATACATTTAAATACAATGTAGTATCAAAGATTTTTGCTTTGCTTCCCAATAGTAAATTGTAGCTTTAATTAATGGTTTGTAAAATGATTCTAATATTAATCTTACTTGTCAGAAAATTCTTGTTAAATACTATTATGGACAAGAAAGTAACATCTAATTACATGTATTCTGTATTCAGTTTCAACTTATTTTCATTTACTGGTGTTATTATAAGTGTTCAACAGAGATTCTATTGCATCGCAGTACTTTCATAGTCTATTCAGTTTCTTTTGTAGATCAATTATGTTAAATAAGATTATTATTATTATACATATATATATCATCTATGAAGATTAGTAATTATATATTTTTTAATATGCTTTTATATCTTGTATGAAGAATCAATAATACTAATGAAATATTAATTTAGAATTAAGTAAGTTTTATGCTATTAATTAATCAATATTGAAGAGTAGAATCATTTTATCTAATTATTTAGAGTTAAACAAAATTTAGTAATTTGGAATCAATGATTTACATTTTCTGTATCAATATTATACATTCTACAATTTTATTTTATTTTAGTGCGAATATCAGCAAATACATCAGAAGTATTACAAGTTGAACATCGTACAGCAATGTCTATAAATAATGAAATTAAACGACTTTATAACATCAAAGTAGAAAGCTCTTTGACAGTTATACATAATATTATTCAATATCTCCTAAATTTGGCGCCAGGACGATATATATTGAGACATACAGTAAGAAATGGAGCATTTGCTACTGTTTATAAAGAAGCAGACTCGCCAGGGTAAATAAAGATTACAAAATATATTTTCTTACATTTTTAAGCTATAAAAGAATATTAATATTTTTATTAAATATTTGATTTTAATTTACAGAAAAAATACTTTCGATTTACATACAATTTATGGTAAAGAGTTTTACAATTTACCCAATTCTGCTTGGATTCCGCTGGATAAAACAATACCAACCCCAATGCATAAATGTTTTGAAAGAATGCCAGCTATGTTTTTCCCATCAAATTATAAAACATTTACTAAAAATCAAAAAGCCACAGAAATAAACAAAGCTAATACAGGTATGCATGTTACAGATTTTTTAAATTTGTTTCATTCAATTGTAGTCATTTGAAATCATTAATTTAGTAATCATATAACAAGGTACACACTTCACTGGTTTCAATGGCTTTAAATATATTTATTAAGAATATTATTTTAAATAATATTTCCCTACACATATAACGACCACTTGAATTTAATATCAAAGATATTCAGAAAAATATTATATTTTTAATATTGTAATTACTTACAAAAGGACACACACTTTATCGATTTCTATGACCTTAAAATATGCTATCAAGTTTTTAAGTTTAGAAACTTACGTCTTAGTTTCTAAGATATACACAAGTAATATGCAAAAAATTTTAATTAAAACAATATAGTACACTCAAATATACTATGTTTCAACATATTTGATCACATTACTTATGGTGAATACGATAGTAGAAAATGCGTTAAAATAAAGTGTATTTGGGTGTATTAATTAAGGATATTTTTTAAGAAAAAACAAACCGAGAATATAGTGGATGTACGAATATTTCTGAAGCTAAAATCGAACGGTGACTATATGTAACTCAGCATGTTGCCTATGACAGAATATTTCAAGGTTATTGAAATCTATTTTTCAGTTATTTTTACTATATAATTATGATTAATTTTGCTACAATTTTTGTTGCAGGACCTGTACGTAGAAGTTTAAGAAATAAAATTAAAAAATAATATTTCATGTTCAATAACTAATTTGCACGTAAACATAGGATATATTTCTTTAAAGATTATTTATTTTGTTATTATTTATGTTTAAAGTGATTTGTATAAAATGTCCATTGATACAGATACAAGGAGTCGCCAGATAAACAGAAGGTTTAGCTTCTTATTTTGGACTAATAGTCCAGTTGAATTTAACTGATTATGATGGACATAAATAAAGTTATTAGTTGAGGAGAGGCAAAATTTGTTTTAGTAAATTTAATCATATTACATTAAACGAATTGTAGATTTATTCGTACATACAAAATAGTTACATTACCAATCATTCTAATTTATTCGTTTTCATTCAGAAGGAAAAAAATGCAATATTTTTCCTCCAAAGTAGAAACAAAAGCCACTTTTGTTTCTTGGGTAGGGGTCAAGGCCACTCTGGCTACGTCCATACTAATTACAGTAATGTCTATGTATAACAAGTAGGTAGATAGTATATAAAATATGAATAATTTTTAATATTACATGTAATAGTAAACAACATTTGTAGTATATTTATTATTTATATAGATTTCACAACATTCATATAAATATAAATTTTTTTTGTAAAATACATCTTTCTTTTTTTTTTTTTAATAAAAAATAGTATATAATATTGCGAATTAGCAAAACATTTTATCAAAAATAAATTATAGTTAATCATAAAAAGCAGATCATATTAAACTTTTAACATTATAAACATTCGAGAATGGTACAAAAGCATGCTAAAGTGCACAATCCTTTATACCCAAATATTCAATTTATGAAATGGATATAAGCGTTTGAAGCAAATGTGTTACTTTAAAATATCAAAGAAACACTTGTCATGTATTTCTGTAATAAAAATTATGTTTTTGCAACGTGCAGTGAAATATTTTCTTTCAGTTAAGTAGAAACCAAAGACAGCAAAGCTTTCTTATAATCTCCAGATGTATCTCCCTGAAACATTAATAACAGTAATATTAAATATTATTAAGATTATTAATTTTTAACATTCTTAATATTAAAGATATATATATATATATATATATATATAGATACACACAGCAATCCAACTTTCTAATGATTTTCCATATCGTTCTTCAAATGCCTTTTTGATATCACCTAAATCGATTTCACTTCGGGAAACAATGATGCGAATTAGTGTTCGATCCTTTGTACCAATTCCATGCATACTAGCATATAATCGTTCGGCAAAGAAACCAACTTTTGATTTTACACATTTTACTGTTGTATAAAAACATAAAATTAAAAATATTGTGTTATAATACTTAATCAGAAATAATATTTCATTATATTCTATTATTTAGATAGAAAGAATTATACTGACCTATTCCAAGAAGACCTTTTTCGAGGCTTCCTGAAAATTCTTTTTTAATAGCAACTTCAATGTCATGTCCAGATATTTTTTCATATTCGATAAAAGTTTGTCTTAATTGTTGATAACTGCGTGTTACCAAAATGGCATTAAATTGAGATTCATCTGTACCCCATTGCTTTTCACCTATGGTTGAAATTTTGGTTACTAATTTTTGCATTTTTTATAGATTCTATTTATTTATATTATAAAACATTCAATATTTGCTTAAAATGTTAAAATAGAGAACTCCAGTATTTCAATACATACCAGCCTCATAAAGTGCCTGAGCATCTGCTATAGCCTGAGCTTGGTCTACTCCTTGATTTTCATCCCTATTTGCTTGGACAAGAGAAACCAACAATCTTTTAAAGTGTCCTGACGTGTCTCCTTTTACGTCACTTTCAAGAGTTTTTCCATACACTATTAAATGCAAAATATTTTAAATTATATTTAATATACAAAACAAAATGATATTAAATCTAATTCTTTTAATGCTATGCTTTAGATGGTTCTTTTAAATTAAAACGTATTACAAATTTTTCTAAATTAATAAACAACTTACAGTTTTCATAAAATGCTGCAATTGTACGTATACCATAATTGCTTAATGTGCACAAAATTTCTACAATTGCTTCCTCGTCAGTTCCTAATCCACTTATTGCATCATGTAACTCTTTGGCATAATAATGAGGCAGTGGTGTCATAAGGGCAATTATAACATCTTCTAATTTTCCTGTAAGTTCACTCTTTAAATCACTAACCAAATCTTTTCCATATAATGTTTTGTATGCTTCAGCAATTTCCAATCGTTGAACGATTCCTCTTTTTGTAAGTACATCAATAAGTGTTTTCTCATCTGTACCAAAACCTTTCATTGCTTTACGTAACAATGCAGCATCTGCATTAGCATCAAAAGGCTCTGCAGGATACACTGTAGGAGTACACTATAATAAACAAATATATAAAACGTATTGATGAAGTTCTATATGCTTATATATTTATATGCACTTATGTAGTTATATTGCAGGTAATGCTAAGAATTGTAGCTATAAAAAATAAAATTTTGTATTTGTATTACCATTGGCTATAATTTATGTAGATATATTCAACTTATTTTATGAAAAAAATAATGATCTATTAAAATTATATTCAGTATTAATTCATTCATTCAGAATTAATTGTGTTCATAATACTAATTCTAATAATTAATTTAATATGCCAAAATCTATTGAAACGATTTTTCAAACAATATTTATTATAAAACTATATTATTAATGCAAATAAATATATTACTGTACATAAAGTATATTTAAAAAATATTTATTAATAAGAATTAGAAGTATTACAGATGAAACAACGCGATTTGATTGATTCGAAGAAATCAACATTAAAAATACAAGTGATCGATATAAGCTAAAAATAGATCGATTTTATTAGTAATTGTAGAAATAAAATATCATTAAACATTCTAGAATAATTTAAAGATACGTACTTTATAAGGATAGTACTGTTGCTGTGACATTTTTTCTTATTCAAATAATGACCTAAAACTGATGATACAATAATTAATCGATTAATCAACAACAAACAGAAACAATTTAAATGTATTATACATTATTGCATTATTTTTGATAATAACTTTTCTTTAATCATAAAAAATAAAACATACTTACGATAAATATATTTTCAAAAATTAACAATACAATGATGTTTTCGTAAAGCAGATCCAAAAAGAACCTACTCGTTTGATCACCGGCTAGTCAATAATGGGCACACCCACTTTCGCATCACGTCATCTGTAGTTTGTTCAAGGTGCTTATATACGTATGAGAGAATGAGTAATGAGTAAAAGGAACCATCGCAATATTCCCGATACAACTCTATATATGTGTTAAATATACCTATGTACATACTTACTCATCTCTACAGATTTAAAATTCCGAGAATATTATATATACATAGTATACAATTCTCTATATGATGAAACTAAAATGATATAAATATATACATAATAATATCTAACTATATATACTCTTTATACATATATTTTTAAGCGAAAATTACTATATACATTATAATGCGGCGTAGAGTATAATAATTACAAATATTTATATACAATTATACATATATGTAATAATCCTGTGTCCTACTTTTGGAAGGTTATCTTTCTTCTTCACTTCCTTATTTCATAAGGAAGATAGAGAAAAAATAATTTTACTTTTCTTTCATGAAATACAAATTTTTTGCATGTACTGTACTTGTATAGTTCATAAAGATAAATCTCGTGAAACGTAAGTAAGATGATATGTGTTTATGAATATTATTGTAGGAAAGATAAACTTTAACTATACAAACAATTTTGTGTATCATGTTCGTATTTATGTATATTTAAAACAATAATTTATTATTCACTGTATCTTTTATAAACTTTCATTCTATCTATATTAATATAGCTTTTATTTACTTAGTTCCCGTAAATATTGTGAATTAAAGAATATAAAATGTATCATATATATTTACACATATTAAACATAAAAAGCAAAATAAATATTAAAGAATTATATGTTTATTCATACTAATGCATTTTTAGGCATAGCATGTAATTAAAATTATTGATATATATATATATTCATATATATGAATATATATATTCATCAATTTTCATATATATGAATATATATATATATATACATACATATGCGCGTATAAAATAATTGTTAAATCATATGAAATCAATATACGTTTACATATTGTGTACTTTTACAAAAAGTTTGAATTGTATGAGGAAGATACGTGCATGTAGTTTAAATGTTTTACTCTAGAGTATATAAGTTTGGAATTCCTTTCTTTTTCAAAAGATGGCTTGTTAGCGCGGTAACGTCTCGTCTCTGTTAATTCTCCGATCATCGACCATTCACTGATGTTCGACTATACATCGAGATTTCAAATATTGTTTTCCGCAACATTGGCGGCATGTCGCTTTTAACGTGCTTATTTAATGAGAAATATACACACTGTAATACATTACGACCAACAAACAACAAGAGATTAAGATTTGGTCCTTTTACCAAAAATGGCTGATCGCTAAATTTGATATATATATCTATATTAATATTCGGTGAAAATTGTACGAAAAGTATAAATAACCTAACATAATATTAACTTGTATAAAACGCGGGTAAATATGCCACGCACCAAAGCATCACCCAAAAAATGTGTTAAAACAACTAATTCACATCCAGGGACAAATACATGGGTTTTCTTAATGAAAGGTGAATAAACGAAGATTATTTTTTATTTCAAATTTTGTGTAAATTTATACAACAGCTAAATAAGATTAGTATATTCCATAAATTATTTAAAAAGTTATTAATATTTTACTATTATTATTATTGTTCAAATTTGGTTGATTGTACTGTTTTCTATTAAGTATATTTTAAATATAAAATTAATTTTTATATTTCAGGTGATAGTTTAGATAATGCAGATAATGGAACACCTGATGTAGTTAAGTTAAGACATCCAGCTTTAAATCAACCTACAATGTTTGTCTTTAGTCCAGGTAATTTAACGGTACAAGAAGTTTTAACGTTCGATGAAAACAAAAGATCGTGGTTTATAGACGACAATGTAAAATCTGATGGAAAACTGCATTTATCTACTCCTATTGATCCAATGTTTTTAATATTACCTTATTTAAGACAGGTAAATTTGTATCACATTCTTTTTTTGTTATTATTACACATTTTAATTGATTCTAATGTAATATAGGGGTTTAGTTGACTCCATCATAAGGGTTTCATAGTTTGAAATATTAGTAAAGTTAAATATTACACTCGTAGTCACAACAAGCACAGCCGTTAGAACAATGTCTTTGGGATGAAGATTTTCCAGAGACGTCCCGTCTTATTCAATGTCAGAATTTAAATCTGACATTAATTGCTGACCGTAAAGGAGATGAATCAATACAAGCCTACAAATTTAACGAAGAAAAAACATTAATTTGGTTGCAAAAAAAAGTTGAAAGAGTAGCAGAAGTTTTAAAGCAGAAGGGTATTCATGTATCGCAGGGTGCTACTAGTGCTACATATATTAAAAGTACTAAATTTGAAAATATTTCAGAAGTTGGTAAGAACTAAAATGAATTTAATATTTCATAAACTTAAAATTTAATTATTCTTTTAATGATCTATCTAGTTGTACACAGAAAAAAATATTCTAATGCATCAGAATTGTGGAAAATATACATGTAACATATTCATTTTCTTCTATAGATTATTTAAAATATGCACATGGTATTGTATCAGAATATCTTGCAGAAGATTTATCAAGCAAACTGGCCCATCATTTAAATCTATCACATGAAATAGAAAATAAAAAAAGAAAGTTAAGTAGTCCTAAAGAAACTGTTGACGAAAAGAAATCTAAGAAAGACACAACCGAAAACGAGTCAATATTGAAACCAAAAGTATCCGATTCTACTAAATTAGAAAAGGTAATATTTTTTGTATGTACATATATACAATCTACATATAAGAAGATTAAAATGCACATATTTTTTGTCATTTTATGTTCCCTACAGCCACAGAAAACCACTGTCAGTAAAAAGGAATTGTCTAGACAGAAAGCTGCAGCTGGATCCAAAAGTATTACTAATTTTTTTAAAAAGAAGTGAATCTTAAAAAGTATCTTTAAATTTAAAATAAATTTAAAAGAATTTAAGTACTGTAATATATATGCATATTATTCAAGCAATATGATTAAGTTTAGCTATCTTTAGGAATGGATTAATTGCTTTATATGAGCAAAATTAAACAATTATTTAAGTACACAGAATAATTTTTTACTTTTATTTAATAAATGTTTTATTATTGCAGTTTCTCTACGTTTGAATGCTAAAAGCATTTTGTAATTACTTATGATTCTGAGTATAGTAAACATGTATTACAAAGGAATATATTGTAGAAACATTTTAAGTATATATATGTATAAATTTCAGAATAATAAAAAAAATTGTAGTTTAATTATGTTTGAGGAATTTCAGTATATAGATTGTCCCAGCTAAAGCGTACTACTTCTAAACTCTATATTCTACATATTAAAGAAATCGAAGTCTTTCACCATTTAGTACTATGCAGCTGTGTTTTTAAGCTATAGGCGATTAAAAATTGGATATATTCACTGTATGTGCATGCGTGTCTATACACTCGCTCTCCTGATTGTACGAATTGTACGATGACATACACAATTCTCAATTTTGCACGCGTAAACTGGGACATTCTGCATATTTATTAATGCATCATTTTTATTTTCATTTTTTATTTATTATTAATAATAAATTTGTTTATTATGTGGCTTCAAAAAATAAGAAGTAACGATAAAACAGTAATAACAATTTTTGTGCACTATATTGCGTTTATCTGGAAAAGGAACTATGGTTGACAAGTTTTTTTATTTTTTTCTCATGTCTTCACTTAGAAATTGTAATAGAAGTTGTTTACACCGTTTTGTTGAGTTTAAAAGTTTATGTATGGAGCATTTGGCCCATGGCCTCCGCGTGCCCCTCATCACTGATATAATTCAAACACCAATATACGTATATAATAACAATCTTTCTCCCATATGCTGCGGACATTCCCTTGTTATATAGTTATATGTATGGTTAATATATCCTGTATCGTCGAAATCTCTCCAACACGGAGAAATTCCGTTGTTCAAATTTTGTATTATTATATGAATGAGGAAGGGGGTATGTGTAAAATAAGTTATGCTGATTTGAGCCGAAAATTAATACGTTTATTGGCTCATTATACACGATTTGGGGAAAAAGCTTTGCGGCATAAAAAACCCCACGAAAATAATATGTTTATTTGCTATGCTCATAAGCGGAAATGCGAGCGGCTGAAGACGGTTTGTACATGTGGCGTAGTGTGTGTGTGATAGTGGGGTATCATAGCAATTCGCCGATATATAATAAGAGTGGTTGCATAGCGCAACCGACTCTGCGGGTCATCGTCATGACCGCGTTCATGTTACGGATTGTCGTCACGACCGTGTTTCCATAAGATTTGAGCACCGAGGTGCAAATCTCGATTGATTCTCGCCGAGAGAATCAATTTACGATACGCAATCCGAGGATCACGAGCGCACAATTGCGATTATATTTGTTAGATACGACGCGACGGTAATTGTGTTACAATCTACATCGCGTAGGATTGTCGACGATGATTTATTCGAGGAGTGCAGGGTCCCACTCGAATAGTGTTATGATTGTATTTGGTATCCACCCTGCACTGGATATTTTACGTTACTCCATGATGCATGGAGGTTATATGTTATTCCGCGATACACGGAGTTTATCTGTTATTTCGCGACATTCGAAGGTTGTACTCGCGATCCGACCCGCACAAGATTCAACGACTGACTGCACAATATACGTTAAAAAACACAAGTTCAAACTCTTCTTGTCCATCGTGAGAGGCAAGGAAAACCGTTAGGTTATTTACGACTTGCAGATGGTTACTTACAAACCGATCCGAGTGCAACTAATAGACAAAAGACTCTGCCTTGACTCGAATGTCGAGGCAGAGAGCTATTCACGGTGGTCTACGCGCCGAACCACTTGAGTCATAAAATCCCTTCGGTCGCGACGAAAACAGGTAAGTGTCCGCGGCCGAACATATCCTTTATTGAAGCTTCTTACTTTTATATTCTGGTGTAGAAACTATACTCTTTTTGTACAATAAATAACCCAAATTAATGTATAAACATCCGTTCTAATCCTATTAACAAGGAGAGACACGAAAGTGTCCCTTCTGACTGATTGAATGCAGAACGAAGCAATGCAGGGAGCAATGATCTAGGCAGATAGGACAACACCAAAATTTCAATGGGGTCCACCGAACATCCTACCGCCGCACACACGATCACCGTCGGAAACACCAGATCAGCAGCAACAGAGGAGCATCTTGTGGATCATTCTCTGTTTGTTTAGATTGGAACTGATCCCGTTCCTCGTTGATACAGTTAGTGAAATAGTAATAGTCAATAATAAAAGAAAAACAGATCGTAAATCAGTATTTTCGCAAGGGTGCGCCAATAACACTCTACTCAAATGGCGCAGGACAGAATATTAGGCATGGATTTTCTATTCCACCACGATTTCATGGAATACATTCAGGATTAGAAATATTGTCAAACGATGTAAAAAATCGGGTAATAATTATGCAAACAAAACGGTACTTGTTATTTTCGGAAAGTATATAATTTCCGATTCTCTTAAGAATCAAATTAGTTTGGTTTGGTTTTTTATATAACTAGCAGTTGTAACATGAGTGAAAAATGAACTTGTTCAAAGAAAACACTCGTTTGGATCATTTGATCGAGGGTACAGAACAAATTTTAGAAATTATTCCCAATTATCATGATATTTACATAATATTTGGTGACTCCCTTCCCCCAAATTATCAATTTTAGAGTATGAAATCAAGACTATTGACGAATCTCCCGAACATACTAAACAGTACAGATACAATACGCGAGGATTTCGTAAGTAGTTTATGATGGGTCCGGGACTAACAGTTATTTTTGAAGGACAGAATTTAGCCATCGCCGGCAATATAGTTTACCTTTTTTCGAACAAAACATTTAAAATTTCTAATTTTCGTTTCGTCTTCAATAACTATTTCCATCATAAACGGGGTTCTTCCCGAAGGGTACCGAGGACAGGCCTCGGTCCCTACATAATGGTATTTTTTAGACAACGTGCGTGTCACCTAGACGGAAAAACCCCGGCGTTGCCGACCTTCGAGATCCTCCCGTAATCATCGGTATTTTTCCCACCCTCTTCCAAAGAAGGCGCGCTAAGGGCGCAAGAGAGGGTGGGCCGAACGTCAAGGGGCATGTGATTAGAAAATCAACGTTACTAATGAGAACCAATCAGCATGCTTCCTTAAACTTCTGACGTTTCGCGGAAGTTAAGACGAGAACGTATCGGCAGAAATATCAAGTCAAGCTTCGGACATAACGAATCTAACAACAAGTCAATCGTTTCGGACTTAACTTAGAATAATACAGGGTGTTCGGCTACTGGTGGGCATAATTTCAAGGGGTGGTAGCTGGGGTGCTACTGAACAACTTTTTACTTTATCAAAATGTTGACAGAAGCTTAGTTTTTGAATTATTAATGAAAAACACTGACTAATTAGAGCGCAAGGATAGCACGCGCCCAGACGCGAGAGCGACAGCTTGATGGCTGAACGTGATCGTGAACGAGTGATGCCCACTTGGACGTCGACCGTTTGGACGCGTGCCGTTTGGACGCATCCCGTTTGGACGCGTCCCGATTGGACGCGTTCGAATTCAAAGCGGTGCAGATAAGACCTAACCAGGCCTAACAGAACCTAAAATAACCTAACTCCACCTAACATAGCCTAACGTAAGGGAAATTAGTGTTCAATCGGCACCGATTCGAAGTGGAAGACGTCCAATCGGTCGACGTCCAAGTGGGACACCCCCATCGTGAACAAGGACGTTTGCACTGTGACTGTATAATTGCTAACAGAAAAACACTACATTAAAGTTAAATCAAATAACGAGTAAAATAATCAAGGATAAGAACGCATTATCAATAATTTACACATAGGGAATAAATCAATTATTTATTATTAACTTAAACCGAGAGAATAGAATTTGTTCGATAATTGTATTCGTTATTTGAAAGGAATAAGGAATAAAATATCGAAAATTGTTCTTGTCTCTCGTTACAAAAATACAAAACAGCAAATTCGTACATTTTGAAGGAAAAATAACTTTTCTATTCATCAGAAAAGATTTTAAATCTAATAACTAACAAATTTTTTGATACCTGTCTACTTTAAATTAAAAAAACATGTAAAAATAACTTAAATTACACTCATCTATTTTTTAAAAATAATCCTGCTTTGGTGAAAATGTGTCCTCGTGACTGGGTCATTTCACCGGTCTTGACCTTTTTTTTTTTTACGTGGGGGAAATCTTCCAAAGATACCCCGCGCCCTCTTTCAGGGGCCTCAAGGTTGTTACGGGGAAAACGCAACTGTAGCTTTCGCGGAGTTAGTTCCCGTAGGAAATAAATAACAACGAGACTTGGTTTAAGACTGACAGTAATACTGATTTTATTTCTAGGTTTTCTTTTAATTTATATAGGACGGAACGCTGCTAGTTTGGGGGAAATGAGTAATGTTTTTCCAAAATTATGTGCTACCGGGAAATATTAACTATGAGTGTTAATGCTATCGGTTTGTTATTGGTTGACTATGGCTCATCATGGACAACAGAGTTTGTCACAGTGGTAGGTGACTCATGCTGTCCAGTCGAAGGGCATTCCGAGCGTTACAAGGTGGCCCCCGCTCGCCACGTTGTGGTTGGGTGGACGAGAGTCCTAGTGGATTCGCTGCAGGCCCGCCCATTGCAGTGTCACCGCTGCCTCGAATTTGGCCATATGGTGCCGAGGGACATCGTGCGTCTCAATACACCGCTTCGCTTAACCCTTTCGCTACTACGGTGACTACAGTCACCCGCCACGGAAAGCCGCCTATACACGACGCACAGTGGCGAAAAACGGCGAAAACGTAGACAAAATTAATACCTTCGATTCTATGATAAATTATTCAAATGTTTTTTGATAAGATGATTGTATTAATGTTACAAATTAATTTTTTGTGTTGAAAATCGAATTTTGATTTGTTAGTTAACTAATACGGAGTACTGTACGTATGAATTTTTATCTCGGAAACTATTTATCGAAATTAATTAAATCTTATTGCATTGTAATCTTGAATGTTCGAACTATCTTAATAAATTTTTTTTATTGACAAATTAATTTTTTAACATCAGCAATTGTAAATAAATTTTTATTTTTTAAATTTTTTTATGAAGTTTAAATATATAATATGTAATATATACATGAATATATTGCTTGAAATCTTACCTACAAAACAAGACCTTTTGCAAAACTGAGCGTTTAAAATTGACATCACAATGAGCTATACAAGAAGTACTGTACCCCCGTCTTTGGCGAGCAGCATAAATAGATTTCACATGCGTTTTAGGAGATTTACATCTGGGAAGGGGTTTTAATAGCCACTCTTGGCCAATGATACCTTTCTTCGAGAAAAAACAAGTTCAAAGATATGAAATTGATTGTTCATTGATTGTTGATTATTTATAAGAAAGGTGTCATTGCTCGACGAAAACCGCGAGATGGTGGTGTTGTTCTATCAGGAAAGGATGGGAAAGGTTAGTATGAATCAAGTGGAATAGTATAATAGTTTAAAAAAAATAATAAAATAGGAAAAAATAGTATAATAATTAATCATCATCTTCTTCGGATGCTTCGGAATCACCTGCACCAGGAATAGCAAAGAATTAAGTGATAGCTTTTGGATATATTTTACGACAAGTAATTTACTATTGAATAACTCGACGACTAGATTTAACGAAACTGGAAAAATTACCTCATAAAGAGCTTAAATCAAACAGTTTCAGAAAAATCGGAAATAATAGAAGGTATGTAAACACAGTGTAAACGTGACTTTGTCTCTTAACATAGAATCTTGTTATTTACTAATCTAAATCCCATTATGACAAAAAATTGTAAGATAATGCCTAAAATATGTAAAGCAATGTGTATAGATCATCAATAGCGACGACATATTTGAAAAACGTCCGGAACTGCTGTTGTCGCGTATGATAATAAAGCGCGCGTATGAACAAAAATGTGAATAACTCAGAAAACCGCAAATTACCGCAAGACATCCGTACAGATTCTTATTCGGGAAGATTCCAGCTTTCATTTAAGCCTATTTGGTAGATGAATCGAGGTGAAGATCAATACTATTACCTTACATAAACATTAAATATGACTATGGTTTATATCTCTTTCCATATCAGTGTTAAAAATAAATATTTTGTTGTGCAATTTACGTATTATAATACTAAAGTATCATATTAATTGCCAATAATAGTGGATGAACATAATATTTAAAAAATAATGAACAGCAATATGTCAAACTTTGGCCGGAAAAATTGACTTTAAAAAATGTTCAACTTTGGAGGCTTATATCTTCGAAATGGTAACAATAAAATCATTAAAAGTGTGTGAACATTATGCACAGATTCCTTATAAACTAGTTCCACTAAACAGGTTGCAAGAATTGCGATTTTCATTTTTTGAATTTTGTCCACGTTTTCGCCGTTTTTCGCCACTGTGCGACGGGTGACTATAGTCACCCGCCACAAAACGCCGCCTATATTATGTTATAATTATAGTTGTTATTTTGTCGTGTAATGTAAAACTATTGTATTTTTTAATTAAAACTATGTTCATTGAAAAATTATGAAGAGAAATTATTTTGCTTTTAAAAGTAATGTTACAAAATTGTTTTTGAGACAAAGGTCTTAGCCTCGAATGCTGAAAACTGCGCGCACTTTTGGCACGGTGCTCCGTACCACGCAAGGCACTCCGCGGCGAGGACCGCCGCGCCGTAGCGAAAGGGTTAAGTGCGCGGTGTGTGCCAAGCAGGGAAGGCCGGCCATCCACAGGCTGGGCACGCAACTATGCCCGGCTGCTGCGAAGGGTCCTCGAAATGGGCGCAGCGGCAGGCGCCGGCGTGCCAGACGGGCCGCCGCTGTTAAGGCGACAGCTGCGGCCCCTGTTCTACCGGTACCGGTGGTAGTTTACTTGACGGCGAGTGCCCCTGCGGCGGCAATGGCGGCGTTGGTGGCGGCGCCAGCCGCAGATGCGGTTCCGGCTCCGGCCGAAACGGGGGAGAAGCCGAAAAAAGGTGATATTCAGGACGCAGTGCCTAGCACGAGCGCTGAGGTTGTAGAGCATGCGGGTCCCATGGAAACGGACTGATATGGGGCCTGCGGGCCCAATAATTCAGTCCAACCTGAACCACTCGGCAAGGGCGCAAGATCTCTTTGTACAGGCCCTGCCCGAGCGGGAGGCAGGTCTAGGAATAGTGGCGGTCTAATGGTGCATGTGTGGCACAAGTCGGACCTCTTACCTCCTCGTGGTGGTCGCTGGGATGGGGACTGGATAGCTTCTTGGTACTCGATTGCGGGTATCCTGAGGTGAGGTCCCCATGCTAACGAGAGGACGGCGTGTGTGAATGAGTGAGCGAATGTGATGAACGAATGGGCCCTGGTCAGCCCGGGATGGATATTCCCTGGAGACTAGCCAAGGGAGGAGTAGTAGCCTCCCGACGGGGTCTGTGTGGGCTGGTGGAACCTGACCTCTGCCAGCTAAGATGGCTAACGGTAAGTCCTACAGGTTAGGCAAAGGTGCCCTGAACTGGCATGTCAGGCGAAGCTGGCTCATACAGATGTCTGGAGCCAATCCAGGGGTTGAAGTCCCGGTGTCTGGGTGGGGGAGTGGGAGAGTGGGGGAACCTGTTGGTCGCTGGTTCCCCGTACCCGATGTCGTGGAGGGATACAAAGACACGACACGTCTAGCTTGAGGTTTGGGTCAGGTGCTGGTTCGGATCCGGCGTCGCCCACTCGATAGGGGTGACGGGAAAAAACTTTAGCATTAGTGTGGCGCGGGCCTATCTCGTAACTGCTTTTCTTAGAATCACATGGTACCGACAGGGCTGATCACCCGATAAACCGCTTCTCGGCTTTGGTATCACATAACTAGAGATTTTCTTTTACTCGAAGGAAAAATACATTATAAATGGCTGAAGATAACAAAGACAGGACGACTGACAATAGTATTACAGATAATAGAGACTTAAAATAAGGTACGGAAAAGCATTTGGATTTATTATTTACATGCTTAAATAGACAAGCATGGGAGGAAATACAGGACAGTAAAAGTATGAAAGAAATATATATGGAATGTGAAGGTGACATGGTGGAAGAGAATAGAGAAAATGATAAAAGGAGAGGAAGTAAAGAAAATACAAGAGTAAAAGAAGTTATGCAGAAGGTAAGTGTAAGCGATGATAATATGGAAGAAATAAGTGGTAGAAGGGGGGAAGAAGACAATAATAGGGATGAGGAGAGATCAATGGGGAAATAGAGGTAGCTAGGAAATTAGTGGAAATATGCGGAGAAGTTACCAGAATATATAATAAAAGCGGAAATCTAAGGTTGGACATTAAAAGGAAGCTGAACGAGGCGGTAAGAGGACTAATAACTCGCTTCATCAGTGCGGAGTCTCAACTGGACAAAGAACAGCTGGAAATTGTTATGTGTGAATGGGTTGTGGCTATGAACGATGTAACCAGTGCTTTGATGCTGAGACGTAGATTCAGCAGCAGTTTACTGAAGGAAATTGCAGTTAAGGTAAGACAAGGAACGAATGTGGTATCGGCATGGAAAGCAGGAAAACAGGAAGGACGGCAGAGCGAGGACGAAGAAAGGCCGGGGATTGGAAATAACGAAGAGGAGACATACGAGGAGGAGAGAGTTGAAAATGAAGGTACGACAAGTGAAAATAGGAAGAAAAGGAAGAAACCGGGTAGAGGACTCACGACAGATAGCGAGGAGTCGGTGTCATCTCCGACAGACCTGGAGCTCCCAATGAAAAGGACAAGATCAAAGATCACCACCATACCTGAAAAAGAGAGAAGAAGACAAGATTTAAACAGGGTAAGTACAGAAGAAATAAATATTGATAATATAAATAACATAAACAATAAAAGTAGACCAAATGACAGAATAAATAGAATTGGCGTAACAGTGGAGGAGGAAACACATGACAATAAGGAAGGAGTTTTTATAGATTTTGTAAAGGTTATAGGGAAAGCAAAGATGACTTATGTAGAAACGATAAGAGAAATAAAGAACAAAGTAGACATGAGCGAATTAGAAATTAGGCATAGAAGAAGGATAAGAGGAGGGGAAAATTTTATAATATACGTGGACAATGAGAGAGACCTTAGGACTTTATACAAAAAGCTGCAGGAAATTGGAATAGGGTGCGAACTAGTTATAGGCAGGAGGAAGAAGATAATTATTACAGGTATAGAACCAGACCTCACTGAAGAGGAAATAAAAATAATTTTAAAGGAAAGATATGGGGAAGACAACCCCAGAATAGTTTTTAGGAGAGAGACGGCTAGCGGGAATTTTGTAGTGTGTGTAGAGCTCAGAGAGGAGTACGCGGATAAAATAATCAAAGCGGGGAAGATAAGACTCGGATGAACAAATTGTTCTACTAGAATATATAGCGATGATAGGAGATGTTATAAACGTGGGTCTAGAACGCACTTGGCATGGGCCTGTAGCTACAAAGACAACGTACATGGTCTGTCCGGAAAGTAATGCAATTAGGTACGTAAAAAAAAATGTATTTATGTTATTGATATAAATCTTTAAAATTCTTCAAAGTACTTCCCTTGGGCTTCAACACACTTTTGCCAGCGACTTTTCCATGCATGGTACGCATCCTGGAAGGCGTTAATAGGGACCTCGTTTAATGCCTTCGTCACGGCGGTTTGAATCGCTTTTATGGTTCCAAAATGGAATCCTTTGAGGTCAGACTTGATCTTCAGGAACAGGAAAAAATCTGCTGGAGCCATGTCAGGACTGTAAGGGAACTGTGGTAACGTTGTGCCAAGTAGTGCTTGGCTAGACATTCTTGAACGCGCAAAGCGGTATTGCTGGGAGCGTTGTCGTGGTGCAGCTGCCACGTAATGGCGATCTCTTCTGGAGTACAATGTTGTGCACAGTTGTTTTCGATATGTTGAGAGTCTCTGCGATCATTCGAACACTCAGTCGTCGATCACTCTTAAGAAGTTCATGGACACGGGAAACATTTTCGTTAATAGTGGTGCTTGTCGGCCGTCCAGAGCAGAAGTCATCCTCCACGTTTTCCCGACCGTTTTTGAACAAATTTAACCATCTGGAAACTTGAGAATAGGAAAGAGCAGAGTCCCCGTATGCCGCCTTAATCATTTGGTTGGTTTCGGCGAGGCTTTTATTCAGCTTAGCGCAGAATTTAATCGCATAACGTTGTTCGATATTTCTCTCCATTACGCGTCGTGACACGGGCACAAATAATAGGTTTACGTTTACTACGATTCTGACGATTTCGGAGCGCGGATCAGGTTGAGGTTGCAAAGATATGAAGATAAGAGTCCCCTATTCCAACACATATTCCCATATTCCAAGTCCACATATTCCAACAAGTCCGAACATGTTCGGACCAGGAAAAATGGCGGAAATGAACAAATTGCATTACTTTCCGGACAGACCATGTATGTTACAGGTGCAAAAGAACTGGGCACAACGAAAAGGTTTGTAGGATGGATATGGAGATAAATATAAATATTGGTGAAGAGAGAAACAATGGGAGCAAGAAAGGAGATATTTCGAACAAAAATAAAAGAAGGGACATAGGGGAAGAAACGAAGGAAGAACGTGAGGAGAAGGAAGGATATGAAACTGTGGATAAGGATCTGGAATACTTATATGAAATGGAAAGGCAGAACAATAATAAAAATAATAAAAATAGTACAGGGAGAGTAGATACTACTACACTAGCGACTTTTCGAGACAGAAGTGTTAGATCCATTGCAACACAGACAGAACCGCAAATTGCTATAGCAGAAATAAGAGAGAGAATTATGGATGCCCCGCGATCTACCTCATCTCCGGTCTTAAAGAAATGGAGCGAGGTAGTAAAGAGGAATAAAGGAAATAACAGAATGGGGATCAAAGACAGTGAACAGAGGGAAGGTAAGGACAGAAGGAAAGAAGAAGACAAGAGACAAAAAGCGCAGGAAGGAAATAGGAAAGGTACTAATATGGAGGAGAAAAAGGTAATACGCAAACATAAGAATACTATAGTATATGTCAAATATGATGGAGGAAACTATAAAGAAAATTTAGCAGATTTTAGAAAAACAATAGGAACTCCGAAGGACATAGACGTTAATAACGTTAAGGCATCCAGAACCGGGGATATAATGATCGAGGTAGAAAATAAGGAAAAAATAAACGAGTGGGTGAAACTTATAGGGAGCAAAATTAAGGGCAAAGGCGTGGTACGGAAAATCCACCCTAGGGAAGGGATTAGAATAAGGGGAATAGACCCTATAATTACCAGGAATGAATTAAAACAAATACTAGTGAACGCATTAGACTTGGAAATGGACAACGAAGAAATAGAAGTAGTAAGAATGTATAGGGAAATTGGGGAAGTGCAAACTGTACTGATAAAGTTACCAATAGATAAGGCTGAAGAACTAATAAAAAAAGACACAATAAACATAGGATGGTCGAAGGGAAAAATTAGCAGGTTTTTTAAAATCCTACTTAGGTGTTGGAAATGTGGAGGCTGGGGACATTCAACAAACATATGTATAATAGGAAACAAATAGGATTAGGAGGACCGGGGGTGACAGAAAAAATGAGGATGCAGGATTGTTTAACGGAGTAGAGACAGGAAGGCAGTTAAGTGGGAAGAAAACCAGAAGGTCAATGGTAGACGTTACCATGGATCAGGCTAGGAAAGTATTGAGGGAAGTAGAAGAAGAGGTAAGACTAGATGACGAATTATATCACAAGGATTTTGAGTTATAAACCTTAATATATAACTTTAATACCTGTTACTGATTTTAGGTAAGACACGTATATTTACAGTATTATTTTATTTATAGTTAATTTATATTTATTTATTTATTTGTTATTGTTGATTGTCTAATTTATATTTTGTTACTGTACTTGTTGTTTATTTATATACGTATATTTATATATATTTATTAATGTATTTATATATTTATAATCTAATTAATTTATTTGCTTATCATTAAGGAACAAAACATTTGAATTGGACATTGAATTTTGAACATGAATTGTATACAAACAAACCTAAATAATTCGCCAGCTGCCTTAGACATGTTGCCTCAATGGTCGAATAAAAATGACATAGATGTTGCACTGATTAGTGAACCCCCGAAGAATTTGGGAAACCTAACGGGGTTTTGGAGCATAAACAAAACGGTAGTTGTGTTTGGGTCGGGAAATAAGCATGTTATTAAGGGACTAACTGAATATGCAGATTTTGTTATAGTAAAAATAAAAGGTATACATAATATGTATGTATAATTGTTGCATATATCTCACCGAATGTAGACACTGCGGAATTTGCTCGCATTTGGGGCCAAATAGCTGCGGAAATTAAAACCCTGAAAAGTAAAGGTTGTAGTAAGTTTGTTGTTTGTGGTGATCTAAACGCGCACTCCAATTTATGGAATGATGCGAGAAATGATAGAAGAGGAGAGATATTAGTTGACTGGGCAATGGAGGAGGACTTCAAGTGTATAAATCACGGAAATAATCCTACCTTTGTTGCGGGAACACGAAATTCAATAGTTGACGTTACCTTTGCCTCAAGTAACATGGCCAGAAGCGTTGTCTCCTGGTCTGTGTCCCAGGATGAAACAATGAGTGATCACAAATATGTAACTTATAAAATAAAATATCAAAAGGATACACCATGTACGAAGCAGGGCAGCCTACAGGAACGGACTACCTGGAAAGTTAAAAATTTAGTGAATAAAAAGGAACTAATTATTGAGAGTTTTGAAAAAGAGTTAAATAAACGATTAGGTTCTAAACCAGACTCAGAAGGAACAGGTAGTAAAAATCAAGACAAGCTAATAGCCGAGGTAAAAGATAATAATATTTTTGAAATAGTTAAAGATTGCATGATTAGCGTCGGCAAGAAATACTTAATTAAAAAAATTAAGAAAGGTAAAAGGAAAGTCTATTGGTGGGATCAGGATGTGGAGGGGAAATGGAAAATATGTAACAGATTAGGTAGAAAGGTGAGCAGACTAATTGTAAGAGGGAAAAGAGGAAATCGGAATAATGATCTAGTCAAAGCTATGGAGGAGTACAGAGATGCGAAGTTAGTCCTGAAAAAATTAATTAAGAAAAAGAAAAGTGAGTGCTCGGAAAAATTAATCAAGGATCTGGATAATAATATTTGGGGGAAGGCTTACAGGATTGTTATGGGAAGATTAGGAATTAAAGGACCTATGTGCAGGGGAGAGGATGTTGAACATGTTATACAGGAACTGTTCCTGTATAACAAGTACATTTAGAAGACATAAAGAATACAGAAAAAAAAGTATTTACGGGTTGCTCCTGAGGAGATAATAGTAGCAGCAAAACGCATAAAAAGTTCTAAGGCTCCGGGCCCCGATGGTATCCCTGGGGAAGTAGTTAAGTTTTTTGCCATGAACAAGCCGACAGTCACTGAACTTTTCACTGACCTATTCACAAAAACTAAATTTCCAGAACAATGGAAAATTGCCAAAGTTGTGCTGATACCCAAGTCTATGGGTAAATATAGACCAAAAGTCTATTGGATACGACAGGAAAGCTTTTCGAAAGAGTGATTTATAACAGAATAACAGACTGGTTAGACAAGAACTACAAGCTACATAAAAATCAGTACGGCTTTAGAAAAAATATGTCGACAATAGATGCACTGACGGAGGTAGTCGACATGATAAGAATGCAGAGAGCTAAGAGAAATAAGGTCATATGCGTGTCATTAGACATAAAGTACGCCTTTAATTCCATTACCTGGAACGTAATAATAGAGACTTTAGATCGAATAAAGCTCCCGAAGTACTTAAGAGGTATAATTAGAGCTTACCTCTCTAACAGGAAAGGTTATGTACAGACGGGGGAGGGAACATATGATTTTCAAATAACGAGAGGAGTTCCGCAAGGGTCTATAATAGGCCCACTATTATGGATAATAGTATACAATAGAATCCTTAAAATAAGACTAACAAGTAAAGGAATTAAAGTAATATGCTACGCGAATGATACCCTGGTTATAGCTTACGGTAGAGACCTAGAAAAAATAATAAAAAAACTAAACAATACCTTGAAAATAATAGTCTGGAACATTAAAGCGCTTGGCCTAGACATTGCAGCGCACAAAACGGAGGCCTTAATTGTTAGAGGACAATACAACCTGCAAAACAAAAAAATTAAAATTAAGAATGTAGACATCATGTTAAAGAAAGAACTTACCTGCCTGGGGGTCATACTAGATTGTAGACTATCTTTCTACCCTCATGAGGTTAAAGTGGCTGGAAAGGTAGATACGGTTTTAAACGCAATGGCCAGGATTTTATCGAACGTAAACGGCCCTAAGCAGAAAAAGAGAAGAATACTGGTTTCAGTTGTATATTCTATACTTCTATATGCCGCGCCAATCTGGGCTGAACAGATTAATAAAACTAAGAAAAGTATCAAAATATTTAATAAAATTTATTGTAGATGTGCGCAGTTGGTTAGCTGTGCATATAGGTCGGCAGAGGGTATTTGCACTGGGGTTCTTGCGGGACTCCCACCGATGGAAATGATGTCCGAAATGCGAGCTGTCATATACCATAGATGCCGGGAAGCAGTGGCGGAAGATGGTACGCTCCTGAAAAAGGAAAAGAAGAGGATCAAGAATGAAGAGGTAAGGAAGCTCTTAGATAAATGGAAGGTCAAATGGCTTGAACATACTACCTCAGCCCAGTGGACCAAAACCATGATCCCGGACCTAGGGACCTGGATAGAAAAAAAGTACATAGAGATAGATTACTATATGTACAGCCCAGATGCTTACGGGGCATGGAGCTTTCAATGACTTTTTATGCCGTATAGGCAGAAGAAGAACCCCAAAATGCCTGTATTGTGCTGAACAGAGGGACACTGTTCAACACACTCTCCTCTTTTGCCCATACTGGGAAGAAGAGAGGAGAAAAGTAGGATATTTTTTGACAGGCACTCTAGAGGATAAAGTTAGGGTGGTTAAGGAAAGCTTTATAAATGGTTTTGAGAGCTGGAAAAACTTCAGGGTTTTAGCTAGTGGAATATTAAAAAATAAAGAAATGGATGACCAATTAGCGGGATATTGATTTTAGTATAAGGTTCCTCTAGTAATCCTATGACTCCGTTGATGATTATCAAACACCAAAAGTGGTGACCGTTTAGAGGAAGTGTCTTTCCTATCGAAGGATTGGTCCCCACCTGGTGCTCTCCTAGGGTGGGGATGAATGGGGTGTTTCCCCGTGTGACGTGGTATTTTATACCCGTCACAAGGAACCTCCTCTGGAACCGGAAGAGATCATAGAACGCCGGCAATAGCCGCCTAGAGACAGAGCGAAGCGCGCGTCGCCGAGGGAACGACGTACGCCGATGGAACGTGCCGATACCCTGCTGCTACCCCGCTACGACCCTACGATAGACCAGGAAGAGGCCGCGGGGTAGGAGGAGATCCTGCCAAGAAGACATTGCAGGAAGAAGGAGACTCCGGCGAAGGGTGGGGGCGATCGCGAGGTGTCCTCGTACCGTTCACAAAGGCTCGCGCTTAGTTATTCCGTTTCTGTCAATTGCCGTAGACAGTGCGCGCAAAAGTAAATCAGCAGACGCTTAGAAAACGCTTTCCCGACCACGTGCCGGACGATATAAGGACATCTCGGTAAGCCCCTCCTATTATTATCGTGTGTAAAGATCACGAAACCGGGACTTTCGTATCGTGGGCTGTCGACCACCGATCGGACAGTTAACGGTCAGGATCTGCAAAACGTAACGTGGAGTGTCGGCCTTTGATCGCGTAGTTTATAAGTAGGTTAAGATAAAAGGGTAAATTCGGGGGCCCCTGCCCGGGACAGTCGCGGATCCCGACGTCCGGGCATCTCGTTTAGGTATCGTTAAACTAGAAGGACCGCTTCTCGATCCTCCTAGAATCCAAACTCCTACCGGTTACTGAATCTGATCGAGTAATTGTACCGCGTTAGCTCCCGCGTCTCGAGTTCGTGATTTCATAATTGCGGGAGTAGATCGTAAAGTTGCATGTTGTACGGCAGTGCTCGGAATTAGTTGCACATTATTTCAATAATTTTTATTTTTAGAGATCTTTAAAGCTATTAATGTTAATAATCACAATTTTGTCAATAACTTTCTACATCACCCAGGAAATACTATTGTTGATACGTTTTTTTAAGTGATTTCCCCTACAGGCTTATTCTACTAATTGCTAATAAAAACGATTATAAGCTATGTGACTTGGCAGGCAAACTGAAATCAAAACCATTAACTTTTTAATTTTCAGTTGATTTTCTGGGTCATTTACACAATTCTAAAAATGATGGTATATCCACAGATAATTTAGAAGAATTAGTTCGCATTAACGAGGATAATGATGCATTTCTTAAACACGAACGTCTTTCTGTTTTTATATTTTTCATTTTAGAAAATGAGCATTCTCATAAATATGTGGACCTAAACATAAAGAAAATTCCTGGATGATGTAGGAAACTATTGACAAAATTATTATTATAACATGTGTTTATGTTATTGTATGTATTATAAAAGATGTTTATAGACGTAAACATAGTATTAATAACTTTACTGATCTGTAAAAATAAAAATTATTGATAGTGCAAGGAAATTTTTAATCACGGATGGATCCCTACATATGTATCTATTGTAGGACGCCCTTGGGACAGAATGTCACGCGCGCGATCGGCGCACAGTGGCGAAAAACGGCGAAAACGTGGACAAAATTCAAAAAATGAAAATTGCAATTCTTGAAACCCGTTTAGTGGAACTAGTTTATAAGGAATCTGGCCATAATGTTCACACACTTTTAATGATTTTATTGTTACCATTTCGAAGATATAAGCCTCCAAAGTTGAACATTTTTTAAAGTCAATTTTTCCGGCCAAAGTTTGATATATTGCTGTTCATTATTTTTTAAATATTATGTTCATTCACTATTATTGGCAATTAATATGATACTTTAGTATTATAATTACGTAAATTGCACTACAAAATGTTTATTATTAACACTGATATGAATAGAGATATAAACCATAGTCATATTTAATGTTTATGTAAGGTAATAGTATTGATCTTCACCTCGATTCATCTACCAAATAGGCTTAAATGAAAGCTGGAATCTTCCCGAATAAGAATCTGTACGGATGTCTTGCGGTAATTTGCGGTTTTCTGAGTTATTCACATTTTTGTTCATACGCGCGCTTTATTATCATACGCGACAACAGCAGTTCCGGACGTTTTTCAAATATGTCGTCGCTATTGATGATCTATACACATTGCTTTACATATTTTAGGCATTATCTTACAATTGTTTGTCATAGCGGGATTTAGATTAGTAAATAACAAGATTCTATGTTAAGAGACAAAGTCACGTTTATACTTTGTTTTCATACCTTTTATTATTTCCGATTTTTCTGAAACTGTTTGGTTTAAGCTCTTTATGAGGTAATTTTTTCAGTTTCGTTAAATCTAGTCGTCGAGTTATTCAATAGTAAATTACTTGTCGTAAAATATATCCAAAAGCTATCACTTAATTCTTTGCTATTCCTGGTGCAGGTGATTCCGAAGCATCCGAAGAAGATGGTGATTAATTATTATACTATTTTTTCCTAACTATTTTATTATTTTTTTTAAACTATTATACTATTCCACTTGATTCATACTAACCTTTCCCATCCTTTCCTGATAGAACAACACCACCATCTCGCGGTTTTCGTCGAGCAATGACACCTTTCTTATAAATAATCAACAATCAATGAACAATCAATTTCATATCTTTGAACTTGTTTTTTCTCGAAGAAAGGTATCATTGGCCAAGAGTGGCTATTAAAACCCCTTCCCAGATGTAAATCTCCTAAAACGCATGTGAAATCTATTTATGCTGCTCGCCAAAGACGGGGGTACAGTACTTCTTGTTTAGCTCATTGTGATGTCAATTTTAAACACTCAGTTTTGCAAAAGGTCTTCTTTTGTAGATAAGATTTCAAGCTATATATTCATGTATATATTACATATTAGGTATTTAAACTTCACACAAAAATTTAAAAAATAAAAATTTATTTACAAATTCTGATGATAAAAAGTTAATTTGTCAATAAAAAAAATATTATTAAGATAGTTCGAACATTCAAGATTAAAATGAAAAAAGATTTAACTAATTTCGAAAAATAATTTCCGAGATAAAAATTCATACGTACAGTACTCCGTATTAGTTAACTAACAAATCGAAATTCAATTTTCAACACAAAAAATTAATTTGTAACATTAATACAATCATGTTATCAAAAAACATTTGAATAATTTATCATAGAATCGAAGATATTAATTTTGTCCACGTTTTGGCCGTTTTTCGCCACTGTGCGGCGGCTCGGTTATCGAGTCTAGAGCGGTTTAATCTGTATCCGGCCCACCGAAGCAGGACGCGGATGTGCCACCTCACCCGGTCGGGTATATGCAAAAGAACACCCCATTTCTAGACCCCGAAGGTCACTGCCCCTAAGAGTCCAAATCAAATTGGCATAGCACCGATCCACATCTCGGTGGGGCTTTCAATGCCACCCTTAGTACCTGTGATAGCGAGAATGAACCTCAAGCAATGTTAATAGGTCATCGTCGAGGGCGTGGCCCCGAAGGGCTGGTTTCCTCTACCGCTCATCAGTTTCTGTCAGTGGCATCCGTTGCTCAGAAGCGGGCTGAGATTGGGTAGCTCCATAATGACAGTTTTAAGAGTAAAGTTGAACGGTCCGCCCCATGGACTCATCTCGGATACTAGAATGACTGGGTCCATCATTCCGACACCTCAAACGATGGCCGTGCCTTTACCCTGCGCACAATCCCATGTTAGGAAGAATCCTCTTCCAGCGTTTGATGGGGAACCGCCGAGGGCACTCACCGCGACACCTCTTCCACGCAATTCTGCACACCACGGGCATCTGTTACCCAGAGTTCTGGGATTAGGTAGCACCATGGAGGCTTTTTAGGGTAAGCGGTGCGTGGTCTCCAGGATCTCGTCTCGGATACTAGGTCAAAGCCCGACACCTCAAACGACGGCTCTGTCACGCAAACCCTTGGGAGCGAGTCGATATGGCGCCCAATACGCTCATCAACTCTACCACACGTTCCTACCAAAGGCGGTTGTGCTTTGCCCAGATTCCTGGGATCACGGAACACCATGCGCAATGGTTTTATGGCCCATAGCAGTGTGGTCTGGCCATGGGCCCGGAGTCTAGAGCGGTAGTGGGGGTACCGTAGGCGGTTACTCAGGAATCGGCCCGAAATGTGTAAATAATTCCGAGCACTGTTGTACGGTATCGAAAAACCGCCGTTTGTCGCTCTAACTCTCTCTCTAGACAGTCGGCATCACGGAATCATCTCGCGCGTAGGATGAAGTCGCGTTCGCGTTGCGTTCCGTTTCGTTTAGTACGTATTGCGGCCGGGAATCACGAGAGAATCTAGAAATTTGGCATATGACGTTACCGGATTTAAACCTTGTCCGTTACCGTATCTCGGCCTTCTGCCGAGTACGACGCGTTACGATTTATCGTGATTTATCGGCTTACGAGTGGTCAAGCTGTACTAGTCATAGCTCTTAATTAGATTTAAATAAACGCCGGCGTTTGAAACTATTTCCGCTTTGTCGAAGTCTCTTTCGATCCTTCCGGGTCTTACGTTCTCATCCACCTCCGCGATTAGAGTCCTTTTCCCTGAAGAATCCCGCCACTCTACCATTTCTTTCGATATCTGAGCAGCCGTGCCTTTCCGCCGCCGATTCGAGTCCTCCGTGTCTCGCATTTCGGACTATTATATTCGATCGATTCCGCTTTGTCCGAATCGTCGCGTAACGTACAGCTTTTCCGCTTTCAATAGTATCGTTCGGTATCGTGACGCTGAAAAGCGTCTGGCGCCCAAAAAAATTGGGTACGTTTCGGTATCGCCAGGATTCGAATCGGGCGCCGAAGTGCTACTACAAATGATAAAGCATACGCAGACGAGGCGGGGTCGCGGAGATAGCGCGAAGTAACCCTTGCGCGAACCGCGCGTGGCAAATTGGCGCCCAACGTGGGGCCCGAAAGGGAAAATTCGTTGTAAAAGGACGCTAGTAAAATTAACGAATATTACAGTTAACGAAAGATTCCGAGTAAGTACCGAAAATTTCGTCAATTTATTTTGTCTATTGTAGAATCAAGTTCCGTTAACCACGCATTTTCGATGATTTCGAATACGTAGGAATTTTTCAAATTCCTGAATACGTTTTTTTGCCGTTATAGTAAACCGTCTTAAATTCACGACTAAGCTATTTCGAGTCAATAGTGAATACCGGGTAGAAAAAGTGTCAGGAACAATAAAGCCATAAACCCTCGAAAAGTTTCGAACACACGTTAACGTGCCGAACCGTCTCGTATAAACACGGTTAAAGTTCCCAACCGTCGCTAGACATAGTGTACGAAATTCGAGTCGAACGGTTTTTAGGTTTGTTTCTTTAACGGGCGAAGCGATTGTCACGTAAAATTCACGGGTACAAAATGAATAAAAGGAGTTTAGGAAACTCTTATGCTTTTTTCTTTATTGTTTATTACAATATGCACTTAGCTGTAGATCTTTTGAATGCGGGTCAAAAACTGACTGTCCAAAAAGGGTCGGGTAACTTTTATGTTCTTCGGTTTTGTAGTGGAGGGGTGAAAGATGAGTGTAATGAATAACAAAGTATGACTATTGCGTTGTGTACAAGTTTAGAGTTTAAGGGATTTGGGTGACGCATAGGATGACGTGTTCTTAGACGTGGTTGTTGTTACACGATCCTCGCCGCAACGCCAAGGCCGCGAGTGAGCGCGTAATAATATGACCGAGTTTTGTTTACCATCCTTCCGATAACTGAAGTAGGTCAACTGTCGCGTAACGATCCTGCGTATTTAAAATTCCCAATCCTTCCACGTATCGGTTCTCGAATCGAGTTAATTAAAATCAATGCCGAACAAAATGATTCGTACACCCCCAATCAAGTGTGGGTGCAAGCGTTAAGTACGGAAGAGTTAATGGCGAAATTATTACAAAGGGGACTATCCACAAGGGGGATAGTACCTACGTTACGAGCTCGGTTTTGTAAGGCGTCGGGAAATATTCCTGCGAGGCTAGCGGCGTAGAATTGCCGGCAGGGCCCTGGACAGTGTCTGTTGTCACCCCCACCGCTTGACATTGGGAAATTCGGACGACGCTGTAGGGACAGCGGAAGCGGGCCAGGGCAGATCTTCCCTGAACGCCGAGCGATAGCGAACGAATAAACGGTTTTACAAAAAGTATAAAACGCGAGTCTCTTGTGTACTTAATTTTCCCCTCGCCCACTCACGGGATTCCATCTTTCGGGATTTTCCCTAACAGTTTATACGGTGTCTTAGGCAGAAACGGGGGGAGGCAGTAGGAGAGGAGACTTCCGAGGCGGAGGTCAAACCGCCCCTACGGGCAAGTACCCCACCGTCACGGGAACCCCTACCCGGAACCCCGCGTCTAGCGCGAGCAAGCGACTCCCACTCTCGGCTTCCGACGAGCGTACGTACGCGTCGCGCGAGTGACCCCCACACCCGAAACGAGGATTTAGGCGCGATACGGAAAGAGCGTTCGGTTAACGTAGCGACACAGTACGGACGATCTACGCTAGAGCGCGACGAGGGAAGGGGAACCGCGGGTGACGTCGAACCCTTCGCGCCGCCTTTTGAAATACCGAAAGAAAAACTTTCGCAACCGACCGAATCGTCGCCTGACTTCTTGGTACCGAATATAGCGCACGCGGAACACCCGTGGAGTAGGGCGTTTAGTCAATCGCATTTCAAACCGGCACATACACCGAACATTGCGATTCCCGATAATATACCTCGTCTCGTAACCGATGTTAGGGAACGGATCCCGCCCACTCACGGACACTACCCCGTTTTAAATACCGCGGTCCTCGACCTATAACGTAAAAGTAACGTTAGATTTTCCGGAATAAGGGGGGAAGATCCCGACATGTTTTTAACCCAACTTGAAGAATACCGCGCGTACGCTTCAATTCCCGATTCCGAGCTTTTAAAGTGCATCCCGTTAGTTTTATTCGGCATCCCAGCTGAGTAGGCTAGATTACGGGATGAAAATTGGACAACTTGGGCGGAGTTTAACGACGCATTTCGAGCGCGATTTGTAGACCCCGAATTGCAACAGGCCCTTAGACTCGAGATCGCCAATCGAACGCAAGCTGAGCAAGAAAAGGTCGTGGATTATGCAGAAAATATACAAAATTATGTAAATATGAACATTGATAGCTCCAATTCTATTGAATCTAAAAAAGTTTACCGGATACAATATACTTGCAGATTTTTTAGAAAAAGACCCTTCATTGTGAAAAAATGATATTTCACATCAATAATGTTTACAAATTACAACAAATTTAAAAGTGGTAAACGATACCGCTGAACGTGGTGTTAAATTTATGTCTGAATATAATAACTTACTGACCAAAAATGAAGAAGGAACACAATACATTTTACAAGTAATTGAGAATTATAAAAGCCTTTATTCTGATATAAGCAAATCTACATTAACACAGAATATATATTAAAAACTATGTATAATTTAATAATAGGCTAATTTATTCATTATATAAGATATAACTTAAATTTTAATAAAGAATATTTTGTTTATAACGATTATAAAAAAAATTCATTTACAATACAATCAGGATTTTTAGAAAATTAATCAACCTTTGCACAAATTGTATACAGCTCCCAATTACCTAGCAGTCACATTATCCGGTGGATCAAACGATACGTTACATATCAAGTTTAACGCTAAAATTTAATAATTTTGTGTAAATTGTTTACAGCTAAATGCAAAAGCTAGTATTATACGTGTGAAAAATTATATTTTCATTAAAAAATATTCACTGATGCTTTTAAAATAAAAGGCCACCAACATATCGGACGATAACCTGAAATCGTGCAAATTTCAAAACTTCAACTCGATTGCGGCACGGGTTCCTGTTATCCAATCATGCTGAAATTTTGACATTATCATTTTTTCACCAAGTGTAAAAATTTTAGGGGGTGAGACCATACAAAAATTGAAAAAAAAAAATCGAGCTCTATAGCTAAGGGCCACCCTAGCACCCACGAACACATGGTCTCCCGGTTACAGCAGGCTGTATCCCGAAGGGAATTAACGGACTTCGCAAGCTTGACGGCCGCGGCTAGGCTAGCGGAACAAACTCAAGGTGCCATGAGGGCGTACCGTGTCCCTCCGACCCCGAAGCGATCCCTTTACCCCTCTCTTGCTTAGCGAGGCCCGCGTTCCGCGCCGCGTGGAAATCCTGTTTACGCCGTGTGGGAGGAACGGCCCTCCTAGCCCACTTTTCCCGCGAGTTCCGACTATTATCGAGATCTTCCCGAACACTGATCACCTCCGCCAATACCCGTCAGCGCGCGCGCGAAAAATAATAGCATCCGGGCAACCGAAAGGGTTAGGAACAATACCGCGAGGGGAGAACGCGAATCGCCGGGTGGACCCGCGCGAATGGCGAATCCGGCCAGTTTAATCTGTGTCCGGCCCACCAAAGCAGGTCGCGGACGTGCCTTCTCACCCGGTCGGGTATATGCTATGGTCACCCCAATTCTAGACCCCGAAGGTCACTGCCTCTAAGAGTCCATCCCAAATTGGTATAGCGCCGGTCCACATCCCGGCGGGCCTTTCAATGCCACCCTTAGTACCTGTGATAGCGAGAAAAACTCAAGCAACGTTGAACAGGTCATCGTCGAGGGCGTGGCTCCTTAAGGGCGGGTTTCCTCTACCGCACATTAATTTCTGCCGGTGGCATCCGTTACTCAGAAGCGGGCTGAGATTGGGTAGCTCCGTAACGACAGTTTTAAGGGTAAAGTCGTGCGGTCTGCATCACGGACTCGTCTCGGATACTAAAATGACTGGGTCCATCTTTCCGACACCTCAAAATACGACGGCCGTGCAATTACCCTACACACAATCCCATGTTAGGAAGACTCCTCTTCCAGCGTTTGATGGGGAACCGCCGAGGGCACTCACCGCGACACCTCTTCCACGCAATTCTGCGCACCAAGGGCATCTGTTACCCAGAGTTCTGGGATTGGGTAGCCGCGAATCCGTCCAATAATAATAACACCCCACAACTCGCTAATGATACCGCGAAGACGGAAACGAAATGTTCGAATTGTGACCAAACGGGACATTTCGCCGCGGACTGCCCGAGCCCCCAGCATCGCTATTGTTACCGGTGCGGGGAAAGAGGAGTCACCGTAAAGACCTGTGACAGGTGTGCGGGAAACCCGGGACGGAGCCGCCGGTAGGGGCCAACGCGACTCCCCGGGAGACTTTTACCGATGCCCCTTTCTCCGATCACGGTCCCGATTTTTACTTTTATAACGCTTTCACGTACCCCAATGTGAATCCCCTCTACTTTATCGACATTCAAATTAACACCGATTCAATTCGAGCCTTAGTAGAATCCTGATCAACTCGAACGTTTTTTTGGAGAAGAATCTACCGCCCTTATCGAACATAACGACCCCGTGACGCGAGCCTCCCGAACGTGTCGAATAATGACCGCTACCGGTCAGGTGCAGGAAACCCACACAAGCGTGAGAGCTCCGATGACGCTCGAAAGTCGAACTCGAGCCCTCGAAATATATTTATTACCCAACCTCGCTGTACCGTGCATTGTCGGAATAGATTTTTTAAATGCCTTTGAAATGATTATCGATTTTTCGCGCGCCGTATGGTATTTTTCGTCGGATCCCGCGATCGAATTTTCTTTTCATACCGAATATAACGTGCGACGTCCCGCTCCGAATCAGCAATGTTTAAGAATCTTAGAGATAACCCCGGAACAACAAAAACAATTAGAGCACTCTTTGAATACCGAAATACCCCCACCACCCCAGCGACCCTCGTGTACGACTCTCACGAAGCATAGGATCGACATAGGAGACAGTAAACCGATTAAGCAACGAAATTATCTAGTATCTCCTGTAGTTCAAGAGGCGATTTACGCAGAAGTTAATAAGATGTTAGAAGACGGAATTGTCGAACCCTTGCATAGCGAGTGGTTTAGCCCCATAATAATGGTTAAAAAATCGACGGGGAAATATCGGTTTTGCTTAGATTTCCGGAAAGTAAACGAAGTATCGAAGAAAGATGCGTATCCCCTACCGAATATGACAGGAATACTAGATAAAGTACGTGCCGCGCATTACCTCTCGACCTTAGATTTGAGCCAGGCCTATTTTCAAATTCCGTTAGAAAAAGATAGCCGAGAAATCACAGCCTTTACCGTACCGGGGAAAGGGCTATTCCATTTTGTTCGGATGCCGTACGAGTTAACCGGAGCGCCCGCCACCTTTCAACGCCTGTTAGATAGATTAATTGTGCCGGAGATTTAACCCCACGCATTTGCGTATTTAGACGACATTATTATTGTCACGCAGACGTTCGAGGAATATTTAAAGTGGCTGAGAAGGGTACTTAGGAAAATCACTACTGCCGGATTAACGATAAACCCCGTGAAATGTGAATTTTGTCGTTCCGAAGTCCGTTATGTAGGCTTTATTGTCGGTAGAGAAGGTCTCCGGATAGATCCCGAAAAAGTCGCACCGGTTGTAGATTATTCCGTCCCGAAAAATTTAAAACAATTACGAAGATTTTTAGGCATGGGGTCGTGGTACCGTCTCTTTATTCCGCAGTTCGCGAGCATTACCGAACTGTTGACGCGATTATTACGGAAGGATGTAGTATGGAAGTGGGGGGAACCACAACAAAAAGCTTTTGATTCCGTTCGATCTTATTTAAAGTCCGCCCCTATACTAGCGTGTCCTGATTTTACAAAACAGTTCTCATTAGCAACGGATGCCAGTACCGTAGGAATAGGGGCCGTCCTCACGCAAGAAATAGATGATACCGAACATGTCATTGCGTACGCTAGTCGCTCGCTTTCGAAAAATTCAACGAGAGGAAATATTCAACCACCGAATTAGAATGTCTAGCTATTGTTTGGTCTATCGAGAAGTTCCGACATTATCTGGAGGGCTATCATTTCACCGTTATTAGCGATAATAGTAGCCTCAGATGGTTAAGAACCCTAAAAAACCCGAACAGTCGATTAGCTCGTTGGGCCCTGTCCCTGTTAGAATACGATTTTTGAGTAATACACCGAAGAGGCGCGTTACATCACGTTCCCGACGTTTTATCTCGAATGTACGAGGAATCGAATGAAGTTACCGAAACGCTTACCGCGATCGTTGACGCCCCAGATTGGTATTTGCGAAAATACGCAGATGTAGAAAAATACCTGTGCCGTTTCCCGGATTGGAAAATTTTGAACGATCAGTTGAATGTAAAAAAGCCAAATCCCGATATATCCGAAATAACCCCGGATTTAAATGAATGGAAGTTAGTTGTACCGCGAGAAAAACGAGCCGCAATTTACAAAGAAGCTCATGACCAGCCTCAAACCGGCCGTTTAGGAGTAGAGAAAACCTACGACCGCGTTGCCATACGTTATTATTGGCCAGGCATGTATCGAGATATTGCGGAATACGTGAAGCGCTGTGCCGTCTGTCAACGCGCAAAAGTCGAACAGTTAGCTCCGGCGGGTTTAATGGGTTACCGTATCGCGGAGGAACCGTGGGATATAATAGCAGCGGATATCATGGGACCACTTCCCCGTAGTACATCGGGCTTTACATACAACCTGGTAGTTCAAGATTTATTCACGAAGTGGATCGAATGTTGCCCTTTGCGAAAGGCATCGGGGAAAAAGGTTAAAGAAGCCTTAAAAGATCTAATTTTATGTCGATGGGGCGCGCAGCGCGTATTAGTTACCGACAACGGAACTGAATTTAAGAATCGCGAGATTACCGCCTTCGCGGAGCAGTTTGGTATTCTTCAGTCGACTACCCCCGCGTACCATCCGCAATCAAATCCCGTGGAAAGGGTCAACAGGATATTAAAAACCATGATAATATTGTATACAGAAAAAGACCACCGTGAATGGGATTTACACTTAACTGATTTCCGGTTCGCGTATAATACCGCACAGCATAGTTCCACAAAATTTTCTCCCGCCTTCTTAAATTTCGGCCGTGAACGCAAGCCGATAAATCGTTACCACGAAACGATTACGAAAACGGAGAATTTAGTACCGATAACAGAAAATGCGTGGGAAAAACGATTACGACAGCTAAAACTAATACAAGACTGGGTAGTCAGCAACCTCGACCAAGCGGCGGTGAAACAAGCGTCTCGTTATAACTTAAGGCGTATAAATGACCAGTATAGTGTAGGCGACCTCGTGTTGCGCCGAAACCATACGTTATCGTCGCGGAAAAGAATATCGCCGCGAAATTGATGCCAAAATTTCTAGGTCCTTATCAAATAACGCGGAAAATATCGCCAATTGTATATGAAATCAAATGTTCGACGGATCGCCAACCAATAAGAGTACACATTGAGGATTTAAAAAGATTTAATTTGTGAATTAATGTCCTTTCAGCAGTACCGTGCCGACTGTCACGACTTAGTTTTAATACCGTACTACGATAGTTAACTAAAGAAATCAGCCAAAACTGAAGAGGTCATATCAAGGGAATCCTTGGGATACCTTCCAGCCGTACCAAAGGGTGATCAACCTCATCATCCGGGAACATCCTGAATTCTGGGCCACTATCCAGCAGGCCCTTCTGGATAGTCGGGAATTGTACCGTACGTCGTCGGGCGCGGTGATTACCGAATTCCCGCCACCCCCACGACGCGGCCGCACAGACGCCAAGGATCCGACAGACCAGCGTGGGAGTGCAGGTGGAAGGGATACCGACCTGCACCACCTCGACCCAAACACCAGTACTGGGGCCGCGGAAGACCCGAGGCACCCAGACCCGGGTCCCGTCACCGACGTCCGAAAGGGCGACACAAACGGGCGAGGAGCGTGTCATCACCCCTCGGCGTCGACACCCTGAGGAAGAAGAAGACCCAACACCGATCAGGTTCGAGCCCTCCTCCACCCCCGCCACCTTGGGGTGTTGGAGTTATGGAGAGCTCGGACACCGCTATACGGCGTGCTCGGAGCCGAGGAGGGCGATATATTGCTACCGGTGCGGCCAGCGTGGGGTATCGCTCCGATCCTGCCCCACCTGTGGAGAGGAGTGGCGGAAGGAAGGCCCCAACCACCCTACCCGCGGAGCCAGAGGAAGAAGCCACCCCGGGCAATAATACCGTTCAAAGAAGACTATCTCTTTTTTTGTTTGTTTATTATTATTGTGGGATTGGAATAAATCAAGACAGGTTTAAAATAATCTTAATTTAATAGAAGTCTATAATTTGGCTCTTTCTCGCTAACTTATTCGCTCTTTCTCGCTGACTCGCAATTCTCGCAAAAGACTGTTCTGTCCTCATGCATCCTTCCTAAATATACAAATCACTCACTCACATTCTCACATACACAGATATTGAGGTTATCGCTCTTTATATTTCGCTCGCACTCTCTTTCACTCTTTCTCTCGGTCATTCACCTGTCGTTTTGTTTATGCTGTCGATGATCGACAGTTGATGTGCGGCCCTAACAACAGCTAGTGTTTGCATTTCTTTATATGCTTCTAACTGTCGCATTGTTCAAACTCTAACAATTTGACTTCCTACATTATTGTTACCGTTACCGGGACCAGTCCCGAAATAGAAACCGTTCAGTTTTGTTATGATTATTATTTTTTGTTTTGTTTTTTTTTTTTTGCTCTCGATGAGCCTGTTTCTAGAAAAGTATTTTTTTTTTATTTTATCTTATTCCTTTTGATCGATCTTTTGAGTTCTTTAGTTATAATTTATAATTACCGGATATAACGATATATTATACATGAATATATGTAGATCTTACACAATCAAGATTATTAGAAAATGGATGTACTTCCGAATGACCCACATCGAGTTGAGTGCTGAAATTTTATGTGTATATACAACTTTTCATGAGAATTCCATATCCGTTTTCAAAAATCAACGGGTCTCTTATGGTTTGCGAGATATTCGTATTTTAATGTTTGAATTGCTTATACAGGGTGTTCGGCTAATTGTGGGCATAATTTCAGAAGGTGGTAGCTGGAGTGATACTGAACAACTTTTTCCTTTACCAAAATGTTGCCTGAAGCTTAGTTTTTGAATTATTAATGAAAAACACTGACCAATCAGAGCGCGAGAATAGCGCGCGCCCAGACGCGAGAGCGACAGCTTCGAGCTTGACGGTCGATCGTGATCGCGAACAAGCGTATCAATACCACGTCGGTATAATAGGAAGCTGTTAGATGAAAGTTACATCGAATAACGAATAAAAGAAATGGATTATTGTTGAATTATCATTCATTAATGTATAAGAAAAAAAGAAATTAGTCCTTACTCACGTAATCAGAATAAATCGAATTTATTTAGAATGTAAAACTTTAAAGCATACTATACAAAGCTGAAGTTGGTCGGAACAATTTGGACAATAAGTTGTTGTTTTCTTTAAATTCTGCTGTGTCTTTGATCGGTCCGTTCGTTGTCTTTTATCTGCGCAACATAGTTTGCATGCGCATCTAATGCTTCTTCCGGAATAATTTTTCCGAACGGCGATATGCTGATATGCGATATGGACTCCATCGAAGACGAAGATTTTTTGTATTTTCAGACAACCCTAATAATTTTGCACCTAATAATTCTCTAAACCTTCTAATATTTACATCCTTCTTTGTTGCAATTTTGTAAACCATCAAAACGTTTACAACTGAAATTCTCGGAAGGAATTGAATACCAAGTTTTCGGTACCATTTGATTCCTTTTCTAATTGTGGTGGCATAAGAAACCATTTGGTCGGAATAATCTATACCACACTTTCCTTCATTATATTCAACAGCTAGTGGTTTCAATGTTGCAGATGTCTGTTGGCTTGGAGAAACAGCACGAATGCTATGATTTTTTTTTTAACTGGTACCATGATGGGAGCGTGTTTAGTCGATAAAATTCTTACCTCCCGTGTATCTCTCCATTTGAGTACGACAATCCCGTTATCATCTTCTCTGGATACCATCTCCCTTTTTTTTAGTTTGCAATGAAGAATATCTTTTGGGAGGAATTTTTTGTTATTCCTAAGTGTTCCCACTACATGGGTCTTGCGGTTTAGGCATGATGTCGCTAATTCATAACTCGTGTACAAATTATTAATGTATAATGTTCGTCCTTGGTAGAAAAGTTTCTCTGCAAACTGTAGACATACATTGTGTGCCAATGCTGTTTCTCTAACACCGTCAGCTGATCCACCAGAGTAAATTTTCATTGCCCATGTATATCCCGTGCTTAAGCATATGTACTGTTTGAAGATGAGTCTTCCGCGCCATGGAATCAACGTTTCATCAATAACAATGTGTTCTCCAGGCGTAAATATTTCTTAATACTTTCTTTCCAATTTGTCGAAAAGTGGACGTATTTTTTCAACTCGATCATTACGGGCAATCGACATACATGTGTAACGATTCTGGAGCTATACACAGAAATTTTAGAGCGCTCGTGAGGTAAAGAGCGGTATTTACCTACTGAACGACTCGTCTTGAAATAACGAATCTAAAGAATGTGGGATTCGTGTGGTGTGCGGTTAAGGAGTGAAATCCACAGGTCAATACCTTTCAATAAGCAGGTTTATTCAATAAAATAATAATGATGATTAATAATTAACAAAATAAGAAAATAAGAAACGTATATGAAATATAAATTGATATAATGAACGACTAGATAAATAACTAAATAGGTATTGTCGTATAATGAACAGAAAACTCTACGAATTAAATATTACGCTATTCGTAATTATTAGAAGAATTTAATAGAATCGCTATTTTTGGTTATTTAACTCGAAGTCCTATAAAGTGAATTGAAAGTCAAGGCTAACTCGACTACGCTTTTACAATATTAATAAGACTCGAAACGCAGTTGCAAAATCTAACAAAATTAATACTTTAGAATCCGGCGCTATTACAAATCCTACCTAGGTCTGATTCTTTTCGGAAGTCGCCTAAATTCGCTTTTACAATAAATTTTGAGATTAATACTTTATATTGAATTTCCGACGCGGTGTAGTCGACTACGTGTATTACGCTGGAGACAGAACAATAATCTTTAAATAATTAATTTAACTTGACTCAAGATCTTAAGATTGATATGAAGTTAATAAGTTTCCATCGGAACAGTTACTCTTTTTAATTTGTGACTTGACAACTAATTGTTCATGACCCTTTTGCCAAATCATACACTGACACCCAAAACCAAATCGCTTAATTGGGGAACTTGCTGTTCGCCAGCTACTAGAACGACCCAACGATTCAGAATCAGATGAATATTATACGTCTAACAGGGAGCAAATCAAAATTGACTCTAATTATAAATCCGTAATTACTCGACTGCCACCCAAAGACACGGGCTTCAGATACCAAGCTGCTTAGATAGGAAGCCTAAACTACCCCAAGCTAACTCCGCGAATCTGACGGCGCGTTTAGTAATTCGATAAAAATTATAATATGTTTGAGTAGCTGAGAGCTCTCGGTTTGATGTCTCAACCTTTCTTGGCGCTAAGCATAGCACTCTCCTGACGGAGTTTCAGATACAAGATCGCTTGAATGGGGAGCTTGCTGTTCGCCAGCTACTAGAACGACCCAGAGACTCAGAATCTACATGGCATATACCCGCTCTTCCAGTCAAGAGTTAAAAATCATTTTGGCTCTGACCTGCGGAAACTGTTCCGGGTTAATACTTGTCTAAGACATCTAATTTGCTTGACTTCGAAAATTGTTCTGCTGTCTAGGCTGGTTTCGGTCGACCTTTTGTTGAGAGTAATGTGTATTTTGAATCTGTACTTTTACATTGCAACTTTCACTTCGTCTCTGCTTAGGTCAGGTCATAAAAGCCATGGGTCCGTTGACCATTCGGCAACCCTATCCTGAACAGAGTAAACTGTTACACTGAAGGGTTTCGCCTCAGTTGTTATTCACATTTTTAATAAATATTTCTTTTTCTGCAGGCGATTGAGTCTTTATTTAATTTAAAGATCCTCAATACCTTTTATACTCGAAATCCCTACCCTTTTCAAGGTTATGACGTATACAATTTTGCGTACAACTTACATATAATTCTTAATTAAACGCTAATTAATAAAGTAATTGAATTTCTAACATTGCCAATAGTGTCTTCCGAGGAGTAGTTAATGTTTTTAATACAACAATTATTTATTAATAGTATATTAGCGAGAAACATATTCTCTGTCCTTTTCTACACTTTACGCACGTACGCCAGTAAGGACCTGAACTATATGTCGAAGCATACGATACTTCGGAACATTCTATAGATCGCTATTACAATTTATTATTTATTCAGATTAATAAAATAGTATCTGACTTCGAGTATTCGAGAATTCTAATGACCAATAATGCCTGTTAATTGAAATTATATATTCTGTCTCTCTCTAGAGATCGCGAGCCAATTCCAAGAAATCCTGTCTAGTGTTGTGTCACGTAGGCACGTAGCATTTCGGAATCTTCCGTATGAAATATTTACAATACATTAATTACAATACATTATTTATTATTTACTCAAATAGAATAATATCTGAATTTGGCCATCAATGATTCAGCTTAACATATGATTGAATTAGTTTCCTACATTTTAATTTGACAAATAATTATTTAATAACTTTTATATTCAATAGCATTGTTAATGGAAAAATTTATATATATTCTATCCCTTTCTAATATATCGTATTCTTTCTACGAGTCTTGAGCTAGAATCGCAACGCGTGGAATATTCCATACCGAATCTTTATAACACATTATTTAAACAAAAGAAATAATACATGATCCTGATAATTCGTAATTGAACTTAACATTTGATTAACTAATTTATATGTTCGCTAACTTAATAATTATTTAATATTCGCAAATCAAATATATATATGTTTATATGTTATGTGTGTTACCGACTGTTCAACCCGAATTTGATGGTAATTGACGTATCTAATTGCCGCGGTCGGTAATAGAAAAGTACTGTCGATAATCAAAATTGAAATACCTTTAAGGAAACGAAATATCTTAGCAGCGAGACAGTTCTGGGAGTGAAAGTAAAAGAGAAAAAACGAAAAAATTCTCCAGGAATGTTACACATGTATTATCGGCAACATGAAAGTTACTCAGTAGTAATTCGAATCTGTTTCGTGACATAATAGTACGCGGTAATTGAAAATTATATAATGGGCTTTTCGACCAATAATTACCTATGAGGTTTACTTTTACAAATCCCATATATAAAATCAGCCCCAAGAATTTTTTTACTTCTTCGGGATTGGTTGGTGTTCACTTATGCATCCGTGAACATGGTGTTAGCTCAGATTTATTTAATTTTTGTTCCGCATATCTATTTGTTTCTGATACAAGTTTATTATTTCGTCATCAATGAACAGGTCAAATACATCATATGGGCTGACATCGCTAGGTAATTGCTTAATGAGGCCACCTGTCTCGGAAAAAGAAAATTACTTCTGCCGACCACTAAATTCATTCCATTCACCAAGCATTCCATTCAGCCTCGTAAAAGTTTTTTTTTTCATCGCTATTTGACTTACTAAGAAATAAGTTTTCCGTTTTTCTTTTCGACATTGTAACAAATTAGGGCAGAAATTTTAAATTATACCGCTCGTTACTCGGCAAAGATTCTAACTGATCGTGTAGAGTGGTGAGATGAGAAACAAATGCGAAGCAATGGAAACAAATGAAGCGAGAGATTTTTCTTGCGACCACCAGCGATTCGCATTACTAAAATATCGGTGGGAGTACCTAGCAGAGTACGCTTGGTAGCGGCACTCGTGGCCTGAAGGAGATTTCATTGGAAATACGCACGGCAGTCAACGTGTTAATACTTAATACGTAATGTAGTACATAAAAAAAAGAATAAACTATAGAAGCAAATGAAAATATTTCCACACGGAACAATTATTTAATTTCTCCTAGAAGGTTCTGTAAGGAAGTAAACTATGCTCGGTCATCTGTGGGCATTATTGGAGCAGCGTAGAGCATACAGGGTGTCCCGCAACAGGTGTAAGTCCCTGAAAGGGGGACTTGGTTTTTTCCATAATACGTTTTTCATTTTTTTTTTGTCGTTTTTAATAATATTAATACAGTTTCAAAGTGTTTTTAAATAATTGTTATTCATTTCTATATTCACACGGTACAAAGAACCTGTATGTAATAGTATACATATACAATAGTATTTAATACATATAATAATATATATGTATATTATTATTATTTTATACCATGTGAATGCAGAAATGTATAACAATTATTTAAAAACACTTTGAAACTGTATTAATATTATTAAAAACGACAAAAAAAAATGAAAAACGTATTATGGAAAAAACCAAGTCCGGCGGGCTCGAACCTGCGACCAAAAAACATGCATAGATTACGAGGGCAGGACCCCTAACCAATTAGCCAATTATTTCGTTGAACAAACGTCTTACGTTAAGGAATATAACGAATTAAGATGTAAAATTAATTAATAAATGAATTTTATTTCTTTAACTAATATATCATTTGTCTCAATTATGAATGTGAATCTATTTAAGATTACTTAATACATATACTGAGAAAAGAAGGCATGTAAATTCGAAGCGGAAAGTACTTTTTTAAAGGATTATATCGGTTTTTGATTTTTTTGACTACGGCACACCTCACCGAAAAATCTGAAAAAATTAGGGGATAATAGTTGTACCAATACCTAACTACCACATGAATATAAAAGTAGTGCTCCGACATCTTCAATAAAAGATCGCATTTTTTCCGATTTTTTTTCGGTTTTTGATTTTTCACAACTACAATTTGCGATCAAAAAATCTGAAAAAATTTTATAACATGCGGTATGTGGACCTCAATGTTTCAGAATCTTTTCAGAATTTTTGTACGAAATTAAATGGGCAAAATAGGCCAAAAACCGGAATTTCGTTTTTTCCCTTTTACTACCCCCACGGATGAGATAGGGAGTTGAAACTTGGTGTGAAATGTTTTTTTTGGATATGCTACCGACTGACGTACTGGGTTTTTCATTTGACTCAAGGGCACATTTGACCACCTTATTCGGCTATACCCTTTACACAAAACTTATTAACCATTAAAATAAGACTCACCAATCGTTTCAAAATAATCTTGCTTGATGGACAATGGATCCCCGTAACTAGATCGTTCCAGTTATCCTAACTATTCGTAAAAATAAAACGCACCCCACAATAGTTGATATCACAGCCGGTTCACTTCACTATTATTTTTTATTATCACTGTTCACTGCAATATTTTGTTGTCACTTTTCACTAATTTCCTAATGTAATAACGATAGATGAACAAGCGAAGACGCGTGAACGATTATCCGAAAACAACTTCAGTGATTTTTTCTCTTTAACGTTTCGTTTCGAACGTTCTGTCCTAAACTGCCGATCGTAACTCCAAATGTGCCGAGTTTAAAGAAAGTCAGAATTCTGGACATCATCTTCGGCCGTTCGGACCGTCCGGGTAAAGAATCATAAAACAATTAAACAGCTCCGTTTTGCTCGCTCGACGGTCGCTTCATAGGCGCCCGAGAAAAACCTTGTCCCTTTCCCTTTCTAAAAGGCAAAAACGGTTTTCGCCTTTTTATAAAGAAAGGCATACTCTCACTTTCGTTCGAATGTTAAACGTCCTTCTTGCAAGGGACTGTTGTCTAAATTTCCAGTCGAAGATGTTCATCGCGTTGCGTTCGGCAATTTAGGACAGATCGTCGGGTGTTTAACATCAAAGAGAAAATAAAAAGTCGCTAAAATTATTTATGAATTATCATTCAGGCGTTTTCATTCGCGTTCTTTATCTGTGATTATTTAATTAGGAAATTAGTGAACAGTGGTAGCAGAATATTACAGTTAAAAATATCAATTAGAAGTGACAGTGAAGTGAAATGAGTTCACTGACTAGGTTGTGACATTAGATATTGCGTAGTGTGTCTTTTTACAAAAGGTTGGGATCGATGAAGTCATAAAAACACAACTTTACTGGAATAGGATTATTTTTAAACAATAGGTGAGTCTGATTCAAATGTGCTTATCGCGTATTAACGAAAAATGAGTAGGAGAACATTAGTTGTGACTGTTCTGTTTATTATTTAACTGCGTTTTATCGTAAGGGCTTCTTATTAAACGTTTAGACTGTCCCGGCGCATAGGCACTTGATCGCGCTCGCGTTCAGCAGCCTGCCTCGAAGCTGTCGCTCCCGCTTCTCGGCGCGCGTAATCCCTGCGCTCTGATTGGTCCGTGTTTTTCCTTAATAATTCAAAAACGAAGCTTCATACCCCATTTTTGCAGAGGAAAATCTTGTTCAGAATGACGTCCTCTACAACCCCTTTCAGGGACTTACACCTGTTGCGGGACACTCTGTATACAATGACAGTGGAATATCGAAAACAAACTACAAACGGAGTAGCGTGCGCAAAAATCGCCATCAATTTCCTACAATCACCACGATTTCAAAAAGCAACAGGAAAATCAAGAGTACCTCTGCTCCTTTTTACCCTAAGCCGTTAAACCCCGGCTTTAAACAATATCTCCATTATAGGTAGAATCATCTTTATATCACTATCAAATCGTCATCAGTCGAAAATAACAAAAAACGGAAAAAATATATTTACTTCCAAGAGTACAGTGCCTTTAAAAAATTTGTTCTGGCAAAAATCAAAGTTGTTCTAAGTTGTTACGTTAATTATTAGCTTAAATATGCAATTTGGTGTTCAGAAAATGATAGCCGTAGATGTGAAAATACTGTTTACGCGCTCGATATCGTTTTTTTATTATATCTTTTTAAATACTTTGTTTGGAGTGTCGCGAGGTAGGTAAAGAAATTCTCACGACAGTTGCGTTTGCAAGAGTATTCTTTTATTCGGAGAGAAAGTGTAAATGTTTATCGGAGGCTCGACTAGCAATTGCCTTTTTTAACGCCTTTCCGCAGTATATATTTTCCTTCGGAAAAAGGCGTTACCTCCTGACGACTTAGAGGGTGGAGTTAATTTCCTACTCCAGAGTCCTCCGATTTTCGGCAGGGGAAGATGTCATAAATTACATTTGCTAACCGAAAGTTTTCTTCCGGCTCGCGCTGACCATGTGGCCTAACGAACCGTAACGGGACATGGCTGGCAACGTTTATGGTAGGGTAGTCTATTCAGCTACGCACGTCTAAAAAGTATAAAATAATTTCGCCAACTTACAGAGTTCAGGGTAGGCTTAATTGCCTATACCTAAACATCTGTAAACGGTCAATGCTATTTTCTACCAACGTTGCGAGCCATGTGCCGCTACATCACCCCCTTGCCAGTGATAACGCTATACAATATTTACATGATTTATATACATACTTATAGGAAAATACACTAACAATAATATAAAACAGCGCGCAAAAAAAAACTAAGTACATACAAGAAATATTTACATTGATCACGCTTGATATCGATCAGTAAACTTAACTACTCGTCCATGTCTTGTTCTAATTGGCACAGCTTGTTTCAAAATGCTCTTAGGCTTACGACTTGTTGTTTGATCGCTGACATTTTCAGTATCTAAACTATTTTTTCCTATGTGCTCTGCTGGATCTACGTGCGCAGGTTTTAACCTATCTATACTAATATTTTTCTCGCGATCATTTATTAATACGGTAAAATATTTACTATTACGCCTAATAATTTCATATGGTCCATCATACAACGGTTGTAATGAACGTTTTTCCGCATCGTGTCTAACAAATACATGTGTTGATGTCTGTAAATCTTTATGTACAAAAGTTGGATGTGTGCCGTGTCGTGATGGTTTACAAGGTTGTATGTTTTTCATATTTTGTTTGAAACGTGAAACGAAATCAGATGTCACTGGACTGTTCTGTTCATTTTTAAAAAATTCTCCCGGTAACTTAAGATTACATCCATAAACTAATTCAGCTGGGGTTGCATGTAAATCTTCTTTATAAGTGGATCTAATACCTAATAAAACTAGTGGGAGTACTTCAGACCATTTGTCGGTTTCATGACAACGGATTGCTGCTTTCAATTGTCGGTGCAATCTCTCTACCATACCATTTGCTGCAGGATGAAAAGCGGTAGTTCTAATGTGATGTGAACCAAGACATTGTGTTAATTCTTTGAAAAGATGTGATTGAAACTGTCTACCCTGATCTGTAGTAATAATTGCTGGAACACCGAAGCGTGATATCCAACCAACTACCAGGGTATTTGCTATTGTCTCGGCTGTAATGTCCTCGACCGGCCATGCTTCTGGCCAGCGGGTAAAACGATCAACACAGGTAAGGCAATACCTGTATCCTTGTGAAACGGGTAAAGGTCCTACTATATCTATATGTATGTGATGAAAACGTGCAACCGGTACTGAAAAATTTCCTAATGGTGATGAGGTGTGTCGTGTGATTTTGTTTCGTTGGCACGGGATACATTCTTTAGACCATCTATTGCAGTCTTTGTTGACAGAAGGCCAAACAAAGCGGTCAGTAATTAATTTTCGAGTAGCTTTAATTCCCGGATGTGATAGTCTATGTAAAGTGTTGAAAACTCGTCTACGAAGGTTTACTGGAACGTATGGACGAACGGTAGGGGTGGATGTGTCGCAAAAAATTTCTAACTCGCGATCATTAATCGGAAATCTAACTTTCTTTAATTTAAGGGCGGTCTCAGACAGCAAGAGACTTTTGAGTTCTTCATCTGCCTGTTGAGACTGTGCCATCTCCGATAGATCTACGGGTTTATTAATCTCGTCAATTCTGGACAATGCGTCCGCGACTACATTTTCTTTTCCCGATATGTGCTGAATATCCGTGGTAAACTGACCTATGAAATCTAAATGCCTGAACTGACGGGGAGTGGAACGCTCTGGCCGCTGTTTAAAAGCATAAACCAGAGGTTTATGATCTGTGAAAATTGTGAACGCGTGACCTTCTAAACTATGTTTAAAACGACGGACTGCGGTGTAAGCTGCTAGTAACTCTCGGTCATACGCGCTATATTTTCGTTGAGCGGATGAGAGGCTTTTAGTAAAGAAGGACAGAGGTTGCCAGGTATCGTCCACCCATTGATGAAGCGCCGCTCCGATTGCGAAATCTGACGCATCCACGGTAACACTTAGCTTAGCGCCAGGTACCGGGTGCGCAAGAAGGGTCGCTTCAGCAAGTGCTTCCTTTACCTGGGTGAAAGCGAGTTCGGCTTCTTTCGACCAGACAATGCAAGGATTACCGCGAGCAGGTGCACCCTTTAATAAATCGGTCAGAGGAACTTGCAATTTGGCCGCGTTGGGAACAAACCGACGATAAAAATTAAACATTCCCAAAAAACGTCGAAGCTCCTTCAAATCTTTTGGCTTCGGGAAATTTCTAATTGCATCTACTTTCTCCGAATTCGGCGCAGTACCTTTGGAATTTACTGTGTAACCTAAGAAATCTATTGAATGTTTGCCGAATGTTCATTTTGCTGGGTTGATTATAATACCATATTTCTGTAATCTATAGAAAAGCTGTCGGATATGATCTAAATGTTCTTCTTCGTTACGCGAAGCAATTAAAATATCATCTAAATACGCGTAACAAAAATCAAGGCCAAATAATACTTCATTAATAAATCTTTGGAATGTTTGAGCCGCGTTCATCAAACCAAATGGCATTTTGACGTACTCAAACAGTCCAAAGGGTGTGGTTACAGCGGTTTTCTCAATATCTGCGGGTTCTATTGGAATTTTATGGTATGCTTTAACTAGATCTACTTTTGAGAAAACGGTTTTGCCATGCAACATATTAGAGAAGTCCTCAATGTGTGGTAAAGGGTAACGGTCTGGTATGGTACGCGCGTTTAGTGCTCGGTAATCCCCGCACGGTCTCCAACCTTTGTCCTTTTTAGGAACCAAATGCAGTGGCGAAGCCCACGGGCTTTTCGAAGGTCTGATTATACCTTCGGCCAAAAGGTGTTCGAATTCCTCTTTGACTATTTTTAATTTATCCGGTGCTAATCTACACGGTTTTGCAAAGACTGAAGGTCCTTTTGTTGTCTTAATGTGATGCGTGATGTTATGTTTTGCGCCTATATTTGTGCGAGTCGGAATGGTGATATCAATGAACTCTGCGAGGATTTTATGGTAGGGAGAGTCACCGACAATTGTTTTAACTGAATTTAAATCGGCAATCCCCAGTTTTCCTCGTGAAGTTAATTTCGTTTCCGTGTCAATCAGTTGCTTATTTCTTAAATCTACCAACAAGCCGTAATACCTAAGCATATCTGCGCCAATTATGGGTTTTGTGATATCCGCGATTATAAACTTCCACTTGATTTTGCGCCGCAATCCTAAATTTAAATTTAACACGATATCGCCATACGTCGAGATGGTCGAATCATTCGCGGCATATAAAGTGTAAGAACTTTTAGGCGGTTGTCCTCTAACTAGCTTACGCGGGTAAACACTAATATCAGCGCCGGTATCAATTAAAAATTCTACCTTTGTATCTCTGTCGGTTACAAATAAGCGGCTTGTTGAAGGATCGACGACTTCTGCCGCATCTAAGGTCGATCGGCTTCGTTTCCCTGATGCTGTTGTTGCTGCTGCTGGTACGTGCAGGGGATGGTACACCTCGTTGATCGATCCCCAAATCTTTGGTGATACCAGCACACACCTGGCTGCGACGGGCTGGGGCTGCGGCTGCTGTTTCGGCCTCGGCTGGAGCTGCGGCCGTAGCGACGCCATTTCCCTCGTCCACGGAAAGTGGATCTTCCAGGGCGCTGCGTCGAGGAACTATGTTTCGCGAGTTCCGCGACCTGCTGTGTCAATCGAGCCATTTGTTCACACAACAACTCGAACCGGGTATCCGTGGAGACGGCTGCACATTTACCGATAGGCGTAATCTCGTTCACCTTATCGGCCAATTCCGCCATCTTCTCGAGTGATGCGTCCATCTGTGTCGCAAGAATGGTTCGCATCGATGCTGGCAATCGATTCAGCCAAATGGTTCGCAAAAAATTTTCTGGCACCAGCCAAATTACGCAAGTGCCGAAGGAATTGCGAGGGTGATCGGTCTCCAATTTCTTCATGCTCCAGGAGCTGTTGGATGCGCTGCTCCTGCGATCTCGATAGCCTCCGAATTAACTCTTCTTTGATCTTGTCATACTTGCCAGTTGCGGGAGGATTCTGAATTATGTCCTCTACCTCTTGCAAACATTTTATGTCCAAGAACGACGTGACATAAAAGTATTTGGTGGAATCCACAGTTATTCCATTGAGCGCAAACTGTGCTTCCAGTTGATGAAACCAAAGAAGTGGGTTGCTGGACCAGAATGGTGGGACACGTATGCCCACACGGTCGATATTCAAAACTTCAAAGGGGTTTGATCCTTGTTGTGAACTTCCACCTTTTTGGGGGCTGAAGAAAACATCCCTATCTTCGTTGGCCATTATGCACTTATCACTTATGTCTATGTCTTAACTGTGTATAATATATATATGTCTGTACTATGTCTATTATAACTAATCACTGTGTCTTTTGCACTTTTTCACTAAACGTTATTCACCAATGTTTTCACGTCACTCACACGTCGTGATCACGTCGGGGTCACCAATTGTCGCGAGGTAGGTAAAGAAATTCTCACGACAGTTGCGTTTGCAAGAGTATTCTTTTATTCAGAGAGAAAGTGTAAATGTTTATCGGAGGCTCGACTAGCAATTGCCTTTTTTAACGCCTTTCCGCAGTATATATTTTCCTTCGGAAAAAGGCGTTACCTCCTGACGACTTAGAGGGTGGAGTTAATTTCCTACTCCAGAGTCCTCCGATTTTCGGCAGGGGAAGATGTCATAAATTACATTTGCTAACCGAAAGTTTTCTTCCGGCTCGCGCTGACCATGTGGTCTAACGAACCGTAACGGGACATGGCTGGCAACGTTTATGGTAGGGTAGTCTATTCAGCTACGCACGTCTAAAAAGTATAAAATAATTTCGCCAACTCACAGAGTTCAGGGTAGGCTTAATTGCCTATACCTAAACATCTGTAAACGGTCAATGCTATTTTCTACCAACGTTGCGAGCCATGTGCCGCTACATGGAGAATTATTACTTTGGAACAATATTTGGAACAAGTAGAACAATCTGGAACAACCATGAAAAATTTGATTTTCGAAAAATGGTATGCCAGGCCAAAAAACTATTTTTTTTTTTTTAATTTTCCGTTAAAATAATTATTATAAAAGTTTTATCTTCTGGAACAATTTAGAACAAGTCTGGAACAATCTGGAACAATCTGGAACAACTTTTAGAATTAAAAAATTTTCAACATGGGGTGCTAACTTTATATATGTAGGTGCTGGTTTCCCGTATCGATCAATGCATTTAAAGAAACGTTATCAATTCTAATTTCCTTAGTCACATTTGTAGGAGTACAGCGGTAACCGCCGCGTCGCGAATAGGCTGGAAAGATCGCGAATATCGAAAACTTGCGAAGTTTCGGAAACAAAAGATCGAGAATGTTCGCGCGCCGCGCGAATATAAGGGCGCGACCACGACGCGACCGGGCAGAGTGTAACGAACCACGAGGCGAGACTACGATTACGATTACGATCAACACGATCACGATTACGCGACTATTCGCGACTTTGACTTCTGACCTTTGCGTTTGTATGTGTGTGTTTTATACCTTTGGTGTGCGTGTTCTGCCATTGTACTCTAATAAAGGGTTAGTTTTGAAAATGCTTGACCTATATATTATTTGAAGTAACAATGGCAATATTATTCATTCGCGGAGAGTCAATTACATTTTCACTCTTAATAGTCGGACAGTTAGACGCTATATGACCGTGAGATAGACATTTGAAACATTTTCTGCCTAAAGATTTATTTTTGCAATTATCCGCATGATGTCCTTTTCGAAACAACGTATTTCCAAAAACAAAAATATACTAAACAAGAGAATTAACCATTTATTTTTGACACGCGTAAAAGAGAACAAGAATTCCGGGCGGTACTGCTTTCAGCGACTGTCCTCATGAGGAGCATAAAATACGACTGCCGAACAGAATTTTGCAGGTCGCAACGCGTTTTCGTAAAACAGTAAAATATCGTTGACACGGCGGTGAACCGTATCATCTTTATAACGGTCATTTTGTGGAAAAATCCTATATGTAGGACTATGCACTTTTATTTATACATTATACAAACGATTATACAAACTTTGTTTTTTTATTTTGCTCATTGCAAATACAAATACTAACAAGATTTGTCTCTGTTGCGATTACATCAAGTGGGATGCGATTACCTTAAATGGGATGCGGGAAGATATTTCCTAGCAAGCCACTGGCTACATTCATTACGTCTATTGACAGATAGATGTGGACTTGTTTATTGTTTGGGTGTCGGTTAGTTTTCAACATTATATGTAGAATTATTTTCGGACATGTTGAATGTAGTCGTTCATCTAGATAACATACAAACAATTGAATATATAATATTTATACAAACAATTGAGGAACACGGCAAAATTTTGAGAAATGTCTTCAAACACTTGCAGAGGGAAGAGATAACCACTTTCATACAAAATAGCTTGCTAAGCAACAGCACCGATACGACAGCATTCGAAACAACTTATACTACCGAATTAGACATATGTACATTACAATACGCTCAAAATCGAGTATCTTTAATACCTCCACCTCATTGATGGAGGGTGCGCTTTGCACGATTCTAGGTCTTTCCTCTAACACCTCTACTTCATCTCACAATTAGACTCATTTTATAGTGCGAAGTCATACAAATTTTTAGAATCATACAAATTATTCAATGGGTAGAGGTTTTTTTTGCAAAGTTTTAACAGTTTATATATCGACAATTTTTCTTAAAAAATGTTGTGACACGTGTTTAATTTTGTGCTCCAGTATGTGTACAATATAATAACATAAACTTATAATATAACATAAAAGAAGAATATACAAAATACGATATATAATAACATAAAAATATACTAGTACATAATATTTAATAGTATAAAATAAAAAGTATACAATTCTATAAAACATAATTGCATACTTTATAAATTATCATCTAATTATTTGAATTTAAGATCCATTTATAATGCAATTTTCTCTTCCAATATAAACATTGAATCATTTTAAAGAGACAATAAGATCTGTATGTTACATTTGGTATCTTTTCGAGGCAAATGGACACTACCTAACTTATTGATAATTTTTAGTCGACGTGAATGTCGATTGTGAATGTCGTCCACAAAATTTAGATAAAATTTACAACTGATGTTCTCCTTCTGAACGGTTCGAAGAACATACTGAACCACTGTGTCTACGATTGATTCAGTAGCAGCCGCATCATTATAATTTAGAATAATAGTATAGCTAATAAATATATTTTTATGATAAACAGAAAGCTGTCGGATTCTTCATATACGTAAAATGTCGAGACACATAAACTGGGAATATGACTGTGCGACTTGATTGCCAAGAGCCGAGAGCTAGCCGGTTATATCGGTTCTATACTTATAAGCAAGGGCCGGATCGGGCCCGATGCGTCGGTAATAAAATGTGTAGGGAAGCACGGAGGAGCAGAGATCTACAGGTACATGTAAGGAAAATCGACCAAGTGGTAGCGTAAAAGGTAGAGTTAAATAAAGATAAACTATTTGTGGGCGTAAAATAACGTGAATGTATATTCTGCTCAATCTGAAATGTAATTGCCTTGCTCACGCCAAGACGTCAACAACAAGAATGCCCCGAAAAGGACACTTCTAGCCTTAGGACCCCCTTCGCAAGTCTAGTCTGCGAACTGTTTATATCTTTAACGGTTCCCTTCAAGGGCTATTGACAAAACGTCGATGGTCTACGTTCAACTTTCTAACATACGAAATGCAAGCTTTCGAATTTTCTTACATACTCCTGGATTTGGTATGATTGAATGTAATTCGAAGTAGCTGAATTTCCGTCTCTTTAATAAAGCACTTGCATGGATAATACAGAGAATCGTGTAATTGAAGCGTGACGTTGTAAGCACTGTTTACACGGTACTGCCGATTCCTGGAATTCGGCACGGTGTATAAACAGATAAAGAGCGAAGATTCGAGAAGAGCGTACCTTCCCGAATCTTTGTGTACATACATATGTAACGATTCTGGAACTATGCTCAGAAATTACAGCGCTCGTGAGGTAAAGAGCGGCATTTACCTACTGAACGACTCGATTCTACAATAACTAAATCTAAAGAATGCGGGATTCGTGTGGTGTGCAGTTAAGGAGTGAAATCCACAGGTCAATACCTTTCAATAATATAGAAAAATCAGGAAAAGGACCGAAAGGTATATTATTACAATTAATAATGCGATTTAACTGGGCAAACTGTCTCGTTTATTCTGTGAATGTGTTTCCACGATCACAGTCAGCACAAGAATGCCTCTTCGGCAAAACATTGGCCGTGAGGACACTAACGTCACCATGGCCCTTGACGACTATACAGTATTTCTTAGCCTCATAAAACTTTCCCTGGCGACCAGGAAAATACCCTAACACAACGCACATGGCCCGCTCTCGCCGTCCGCATCTATACAAACTCTAAATTTCTAACAATGAGCAGATTTATTCAATAAAATAATGATGAGAATGATTAACAAATAACAATTATAACAAAATTGGAAAAGTATATGTAATATAAACTAATATAATGAACGACTAAATCAAAGAACTAAATATTGTACTCTTTCCATAGATTAACAGAGTTACAAATTCTAACAAAATTAATACGTTTCTAGCTCTACGATGAATCCTACCTAAGTCTGATTCTTTTTCGAAGCTAACTACGCTTTTGCAAAAATTAACAATATTAATACTTTTGAAGTCCGGCGCTACAACGAATCCTACCTAAGTCTGATTCTTTTTCTGGACTTGCCTAAATTCGCTTTTACAAAATTAATAAGATTAATACTTTAAATCGATCTCCTAACACGGTGTAATCGACTACGTGAGATACGCTACGCAAGATACGATAGTGACAGAACAATATTCTTTTAATAGATTCAAAATCCTAAGATTGACTTGATTCAAAACTCTAAAATTTTGTATGAAGTTAATATATTTTTCGTCGGAACAGTTACTCTTTCTAATTTCGACTCGACAACTAAATTGTCCATGACCCTTTTAGCCAGAGCGTACATTAACACTCAAAACCAGATCGCTTAATTGGGGAGCCTGTTGTTCACTGGCTACTAGAACGACCCAGCGATCAGGTATTCAAATGGCGTATACCCGCTCTTCCAATTAAGAATTAAGAATAGTTTCGGCTCTGTTCAGCGAAAACTGTTCCGAATTATACTTATCTAAGACTTCTAGCTTTTTCGATTTCGAAAACTGTTCTGCACCCTAAGCGGGTTTCGTTCGGCCTTTTATACTCGAAGTCCTATCACTTTTCAAGGCTCTGGAAAACTACCCCTATGTTCGAGATGTATAATTTTGCGTATAATTTTACATACAATTTTATATATAATTCTTAATTAAACGTTAATTAATAAAGTGAATCATTTTCTAACATTGTCAATAGTGTCTTCTGAATAGTAGTTAATGTTTTTAATCTGAAAATAATAATTTAATAGCGTATTAAGCGAGAAACATATGAGCTGTCCTTTTCTACATATTACGCACGAATTTCTACAGAGACCTGAACTATATGTCGAAGCATACGATGCTTCGGAATATTCCATAGAATACTTTAACAATTTATTATTTATCTAGATTAATAAAATAATATCTGACTTCGAGTGTTGATAATTAAACTTAACATAACATTAGCTAACTTTATATATTGATGGATTTGATTAATTAATAATTCTAATGTCTAATAATATCGTTAATTGAAAATATATATTCCGTCTCTCTTTAGAAATTGCGCGCTAATTCCAAGAAATCCTGTCTAGCGTCGTGGCACGTAGCACATAGCATTTCGGAATATTCCGTATGAAACATTTACAATATATTATTTATTCAAATAAACTAACATTCGATTTTGATTATTAATGGCTCAGCTTAACATATGATTAAATTAGCTTTCCTATATTTTGATTCAACAAATAATTATTTAATAACTTTTATATTTAATATCATTGTTAACGAAAATATATATATTCTATCCTTTTCTAGATATACCGTACTCTTTCTACGTGGTCCTGAGCTAGAGTCGCAACAAGTGGAATATTCCATACAAAATCTTTATAATAAATTATTTATTTAAATAAATGAAATAATAAATGAATCTGATGTTTAATAATTGAACTTAATATTTAACTAAACAGCTCATACGTTTGTTGGACCTAATAATTATTTAATAACATAATATTTGTAAGTAGAGAAAAATATATACAATATATATTACTGAGAGTTAAACTAAATCTTGATGGTAATTGACATGTCTAATGTCACGGTCGGTAAATGAAAAATACAGTCGATAATCGAAATTGAAATACCTTTGAAGCAATTAAATATCTTAACATCGAGACAGTTCTGAGGACGACAAAAAAACAAAGAATTCTTCCGGGATGTTACACATACTTAAATTCTAAACCAGTGCTCGGAATTAGTTGCACATTTCGGGCTGATTCCTGAGTAACCGCTTACTGTACCCCCACTACCGGTCTATACTCGACGGCCGAGCCACCGATTGCGCGCGTAACGTAATATCTCAGGGGCGTCTTACAATAAATATGTCTGGATCCACAAATGATTATAAATTTCCTTGCATTATCAATAATTTTTATTTCTACAGATCTTTAAAGCTATTAATGTTATGTTTACGTCTATAAACATCTTTTATATATACATATAATAACAATAATATATGATACAATAATTACAATTTTGTCAATAACTTTCCACATCATCCAGGAGTTTTTTAACTGGTGTTCCCTATAGGCTTATTCTGCTAATCGCTAATAATGACGATAATAAGCTATATGACTTGGCAGGCAAACTGAAATCGAAACCATAAACGTTTTAATTTTCAGTTGATTTTCTAGGTCATTTGCACAATTCTAGAAATGATGGTATATCCACAGATAATTTAGAAGAATTATTAACGAGGATAATGATGCATTGCTTAAACACGAACGTCTTTCTGTTTTTATATTTTTCATTTTAGAAAATGAGCATTCTCATAAATATGTGGACCTAAACATAAAGAAAATTCCTGGGTGATGTAGGAAACTATTGACAAAATTATTATTATAACATGTGTTATTGTTATTATATGTATCATAAAAAATGTTTATAGACGTAAATATAGTATTAATAACTTTACTGATCTGTAAAAATAAAAATTATTGACAGTGCAAGGAAATTGTTAATCACGGATGGATCCCTACATATGCATCTATTGTGGGACGCCCCTGGGACACAATGTCACACGCGCGATCGGTGGCTCGGTTATCGAGTCTAGAGCGGTAGTGGGGGTACCGTAGGCGGTTACTCAGGAATCGGCCTAAAATGTGCAAATAATTCCGAGCACTGTTCTAAACCGATTGCGAAGGTTCTAGACGAGCGTCCCTTCACGAGCACTCGTGAACTCGCTAGTCTCGCCCTCCATGCTCCTCATTTCGCGCTGAGTATCTGTGGCAAGAGAAAAGTGACAAGCGCGAGAGTGAAACAGCTAGGACGCGGATTTCGGTTAACGATTCGGCCTATTTAGTTTTCGCCCGAACAATGACCTTAAAAGCAATGTGCGATAATATCAATGAAAGTCGCTACAAGTTGAGATGATATTTCTATTGTCATGTTATATAATTGAATTGGAAAAATTTTTCAGTGCGTTTTTATGGAAGTTATACGAAGCTATTTCTGAGTAACCAAGATTGCGCAAATATTCTTTCAAAAATTAAAAATTTTAAAGACTCTTAATTCAAATTTGCAGTAACTATGGGCGCTCTTTATCCGCAGACTTTCTTTTTACAAATCGCATTCAATAAAATATGAAAATGTTTATTCATAGAGTTTCCAAAGGTTGATAATTCTTAGAATATGGGGTGGTGATATATTTAATATCAAACAGAAACAGAGTATCTTAAAAACTAAATGAATTTATTTTCCAAACGACTTGGAAGGACGTCTTTACAATTCGAGAATCGAACTTAATATTATTTATAATCGCTATCGAGGATCACTCACGAAAAGCAATTCTGAATAATCCAATGTACTTCCTATACAGGGTGTTCGGCTACTGGTGGGCATAATTTTAAGGGGTTGTAGCTGGGGTGATTCTGAACAACTTTTTCCTTTACCAAAATGTTGGTTAAAGCTTAGTTTTTGAATTATTAAGGAAAAACACTGACCAATCAGAGCGCGAGAATAGCGCGCGCCCAGACGCGAGAGCGACAGCTTCGAGCTTGACGGCTGAGCGTGATCGTGAACAAGCACGTTTGCACCATGACAATGTAATTGCTAACAGAAAACCACTACGTGAAGGAATAACATGTCGAAAATTGTTCTTGTCTTTCGTTATAAAAATACAAAACAACAAATTCGCACATTTTAAAGGACAAATAACTTTTCTATTTATCAGAAAAGATTTTAAATCTAATAACTAACAAATGTATTAATATCTGCTTACTTTAAATTTACAAAACATGTAAAAATTATTTAAATCAGACTCACCTATTGTTTAAAAATAATCCTGCTTCGGTGAAAATGTGTTGTCGTGACTGGGTCATTTCATCGGGCCTGACCTTCCGTAAAGAAAGATGCAGATCGCATAACATCTGTTGTCACAAACAGGTCAGTGAACTTTACTTCGTTGATATTTTTCATTATCACTTTTCACTGCAATATTTTGTTGTCACTGTTAAATAACTTCCTAATGTAATAACGGCGGATAAACACTCGAGAACGTGAACACAAATATCCAAAAATAACTTCAGCGATTACTTTTTTCCCGGTAATGTTGCGCTTCGAACGTTTTGTCCTAAACTGGCGATCGTAACATGATCGGCGTGACCCCCTCAATTCGTCTTTCTCTCTCTTCCCAGTGTCAAACATTGTTTTTCAAGGAATTGTTGCGTCGCGACGTAGAAGCTCGCACGTGTTTTTTTTCCGTCGAGGATGTTCCTCGTGTTGCGATCGGCAGTTCAGGACACAGTGTCCAGTATTCAACATCGAAAAGAAAATGAGAAATCGGTCAAGTTATTTATGAATAATTGTTCACGCGTTTCATTTGCGTTCTTGCTTTGTGGTTATTACATTAAACAATTAGTGAAAAGTGACAGTAAAATGTTGCAGTGAAACGTGAAATAAAGTGAGTTCATTGACCTAGCGGCAACATCAGCTGTTTTGCGGTGTATTATCTTTTTTTACGGAAGGTCAGTTCCGGTGAAATGATCCAGTCACGACAACACATTTTCACCGAAGCAGGATTATTTTTAAACAATAGGTGAGTCTGATTTAAATTATTTTTACATGTTCTGTAAATTTAAAGTAAGCAGGTATTAATACATTTGTTAGTTATTAGATTTAAAATTTTTTCTGATAAATAGAAAAGTTATTTGTCCTTTAAAATGTGCGAATTTGTTGTTTTGTATTATTATAACGCGAGATAGAAACAATTTTCGATATTTTATTCCTTATTCCTTTCATAACAAATAATTAATTTATCCCCTATCTATAAATAATGCATAACCGGATCTTATTTTTAATTATTTTATTCATTATTTGATTTAACTTTCATGGTGCAAACGTGCTTGTTCACGATCACGCTCAGCCGTCAAGCTCGAAGCTGTCGCTGTATCGTCGAAATCTCTCCAACATGGAGAAATTCCGTTGTTCAAAATTTTTATTATTCGATGAATGAGGAAGGGGGTATGTGTAAAATAAGTTATACAGATTTGAGCCTAAAATTAACACGTTTATTGGCTCGTTATACACGGTTTGGGGAAAAAGCCTTGCGGCATAAAAAACCCCACGGAAACTAATATGTTTATTTTACTATGGTTATAAGCGGAAATGCGAGCGATTGAAGACGATTTGTAAATGTGTCGTAATGTGTGTGTATGATAATAGGGTAGCATAGCATTGCGCCGATATAATAAGAGTGGTTGCATAGAGCAATCGACTCTGCGGGTCATCGTCATGACCGCGTTCACGTTACGGATCGTCGTCACGACCGTGTTTTCATAAGATTTGAACACCGAGGTGTAAATCTCGATTGATTCTCGTCGAGAGAATCAATTTACGATACGCAATCCGAAGATCACGAGCGCACAATTGCGGATTATAATTACTCAATATGACGGTAATGTGTTACAATCTACATTGCGTAGGATTGTCGACGATGATTTATTCGAGGAGTGTAGGGTCCCACTCGAATGATGTTTTGCGTTCTTTACCACCCTACATTGGCTTATCCGAGGAGTGTAGAGTCTCACTCGGATAATGTTGTGTTGCGATAGTTTATTCGAGGAGTGCAGGGTCTCACTCGAATAATGTTATAATTGTATTTGGAATCCACCCTGCATTGGATGCTTTACGTTACTCCATGATGCATGGAGGTTGTATGTTGTTCCGCGATACACGGAGTTTATCTGTTATTTCGTGACGCACGAAGTTGTACTCTCGATCCGACCCGTACAAGGCTCAACGACTGACTAAAAAATATACGTTAAAAAGATACATGTTGGAAAAACCCCCCCACGAGAGGGGCGATGGTTTACAAAATTCCGACTCTTGACCATCGTGAGAGGCAAGGAAAACCGTTAGGTTATTTACGACTTGCAAATGGGTATTTCCAAACCGATTCGAGTACAACTAATAGACAAAAGACTCTGCCTTGACTCGAATGTCGAGGCAGAGGGTCTTCACGGTGGCCTACGCGCCGAACCACTTGAGTCATAAAATCCCTTCGGTCGCGACGAAAGCAGGTAAGTGTTCGCGGCCGAACATGCTCCCCCCGTTGCGAGTGAGGCGAGCAATACTATTGCGCTTGTTATTTCAAAGTGTGATGTATTGTTGTGTTTTTAAAGTGTGGCCTTTCGTTATAGTTTTATACGTTAAAATATACAGTTACGCGGTTTCGGTTAATGGACACAATTGAGTTATGTTTCGTTTGACGATTCCGTTGGCGGTCTTAACAGTAGCGACCCGAACTTCTCCATCGTCACCGGGATGAACTTCCGTGACTCTGCCCAACCTCCATCGCATGCAGGGCTGATTTTTGTCCATCAGGATGACGATCGTGCCAACGTGGATTTCACCACGGGTAGTAAACCATTTTTGGCGCTTTTGAAGCTCGTTCAAATATTCCAGGTACCATCGTTTCCAAAAGTCCTGGCGAGCCTTTACGATCCTTTTCCAGGAAGTCAAACGATTCTCTGGAACTGATAAACAATTATCCTCCGGCAGCATCGTGAGAGGACGACCAACTAAAACATGCGCAGGTGTTAGCGCGATTGGATCGTTCGGATCTGTTGATATAGGGCATAATGGTCTAGAATTTAAAATTGCTTCTATTTCTATTGTTAAGGTGTTAATTTCTTCGAAAGTAAATAAACGTTCACCGACTACGCGCTTAAAATGATGCTTGAATGATTTGACCGCGGCCTCCCATATGCCTCCGAAGTGTGGTGTTAGCGGTGGATTGAAGTGCCATGAAATATTCCTATCTATTGCAAATTCATTTACGCGTTCCTTAAATTCATTTGAACCGAATAAAGCAAACAATTCGCGGAGCTGATTATTCGCGCCTACAAAGTTAGTTCCGTTATCCGAATATACGTGTGTAAGTATAGCTCGGCGCCCAATGAAACGTCTGAAGGCGCCAAGAAAACCCTCGGTTGTAAGATCGCTCACGATTTCGATATGTACGGCCTTTACCGACATGCAAATAAAAATACAACCGTACGCCTTTACGCTATTTCTATTACGATATTTCTTTTCTTTAATGTAAAACGGACCGAAAAAATCCACACCCGTGTGTGTGAAAGCCGCTGCTTCGTCGACGCGTGCTTTGGGTAAATTTCCCATTTTCCCTTGTAACGGAGACGGCCGGAAGCGAATGCAACGAACGCATCGCCGTACGATTTTACGAACCTGATTTTTCCCGTCGAGGAGCCAGAATCTATGTCGGATTGTATACAAGGTACTTTGAATCCCGGCTTGATACGCGCGCTCGTGTGTTTCGCGAATGATTAGGTCGGTCACGTGATGGTAAGATGGTAAAAGAACCGGGTGTTTTTGCGGATACGAAATATCGGCGTTTTGCAATCGTCCGCCGACGCGGAGAAGACCAAATTCGTCGAGGAACGGACTCAGGGAAGCAAGACGACTGCTCTTTGCTCCCCCCGAAGACGAAATGTGTTGTATTTCGTCAAGAAATTGATCTCGTTGGATCGCTCGTAGTATGGTCCGTTCCGCGTTGGTCTTTTCCTCTACATGCAATTCACCCTTATACGTGTTCGACCGACGCATACGCAAACAATAAGCGATAACGCGTACCAGTTTCGCGTACGATGAAAATCTGTTAAAAAATTCACACTGATTAGTGTTCAACGTTAGACACGCGTTTGTCTTTAACCCGGGTAGCTCCTCAATTTCGACTTCTAAATTTGCTGGCCAGGTGCCTTCGCGATCGCGTAGCCAATGGGGTCCCTCAAACCACGACGAATTGTCGCAAAATGCCGCCGGAAGCTGTCCGCGAGATAACGCATCCGCCGGGTTATCTTTTGTCCTAACGTGTCGCCATTCGGCTTCCTTAATCTTCTGAATCTCCGCGACGCGATTGGCTTCGAAAATTTTTAAAGTTGACGGTGACTTTTTGAGCCATTGTAAAACGATTGTCGAATCCGACCAAAAGACAACGCGATCAATCGGGAAATTAAAAGCAGTCCGTGACTCATGATAAAGTCGAGCAAGTGTAAGCGCTCCACAGAGCTCGAGCCGTGGCATGGTCATTTCCTTAATCGGCGCGACCCGCGACTTGGCGCAGGCAAGTCGAACGAGAGTACGGTTCTCTTGATTACAAGAACGTACGTAAATACACGCGCCGTATCCCGCCTTGCTTGCGTCGCAAAATCCGTGAATTTGAATATTTCTTGGGTTTTCTAGAACGAGTTTCCGGTCAATCGATAAGTTGTTAATACACGGGAGTTGATTCGCGAACGATGACCATTTCGAAAACAGGGCCTGCGGAACCGATTCATCCCAACCAAGCTTCGTCTTCCAGCATTCCTGCATGAAAGTCTTCGCAATTAGGATTACCGGTCCGAGAAGGCCAAGAGGATCAAAAATTTTCGCGATTTCCGATAAAATTCCGCGTTTTGTCGATTTAATCGGTGATTCTATTGATTTTACGCTGTATACGAGTTTATCCCCTTGAGCATGCCACCCAATACCTAAAGTTTTCACGATACTATTTGTATCAATTGTGTGGTCCAAGCCGAGAACCTTTTCACTAATATTGTCGAGCGCGTGATTGTGGTTTGAGGCCCATTGACGAATATTAAATCCGCCGCGTTTTAAAAGTGCGATTACTTCGTCGCGGATTTGCAGCACTTCATCCAATGAATTCGCTCCTGTCAAAAGATCGTCGACGTATAAGTCGCGTTTCAAAATCTTGGAGGCATATGGAAAGTCCACACTCTCGTCGTCTGCAAGTTTCTGAATTGTTCGAATTGCTAAATATGGAGCGGACGAAACACCAAATGTTACGGTATTTAATTCAAAAGTTCTGATGCGGTTGTCATGATACCAAAATACGCGTTGATATTTCCGGTCGGTTGGATGTATCAGGATTTGTCGATACATCTTTTCAATATCGGCGGTAATGACGTATACGTGTGTGCGAAACCTAAGCAAATGTTCGAAGAGCTTGTCCTGTATCGTAGGACCTATCATAAGCCTATCATTAAGCGATATCCCCTTGTTCGTTTTGGCCGACGCATCGAAGACGACGCGGACCTTCGTTGTCGCGCTCGTAGCCTTAACAACCGCGTGGTGAGGCATATAATATCCGGATGCCAATTCGTCGTCGATTAAAGTCATATGTCCGAGAGTAATGTATTCTTCCATTACTTTACTATACTCCGCCTTGAGTGCCGAATCCGAATTTAACTTCCGTTGAAGCGCGTGGAACCGGCGCAGGGCGACTCGTCGAGAGTCTCCGAAATCGGTATCACCGGCACGGAACGGTAACCCTATCCAACCGCTTTTTCAAATTCTTATAATCGTATTGATTAGACGCGACACAGTTCGCGAGCTGCGTGACCTGACGCTTTACCGTCGTTCGCTTCTGATTAATAATTTTCACTCGATCCATTATAAGAAGAAACTATTCGCACACACCGTATACGTAATTAATTACCACTAGTATTCAAAGCTAAACGCGTAAAAAAGATGCAAGGAATACTTATCCTTCCAATGCTGATGGACTCCGTCAGCGCTGAGTGGTAGGTGGGCGAGAGATCCTCGGATGACGATGAAGACAGCTGGTTGGGCCTTTCGATGATTCTTTTCAATGAAGTTGGATACGTAAAATGAGCACCCTTGTGTCTCTAAATCACTATATCACTCCACGGAATAACGATTCCAATGAAACCGCGAAGAATCAAATGATACAAAGTATCTCGAAAGCGATGATAGAAATATCGTTGCTAATTTTGCAGCGTGTTACCACGTTAACAGTCAGAGCACGAATAGCCCTCGTCGACCGTTTGTGGGCCCTTTTTCAAAGGACTTCTCCCACCCCCATAAAGGGAAACGCCCTGACTTCAGGAAACTTTCCGCGGATAGGAAAGCGCCTTGGCGATTTGCACATGGCCGGTTCGACCGTTGCTTTACGTTAAATTTTCGAACTTCCGCTCGCACTTCCACCGGTTTACCGCCCATACCTCACAGGAGGCACCAAAAAATGTATCGTCGAAATCTCTCCAACATGGAGAAATTCCGTTGTTCAAAATTTTTATTATTCGATGAATGAGGAAGGGGGTATGTGTAAAATAAGTTATACAGATTTGAGCCTAAAATTAACACGTTTATTGGCTCGTTATACACGGTTTGGGGAAAAAGCCTTGCGGCATAAAAAACCCCACGGAAACTAATATGTTTATTTTACTATGGTTATAAGCGGAAATGCGAGCGATTGAAGACGATTTGTAAATGTGTCGTAATGTGTGTGTATGATAATAGGGTAGCATAGCATTGCGCCGATATAATAAGAGTGGTTGCATAGAGCAATCGACTCTGCGGGTCATCGTCATGACCGCGTTCACGTTACGGATCGTCGTCACGACCGTGTTTTCATAAGATTTGAACACCGAGGTGTAAATCTCGATTGATTCTCGTCGAGAGAATCAATTTACGATACGCAATCCGAAGATCACGAGCGCACAATTGCGGATTATAATTACTCAATATGACGGTAATGTGTTACAATCTACATTGCGTAGGATTGTCGACGATGATTTATTCGAGGAGTGTAGGGTCCCACTCGAATGATGTTTTGCGTTCTTTACCACCCTACATTGGCTTATCCGAGGAGTGTAGAGTCTCACTCGGATAATGTTGTGTTGCGATAGTTTATTCGAGGAGTGCAGGGTCTCACTCGAATAATGTTATAATTGTATTTGGAATCCACCCTGCATTGGATGCTTTACGTTACTCCATGATGCATGGAGGTTGTATGTTGTTCCGCGATACACGGAGTTTATCTGTTATTTCGTGACGCACGAAGTTGTACTCTCGATCCGACCCGTACAAGGCTCAACGACTGACTAAAAAATATACGTTAAAAAGATACATGTTGGAAAAACCCCCCCACGAGAGGGGCGATGGTTTACAAAATTCCGACTCTTGACCATCGTGAGAGGCAAGGAAAACCGTTAGGTTATTTACGACTTGCAAATGGGTATTTCCAAACCGATTCGAGTACAACTAATAGACAAAAGACTCTGCCTTGACTCGAATGTCGAGGCAGAGGGTCTTCACGGTGGCCTACGCGCCGAACCACTTGAGTCATAAAATCCCTTCGGTCGCGACGAAAGCAGGTAAGTGTTCGCGGCCGAACAGTCGCTCTCGCGTCTGGGCGCGCGCTATTCTCGCGCTCTGATTGGTCAGTGTTTTTCCTTAATAGTTCAAAAACTAAGCTTTAACCAGCATTTTGGTAAAGGAAAAAGTTGTTCAGAATCACCCCAGCTACAACCCCTTAAAATTATGCCCACCAGTAGCCGAACACCCTGTATACGTGTAAAAAATCGTTAAGAGTAAAACAAAAACGAAGGAGTATTTCGATTTTCGACATACGAAGGTCTGAACAATATCGAGCGGTGTCTTGCAAGCAATCGATCGGCGCACGAACTCGGTTATCGACTCTCAATACATAGATTTAATTTTGCTCATTGCATTAAAATGAAAATTCAACAATAATATTAAACCAGGAAAATTAACTTTCTTACTTTTTACTTTTTATATAAAGAATACGCGTGGTTCAACACGAAATTTTTGTAGTTGTATGACATTGGCTCTTTACAGAAAATACTAACCCAAAAAATTAAAAACCAATTACTTGTTTTCATTACCTGTTTTGGAAGCGGTCTAATCTTCCCAGGATATTGCACTCCTTGTTGTGCCGTCTACTCGAAGGACCACCCAATTATGAAATTGGGAATCAAATAAATTTCTACTGATTTTAGTTATTGTGGCTTATTGCTAAAATTGAATTGCTAAAACTGAACTAAGCTGGAAAAACTAAATTGTATACCCTCGTACCCTCCCTTCCAGTACGCCCTTAGCGCGTTTCATTATGGAAGGGGAATTCAAGCGTCTTTGAGGTGGGCGAAGTTAAGACCCATGGCAAGGGTTCCAAGTGGTGACTGGTTATTGTCACTAGTCTCAACAGTGAACATCCCTGCCATAAATCTGTTAGCAGGATACACTCTAACATTCCGCCCACCTTAAACGAATAATTGTTCAACCTATTCCCTATAATCTTATACCTATCCTAATTATTCGGTAACTTACAGTTACGCGAAACAAACTAATTTTAACCCTGATCTAAATATCGAAATATACAATACTTAATATTATTGCCTGATCTAATATAAATATATGTAAACATTGAACGCATTCCTTACCATCTAATTAGTATCTACATCTGTACGTGTGCTTTTTACATTTCCTTCCATCTGTAATATACAAAGTTTCATGATCGGTCGCTTGTACGTAGCATCTGCCGTCTTAACGGTGACCACGCGTACCACTCCATCTTGCTCTTTGTGTGTCTGCAGAACTCGGCCCACACACCATCGTAATGGGGGAGAATTATCTTCCTTTATGATTACCAAAGTCCCTTCACTTGGTTGCTGTTACGATGTAGTATACCATTTATATCACTGTTGCAATTAATGGAGATACTCCTTATTCCATCGCTGCCAAAAGTGCTGAAAAATCTGTTGGATTAATTTGTAACGATCCAGGCGATTCAAGCGATGTCCCTCAAATCACTATCTGGCAATGCGCACAGGGCATCGCCAATCAGAAAATGACCTGGAGTCAGTGGGTTTGTACCTTGGGGGTCTGTGGACAAAGGACTGATAGGACGAGAATTTAGACAAGCTTCTACCTGCGTTAACAATGTATATAGTTCCTCAAAAGTTAATTTTTGCTCCCCAATTACTCTTTTGATATGATATTTTGCAGACTTTACTGCACTTTCCCGAAGCCCACCAAAATGCGGTGCTTGAGACGGAATCAACTTCCATTCTATGCCTTCTTTTAATAAAAATTGTGAAACCCTAGAATTATGAGTCTCACTTTGAACTAAAATCTTCAATTCTTTTAATTGATTTCGTGCCCCAACAAAATTAGTAGCATTGAAAATACACATTTGCATCTACCGCGGCGCGCTATAAATCGGCGAAAACAATTGAGGAATGCCTCCATACATGCACTGCTTTCGTAGCGAAACATACAAAAACGCATATGTACGTCTTCACGACCGTTCTACTCCTAGTTCATTCTTTAGTTAAAAACGGACCTGCATAATCAACCCCGCTGGTCATGAACGGTCGTGCCGGAGTCACCCGAGAAGCAGGTAGTTGACCCATCGAATATTATGTGAAGAAAACACCTGACACACGATCTTATTATCCGTTTTACGTTATTTCTTGCGTGTATGAGCCACACTGATTCTCGTAGTGACGCCAACACCTGTTCAGGACCAGCATACACTAATCTAATATGTTCATACCTAATCACAAGGTCTGAAAACACATCTTTCGCGAGAAAAACCACTGGATGCCTTCTATTGTAATCAATGGGAGCATTGTGGAGTCTACGGCTCACCCTGATTAATCCCTTTTCATCCAGGAATGCGCTAAGTGAGTACAGAGTACTCCCTTTTGACACCATTTTACCTTTTCTCAATTCTAATAACTCATTGTAGAACTCGTCTTCCTGAACTAATCTAATTATTGTTTCCTTCGCGCGATTGATCTCTAAACAGGTTATGTTGCTCTAAGATATCCCTTTACTCAAAGGCTTACTATTCCGCAATTTATCAATAAATTTTAGACAATATGCAACTATACGCAACAACTTGGAGTAATCTGAATATTTTGCAAATATGGAATACGTATTAGGCTCCGACACAAGTGCGACCTTTACTACTCGGGCCTCAGGAACCTCTACAATGTTATTCCCCGAAATAGGCCAACAACTAGCATCGCGTGTCAGCCAGCTAGGCTCTAACCACCAAAGGTCAGTTACTGCTAACTGAGTAGAGGTCATTCCTCTGGATATTATATCTGATGGATTGTCTGCAGAACTAATATGACTCCAGTCTTTTACTGACGTTATACCATGGATCTCTGCAACTCTATTCGCAACAAAAGTCTTCCATTTGTTAGGTGAACTATTGATCCAAGCTATTACGATAGTCGAATCCATCCAAAACCTTTCACTCGATATTAGTAACGACAATGACTCCTTTACCTTTTTAACCAGTCTAACTAAAACTAAAGCCGCGCATAATTCTAACCTAGGCAACAAAACTGACCGCAGGGGTGCGACTCTGGATTTCGCACACAATATCCGAAACTGCCAATTACCTGGTTTTGCTTCTGACCGTAAATATATGCATACTCCGTATATTGCATGAGAGGCGTCTGAAAATCCATGTATTTCTATTCTATTATGTTTACTTATTATGGTACACCGTGGCACTCTTATGTTAATTAACTGACCTAACTTTGAACGATAATGCAACCAGGCTAAATACAATTCTTGAGACACTGATTCGTCCCATCCTGTCTGAAGTTGCCATAACTGTTGCATCAACAATTTTGCTTGTATAATGACAGGCCCTACTAAACCTAACGGGTCGAATATTTTCGCAATTTCCGAAAGCATAATACGTTTAGTGACACGTTTTGTATTTTGAAGCGTAACTGACCATTGTAAAGTATCTGCCTTTTTTGCCCATATTAGCCCAAGGGTCTTTGGGTCCTTTTCAGCCGCGAGTTCCTTATTTCCGAATTTACAGTGTCCTCGTCAACACATGGACAATTTGTAGCCCATTTCCGTAATGGAAACCCCGCGCGACCTAATATTTTAGATAGTTCCTTCTTTAATTGTTGTATCTCTAATGATGTTTCCGCACCTGTCAATAAATCATCGACATAAAAATCATCCATGATGATTCTACTCGCATTCGGATGTTTTTCTAAATTGTCTAAATTGTCCTGTTGCTCAGGATTTTCTCGCCATAAAATCTGCTGATATCTACGATGCTCTGGATCTGTTAAAATTTGCCTATACATTTTAGTAATGTCAGCAGACAAAACATACTGAAACGCTCTAAATCTAAGAAGGATTGATATTAAATCACTTTGTACTGTTGGACCTACCCTCTGTATGTATATCGTTCAACGACAATCCTGTTGTTGATTTTGCAGACCCATCAAAAACAACACGGACTTTCGTCGTTGTGCTACTTTCTTTAGAAACTGCATGGTGTGGCAAAAAATACGCGAGCTTTCCAACATCCGAAGCCTCAATTCTTCGTACTCTCTTATGAAGCTAATATAATGGTCTCGTAATTCTGGCTGTTTCTTAAATCGCCTTTCTAACGCACGCAGTTGTTTCTCTGCCTGGTCAAAGGAATCCCCTAAATTATTTACCGTCTCTAAAAATGGTATTTGAACAATATACCGTCCCTCATTGTCCCTACAAGTTGTCTGCCTAAAATGTGTTTCGCACTCATCCGATATATTGTTTAACTCGGAGTCCAACTCCTCGACCTTCCAGAACCTTTCTAATTGTGACTCTAAATCACGGTTTGTAACTAAATAGCATTTGTTTGTCATCGCAGTATTTTCCTTTGGCTAGGTCAACACTCCTCCAAGAACCCAACCGAAGTGCGTCTTTTGCCACGTTAAGTGAGGACCCGCCTTTTGTTGGCCTACGCATAACAATTTCCAAAAGAACCCTGAACCTACAAGCATATCTATTTGTCGGCTTTCATCAAATTTCGGGTCAGCTAAGGCAATGTTCGAGGGTATAGCAATTGTAGCTCTCTGAATTGAGAAATTCGGCATATTGTCGGTAATCTTTTTTACTGAATAGCAAGGTATACTAATTTGAAAGTTATTGTATTTCGAACGTATTCTTATTTTGGACTTTCCCTTAATTAACTTTACAAACGAACCCAAGAGTGCGATTTCTGCTTCAAAAGAAGATAATTTTGTGGCGGACCGCCGCGCCGCGCGCGAGAACATTCGCGACGAGGCGCGCGCGCTAGAACATTCGCGGCCAAGAACCTTCGCGAAAAACAAATGAGTATATAAATCAGCTGGCTCCCGGGCCAAATCAATCAGTCGGTGATCAGACCTCACTCCGGAAACTCCGAAGCTTCTCAATCACTCTACAAACCTTTGTATATATTATCTAGTCCAATATTACATAATTTATAATTACTAGTCTGTAAAGATAGTTAAGTATCTATAGTAATAAATTAGTGTAATCCAACATCGCGTCTATATTCACGCAACCACTTCAATTTAATTCCTATCTTTTCATGAAAGGTATTCGTAACAAAATTAGCCTGCGAACCCGAATCTAAAAGTATTCTACATTCATGACTGTGACCGTTATTGTCCTGAACTGAAACTATTGCTGTGGTGAGAATTGTATATTGGGATGACTCGGTTTGAAAATTTGAAACACATGACAATGTAACCTCAGGATTTGCAACACTTGAATTCGCTACATCTGGTTTCGCGGTTTCTAATTTTTTGTTTGACACTGATTGGCCTGAATGTATGTCGTCGCGGTGCAATAAAAAATGATGCTTTCCTTTACAAATTCTACAATGGTTGCGCGTGCAAGTCTGAACTCTAAGCCCTAATTGCAAACAGTTAAAACAACGTTGAGATTCTTGTACATGTTTTGTTCTTTCCCTAACATCCATCTTCTTAAATTTCTCACAATTACCTAATATGTGTTCCGCATTACAACATGAACAATTTGAAGCTTTCTGAACTATGTGTGAAGTTATGCGCCCTGATTTACGAGTATTTGAGCTCTGCATCGGGGGTTCTATACGATTTCCTGTTGCCTGACTATTGATTGCGATGTTTTCTAAGTAATTGGACCTTTCTTCTAAGAATTCTGCAAACATTTTGAATGTAATGTCCCTTCCCTAAAAGAAACTGAATCTAATTTTCTGGATAAAATTGGGACAATCAGGGGATCCCATGCATCGACACCAACTCTCAATGCACGCAACGCTATCAGATGATTTATTGCGTCATCAATGAATTCACGCGTTGAAGTCTGAGAATTTCTCTTCGGAGTTGGCAAATCCAACAATGCATTAACATGGTGTTGTTTCAACGCGCTTGTGTTCTCATACCTTGCTTTCAGCACATCCCATGCTAGCTTATAATTTGCATCTGATACCCCTAACGACCGAATTACGCGAGCTGCTGAACCTTTGAGAGCAGAATTTAAATAATAAAACTTCTGAACCTTGGATAATGCATTATTCGAATGAATTAACGAAGTAAATGTATCTCGAAACTTAATCCAATCCCCATAATCCCCGTTAAATGATGGCAATTGAATTGTAGGCAACGTTATAGCCGGTTGCGGATCAGACACCGTACTCGGCGTATCTGAACAACCCGCGGTGGCCTCTATTGATTTAGATTGAGCACCGAAGGCACCCTCGATATATTCTTCTACTTGAGCAATTAAATTAAAATACGTACTTTCAAACTGCTCTCTCTCTCTGTAATATGTAGTGCTTCTAATTCTATCCCTGATACTAGTGACTCAATTCTAGTTTGAACTCTATTAAATTTTTCGTACAACGCTGTATTCGCTTCTAATCTTTTGCTTAGCGTTCTAACGTGTAGATGACCCAGATTCTTTAAAAAAGCTATTGAATCGCGTTAATGCCGCCTTCATCGTACCACGCTCGGCAATCAATGATTTTAACTCTGTATCCATCTTAACGTGAAATGACGCAGGAAGAAGAAGGAAAAAGTTGGACTTACAATTGAAGGATTCTAATTGGCCGACGCTTACTGCACCTGATTGTCCAGATCAGCGATCTAACTGCCCAAACTGTCCTCAGCTTCTGTCCTCCGTTGAGCCTCGGAAGAATCCTTTTCTTGTGATCTTCCAACGGTGATCTTCCAGCAAGCTGATTCTGATGACTGTCGACAACAATTGCTCGCTTCTGTTTCTTATTAACTCTCGAATGAATCTTCAACGGCGACCTTCAACAACCTAATTGCTGCTGCTGCTGCCTTCCTTGGAGTTCTTCTGAACTTGACACGTCTTATTACGTGACTGTCTCTTAACAACTTTCGACACTCACTCACACACCTAACTGTCCTATTAACTATACTGCACACCACTGCAATTTCCACTGTCTGATTGTTCTGATTCTTGACGAATAGTTCCAATGTGATGACTGACTTACTGTCACCAATACACTGGCTGTTCTATTCCCAAGTAAATGCACTTTCTTCTAATGTCTTTCTTCCTCCGTGTCGCATACGACTCGAAGGACCAATGTATAGGAAGCGGTCTAGTCTTCCCAGGATATTGCACTTCTTGTTGTGCCGTCTACTCAAAGGACCACCAATTGTGAAATTGGGAATCAAATAAATTTCTGCTGATTTTAGTTATTGTGGATTATTATTATTGCAGATATGGTGTGTGTGAGTGTAATTGTGTATATGGGTGTACGTATTTACTACAATATGTGTTGTGTCGAGAATGGTGTTCTTCTAACTAAGGTGAATTTCTGACTAACGTTGTAAATTGCTAAAACTGAACTGAACTGGAAAAACTAAATTGTATACCCTCGTACCTTCCCTTCCAGTACGCCCTTAGCGCGTTTCATTATGGAAGGGGAATACGAGCGTCTTCGAGGTGGGCGAAGTTAAGACCCACGGCAAGGGTCCCAAGTGGTGACTAGTTATTGTCACCAGTCTCAACAGTGTCCATCCCTGCCATAAATCTGTTAGCGGCATACACTCTAATAAGCAGTGTATTGCAGTCCATATCTTCTGTTTTTTATGGTTTTGCTTTATTATTACTAACACTGTTCCGTGTGACGGCACATCTGCGTGATGATTTCGAAAGTTTATTTATGATCGAACCGTTAGATAGCCGTTTTTGAGCCAAAACATTTCGAGTTTTTCCAGCACTTAATTTTACTACATGTCCTTGCCATAAATTTAGAGTTAATTTTCGCTTCGTCCTCAACGGCCACTTTTCGATCATAAACACGGTTCTTTCCGAAGGGTAACTTTAGAAAAGGTCACGTACGGACCTAATGGTGATTGATGTTTGCCAAATGTGTACCCAGAAGAAAAAATCGCGGCATTGCCGGACGTTCGGGGTCCTCTCGCCAACTTACCGGGTTCCCCACCCTTCCTAGACGAAGACGCTCTAAGGGAGCTATGAAGGGTGGGCCCAATCATCAAGGAGGCACGCTAATTGGAATTTGAGAAAAACTATCAAATCCAATCAGCAAACGATTTTTGACTCCGTCGTCTTCGTGGGAGTCAAAACAATCACGTAGCGGCATTCTAAAAACAGTCTTGTAAGAAGAACTACCTAGTCAATCGTTCGGACAGGATAGATTCACTTCACAACTAAAACAGCCCATCGTTCGGGACTTATAAAAACATTCGCAATCATTCGAACAAATCAACCTGGCAACGTTCGGCCAATTTTCTAGTCACCGATACTAGATCCTGAATCAGTTGACTTCGAATTAAGTTTTGAATTCAACGCGTCGCGATTAGACAACGAGTCTAAAGGATAGGTTGAAAGTTACGCCCTCAGCCGAGGAATTTAATCCGCATTCGATAATCGCGACGGGCAATCAATCGACGTGAGATTGCCACGAAACAGACACTTTCGAAAATGACATTCATAAAATGGACAAATCGAGTCTAATCCGTCAAACAGTATTACCCATGTTTCGTATCACAGATCCAACTGACTAACTAAAAACTTGTACTCAATATTTAAGCTTTCTCATAACATTCTTATAAAAAGCATTACTGTTATCAATATGAGGTGATCTACGTGAATGAATATACTCCGTATTTGTTGGACAGATTTTATTTTATAAAGCACGATGTTTTAGCGACGACGGTCGAGACTGTAATGTCCCGAACCTTGTTGAAACATACATTTTAAACCTATGGGTGACAAAAACTTTCTTTTTGGGAAATCCCGAGTGGAAAGGGACGAGGGCCTCCTGGACCCGCCGAGCCAACGCAAAACTATTTACAACTTAATGACTCTATTGACTCGACGGGTCAAAAGGTCTTAGACATATTCCAGACCTCGCTTCCCAGTCGGAATTTTCCTTGTCGCCACAAATATAATATAAATCTTTTACGTGTGACCATTTAGTCACACGTGAAATATTATTTGCAAGAGTAAATTTTACGTCTTTAGTCAATAAATTATGTACATAGTATAGGTTTCCAATTTGTGCTTGCTGGGTTTCAAACTGTTGTTACTATTACAACGCCGGCTTGAAATTCACAGCAAACTAATTATTTTATCGTACGGATAATATTCTCCGCAGAACTCGAACTTCTACAAAATTTGTTCGCAACTGGTTGTTTCCAAGGTTGCTCCTCAACAGAACAACGTACCTGCTATTTTCATCTGAAAATAACTCAGATCTGCCCTTATAGTTCTCCAAAAACATTGTCACAAGTTGTGCTAAAAGCTGAAATCAATTTCCGAAGCGTTTCAATACTTTAATTGCTTTAGTTGCAATCGGGGCCGATTCACCCTTATCTGAAGGATTGGAAGTGGAAGCAGGCTTAACGGATGGACGCCGGATTAATTCACTTGAATACCACGTGTTAGTGCACTTTTACTCGCTTTTACTGACACAATAAACTATTTACAATTATTTATGAGGTACAGATGTTAAATTTAAATTCGTAACTTTATAGTTAAGGGCGCGAGGGCCGGTATGGTAATACGATTGAAAAGAAACGGTTGTAACGATTCTGGAGCTATGCACAGAAATTTACAGCGCTCGTGAGGTAAAGAGCGGCATTTACCTACTGAACGACTCGTTTTACAATAACTAATCTAAAGAATGTGGGATTCGTGTGGTGTGCGGTTAAGGAGTAAAATTCACAAGTCGATACCTTTCAATAAGCAGGTTTATTCAATAAAATAATTATGATTAACAATTAACAAAATTAGAAAATAAGAAAATAAGGAAAGTATATGAAATATAAATTAATATAGTGAACAACTAGATCAAAGAACTAAATAGATATTGTCGTATAATGAACAGAAAATTCTATAAATTAAATATTACGCTATTCGTAAGTATAAGAAGAATTTAATAGAAACGCAATTTTTGGTTATTTAACTCGAAGTCCTATAAATTGAATTTCAACCAAGGCTAACTCGACTACGCTTTTACAATATTAATAAGACTCGAAACGCAGTTGCAAGATTTAACAAAATTAGTACTTTGGAATCCAGCGCTATTACAAATCCAACCTAGGCCTGATTCTTTTCGGAAGTCGCCTGAATTCGCTTTTACAATATTTATGAGATTAATACTTTAAATTGATTTCCCGACGCGGTGTAGTCGACTACGTGTGATACGCTAGAGACAGAACAATAATCTTTAATAAATTGATTTAACTTGATTCAAGACCCTAAGATTGATATGAAGTTAATATAATTTCATCGGAACAGTTACTCTTTTAATTTGTGACTCGACAACTAATTGTCCATGACCCTTTTAGTCAGATCATACACTGACACCCAAAACCAGATCGCTTAATTGGGGAGCCTGCTGTTCGCTAGCTACTAGAACGACCCAGCAATCAAGTATCCAAATGGCGTATACCCGCTCTTCCAAGTAAGAATTAAGAATCGTTTCGGCTCTGTTCAGCGAAAACTGTTCCGAATTATACTTATCTAAGACTTCTAGCTTGTTCGATTTCGAAAACTGTTCTGCACCCTAAGCGGGTTTCGTTCGGCCTTTTATACTCGAAGTCCTATCACTTTTCAAGGCTCTGGAAAACTACCCCTATGTTCGAGATGTATAATTTTGCGTATAATTTTACATACAATTTTATATATAATTCTTAATTAAACGTTAATTAATAAAGTGAATGATTTTCTAACATTGTCAATAGTGTCTTCTGAATAGTAGTTAATGTTTTTAATCTGAAAATAATAATTTAATAGCGTATTAAGCGAGAAACATATGAGCTATCCTTTTCTACATATTACGCACGAATTTCTACAGAGACCTGAACTATATGTCGAAGCATACGATGCTTCGGAATATTCCATAGAATACTTTAACAATTTATTATTTATCTAGATTAATAAAATAATATCTGACTTCGAGTATCGATAATTAAACTTAACATAAAATTTGCTAATTTTATATATTGACGGATTTGATTAATTAATAATTCTAATATCAAATAATATCGTAAATTGAAATTATATATTCTGTCTCTCTCTAGAGATCGCGAGCTAATTCCAAGAAATCCTGTCTATCGTTGGGTCACGTAGGCACGAAGCATTTCGGAATCTTCCGTACGAAATATTTACAATACATTATTTACTCAAATAGAATAATATGCAGATTTGGCCGTCTATGACTCCGCTTAACATATGATCGAATTGGCTTTCCTACATTTTAATTCGACAAGTAATTATTTAATACCTTTCATATTTAATATCATTGTTAATGAAAATATATATATTCTATCTTTGTTCAATATACATGTAAGTTTGACGTTACCCCAAACTTAGTGTGCCCGCCAATGCCACGTGACAGGTGGAGTGGGGGCGACTACGCAGTGCCCAAGAAAACAACAAAACCGAGTCAGTGTAACGAAAGACTAATTGTAAGAACGAATGTAAACACCGACAATTTGTACGGTTTTAGGTGCGGTATACGTATTATGTAGATAGAGTATTATTGTTCATTATTATTGTTTAATTATTAATTATATTATAGTTTTTAACTGCAACCACGGATTGTTGTGTTTATTTATCCTGGCATAAAGTCCACCCAAGAAAGGCTTACATACATCGTACTCTTCCTATGTGTCCTGAGCTAGAATCGCAACGCGTGGAATATTCCATACCACATCCTTATAATACATTATTTATTTAAACAAAAGAAATAATACACGATCCTGATAATTAGTAATTGAACTTAACATTTGATTAATTAACTTATATGTATGCTAACTTAATAATTATTTAATATTCGCGAATCAAATATATATATATATCTATATGTTTATATGTGTTACCGACAGTTCAACCAAATTTCGATGGTAATTGACATGTCTAATTGCCGCGGTCGGTAATAGAAAAATACAGTCGATAATCGAAATTGAAATACCTTTAAGGAAATGAAATATCTTAGCAGTGAGACAATTCTGAGGACGACAAAAACAACAAAATTCTCCAGAAATGTTACACGGTTGGATTTTAGCAGCTAAAGCGTGTCACGTAAACCGTAGCCGTGAACAAATGGAACAGAGTTTCGGTGTAAATAGCTTGAATTTTATTTTTCGACTGACTATGGCGTATTTTACATGGTGTATATATATGGAGGATTACAAAGAAATATAGTGGTAGGGAGTTGGCCTACGTGGCTTTTGGGGCATCTTCTAGTGTTGTTCTGGATGAGTCAAGTTCAGAGTCGACTGCTGATATGCCTGGTGTTGACCATGATGAGTCGAGTTCCCAGTTGACTTAGGGTATTTGTTGCGGATGAATCAGGCCCGTGACATTCCCCCACTCTTAGATTCGTTTTGGTCTCTCAAAACGTACGATCTTCTTCCGAATTGGGATGACAACTTGTTCTTCATCCAGGGGTGGGAGTTGTTGAATCAATTCACGAGCGCTTGGAGTCGATAGTTGAGGTTCTGGTAATTGAATTCTTTGTTCCGAACTGTTTTTGCAGCATAAAATATTGACACAGAAGGTAGTAGGAAAACAGGTCTTTATACATTCGAAGACCTTACATTTATACATTAAATACATAGAACCCAAAAGTAAGGCGCCATATCCAAGGTATTCAAGGGCTGTAAATCCATAATTTTTCAAGGTTTTTAAACGATGTTCGTATTGTAATTGTCTAATTTGTTGGTCAATGTTATTCAAGGTAGTTTTGTAGTTATTGAAATTGTTAAGAATTTTAGGAGCAGATTCGATTTTATCAAAGAGAATTGTTAAATCTGTATTGTTTTGAATTGGAATATTTTTACTTTTCACTTCGAATTCTATTTGTTTGGATATGCCTCCTATTTTCATAAGGTTTGTTCCGTAAATTAAGCTACATGGTTCCTTAGAATAGGTTAAACTGGGTTTAACAATTACAATTTTTGTGGGATTTTGTTCTTGTGGAATTACAATAAAATGATTTTCCTGTTGCAGAGGAATGAAAGTTAGTTCATTGATTTTAAAGATAACAAATTGATATATGGTTATTATGTTCCCGTGGTTCACAAGTTCAGTTGCACAATCGTGAATATTGAGTCTACTATGCGTTGGTTGATTTCTTTTGCATATATATAGGTTTGTTGTTTCTCTACAATTTTTATCAAAATATTCTTGGTTTACTGCTAAAAATAATTCATTGGTGGTTATGAAGAAGGGGTTTTCTATCAAAGGTGCCAAAAATACATTGTCTTTCCTGGCCGGAATAGGATAAACACGCTGAATTGTCCATTCTGTATCTTCTAAAAGTGGGATAGAAATTTTGAAAAGGATTTTACTTTGGTGTGTCCACAGTGTTAAAGAGCTAATGTCTAAAATAAATTGGAAGTTTGATTCACTTGGTACAATTGTTGGAGTTATAAATTTGGTTCCTAAGTCCTTTTTATAAGCTCTGATAAATTTTTGGTGATCAATGATTTGTGGGCTAATTATTCCCTGTTTTCCTAATATTATTACGTTAAAAATTTCATCAATTTGTAAATGTAAATCATAAGCAGCGGTTTCGATTCTTATAATCATATTAGTTAAAAGTTCGTTAAGATTGTATCTTTTTTCATGATTAACGATATATTTATTTATTTCTGTAAGTTTCTCGAGGTTTTCTGAATTTATAATTTTTCGGATTAAAGCAGTTTGGTTGCTAATAATTGTTTTTACCTTATTATTCTCGTCAAAGAGTTTATCTATATTTTTATTTATTAATTCTAAATCATCATTGTCCAAAGTTCCAAACAAGGCTTTGGAAGTGGAACCAATGATATTCAGAAGACCCCGTTTTGAACGATTGTGTGTGCTCAGTTTTAAATGAAGGATTAGATTCTCGATTTTCTTAATTCTAATATGAAGTCCATTAATTTCGTGTTGATAGCTACAATTATCTTTACAATATTGCTTAACTAATTCTATTTGTTGTTTTAAGTTTTCGAAATTCCTAAAGATGTCTATAGTTTCTAACCCTATGGTTATTTCTATTTTTTCGCTGTAAAGATAAGTAGTTTTTAATTTCTCGATGAATATGTTAGAATTGTCAAGAGGGATAATATTCAGGCTGTTTGTTCCTGAGAGGTAGATGGTCCCAAGGAGGATGAATGTCCTGGAATAAAAGGTTTTAAACGATTACCGTGCACTTTACTTCGTTTTCCATTGATTTCTAAAGTATAAGTTGGATGGTTTGCTTCTAGGATTTTATATGGTCCTAACCATTCGTGATCTAACTTATGTATTTTATGATCATTATGTACCCAAACCGAATCATTTGTATTGAAAACTGTTTGTAATTTAATGATTCGTCTATTTTGTTCGCGTTGATATCTTTCTTTGTTTCTTTTAATAATTTTATGAGCTTCGTTCAAATAAGTATCATGTCTATTTTTCCAAAGTTTAAAAAGTTGTTCATAGGTTATGGAAGGTGTTGTGGATATTGTTGAGGGCATGTTAGCTTGTCTTCCAAAGGTTAATTCAAAAGGAGTGTAGCCTGTTGTCTCATGGACAGAGGTGTTGTAACCCATAAAAATTAAATTTAAATTTTCGTCCCAGTCGTTCTTTTTGTCATGCATGCAAGTCTTTAAGAGGTCTTTTACTGTAGCGTGAGTTCTTTCAATTGAGCCATTTGATTGAGGGTGAAAACTAGTAGTTTTAATATGTTTTATTTTAAAAGCTTTTTCAAACGTTTCCATCAATTTACTAACAAAATTTGTTCCTTGATCGGTCAAAATTGTTTTAGGTGCTGAAAAGATATAAATGTAATGTTCCAGTAGATTGTCAATTATTGAATCAGCTTGTTGATTTTTCAAAGGAATAAGGATTAAGTATTTCGTCAAGGTATCTTGGATTGAGAGGATAAATTGGTTTCCCCTGCGGGTTTTTGTTAAGGGTCCAAAGATGTCCATTGCAATTTTATCATTGGGATTCGTCGGTGTGTCCGAAATAACCGGTTGTTCCCTTCCTCGAATTCTTGTTAATTTTTCGCGTTGACAAGTTTCACAAGAGTTTACAAAATTTTCTACATCTTTAAGCATATTAGGCCATTGATGTTTTTCTTGTATTCTTTTAAGTGTTCGTTGAATACCTAAGTGTCCTACAGTTTCATTATGATTTTCTTTTAAAATCGTAACCCTCTCTTCTTCCGTATATTCCTTTGGTGGATCCAATGAATAAATTACTTTCAAAGGGTAACGCGTGGCTAAAAATCTAAGCATTAATTGAATGTTAACTTTCTCCAGAGTTGAACAATTTACGTCATTTATTCCAAAAGAAATTTCGTCTTTATTACAGTTTTGAAACAAGTCTTTTAAAATTTTTAACCATTTTTCTTCATCATATTCTCCCAGAATTTCTCGATTTAATTGAATGAACGTATCTCTATTTGTCTTTTGTAAAATTGGTTTTGAACTAACTATAGGATTCTCTTTCCAATTTTGATAATCTCGTAAGGTTAAATTTGCCTCGGTTGAAGAGGACTCTGAAGTGTAGTTTTCAATTTCTTCACGAATGTTTAAGGGATAAATTCGCGAGAGAGCGTCAGCAGCTTTATTTTCTTTGCCTTTCTTATATTCAATTTCATATTCATATTCTTCTAAACGTAGTCTCCATCGCATAAGTCTTGAGGAAGGATCTTTACAATTTTTTAACCATTTTAAAGCCTGATGGTCTGTTTGAATAATAAATTTTCTACCTAAAAGGTATTGTCTAAGTCTTTTAATTGCCCAAACGATAGCTAGGAGTTCCTTTTCGGTTGTGCTATAATTTTTCTCAGGTGGATTCAAAGTTCTAGAAACGTAACAACATGGGTGCCCGTCTTGTGAAAGTATCGCGCCTAAGCCTTCATTACTAGCATCTGTTGTTAAAGTAAAAGTTTTGGAAAAATCGGGATATTGTAGAACAGGGGCTTCACAAAGTTTCTGTTTTAGGGTTTCAAAACTAGTTTGATGGGCTTCAGTCCAGTGGAATGGAATATTTTTCTTAGTTAAATCTGTTAAAGGTTTTGCTATTTTACTAAAATTTCTGACGAATTTTCTATAATAACCGGCTAGTCCGAGAAAAGATTTGATTTGAGTTGGAGTTTTGGGGATTTTAAAATTTTGTACTGCTTCTAACTTTTTAGGATTTGGTTTTATTCCTTCGGCTGTAACTAAATGTCCTAAATATTCTAATTCTGGTTTTAAAAATTCACACTTGTCTGGCTGAATTTTGAGCCCTAGTTCCCTTAATCTTTGTAAAACAATAGCTAAGTTCCTGTTGTGTTCCTGAATAGTTGATCCGAATACAATTATATCATCTAAGTAAACGAGACAATATTTATTGACTAATCCGCGTAGGGCTGTATCCATCATTCTTTGGAAAGTCGCGGGCGCGTTTTTTAGACCAAATGGCATCCGATTATAATGAAAATGACCTTGTGGGGTACTAAAGGCAGTATATTTCTTAGAATTTTCATTCATTGGAATTTGGTGGAAACCGGAAGATAAATCAAGTGCGGAAAAGAATTTTGCGTTTCCTAAGTGGTCTAGGATTTCATCAACGTTGGGTAAAGGATATGCGTCTTGGTCAGTAAATTCATTTAGTTTTCTAAAATCAATCACAATTCTCCACTTTTGTTTTCCGGAGGCATCTAATTTTTTTGGTACAACCCAGACAGGTGCATTGTATGGGCTGTCAGACTTTTCTATAATTTTCTTTTGAAGCATATCGTTTACTTGGCGTTCAATTTCTCGTTTGTGGCATTCGGGGGGTCTGTAGCTTTTAATGTTAATTGGTTTGTCTGTCTTTAGCGTAATCGTGTGTTCTGTTAAGTTTGTGCAGGGAAGTGTGTCAGTTTCTAAATTAAAGACGTCCAAATAGGAGATGAGGATTTTCTGGATAGGTTTCCGACAAGCAGATTCAATATGTTGTGTTCGAATAATTTTTGTAAATTTATCAATTTGTTCGAGATTATTAGATTCTTCGATTTCGTTAGATATATGATGGACACGCTTACCATTGTTGAAGAAACATATTGTAGTCGCAATTCCGTTCAAATAAACAGTCTGGACCCTTGTTTCGCCTGGTTCAATTGGTTCCTTTTCAGGTTTCTGGAATAGCACAGTTTTATTGTTCAAAGTTAAACTTTCATTGGTGATTTGGTAATTGTACTTGGAAAGGAAAGGGAGTCCGATTAACCCATCTTCGATTAGTGGGAAGTTAGAAGGGACTACATGAAAAATGTGATCTTTCCCTAAAACATTAATGTTAGTAATTCGGTTAACCGTGTGTTTGTCATTGCCCATGAAGAAGGTTTGTTCGCTGTGACTTGTTACGTTTTTTGTTCTGTTTTCCTTAATTAGGTTGATTCCTGCTCCTGTGTCGACGAGTACTCTTCGTTTCGTTCCATCTCGTTCTTGTAGAAACACTGAAAGGAGTTTTCCTCTTGTGCAATTGATTCTAATTGATCCGATGTCTCCTCGTTTTCTTCTACCTGGATTTGGTTCACCTTCCTTGGTGGAGGTAGGTTCCTTTAGCTGATTTGGGGAAAATTTCGAACAAAGCACCTATCAGCTGAGTGTCCCATTTTCCCGCACTTACTACACTTTAGATTAACACGTTCACTGAACATTTGATTTTCAACTTGACTAAATCTTCTTTCACTGTTGTCCTGCGTCGGTCTTGTTACGATGGCACTTGAGGCGAAGGCTGGGCGTCTGGTTGGTGGGCCAGTTGTTGAACGTTGATGTATTTTCCGTGAGTGTCGTTCTTTCACGTACATCTCCATTTCAGAAGCTAGGTTCTGCGCCTTCAGTAGGGTGTCGGGTTGACTTGGAATAACATACTGTCCCAAATCTTCGCGTAAGTTGAGCACATATGTTTTCACTGCGTCACTCGTTTCTTCTTCAATTGCAATTCGGCGGCTAAGTGGTTTCGTATGTTTATTTTGAATTGCATATATCAGTTCGTTCAGTTGCTGTCTAAATCGTAAATTAAACGATTGAACACTCTCAGTGTTCCCTTGTCTTGTGTTTCGGAGTTTATTACGGCAATTCATCACGGTACTTGGTAAAGAAACGTTTTGTCGGAGAGCGGTGTATAAATCTTCGTAACTTTCAATTTCAAGAAATCTAATGCTTCTTTTGGCGCTTTCTGTTATTCTTTTGACAAGAATTAATTTTAAAAGTAAATCTTTTTGATTACATTGACTACGAGCGTACCTCACGTTTTTTATAAAGTCTTCTACCCCTATGTCGTCTCGTCCACGCAATGTTTCGATTAATTCGACAGCATCTTTGGCGTTGAGTAGTTCTTCGTTGTTGTCAAAATTTCTCCTAGATGGGCCGGGTGCGACAGTCGGTTCCTCTATCGTAATCCGTGGATTAACAGGCGTTTCGTCGTCGGAATCTTCTGCACTTCCCATTGCTCGTGAACGTTGACTTGATCCGGTTTCCGTCAACATTGTCAACTGAAGAGTTTTACCCAAACTCTCTATTTCTTCAGCTCGTTTTTTATTTTCAGCAGCAAGGAGGGCGAATTGAGTTTTATTCAATTCTTCCGCTTGCTGGAGTCGATTAAGGATTTGCTGAAGGATATTTTCAGTAGAATTTGCTGAATGGGCCATTTCTTCGGAGGAGTTAGAACTAAAACTTCGTTTCCTTTCTCTGTACGTATTAAAAGCCAGTTTTACCTTATCTATGGTCCGAATACTCTCTGTTCAACTGAGATGACCGTAGTCCTGAGTGATTCTCTTCCGTAGATGAGCGTCGTCAGTTTTCCCGATGAACTGTCTGAGTATCCTGGCAGGATCGCCAAAATGTCACGTAAACCGTAGCCGTGAACAAATGGAACAGAGTTTCGGTGTAAATAGCTTGAATTTTATTTTTCGACTGACTATGGCGTATTTTACATGGTGTATATATATGGAGGATTACAAAGAAAAATAGTGGTAGGGAGTTGGCCTACGTGGCTTTTGGGGCATCTTCTAGTGTTGTTCTGGATGAGTCAAGTTCAGAGTCGACTGCTGATATGCCTGGTGTTGACCATGATGAGTCGAGTTCCCAGTTGACTTAGGGTATTTGTTGCGGATGAATCAAGCGCGTGACAAGCGCGTGGTGGTTTACGACAATAGTTGGCGACAAGTGCCGAAAATTCGCGATAGCGTTAGAAGACAGGTGTCGTCGCATCGCACGGCCCGGGTAGGTGGGGGTGCGTATAACGCACAATTCGGCGAAGTGCACTTATGACGCGTGGCTCGTGATATACGGCGTAGTTCGAAACAATACTTGATGAAAAAAATGACTTCATCAAATATCGGATCTACCTGAATTTGGCACCCGACTTTCAAAAATTTAATTTTTTTAAATTGTATCGTATTCGCCTTCGTTTGTACCCATTTGTACCACCCTTCTTTTCGTTTGTACCCTAAGGAATGAAAAGTTACTAGGGGGTGAAAATACCCCAGCACCCCACTTTAACATTTTTTATTTCTTTCAACGCCATCATAAAAAGAGACGTTTGTACCCGTTTGTACCACCCTCACTTTCGTTTGTACCCGAAGGGGTGCGTTTGTTCCGCCTTCCGAAAGTACCCCCAAGGGGTAACTTCGCCATTTTTTGAGATACTTCAAATCTTCTTGCGGGTACTGTTTCCTAGACGTTTGTACCCGTTTGTACCACTTTCACTTTCGTTTGTACCTCAAAGGGTTCGTTTGTACCATCTTTTGAAAAAATCCCCTAGAGCTAACTTCGTCATGTTTTGAAATTTTTCAAATCTTTTTGCCGGTGCTGTTTCCTATTCGTTCGTAGAAGTTTGTACCATCCTCACAATCGTTTGTACCTCGAAGGGTTCGTTTGTACCATCTTCTAAAAAAATCCGCTAGAGCTAACCTTGTCATTTTACATATACAGTACTCTCTCCATAAGTGTGAAAAAATCGCTACCATTGGAGTAAAAATTTTATCTCCACTACTGTTGGGATGCCTCTCGGAATCTGTCAAGCGTTAAGCACAATCGTTTACCGAGCTGACGAAGATCGAATATTGGTGAGACACGTATTAATGCAAGCGAGGGAAAAGATTGCAGTTTTCTTATTTCTTATTATTTTTTCATGAACCTGTTACCATCTTATTCGTCCCGTTTTTCTGATTACAATGACACCAAACACGATATATTTACTATAATAATTATTATTTGTGTAGTAAACTGTTAGAAATTTAGAGTTTGTATAGATGCGGACGGCGAGAGCGGGCCATGTGCGTTGTGTCAGGGTATTTTCCTGGTCGCAAGGGAAAGTTTTATGAGGCTAAGAAATACTGTATAGTCGTCAAGGGCCATGGTGACGTTGGTGTCCTCACGGTCAATGTTTTGCCGAAGAGGCATTCTTGTGCTGACTGTGATCGTGGAAAGACGTTCACAGAATAAACGAGACAGTTTATCCAGTTAAATCGCATTATTAATTGTAATAAAATACCTTTCGGTCCTTTTCCTGATTTTCCTATAAAACCATGGAAATTTCAGATTTTACATTTAAAACAAACTTTACATTTACGACGGAGATACGAATTCCTCCTAACAGCTCGCGACACAAGTAATTATGATCGTAATAATATCGTGATTGGTATCATTTTAACCAGAAAAACGAGACGAACACAATGGTAAAAGTTTTATTAATGGAAAATGAAAAATAAAGAATATTGTTTTTTGAATTTAAAAGACTGTACTCGCACGAGTCCTTTTATGTTTGCTGATCGTCTTGAACCTCAATCTCTGTTTATTTTTGTGTTACTATCCTTTTCTACGTTCGGCTCACTACAAAGAATGTAGTACCTATTCTATAAATGTGAATCTTCATACTCGAAGTCACACTTAGAAACCGTTTGCATTATGCCAATAAGCCGTGCTAGTAGCGCGTGCTAGTAGGTAGTCGAAGTTTTACAGTTCTTACTTTGCCTGTATCAGGCCTGTCGTTAGAAAGAGACAATAGTTCCTTTCCTTTCTTGCCTTCTTTTTCTAACGACGATTTCTAAGAAACGCAAAAATTCGACTACCTACTGGCCCATTCTACTAGCTCGACTTACTGGCATAATGTAAACAGACCCTATTGGAAATAGGTTTAAGAAATAATTCTTTACGCACTAAATTTAATTATATAAAACGTTTCTTTATTATTCCTATTGTATGAGGAAGATCGAAACTAATAAAATTAACACAGAGCTGGTGTAATGAAAAACTGAGCTAAAGAAAAATCTATAGAAATATCTCTAATTCTTTACTTGCTTATAAACTATTTACGCTATGAAACTTTCTCTTATCTAACATCGATTGGTTTTTGTTAAACATATAATCCAACAGTCTCTTATGGAGAGAATAGTGTACTGCATACAGTAATTCCTCTCAGAGTGCAGCTCTTGTTTCCCTTCCACAGTGCAAGACGTCTTTTCCTGCGCCTATGCCTTGCGCTATTCCTGCGTCTATGTTACCTTCGCTCGAGCCAGACAAAGTGTAACACTATACTCGCCGTTTTTTCTTTGATGCGAGCTGATAAATTTCCAGTTCCTAATATAGCAATATAATATTTTAATTTTTACATTTCTTTGTCTGCACACTTTTTTTAACATATTTGTGAGGGTTTTCCGATTAAAATGAGACCAAACACGATATAACTTGGATTATATTTATCATTCATTAAAAAACGGGTTGCTCGAACAGATTGACACGGGACTTGTGCGTGAGTTCTCACTTTGCAACAAAGAATAGAAATCCCCCCACAGATCGGCTTGAAAAGAGCGAATAAATTCTCACTTTGCAACGTATCCCCCCCTAGATCCAATTCCGATATTGCTTCTGGAAACACTGTTGATACATCGACAGACATTTAAATGTCCCGCCGCCTTTTCCTTTACTAAATTGGCGGGCCAGAGGCGGCTCGCTTTTGCTGCCGCTGGCAAAGAAGAGACGCCGGGTTTCAATTTTCATGTCCGTTATTCCCACAGTGAGAATTTTCGATTCCGACCTACCTTACACTGTGAAAAGAATTACTGTATAAGGAAGTCCAAGGAGGTAACTGGCGCGACGGTCATGATCGCTCCGTTCATATAAATCAATAAAATATATGTTAAAAATTAAGAGTTCTTTTAGAGAAGGCAAAAAGGCAAGATTCGAATACTTTCCAGGTTCTGGGGTAAGTGCCGAGAGGTTCAACTCAGTCCTCTTACCAAAGGCATCCTCGCCTTCCCCACTCCCTGGCCAGATCCTTCAGGAACAACGTTCCTATACATTTAGGCAATGCAATAACAAACTGCCTGCCTTTTCCACAGTCACACAAACTGACAAACAAGCAGTCCCGCGACATCCGATAGCCATATGACTTCAAGTCAATAGCCATCGTCTGTCGCCACACTTGGACACTCATAAACAACCTTTCGCTTAGACCTCACGCAGTCTATCCCTATCATAAATCGTTCGAAGGCGAAATAGCATCGGCTAATTGCCCTCGACGACCCTCCAAAATACGTTGACGCTAACATATAGCAATTAAATTAACGCGTAAATTATATTATTAATTTAACAACGAATTAAAAATACTAAAATGTTTCCAATTTATCGCGCTTCCTTTATTGCAATGAGTGGTATCTTCTGTTTATGGTGCATCAATACGACGCGCAGTTGCTCGCATATACGAGCATTGCGGACAAAATTTATAACTTTTCTTCTGTATAGAGTTTTCTCTTAATTTAATTTTCCAATTTTAATCAACAAATATATAGACTAGGATACAACACCCGCAAGGAGACCTGTATCAAGTTAGCAACCAATTTTAAACATTTTTTAAATCTAAAAGTTGTTCCAGGTTGTTCTAGACTTGTTTGCAGTTGTTCCAGAAGATATAACAAACGAAAATGAAGGTGGTACAAACCTGTACGAGTGAATAGGAAACAGCACCCGCAAGAAGATTTAAAAAATTTAAAAAAATGACGAAGTTAGCTCTAGGGAATTTTTTCAGGAGACGGTACAAACGAACCCTTTGAGGTACAAACGAAAGTGAGGGTGGTACAAACGGGTACATATGACTAGGAAACAGCACCAGCAAGAAAATTTGAAGTATCCCAAAAAATGGCGAAGTTACCCCTTGGGGATAATTTCGGAAGGCGGTACAAACGCACCCCTTGGGGTACAAACGGAAATGAGGGTGGTACAAACGGGTACAAACGTCTCTTTTTATGATGGCGTTGAAAGAAATAAAAAATGTTAAAGTGGGGTGCTGGGGTTATTTCACCCCCTAGTAACTGTTCACCCCTTAGGGTACAAACGAAAAGAAGGATGGTACAAACGGGTACAAACGAAGGCGAATACGATGCAATTTAAAAAAATTAAATTTTTGAAAGTCGGGTGCCAAGTTAAGGTAGGAAAATATCTGGACGCTTTAAAACTTTGCTTTTAAATACTTAAAGGTACCTAATATGTAGTTTTTCCTAATTGGTGTACCGACATCTAGACTTGGGCTTTCTGTCGTTATACTTCAGCTGAGATGACAATGCGCAATGATATTGCCAAGTTTGTATACACTTTACGAACACCAGACTGCGTTAGATCTTTATCTTTTTGAGGCGTTTCTTCACAGCTAGTTGCCTTCACAGCTTTTTGTTTGCAATTTCTGTTTCAGAAGCTTCGCCATTACAAAGTCTTTCAATAGTTTGTAGCGTACAAGAAAAATGATGTAAAATGCGAGCGAATAAAATAGATTATTCGTTGTTAATCAGACATAGAATCTATTCGAAATCCTATCGAAATAGTCTAGCTTGGATCGAAATATTATATAGCGTTGCGAATATTCTAGAAAAACGAAACATCTAGAATAATCGAGTTGTATCCGGGCGCGAGAGCTTGGTGGCCGCTCAAGCGGAGCGAGGGGCAAGGCGCGACACGCGAAGCTGCGAGCCGCGAGCCGCGAACTTAGCGACGGACTTGTTAACACTATGACGTCCGCGCGTCTAATCTCGATTTTTTCGTGTCACGCCGGTAGAACTGACTTACATAATTTCGCTTGCCGCCGGCGTTATTTCGACGTTCTTGTTTACTAATATTATCGTTAGTTCCCATGTCTTAATCCTGTCCCTCCATTTTCTTGAAATTGTGAGGGTATACATATGCAAATAAGTACAAGATTTTTTGTGTTACATGTTTACCTATTTATTTATATTTTTCGGATACACTTAGTAGTACTTATCTTTCAAATGATTTGGTTGCATGGCACCAACGTGGAGCCACCGGCACTTAGCCAACAGTTTTTTCATGGCACCAACGTGGAGCCATCGGCACTTTCCCGATAGTTTTTGCATGGCACAAACGTGGAGCCACCGGACGTCATAGTGTTAATAACGCGGCCGCGGGATAGCAACCGGCGTATATAAAATAGGGACTCGCGACAGGAGCCGGCCTATTTGGCAGTCTGAGAGAGAGGACGAGGTAAGGACCATCGGCCGCTCTTAGACTAGCCTAGGGACTCCGGCAGGAGAGTTCGGCGATAATACCTGGACGCCTGCCTGGAGAAAGAATTAGCTGGTTAGGGACTCCGGCAGGAGAGTTCGGCGATAATACCTGGACGCCTGTCTGGAGAATCGCGAGTAGAGTAACTCCGGCAGGAGAGTTCGGCGACCAATACCTGGACGCCTGCTCGGAGAGTAGAAAGTAGAGTAGCCCCGGCAGGAGAGTTCGGCGACCAATAGCTGGACGCCTGCTCGGGGAGTAGTTACAAAGGAAACTCCAGCAGGAGAGTACGGCGAAACCTTCCTGGACGCCTGCCTGGAGAATAGGGGAGAGTACGGGAGTTTGTTCCTGGACACTCGTCCGACATGGAGAGTTTGGTGAACATTCCTGGACGCTTGTCGGTCGAGAGAGGACAGAGCATCTCCTGGACGCCCCGAGTAAAGTACAGGAGAGTACGGGAGAATACTCCTGGTCGCCCGTTCGTTATGGAGAGTTCGGAGAAAATACCTGGACTCCATTCGAACGGGAGAGAACAGAGTTACTCCTGGACGCCTGATTGAACAAAGTTGTAGAGTATTGTATAAAGTAGTCATGTCGTTAAATGCGAAAGAAAGAAATTTATTCCTTGTACCAATTCCTAAACATCGAAAAATAAATCCTGTTTTCCAGTTATCCTGATATCCTGATTTCCAAGTATTTCCTAAACCAACCATGGCTACAAGTTTTAATATGTTACCTGCAGAGGCAAACATATAATTAATACAATTATAGTAATGATTCGATATACGTCAAAATGTCCTACATGATATAAGCGAAAAGTTATTTCCACCACTCAAGAAAAGACCTCTCGAGTCGCCAGATACTCGCTCACTAAAAAATGTAAGGTGAACCTGATGCGTGTATATCCGTGGGACAATACCTATGTAAATATAAAACTTTTTTACTCTTGATTTTTTCGTTATCAAACTTTTCCCAGTAGATTTGTGACACTTTTTTATTAAAATGAGATCAAACACGATATAATTTGGTCTATATTTACTGATTTAATTGATGATAATAAGTTTCAAACGGAGAGGAGGGTAGCAAGTGAAAAAGAAACAGATGCTACGATTGTGGCAATCGACAAAGATCAAAAACTCTTGTATTTTTTATAATGTCAATACATTGCAAACTTTCTTTATTTTCAGTCCTTCCCTTATATAACTTTTACCAACATACTGGTGCAGTCCCAGGAATCTGGACAACGGATGTTATTGGCGTCCAGAATTGCATGGAAGAGTGCTACAGTGAGTGCCCTCGACACGTTGCAAAAGGAATCGTACTAAACGATTCCTTCGTAGTAAACGTAGTAAACGTGCACGGCCATCGTTTGAGGTGTCGGGCTGATGAACGCAGTCAAGCCTAGTATCCGAGACGAGTCCGCGATGCAGACAACACGACTCTTGCCCTTAAAACTGTCACTACGGTGCTATCCAATCTCAGGTCTCTGAGCAACGTATATCACCGACAGAAATGATGTGTTGTAGAGAAAACCCGCACTTCGGTGTCCTCGACGATGACCTGTTACACGTAGCTTGAGGTTCATTCTCACTACCACAGGTACTGAGGATGACATGGATGCCGCACTGGGTCTCTGGGAGATGGACTGTTAAACGACCCGCACTGTCGCGCTTCCTTACCCCTGTTACAGTAATAAGGATAGTTAAAGTGTTACCGGATTGAATAAATGTCTTTTATTATTGATTGAGTGTAATACAAATGTTTTGTTGAATTGAATGTTATTGTAAAAGAGAAATATCACGAGCAAGATTTACGGTGGCTTGCGTTACGTTCTGTTAGGATCGCTAACTAAGTGCAACTGTGTGCAAATCAACGTTTTAAGTTCTCGGTATGACCGTTCGCTAAGGACCGAAACGAACTCTATGGTTGTCTGAACTGGACTTGACTCTTTTCGGTTTCTTGTAAACCAATTCACCTCTCTGTCCCCGCCCAACTTAACTAGCAAAAGAGTTTCAGGGGGTTGGTCTAGCATGGGTGTCATGAAGGTAACCAATGAGTATGGTTGTTTGGCCTTTGACAAATGTGATAGGCTAGCTTGCGCTAGCCTCTTAAACGCCGTAGACGCTTCCCTTGTATGCTCGCTGTAAATCCTGCTGCTGTGGTGCACGTGGTAACTGGTATATGGTTCTAGCCCGTCACGTTGGGAACCCACGTCCTTGAAGCATGCTCAATGAGAGGACCCCTTGATAGGTCTCATCTCTGACTTCGCGGAAAGCACCACAGGAGGTCCGTTGGAGACAAGAGACAGAGAGTCAGAGACGTTGCAAGCCAGTTCAATAATATACTTTGGGTTTTTCCCGAGTATGAATGAAAAGACGAAAGTGTCCGGAAATCATAAATTGTCTATCCTACGAGACTTGAACAATACGCGACGAAAAGCAAAGTTTCTAATATACGAGAACCTCTTTCAGGTAGGTTCTGTTCGATGTTAAAGAAGCCTTAAAAACCTAGATGGTTATTGCTTCAGTATGTGTCGTTTCCCGAAAAGCTTGTAGAAACTAAAGTCACGTTTCCGGAATTCTAAAGCCTATACAATTCAAATTGCTGCAATAAATTAAATGTAAGTCGGATTTTTAAATACGACGATCCTTGAAGAGGTTACTTTAAGATGAACGAGTGGACTGTAAATCAACGTAAACTAATTTCTAACGGTCGTTTCTTTTCTAACGTAAGGTTCTATGTCCGACATAATTTATTACTTTATTTTAGGTTGAATTTCGCGACATCGCGGAACATCCTCCCCCCGTTGAGAGGACACCGATCAACAAATTAAAAGGAGTGTGTAGATGTATGTGTATGTGCATGTATGTGCGCAATGATTTTCTAAATGTACGAATGATGGTCCTTAGGCTGGCTGGTCTGATTGATTGGGCAGTGGAACGAGCCGTTTGACGCTCCGATCCAAAGTACCCTTGGCTGTTTTTACGGTGACAGCTCGGATGATACCGTCTGATCCTGGGAAGACTTTGACGACCTTAGCCAGGGGCCAGTGCAATGATGGCACGTTGTCCTCTCGAAGCAAGACGATTGTACCCTCCTTGATTGGGTGATCGCCTTTGGTTCATATATTGCGTGTGGTCAGTTCATTCAGGTATTCCCGATGCCACCTGACCCAGAAATGTTGCTTGACCTTTTGGACCTGCTGCCAACTGGTGAGACGGTTCGTCGGTATGTCTGTAACATCTCGCTCACGCAAACTAGTTAGCGAATCGCCAATCAAGAAGTGACCTGGTGTAAGGGCGAGAAGGTCATTAGGATCAGATGATATGGGAGTTAACGGACGGGAATTTAATATGGCTTCAATCTCGATTATTAATGTGTTGAAATTTTCGAATGTGAATAGTTCTTGTCCAGCAACTCGTTTCAAATGATATTTGAATGATTTGACGGCTGCTTCCCACAGACCGCCAAAGTGTGGTGTTAATGGAGGAATGAAGCTCCATTCTATTGCTTTTCCTGCGAGGAACGTTGTCACCTCGTTTCGGTGATCGTCTGATGATAGCAATGATTGCAGTTCACGCAACTCGTTGTTGGCTCCTATGAAATTTGTCCCATTGTCCGAGTACAAGTGTGAACAAAGCCCCCGTCTTGCAATGAATCGTCTGAGTGCGGAGATAAAAGCGTCGGTAGTCATCTCACTGACTAGCTCAAGGTGTATTGCTTTTATGGCCAAGCAAACAAATACTGCGACGTATACTTTTACTCGACCACGGTTCCGTAATTTGCGTTCCTTTATGAAAAAAGGTCCACAATAATCCACTCCTACGTGAGTGAATGGTCGAGATTCGGTAATTCTGGCGGCAGGTAGATTTCCCATTACATAGTTGACCGATGGTGGTTGAGCCCGACAACACCGTACGCAAGGTTTTATTGCCTTCCACACTTGTCGTCGGCCGTCAATAGGCCAGTAGCGCCGTCTGACCGCATAAAGGGTCGCTTGGGTACCTGCGTGCAGTTGTTTCCGGTGCTCGTGTTCAATTATCAATGTTGTGGTGCGGATTTTTGGTAAAATGATGGGGTGTTTCTGGCTGAATGGCATTATAGAATGTTTTAAACGACCCCCGACACGTAAAATTCCCTCGGAGTCCAAGAACGGAGTCAGCCTCCTTAACCTGTCTGATTTGGTGATGATTGCCTTGAGATAGTAATTCGATTTCCTCTGCAAAATGAACCCTTTGTATAATTTTTATTATGACGTCATGGGCACGTCGCAGTTCTGAAGCCGTTAGTGCTCCATTAGTACGGTTAGCTGGCCTCCATCGGAGACACCAAGCAACCACCCGTATTAATTTTTCCCATGAGGAAAATCGGTCGATGAAATCATTGTTCGGAATAGTCGTTGATAAACAGGTTACTGTTCGTTGTTCAAGAACAGTGTTCGGAGGTGCAATTGAAATGGTCGGCCAAAAATCCTCATGTGCGCACAGCCATTTCGGTCCATGGTGCCATATCGACGGATGTAAAAATTCTTCGGGCAGTTGCCCTCTGGATATTAAATCCGCAGGATTGTCTGCTGTTGGGACATGCCGCCAATCTGCCATTTTTGTTCTGCTCTGGATTTCAGACACTCTGTTTGCTACAAACGTTTTCAATAAATGCGGTGATGTTTGTATCCAATGGAGTATTATCACCGAATCTGTCCAGAAAATTGTTCGACTGATGGTGATGTTCAAGGCTTTCTGAGCTGTCATAACTAACGAAGATAAAAGTAATGCTCCGCACAATTCCAGTCGTGGTATGGACTGACTTTTCAATGGAGCCACCTTCGATTTCGCCATAAGCAGCTGTACTTGGCAGTGACCATATTTGTTGATGGAGCGGAGATAGACACAGGCCCCGTATGCCCGTTCACTGGCATCACTGAAGCCGTGTAATTCGATTACGCTGGGTTCATCAATTAATGATTGCCGGTTAAATGATATGTTATTTAATAATGGTAACTGCTTGTAAAATTGTGTCCATTCGGTATGTATGTCCATCGGCAGGGATTCGTCCCAATCTATTTTCAAAGTCCATATTTTCTGCAATATTATCTTGGCTAAAATAATAACTGGTCCTAACAGTCCTAAAGGATCATAGATTCGTGCAATTACAGAACTAATACTTCGTTTAGTGACAAGGTTAGTTGTCGACCAGTTTGTAATGGAATATCTGATCGCATCATCAGACGAGTCCCAGAATATTCCCAATGTTTTAATGGTCGAAGATTCGCCTAAATGTAACCGTTTGTTTATTGCCTGATCTGGAAGGTCTTTCAGTAATGAACTATGGTTGGATGCCCATTGTCGGATATTTAAGCCTGCCGTTCTCAAAAGTTCTATCAGTTGGTCCCGCAACATCAACGCCTCATCGATCGTTGCTGTTCCAGTTAACAAATCATCAACATAAAAATCCCGGGTTAAAATATGTGCGGCTAGGGGAAATTGATGCCCTTCATCTTGAGCTAGCTGGGCTAGACAACGGATGGCTAAATACGGCGCTGCGGACAGTCCGAAAGTGACCGTATTTAGTTGGAAAACCTTCAATTCATTGTCTGAGTTCCGCCATAGGATCTGTTGATATTTCCTGTCTTCATGCCGTACTAAAAATTGCCTGTACATCTTTTCTATATCCCCCGTTAAAACGTACCGATGGCTCCGGAATCTAATTAAAATATGTAACAAGTCGTCTTGTATTTTTGGGCCAATATGTAAGGTGTCGTTGAGAGAAATGCCAGTGTTAGTTGCCGCCGAACCATCGAATACTACCCTCAATTTCGTTGTGTCACTGGTGACCTTCGTGACTCCGTGGTGTGGGAGGAAATATCCATGGTCCTTTCCATTGTGGGTTAATATCTCTGACATGTGTCCTAGATCAAGATATTCTTGCAACACTGCTTGATAGTCTCGCGATAGTTGTTCATCGCGTCGCAATTTCGCCTCTAGAGACATTAGTCGTTTTAACGCTCTCGATTTGGATTCTCCTAGTTGTGGCAGTTTATTATTGAACGGCAATGCCACTATATACCTGCCATCGGTGTTCCGTGCAATGGTTCTTTGGAAAAACTCTTCACAATCTTGTTCTGCTTCAGAAAAATATCGTACCTGCGGTCCTTCTTCTAGTTCCCAGAACCGAGTCAGGTCAAGTTGTATCGGCGTAGTTGTATGGCAGATTATTTGTTGAGGCGATCGTGGAACTGGAGCACTCCCCCCGATTATCCAGCCTAATTTTGTCTTTTGCAGGTACAAGTCTGGTCCGTCAGGAGGCGATAATTTTATTTGGCCTATGCATAATAGGGATAGAGCCACTCCAGAGCCCAGTAATAAATCAACTGGAGCGGGTGTCGAGAAATTTGGATCAGCCAATTTTATGTTGTTCGGTATATTTAATAATGTTCTGTCAATGGGCTGATCTGGAATGTTTGATGCGATATTTGGAACTGTTAAAAATGTTAGTGTGCGTCTATAGTTATTAATTCTTGAAAATACGGTGGTTGTAATTGTATGTTTAGCTATTGTCGATAATGTATTAAGGACTCCAATGGGAATTGAGCACTTGCCTAACGGTATGCCCAACCTTTTGGCGAGGCGCTCGCTCATAAAATTTGTGGATGCACAGGTATCAACGAGTGTCCGACAAAGGACCGGCTGGTGGTACTTGTCTGACACGTACACCAGTGCGGTCACCAACAGGTCATGAGTGACTGTATTCACGGTGAATGCTTTATGATATTTAGCTTCCCTTGAAGCCTCCAATGATAGTCAACTTGTTGACTTCTGATGGTTTATGGTTTGACGTGAAGTTGACGAACCTTGAGATGAAGAGTTGGTAGCCATTGTCGCTAAGTGCAGCAATGTGTTGTGGCGACGGTGGCAAATTCGACAAGTTGTTTTGGTGCAAGAATTAGCACTATGCCCTTCCCTTAGACAATTAAAGCATAGTGATGCGTTTTCCGCAGCCACCCTCCTATCTTGGACCGATAGGCCATGGAAACGTTCGCACGTCCAGATCACATGGTTTTGCTTGCAAATTGGGCAACTTTGGATTGAACCTGTTCCTGGAGATTTATTATTTGACGTACGTTCGTATGGATGATTTCGATGAGCCTTCGCTGATAAAAATGCATGACCTCGTGATGGTCGCTGTTTATTAAATGGTTTCGTATTGTCATGGTTCCTCGCTTCATGTCGTCCTGTTGACGTGGTAGGCTTCGAGTATGAAGGAAGCGCACAACTTGCTCGTCTTTCCAAAAATTGTAATAGTTCCGTGTACGCCGGAATTTTCCTCTTGTCCTTGAGGGTCAGTTCCCAATGCCAAACCGTGTCCGCATTTAATTTAGACAGTATCATAGATAGCAGAAGGCTATTCCATGACGCCACGTTTTCGCCTAAATTCTTCAGCGCACGAAGATGTTGGGTAACAATTGTAGCGTGAAAGATGTTTGAATGCGAGAATAATTGCGCGCGAGTAAATGAGAGCGAATGACAACGGGCAAATGGGTAAGGTATGTATGATTGGATGAGTGACGTGCGAAAGGGAAGTGGAAGGAGTGTGCGTGAGGACTATAAAAAGGCGAGGAGAGTGTACCCAGCGTTCAAACTTCTATATGTAAAAGTACGAAATATAAAATCATATTCTAACAATAATCAGAAGTGGGATCGCCACGTGAAACTATTCGTGTAGAAAATCGTTGAAAGGTGAAAATCGTTCGGCGTGTTGAGCTTTTTCGGTCGGAGTATATACGGGCGGAAGCGCGGAATACCGTATAGTGTGAATTTGTGGAAATAGTGCGAGGCCAACGGGCGAAGTACTCAAATATTTCCGTAATGATGGCCGACGAAGGACGAGAAAGCGAGGAACGACATTTCCGTGATGTGACGAGCGTGCTGCCAGCGTTCGATCCTGTTTCCAACGATATTACAATAGAAGAATGGATCGAGAAAATCGAGGAATACGGCGATCTCTACAATTGGGACGAAATTGCAATTAGACATTACGCGCTATCGAAGCTAGCTGGAGTTGCGAGAAAATGGCGGGACAGCTTACCACGTGTCACACGTTCATGGCTACAGCGGAAGAACCTGCTAATTGAAAACTTCCCATCGGACGAGAGCATGGTAAGCGAAAAATTACGAGCACAAAATTATAAGCGACGTCCTAACCAAGACATAGTAGAATATTATTACGAGAAGTTAACCAGGTGTAATAGAGCGGGAATGGGAGATCGCGAGGCGATTGAATGGATTGTGGACGGTCTAAATAACCCCCGGTATCGAGATTTTTTAGGCCCGTTGAGTCGTTATAAACGGCCAAGCGAGCTTCTAGCTGATTTGCGGCAGTCAAATTTGAATTTCAAGGAGACTCCATTGTTCACGGACAGACGTCACGTAAACAGTTTAACCACACCTAACACGATCAACAAAAAGTGTCAACATCGACGACAACACGAGGCGAGACTGCTAGAGTTCTACATATTACCAGTGACACTCATCAAAAATATTTCAAGAACGCTTTGCTGAACGACCACCCGGTCAAGTGTTATGTTGATTTGGGGAGCAGCGTGGTGACGTTGCGACAAGACGTAGCTCATGAGCTTGGTTTGACTTATCATGAGACTTCGTTAAACAGTTTTGTAGGGTATGGCGAAGGTAGAGTGCAACCGATAGGCGTGCTAACGGCGGTCATCAGCATCGATGGTGTTGCGGTACGAACTGACGTACACGTGGTACCGAAAGGAAGCCAAGCCGTGCCACTACTGGTAGGCCACCCCTACACCGAGCACCCCGAGGTCGTTGTCATAAGTCGCAGTGGCGAGTTGAGGGTGATGACCACCAGCGACACACTACCGGATGACGTAACACAGTGCAATGAAAAGACTACATTCCGCGCTGACAAACAATACGTAATTCCAAATAATTATCTAGGTCATATCGTTGTAGCGGGAAACGTGCCAAACGAGGAGCTATGCATCGAGGGCGGCCTACGGGAGGCAGGCCCTGTGATACCTAGATGCATCGTTGCCACCGACGAGGAAGGTCAGTCTATTCTACCTGTCCTGAATGTAAGCGGTCAACAAATAACGATCCAGCCAGGCGACGTCATCAGCCGTGGGGAAGTCTGCGAGGAGCGAGTTGTCGAACGAGAGATGAACGACGAGCCGATCGCCAAGAGCCAGGTCGACACGGACTTAGACGGAGACGAAGCGGACGAATTGCTGCGCGTCCTCAACGAAAACCGCGACCTCGTTGCTACGACATTAAGACAGCTAGGTAAAACAAATAAGGCGGCAATGAGAATAGAGCTTGCGACAGATAAACCCGTAGTTTATAGGCCATATCGCGTATCGTATCATGAAAGACGGCAATTACAAGATATGATTAATGAGTTACAGACAGCGGATGTCATAGAAACTAGTAATTCTCCCTTTGCTAGTCCGGTTCTTTTAGTTCGAAAGAAAAACGGCGAGATGAGGATGTGTGTCGATTACCGTGCGATTAATAAAGCGACTATCAAGGATAAGTATCCACTGCCACGCGTAGACGACCAGTTAGATAGACTGCGCGGACAAAAGTATTATACGAGCATAGATCTCTTTAGCGGCTATTATCAAGTACCGGTCGAGTCAAGTTCGCGAGAGAAAACAGCTTTTGTGACGCCTGACGGGCACTATCAGTTTAAAAGAATGCCTTTTGGCTTATGTAATGCGCCCGCAGTATTCCAGAGAATGATAAACACTATTTTAGGGTCTCTGCGTTATGACATAGCTATGGCGTACATGGATGACGTTATCATACCGAGCATGACAGTAGAGGAAGGCTTAAATCGCTTAACACAAATTTTTGAAGTTTTTAGGGACGCGGGATTGACTATAAATCTAAAAAAGTGTCACTTCTTCAAATTAAAGATAGAATACTTAGGTTTTGATGTTTCGATGCTAGGCATTCAACCGAGTCAGCGAAAATTGGAAAGTGTGCGCGAGTTCTCAACCCCGAAAAATGCTCGAGACGTACGTAGTTTTCTAGGGCTGGCTAGCTATTTTCGGCGGTTTATTCGAAATTTTGCAGTTATCGCGAGTCCACTGACTGACCTGTTACGTAAGAACGCAAAGTTTTCTTGGGGTAGTGAGCAGGACAAGGCTTTTGATCTGATTAAAGTAGCATTAACGTCGAAACCACTTTTAGCTATATATGATTTCAATGCCGAAACCGAAGTCCACACGGATGCCTGTACGCTAGGTTTAGGCGCCGCATTGTTGCAAAAACAGCCAGACGGGAAGTGGCATCCCGTGAATTTTTATAGTCGACGGACAACGCCTGAAGAAGCTAAATATCACTCGTACGAGTTGGAGGCATTAGCAATAGTATGCACGCTTGAGAAATTTAGAGTTTATTTGATTGGAGTTCATTTTGTTATTAAAACCGACTGTAATAGTTTAAAAATGTTAGAGAACAAGAGGGATCTAAATCCGCGCATCGGGCGGTGGTTCATTAGATTACACTGTCCAACAAATTTTAACTTTTTTTCGACGTTTCTATTTTCGTTCAGTGACTCTCATAGGTTTTTTCGCGCTGATTACGAATCTGTAACCCGTTTTTCTCCAGCACGTACAGTTTTTGAGAAATTTGAGTTTGAAAAAAAAAACACATTTTTAAAATTTGAACCAATTTTGTGAGATAACTATAAAAGATACTAAGATTCTGTTTGTATCATAAAATTTTATAGACTTTCCTGAATACAACGATATCTGGCTTTTATGCATTCTGAATATTTAAACATATTTAAACAATCATTGAACGCCGAGAGGCATGGATTTTGCACCAATTTTTAGGTATATTTTTTAATTTATCTTAAAAAGTAAGGGTCTAGCGGAAAATCGAACTATACCACGCGATAGAGCAGATTTTCACCTTTAAGAAGCACCCATACAAAGTTGCAACGTCGTTTTTTTTACGATGCTAGAAACAAAATAGCTGCGCGGGAAACGGAAAACTGACAGTGGTGCTCCGCGCCAGAGTTGCATCGCGTTAATATAGGCGGGACACGGAACAGCCGCTCTGACGCGGAGCACCACTGTCAGTTTTCCGTTTCCCGCACAGCTATTTTGTTTCTAGCATCGTAAAAAAAACGACGTTGCAACTTTGTATGGGTGCTTTTTAAAGGTGAAAATCTGCTCTATCGCGTGGTATAGTTTCATTTTCCACTAGACACTTACTTTTTAAGATAAATTGAAAAATATACCTAAAAATTGGTGCAAAATCCGTGCCTCTCGGCGTTCAACGATTGTTTAAACATGTTTAAATATTCAGAATGCATAAAAGCCAGATATCGTTGTATTCAGGAAAGTCTATAGAAGCTTATGATACAAACAGAATCTTAGTATCTTTTATAGTTATCTCACAAAATTGGTTCAAATTTTAAAAATGTGTTTTTTTTTTCAAACTCAAATTTCTCAAAAACTGTACGTGCTGGAGAAAAACGGGTTGCAGATTCGTAATCATCGAGAAAAAACCTATAAGAATCACTGAACGAAAATAGAAACGCCAATTGGCTGTTGGACAGTGTTATCGGAGTTCGATTATAGCATCGAATACCAGAAAGGTGAACGGAACAGCGTAGCGGATGCACTCAGTAGGAATCCAATAGGAGAGTCAGAGAATACTGAAGTCGAATGGTTACCCATTTTAGGAGTTCAGGTTAATATCGATTGGGTAGCGGCGATGCAACGAGCAGATGCTAATATTTTGCGTGTTCGAGACCAACTTGAGGCCGGGGATCAGAATGTTCACCAAAAATTTACCATGTATAATGCGCGAGTCTACAAAGTATCGAAGGGACGATGGCGATTGTATGTACCACACGCGTTACGTTACGATATAGTATCCGAAGCACACCGTTCAGTAGCGCATCTGGGCATAGATAAAACGTTAGGGAAGCTAAAGGAGGAATATTATTTTCCGAAAATGCGCGATTTTGTTACTAGCTATGTAAACCGTTGCATAACGTGTCTGTATTCCAAGGTTCCCACAGGGAAAAAGCCAGGATTCCTCCACCCGTTAGATAAGGGCAGCGCCCCATTTCAGACGATCCATATCGACCATTTAGGACCGTTACCGACGACGGAATGTAATAATAAGTACGTGATTGCGATTATATGCGGGTACAGCAAGTACGTAGTTCTGAGAGCAACAGAAGACGTAGGAACGAGTTCGACTTTAGCGTTTATCCGAGATTTTATGTCACACTACGGTAGGCCGAATCGTATTATTAGCGATCGGGGCACAGCGTTTACCGCGCGTGAGTTTGAACAATTCTGTCAGGATCACGGTATCCAACACATTAAAATAGCTACGGGCGTACCCCGCGCAAACGGACAAGTTGAGCGCATAAATAGTGTTATATCGAATTGTTTAACCGCGATAACGCATGAGATTAATGGCGAAGACTGGGATCAGAAATTGTATGATGTGCAATGGGGTATTAACAGCAGCAAACACAAAGTTACGCGAAAAACACCGTACGAAATTGTCTTTAATCATAAGGCCCCGGGATGGCATGAAAGCGAGCTCACCCGCGAGATCCGAGAGATTAACGCGCAATTTGGAGCGACAGAGGCGAGCGAAAATGTGACCGAGCTATTAAAGAAAAACGAAAACGTACTTAGCGAGCAATTCAATAAGAAGCGAGTCAAAGCGAGAGAATATCAAGTAAATGATTTAGTCCTTGTAAGGAGCGAAGCACCGGCATCAGGCGAAAGTCGCAAATTGTTACCTAAATATCGAGGTCCATACGAAATTGAAAAAAAGCTCGGAAACGATCGCTATATTGTAAGAGATATCGAGGGCGAGAAACAAAGCGCCAGAACCTATCAAGGAGTCATAGCGGCAGACCGGCTAAAATTTGTAGCGAGAGCAGGGGATTATGTAAACCGAGCACAAACGCGTTCAAGTATCAACGCGTTGTTAAACAAAAGCAAAACCGTCGACGAGGACGTCGAAGTGTAGGATGGCCGAATTGTAGCGTGAAAGATGTTTGAATGCGAGAATAATTGCGCGCGAGTAAATGAGAGCGAATGACAACGGGCAAATGGGTAAGGTATGTATGATTGGATGAGTGACGTGCGAAAGGGAAGTGGAAGGAGTGTGCGTGAGGACTATAAAAAGGCGAGGAGAGTGTACCCAGCGTTCAAACTTCTATATGTAAAAGTACGAAATATAAAATCATATTCTAACACAAGGTCAATTAGATTGTTTAATGCTTCCGGAGTGTCTTTGGGTAACTTCGGAATATCACGTAATGCGTCGCAATGGTTCAGAATTATCCGCCGTGGGCAATCGAATTTTTCCTTTAAAATGTCTATGGCGTCGTTATAATTAGCGTCGGTCGTGCTTAACGATTGAATACAAGCTGCGGCCTTGCCGGTCAGTGTTGATCGCAGGTATTGCAATTTTTGTACCGGAGTAAGGTCCTCGTTACGGTCGATCATTGCCGAGAAAATATCGTAAAAGGACGACCATCCTTCGATTGACCCGTCGAAAGTCGGTAGCCGCATTTCGGGCAGTTTAATGGCCATTGGCGCAGGTACCGTCGTTGCAGGTGAAGGATTGGCATGCGTTGTAAAAGGAACCGGTGCTTGACTATTGTGCAAAAGTCGATTAACTCGAGCCACTACCGCGTAATAACTATTTTGGATTTCAAATCGTCGCGTCTCCTCGGATTCATCAAGCTCTTCAATACTAAACTGGATGTCATCGAATTTTTTCCAAGCTTCATTCAAGCCATTGATATGCATTTGTAGTAAATATGTATCGTTGGAATTCGTTTCCTCAAAATAATCCAGAAAGGTCGTCAAAGATGAAATCTGTCCGATGATATGACCGCGTTTGCGTCGTAAAGTACTAATCGGTAAACCGGCGGTTGCGGATTGAGGCTGAGCGGAACTTGCTGAAGTGTTCGGCATCGTGAAGGTGATCGGAAATACTATTACAAAGGATTGATCCTACCTTTCTGACGAAGATTGTCTGTTCTCGTGATCAGAGAGTTTGAGCGAAAATCCAAGCTTGGATCCAACGATAATCTGGATACCCCCAATGGACAGGCCTTTCCGTGATCCTTTGTGATACCGACGGAGACTCGTCCTCGTAATGGGCTGTTGCTCTCAAGCTGCGTGTGTTGCTACACACTAAATGTTCACTGTTCGATGCACTCACTGTTGCATTCACTCCTGTTTGTATCACTCAAATATGCATTATAGTTTGTGTTTACACGTCACTTCCCAATCCGGCTCGAAGGACCAATGTTAAACGACCCGCACTGTCGCGCTTCCTTACCCCTGTTACAGTAATAAGGATAGTTAAAGTGTTACCGGATTGAATAAATGTCTTTTATTATTGATTGAGTGTAATACAAATGTTTTGTTGAATTGAATGTTATTGTAAAAGAGAAATATCACGAGCAAGATTTACGGTGGCTTGCGTTACGTTCTGTTAGGATCGCTAACTAAGTGCAACTGTGTGCAAATCAACGTTTTAAGTTCTCGGTATGACCGTTCGCTAAGGACCGAAACGAACTCTATGGTTGTCTGAACTGGACTTGACTCTTTTCGGTTTCTTGTAAACCAATTCACCTCTCTGTCCCCGCCCAACTTAACTAGCAAAAGAGTTTCAGGGGGTTGGTCTAGCATGGGTGTCATGAAGGTAACCAATGAGTATGGTTGTTTGGCCTTTGACAAATGTGATAGGCTAGCTTGCGCTAGCCTCTTAAACGCCGTAGACGCTTCCCTTGTATGCTCGCTGTAAATCCTGCTGCTGTGGTGCACGTGGTAACTGGTATATGGTTCTAGCCCGTCACGTTGGGAACCCACGTCCTTGAAGCATGCTCAATGAGAGGACCCCTTGATAGGTCTCATCTCTGACTTCGCGGAAAGCACCACAGGAGGTCCGTTGGAGACAAGAGACAGAGAGTCAGAGACGTTGCAAGCCAGTTCAATAATATACTTTGGGTTTTTCCCGAGTATGAATGAAAAGACGAAAGTGTCCGGAAATCGTAAATTGTCTATCCTACGAGACTTGAACAATACGCGACGAAAAGCAAAGTTTCTAATATACGAGAACCTCTTTCAGGTAGGTTCTGTTCGATGTTAAAGAAGCCTTAAAAACCTAGATGGTTATTGCTTCAGTATGTGTCGTTTCCCGAAAAGCTTGTAGAAACTAAAGTCACGTTTCCGGAATTCTAAAGCCTATACAATTCAAATTGCTGCAATAAATTAAATGTAAGTCGGATTTCTAAATACGACGATCCTTGACGAGGTTACTTTAAGATAAACGAGTGGACTGTAAATCAACGTAAACTAATTTCTAACGGTCGTTTCTTTTCTAACGTAAGGTTCTATGTCCGACATAATTTATTACTTTATTTTAGGTTGAATTTCGCGACATCGCGGAACATGGACTCTCAGCGGTAGTGTACTCGGGCTCTGAAAGGGATTGTTGCGTATACTCGTCCGGGTGAAGAAGCAAGACTGCATTCTGCTTCGATGAGCCGATCATAGAATAAGCCAGCATACTGGTGATATGTTCCTCATTGAAATGAGACAAAAAACGAGTAATTCGAAACATACATATTTGTAATACCAAGCGTTACACTTATATCGAGGACTTTACTCGTATTGCAAATAAATATGTCCCGAGTTACGTCGTGTTTGGTCTCATTTTAATCAGGAAAATATCAGAAATCTGTTGGCAAAAATTTCATAAAAAAAATCAAAAATAAAACTATTTTATTCTTAAATTACGATTGTTCCACCGATATGTTCCTGTACATTTACGTTCGGTCGTTTGGACGTCTCCTTCGCTCGCTGTTCTTTTTACGTACAACAAAACATCAATCAATGTAGGACCTATACGATATAAGCAAGCAGCGAACGTGTTATTTTCCTCGTTGTCCTTCTTCACGTTCGGCAAAACATCAATCAATGTAGAACCTGTGTAACATCCCTGAAGAATTTTTCGTTTTTTTTTCGTCCCCTTAAGCGCCTAAAAGCTACTTTTATTTCATTCTCCAGAGGTATATCTAATTTCTATTATCGACCGTAATTTTCATTTACCGACCGCGACATTAGACATGTCAATTACCATAGAAATTTAGTTTTGACTGCCGGTAATATATATATATATATATACAGGGTGTTCGGCTACTGGTGGGCATAATTTTAAGGGGTTGTAACTGGGGTGATTCTGAACAACTTTTTCCTTTACCAAAATGCTGGTTAAAGCTTAGTTTTTGAATTATAAAGGAAAAACACTGACCAATCAGAGCGCGAGAATTGCGCGCGCCCGGACGCGAGAGCGACAGCTTCGAGGTTGACGGCTGAGCATGATCGTGAACAAGCACGTTTGCACCATGACAATGTAATTGCTAACAGAAAACCACTACGTGAAAGTTAAATCAAATAAAGAATAAAGCAATTAAAAATAAGATCCAGTTATGCATTATTTACAGATAGGGGATAAACTAATTATTTGTTATTAACTTAAACCAAGTAAATCGAATTTGTTTGATATTTGTATTCGTTATTCGAAAAGAATAAGGAATAACATGTCGAAAATTGTTCTTGTCTTTCGTTATAAAAATACAAAACAACAAATTCGCACATTTTAAAGGACAAATAACTTTTCTATTTATCAGAAAAGATTTTAAATCTAATAACTAACAAATGTATTAATATCTGCTTACTTTAAATTTACAAAATATGTGTTGGATATCGCTTTAGGTTAGTCAATATCTTTATTTCTTTAGATTAGTCAGTATTTGTAACACTCTAGGATAGTCAATATTTTTATGTTCCGAACTAAATCCAAATCCTGTCATCTTTCCGTACACAATTAGTCACACGACCCTTGAACCCTTACTCACTGACTCTGAATAATACGCTTGACTCCTTGATATCCGACAATCCCTATTGGTCCTTCTCTTCACTCCCACTACCTCCAAAACCAAAACCCAAATCCTTAAAAGAACCTCCGAAGCTCCCCAGAACAGCCTTTTGAGTATAATCATTCTAATACGTAAGAGTAGACAGAAGTGGAATCGCAGCGAGATACTAGATCTTAAGTGCTTGTTGTAAAGGAAACTGATCAATAAATCGGAATCCAACATAAAATTTGGCGACGAGGATGGGATGTCCAGTACTTTAATTACCAGTGGATAAAAAGTGAACTTAGCAACTTCACTCCTGGAATTCAAGTGGCGATTTTGCGGAACTGGACAACGAAGGAAACAAGGCACAAGGAACCACGACAACTGATACGGAAAGGCACTGCAACCTGGGAGAATATAACTGGAATTAGCAACTCCAGCCCCAACAGCAAAGAATTTTCCATCATCGTGAGTGACACAGTTCTCTAGATATTCGTTTGTTTTCACGATTCCTTCCTTCTGTTATTTTCTCTTACCCTAATAATTTTATAATTATGGCTCATAATCAAGTTGTAGACGCACCACGTGCTAGTCTTGAATTTCTCACTAAATTAATTCCCGATACATTTGATGGTGATAGATTTAAAATTCGAAGTTTCATTAAACAAGTAGATGCAGTATTTGAAAACGCTCATGAATCACAAAAATCTCTTTTATTGCTGTACGTAAAGAGTAAAATCACGGGAAAAGCCAGGGAACAAATCGATATACATTGTAATTTAACGACATGGGAAGAAATTTCGGAATTATTATTAAATTTGTACCAAGATAAAAAATCACTTGATCAGCTTCTTGAAGATCTTAACTCAATGAGACAGGGCAGAACCGAAAATATCTCTCAATTTTTCCAAAGATTAGAAGATTTGTCGTCTAGAATATTAGCAACTATCCATAGTTCTGAATTAGAAGAAAATACACTTGCAGGGCGTATTGCAATGGTAACTGATATGACATTAAATCGTTTTATCTATCATTCTCATCCACAAATATCTCAAATGCTTCGTTATAGACAATTTAATACTATTAATCATGCTTTTACTGCTGCAATTGCCGAAGAGAAAGCTCTTAAAATACGATATGAACATTCACAAAATTATTCAAGTAGCTTCAATAATCCTAAACCTATAAATCATTCCAGATCAATTCATTTTACTCAAGGACAACCCAATTACAGACCCTCATACTCACAAAATTCAAATATTTACATTAAACGACCAGAACAAAATCATAGATTTAATGCACAGTCAGGTAGTAGACAACCTAACAGACAGATCACTGTGTGTGCCTATTGTAAAAAATCAGGTCATTCGATTGAAGAGTGTGTTAAAAGATTCTTGTCAAATGTTAAAAGAAACAGGAATGGTCAAACTAGCTCTAATTCTCACAATCAGCAATCAATTAATTTCCATGAAACGGAGATGCAAACATCCAATTTTCAATTCCCTAGTACTTCTCAAACTAATAACACGGTCGAAAATTTACAAAGACAAAATTCAGATTCTCACCATATCAATTTTCATAAAGAAAATGAGTCTTTCGTTCCTCAACGTGATATAAAACAAATAGAACAATCTATCATAAGTGAATTCTCAAATTCTAATTTTGCTCATGTCAATCTTAATAATAATGATCTAACATACATATTAGTCGAATGTTCTTCTGCCAACTCTCCTGATAAGGTTCTAAAATTTCTTATAGACACAGGAGCCTCAGTCTCCTTAATAAAAAAGAAAAGTCTTAGTGATTATCGAATTTCCAATGATAAAACTATAATTTTAACGGGCATAAAGAAAAATGCACCTATTCAAACTTCTGGAGAAATCCAAATAGAATTAAGTATTCACCAAAATAAATTTTTAGTCGATCTTCAATTAATTGATGACAATGATGAATCAAATATACCCTTCGATGGTTTATTAGGCAATGATTTTTTCAATACAACAAATGCCGAAATATCTTATAAGAATAATTGCATTAATATCAATTGTATCCCATTTCCTATTCCTTTAAATTTTAATACGGCTCAAAAATCGGAAGAATTAATTACTATTGGGTCAAGATCAGAAATGGTTGCGAAAATTAAAATATGTAATCCATCTAAACTTAAAGAAGGAGTAATTCATGCTACTGCTTTAAACGGAGAAAAAACATTATTAATTCCTAATGCTATAGTTAAAATCACAGCTAATGATGAAGCTCTTATTACAATTATAAATAGATCAGTGGAAAAACTATCCTTTGGTAAACCTTCTATTAAAATCGAACCGTTACCCGAAAAGGCTCAAATTTTTGAAGTATCAGAAGAAAAGATAAATGAGAAATCGAAACGAATCAATTTATTAAATGAAAATCTTCGCCTTAATCATCTCAATGAAGAAGAAAAATTGTCAATTAAGAAATTATGTGAAGAATTTGAAGACATATTTTTCCTTCCTAATGATACTTTAACCACTACTACAGCTATAACACATAAAATCCCTACTCATGATGATAAACCTATCCATGTAAAGTCGTATCGATACCCTGAAATTCACAAAACTGAGGTTTCAAAACAAATAGAAAGGATGTTAGCACAGGGAATTATAAAACCATCTACTAGTCCATGGTCTAGCCCACTTTGGGTGGTTCCAAAGAAACTTGATGCTTCGGGTATAAAAAAATGGAGAATAGTCATCGATTATCGTAAATTGAATGAAAAAACCATTGGTGACGCATACCCATTGCCGAACATTGAAGATATTTTAGATCAGTTAGGTCATGCTCAGTATTTTACAACATTAGATCTTATAGAAGGCTTTCATCAGATTCCAATGGACCCTAAAGATTCGTCTAAAACAGCTTTCTCTACACCAGATGGTCACTATGAGTTTAATCGTATGCCATTTGGATTAAAAAATGCCCCAGCTTGTTTTCAAAGAATGATGAATGTAGTACTAACGGGATTAACTAATAAGCAATGCTTTGTTTATCTTGATGATATTGTTGTATATGGATCAGATATAGAAGATCATAATAGAAAATTGGCTAATGTATTTTCAAGATTACGTGAAAATTCCCTTAAGCTACAACCCAATAAATGCGAATTTATGCAAAAGACATGCCAATATTTAGGTCATATAATCTCAAATAAAGGAGTTAAACCAAATCCAGCTAAAATACAATCAATCCAAAAACTTCCACGTCCCCGAGATCAAAAAGGTGTAAAGATATTTTTAGGAATGACAGGTTACTACCGTAAATTCATTCCCAATTTCTCAACAATTGCTAAACCCCTAACAATTTTATTAAAAAAAGATACCCCTTTTTATTGGACTGAATTACAAGAAAATGCATTTCAAAAACTCAAATTTGCTTTAATACAAGAACCATTATTACAATATCCTAATTTCTCTAAACCTTTTATAGTTACTTGTGATGCTTCAAATGTAGGAATCGGAGGAATATTATCACAAATTACAGATGGGAAAGATTTACCGGTAGCATATTATTCAAGAACATTAAATAATGCCGAACAAAACTATTCTACTACTGAAAAGGAGTTGCTCGCTATTGTTGACACCGTTGATCATTTTAGACCATATCTATATGGACAAAATTTCACAATATACACTGACCATAGACCTCTTCAATGGTTAATGAATTGTAAGAATCCGTCTTCTAAACTTGTCAGATGGCGATTACGTTTAAATGAGTACGAATATACAATTAAATATAAACCAGGTAGAGTCAATTCTAACGCGGATGGGTTATCGCGTCTTACCCCGGAAGCCGTTGAAGAAGCACCTATTAACATTAATATAATTCCGAAATCTAATAAAACATATCAAGATTTTGTTAAATTTCATTATACCAATCAAGAGATATTTGAGTTCCAATCAGAAAACACGCCCTTACAAAAAGTAAATGATTCAATTGTAATATTTTGGTCTGAAGATCTAGATGAGAGTAACCCCTACTCTGATTATGTCCAGTCAAATTTCGATGTTAATGAATTAAAACCAGCTACTAATGGCTTAAATGAATTAAAAAATGAAAAACAAACGTTGTATATTCTCTTCGCTAAAAGTCTACATCACGATAGGATTGAATATAAAAATATTTTTGAATGTCTAATAAAACTAAAGAATTTAATAAAAGAAAAATCGTTTGTTCTTGTCCCACCAGAGAAAGGAAATAGTATCAAACCACATATGTTAAATGAAATGATAACCTTTATTTTTCCTCGTAATAAAATAAAATTTTTGAATACCACTAAATTAGTTCCAAAAGATCAAGATGAAGTAAACTCTATATTAAGAGAATGTCATGATAGCAAGTTAGCAGGACATTTTGGCTTCAATAAAACATATTCTAAAGTAAAAGAACGTTATTATTGGTCCACAATGAAGCAAGATATTAGAAATTATATAAAGAAATGCCGTTCTTGCCAATTAAATAAGACAAATTTTAAACCAACAAAGCAACCAATGGAAATCACAACAACTTCTGAAACTCCATTTGAGAAGCTTGCCATCGATGTAGTAGGTCCCCTTCCGTTGACGGAAAAAGGGAATCGTTTTATTATCACCGCGCAAGATGATTTATCGAAATTCTCATTTGCATTTCCTGTGCCGGATCACGAGGCTAAAACAGTAGCAGAATCCTTATTATCAATATTCCTTAATTTTAGAATTCCCCAAACACTTTTATCTGATCAAGGTTCTGATTTCATGTCGAAGTTAATTAAGGAATTTAATAAATTATTTCAAACAAAACATCTGTCCTCTACTCCCTATCATCCTCAAACCAATGGTGCCCTTGAACGATCCCATTTAACTTTGAAGGATTATCTTACACATTATGTTAATAATAAACAACAAGATTGGGACGAATTTGTACCATTCGCAATGTTTAGTTACAACACCTCAATTCATAAGTCCACTAAATTTTCACCCTATGAAATACTCTATGGTAGGAAAGCTTATTTACCTTCTTCAATCACGCGGGATCCTAAATTCCATTATACTTATGACGATTATATTAGATCTCTCCAATATAAATTAAATACAGGCTTTAAACACGCGCGAGAAAATATCATTGAAGCAAAGAAAGCAAGTAAAAAATATTACGATCGTAGCTCTGAACCAGTAAAATTTAAAGTTAATGATCTCGTAAAAATTAAAAATGTTCAAATTAAATTAGGATTATCAAAGAAACTTTCTCCAAAAGCTAATGGACCTTATCGAATCACTCGAGTATTTCCAAATAGTACAGTAGAACTTCTAATCGGCAAAAAGAAAAAGAAATACCATACTAACCTTCTCAATATGTTTTTTCCAGATGAATCTGACGATTCCATTCCTCCTCCTATTACCTCTCCTGATAACGAGTCATTACTATCATAACCAACCACTTATTAATTCAAGCGGAATTTTTTATAATAAAAAAGGTATCGCCCAAATTACTAATTCTAAATTAACATTATTAGCTCATATCAATGTCACTTATATAAATGATGCTACTCGTATGTTAAATGAATATTTTATAAAAACACAAAGCATTTGTACGTCAGTTGTTAAAGATCCTTCTCATAATAATCATGTCAGTTATCACTGTGAGCGAACTCTCAAATTGATTGAAAATGAATTAGATGAAATAGCAAAAAAACATAATATTTTACAACAACTGAGTCGACAGTCTTCACTTAGGAAAAGGCGAGGACTTATTAATGGTGTGTCATATGCGCTTAAATGGATCTTCGGTGTACCTGACGCCGCTGATGCCCAATACTATGAAGATAGTATCAAGGCTCTATTAAACAATAATCAGCAAACGCAGACATTGCTCAAGTCTCAGGTACAAGTGATAGCCAGTACAATTAGAAATTTTAATAATTCTATTTCTTCCTTGAAATACCAAGAAGCAGTTATGAATGAGAATGTTCAAAAAATTAATGAATTCACTATTCAAACAAACTCATACATAACACGATTAACGATGGAAACAGTAGTTACTCAACAAATTACTTCGCTTCTTGCGCTTTCAAATCGTATCACTCGTGAATACAATCAGTATATTGAAGCAATTAATCTGGCCGAGCACAATATCATCTCACCATTGATTATAACCCCTGAAATCTTATATGAAGAATTAAAAAACTATAAAGGAGAATTAAATTTAATCATGAAACCAGAACCACAGCACATTCGATCATTTTATAAATTAATTCAGCTTCAAATGATTACATCTACTGATATAGTTATTTTTGTTCTTAATATCCCTCTTGTGAGAAAAATGGTTTTTGATATCTATGAGCTCATTCCACTCCCAATCCAACATAATGACTCATCTTTTTATTCCTACATAGTTCCTCGAAACAATTACATCCTTATATCTCAGTCCAAAACACAAGTCACTTTCCTAAAGGAATTGTCTGAATGCATCGAGTATCTAGATCAGCTCTACATCTGTTACGATCTCCACACGACTCAAACGACAACGCAACAAGTTTGTGAAGTCAGTATGTTGTCACCACACGTCAAGGAGATTCCAGATGATTGCGAAACCAAAACTATAAAAGCCACAATCGAAACCTGGAAATACATCACGAATAACCAATGGATCTACGTCCTCCAAAATCCAACAACGCTAACGATAATTTGTAACGAAAATCATATGGAAGACGTCATTTTGGAGAAAACCGGAATTTTTCGGTTACAAAGCAACTGCAAGGGTTATACAAACCTTTTTGCACTCGAAACAACTTATAAAATTAATAGTAATATTACTTATTACATTCCAAATATTAATATCATAAACGACGACTGCTGCATTTTAACTCCACATTTGGAAAAAATAAAATCTCCGGAGTTAAGGACTATTCATCTGACCAACATGGATCTCTCTGATTTAAAATATGCTAATAAAAAGCTTAATGAATTCGAAGATATCCTTACGAAACAAATAAACGAACCTTTCATAATAACACACACTAAGTGGTATACCATCGTCCTTGGAGTAATTGGTGCAATTTTACTACTCATCATACTGAAGAATTGTTCCAGATGTCTTCATTGGATCCGACGATTATGCTGTTCCACTACTCATCCTACGACAGGACAAACGCTACCACCAATCATAAAGAATTTTGTGAATTGTAACTTTGGTCAATCGATGACACCAACAGAAACCGTAACTTTCAACGCTTGTTCAAGAACTCAACCAACAACAAGTGCCACATCAGCAATCACTGAAAATGAAGAATCACCACAACCAATTAGGTATTTAACAAGATCAAGAGTACGTAAAAGTACAACCCCGTTGTGAAAAAAAACATAATTCCATTGTATAATGATTAATTAAGAACTATATATTACAATTAGAAATTAAGTATAATATTATATGTATATGTGTATATATATATAAAAAAAAAAAAGAAAGATTAATTACTGCGTTAAGGAAAAAAATTTTTCTTTTGTAATTGTATATGTATTATCTGTTTTGCGTTAGAAAATTATGTATTCATTATTATCGGTTTAGAATAATTATGTATCTATGTTAGACTAGTTATTGTCGGTTACCCTCCAATCTTGAGGAGGGAGGTGTTGGATATCGCTTTAGGTTAGTCAATATCTTTATTTCTTTAGATTAGTCAGTATTTGTAACACTCTAGGATAGTCAATATTTTTATGTTCCGAACTAAATCCAAATCCTGTCATCTTTCCGTACACAATTAGTCACACGACCCTTGAACCCTTACTCACTGACTCTGAATAATACGCTTGACTCCTTGATATCCGACAATCCCTATTGGTCCTTCTCTTCACTCCCACTACCTCCAAAACCAAAACCCAAATCCTTAAAAGAACCTCCGAAGCTCCCCAGAACAGCCTTTTGAGTATAATCATTCTAATACGTAAGAGTAGACAGAAGTGGAATCGCAGCGAGATACTAGATCTTAAGTGCTTGTTGTAAAGGAAACTGATCAATAAATCGGAATCCAACATATGTAAAAATAACTTAACTCAGACACACCTATTGTTTAAAAATAATCCTGCTTCGGTGAAAATGTGTTGTCGTGACTGGGTCATTTCATCGGGCCTGACCTTCCGTAAAGAAAGATGCAGATCGCATAACATCTGTTGTCACAGCCAGGTCAGTGAATTTTACTTCGTTGATATTTTTCATTATCACTTTTCACTGCAATATTTTGTTGTCACTGTTAAATAACTTCCTAATGTAATAACGGCGGATAAACACGCGAGAACGTGGACACGAATATCCAAAAATAACTTCAGCGATTACTTTTTTCCCGGTAATGTTGCGCTTCGAACGTTTTGTCCTAAACTGGCGATCGTAACATGATCGGCGTGACCCCCTCAATTCGTCTTTCTCTCTCTTCCCAGTGTCAAACATTGTTTTTCAAGGAATTGTTGCGTCGCGACGTAGAAGCTCGCACGTGTTTTTTTTCCGTCGAGGATGTTCCTCGTGTTGCGATCGGCAGTTCAGGACACAGCGTCCAGTATTCAACATCGAAAAGAAAATGAGAAATCGGTCAAGTTATTTATGAATAATAGTTCACGCGTTTCATTTGCGTTCTTGCTTTGTGGTTATTACATTAAACAATTAGTGAAAAGTGACAGTAAAATGTTGCAGTGAAACGTGAAATAAAGTGAGTTCATTGACCTAGCCGCGACATCAGCTGTTTTGCGGTGTATTATCTTTTTTTGCGGAAGGTCAGTTCCGGTGAAATGATCCAGTCACGACAACACATTTTCACCGAAGCAGGATTATTTTTAAACAATAGGTGAGTCTGATTTAAATTATTTTTACATGTTTTGCAAATTTAAAGTAAGCAGATATTAATACATTTGTTAGTTATTAGATTTAAAATCTTTTTTGATAAATAGAAAAGTTATTTGTCCTTTAAAATGTGCGAATTTGCTGTTTTGTATTTTTATAACGCGAGATAAAAACAATTTTCGATATTTTATTCCTCATTCCTTTCATAACAAATAATTAGTTTATCCCCTATCTGTAAATAATGCATAACCGGGTCTTATTTTTAATTGTTTTATTCATTATTTGATTTAACTTTGACGTAGTGGTTTACTGTTAGCAATTACATTGTCATGGTACAAACGTGCTTGTTCACGATCACGCTCAGCCGTCAAGCTCGAAGCTGTTGCTCTCGCGTCTGGGCGCGCGCAATTCTCGCGCTCTGATTGGTCAGTGTTTTTCCTTAATAATTCAAAAACTAAGCTTTAACCAGCATTTTGGTAAAGGAAAAAGTTGTTCAGAATCACCCCAGGTACAACCCCTTAAAATTATGCCCACCAGTAGCCGAACACCCTGTATATATATATATACACTTTGATTTATGAATATTATATAGTTATTTAATTTAGCAAATACATGAGCGAATTTATTAATTGTTAAGTTATATTATCAAGCATCAGATTCATTTATTATTTTACTTACTTAAACAAATAGTATATTATATAGATTTTGTATGGAATATTACACGCGCTGCGACTCTAGCTCAGGAAAATAGAAAGAGTACGCTATATATTTAGAAAAGGATAGAATATTTATTTTCGTTAATAATGTTAGAAATAAAAGTTATTAATAATTATTTGTTGAGTCAAAATATAGGGAGGCTAATTTAATGATATGTTAAAGTTGAATTATTAATAATCGAAATCAAATGTTAGTTTATTTAAATAAATAATATATATTGTAAATGTTTCATACGCAATACTCCGAAATGCCTACGTGCCTACGTGACACGAAGCTAGCCAGGATTTCTTGGAATTTAGCAAGCAATCTTTAAAGAGAGAGACAGAGTATATAATTTCCATTAACAATGTTATTTGTCATTAGAACTATTAATTCATCAAATCCATTAATACATATAGTTAGCTAATGTTATATGAAGTTTAATTATCGATACTCGAAGTCGGATATTATTTTGTTAATTCAGATAAATAATAATTTGTTATATCAATCTATGGAAAATTTCGAAGCATCATATGCTTCAACATATAGCTTAGATCCTTATAGAAATGCGTGCGAAAAAGACAGCGAATACGTTTCTCGCTTAATACATTATTTAATTATTATTTGCGTATTTAAAACATTAACTACTATCCAGAGAACAGTATTGACGATATTAAAAAATCATTTAATTCATTAATTAATGTTTAATTAAGAAATATATAAAAATTGTATGTAAAACTTAACGCAAAATTATACACGTCGAACACGAGGGTAGTTTTCCAGAACCTTGAAAAGTGAAAGGACTTCGAGTATAAAAGGCCGAACGAAACCCGCCTAGGGTGCAGAACAATTTTCAAAGTCGAGCTAGTTACACGTCGTAGATAAATATAATTCGGAACAGTTTTCGCTGGTCAGAGCCGAAAAGATTCTTAATTCTTGATTGGAAGTGCGGGTATACGCCATTTGGATACCTGATCGCTGGGTCGTTCTAGTAGCCAGTGAACAACAAGCTCCCCGTTCAAGCGGTCTTGTATCTGAAACTCCGTCAGGAGAGTGCTATACTCAGCGCCAAGAAAGGTTGAGACATCAGAACGAGAGCTCTCAGCTACTCATATATTGTAATTTTTGTCGAGTTACTATACGCGCCATCAGACTCTCGGAGTTAGCTCTGGGTGGTTCCGTAGCCAGCTAATAGCAGGCTCCCTATTGAGCAGCTTGGTGTCTGAAACCCGTATCTTTTGGGTGGCAGTCAAGTAATTACGATTTTATAATTAGAGTCATATTAATTTGCTACCCTGTCGGACGTATGTTGTTCATCTGATTCTGGGTCGTTGGGTCGTTCTAGTAGCCAGTGAACAACAGGCTCCCCAATTAAGCGATCTGGTCTTGGGTGTCAATGTGCGCTCTGGCTAAAAGGGTCATGGACAATTAGTTGTCGAGTCAAATTAAAAAGAGTAACTGTTCCGACGAATCACATATTTTTACATAAAGTTAGAATCTTGAATCGAGCGAATCTTAGGATTTGAATCTATAAAAGAAATATTGTTCTGTCACTGTCGTAGTCGACTACACCGCGTTAGAGAAATCGATTTGAAGTATTAATCTATTGATATTGTAAAAGCGAATCGAGTCAAGCTTGATAGAGAATCACACTTAGGTAGGATTCCGCAAACCGCTAGACTTCGGAAGTATTAATATTGTTAACTTTGCAAAAGCGTAATTAGCCTCGAGAAAGAATGAGACTTAGGTAGGATTCATCGCAGAGCTAGAAACGTATCAATTTTGTTAGATTTTGTAACTGCGTTAAAACAGAAAGAGTACGAATCATAAATACTTATAATTTCAAGTCTTATTAATATTGTAAAAGCGTAGTCGAGTTAGCCTTGACGATAAATCAAATCATAGGACTTTGAGATAGATAACTAGAAATTGCGTTAAATTCATCATATACTTACAAATCGCGTATTATTTAATTTATAGAGTTCTGTTCTTTATACGACAATATTTCTTTAGTTCTTTGATCTAGTCGTTCATTATATTAGTTATATTACATATACTTTTCCTATTTTGTTATAATTGTTATTTGTTAATCATTCTCATCATTATTTTACTGAATAAACCTGCTTTTTGAAAGGTATTGACCTGTGGATTTCACTCCTTAACCGCACACCACACGAATCCCACATTCTTAGGATTTAGTTATTATAGATTCGAGTCGTTCAGTAGGTAAATACCGCTCTTTGCCTCACGAGCGCTGTAGATTTCTGTGCATAGCTCCAGAATCGTTACACCTGTACGATATAAGCAAAGGTTCCGACCCGAAAAATTTACGTATATTGAATAATTACTTGTAGTAGAAGAATTGAAGGAATTACATTCTTTTTGAGAATAAGAAACTTTTGATTTTGTATTGTTTTCGGAAGGGTTGCAATATATTAGTAGAAAAATAAGTTTTTTCAACTGTTGTTGCATATTTTTATAAACATAAATAAAATGTTTACTTTCTTTATTTTTTAGTACACTTCGAAGTCGAAATACATACAACTATTAATTAGTAATTCGCATATTTATTGCCGTCTTCGTCTATATTTTCAACTGTATTGTCACCCCTGTGTTGTTTCATGCCTTCATCCCTATTTGTATTCGCTTCTTCTCTGTTATTGTTTACCTGTTCGTTTCTTTTTGCGCCCGCTTCATCATTGATGGCTGTGTTCGTGTTTTTATCATTACCCACGTTTCTTCTGTCTTCTGCTGACTTCTCCGTAAATAGTCTTATTTCACTCTCATGATAAATTTGCAAAAATTAAATGATACTCATCATATCCTGCAGTTTTTGTGTTTCCAATTGTCCCTGTACTATTTCACGTGACATGGCAAGTGAAATAATTTTCTTCCAATTATTATAGATATCATTACTGGTCATCGTATTCCATGCTTCAACCACTAATTCTAAACAATTCTTTATTAAATAATTATAATAAAATGATTGTATACCATTTTATTGTTGCAATACAAGACACATCATTCGATGTCGAAAACTTCTTCTTGTTTTTTCAATAATTAATGAATCCATAGCTTGCAACAGCGACTCATAGACGTTGTATTTTCTGGTAAATACTTAATTTCAAAATTATCATTTTCTAGATAATTTGGTGGCATTTTATATCCCGAACAGTTGTAACGTCCCAAGCCCACAATGAAGAATATCCGCGTAGATAAGTAGGGTAATCCCAATATATGTATCTTTATTTTTGATTATCGACCGCGAATTACCGACCGCACCATAAAAATTCGCGCGGTAATGGTCAAGGGTAGATCACGCGTGCAACATTGTTGAATTAGATCACCGATCGATGGCGCGCGCGTTAGATAGAAAGAGATGCCAAATATACATCGAGAATAAATTATTATAAATCATCATTTAAACATTCATATTATTACTTATTTATTTACTATAAATCAAAATATATTTTTAGCTATTATTTTATGTATTATTTGCGATTAATTATTCTCTTATTAAAGTACTTGTATAATCCCGCTAATTTGCGTACATAAAAATCCATTAAAACTACGATTTAGCGAGTTAGCTTGTGAAATCTTAGTTGATAATAAATCAAAGCGTATTTTTCTTAATCAAATTAATATATTTTCCTTACTAAATAAAGCGTAATAAAATAATATCAAAAATTATGTAAAAATAATACGCATTTAGCATTAGGGTAACCCTGCATGGCCTTGAAACGTGAAAGGCAAATTAGCTGTTTTCGGGGTATAAAAGAGCGAGCGAAAAACCCATAGGTAAGAGCCAAAAAGATTCTTATGCCTTGACTGAACAGCGGGTATCGGTCATTTGGATACTCGATCGCTGGGTTGTTTTAGCAGCTAGCGAAAGCGGGCTCCCCATTTGAGCGGTCTTGTATCTGAAACTCCGTTTGTAGAGTGCTATGCTCAGCCCTAGGAAAGCCTAAGGCATTGAAATGAGAGCTCTATAGCCACTCTATTAAATATTGTTGTCGAATTACTGACTTGCCGTCGGATTCTCGGAGTTCGCTCTGGGTAGTTTAGTAGCCAGCTAACGCAGGCTCCCCATGTTGAGCGGCTTGGTCTCTGAAGCCCGTGTGTTTTGGGTGGCGGTTTAGTAATCACGGCCTATAGAGTCATTTTATTTGCAACCCTGTTGGACTTGGTTGTTCATTTGATTCCAGTATCGTTGGGTTGTTTTAGCAGCTAGCGAAAGCGGGCTCCCCAATTAAGCGGTCTGGGTTAGATGGCAATTCATGTTCTGACAAAAAAGGCGAATGTACCAGTAGTCTTAGAGTCAAAATACTGAGTAACTGTTCCGTATTAAATTTACTTTTATATAAATTCTTGAACTTGAAATCATTTTTGAACTAAACTAACTAAAATTGTTCTGACCAGTTTGCGATTAACTATTGTAAAACAGCGAAAGTTGCGTAGCGTTATAGTAGTCGACTACGAACACGTTAATTTCCAAATTTAGAAGCGAATTAGATAGAACTCATTGTAATATTTTAAAAACTGAATTCCGAACAAATAATTTGCGAGTTGCGTTTCCGTTCAATTAGATTCATTTCATTAGATTCATTATTTAATCATCACGCGATAAAAGTCCGTTTTGTTCTTTTGCTAAATAATTAGATACATATTCTTTTTATATTTTTTCACAGTAATTGTTAACTGTAATTCTCTATCTCTCTATTAATTAATTGAATAAATCTAAATTATTGAAAGGTATTGACCTGTGGATTTTACTCCTTAACCGCACACCACACGAATCCCACATCTTTGTAGAGTTAGTTATAATAAAAGTACGAGTCGCTCAATAGGCAAAAGCCGCTCTTTGCCTTACGAAGCGCTGTAAACTTCCGAGTCTAGCACCAGGGACGTTACACAGTTATCTAGCACCAAAATCGTACACTTGGCTTAATATGATTAATGTACCAATCTACGAATAGATCGTGATTCATCCAAGATTCATTTTCTATGAAATTTTTAAATTACTGGAAGATATCCATTATTTTTCTTAACGCTCTTGGTTATTTGTTATTAATAATCAAATTATTGGTTATTAATAATTAAAAGTGTCAATTTATGTGTTCCGGTTGTAGTCACATACAAACCTAATGTAATTCTTTCTTTTCGTTATTTATGTCCAGTCGCTTTTTTTGTGCGTCTAATGTTTTTGTTGGAAATGCCTTCCATAACACACCCCTCTTATCCATATTATAAATGGTTTCCAGGCTTATTTCATATTCCTTAATGAAGGTTTGCAAAATTTTAAACAAATGATTTTGCCGCATCTTCATTAGTACTAGTTTTCTCGCCGTATATTCTTACTAAACAAATATTATGTCGTTTTTTAAATTTTGAGAGCTGCCCATAACTGACTTTCAGACCGGAGCTTGATGATATGCTCTCTTTTAATTCACATGCCTTTTCTAAAAATAGAGCATCGGATACATAGTTTCCAAGTGTCCTTCTACGAATCAGTTATAGTATAAACGTTGGTCAATCTCTGAATATACAAGGGTTTCTTACGCATTGTCATTTTTTACTGCCATTTGTCTGTTCTAAAATTCCTAAATTTTCGAAGCATTTTCTTTTATTCTGCGAAATGTCATGTTGCATAGCTGATACTTTTCAGCAATTGCTGATATTGGTATGGTTTTCAAATCCTCTAAAATGTCTAGTCACTGTTGCATAGTTAAAATGACTTTTTTGGTCGCCATATCAATTTGCTTATTACTACTATTTACACTATTCTTAGAGAAACTTAACACTATTTACAGCACTATATACTGCCACGCGCGGTTCGTGGAAGGATTACTTCGCGCTATCTCCGCGACCCCGCCTCGTCCGCGGATGCTTTATCACTTCGTAGTAGCACTTCGGCGCCCGATTCGAATCCTGGCGATACCGAAACGTAACCAATTTTGTTGGGCGCCAGACGCTTTTCAGCGTCACGATACCGGACGATACTACGGAACACGGAAAATCTATATGTCACGCGACGGTACGGACAAAGCGGAATCGATCAAATATACTAAGTCGGAAATGCGAAACACGGAGGACTCGAATCGGCGGCGGAAAGGCACGGCTACTCAGATATCGGAAAGAAACGGTAGAGTGGCGGGATTCTTCAGGGAGAAGAACTCTAGACGCGGAGGTGGACGAGAACGTAAAGCCCGGAAGGGTCAGAAGAGACTTCGACAAAGCGGAAATAGTTTCTAACACCGATGTTTATTTAAATCTAATTAAGAACTATGACTAGTACAGTTTGACCACTCGTGAACCAGTAAATCGCGATAAATCGTAACACGCCGTACTCGGCAGAAGGTCGAGATACGGTAACGGACAAGGTTTTAAATCCGGTAACGTTATATGCCAAATTTGTAGATTCTTTCGTAATTCCCGGCCGCAATTCCGTAATGGCGACCGTCTAGAGAGAGAGAGTTAGAGCGACAAATAGCGGTTTTTCGATACCATACACATGCAACTTAACGATCTGCTCCCTGAATTCTTAGATCACGAACTCGGGATGTGGGTGGGCGCATTACAAAGCAAAACGCGATAGATTGCGGCCAACGCGGTAACAATTCCCCAATCAGACTCAGTAATCGGTAGTATCTCGGCCTCTAGAAGGATCGGGAAGCGGTCCTTCTAGCTTTACGACACGAAACGATACGCCTGGGAATAGGGATCCGCGGATGTCCCTGGCAGGGGCCCCCGGGTTTACCCTGCTAACTTAAACTACTTATCTACTAAACGCTCAAGGGCCGATACTCAATGATTACACTTTTCGGAATCTGACTGTGAACTGCACGATCGGTGGTCGACAACCCACGATACGAGAATCCCGGTGTTACGGATAGAATCGACTTTACGAGGAAATATCAGAGCATAAAGTGGTAACCCAAAAATACACAGATGATCGGGTGTAATTAGAAGGGTTTTCGGGGACAGCTGATCAAAAGCAGCAGGTATGGGAGCCATACCTCGAAGCCCTACGTGCACAGGGAAACCTGTGGCCGTATTCGTCGAACATCATGAGTGTTTCGGCATGAAGAACATCACCATAGCACCGGGGGTACGGAAACCGCCCGGGAGGGGTGATGCTTACCATAGCACCGAGAGCCACACTGCTCGGGAGAGGTAAGAACCCGGGCGGGGGCGAGCTGGCTCGCCCTGCGTCCGGTTGGCTGTCTGCGGGATCGCTGGCACCCGAAAACGAGAGATAAAGGGAACCCAGCGCGAGATTTGCCGGGCAGAAATAGTGCTACGCATAGGGCCTACGTCGAGGCCAACAAGGATACGAGTGGAGAATTGTAAAAAGTAGACGTCGACGTAAAGGGTACCGTCGGCGCGTATCGGATCCGCGGCGCAATAACCGCTAAGAACTTGAAACTTCCCACACAGTCGATCAGCCGGGACATTATTTCTCGGGTGGACGTGTCTGCCAAAACGTGGAGATACGGCCCTACCACGGGGCGCAGGTAAAAGTACTAATAGGGCAAGACAATTGGGACCTAATCGTAACGCGAGAGCTGCGCGAAGTAGACAACACCGATTTGGCAGTTTCGCGTTCGCGGTTTGGGTGGGCCGTACACGGGTCCACAAGTTATTCCTCACATGCGGTGTTCAACGTAGATGTAAGCGAGATGCGATATTCAGAACCAGGAATAGCGCTGACTTCTTTAGACGAACTGATTAAGAGCTATTTTGAACTAGAATACACCGGAATGAATGGTAGCGGTGCGCAGAAAGGCGAGCAGGATCGCGCGTTGCGAATATTAGACGAGACGAGTGCGCATAAGGGGAAAATTTGGGAAACGGGGCTCTTGTGGAAGGACGACCACGCCCCGAATATGAACGGTTTATGCACCGCGCGAAAAAGACTAGATCTGTTAGAACGTAGGTTAGATCGCGATGCGGAATACGCGCGTTTATACTATCAGGAAATGCAGCGTTTTCTAGATAAGGGTTACGCGCAAAAGGTTGAGAGAACATTAGAGAGATCCCGGATATGGTACTTACCGCACTTCGGCGTGCGGAACGTAAATAAGCCTAATAAAGTGAGACTAGTTTTCGATGCCGCGGCTAAGACCGGAGGAATAAGTCTAAACGATCAGCTTCTGTCAGGTCCGGACCTATTACAGTCATTACCGGGAATATTACTTCGGTTTAGACAGTACGCGGTCGCAGTGAAAGCGGATATTTCGGATATGTTCTTACGCGTGCAAGTTCGGGAGAGCGATCGTGGCGCGCAAAGATTTCTATGGCGAGGAAAAGATAGAAATAGGGAACCGGATATCTACGAAATGTCGACATTGATCTTTGGCGCGAAATCATCGCCGTGTAGTGCGATATACATCAAAGATAGAAATGCGAAGGATTGTTATGAAGCTCACCCGGAGGCGGCTAGGAGTATCATAAATAGTAGTTACATGGATGACTTCTTATCGAGCCAGAAAACCGTGCGAGAAGCGGTCGATCTCGTTCGCGACGTAATCGCGATAAACGCGAAAGCCAATTTCGAAATGCACGGTTGGGCAAGTAACAAGGCAGAGGTCTTACAAAATTCTGTTGATCACGGGCAACGGATAGGCAAGGGCGATATGCGTTTAGGCGATCGAGGGGGAGAGAGAGTACTCGGTCTGTTCTGGGACACGCAAACGGACGAACTAAAATTTAACGTAGAGTTGAAAAATATTCCCAAGGAGATTGTACTAGGCGAAAAGAAACCTACAAAACGCGAATTCTTACGAGTCATTATGTCAGTATTCGATCCACTCGGTCTTTTGGCCCCGTTTACATTAAAATCGAAAATCATTATGCAGGAAATATGGCGTAGCGGAATTAATTGGGATGACCAATTACGGGAGGAGGATTTTGTCGGCTGGCGTAAGTGGGTTTCTATGCTAGATAGAGTAAGAGAATGTCGAATGCCGAGATGCTACACGTTGACGGAATCGCGGAAATCAGAAGCACAGCTTCACGTTTTTTGCGACGCGAGCCTAACGGCGTACGCAGCGGTAGCCTATTTACGTTTCGAAGACGAAGAGCCGTCGGATACCGCGCAGGTTTCTTTGATTATGGCCAAAAGTAGAGTCGCGCCTTTAAAACCATTGACGATACCGCGACTAGAGTTACTGGCAGCTCTGATGGGAACGAGGCTCGCGAAATTCGTAGAAAAAGAATTAGAAATCAAAATTAGTCAACGGGTATTTTGGTCAGATTCGACTACGGTAATCTCCTGGATTAGGTCAGAACCGCGCACGCGTCAGGTATTCGTAGCGAATCGCTTGGGAGAAATCGGCGAAAACACTCGAACGACGGAGTGGCGATGGGTACCGACCGGTCAGAATCCTGCGGACGACGCGACGCGTTTTGAAAATAGTTCCGAATTCATAAATCCGCGATGGTTTGAGGGTCCGGAATTCTTAAGACGTCCAGAATCCGAATGGCCCGTAGAAAAGGCTTTGAGCGCCAAGGATAAGACGGCAATTAACAACTTGGAACTACGGAAAGCGTTTGTCTATGTAGCAGCAACAACGAAAGTCGAATTCTCATTACCAGTGAGATTACTAGGTTGGCGCGGTCTCATCGTCATCGCGCGGCGAGTTCGCGCGATTTTTTGCCGTTGGAAGGGGAAGACTCCTACAAGAGAACCTTTGGAGATAGTTCGGGCATGTGAAGAATACTGGTATAGGGTAATCCAAAGGGAATATTTCGGTGCAGAGATAAACGCTCTAAAAAACGGTGACGATGTTAATAAAGGGAGTAAAATTGCCAGTTTGAATCCGTATATAGACGAGCAGGGAATCTTAAGAGCCGATGGGCGCGTGACAGCAGCGGGGCTTGAGAATTTCGACAATCGGCCGATCATACTCGAGGGTAGACACCCTGCAACCAAATTATTGATTGCCGAATATCATCGTAGATTCTACCATGCCAGTAGCGATACGGTGGTAAACGAGTTGCGACAAAGATACTGCATAATCGGCCTTCGACGTATTTTACGTTCCCTCATAAGTAGATGCATCGTATGCCGTATACGGAGAGGCCGGCCTCAGAACCCACAAATGTCCGCGTTACCGGCAGGGCGCGTAGCTTTTCGACAACGACCTTTTACGCACTGCGGAGTCGATTATTTCGGGCCGATGATAGTAAAAATCGGGCGACGAAGAGAAAAACGTTGGGGTGTATTATTTACGTGTCTCACGACGAGAGCAATCCACTTAGAAATCGCGCATTCGTTAAGTGCCAGCTCGGCAATAATGGCGTTACAAAGACTCGCGGCGCGACGGGGGACACCCCAGGTTGTCTACAGTGACAATGGGACAAATTTTCGGGGCGCCGATAAGGAGCTCAAAGACGCGACCGCGAGTATGGACCGAGACAAGATCAAAGAATACGCACTATCGAAACGTGTGAAGTGGGTCTTCAACCCACCTGACGCACCCCATATGGGTGGAGCGTGGGAACGGTTAATTAGATCGGTAAAAATCGCGTTGGGCGCAATATTGCGGGAACAAGCACCCTCTGAAGAAGTACTCTGTACACTTTTTGCCGAAGCCGAACATTCGGTAAATTCTCGACCGCTCACGCATGTGTCGCTAGACCCACGCGATAACGAGGCGTTGACGCCAAATCACTTCCTTATAGGATCGTCTTCGGGTGAGATTCAGTTAGGCAGGTATGATGTTCAAAAGGTATGTTTGCGAATGCAGCGGCGAACAGTGCAGAGTTTCGCGGAGGCGTTCTGGAAACGATGATTGCGCGAATATTTACCTACGCTATTACTACGTAAGAAAGGGACAGAAAAGGAACGTCCCTTAGAAGTAGGCGATGTAGTATGGATTATGGATTTACAAGCACCGAGAAATAGTTGGCGAAAAGGGTCAATTTCGCGAGTATTTCCCAGTTCAGATAAAGAAGTCAGGGTTGCCGAGGTGCGCACGCGAACAGGTAACTTCGTACGCCCGATGCGAAAATTAATCAAATTATTGAGTATAAGTGAGGTACAAAATTAAACGAATTTTGTACGAGGGGGAGGATTGTTACGGATAGAATCGACTTTACGAGGAAATATCAGAGCATAAAGTGGTAACCCAAAAATACACAGATGATCGGGTGTAATTAGAAGGGTTTTCGGGGACAGCTGATCAAAAGCAGCAGGTATGGGAGCCATACCTCGAAGCCCTACGTGCACAGGGAAACCTGTGGCCGTATTCGTCGAACATCATGAGTGTTTCGGCATGAAGAACATCACCATAGCACCGGGGGTACGGAAACCGCCCGGGAGGGGTGATGCTTACCATAGCACCGAGAGCCACACTGCTCGGGAGAGGTAAGAACCCGGGCGGGGGCGAGCTGGCTCGCCCTGCGTCCGGTTGGCTGTCTGCGGGATCGCTGGCACCCGAAAACGATAATAAACAATGAATTTTCTAAGAAGTGTACACGTGCCCGGGGCACGTGGCACGCGACACGTGGCACATGCTCTGAGATTCCAGGTAAAGTGCAAATTAAATAAGTATTGATGCGGCCGCTGTATTTCGGCGAACCTGGTGCGCACTTCGGCAAATAAGAAAGACAGTCTTCGGCGACGTCTCCGGTCGGGCAATTCCCAGGAACCCGGGCAAAAGAGCGGGCCGCTCCGTTTGACGGAGGATATCGGCGAGCGGCCGGCGAGCCACCGGTGTCGGCACGCGGCATAGCGGCGCGGCGGCTCGGCCGCAAAAGGAGGGCGGCATAATAGGGTTCGGCGGTTCGGCCGCAGAGGGATGGCGGCGTAGCAAAGATCGGCGGAGGGCGCGCCGCCGGTTCCACGTGGAATCGGCGTGGTTGCTAGGCGACGTCGCAGGGGAATGTCCAATATAAAATGCGGGAGGGCCCCGAGGCCCACACTTCTGTTTTTGATATTTCTTAGAGCACTTCTGTTTTCGATTTATAATTTCGAACACCTTCTGTATTTGCCGTTTAAGGACTTTGTTCCATCTCGTCTACGAGTCGACAATAACTTGTTCGCGACGACTTCGGAAAATAAACAGGACAAGTAGATAAAACATAATTCAGTCTAATCACTCAAAACCCACCGGAGTTAGACACTCCGAATATTCGGGGAGTTTGACGCGATACACCCGGTTTCGTGATCTCTACGCACGAGAATAAGAAGAGGGGGCTTACCGAGATGTCCTTTCTGGCTGGCCGGCACGGGAAATTCGGGATGATCGATATACTGATTTAGAAGCGCACGAGGCAATTGCCAAAAACAAAATAATCTAAGCGCGAGCCCTTGTGCCGGTACGAGGACACCTCGTGATCGCCCCCCACCCTTCGCCGGAGTCTCCTTCTTCCTGCAATGTCTTCTTGGCAGGATCTCTTCCTAACCCGCGGCCTTTTCCTGGTGTATCGTAGGATCGTAGTGGGGTAGCGGCAGGGTATCGGCACGTTCCATCGGCGTACGTCGTTCCCTCGGTGTACGTCGTCACTCCATGGCGGTAAATATAAAATAACAAGGCGGCAGATTACATTGCCGGCGCTCTATGACCCCTTCCGGTTCCAGAGGAGGTTTCTTGTGACGGGTATAAAATACCACGTCACAATACACGGACTCGCGCACGTTCAGTAACTGCGTTTCGATTAAAACATATTCGAGCCTTATAATCGGCGGTGAATTTTAACCAAGACGCGGTTTTGTTCAAAAAAAGTTTTTCTTAAGAACATTAGTTTATGATTTATTGTGTCCGAACGTTGACACGACAATGTACTTTGAACGAATAATCGATTGGAAAATAAGATGCGTTCGAAACGTTAACGCGATTAAATGTTCTTGTTGTAAAGGTGCATTCGATGACGATGATGCTATGTTAGATTCAAAGTTGTATCCGAACGAATGACGTGTTGATATACTCCAAGTTGTGTCCGAAACGAATAACTTGGTATATTCTGACTTGTGTCCGAAACGATTGACTTCGTATATTCGACCGAGACGTTCTCGTCTTGACTTCCGCGAAACGTCGCAAGTTTAAGGAAGCATGCTCATTGGTTCTCATTAGTAACGTTGATTTTCCAATCAACATGCCCCTTGGCTGTCCTCATTCTCTCTTGAGGCCTTAGCGCGCCTTTTTTGGAAGAGAGTAGAGAATACCGATGAGTACGTTAGGATTTCGAAAGTCGGCAACGCCGGGGATTTTCCCTCCAGGTGACACGCACTTTGTCCAAAAAATACCGCTATGAAAGGACCGAGGACGGTCCTCGGTACACTTCGAGAAAAACCCCATTTATGATGGAAATAGTTATTGAAGGTGGAACAAAAATTAGAAATTCTAAATGCTTTGTTCGAAAAAAAAGGTGCACTTGTACATCACAACGTGCCTCCCTACCGAAGGGCGGTGATCGTGTCCTACCTGGAGGACAGGTGGATTGAGTACACGGGTCGGTGGATTTTATGGGCTCTGGGATACGACTGCATCCTGCGGGTCGTACTCCCCGACGGCACTTATGTCGTCTGTTATGCAGACGACACGTTGATTCTTGCCGTCGGGGAGACAATAGAGAGGACCATTCGTCCGGTCGAGGTGGCGGTTGCTGCCGTCGTCGCGCGGATCCTCGAGCTAGGGCATAGCGTAGACCCTGGTAAGACCGGGGCCATGGTTTTTCATGGCCTGCCCCGATCGAGGAGTCCACCCCAGTCGAGGATCCGGATAGGTGATGCCTGGGTCGAGGTCGGGTTCAAGATGAAATACCTTGGACTCGTCCTCGACAGCCACTGGCGTTTTGATCGACACTTCGATCACTTGGTCCCCCGAGTGGAGCGGGCGGCGGCCACGCTTGGCTGCATAATGCACAACCTCGGGGGGCCAACGAGAGGGTTCGCCGCCTATATGTAGGGGTGGTGCGGTCAATGGCCCTGTACGGCGCTGCCGTATGGGCTGCCGCCCTGATGGTCCGCCGGTGCAGCAGTGTAATCTTGCTGCACCGACTTCAGAGGAGGATGGCCATCAGAGTCATAAGGGGATACCGCACCATCTTCTACGCGGCGGCGATGGCTCTGGCGGGTTTGATACCGTTCGAAGAGCTCACGTCAGCGGACGCGTTAGTTTACACGCGCGTCCAGGCCGTCCGCCAGTTCAATGGTGTCCCGCCAGAGCCCACAGCGGTCGAAGGCTTCAAGCGCCAGGCCCGACAACTGCCTGAAAATCGGTGGCAGCGCGAATTGCGTCACTATGCCGACAGTTGTTAGGACTCTCCTGCCACTACTGACACAGTGGCGGGAGAGAGGTCATGGCAGGCTCACCTACCGTATGACACAGGTGTTCACTGGGCACGGATGCTTCGGTGAATACCTGCGTCGAATTGGTAAAGAGCCGACAGCGGCATGCCACCAATGCGGGGAAGAGGTGGACACGGCGCAGCACACGTTGGAGGAATGCCCCGCCTTTTCAGCGCTGCGTCGTGTCCTACGCCAACAGATTGGCCACGACCTTTCGCTGCCACCAGTATTTGGGGCAATACCAGCAAGCGAGAGGAATTGGAGAGTGGTGGCCTCCTTCTGCGCGCAGGTGATGCTGCAGAAGGAGGCTGCGGAGCGGACCCACCGTATGGCGGCCCGTTCCGCTGCGAGAAGGGATGACACCAAGGCCGAAAGGTCCCGGTCGTCTACCCCCAGACGTCGGGGGGATGTTCGGCGGCCTTAGACCGCCGATCGTCCGAGTTCTTTAACCCAGCGGGGGCGCGGCGGCTCCGGGAAGGTCTTACGCCTCCCCTTGCAGAGCCGCCGCAAGGGCCGTGGCGTCCTGGGTGGGGGCTCAGGACGCCCTGTACGCGGCCCCGAGGAGGATGGCGACATCTCGGTGGTGCGGATGTTGCTGTAAATTCAGGCCTGGAGGTAGGGGGAGGTCTTGTGCCTCTGCAGTCACATGGTATAAAATAATAATAATATACATATACAGGGTGTTACCTGTAACGCTACTCACGATTTTTCTCCTACTTGCAGTCACCTTACAAAAAAAAGTTTAGAATAATATTTGCAGGGTATGAAGTGCACGATAGGTATTAGTAAAGCAAATTTCGAAAACAGTTTTTTTTTTTTTCTTGCAAAGTCAAGGTCACCTTGGGTTTTTTAAATAGGAACATACATTTTTTTTATTCATAGCTTTAGAAGACATCGAGACGAATTCAAAACACATATTACATGATATTTTTATTAACATATTTTTCGATTTACAGAAATGGAAATGTGAAGTACTTAGCTTTTGACTTTGGTAGTGTAACCATTATTTGATTCCAAAGAGATTACTGAATGTAAACACACGACTAGAATGAAAGAAAAATAAACTTTATTTAATTGCTTGTTCAAAATGCATTCCATCTTCCGTCAAGCAATATTCCGCTCTTTTACCTCGCATTTCCACTTCTCTAAATCGAGTAATATGTTAATAAAAATATCATGTAATATATGTTTTGAATTCGTCTCGATGTCTTCTAAAGCTATGAATAAAAAAAAATGTATGTTCCTATTTAAAAAACCCAAGGTGACCTTACTTTGCCAAAAAAAAAAAAAAACTGTTTTCGAAATTTGCTTTACTAATACCTATTGTGCACGTCATACCCCGCAAATATTATTCTAAGCTTTTTTCTGTAAGGTGACTGTAAGTAGGAGAAAAATCGTGAGTAGCGTTACAGGTAACACCCTGTATATTATTATATGTATTAAATACTATTATATGCAGGTTCTTTGTACCATGTGGATATAGAAATGTATAACAATTATTCAAAAACACTTTGAAACTGTATTAATATTATTAAAAACAATTAAAAAAAAATGAAAAACGTATCATGGAAAAAACCAAGTCCAGCGGGCTTGAACCTGCGACCAAAAAACATGCATAGATTACGAAGCAGGACTTCTAACCAGTTAACCAATTCTTTCATTGGAAGAACATCTTACTTTCTGCAATATACCGAATTATGACGTAAAATTAATTAATAAATGAATTTTATTTCTTTAACTAATATATCATTTGACTCAATTATGAATGTGAATCTATTTAAGATTACTTAATACATATACTGAGAAAAGAAGGCATGCAAATTCGAAGCGGAAAGTACTTTTTTAAAGGATTATATCGGTTTTTGATTTTTTTAACTACGGCGCACCTCACCGAAAAATCTGAAAAAATTAGGGGATAATAGTTGTACCAATACCTAACTACCACATTAATATAAAAGTAGTGCTCTGACATCTTCAATAAAAAATCGCATTTTTTCCGATTTTTTTTCGGTTTTTGATTTTTCACAGCTACAATTTGCGATCAAAAAATCTGAAAAAATTCTATAATATGCGCTATGTGGACCTCAATGTTTCAGATTTTTTTCAGAATTTTTGTATGAAATTAAACAGGCAAAATAGGCCAAAAACCGGAATTTCGTTTTTTCCCTTTTACTACCCCCACGGATGAGATAGGGGGTTGAAACTTGGTGTGAGATGTTTTTGTTGGATATGCTACCGATTGACGTATTGGGTTTTTCATTTGACTCAAGGGCACATTTGACTACCTTATTCGGCTAGGCCCTTTAACAGTTTACAATCTCGATGAGTGATTTAACAACTTTCGACATAGCCTAAACATCTTCTCAAACGTTCAATAAATTCGATCCTTCCGCGAACCATTCCTCAATCCTATCGCTCTCAAGTGTTGAGATATTTTAGACCTGGAATTAAAGAGAAGACGAGCTCGGAGGAGTCGATCTCAAGAGGATCATGTCTTTTTCTGGTTCCAGATTCTGAGAACACAACGTAAAAGAAAGTGTAACTTCATAAAAACGAAAAAGATTCAATCGAATTGATTGAGAGTTTTCGCGTTGAAGATTTTTTCGACCGTACAATTACAATTTCATCATTCAAGTATGAAATGTTTCTTCATAATTGTAAAAATTTCTTTAACTCCTGTAAATACAATTTTCAATCAAAAGTGATCTATAAGAATCATCAAAGAATGTTGTTGTGAACTTCTTGTTTCAAAAAATATGTATACAATCTTTCCAAGAGAAAAAATGAATAGAACAATTTGTACCTGACTTTTGTAAAATGTTTTCAACTTTAGCTCTTATTGTCTGTCTGTTCATTGAGTCAAACAAATTATAAAAATGAACATTCTTTTCCATGTTTTCAATTTTTTCCATGAAAAGAAATAATTTATTACATTCAAATATCACCTTCAATTATATAGATATTATATTCGAATTCTAATTTTAATATTTACTGTTTAGTACCATAATTGTTATCATTGCAAATTATCATGCTCTATCGTAAAGGAAAATAATATCTTTATTTTTAATTATACTTCAATGTTTGTATATTACTCTATTATGCAAATATAAATTTCTACTATTAAGGGACAATACTCAAATTTGCTAATAAGAATATTCATTAAAGACCCATTAACTGTTCATAATTAGAGACCCGAACTAAGTAATAACCAATGAATAGCTACAGAATTTAAAACCCAGTTATATGTATGTACATATAAATTTATTGCACACTGCACAAGTACATGTGAGTATCCGTATAATAATATGGCACTAGTATTTTGACTACACAAATGATATACAAATTTGAACTTCTACATTATATATACTTGCATAAGTCGTGCATATACAAGTATATTTGAATGTGTCTAAAACAAGCATAGACATTTATAACTTGAAAGCAATAAAATAATAAAAGTGAAAACAGGCATGTCATTATTGTTGTCAAGAATATAGTTGAAACATACCCTAACACTATTCAAATATACTTGTGCTATGTGGTGATTGTATAAATATTAGGTATACTTACTTTATAGATTTATAGGTATACCACTCAAGTACAAAGTTGTTTGTGTAACCAAATAAAGAATAAACAATTTATGAAAATGAATTCTTCTATGTCTAATATTGCATAGATATACATAACTCTTAAATTCACAAAAACTGAACAACAAATATAATTTGTTAATTTTATAAAATGTAAAGTTATATAAGATAATCAAAAAGTTATTCGAGCTGTCCAACAAATTCAGTCTTCAAAAAATTAAGGGTCTAGTGCAACATAACATACACAGAAATGAATCAAATCTGAATTAATTTCAGGGTTTTATGCGACGAAACTAAAAATCTTCCGATAACCATTATTTATCCCGTGTTGGTTGTTTACTATTTTCTCATGTTTACTTCTTTTTATTTTTTATATAATACATAGTAGGTTTTACATAGTTCGATTTTGCAACTTCATCCTTAAAACTATAAGAAATACATTTTTATATGCTTTTATACCTTATAAAATTAAAAAAATTTTAAACGAAACTGCAAAATCGAGCTCTGTAGTGCACTTTATCATTATAACATTTACGAATGTCAAAATGTCTACTGTTCTTGCTTTTCCTGTACAAAGCAACATATGTACAGTAAACAAAGATCGCCAAGAAATTTTCAGTTTCGCTGAAAATTTTTTAAAACTTCAGAACGAACGAAAGAATGCTTTAACATTTTTTTCTTTTTTAGAGCGAATTTGCAAAATTTGGCTCTATACGACTCTTCGGTAGAGTCTACAGGATATCTCTAAAAAAAGTATGACAAAATATTGCTTTTTAGCTTCAAAATCCTGGAATTACAAAGTCGTATTTTCCACTTTATGTTAACTAGATATCTACTGTCCTTGTCTCTCCTAACCGAAAACAACATAAAATTGACAAGATCGTCGAACTTCTGCAAGTCACCGCATGAGGTCACACCTGAGTCTTTTGTCACTAAACTCACTGAAGTATACCCTTAGGCTAACTTCGCGCCGTGATAATTATAAAGTTCAATTCACATGATAACGTAACAATATCGTATACTTTATTCTACGAGAGACTGGATTTAATTTGCAAAAGTGACAGCCTCGGTTCAGTTCAGTTCAGTTCTTTATTTATTTCTTTTTAACAGAAGATGACGTTTAACCTATACAAAACCTATATTGCCAAATTCAACAGCACATTCTTTAAATACAAATTGGCGCCATTTTCAAAATTCTCTCTTCCATACATTTTATCCTTTATAAAACTCTCCTAACTTTCTATTCTTTACTATATACACCACCACTAATCATCTTTATATTTATAATCATAAAACCGCATATATAAAAAAAAACCAAACGTAAAATATATCAAAAATATATATGATGATAAATGGAACTTTCCTGTATAATACTTATAAGTGCATATATACACACACATATCATGCATTTATTCTTATTTAAGCTATACATATTAATCCTATGGAAATTTGTAACCACAAGGTTAACGCTCCTCTACAGCCTTCTTCTACTTTCATGTTCATATATATGGTGGGACATTCATAGAGATCCAGTAACAACAAGTGATGACATGGAGAAAGACACAATAAAAGAAATACACTGCGTATATAGTTTGACGTCATTGCCGTCATAAGAGCGCGTGCGCGTTACCATAGATTATAGAGAACTTAAACCGAGTTACATGCGCAGGACGAACGATAACTTGTCGTTTTAGTTCTTTCACTTGGCGGAAGCAGTATATACGTGTGCGATGAGTTACAATACTATATATATGTCGCATATCTGTAACTACATGAATCGTGACTGTTCATATTACTTGTGAAGCGTGGTAGGGTGGTTCTTTTCGTTCGATGCTTTGTTGGATGTGGATCGCAATTTAATATCCATTTCAATCCACAACGTAAAAACCTGTAATACCATTAAAATATGACTGAAACTCTTCAATTAAGGGGAACACTTCGGGGGCATAATGGATGGGTCACTCAAATTGCTACAAATCCAAAATATCCGGATATGATTTTGTCTTCTTCACGTGGTAAGTACAGTAACGCAATCGTATTTTTTATATTACGTCTCTGAAAATAATGGTCTTATATGAAATGCTATAAAGTATGGACTTTTTTCTCATTTATATAGATCTTTTTTGTTTTTTAAAAATAGCTTTTATGTATTTACTTAATGTTTTAATTAGTCGCATACTATCTCTACATTTGTTTACTGTTTGCTAAAACGATAAAAGTATATACCATATTTGATGTATTTTATATCGTTCATTTTAATCCAATATATCAAAAAGTAATTGCACATTAATTCCATGATTTTATAAATGATTTTTATAGATAAGACTCTAATAGTATGGAAATTAACACGTGATGAAGCCAATTATGGTATTCCGCAGAAACGTTTGTATGGTCACTCTCACTATATTAGTGATGTAGTTCTATCATCCGATGGAAATTATGCTCTGTCTGGTTCATGGGACAAAACTCTTCGTCTATGGGATTTGGCTGCAGGACGTACCACAAGAAGATTTGAAGATCATACCAAGGTGTGACATCTTCCTTCTGATCTACAGTCGCCATTCTTCATGAAATATACGGAAGCTTTTTTTTTTCACTTTTTTTTTTGAATGCCATGGGCAGAAGATAAAACTACGTGAGTGATGGGAAATATACGGAAGCTTTTTTTTATATATTTTTTTTTATCTTTAATAAATAGAAGAGGTGGGCAAATAAGTCTATGATATTGTAAGTATTGATCGCATCTGGTATGTCACATGTTTTAAATAAATTAATTCATATTAACTTGCATTAAACAAATCGAATAACTATATGTTAACAGGATGTTTTAAGTGTTGCCTTCTCTGTGGATAATCGTCAAATTGTCTCTGGTTCGCGAGACAAGACAATTAAACTGTGGAACACCTTAGCAGAGTGCAAGTACACTATTCAAGAAGATGGGCATTCAGATTGGGTTAGCTGTGTGCGTTTTTCTCCAAATCATTCAAATCCTATCATTGTTTCTGCAGGTTGGGATAAATTAGTTAAGGTATGTTTATTACTTTATGAAGACATCTTTTTTTTATAATGATAATATGATGAATACTTTTATCTAACATGATATTTGTGATTGTTTGCGGATATGGGACTGATTTTCAAATTTATAGAATATTGACTAAAATTTGTAGTTACTTTTATTTTAAATTGCAAAATATTTTGTAGGTATGGAATTTGACCAACTGTAAACTAAAGATCAACCACAGTGGGCACACTGGATATCTCAATACAGTTACAGTATCTCCTGATGGTTCGCTTTGTGCTTCTGGTGGCAAGGTACATATCAGAAATACTTCTGTTATTTACAAACAAATGAACCAAATACAAATAATTAACAAATTTTTGTTCGAATTTAGGATTGCAAAGCTATGTTGTGGGATTTAAATGATGGAAAACATCTGCATACCCTAGACCATAATGATATCATAACAGCTTTGTGCTTTAGTCCTAATCGCTACTGGCTGTGTGCTGCATTTGGACCATGGATCAAGATATGGGATCTTGAAACCAAAGAAATGGTTGAAGAATTAAAACCTGAAGTAGTGTCTGCAACAAGTAAAGCAGAACCACCTCATTGTTTATCTTTAGCGTGGTCTACTGATGGACAAACACTGTTTGCTGGGTATTCTGACAATACTATTCGTGTTTGGCAGGTTTCTGTATCTAGCCATTAAGTACTTTGTATAAAAGTGAAATAATAAAAAAAAAAAGAAAAGAGTGAAATTGTATTTATTTATTTATTTACATAAAGTTTTTTACTATATAATTAGATCTATTTGTTTTCATTATTTTCAGACTTTTTAATCTTTTCTTCAAATTTTTCGAATTCTTTCTTAGCTATTTGATCAGTTTCGTCTTCTACTTGCATTACTCCAAGAACTTCTGGGATGTAAAATTGCATCATGTTTTGGACTCCATTCCTTAAAGTAACCACAGAACTTGGACAACTTGTACAAGAACCTTGCATTTTTAATTTTACTATACCTTCCTCAAAACCCTAGAATTAGATGTATGCAAAAATAAATTAATATAAATGTATTGGTTTAATAACTGATTTCGACATAATAAACATACCATGAATACAATATCACCCCCATCTTCCTGTACTGTTGGTCGTATGCGCGTGTCTAATAATTCTTTTATCATTTGCACTATTTCACTGTCATCATCACTGTCTGTAAAAGATAAAAAATGATTGTAATGTAATATAAATGCATCTGCAAAGGAAAATTTGGTTTCTAAATTTACAGATGTACGAAATATTTAATATCTAATAATTGTATATTTAGTTATACTATATAAAAAAAAAATGTACAAAAATTAGGCAAATAGAAAGAACTTAACGAGTAACTGTTGCAGGCTGGTCATCATTTAAAACAGGTAAACCGGATGCAAAAAAATCCATAATAACTGCAAATATTTCTGGTTTCAATAATTTCCATTCAACATCTTCATCTATTTTTGTTACTGTAATAAAGTCAGGTCCAAAAAATACAGACTTAACACCTTCAATACGGAATAACATTTTTGCAAGAGGTGAACAGGATGCATCAGAAACATTAGGAAAATCCTTAGTTTGACCTGGTTGAAGCACTTCAACACCAGGTATAAACTTTAAACTATTGGGGTTTGGTGTATCTTGTGTTTGAATAAACATTTGACGTTTTTGTATGACATTAAAGTTTGGTATGGAAGTAGACAAACATGGTCTTTGCAAGTGCTTATTATAATTTGTATACATACGTAAGGTGCAATCGTTTATCTTTCTGTAATATAATAATATTACAATTAGAATTTGTATAAAATAAACGCATTTATATTTACTTGGTTATATTTTATATAGAGTTACATCAAATTTTATCAGCTTACTTTGAACATTGAAATGTTACACAGTATCTACATGTTAAACGTCGAGTTATGCATAACATATTTGTCAAAACTTTATCCATCATTCCTTTATTATTTTTTGCTTGCGAAATTATGGATCAATTTAACTTGAAAGTTATATATGCAATAATTGTAAATATATCATTATGCAGGATCATTCGAGGAAGTTCTAACCCTGAAATAAGCAGCTAGCGAAAATAGCAACAATACCTCAACAAATGTAACTAATTAAAACCATAGATGTATTATATGTAGAAAGTGTTTTTAATCCAAGATAATGTTTAGAGTGAACATTTATGTTCCTTTACTTGCTTATTTTATACGCAACATAAGGATCTTTTTTTTTCCTCTAGTTGTTAGACAGAGATAGAATAATAAACGTCAGAGACAAAGAGTAGGCTATTCTTTTCCCGCGAAATTTAAACACAAGATAGATTGTAGGAGACAAAAGTGATAAAGTTGTTGCTGAACTTGTGCTTAATAAAGCTTTTGTGTTATGGTGGGTAGTGGGAAACGCTTCCCCTCGAATGCCATTTTCCTCAAAGAAGTCAGATTTATATGTACTTGGTATTTTCCTAATTCATAGTGCAACATGCATTACGTATTCGTCCTTTCATATCTTTTGACGTCGTAGAGACTTTTTATAAGCAGTAAATTTTAAAGCTCTCCACGAAAAGTAATTTACTAATGATAAGTTAGACGACCACGTTGACCAGGGAATGCTTGCACCACAGCCTATTAAAAATATATATTAATATAAAAAAATACTATAATCTTAGAAAAACTGTTAAAATGATCTTCACCATCAAATGCAAGCCTTATAACAATCGGGGGCCCCAGTTGTGTTCTTACAGAGTTCCTGGGGCCCCAATGCGTTGTGGAAGAACCACCGTGGGGGTTTTAGTGGGTAAAAATCCTACATAACCCCGCGCCCTCCCGCAGGGGCGCGAGGTATTTTTGGAAGATTTCACCCACGTTAAAAAAAAAGCCTTATAACAATGTCCATGCTATTGTCATTTTTCCTTTCTTTTAATAATAGCGGGAACAATTTAAGTGTTCAAATTAAAATTAATACCTTATATATTATGTACTGATATTTGTAAGGAAAGCAGTTTTATAGATAAATTTAAGTAGAGTAAATTTTTAATTTTAGAGATTGTAATTTTACCATAAAAATATTTTTGTTTGCTTTTTTTGTTTTACATGCAATCTTGCATTTAAGAACAATAAATTTTTTTCAAATCTTTGCTTTTAAATGATGACAAATCATTGTACGACGAGTCGTTATTCGTTCTGCGCATCTTAGCTCTAATTGGTTCGACCATACTTTAAAACGAATTTGTGCGTTTGCAATGTTTGTGACATCAAGTCTATATACTACGTGATCTTTTATTTAGTATACTTTTTACATCATCAGTTCTTTTCTCTGTTTACATATTTTTGTCTACCATGTATATGACTAATGGATTAAGGAAAATAAATCAACCAATCAATTCATTGTCTAGGTCTAGGTCATAAAGGTCTATGGTCTGGACAGTATTTTTCCACGGTGTACAAAGTACGGAGTGAATGCGCAAACGTCAAAGTTTTTAAATGTTCAAATACGTTTAAATTTTTAATGAACGACAAGTAAATAGGACGTAACTTTTTTAAAGTTTGTTTATTTACTATAATTTTATTGAATTTTTAGCGGAACATGAACAGCTGTGGTCAAATTCTTTACAACAAGGTTCGAAATTTGCATTCGGACCTTTCTAGCATTGTAACACCAGAAATATTAGAACAAGTATACAATGAAAATTTTGTACATCCGTTTCTGAAATGGTTCTGTGAAAATGTATATCACTTCAATATTGTTTCAAACGAGAATATTCAACTGTAAGGAATTTTTATCATTAATTACCTACTTTATAGTTTATTTCCGAAAATAGCGAGATTTTTATTATACTGATAATGTTTTTTAAACGTTTTATAATTATTTTAATATTTCCAAGATTTTTAATAATTTTCAGTGAATTTCTAGATTAATTTCTAGATTAATTAATCACTCACCGATTTTACTAATTGTGAAATATGTTGTAGAATTCGCTATTCTGAACAACTTAGTTTTGAGATATTAGCAAGAAAATGACCTGAACAATACAACGAATGTTATTTATAATTAGCCATTTTCCCAGTTTTTAGTTTTTAAAATATATTGAAAAACATTATTAACAATTAATGCATTGTGCCCTCCTCACTTTCATCCTCTTTTAATCATATTTAATAACAATTTATATCATTTTATTCGAGTTCATCCACAAAACAACTTGGTGTTGAAAGAAACTGAATAACTTATTATAAATTCATAAAATTATCTTTAAAATTAGAAATTGCGATTTTTATTAAAAACCAATTTTTTTTTTTTAAATATGAGTATTCCAAAATATATTTTACAGATTTGTATTTAGCACATAAAACAACTATGATTGAGGGTTACAAAACTAAAATTATTAACAATTCTTTAAGTATACGATTTTCATGACCGCTGCTGTACATAGACATTGAGAGTAAGCGATGGTTTCATACAAACCAGAAGAATTCGACAGTTTCGTTAGAAGAAAATGATTTTCAAAATGTTGAATTTTATAATATAATTCAAAACAATTAAAATCGATAATGGGAGGGTTATTCTATAAATTCATCAAATTTTTTTATTAATTTAAGATAAATACAATTTATTTGATTTATTTAGTTTCATGTATTTTTATTTACATTTTAGAAAAAATAGACTACAAGAAACAAACGAATGGTTGGAAGGTACTGAGTTAGATAATGCGTTAAAGGAAGTTACTACAAGTTGTCCTGATTTATTAAAAACTACTTCTTTCGATACTGTAGATATAGATGGGTTATTTACAGAACTTGAAATAGTTAATAATTTGTACAAGGAAGATGAAAGTTATATTTATACATTGCAAAATGGAATTGAGAATTTAAAGTAACTTCATTACTGTACATATATACATATATTTTTATTTAAATATATCCAATGTTGTTATACACGAATAAAATGTTATTGTAGAAATTTGGAGTTCAGATTAGATGAGGATCTGGAAAATGAAGAATCTCTTTTAGATAAAGAATGTATTGAAGTACATAAGGCATATAAAGAATGTTCTGCAATTGTGCAAAAATTCGATGAAAATAATCATAAATTCTTTAAAGAAGTTGAATGTCTGTTAAATGTATATACAGATGCTGCTGAAAATGTAAGTAACTTTAATTGATTTTCCCTTATTTATACTAATATTAATATTATATTTTTAGAAAGGAGCATTGTTGCTATGGACTCAGATGCCATTAAAGCTTTTTATTAAGAAAATAGAATTATATAATCATTATTTAAATGTTTACATAGAACAGCAGTTTAAAGATGTACACGAAGAAAAAGAAACAACTGACTCCAATTATGTTTCTTTAATTAATAACAGCAAACAAAAATTTATAGATAATGAAAGGTTGCTGGAACTATTAGTTTGCAAAAAAAGGTAATTTAATTATTTATAGTTATTATTAAATACTTACTATATTCATCCATTTAATTGAGTAAAGTATACTTCATTTTGTAGCTTAACTAATGCAAAAGTAAAAGAAATTTTAGCTAAAGTACAGGAAGATTCATACATTGCAATGTTAAATCACGTACAAAAGATATACAATTTGGGAAATTTAAAAGTACCAAGTCATTATGAATTGAGGTATGTACAACTTGTTTAAATATAAATTATTCCTGGAAATACATGAAATAAATGTTATTGTATATTAAAATTAGAACAGAAATTTCAAAATTAATTAAAAAGAGAGATTTCTTAGAAGAAAATGTTTCTGTGTTACAAGAGCATCAATTGACAGAAATTGTACAACAGTTTACAGAGCAAGAAATAACTAAACTATTAAAACAAAATGCTGATACAAGGCTTGAAGAAACAAAACTACAATTAGAAAAACATAAAAATTTACTATGTCTTGCACGAGAACATGGTCATGTTTACACAGATTTATTATGCATGTTAATGCAAATGCAATTTCACCGTTTGAAAAATGTCTCAGAGTTTGTAATTGATGCCTACCATTATTTAAAAACCGAATATAAATTGTCATCTACAAGAATTGTGCGTAATAAAAATACACTCCACAAATTATTATGTTTTGTAATTGAAATTTATTTATTTCTATATACATAGGAAAGTATGCAGCAACAACAAAGTGACTATTCTAAAACTATGACATCATCTCCAGAGGAACATAATTCATTTAATCAATTTTTTGTTTCGATGATATGTAATGGTGACACCACATGTCCACTAAATTTTTCATTACATAGATATAACGAAGTCATAGATAAAAATAAAAAGAAAAAACAATTAATTCTAAAACATTATTTAAATTCTAAGGTTTACAAATTGGAAGCATTGTAAGTGTTATTTAATTGAAAGTAAAATTCAGTGTCACTGAATAGTATGTTAAAGTATTATATTAAAATACTAACATTTAGGGAAAATGAAGCAATTCTACAGTACATACATGAAGTTCAAAAGGGATGTACATATACGTTTAAACCAATTTCTTATGAAATTGAATCTTGTTACAGTGAAGCATCTGACAATTTAGAAAAGATACAAGCCGATGTAATAAAAATAAGAAATCAAATGAAAGAACGATTGGTAAAGTAGAAAATTTTATTGACATATGTATGTATATATTTTAATAAATACTTTTTCTTATGTAATTAAGACATTTTGTTACAGAAAGCTGATGTAAGTTTTATACGAGAAAGAAGTATTCTGTGGCAACGATTTTTAATTGATCCAGGTACATTAAAGAAAATATATAAAGAAATGAAAGAAACTGCTAATAAATCATGTTTTGCAAAGATTTAAAAATAAATGAATATGGATATAATTTAAAAATAATTAAGAATAAAATATTACACTATTATTTAATAAAATAGTAATATAAATATTGATACAGAAGAATGTAATATCTATTAAATAAAATTTGATTAAAAAAGAATATAAAAGTTTGTATCAATATATATTACGTTATAAGGTATAAAGATATATCGTTATTTATATAACGATATAGTAATATTTATAAAACATAATTCTTACACAATGACAAAAATTGAATTAAATAAATGCTACCGAGTATTTGAACTTTTAAATTTCAGGACTAGTAATTTTTTTTTTATCAATTTAATGTCGCATAAACTGTAATTGATTATACAAAATTCAATTGTTTTGCGATAAAAATTAAAATGTTACTAAAAAGAATAATTTAATAGATTTGTTACGCGCTTTGTGATTTTAAAACTTCACAACCACAAATGTATTATCTTAATCAAATTATTGGAAGATTTGACATGGTAATGATATAAGACTATAAATTTAGGTTAACTAATTTCAAGTTTATTAATGATGATTTGTTCTTTTAGAAATATTTTTAAAAAGTGAATAGCTACTTTGGAAGAGCTATGTATAGAATATAAAATATGTGAAAGAGTACAGTTTTTCCATTCTTTAATTCAGTTTTACCATAAACTTTTTTTTTGTACAGTCAATGCAAGAAAGGACAAACAATATATTTTTTATAATTTGGTTGAGCGGCCGAATTTTGTTGAGAAACTATAATGGTTAGTTTTTAAATGATGTACTTTAAAAAAGCTGCAATTGGTCACAACTGCAAAGAATATAATAGAAGTCATTTTTTATAACTTTTTCACTTAATAATAATTATAATAATAATTACAAACGTAATACGAAATACGTAAATATTCAGATTTATTACAATTATAAGCCAAAAACTGCAATTTTTATTACGACTTTTAATTGCATTTGTAACTCATAGTACGATTTCGTTCATTTTAACATACCCAAAGTGGTGTATCTACTAACAAACTAATTCATTCTGAAACCTGGTTTGATATACCATTTGTTTATCATAAAATATCCTACTGTATAACTTGAATTTATAAGAGATACTTTATAAATTATCATTACAGAATCTCACAATAAACTTGTAAAAAGTGACCATTATTATTTTCTTCACGATACTGGTTAATTAATATTTGTTAAAAAAAAGCTTAACTGTTTAGTCTAATTTAAAAAAAGATTCTTCTATTTTAAGTAGTGTATGAATATTTTAATCATTGACAGTATATAGGATTTAAAAATGTAGAATATTTTGAAAGACAGTTGCTTCAAATTGATACAGTAAATCTAAAGAACACTTCAGACAATTAATATACAGAACTCTCGCATTTAATAATATATTGTCAATACAGTATTGTTAATATTTTACTATTATCACTAGATGTTGATTCCAACCAATTCGTGAGCAGTGTTCGGCCCTTGCCTAAGTTCAACGAATCTCTGTACCTAACATATAAATATTATACACCATTTTGTAAGCTTCAATAATAACCCCTAGAAAAGAAGAGAGATAAAATGCAGTTTCAAACATTTGCTTATAACTTTCATTCATTAATACAGTAATCATATTGTATACGCAAAAATGTCCTTTACAATATAAGCAAAAATGTTATTCCCACCACTGAGGGGAAGACCCCTCGAGATGCCCGAAGTTCGCTCGCTGAGAAATGTAACGTGATCCGGGTTCAGGTATATTCGTGAGACAGTACCAATGCATGTATAAAACATTTGTATTTTTTATTTTTTCGTTATCAAACTTTTACCAATAAATTTTTCGCATTTTTCTAATTAAAATGAGACCAAACACGACGTAATTCGAGTTATATTTACTTGCAATATCTTATTGGAGTAAAGTTATCGATGTACGCGTAACATTTGAAATTACAAATAAATATGTCCCGAATTACGTCGCGTTTGGTCTCATTTTAATCAGGAAAATGTCACAAATATGTTGGTAAAAGTTTTATAAAAAAAAATCATAAACAAAAAAGTTTTATTCTTGCATTAGAATTGTCCCACCGATATGTTACTGTTTGTTTACGTTCGGTCTCCTTCGCTCGAAATGTATGTAGTATCTTTACGATGTACGCAAACAGCGATCGTGTTATTTTTCTTTCTATCCTTTTCTACGTTCGGCAAAACATCAATCAATGTAGGATCTGTACGATATACGCAAAACTTCAGACCCGAAAGATTTGCTTATATACATAGAATGATTACTGTACTCCTTCTTCTATCTGTGCATTATTATTTATCACTAACATCTGTATAAAATGAGATACAAGAAACTTCTCCCACTTTAATTATTTAGTAATGGCAGTTTATATTTTTCAAAGTCGAAATGTTGTATGATTCTGTGAATTTTCTACTGTTTTTTAGTTGTATCGTAAGACCTCGATATAAGTGAAAATGAGCTACACGATATAAATGAAAAAAATATTTCCATCATTGGGGGTAGACTCCTCGAGACGTGAGGAAGTTCGTTGGCTGAGAAATGTAATGTGATCCGGATTGAGATATGCGTGAGATAATACCAAAGCAAAGATAGCACTTTTTTATTTATTTTTGTTTTACAATGAAACTTTTACCAATAGATTTTAGGCATTTTTCTGATTAAAATAATTTAATCAAACATAAGTGGCGGTCCGTAAAGATAAAAAATCTGTTGTATTATTTATAATGGTAATGCATTACTAATTTTTTTTTTAATTTCAATCCTTTTTTATACAACTTTCCCCAACATATTTATGATATTTTAAACACGATGTAATTCGAAACATATTTACTTGTAATAATTTATTAGAGCAAAGTCCTTGATATAAGTAAAATGCTTATAATTAAAAGTAAATATGTATGTTCCGAAATACATCGTGTTTTGTCTCATTTTAATTAGTATTATCCTTGTACATATTAAGATTGTCCCACCAATATGTTATTGCTTGTTTTTACTTGGTCGTTCGGTTGCTTTCTTCGTACGTTGTCCTTGTCATCTGGCAAACTTCAATGTAGAAACTGTACGAAATCAGCGACAATTTGGTCCCAAATAATTCGATTTTCGAATGGTCGTTGAAAATAAACAAGTGGCGATACTAGGTAAACATTACTGTGATAATCTTATAGTTAAAAAAAAGATCACAATAGTATTACTGAAACGATTAAACGCATGATATGTGTCTATAGCAACGGATTTTACATAAAGGTTTCTAGTCTGTAGTAAAACTTGCTTCCGCAATTTTATTTATATTTTTATTATTCTTTACATTTATAGTTATAGTTGTACTTTATTTTTGTTATATATTTTATTGTTCTCTCAAACTCAGGTGAGATGTGTTTTTAAACAATTTGTTGGATATCGCTTTAGGTTAATCAATATTTTTATTTCTTTAGATTAGTCAATATCTTTATCACTATAGAATAGTCAATATTTTTATGTTCCAAACTATATCTAAATCCCGTCATCTTTCCGTACACAATTAGTCACACGGCCCTTACTCACTCACTGAATAATACGTCTGATTGCTTGATATCCGACAATCTCTATTGGTCCTTCTCTTCATTCCCACTACCTCCAAAACCAAAACCCAAATCCTTAAAAGAACCTCCGAAGCTCTCCGGAAGAGCTTTTAGCATTACCATCATCATACTTGAAATTAGTCAGAAGTTGAATTGTAGCGAGAGTCTGGATCCTAAGTGCTTATTGTAAAAGGGAAACTGATTAATAAATCGAAATCTAACAAATTTGCTAAACAGAAAAGAAGAATTAGATTCTAATATAAAAAATACTGATTTAGATATTATCAATTTTATATTCGTAGAATCAACTGAAAATGTATTATTGCAGATAATTTACGTGCTACTATTGCCATCATGTTTTAAAATATCTTGTTTTAAATCTAAGCGTTTGAGGAAATCAATTTTACATAATAGTTTGTTTCAGTGGAAATACCACGATGTATACTGTCTCAAAACTTATATGTACATATATCGTCAGCAATATCGAATGTATAGGTACGAATGAGGAAATAAAACTATGACCATGTGATTATATAAATCAATGTTTTAAACATTATGTAATATATGTATATACATATATACTTTTTTTTATTGTCTCAAATATCCGCAATGTACGTAAACTAGGATTAGCATCGATAAAAAATGTTTCATAATATGAAAGAAGCAGTTCGTGTAATACAATTTCTATAAATATTATTTTACACTAAACCTACCAATGTATAATGCACACTTAATTTGAAATTAAAAATAAAGTAGAAAAACAAATAAAGAAGCAATAAAACATATATTAATTAATTCTTTATCTTAATAAAAATCAACATAGATTTCAAGGAAAACATCTTAAAATATTTTTTTATTAAGAAACTTAATTTAAAATAAGAAACGTGTGAACCGGTTATTTTACTAGTTTCATAGCTTTAGTGTTAAAACACCCATAGTATTAGTACTACATATACATATGTATAATATGTACGTATTTATTAAAGCGATTGTTACAAGTTTTGTAATTACTAAATTGAGCTTATAAATTTTATGTACTAACCTCAATCGTGTAATACAGCAATAAACAATTAATTATTGGAATAAAACATTAATTGTACGAATAAAAAATATTTAATTTAAAAGGTATCATTTTATGGTTACTCTATACGTATACATTTTATTTTTGTAATCTTAACATTAATTTTTCATATAATATGAGAAATAATTTTTCGTTGTCTTATACAAAAATATAAATTGTTAAATAAATTATTTAAATTTCCAATTTAATAATCATTTTTTAATTAATTATCATTTTCTATAAAATGCGTAGAAATCCGCAGTCATTGAAATCACTGCAAAATAGCAGTTACAGTATACAGAGTGATAGGTCTTAAAACTATTTCACACTTAATATTATTTCACACCAACTGCTAGGAGGTTATACCGAATTTTTTTAACTTTTTTTGAGTGGTACATTCTTTCACACTGACCAAATTTGCGAAACAGTTTGCAGAAAATTAAGGTATAACGTTAAAAAGTCAATAAATTGTTTATTTTTCAAGTTGAAATATTTAAGAATTTTGTTATTTTATAACATTGTACACGTACGTTTTTATAAGAAATATTACGAAAAATCGGTCAATCCATAAAACAAGTACCTATACAGTTATATTCCAATACCGCATTTTATGTCCTTAATTTTAGTTAAACAAATTGTATAAACGCAACGATTCTGTACAATATTCCTCCTGTAGTATTACCAGGGATTGTAATCGTAATGCGAACCTAATTCGGCTTTTGGCTATAAAGAGAAACCAGGTAACCTGGGTTGCACATAAGCTCGGTAAGTCGGTAACTCGTGCCATGAACAACTACATAAAAAACCGGGTAACCCGTTCAGGAGTGGGTTATAAGTACATCTTGCAATTAGCAATTTATAATGTTATAAAAAATAGCAACAAATATAATATACTACAAAAGACGCGTTATTTAGTTAAGGAGCTTCGCAATTCTTCTTATTTAATTGTTTTAAAAATAATGAAACTAAAGAAACCTATTTTGGATTGTCCCACTACATATATGGAATTCGACTTTCAACATATGTATATAGGTTATTATAATTAAAAATAATTTCTGTCGAAACAAGTGAATTGACTTTCATGGAGGAAGGTAGACAATTGTGTGAGAAATAATTTAAACGTGCTAAAATTGCCACGAAACACATGTAATATGAACGACTGAAAATGTGCGATTTTTTTTAATTCAGTTACAATGCAATTTAAATACAGAATAAAACACATAACATTAGCTCCTTAATAATAAATAATTATTACTATTGCTTTATCTAGATCCTAATATAAAAATTTATTATTAAATAATGAAAAAAAGAAAGCTATGAATAACACTATAAAAGTTTGGAAACATTACAAAAAATTAATTTAATAAGAATGCCAGAAGTTATTTCTGCATCCCATGAAACAGGTTCTCTAAGCAAACTTAATAATACAGACCAACTTTTATTGTGAAAAGATAAAGCTATTAAAAAGAAATAGCATAATATATCAGTATTCAATATAAAATCGGCCTTGAATACATTTTTATAAATATGTACTACGTATAGATCATCATAAACATCTGTTACCATATTGGAAACAAGGAAAGATCTTTTTTCACGAATTACATAAAATCACAAAAGCTGTAAATGCTATCCTAGCAACACAAGTTTCGATAATAAGTTTATTTTCTGCACTAAAATATTAAACATACAGAGATTCAGATAGAATCACGAAATTTTTGATTATGCAATGATCGTAAGAACAAATATATGTGTAAACTGATAAAAAGTGTGAATGAAATAAAAATTGATGTATGGATGTATGTATAGTACGCTTTGTATCACATTTTACATGTCATTTGTTACCCAATTCTTTATACCTAGTTCTATAGAATAATTTTGTTATTGTAATCACACTTCGGTTTTTCGTCCAGTTTAGAGGTGAGTTACAATCTTTGGTCAAAAATACTTGAATAATTACTACTATTACAATAAAAAACATTATTTATAATTAACAATTTGTATCTCTTGCTAGTTGTCTTTTTTTAAAAGACTAGAGGTACTGACAGAAATGACTTCAATGCATAGAAATTCACGAGAAACTAAAATTAAATATTAAAAATTATATAATTAAAAATTAAATATTATAAATTATATTGTTCTATCGAACAATACTGTTTTTACATTTAGAAACTTAGTTTCGTAACACTCAAATTATATTTACAATACAAAAAAAAAATACTATTTCACGAAGGAAATATTGATATACTACAGAATTATTTATATAACAAATTTCTGTTTTTATTTATTCAGGTATCCTATATCAAAACTGGAAATCAATTATATAATGATTTATTTAACGAGAAATATAAAGAAATAAGTTATTTTTACAAATTATTTCTAACGCGCTAAGAACACAGGATACTGCAGATTCCTTTATTGTAACCATGGTTTACCTGATTTTTAATCAGGTTCAGACTTAGTTAAGAATCCTGTTTATTACTTTTATGTGCGACAGAAATCGAATTTTGTTAAATATTTTAGACAAAATGAGTAATTGTATTAATACCTATACAACGTCGCTCACACTTCTATTCGTACATCTGTATAAAATTATTTAACAAATTCGTAACATTTCTGATTTTGTAATTTTAAATAAGCAATTTTTACAAATTTTTATGTACTGAAAACGATCTGTAAACCACTTTCCGTTAAATCACTCATAGAGTTTGAGAAAATGAATTTTTTCAAAACAAATTATAAATTTTCAACTTTGAAGATGTTCAATGAGCTACAGTGACATATATTTAGTTTTTTTTTTTTTTAATATTTTACTATTCTATGGATTTGTTTGTATAAAATGATTTTGTATTTTTCGCTAATCAAGTGGAGTTTCGTTAGATACATATATGATTCAATACGATTTGATTATCATAACAAAAACAGTAGGTGAAAAAAAGTATCATACAATTTTCGAACACTCTATATATATTTTTTCTTTCTATTTAGTAAATAATGTTTACTTATTTCAAGTAGAGAAGATATATATTCATAATGCTTTTGTATTTAAAGTTATAACATAGATTTAAGTATTATCCGCAGATAAAAAATTTTCGAAATAGTTTGACCTTGATCTTAACACGTGTTGTCAAAGGCATTCTCCTAAGCAATTTCCAAAATGTTTTAATCGTTACTCTTTATTCTTTATGAGATTATTAATTATTAAAGGTAAGTAATTTTCCAACCGAATGTCTTAAAATTCGTTTTTTTGTATGTTACGAACAAAAAGGAATTATGTAATTAGAAATTACACAACGTATCCAAAATGCAATGAGTAAATTAAATTAAGACGATATAGTTACTTATTATGCACTGCATTAATAGTTATTACAAATATGTACTTTACAAGGACAGAATAATGAAAGATATGTCATTTAAAGTGAGTGCATTAACAAGCACATGAGTTACAAAGACATATTTAAATTTAGTTAAAATACGTACATATGTATATCACATTATTTACTACTTTTGGTAAATATCTATAACGTATATCTTGCGCCCTTTGATCAAACCTAATTTAATTCGTTGTTACAAAGGAAGTAGTAGATGTGGAAATTTCTTTCGAAACAGCAGAATGGACTACAATTCTAAATCTTATAAATCTGTATAAATCTTATCCGGATTTAAAATCATTCAGTTGCAAAACCGTTTTCTGCAATAAGATGTAGTATAAAATATCTGCCTGTAAATCTGACAATCATAAGTTGCAGTTTTCTACAACGAGGTACATAGATACACAGGTAACTACAAAATGTCGCATTGTAGCAATCACGTTACAGGAAAAACAGAAAATCCAGTTCGAGACTAAATAAATACAAAAATGTCTTTTTCGTCTGTTATAAATGAACAACATATTACAATTATACAGAAACATTTTATATACTTCGTAACAAAATTTGGAAAATCAAATTTGAAAATCAAAAAACAAATTAAATAATAAAATTAGAATCATAATTATTTATGAAGTGTATTAATTAATTCTCTTTGTTATTATTTAATGTTGTCGTATGTGTATATAAGAATTTCTATCAGCATATTATAATAGATATGTCACAACATGATTCGCCTCAGTTTCCACATTTTCTAAACCGCGTTATAATGAAACTGTGTTGTAGAAGTTTCATGTTAGAACAGGGTTACCTGTATAGACATTTTTTTCTTTTCTATTAATTTATGTCGTGAAAATAGATATGTTATACAATTTATATTATGCATCGTCCTATACAACTTTCAAAGTTGGAAATGCATTTATGAAGTAACATATGTATTATTCTAATTCTCTCTTGAACGATTGATTTTATATTTACGTATGCGCTTTAAAAATATTTTTCTGCGTAAATTTTGCATACCGAAAGTTTTGACGCAAGTGTTGAACATACTATATTACATTGTATATACTATATTTATATTACTATACGTACTTTCACTTTTGAAATTTATATAGGATAATATACATACATATAACAGTATATTTCGACGATAAAAACTGATAGAAAAAAATAAAAGGAAAGAATTTTCTTATGCTTTAATGGATACGAAGCAATCATCTTATACAACAAGCACAGCCACCTACTTGGAGAACATGCAACGTGACTAGATCCATATAATGTTTTAAATTAAAATATCTCAAAAACCAAGGCTTATTTTGCAGAAACCCATGAAGGTTTTATAATACAATATGCGCATAAAATTTTAATATAATATTATTTCAAAAGTGATTTACACAGCTGTCTTTTTTCCTGTTAAATTAAATTGAAAATAGAATAGTCTAATGCATTACAAGGACAGATTAGGTCAGACTATTTCTGCGTAGGAGTGCAGGAGAAGAGACAGAGGCTCTATGTTAAAGTTTTAAACAAACTATTTAATCAACAGTGATCAAATGTTACGACGTATTTTAACTTCATTACGAATTGGATGTCTCTTTGTGATGCATTTTTAATGATTCATATCCTTCTAAGGAATAACAAGAGATAACTAATATTTCTCGGAACTTAATTCAAAGAGTGTCCTTGGCAACATATATCAAGGTTAAAGCTGCCTTACCTAAAGTAAATATGTATTATACATTTAGCCAAGTTGTTTCATATGTACTAAAGTGAGCATTATAATAATAAAATTAGATGTATGCCATTATTATGTAAAAAATATAGAATAATGGTTACAGTATTTTCAATACTTTTAATAAAATCCACACTAAATTATTATTTATGAGTTTAAGTAAACTTAATTTTTTTAAATTAGTAAAACCTATCTAAATATCTTATTTCTATTATAGTTATAAAAATCTGAAAATACTGAAAACAATTCCAACTATTGTCTACTTTTTATTTAGAATGTATAATTTACAAAAATAATAATTCTATATTTGAACCTCAAATTCAATTAAAAGTTCATGTAAAGATCGTGCGACATACAAAGAATAAACATGTACAGGGCCGAATTAAGACCTTCAAAAGTTCTAACACTTAAAATATTTAGGTACCTCCATATAAGTACATCTAATTTAAAATATAAACTGTAAATTAAAATTTTATTTTTTAAAATATGTGTTTGGGACTAAAATTTTAGGGTATAGAAATGTTTGAATTTTTGAATTTTAAAATTATTAAATCATTAAAGTTTCAGGGTTTAGAATTTTAATACTTTAGAAGTTTAACATTTTGAAGACTTGTTCAAAAGACTTCAGTTATTGACTTGAGTTATTGGAATTTCAGAAGTTTGAGACTTTAGAGACTGTGGAAAATATAATCCGCGATAAATTTAATTGTGGAAAATTGATGTAATAACACCTTTTCCTTGATATCCTAAACACGTGTTTATTTTACTTAATAGTGAATTCAACTCTAAATATTATTTATTACATAAATATTATTTATTTGAATTTTAACTTAAAGATCGTCACATCACAGGAGGCCATTGATGCGAAGTGTAGAATATCCTTTTAGCCGTGATTCATACTACCGAAGATATATATACTCGTGACGAGTTGAAATTTATGCAGATAAACAAGTAGAGTTTACAGTAATGGTATTTCAGCGACTTGTTATTCCCATAACGGTAAAAACGTGACAGGTACAACAGAAGCATAGTAGTCGGAAGGAAGGGAAACCTGTACTCCTCGCTTACTTTCTTGAGGCCATGATTGGTAGTGTTCGTTAGTATTCGTCTAACTGTTGCATTGGATAGTTTAAGCACTTTGCGTTCGTTCATAGTTTCTTTTTGATAATCTTTAAAAGAATAGTACAAATTGTGATCGAATGTGACCAACACTACGTCTTTAAAGGCATCAAGGAAGGTAGGTTTTTTAGAATGGTGAATCACCGTTCACAATTATATTGTAAGATGGCACGATCTTTTAATTGACCATTGCCAATTTTATCATATAAAAATTGATAAATAATTTTTTAGATGATAATTTAGCGCATGAAAAAATGAAAGATTGTCGAACATCACCTCTTTTTCGTGTCTTAATGGTTACATGTGGTTAATAATTTCCTAGATCGTGAAAATCGGTACGAATCTGTAAATCGGGTTTCGGGGGCTTGTAGAATGTACAATATAAACCTCTGCCGTACTACTTTCTAATTAATAAGTAGATTCCGTTGACTAGGCTATTTGAAAAAATAAAGTTCCTTTTTTGTCAAAAAGAATATGTTTTATGTTGAATTTCCAGTTAATTGAAACTATATAATATACAGGCAGATTAAAACAATTAATATACATACAGATTATACAAATTAATAACATTTTTTTTAAGTATATCAAGTAGGTATAAATTAATATTTTACAAAATGATAAGCTCTAAATATTGTGAAAATTTAACTTCTTATATTATATGTCATTTGTTCCTGTTTTTTGCATAAATAATTAATATACATCAATGCAATTTTATAGTGTGTACAGTAACATACTGCTTGATATAATTATTTTCAAATCGATTAATTATTTATTGAATAACTGATCTTTAAATATGGTAAGTATACATACATATCTGATTTCTAAACATGATAAAGATAGAAAGATTTAATTAATATTTTAAATCATAAAATTATTTTATAAATTATAAGCAATTTATTTACTTAATACACTCATAAATTTATGATGCAAAATAATATCTATAAATTATAGAATGTACAAATTTTTCAGACAAGTTTATCTTTGTGACATATTATTACTTCAAAAGAGATTTACACACCTGTTCTTTCTTCTTGTTAAATTAAATTGAAAATAGAATAGTCCAATCCATTACAAGAACATTTATTAATGTTATAAGTTATAATTCAAGTAGTAATTTAATGGTGCTTAATTATTTATACTTAAAACATAAAAATTAATGTTTCTCTTCGTTAAACATTTTCATATTTCAAAATAAGTATGAAAATAAATTACTTGTGTTTCTGTAAGGAAGTACATCTGTAATTACCAAGGGAGGAGCCAGTTATATTTCAAAATATTGCTCATTTATGTATTATAGATATAATAGTTTTAAACTTACAGATTACTTATTTACTTTGTGTAAATATGTATTTATAAAAATTAAAATTTAAAAAAACAAAAATCATTAAATTAAAATTTGATTATTGTAGTCAAATTTTGATAATTACAACAATTTTCTTCAATTAAAAATGAGGTTAATTCATATGAATTTTACAGAAGTAACAAAAATGGATTGGCGGTGGTTCATTTTTTTTAATTACATGATGATAAGTGCAAATGCAGAATCGTAAGTATATCTTTATTTTATTGATTCCATTAATTTATTTCTTGAAACAGTAATTATTATTCAAATTAACAGTTAGTCAAATAATCTAATATTTAAATGTTTTAAAAGATTTTATAGTATAATAGCTCCTAAAGTGGTTCGACCTGATTCAGAATATCATGTAGCAGTGAGTACCACTGGTATATCACTAACATCGGAAATATATATTGAATTAAATGGATTACTTGATAATGGAAATGTATTCAATGTTTCTCAAATTACAAATGTGCAACCATATTCTACAAGAATTTTACAGTTTGATGTAAGTGCACTTAAATTTATGAACATTTTCCTAAAATAAAATTATATGTAATTATATACTTTCTTCACAATTTTAGGTTGGTGATATTACCCCTGGTAAATACCGATTAGTTGCACGTGGACTCTCAGGAATAGATTTTTCAGATTCAAAACCTGTCGAATATATACATAAAAGTTATTCTGTCTTTATTCAAACTGACAGAGCAATTTATAAGCCAGGAAATAAAGTTATGTTCAGGTGTATTTTATTGAATTCAAGATTAAGACCTACATTAGATAGACTAACAGACATTTATATTATGGTAAAATACTTTTAAACAAATGTCACATAGTAAATAAAAGAAATGATAAAAAGTACATTACTCTCCTATAGGATGGAAAGGGAAATAGAATCAAGCAGTGGATTCATCCATCTGTAACACATGGCATCTTTAATGGCGAAATTGAACTATCTGAGTCACCAGTTTTAGGTGTTTGGAAAATTATGACTAATATTGGTGATCAAACTTTTGAAAAGGAATTTGAAGTTGCTGAATATATTCTTCCTAATTTTGAAGTGACTATCAATGCTCCTAAACATGTTACATTTAAAGATTCAAAAATTACAGCAACAGTTTATGCTAAGTAAGTTAATTGCTATATTTTAATAAATCTATTTTATTTTTTAAACATAACGAAGATCGTTAATAATAATTAACTTTCTGTTTTATAATTGTGACAGTGATAATGATGTTATTTAATGCACAATTTATTATTTCAATATTCCCATAAAAAGTTTGATAAAAATTATTTATTTCAAAGTGCAAATCATTTAGGTATACTTATGGCAAACCAGTGAAAGGAGAAGCAACAATTACAGCACATCCAGATATTTTTTCTGGTGTTATTCAACCAATATATCAGCAGCCTGTGCGAAAAGTGCTTCCCATTGATGGAAAAGTGCTAGTCGATTTCGATATTCATTCTGAACTTAGGTAACTAATTTAATGATAAATTCTTAAATACTTATTAGAAAATGCTAAAAATTTAATTCTATTATATTTTTTACAGGTTAACTGATGATTTTGAAAGACCAGTTATGATTGATGTTACAGTAGAAGAATCTTTAACTGGTAGAACACAAAATACTTCTACTCAAATAATACTTCATAAACATAAATATAAAATGGAATTAATAAAAACGTCAGAATATTATAAACCGGGTTTAAAATATACAGCATTTGTACGTACATAAATGAAACGAAAATGAGTTTTTAGTAATGCAAATGTAACTTTGCAATTTCAATATAAAGGAAAATTATTTTAGGTAAAATTGACGTATCACGATGGAGCACCAGTACAAGATGATAAGAATCCTGTTTTAATAATGTATGGATACACTTACAATCAGTCTGCATACACCAATATTACTGGTATGTTAGATAAAAATGGAATGATACAACTAGATTTCTATCCACCAAAAACTAAGGATAACAGTTCATTTCCTTTAAATATTGAGGTAAATTATAATAAAGTATCATAGTAGTATCTAATAAATCTTTGTAATAAAAATGGTGCATTCTTACGTTGAAATTAAATTAATAAATAAAATGTTTAAAACAGGCACAATATTTAAATCTTCGAGAGTGGTTCCCTTCTACAAATCAAGCTGTGTCCTTAAGTAACGAATATATTCAAGCTATATTAAAAACTAGAAAACCCACGGTATGTCTTTTTTAAATCGATTTAGATATATTAAAAATAATAATCATTACATGTTTTCCTTTTTCTTAACAAGGTTAATCAAGAAGTGGAAATTGAAGTAAATTCTACAAGTCCATTGAAATATATTAGTTATGAAATATTTGGTCGTGGTGATATATTGGATGCAGGTTCTATTTATGTACAAAATAAATACACAACAGTTTTTACGTAAATATTTCACAAAGTTTAATAAATGCATTCTGTTTATTACTCACTCATTACAATTAAAATATATCGTAGGTTTGTAGCAACATATGTTATGGCTCCTACTGCACATGTGATTGTATATTATATAGGAAATGATGGAGAAATTATTGCAGACGCTTTAGATGTAGAACTTGAGGAAGTCCTCCAGAATTTTGTAAGTTTATTAGTAACAATTATAATTATTCTATTTACATATTAACATTATATTTCTCATTTAAGGTCGACGTTAAAGTTGCTCCTAAAGAAGTTGCACCAGGAGAAAATGTTAATTTAATTATTACTTCGAAACCAAATTCATACATTGGATTATTAGGTGTGGATCAAAGATCTATTTTACTGAAATCTGGCAATGATATTTCATATGTAAGGAATTTATAGATAATTTTCGTTAATTAAAATTTTATTTCAAATATAAATTCTTACAAAATACTTCATTTTATAGGAACAAGTATATAAAGAATTAAAATCGTACGATTTGGTACAAGATTCACCTTACGCAGATTCAATTTTTGATCGATTTTTGTGGAGTCCTGGATCAGCTACTGCAAACGACGTTTTCAAGGTAAATAAATTATACTCTATTTTCAAAGTTTCTTGATCATAAACAATTTATTCATTGTATTGTTTATTAGGAAAGTGGTGCTATAATTATAACAAATGGATACGTTCATGAAAATTTTCCAATTCGTAAGTAAACTCAAATAACTTTTTATACAACTTCTTAAGTTTACTACTAATAATAACTTACTCATCCCATATACATGATCTTTAAACATTTGTCTAATATCATAACATACTAGTCAACAATATTCGATTGATTTGTAATGTAGCATGAAAGGTTTATTCTTGAGTTTAGTATCATATATAATACTTACTATCATTTCTTTAGCTAATACCAGGTATTTATTATTAACAAGGCTTATATCTGTATAGTATACTACAGATCTGATTTAGAGTCGCCCGGCTTTACAACCGCTGTTGGAAGTTCAAGTTCCATTGCATTGCCATCAGAGAAGATGAAAATACGCAAGAATTTCCCTGAAACTTGGCTTTGGCAAACGCTTGATGCTGGGTAATGCAATTGAAAATTTTTACCTGCTGAGAACACTTTTTTTATAATTGAAACAACACTCGTTAATTTGTAATTCGTTATCTAAGTATTATAGTACTTAAATATTAGTTGTTTAAAAGCATACAATACATTTTACCGTTGTTAAGTTATTAACATTTATAAAGGTATATATGGTATTTAACAAATGATATGATGTTGTTTTATGGTGATGGTTTTATCATAACTAACGTTTCTTTTCTCATTCAACTTTTGAACCATATCTAATTATAATATGTCATTCTATTGCATCTTTTAAGATATAAAAATTATAGTCTTCTAATTAAAATTTAATAAAAAGTTAGATTTACCTTAGTAGAAGTTTTATGTTATTCTTTATTATTTCGTTTGTTGAGCTGATATAATACAACATATAGGCTTCGATTACAGGACAACCAGGAATATTGGAAGGTAGAATAACAGGCTCTTCTCACGGAGCATCTACACTTCGACCAGATCTTGGTCCGCCCGTTACGCACAAACTAGCAACACGACCACCATTGGCAGGTCCTTATGCCTTCTCTCGCATTCCACCTCCTGTTTGGAACAAGCCCCGTGTATTCCTAATGCATGACATCTTAAACACCTGGCTTTTTACAAACTTCTCTTCAGGGTATTTATTTCATATACTTTCAGTTTACAAAGCTTTACACACTTGCTTTATATATATATACAGAGGCATCATTATGAATTTTTGTAGGGTAGTGAGTGAGAAAAGAGTGGAAAGTGTAGCACTTCGGGTACTTATATAATCATGAAAAAATTAATTTTAATTCTTATACATTTAAAAAGAAATTATTTTAATTGAAAATTATCGTCAAAAATATTAAAAATAATTAAAGTAAAATTTTGTTTGTTTGTCATTTTTGGGGTCTAAAATTCTAGACGGATAAATATACGATGTTTGATCTGGACCATATCTGTAATGACGACTCTGTATATACATACTTTGACAAATCATATTTATGCAACATCGCTTTATTTTGTACAGATTACTTCTATGTACATTAAAACTCTGGGATATTCTGGGTATTTATGTATGACTGGCACATAGTCACTGTTAAAACATAACATATCGTATTTCTTGAATTATTAATTTTTCATATTACACACAAAAAGTTATTTAATTTTAATTAGGTGATTAAATATGTACAAAGAGTATATATTTTTAAGAATAATTTTATTCTTTGAATTTATTTATAGATTTGTTTTATCATACAACATAATGATGTTTGTTTTTATAAATCTTTAATTATGTTAGTAAAACAAATGTAAAATTTAACGTAAATTTACGTTAATTTTAAACTTTTATAAGCAGAATACAAATAAAACATAAACATGTAAATTAAAATTAGGTATGATGGACGAAATGAACTGAAAAGAAATGTACCTGATTCAATCACGTCATGGGTGCTAACTGCATTTTCTGTAAATGATGTTCATGGACTGGGTCTCATACAGGAACCACGAACGGTAATTACAAAATTAATAGATAAATTATTAACATAATTATTATTGTACAAAAAAATAACAAAAAAGTATATTTTTTTATAGTTAAAGGTTTTTAGACCATTTTTTGTAACAATGGATCTTCCTTATTCTGTAATTCGGGGAGAAATTGTTGCAATACAAATTGTGGTGTTTAATTACATGAACAAAGATGTAGTAGCTGAAGTACTGCTAACAAATGAAGGACAATTTGATTTTGCAGAAATTTCCAATGAAGTACATGATGTACCAAGTAAGATTTAGATAATTCAAAATATATTATAAGATTAATATAATAAATGATTAACAATTATCTTATAATATTTTAGAACTAGAATTGTATCGTAAAAAAAAAGTAACTGTAAAAGCTAATTCTGGTAGTAGTGTATCCTTTATGATTATTCCACGAGAACTGGGGTATATTTTGATTAAAACAACTGCAAATAGTATTTTGGCTGGTGACAGTGTTGAACGTAAATTGTTCGTTAAGGTAATCTCTTGTTTTCTATTATTTCTTTATTAATTATCAACTGAAAATAAGACATACTATTTTTTGTAAATACTGTAAATATATATATGCAGGCTGAAGGAGAAACGCAATACATTAATAAAGCTACATTCTTGGATCTTAGAAGTACAACCAGTACATCTACTAATTTAATGGTTGACATACCTAAAAATGCTGTATCAGGTTCAGAGCATGTTGAAATTTCTGCCGTAGGTAAGGATTTTTCATTATTCAGTTTTCTTATTAAAACAAATGAATTATTTACAATGTCAATAAATTAGGAAAATATAAAATTATTTTTGTTCAATTCATACAAACCAGTATATTGAATACAAATTATAAAAAAAAAATTGCAATTAATATATAACTACATTTTATCAGGTGATATTTTGGGTCCAAGTATTTTAAATTTGGCAAATTTAATCAAGTTGCCATCTGGTTGTGGAGAACAAAATATGTTAAATTTTGTTCCAAACATAATGATATTAAATTATCTTAAAGTAAGTGGTTATATAATATACATGTACAAGACAGTATGTATATACAGATCATCACAGAAAAAGACACTAAAAATTAATTTATAGAGTACGAATCAGTTGACACAAGCAGTACAAGGCAAAGCTTTGAGGTACATGGAAATAGGCTATCAAAGAGAGTTAACTTATAGACATAATGATGGGTCATTTAGTGCATTTGGCATGTCAGATAGTAATGGAAGCACGTGGTATGCTTAATATAAGTAATTAACTAGTTATATTCATAAATGTGATATTTCCTATTGTAATTTTGTTCTGTATTAGGCTTACTGCCTTTGTGGCAAAAGCTTTTAAACAGGCTGCTACGTACATTCCAGTTGAAACTAGAATAGTAGATGAAGCTTTACAATGGTTATCAAATAATCAAGCTCCAAACGGAAGCTTTCCCGAAGTGGGAAGGGTTAGTCATCGCGATATGCAAGGTGGAGCTGCAAAAGGTCTTGCATTAACAGCATTCACACTTATAGCTTTTCTTGAAAATGCAGTAAGTTCATTAAATTGTTTGAAAAAATAAACTGACTTTTTAACTAAATAGAAGTTTAGGTTCATTACAATTGACAAAAATATTATATTTATTATAGGATTCTAGTGGAAAATACAGAAATACAATAAATAAAGGCATTGATTACATTGTTCGTAATATAAACGAATTAGATGATGTATATGCTTTAAGTATATGTGCGTACGTTCTAAATTTAGCCAAACATCCATACGAAAATGCTGTATTTAATTTGTTAGAATCTAAAGCTATGGTGAAAGAAGACCTTAAATGGTGGAGTAAACCCATACCGCAAAATGATAAAAATCCATGGTATTCATTACCACGACCTGTGGATATTGAGATGACATCCTATGCTTTAATAACTTATGTACGACGTAATTTAATCACTGATTCTGTTCCTGTAATGAAATGGCTTATAAGGCAAAGAAATGCTGAAGGTGGTTTTGCATCTACGCAGGTAAGTGTTAAATAAATGTCAAGCTCATTTAACATTGTAAATATATTAATTAATTATTAATACATTTTCAGGATACTGTAATTGGAATACAAGCTTTAGCAAAATTAGGCGAACAATTGGCAACAAAGAATAATACTATCTCAATTACATTTACATATGAAGGAGGTGGACAAAGTCATATGAATATAAATCCTGATAATTCTATGATACTTCAAAAGCAAGTAGTAAGTTGCCAAATATCCTACGTTTTAAAATATTAGAAAATATTTCTAATATTTAATATTTTTTAGCTCCCTAGGAAAACACGATTAGTTAATGTAACAGCTACTGGAACTGGGTTTGCCTTGATTCAAGTTTCATTTCAGTACAATTTGAATGTAACTGGAGCATGGCCTCTCTTTACATTAGACCCTCAAGTGGATAAAAACTCAAATGTTAATCATTTACAACTTTCTATTTGTTCTGGGTATGTTATAATCAGTTAATTCAACATTTTGCAGGATATTATATTATGTCATAATATATTTTTCCAGATTTGTCCCAACTAAAGAAGCAAACGAAAGTAACATGGTTGTGATGGAAGTTAATTTACCATCTGGTTTTACTGTAGATAGAGATTCACTACCTAGTCTTGAAGTATCACAAAATGTAAAACGAGTTGAAACTAAAAATGGAGATACAGTAGTGATATTGTATTTTGATGAGGTGTGTATACAAGACATACATATACGTTATTTTCAATGAAATTACATTTTAGAATATGTATTACTGAATAATATATGTGTTCCAGATGAACAGACAAGAATACTGTCCTACAGTATCTGCTTTTAGAACACATAAAGTGGCGAAACAGAAGCCAGTGTCAGTTTCTATATATGACTATTATGATTCATGTGAGTTAGTTACTTATTATAAAAATTAATTTATATGTAACTTAAAGTTGGTATACTTTCGATACAAAAAATATGTGTGGAAAAGAATATTTGTTCCTTTAATATTTAGATATATTTTTAATCTGTTTAGCAAGAAGAGCAAGGGTATTTTACGAACCACGAAAGGCTACGCTTTGTGATATTTGTGAGGAAGAAGATTGCGAAGATTTGTGTGTTTCACAACCTGATAAACAGAAAGATTCTTCACAATCTGGTGCTTCTTATTTATATACATGTATATACTTACAGTCATTATTTGTTCTCTTTTATGTTACATATTTTGAGTACTTGTAATTATAGATTCTTATAAATTCTACATAGCTTTCTTATACAGTATAATAATAAAGTTTTGTATAAATGGCAGTTTATAACCAAAGTATATTGCATATAGAAATTAAACTCTTGACGTTAAAATATTTAAATCTATTTAATTAAATACTATTTAAACTTTAGATCAATTAATTCACAACCAACCGTAATTGATAATTCAAATTTTGTTTAATTCTGCCTTCAAATATAAGTAAATATATTGTATTTTAAAAGATTAAGCATTCATACATTTTTGTTATATACTGATATCTTTTATGTTATAATAAATATACCTTATTGTTATTAACAGTACGTTATTTATTTTCTTGCTTGACTAGCTGAAATTCTGCCTTAAATTCTCGGATTACGAAATTTCTAATGAAGATATAGGTCATCTTCGCTAAAAGTTTAACAAATAAAATAAATATGTATTTGTAAACATGAACAATGTCATTACATACAGGGTGTCCATGCCTAAGTGTGACAGCGCGATATTTCAAGAACTATTGATGACACGAAAAATTGTTTATATGGAAATTGCAGGATAAAATGGAATTTATGTTTTAGCGGAAACGAAATTTTTTTAATATTATTAATTAAATGATATGATACCGAAGTTTTGTTTTTTAAATGGAACTATATGTGTATACTCTTTTTCGATCACGCATAGTGCTTTGCAAGACGAATTTATCTATATATGTATATAATACGCTATGTCTGTCCGTTGCTACTTTCAATCTCAATAAGGGTAAAAGGTAGAAACTTGATATTTTGTACACATGTAGAACTCGCCGAGATAAAGTCATAGCCTTTTAAATTTTTCTGATTGGTAACCTATGACCTGAACAACAAGGTGTCATAGGTAACGCAGTAAGTGATTGAAAATATTTTCGCAAAATTTTTAAAATCGCAAAATTTTATAAGCGCGCGCATAGGTAACAATCTGAAAAGATTAATTGATAATGGGGATTATATCTTTAATAAAAAATTAATTATATTTAGAAAATATAACTCATATACTCATCATATTATATCGTTGGGTTGCTAGTTAAGATTAATGTATTCACCCGATTTTTATCAATTTTCAAGTTACAGCCGTTAGTAAGTCATAAAAACGGACTTAATGTTACGGAAAATGCCGCATGATTGATTCTGCCTTCCGAAACCGATAGCGGCGGTCTACTGTCAGAACAGCAGGTCCGAAGAGTAAGAAACCTGGAAAGTATTATCCATTACAGTCTAACAAGGGACATCACCTAATTGATACATGCCGATTTTTATGAAATTCCTACATGTTATAGAACTCGAAAAAATATTTGACACGCATTTTTTTTATTGGCGAATATCCACTTTAAAGTGGTGAAAGTAGTCCTTGAAGTTGGGGTGAAGAAGCTATTTTCGCAAGTATCTTGGAAACTGTTAAACCTAGACAAAAAACTCAAAATGTAAATTTTTCTGTTTTAGAAGGGCAATAATATGGCGTAAGTGGATTTTTGAAAAATTTGTTTGTTTAAAAAATATGTTGAAAATTAACATTATTTTTCACATTTTTTTAATAAAACGTTGCACTATTTTTATCAAATTTCACATACGTAAACTATGGGTCCAAAGAAAAAATACGGATAGATTGGAATTTTTAATTTTTCTTGTGGAAAACATATTACTATCGTTGGAATTATTCGTACATTTTATACTTTCCATTCGGCGCACGACTGGCTTCTATACATAATATTCTGGCAATTGTATTATATTACATTTTTTATACTAATTTATTTAAAAAAAGAACTTAAGGGTCCATGGGTGCCCTTATAAAACATGGTGCCCGAGTCAGTGTATTCTGTTTGTTCCGCGTTATGGACACGTACTGATGGCAGTAAATTGTACTTGTGTGAGGTGTAATATCTTCATAATAATTAATAGTACGTGCAATTAAAGGAGTTGCATCTGTTCATTAAGAACTGACTCACGTTTGTAAAAAATATAGTAACTCTAAAAAGAGTTAGTTTTACTAAAGGTCTGAAAAGAACTGGTTTTGCTGTAACTCTGAAAATATCACATTTTTTTATAATTACGAAAATTATGACTTTTATTTTGAAATGATCTTCTAAACTATTATAAATGGTAGTAAATGTAAAAACGGATATTTTTTCGGAAATAATTTCAATTTGATTGAAACTAAAGTCAACGAGATCATCAAAATGTTCCGATCTGCTACTGATGTAACCACACTGATGTAAACAGTTTTTTATACCTAGGTGCGGACGATTGATTATGAATTAAAGAGCGCATCTTGATAAGTAATTGTGTTTCGTGCGTGTAAATTAATTTGTGGGTACAAGGTTTGGTATTTTATGTGCGAAATTTTTCCATATTCTATAACCATATACAATCCAAAGTTTGTGTCAATCCAGTAGTGTCTTTTGCAATGCTTAAAACTGTCAGTTTTACTTGGTGGGATGATATTTCTTATCAAATTTTGATCGTATCCTGTCCACGAGTCCAGTAATAACATACTTTTTTCGGACGAATTTGGAAAAAATACTGTTTCTAACCATTGTTTGAAAAGATCTTCGTTCAATTTATCTGATGTCGATATTCCGATAACAACATCAGATGCCGTCACTGGCTTACCTCCATTTCAATTTTAAGATAGATATCCTAAACACACTTTTTACATTTACTACTATTTCTTAATAGTTCAGAATACCATTTCAAAACGGTAAAAAAAAACTTATTATAAAAAAATTATAAAAAAATAAGGTATTGCATAATCTAAATTTACCATAAAGTCATTACACTTTACGCACGTACAATTTACGCGTGTAACGGGTAAACACAAGATAACTACCCAGATGTGATGACTCCGAGTAATGACTACCATACTGGGTTCGTAGCAGATATACAAGATAACCACCCTGAATCATACTGTAACAAACCTTGTCCTGTTCAATATTTTCTAAAACAATAATTGACTCATAGACAACCTAGAAGTCGAACCCTCCCCTGAAAACATGTACATATATAAGCACCCTGAAAAGCCGTAATAAAGTCAGTATCGTAGAAAACGTTAAACACGTTGAATCTCTGTTCATTTTCCGAAATCTTATCCGTTTGGACTACGAGAGCCATTCGTGACTACGAGTTTCCCCGTAACATTTTGACGATCCTGCCAGGATACCGCAAGAGGACGATCTGAAAACTAGGAAGACCATCAGATCTACGGAACCTGTTGAAGACCGAGGGATAAGTCCGGAAGATCGTCACAACTGGTATCACGAACTGTTACGGATAGAACGTGGCGTTGCGAGGAACTATCAGAGCATGGAGTAATAGCCAAAAAACATACAGACTAGCGGATGGAATTAGAGGGGTTTTCGGGGGCGGCTGATCAAAAGCAGCAGGTATGGGAGCCATACCTCGAAGCCCTACGTGCACAGGGAAACCTGTGGCCGTATTCGTCGAACATCATGAGTGTTTCGGCATGAAGAACATCACCATAGCACCGGGGGTACGGAAACCGCCCGGGAGGGGTGATGCTTACCATAGCACCGAGAGCCACACTGCTCGGGAGAGGTAAGAACCCGGGCGGGGGCGAGCTGGCTCGCCCTGCGTCCGGTTGGCTGTCTGCGGGATCGTCGGCACCCGAAAACGATAACAAACGAGTAGTTTTCTAAGAAGTGTACACGTGCCCGGGGCACGTGGCACGCGACACGTGGCACATGCTCTGAGATTCCGAGTAAAGCGCAAATTAAATAAGTATTTGATGCGGCCGCTGTATTTCGGCGAACCTGGTGCGCACTTCGGCGAATAAGAAAGACATCCTTCGGCGACGTCTCCTGACGGGCATTCCCAGAAACCCGGGCAAAAGAGCGGACAGCTCCGTTTGACGGAGGATACCGGCAAGCGACCGGCAAGCGGCCAGCGAGCCGCCGGTGTCGGCACGCGGCATGGCGGCGCGGCAACTCGGCCGCAAAGGGAGGGCGGCACGGTAGCGTTCGGCGGTTCGGCCGCACAGGGATGGCGGCGTAACTAAGATCGGCGGAGGGCGCGCCGCCGGTTCCACGTGGAATCGGCGTGGTTGCTAGGCGACGTCGCAGGGGATGTCCAATATAAAATGCGGGAGGGCCTCGAGGCCCACACTTCTGTTTTTGATATTTCTTAGAGCACTTCTATTTTCGATCTATAATTTCGAACGCTTTCTGTATTTGCCGTTTAAGGACTTTGTTCCATCTCATTTATGAGTCGTCAATAACTTTGTTCGCGACGACTTCGGAAAATAAACAAGACAATTAGATAAAACATAATTCAGTCTAATCACTCAAAACCCACCGGAGTCCGACTCTCCGGATATTCGGGGAGTTTGACGCGATACACGAATGAAGGAAGACAAGGGTAAGCTGGAACACACTGGCTTTCACCAGATATCGGAATCCTCCTTCTCCTATAATTGATACCAGCGACGAGGAATCCTTTCCTATACCCAAAATGTCCACACCCCTTGAAGAAGCCATTCAGGCATTAAGTAGGACTATCCAGACTATCGCTAACCAGCAAGAAATGTTTAGCGAAAGTATCTGTGCATTACGGGCTGAGAATGAAAAAAGGAGAACGGAAAATCAAGCAATCCAGAAGATCCTGAAACCAATGCTCACAGACGACGATGCTACTACGGCTGCATCTGTTGTATATCGTCCTGAGGAAAAAAAAGATCAACCAGTGAGGCAACAGTTTCAACCGTTCCAACCAAGCACGTCTCGCCTACACACTGAAGTAACCGTGCCAGACAAAAAATGTGACCAACCTACGGAGCTCAGGTATGAGGGATTAAAATCTGCTAACGATCTGCTCGACACCATCAAACCGCTTAAGGGGCAAGACGATTCCGGTGTTGAGGATTTTATACGTATGGTCAAGCGCGCTAAATCACGATGTTTTGAACCTGATATTTTACTCGACAAAATTCTTGTTACGAAAATAACTGGACACGCGGAGAGAAATATTTGGCATTTGCAAATAACGTGTTACGACGAGTTTTTCGATGCATTAAGAACATATGTGTTTCCACCTGTCTCTTCGGATGCCGCGCGAGATAAAATGCATAACATTATACATACAGGGTAGAATTGAAAGCGTTATGAGTTATACTCTTCGCTTCAGGCAACAACTAATCGAATATAGGTACGCTATACAAAACGAACACACGCGGCCTACTACTAGGCAAATCGCCCTCAGTATCTGCGATAAAGAAGCGACTAAAACATATATCAAAAATTTACGGTACGAAATCGGAGTGTTAGTTTACCACAATAAGCCTAATAGCATCTCAGAAGCACAAGGCCATGCCTTAGAGGCTGAAATGTGGGAAAGGGATTCTAAAAATAAACGCGTCTCTTATAGACCTATAGTACAAAAGAATAGGGTACGAATAGAGCAAACAAATCCGAAACCAATGCGACAATTCGACAAACCACGCGAAATTTAAAATATAAAATGCAATCGTTGCGGAAAGGTAGGACATTATGCGAACCAGTGTCAAAATTTTCACATAATGCCTCAGTTAAAACCACCGCCGCGGGTAAATCGGATTTGCGACGAACAGGAAGGTTACAACTCAGAATCTCAAACGTTAACTCCCGATCAGGAAGACTGCGCTTCATTAGAATAAGGTTCAAAAATCAAATTATAGGGCATTTTCTTCTTGTTACCGGAGCCGGGTTAAATATAATAAAAGCGAAACATTGTAAATACCGGAAAATTGTAAGCGGAGGAAGGACGTTTCTGATGGGCAACGATAGACATCGTAGTAAAGGGGAAGTTACGTTAAAACTATTTGACAAATTTCTTTTCATGTAGTACCAGACGATTTTCCGCTATTAGAAGACGGTATAATTGGCCTCCCATTTTTCGAACAATATCAATACAACATCACAAACAACGAACTGACATTAGACGGACAAACTATACAACATGAGACAGAAATCTCTATTCCACCTAACGATACTTACACCACAAAAATTCCCATCAACGAACATTTTTATGTAGCACACATTTACAATCCTACCAACGAAACTCTTACATATCCAGTAAACGAGTTAAATCCCACCCTACCAGACCGAATCAGACTGTTAAAGGAGAGAATTAACCTTCAACATGTTGATCCAGAGTTAAGATCAAGTTTAGAAAAAATAATAGTTTCCTATAATGACGTGTTCGTTTTTGAAAATAAAGAATTGCCTTGTACTAACCTTACCAAACACGTAATCCAGCTAAAAACTCAAAAACCCATTAACATGAAATCGTATAGGCCACCCAAGATACACAGAGATGAGATTGACAGACAGATTGAACATATGTTAGAACGTGGTATTATAGAAAAATCAGATTCTCCTTATAATTCGCCTATCTAGATTGTACCTGAAAAACTGGACAATTCTGGCAAACGTATGTGGAGGCTAGTCATAGATTTTCGACATTTAAATCTGGAAATTGATCAGGACGCGTATCCTCTGACACCAATAGATGAAATTCTAGATCACCTAGGAAAATCAAAGTTTTTCTCCGTTTTAGACCTCAACTCAGTTTGGGAAAAACAGATATATTTGTAGGAATGGAAAGAAATGTCCAATTATATAATTAGGAATGGACGTTAGTTGTCAATGTCAACACAGATTTTGTTGAAAAACAATATATTAACGTCATGAAATTATTTGATACTACTCTAAAATATTATACAGTAGAGAACGAACCGAATTATGAAATCTCCATCCTCCGCAACCGATTAAACAAAGTAAAATTAACTACGAAGTAACTTTCATACACCTATCGGCCAGTAATAGATACATTGTTGTTCCGGAAAAACCACTCGATGTACAAATAGGATGTAAAAACATCAAAACAATTAAATTTATGGAACTCACCCTCGTATCTAGCGTAGATGACTGTACATTTGTAACGGGCAATAATCTGTTTAGAACCATGGGTAGCTCTAGAAACCTAACATTCGCTCGATATATAAAAATATTGTACACACTAATTTTACATCCGCACTGAACGACCTAAAAAATGTTATACCCGAACTACGCCTGCGAATAGACCATAAGACTGTAAACAATTATAATAATCAATTAAATAGTATGGAAGAACAACTTGAAAATTAGCCAATTATAGACGTACTAAATCCTGGAAGGAAACAGCAACAACAGTCACGCACTACCTTGGGTATATTTCCATGGCACTTATTGGACTCTGGCTATTGAAAAAGCTGGGAGTAGGCAGACTATTTCCCAATGGCATCTGCATCAATTCGTTTTGTCAAACCAACACGCAGAATCAATCAGCAACAAGGAAGGAACCATCAACGTCAATAGAACTACCTGCTATCAGGGAAATCAACATTCCCACCGTAGATCCCACAACACCATTAAAATTAAAAAAAAACGCGCAAGATTTGGAGGACCAAATCAAAAATAAGAAGGGGGGTGTGTAACGGGTAAACACAAGATAACTAACCAGATGTGATGACTCCGAGTGATGACTACCATACTGGGTCCGTAGCAGATATACAAGATAACCACCCTGAATCATACTGTAACAAACCTTGTCCTGTTCAATATTTTCTAAAACAATAATTGACTCATAGACAACCTAGAAGTCGAACCCTCCCCTGAAAACATGTACATATATAAACACCCTGAAAAGCCGTAATGAAGCCAGTATTGTACAAAACGTTAAACACGTCGAATCTTTGTTCATTTTCCGAAACCTTATCCGTCTGGACTACGAGAGCCATTCGTGACTACGAGTTTCCCCGTAACACGCGTTTAGGTCTTCCGTGCGTCGAATACTGCCAGCAGTACATGCCCATAACGCGGAACAAACGGAATACCTGACTCGGGCCCCATGTTTTATAGGGACACCTATGGACCCTTAAGTTCCTTTTTTAAATAAATTAGTATACAAAATGTAATATAATACAATCGCCAGAATAATATGTGTAGAAATCAGTCGTGCACCGAACGGAAGGTGTAAAATGTACGTAAATATAATTCCAACGATAGTAATATTTTTTCCATAAGAGAAATTAAAAATTTCAATTTATCCCTATTTTTTCTTTTGACCCATAGTTTACAAACGTGAGATTTGATCAAAATATTTTAACGTTTTATTAAAAAAGTTTGCAAAATAATGTTAATTTTTAACATATTTTGTAAACAAATAAATTTTTCAAAAATTCACTTACGCCATATTATTAGCCTTCTAAAACAGACAAATTTGCTTTTCGAATTTTTTATCTAGGCCTAATAGTTCCCGAGATATTTGCGAAAATAGCTTTTTCAACCCCAACTTTAAGGGTTATTTTCACCACTTCAAACTGGATATTCGCCGATAAAAAAAATACGTGTCAAATATTTTTTCAAGTTCTATAACATATAAAAATTTCATTAAAATCGGCGTGTACCAATTGGGTGATGTCCCTTGTAAGTGATATAAATGTGATCCGTTTGTTTGATCAACGGTTTGAAAATAATAAAATCGTAAAAGTTGTTAGGTTTTAGAAAACATAACTAACGGGACAGCTGTGCAATATAAAAGCAAAAAGAGTTTTATTAATTCAACTCATCATATGAACTATTTCAGCGTATCTGCAGAATGGCATTTTTTTGCAACAACGCACGGTAAGGGACCATGTGATAGTATTAAAGGGAGCTTTAAGAGACATAGCGACAAACTATTAAGTGATCGGTCAAATGTTGTTGTTATTCTTCAGACAAGGATAGAACATAACATGCTTTCTCATTCTAGAGAAACTAGTAAAGAAACTGGTAAAGAGAATACACTTACTCTTTAGAGACCAGTAAAGAGAATACATTTTTCATAATATATCAGAATCGCTAATATCAGAGTGAGAAAAAATTACATATTTTCTGTCCTCTTTCCAGTAAACTGTTCGATCAACCGTGAAAATTTGTCTTCTCGCTATCATGAACCACCGATTCGGCGGGCGACTTAAATAAAAAGAGAGGGATAACAAATTGTTTATTTCAAATCACAAAACAGTTGCTTATTTCGAGGCAATACTGTATGGTGTATGTGTACAGTGAGACGTGTTAGCACTAGAAATGGCGTGAACTGCTACTTTTGAATTACTCGTGATTCGATCACGTTCATTCCCAATCACGGTGATTATCACTTCTAATTGGTAGAGAGCATTTTTTTCATTTTTCACGAATTATGTTCTTAGACTATATACAATGTATTTATATTATAATATGGTCTAAAATACCACATTAATATAATTTCCTTATTAGGAGAAAGGAAAGGAAAAACTAAAAATAATAAATAAATTGTACGTATAAGTTTAATTTTTAGTTTTAGGAACGTTCATAAAATTCTTCACGAAAGCAAAGAGTAGGGATCGAACATGAGGCGACACTAGACAAGGAAACCCACCTAGAAAGAGACAGAGGACACAACCAATTTAAATGTCCAAATCAAATGAGTCGGGGGTGCGCATGTGCACTATACAAGTATGGCGGTCGAAAAAGAATAGTTTAAACCTGCACATTCACTAGTAATTTATTTGTAATAAACATATTGTCATATTTCTGTAACACATTCATCTGTAGTTTCTTATGATATATAGTTTTTTAATTTCTTATAAGTTATTTGTAATAATCATTCCTGTAATACATATTCTTTAAATATACTTTGCAGAGTAATAATTCTCGTACATTCATTTCTTTTTCAACTTTTCAACATTGCAAAAGTGTTGCAAATACCTCGAAAGGCAATATTAATAATATACAAAAAATTGACTGCAAATATATTTCAAATTATTAGAGGTTGACATGAAATTGGATTCATTTGATTTAAATTTCCCGCCCGTTTGTACAACCAATTTAAAGGGACAGCGTTTTCGAGAGATCAAACGTGCCGACAGAGATTGTCGCCTCTGGAATACTCTGTGCCGGAGGCCCGTGCAAGTAGGTAATCGCATTTTTGCGTTTCTTACTTTGCATGTACCAGAAATCATGAGAAAATATTACTTCTCGACTTTCCAAACTGCGATTGAACAGGTCCCATTTTTCTACATTTTTTGGAAATCAAATATTTGTCCTTATTTATTTGATCAAAACAACACAAGCTGAACAAGGATCGCCGGAGTTTCTCAATTTGCCGCAGAGGTCCCGAAAATCAGTCCTAAGTCCTAAGTTGTTTTGTCACTAGACCTAACCTGTAACACATGGAACAGAGTATATGTTCTCTTTCTGAATGGACCATAATAACAAAAATCCTACGACAGTGCATGTATAATTACTGTCTTCTTCTTCCAATAAAATAATTTCTTTTTGTCTTTTTTCAGGTTTTGATCAGTTGGGCGACAGCCAATCAAATATGCGAATATTGTTTCAAATAATTCCCTGGATGGTCACTAAACACTGAAACCAATTAGATAAAACTGACATGCGCAAGAACGAATGAAACCAGATTGGATAGCGAGTATGTTCTTTTGGCGAATAGAATTTGGAGTCAGAATTGGTTAGATTATACTCACAAAAACACGTGTATATAAAGTGATACTGTTTAAATTATATTTCAAACATTGGTTGTTTTATGTTGTTGAGGTATAAAAATGTTAATTGAACCAAAATTAACAAACACGTCAAAAGATTTTAGCAAATCACCTGAAAAACAAAATCTTGTAAGTATTCGATTTTAGAAAATAATTATTATTTCCTTTTTTTAACATTAGTAGTACATTAGTTCAATTAATGTTTTTTTTTACATTTTTTAGTTATTGCAGAGCTTAGGCACTCCACACATAGATTCTTTTAATTATATGCTAGAAGATGGTCTTTCTCAAGCTGTTCAAGATAATCCACTTGTTTACATTCATCTTCCAAATGAAAACAAAGTGGGTTTATGGATTGATGATGTTTCCATTCATCAACCTGTTGTTCCATCTGGTACAATTGGGGTAAAAAACCATAAAATTTATCCTACAGAATGTCGTCAGAGAGGATGTACTTATAAAGGAAAAATAACAGTTAAAGTGGGTTGGAATGTTAATGGTAAACTTCAAGAGACTCTTGAAAGAGATTTAGGAGAAATTCCAATTATGATTAAGGTATATAATATTATTACATATATTTGATAATTTATGTGTCTAATTTATATTTAATTATAGTCTAATAGATGTCATTTATACAAAATGAGTCCAAAGGAACTAATAGCACATGGAGAACATGAACAAGAATGGGGAGGATATTTTATAATTAAAGGGCTTGAAAGAATTATTAGAATGTTATTAATGACAAGAAGGAATTATCCTATAGCTATTAAAAGGTCAGGATGGAAAGCTCGTGGTATACAATTTAGTGATCTTGGATTACTTTTGAGAAGTGTGCGCGATGACAATACTGCAACTGTATGTATTATATAAGTTATATTTGTTATAAATTATATAAAATTGTCATTTAAGTGTATATGTTACAGAACAATACCTTGCACTATGTAACTGATGGTTCTGCAAAATTGATGTTCACGCATAGAAAAGTTTTATACTATGTTCCATTGATTTTAATGTTAAAATGTTTAATTGATGCTTCAGACATCTTTATTTATAATGCATTAACAGCTGGGTGTGAAGATGACCCTTATTACAAAGGTTGTATTTTGAATATGTTACGAGCAATACATGAACAAAATTTACATAGTCATGAAGACTGTAAAACTTACATAGGAAGAATGTTTAGAATAAAGTTTTTTGAACTACCTCAAGATGCTACTGATACAGATGTTTGTGACTTTATTATTAAGTAAGTTTATTAAATATGGTAATTAGAATGTATTAATATATGCTATTAATAAATAATATTTTTAGGCATTGTATAGCAATTCATCTTGATAACCCATTGGATAAATTTTATTTGCTTGTATTTATGACAAAGAAGTTATTTGCTCTTGCAAATAATAAGTGTGCTGTTGAAGGAGCTGACGCTGTGATGATGCAGGAATGCTTACTTGGTGGTCATTTATATTTACAAGTATTAAAAGAAAAATTATATAGTTGGTTGAATAGTTTAAAAATGAACATTTTAAAACGCGCAAGAAGTGCTGGTAATAGATACACTTTAAACGTGCGTAAGTATTTTAGAACTTAATCTGCAGATGTAAAAATTAACAGTTTTAAGTAAATCTATTATGTGTTGATATAGAGGAAATGTTAAATGTAATGAAACATGGAAATTTCCTTGATTCACAAATGGAGAACTTTTTATCTACTGGAAATATAAAATCTCCAACGGGCTTAGGGCTTATGCAAAGTTCAGGTCTTACTATTGTTGCTGAAAATATTAATAGAATGCGTTACATGAGTCATTTTCGAGCAATACATAGGGGTTCTTTTTTTCAAGAAATGAGAACTACGGAGGCTAGACAGTTATTGCCTGATGCATGGGGTAATATTTTATTACAATAAAATCTTCATGTTTATTAAACAGCACTTCTTCATTAAGATTTTTTCTTAACGATGAAAAATTAATAACTGATTAATTATTACAATAGGTTTTATTTGTCCTGTACATACACCAGATGGTGCTCCATGTGGTCTTTTGAATCATTTAACAATGAATTGTATTATTACAAAACATCCAGATCCCAAATTAAAAGCTAATATTCCTATTATACTAATGGATCTTGGAATGATTCCATTATCAATTGTAGATAATTGGCAAAACTCTTATGTTGTAATGTTGGATGGGAAATTAATTGGATTAATAGATGATAATATAATTTCTAGAGTAACTGACAAATTACGGTTACTTAAAATAAAAGGAGAGGAGGTAATAGCTTTATACCAATTCTTTTCAGTCGAATATAGTTAAGTTGAATCGTTGCTATTTTTTAACTTATATTTAGGTTCCGCGCATTATGGAAATAGTACTTGTACCAAAAAAAAATGTACCAGCTCAGTATCCAGGATTATATTTATTCACAAATGCAGCTCGCATGATGAGACCAGTAATGAATTTAGCTTCTAAGAAGATTGAATATATAGGAACATTCGAACAAATTTATTTAAATATTTGTGTTACACCTGAAGAAGCTTACGAAGGAGTAATGATATATTTTGTTATTTATGTTTTTATATTAATCTGTTCTGTTTATTACAATTTTGTTCATGATTATAGTTAACAACACATCAAGAATTATCAAAAACTGCATTCTTAAGTAATTTGGCAAGTCTAATTCCAATGCCAGATTGTAACCAAAGTCCTCGAAATATGTATCAATGTCAGGTAAGACTGTTTTTAATTTTTATTATTTAAAACTCTTTCTGATATGTAATTTAATTATATTTTCAGATGGGTAAACAAACAATGGGTACACCATGTCACACGTGGCAATTACAATCTGAAACTAAATTATACAGACTTCAGACACCTGCAACACCATTTTTTCGACCTGTACATTACGATAAAATTAATCTCGATGATTTTGCTATGGGTACTAACGCAATAGTTGCTGTTATTTCATACACGGTAAGTAATACAATATATGATGCAGTCGTAAATAAAGTAGTATTTGAAATGAAAATAAAAGTATATTCAGAAATTGCTTCTTGACTGTATTAAATTGGTCAATTCAAAATAATAATGTATTTTAATATCACCTAAAATATTTATTTAATTACTATTACTACTGCTACTACTATAATTACTATTTTAATTTTGTACTATTCTGTATTTAATTGAATCGGCTGCAAGCAGTAATTCAACAACGCGGAGGAGACACACGTTATTAGAATATTTAAACACACACACAGAAAAACGGCTCCTTTCAGAGCCATATGACGTGCAAAATCCGTTGGACAACCTCCTCGTAGTACACATCGCGTAATGCCAATGCCGGCGGTATATGCCATAAATGCAAGGGTTACTTTAAAGTGCTGTATCTTTGCGAAAAAAATGGCAGCGACTTTTCACTTACGGGAAATTGAAAATGAAGGTTCATACTTTATGCTCCTGCAAACAGAATCTCCGAAAAAAAATGTAGCAAGTCCATGCATTTCGTCAAACTTTGTAATTTTCAATATAGCAAATATACCCTCACATTTATGGTGTTATAGTGGTAGGGATGCATCAAAATTAAAATCGAAGTACAGTATCTTAAAGTAGAGATTTCAAGCTTTAATTTAAAAAAAAGAACATAATTTTACGATGATTTTTCACGGAGTTATCGTCAGTCAAATTTGGCCAATTTCTGCCTAAAATTTTTTTATGGCATATTTCTTTTGAGCAGTGTATATATATGTATGTATATATTGGAAAAGTGTGGCTTTTTCTATATGATTACCAGGTGTTTTTATTTCTAAAATATTCGTTAAAGCCCTTAGAAATTTTAGGTGCATATTATTATAAATTTAGAAAATTTTATTATTATAATTTTGAAAAAGTTTTTATATATGTCTCTCCTCGTTCCCTTCACACTCTGGCACGTTTTCACTATTTGTGCCCCTGATATTTAATAATTTTCTCACATCAGTTAAGAATTCTGCTTATTTCACACTAATATTATGTACTCCTCATATTGTAGATCCTTATATAATTTGAAGTTTTTATTACAGTGCCCAAATGAGTCTTCTGATATTTAAATTCAATATATACTCAAAATATTATATTTTATGCATTCTGGAATATTTAGTAATAAACAATAATTTATTAAAAACTACTATCGACATACCTACTAAAATTAAATACTTTAACAGAGATGCTTATACATAAATTTTAATTTTAATATAAAATTTGTTGATGAATACCTGTTTAAAACTACTCACTCTAAAGATATTAAGAACATTGGTTGTGTTTCTATTATCGATGCACATTACAAAATTATTAAATGTTTCTAAATGAAGCGAACAAGACTAGCTGGGTTGGATTGATTTCTATAGATATTAAACTTTAAAGTTTCAGTGTAGATATTGGTGCACAATTTTAGTTTTACATTTTTCAAGTTTCAAGTTATAATTTTATTAAAATAAGAAATATATATTTTCAATTATACATATGTCTCAACAGAAATTAAATATTTAAATTAAAGGAAATAGAAAATAATACAGTATTAGATAATTAATTCAATAATCAAGGTATAATTTGTCACTTGATTAAACACAAAAATTATCGTAAAAAATTTAGCTTCTTAAATTTGTCGATATTATTTTCGGTATTAAACTTTCGTTTCGATTTTGCACTTCTTTTAGACTTGTCTCAATGTTTACTGGTTATTGAAGAAAAAATTAAAAAAAAAAACATTGTTTTTTATATGACAATAATTTCTTTTTATTTATTGCAAATGAATGGCATAATGATATAAATATGTTTTATACATTCTATAACAAACTTAAATAAATTTTGAAATTAAATAAAAAAGAAACTAAAAATTCAAGTTTAAAAATCATAAATAAACTAAGTAAATAAGCTTAAATCATAATTTTTTATAAAATGTGTATTTATATAACGAATCTTCTTTACCATTAATTCTGATTTGATTCTGTTGCAAACGTTTTACTGATTTTATTTCAAAATTCGAGCTTGATCCATTATTATATTCAATAATGTTTACAATTATTTTGAATTTTATTCATAGTAAAATGAATCTTCAAATACTATAAGTTATTGAATTTCTATTTACTTGAAATACACCAAGAATTTAGTAAGTATGTGTTATATAATGTTACAAATTTTTATTTATTATATATTTAAAGGGATATGATATGGAAGATGCAATGATTATAAACAAAGCAGCATATGATAGGGGTTTTGCACATGGAATGATTTATAAATCAGAGTTCGTAGACTTGAAAGATCAAAGAAGTTATTTTGCACGAAATCCTGATAAACCCGAACTCGCGGAAAAAATAGACGTTGATGGTCTACCCGTACCAGGTACAATTATCAAGGAAGGCGATATTTATTATTGGTAAGTTAATTTTAAAATAAACGAATTTAATTTAATTAATTTCATTTTATGCAAAATATGTTCTTTACATAGTTATTACGATGCAGATCAATCAACATATGTTACTGGTAGATATCATGGAAAAGAAGATGCTCACATCGATAATGTAAAGCTTTGTGGAACATTGCATAGTCATATTCCACGTAGAGCTTGCATCACTTTCCGTATTTCAGTTAGTACCATAACAGTTCATATCTTATAAATCAGCATGGGGGATAATTATCCAACGAATATATTATTTTTCAGCGTAATCCAAGTGTTGGAGATAAATTTGCTTCAAGAGCAGGCCAAAAAGGTATTTGTTCACAAAAATGGCCAGCAGAGGATTTACCATTTACTGAAACTGGTCTGATACCTGATATTGTCTTTAATCCTCATGGTTTTCCAAGTCGTATGACAATAGGTAAAATTAAAACTCACATAAAAAATTTATTCTTGTATTCAAAAGTGACTAAATTATAATTACTTTGCATTTAATTAATAGCTATGATGATTGAAGTAATGGCTGGAAAATCAGCAGCTATACATGGATTAGTGCATGATGCAACATCCTTCCGATTTAACGAGGATGAAACAGCTGTTGAATATTTTGGAAAATTATTAGAACGCGGCGGTTATAATTATTATGGAACAGAAAGATTATATTCAGGAATAGATGGAAGAGAAATGACTGCTGACATTTTCTTTGGAATAGTACATTACCAGCGACTACGACATATGGTTTCAGATAAATGGCAGGTTATTATCAAATCCTTAATTTTTGACAACTTAAAATTTAATTTATGTTTATTAAATTGCTAAAAATTTGTATAGGTTAGAAGTACTGGTCCAATTGATGTTTTAACAAGACAGCCAATAAAGGGTAGACGAAGAGGTGGTGGTGTTCGATTTGGAGAAATGGAACGAGATTCCTTAATATCTCACGGATGTGCATTTTTGCTTCAAGATCGTCTTTTTCATTGTTCAGACAAAACTACGGTAAGTTTAAAGCATGATATTTTAGTCTGTTTAAGAATGATAATTTAATAACATACAAACACAATTAAGTAGCATTCATAGCTTACCAATTTGAAGCTTCAGGTTTAAAAAATTGCAAGGCACATAAATTATTGATAAATATTCCTAATATAAAATTCAATTAAAGCAAATATTTGCTAATTTTGAAATATAAAGCCATGGCATAAATGCTTTGCGAAGCTTATGGCATTGCATTTTGGAAGTTAAAATTTATAGCTTCATTAATTTACAACTTAGTGTTGTCCACAAGCGAATATTGAATTTTCAGTCGCGTATATAGCAGAATGGTAATTAATTTTTTGATTTCTTATTCTTCGAAAAATTTACATTTTTTAGTTTACACAATTTTTTTGTAACGCCTTATATATCACATGCTTTACAAAATGAAAGTCAGATATTCATTATTTATTTTGTGAAGAAACAGCTATTTTTTATGAAGAACATCGATGAAGTAATTATGTACATAGTTAGTTTCATTAAACTTTAAGCTCCAAATTGATATGCCGTACGTAGTGTTACGTGATACTTTTGTTATCAGATAATGTTAAATTACCTACATATTTTTAATAAAAAAATAGTAAAAAATGATTAATTACATTTCAGACTTTGGTTTGTCAAAAATGTGGCACGTTATTGGGCCCTGTAATGGAAATAGATATGAATAAGTCAGACCTAATCGACAAAACTAGATGTCGTCTTTGTGGCGATGACGAGCACGTAAAAGAAGTTGAAATACCATATATTTTTCGATATCTCGTAACACAATTAACATCTTGTAATATTAATGTGAAATTGTCATTCGTAGAGAAGTGAAAAACAATTGAATGTACGTAGCTTTATACTATATTCTAATTATAATAATACTTTATTTTTCCTAACATTCCGTTAAATGATTTGCTTACAAACCCAACAACATATTCTACAAATACAATGTTCATTTGACTAATTATTATTGTATCATACACATTAACATTAGTTATATATATTTTGTGTTGAATATACATTTTTTATATTTATGTATAACTATATTAGAATTCGAAGGAATGTAATTTTTATAATGTAACTTTAATATCAGAAACGTGTTTTTATAGTTATTTTTACAGACACTGAAAGTAAACTGTTCAAGAAAAATATGACGAGAAGACAAAATGTATAAATTTCAAGCAAAATTAACGATTATAAAACTTTGCACGCTCATTTAAGCTTTTGTTGGGACTTGTGTACCGGGTTTATTCCCAGAAGTACTTGACGTTCCGGTTTGTTCTTTCTCCAGTTGCTTTCCTAAATATTCCCTGCAAATTAAACATCCAAAATCTCATACCATTATCTATCATAACTTTGTGATAAATAAATAATTTTAAATTACATACCAATTGTGAACCATAAGTTTCTGAACTGCAAGAAGGGCTTCATATCTCACATTTGGATCTTCGTGTGCTAAAAGCTGCATCACTCTTTGTTTGCCTCCAAGTTGTTCAATTATACTATAATGTATTTCAATATAATTTTAATAAATAGTGATTTTGAAAATGTTCAATACAAATATTTTGTTAAACGTACTGTTTACCGCGTGGATAATGTCTCACGTATTCTCCTATGTCAAAGCTAGCAACGCTGAGAACCAAAGGATCCTTACTAGTTTCTAACAAATGTACCAAGATACGCAGCAGTTCGTAATTCTTTTCGTTGAGCCGATTAGCATTTTCCCGCCAAAATTTACCAGATTTATGAACAGGGGACCATTCAAGGCGTCCTGATTTTACTTCAGTCGAGTACTCATCAAAGGAACTTAAATCTTGAACAGATGCTTGCAATTTATCGTTCAAAAATTCAATATCGTCAGTGATATCTTCGTCGTCACATTTACGTTGTCCAAAAATCGAAAGTTGTTTTAATACTTTACATTGTACCATAGCAATGCAGTGCTCCTTAGCAACTTGCCCATCCTCCACTTTTTCAATAAGATTCTACAAGATACTAGAAATAAGTGAAGGAAATAATAAAAATAAAATAAAAATTCATTACACAACTTACCCTAAATACTGCTAAAATAATACGTGTTACTTTTTCTTTAACAGAATCACTTAATATATCTGCTAAAATAGGTATAACGTTAAATCTAAAAGAAAAATTGAATATTACAGCATTGTTAACATACTCTTTTACAGAGTAATTTTATAAGAGAAACAGTACATACTTATTCATTTTTTCTGCTAGTAATGGATTGAAAGTAAGTACCCATATACAAAATATAAGTTGATATTGCACTTGGAAGTTTACCCTGCCTGTCAAAACGGCCAACAAAGTGGAAATTCCGTCAACTGATACAAACGCAAAACGATATTCGTCAATGCGAAGCATCATTTGTAAACAACGTGCCACAGACTGAATGTAGTCGTTATTCTGAATAAACACGAAAAAATATATGATTTTTCAAAACTATAAGTACAATTAAATAACGGGATAATATGTTCAAATTATGTGTGTGCACATGGTAGATAAAATAATAAGTTCATTTCCGATGTAAACATGCCTGCGCAAGGAATTTTATATTTATAATGTAAATATGTATAGTCTAATCTGAAAGGTAAAATATGATACAAAATTAATATAATATGCTAATATATTCTCCTCAAAAAGGCAATTTCGTATACAGAACGATTACTTACATATGATTTAATCAAATTCCTTTTTACTTAAATGAAAAATTATTAAGATTAAAATTCTATGTATTACATACTTAAATTTTACACATGAGGACAGACGAAAAAATTGTAACGATATGATTTCTTTTTATGTTAATAATCAGGCGTTATTGAACCAACCGGATTTTGTAGTTCACGTAGCTCATTTGCCTCCTCGTCCATAACGATGTTTTGTTCTATTCCCACATGCAAGTTTGTGTCCTGAAGAGCCTCAAACTAAAATCCCGTGTGACTTATTTATGCATTCAAATTATTATGATTTAACATTTGCTATCTACCCTTTACCTTGCAAAAAGCAATACCTATTATATGCACAACATATGTTACAATGTATCTGTTTTTTTAACGATTTGTTAGTTAAATACATTTTTACTTTTATACATATTTAAAAATTTATGTGTTTAGTGCTTTCAAAGGACTGTACGTAACGTTATTTAATGAAATATATCGAATATTGTATGTGTAAAATGTAATTTATAAAATTTTATTATATTCACAATAATGAGGACCATCACCCATATTGTGCACACACATAACTATATTATGTAAAGCTAAGCAACAAATAAAAAGCATATAACTTTGTGTTAATAACATGATGAATAATGTATTTTAGGGACTTCTTACATTTAAAATTTTGTGTATATCATGTGTATCAATAATTATATATTTGTAAACTTACACTGAGTTTTAACTGATCTTTAAGCCATGTTAAGTAGAATTGTAGATCAGTTTTCTCCATCAAATCATGACTCCAGCAAGCAAGTTTGGCAATAATTCGAGAAGTCATATTCATTATGAATCCATCTTGTCTATTCAATAAGTTTAGGAAAGGACCCCATACTGATTCACGTTTGCGACTTGAATGTTCCCTAAAGATTTCTACACGGCTACGATCTTCCTAATGTTTAACATAATATTTACCATTATTTCACAAAAATAAAGTACATAATACCTTGGTTTAGATAAATTTTAATACCTGAAGCATATCATCAATCATTGTAAGAATATATTGTATAGTCTGATCTTTTGAAACATGACCAAGTAAATTAAGAAAAGTTTTAGCAGCCTGATGTGGGTTTTCTTTCAGTTTTGCTTCTCGAGTATTAGTATCGCTTGTATCAAAAGCTACTATGAAGTCATAATCTTCTTTTGATATCATTTGAGATCTATGAAAAATAATATAATAAAATGTAATATAATAGTTATTTTCAATTTATTTATATAATTTTTTAAAAATAAGCTGGAGGAAAATTCTTACTGGAAATATGATTGCCAATTGATTCTTTGATTTCTAATATCGGCAGCTTGTTGCTGAAGAATGCTCGTAGCTGCCAGCATGTCTGAAATATTTCAAATATTATTAAAAATAATAGTACCAGTAACAAGAGAGTATTAACTCTTCTTGAGATTATAGAAAACAAACCAGTTCCATACAAATTTTAAGCTAAGTGTGTTTCAATGAATGTTGATATAATTATCTGAAAATGTATGTAATTTCTTATTACACATTTTTGAACTTAGCAAAGTAAATTAATTTTCACTTACTAATTTAATAAAATTGTACTTAAAATAAGTAATACCTCTAAGAAATCTATGCAACTATATTTCGAAATCTGAAAAAGGTATTAAGTCTAATTTATATATAAATATTCACAACAAATAACTATGTTCATAACATAATGAATAAAAAATATTACAGAAAAGGAAAATCTACATCATAACATATATTAGATACATGAAAATGTGAATATTATATACTTCAAATTATCATATGAATCCTTAATTGCAATATGTAAAAATTTATGTACAGAATAATAAATGTATTACTTTTATAAATATTATAGGGAGAGACGGGAAAAGTATATTTCCTTTATAATACATTACATTTAATGTCATAAGTTTATATTACCTTTATAAATCATATAAACACAGCATATTATTGGGAGGGGCAATGTCAAATTATCAAATTAAAATTATATTTTTAAAAAACATACCAATCTTTTCATCAGGTAGAGCCGGTATTATTTCTTTGATGTTTGCACGGTCCACCATTTTTGCTGTCGTTTTATAAAAATCGTATATTTCAATTAATATTGCAGTTACATAAAATTAAAGTTCTATTTATCGCACATTCGCACCTTTCTCAGCTGTTAAAATCACAAGACCAAATGTACATATGACCAACTGTCTTAAAGCAAAAGTTCTTTAGTGATCATAGTCACGTGTCATAGTATTGCGTTTCATCACAATTTTGTGGGGAATTTTGGCGCAGTTCATTGTCAAAGAGCGCTAAGGGCGCTCTGCTTTCGATGTTCTGCGTTTAAAAATGAATTTAATAAAATTGAACAACAAAATTAAACTTTATAATTTTCTTTCATTTAAATTTAAACAAAATCAACTTCAAAACTAAACTACTTAAATTAAAATTGAATTGAACTATTTAAATTATAACCAAAAACAATTTAATTTCTAATATCTGAATCTCTATTAAATAAAGAATACGTGTTGCACTTGTTAATTCTATTAATTAAATGGAATTTGACAGATTTGAATTGAATGTCAAAAATTTTGTTCTCTCCAATAAAATTGACGGTATAATTCAAAATTTCTAAGAGAGTTTTAAATTGGTTTCCGACACTTTTCTTCGCTTATTAGATAAATGTTTTTACATATTAGCAATGACATTTGTTTATTATTACTATTTTCTAATATCTTTGTATTTCGCTTCTGTTTAATCGCTGTAAAATTTGAATTTTGCGCGTTTATAAGTAATTGATTTTGCTGCTAAAGGGAGCCACTATGGCAATAATAATTTGCTTCTTCTAAGATCATCTTTACAATATAAAGTTGGCAGCTCATAAAAATAGACATGTATCAAAGAATAAATATATATGTATGTATTTATTTCTCTCGTAACAAGAAGGCACTTGGGAGGGAGTCCAGTAAAGAATAGATATAACTAGATGACAGAGTTCATTCTTTCTGCACATCTTAACTAAGCTATGTAGTCTGTGGTGATGTCCAAGTGCAGTTGAAACTATGATTATCTCAAAAATATATACCTACGGACAGAAAGTTTTATGATTTTTGAATGCTGGTTGATCTTCTAGTATGTTCCATTCATTAAACGAAAAACTATTTTTCAATACTCAAAATTTCATGCAATAATTAATCCAATGTATGTCAACCGCTAAGCGAGCGAAAGCGCTTTCGATCAACGAAATAAATATGCTCAAGACACTTACGACCAGAAAGAGTTATACAATTTTTAATAAAAACTTCGATTTAGTATAAATTGTTATACCAGTAATGTACCATTATATTCTAGAAATACATCAACAAAGTATAATATTACTTTGTTCTTGTACATTTATCGCATCCATTATCTGTTCTTGCTGATCTTTAATTTTTCGTTATCGTATGTATGATCATGAAGATAGAAAACAAGTTGTAGGGTACCACGAAACTCCCCTAGATACTGCGCTGGGTAAAACATCGATAAATAGTTGCTTTCCTTATGATACAAAATATACATATATACACATGCATCGCTGCTATATACATATCATATACATGTATTCCTCATTCAGTGACAAATCATACTCATCATATGAGATTGGAGCACGTTTAGTAATACACTTGTGTGTTGCGATCGTTTCGATGTCGAGTCACCGGACATATATATCCGGTGATTCTTTATTTTGTACACTTCAAACATTATCAATTCTTTCCCTTATTCACATATTGTTAACCATTATGTATAACTGACGAATTAAAAGTGTATAATAGAGAGCCAACTTTAGGTAGAAGTAACTCTTTTAAAGTTAGCCGAATTGCGTTCTTTACCAACCTGAATATAAATTTCCTTAATGTTATAATCATGATGCATTTTTCCAGTAACTGTGTTCGAAATTTTATATTGCGCGAACAGCCAATCAAAGAACAGTAACAATTCGTGCATCTTGGCTAACTTTGACCAATATAATCAAAATCAGACCTTTACAATAGTGAATCGTTGCAAATTGAAACTCATCGATCAATGGATTTGTTCTCTATATGAAATTATAAACTTTTTTTGCGTTAGGAATGCTATCGATTAACTTATGGTATAATAAATAATATATCATTTAGCCCATATTCTTTCCACCATGGTTTAGCTGCTTTAAACCCGTATCCCTGTATACCTTCCTTTTAGTCTTGCCGTAGTTATATACACGCTGGAGAGAAATAAATGAATTGCGAGAACTGATGATCAAGCAATACATTTACAAGATAGAAGAAACATTATATTCAAATTTTTTAAATATATTCATAAAGAATATAGGAAGAAAATATTTCGTTCTACGAACAGAACGTAGCACGATCAATAAGAATTAGAAATCAAAAAACTTTTTGTCTGCTGAGTATATATTTTCGGCGTTAGAAATGTTATAAAAGCACATGCGCATTGCCATAGATTACTGAGTGTTAAGAATGAAAGTGAATTGATATGCACAAATAAAATGGAAACTTGTCCGTCTAGGGGAATATTTCTTGGTATATAAAATAGACAATATTTTCATTTTTGTATTTCAAAAACTGCAGAAATTAAAATCATAACAATCATATATGTTAATATTAAGCGATATCAGACGAAAAAATGCAGGTTTGGAAGGAAATTACAAGCAAAATAACAAATATATATGTTTCTTCAATATTCGATCAATGAATATTAACCTTAACGTATCATTACTGAATTCAGTGTTGCCGCATTCGTAATTTTGATCAGTAGCCAGTCTAGTGAAGATGGCCGAAAACAATGGCAGTGGTTATTGAGCTAACTTTGCATTCTCTTGCTACTTGTCAACAAAGAAGTTATCTTTAATTAAAAAGTAACTGAAGCATATAACATAGTCATAGGTGAGTACAATTCCTTTTTATTTATTACCTTTACTAAAAATTTTAATCTCCTAATTTGATAGGAGGATTATTTAATGCTTATGAGAAATGGGAATTATGCTTTTTACCTTCTCTCGCTGTCATTTCATCTCATGTTAAGTAGAAGGTTTTTCAATCAAACGTTCGCTAACGCGTTGAAAATGTATTTTGTCATATTCTATACTTTATATCGATACCCTTCTGTGAACGTAATGTTTTAAATGTTTGCACATTTTTGCAATTTTTCGATCTTAGTAACTTGAAAATTACTTCTAAGAAAATTGTGTTTAATTTAACTTAAAAATTTATTGTTCCTTTATATAAATATCAACCCATCATTTTAAACACAATTGCATGTTTAATATATATTATTCATGTCACGATAATGTCATGTAATGTTTTATAACATTTCCGTAATATTTTGTACAAAATGTTATTAATTAATTTAATTTTTATATGGGAAAACATAAAATTTATTTACCGTTTTACAAATTATAACTTTTCTTTTAAATCCAACTATTTTTCAGTGATCAGTTTTATATAAATTTAAAAATTTTTTATTTCTGTATACACAATATAAACAGAGTTGATACCAAAAAATGAGAGTCTGAATAAAAAAAAAAGTAATATAATTCAAAATCAAATTTAAAATAAAGGTATAAATTTATATGTATGCATTATAATATTAACATTGTTTTGTAGTTTTAAATTAATCATTTAAATAAGCTTGTGAATATTCATATTTATAAATGATAGTGAAGCAAATTATATCTGATAATATGTAATTCTATTGATTTTCATTTTTGTATAAAATTTTAAACATTTAAAGTCATATAGTATGATATATTATATATAAGATTATGAGTATTACTTTTATTATTTCCAGATATATATTATGGCAACTGCTATTCAGAAGAATGGCGTGAAACCTTTAACAAATTCATCAATAAATCATGTAGAAGATGTAAATAATTTAGACAATACAGATATATGTAAAGAAGAACAAGATGAAAGACTATTTGATAGACAGATCCAACCTTATGTGGATACCCCTGAACAAGAACCTCGTGAATTGGATATTGTTATCAATAATGTAGTTTGCAGCTTTAGTGTTAGGTGTCATTTAAATTTACGAGAAATTGCACTTAATGGATCTAATGTGGAATACAGGAGAGAAAGTGGGGTATGTTTAAAAACAATTTTATTGTGTGTTTCTATTAATAAAATATTAATTGTGCAGAAAGTCTCAGATTTTTTCTGCAGAACTTTGCCAATATACTCTACAAGTAAAAATAAGAAAAAAAGAGTATTACATAAAAACAGACTCTTAAATAATTTATTAAAAAGTTTTCATAAAAGCATAAAACTACAATAGACTGCCTTCTCGTTTAATAGTACATAGGAATAGATTGTTGATTCACATTATACCTTCACTTCAAAAATGTTATCCATTATAATGGATGTTGATGTTTGGAAAATAGAACTGTTTGTTGCAAACTGTATGAGAAAAAATTTATCAACTAAAAGTAAATCCTTATCATCTTAGCAATGAATGCAAAGGATTTGTAATGTATTTACAGTTGTGAAAGAAAATGAACAAGAGATTAACAGTACAACAGTTTCCATTTTCTATAGGTGCCATTACTGCATTTATAAATTCATAATTTTATTAAAGTTACGAACAGACAACATTTTGAAGTAAAATGGTGTAAATTGACAATCTATTCCTATGCAGTATTGTACAAGAAAGCAATTCATTGTCACTTTATGCTTACATCAATACTTTTCAATACAACAGTTAAATGTAATTTTATACTTAAATTATAACTTTTCAATAAAGCATTTAAGAGCTTATGAGTATATATTCTTTTTTTATTTTTCTATGTAAAATGTTCTGTTAAAATCTTGTAAAAATTTGTGTAAGGAGATACTCTATCTTATACATAACACAGATTAAAAAAAAAAATTTAGATCTACTATTTGACATAATATAAAAAAATATTATTCATTATATTATTCAAATATTATACATTTTTTCCTATAGTTTAAATTTCTTCTTTTATATGTGTAAGCAAGGTGAGTTGTTTAAAAAGTTAATAGTTTACAAGATATTTACAAATGAAGTATACAAAGATAGTTTTCTTAGAAATAAATGTAAATGTAAAGTTGAAACTGTAATATTAGAGTTTTCTGTAAACACTTATTTTTCAAGGTTTTATAATTTTATCTAACAAAACAGAAATAACAAAAATTAGTCCGTATTAAAACTTAAAAGAATGAGATTGATTTTGAAATTCCCTTTGAGCTTTGACTCACACTAAAATCATTATCCTGATATCGCATTTTCCTTGAAATTGTATAACTTTTTTAAGCAATACATTTTTGTATTATTTAAAAAAAATAAAATATGTCTATTAACATATTAAACACCACTTTGCATATGCATGATGATTCCTGTAACGGGGTTAAACTATGTCTCTGTTGTAAGTGAAGATAAAAATTTGCATGATTTAATACATTCTATCCTCGCATGACATTTTTTGGACTGGTTTGTCTGCATCCTTGTAAAGTCATTTTGAACCGTTTCTTTTTAGAAAATTTTTTTATGACCTTAAAAAACTCAATATTTTAGAGCATATTTCAAATTCCATTGTTAAAAATTATTATTGTAATAAATATTGAAACATCTCATTGGTATACTTCAAACATTTTTTTATAAATTTTTCTTAGATCTTTTATTAGATTTCTTAATTGTTTAATAGTTTGTAGTTCTGCCTGTGCGTGATCATTGTACAAGATGAAATAGGATTATTACATCGAAAAGTACACAGTAGAATCATCTGTCTGTAAATTCTATTTGTTTATTTGAATCTAATCATATATAGAAAACATAAAAGTACAATGCAATTTTGTCATATACCTTCCTTTTATACATAGTGTGTTGAAGCAAGTTTCTTTTCGCATAGATATTTTCTGCACAATTTACTAATATTCCATCTCCATTATCATAATGTACAAAAAAAATCTATAAAATCCTAGTTGATAAGTTGTTAAATAAAGATTATTTATTTATGCAGAGTGACATATGAAAAATGAAGTATTTTATAAAGTATAGAGTAACACCTTTCATATGTAAAATAATTAAAGAAATCCATTTATGTAAAAATAGATCATATAATTGCATTTTAAAAAGAACTACAATTGTCCTTAGAGTACCATAAACTATGCATAAGTTTTGTTATACAATTTGTTTTTTCTTCACTTATAACAAAGTTATAATCTAGTGAAGTTATAGCATTGTTCAGATTTGAACAGTTCAGATTCAGTTCAAAATTGTATTAAACAAGAATGTAATTAACAAGAAAATAGTTTGAAGCTATTTGTTAAAAATAATTTAGAAATCCTTATATTATGATTGAATTATAATGGTCTTTTAGTAAATGATTTTTGATCATACATTAGTTTTATATTATTTAAGATTCCCTAATTTATTTTATAATAATTCAGATATACAGCATTTAATTTATCATATGAAAATCATTATAAAGTTAAGTTTTATTCCTACCCTACCTAAAAATGAAAACAAGGTTATATAAAGTACAACCTTTTCAAGGTACAAACACATTCTGTTTATGTTACAATATTGCATTGGAAGTTATTAATAATTCTAATTTTTTTTTTGAGGGTGTAAAAATATATACAACAGACATTCTATTTTGCATTGAGAAAAATAATTTATTTTCAATGTACATTACACAATAATTACGGACAGTGTTTTTTTTATCCATTTATACCTGTTATAGATGATAACAATGAAACTGAGGAGACCCTATACCACTGCTTCTATATGGTCTTCTGGTAAAGTAACATGTACTGGTGCAACTAGTGAAGTTCAAGCAAAGATTGCAGCTCGCCGATTTGCTCGCTCACTTCAAAAACTTGGATTTAAAGTGCGATTTAATAATTATAGAGTAGTTAATGTATTGGGTACATGTTGCATGCCATTCGCAATCAAGATAACGTCATTTTCATTGTACCATAAAGAAAATGCAGAGTAAGTATGTTAAGTATAAGTAATATATTATACAATGTAATATATTATGTACATACATATTCTATATGTATTTCCAAAGTGTTATCATTTCCAAGTATTTCCAAGAGTTATCACTATGCAACTGTTGCAGAAGCACATTTCAAATAATTATGAAATTCTTATTCATATATCTTCATAATTTGGCTCATAAGAAGCAATTATTGTATTTTTTCTTGATTTGTATGGCACTGTGCTATATTCTATAATTGCATTTTATCATGACAATAATAATAATAAATGAATAAAAATAAATTTGCACATGTTACATATACATTTAATTGGATGATTACATGTACATATTAATTGGGTAACATATTTTTTATGTTATATCATTTTTTAAATACATATATATATATACATATAGTATATTGTATAATATAAATATAAATACATTTTCTTGTACTATGTTATATTTGTATTTATTAACATTTACTATATTTTTCATTTAGTTATGAGCCAGAACTACATCCTGGTGTTACATATAAGTTAAAAGAACCAAAAGCTACATTGAAGATATTTTCTACAGGTAGCGTTACTGTAACAGGTTTGTAATATGATTCACTTTAAATTATTGTTTTAAAAATTATATTCATCTCTAGTCATTTTGTTTTATTAAATGAATTGTAACTTTTGCAGCTCCTAATGTTGCTGCTGTTCAAGCAGCAATTGAATATATTTATCCACTAGTCTATGAGTTTCGTAAAGAAAGAACAGCAGAAGATGAACTTGCCTTAACTACGAAAAAGCGAAAATCGGGACTAAATAAAAGAAATCGTGATAAGTTCCTAAATGATCCAGAATATATATATGATACCATGTTTTCGGATGAGGAGGAGGAAGAAGAAGAGGTTGAGAGTGATGCCAGTTGGGACTGAGCTACTTACTTTGTTGCTCTTCTGTTAATTGTGAAACTGTTATATCTTGTTCTTGGAAAAGTAGATACATACTAGTTTGTGTATAAAAGTGTTATCATAAAGAGTGAAGTGGAACATACGTTTTCTCTTTGTGAAAAGGAACAATGTGTGAGTGCTAGAGACAAATAAGTATGCATAAGTACTTTAATTATAGTTACATTAACATTAAATCAACTGAACTGAACTTCATCGTCACAATAATATTGTCATAATTTACTTTCGTTAATGATATACATAAGTACATAGATATATTCATACACATGCATGCATGTATCTATGTACATGTAAATGGTAGATATAAAAATAATATTGAACACATAATCATTTTGTTTAGAAATCAATTTTTTCGACTTTCATTTAGTTTTCATTTTTTCTTTTCATATTTTTTCTTTTTGACAGAACTTAGTTTGTTTAAGTAATTACGAACAGTTTTAAAATGAAATTTGTTAGGAATTATATTTCCTTATGATTTAGGCAACGAAGTGATATATGCTTCTTTAGTTTTTTTGTTATGTACAATTGACACATTATGTCCTGAAGTATTTTGGCAGTAATGGAAGCATGTATATTTTTGCTGTCTTTTATTTTATTTCTTCACTTCTTACTGTAGGTATAACCTATTTTTGCTTAATTAACATACTGTGCCAAAGATGGATGTTCAAAATTTGAGATAAAGTGATCAAAGTGACATCTAAGAAACTAAAACTTTCGTTTATTATAACAATTAATTTTTTTATTGTAGTGACATGTTTCAGTGGACATGAAATATTTTATAATGATTTTTTGTATTCTATAGTAAATACAAAAAAGTCGTACATAATTTGGTATATTAATTTCAAAATCATGTTGGGAGCTATTATGCATAAAAAGACCGAAAAAATTGCATATTGTAAAGTTCTTTTTTTAAATTTATGAAAGTAATTTAATATTCAATGTTCCTTTCAGATAGTATTATGTTTCATGTCTATTTACATTGTCAGTAGAAGACATAATATAAAATGCATATTAAATTTATTGAGTACATATGAGAAAATTACATAGGCCGGATTGTAGTGCCCTAAAATGTGGTTTCATTATTTATAATTATAACTTTGTACAGACATTAGCTTCAAAATTGAATTTTAGTTATTACAACTTGTCAGTTAAATTTCTTGTTTTTGTTATTATAAAATATGCTTAATATAAATCATAAATTGTAATAAATTGAAATATTACACTGAATGTTTTAGAAGTTGCAACAAAGGTTTAGAAAATAGAGTAGATTTTGGTAACATATTACTTATAATTTCTTACATGCAATCATCTGCATATAAGATCCTAATCACTATTTATTTATCACTTGCAGTATCCTCGTGATGATAAGTGCATTTGAATCATGTTATTTTTATTGTTGATATATATTATAGTTTGAAAAATAATGAATATTACGATATTTCTTTCTGAAAATATTCAGCAATTAAAATCTAATACATCTTATATATGAGAAGCTTGACTGACATATGGTTATTTTTAAATTCTGTTCTATATTAAAACTTGCTATTATATGTAAAACAAAATTTTGTATAAGTAATTGTAATGTAAGAAACAACCTTCTTCGACTATTTTTCAATCATTTAAGTATAATAGTGTGAATTTTTCGTAAGATATATTTGTAAATAAATCAAGTTAATCAGATGAATCAGTACGCAATCAGTTGTATACTTCTTAATGATTATTACATAAAATGCGTACTTTATAATTGTTACTAATCATATATATCATTGATTATTTTCTTTTCGTATCACAAGAATGTGTGTATAAAAAGATATTGGCAATACCTTTAAATATCATAATAAATATCAATCTGTACCTCGTGCCATACAAAATACTATTCGTACAATAAGCTTAGTTAAATTTTCGTAACTTCTTATGGTTTATTAATTGTACATTAAACAAATTTTCTACGAAGAAGCTATAGTCACTGCCCTTATTGTATTCAATGCAAAACTTGAGGACTTCACTTTGATAAAATTTCTAACATCAAGGAAAAACTATATAAAAAAATTAGTTTTATTTTGGTTAATTATATCTGCATAAGATATAATTGAGCAGATGAAAATTGTTATTTTTGAAATGGTGACAGTGTCAGAATCATCACATTATGAAATACTACCATATATATTTTTTTTTTATTTATATCTACATTTCATCATCTTTAAACGTAATTTAAAAGCATTCAATATCTAACATCACATTTTTGTAATTATATTAATATATGCTGAAATAACAAAATTTTCAGTAGTTTCAAAAATTTTAACAAAAACATTGAACAAACCAATATTTGCTTGTTGTATTATAAATGTAATCAATTTGTTTTTCCTTGTTTTGTAAAGAAGATAAAATATTTTTAAAAAGCTGCATTTTATTGTGAATAAATAGCATACATTCTATCATTTTATTCAAATTAAATTGAAATCTATTCACGTAACATGTTTTACAGAAAGTAGTTAATTACATTTTTAATTCAATGTTTTCAGATAATACACAAAGTTCTGGCATTGTTCCATAAACTTCAAAATTTGAGTAAATTGTTTAAAAAGTTCAGTGACATAATACTTTCTCTAAATAAGCATATGTTTTCGCAGCAGGAAATAAAAGATATTTCAGAGTACTTGTTGTTTATGGATTGTAACGCACATTATGAATTTTTAATACTACAAGATATTTTTTTATGTTATATCATGAAAACTGAATATTGTGATAATAACTTTAAGTACTGGGAATTCCTTATAATACTATTGATGTACGATTGTATGCATGGAGTACAGAAATATTTACTAGTTTTATATCAAATAAAAAGAGTAAGGTAATCATTATTAGAAATCCATATCATTTTCAAGACAAAATTTAAAAATGAGATATATTTTCTTTACTATATTTAAAATAAACTATTATGTTTACATGATTCTTTACACATTTTTCCAATTATGACTGCCAAGTAGACTTTTTTTTTCTGAGATTCAATCACTAATATTAATAATAGAACTTTCCCTTTTGATATCATACATTATTATTTTTTCCATTACATTTCGTTGATACTCATCAAAAGTTGTTAAAATTAGCAATGAATTTGCACTCAAATTCAGCTTAATGTCAATATGGAACTGCAGTGGTTTTATTAGTATTACATATAATTCAAATTAGGTTTATATAAATCACTGTTTATTACTATTAAACTGCCAATTTCAAACTCTATGTAATGCTATTTTAATAGTTTAATTACGAAGGACATAATAGCTTCAATGATTTTATCGAATTCATGACAATAAGATATTATTATGGTTTATTACTGTATCATTATATATCTACAATAAATTTTTCTTAACAGTAATTTATAATTTATCTGCTATCTTTGTACTGTACTGTTATTAGGCTTCGTATTTAAGGTAACAGATGCAGTATAACTATCAAACACTGCTGTAAATGTTTGTATTTTTTATTGACCTTTAGATGTGTATATTTTTAATATCAAACATTGTTTTGTGTTGCACATTCTATCTACTTTAAATGAATAATTGTAGTTATATTATACTGTAAATCATTCAGTAGTACAAACAAAAATGGTTTTGGTTATTAAAAATATGTAAAATAATGTGCACTTTTACCAAATTTGCTAAATTCAATGTACATTATTATTTCTACATAGAGATTTACATTCCGGGCCTTTGACACAACTATTTTCTAGTCCGAAAATATATATGTACACCAAAGACAGTTCATGAAAGCATGTTAAAACTTAAAATAGTATAAGTAACATGAATACATTGCTCAAGATTGATTAAATTTAATTACACTGTTCAGTACAGCACATAATAAGTAATTTTTCAGAATATTTCCATGTTAAATTATACAAAAATAGATGCATTAGAAATTTTGGTAGAGGTGAACATTCTCTGTCAATTCCGTATGTACTATATATTCATAATATTTATAAACAAAGAATGTGTCAACAGTAAATTATGATTTATTTGTATTATGCTTTATTGATTATTATATTTTTATGTATATAAATAACTACACATAGACCTGCATATCTAGTTATTCTAAAACTATTTGAACTCGTTTGATTCTCTATTTAATGTAAATCATTTTTAAAAGGTACAAATGTTACGATATTAAGTAATGCTTTATAGGATTGAACGACTCATTAAAATTAGTACTAATTTACAATACATTATGGTTGATAGAAAAGCTAATTTCTTGATGTTATAATTATGCATCTAAATATTTACAAATGTTTAAATCATTCTTCTTAGTATGATAATACAATATCATATAACAGCATCATGTTAGAATAAAAAAAAAGATGTAGAGAGATAATGGTATTATATTAACATAATAATGGTATTGTATTATTTATACTAATATTTAGAATGAATTTTTAATTTAATTCAGTATTAAAGTACTGACTTAATGATTTTACATTAACAATTATTATTAAAAATATACTCATCATTTATATGTTTTCTGGAAATCAATTTTACATGTATTTTTTGCTTTAATAATTTTTTGGTTTACAAATTATTCACATTTAGTACTTTATTTTAAAATCATTTGTTTCCCAATAATTTTTCAATAGCTTATTAGTAATAACAACAACATATATTATATATAATGTAAAAGCTATAGATGTATCCATGTAGACAAATATTACATTAATAGCATGGCCTCTTCTAGAAGCAATATGAATTTAGGTATGTCTGATGGAACATTACAAATTTTAAATTTAAGAGATGTTCACACTCACTGTTTTTAAAGTAAGGCGTACTGTATAATGTATTATTGAATGACTATTTTTAAACGAAAATAGAAATTTTTCAATCTATTGCAATGTATACACTAAATATTAATGCATGAATTAAGTAAGACAAATTTAAAAATGTATAAAAAAAGCATATAGTTTGTAAGTTATGAACCCATTTCATGATAGGCGTTCATGATAATTTATATGTAACTTTTCATTAGACAGATACGTACTAAAGACTGTTACATAAACTGTAAATGAAAATTTGTATGTAAATCAGAAAAAATAAAACATAATCAATTAATTTAAACAAATTTATTTTGCGCTTAAATGGCCATAAATTATATAAATTTTATTATAAGTTTATTTGATACATTTTAAAAAATGTACATACATCACCTTACTATGTTTCCATTACAATAAAAATTTTATACATTTTTAATTTGCATACTAATTACATATTGATTAGTATATCAGATCTAAAAGTTAGTAATGATGGAAATTGGAAAGGTTTAGGCTTCTGCTATATATATTTTTTCATACATGTATCATGTTTTAGCAATAACAAAAGCATTTTTAATGATAATGGAAAGTTTGCTAAATTGAGATGTTATTGTTATAAACTTATATAAAATACATAATATTTGCAAGCATTTAAGGGAACGAACTTATATTTCTAAACACGTTGTTTTACTATCACAAATATATTTTTATTAGAGTTGTAAGTTTATGATACTCAGATATCCATGTATTAGTTATGCATTATCTAAATAAAGAATGATCCAAATAATAAGTTTAATAGAAAATATGGTAAATGTTCATTTTAGAAAAATCATCTCAGATTTTAATGAGGTTGAAATATGTCATTGGAAACATGAATTTGTTCAACTTTTTCCTGTACATATAATAGACAGATTCTTAATTTTCAAGATATTTGTCTAAAATTACTGTTACTACTACAATAAATTTTGCATACATTCATACGTCCGATGTGAATTCTGCGTATTGATGGACACTATTAAACACTGTACCACCCAAATTTAATACAATTAAACAATGTTTCATTCTTCTGAAATAAGATTTGACTTAGATTGTTAGTATAGCTTTTAATAGCGACTGTCAACGCATGTAAAATTATTAGTTTTCATGTTAATGTTTTCTAAATATCTCGAAAATTAAAGAAGTTGGCATATTGTATGTATAGGAAAAGTTGTTAAAAATCATATTTATAACAACAGATTCAAACCTCACTTAAATTAAAGATGGCTTCTTTAAAGTGGATATTTATCAAAAATATTTTATTTTTATCTATTATTCAAATTGTTAGTTACAAAATTTTTGTATATAAACAACGCTCAATGGGATATGGGTATTTGCACATCATAAATTCTAATTAGTATGAATGTACAGATATAGAAGGTATAGGCCAGAAGTACTCAATTTATATTTATTATGTTGTATACAGTAAAGATTCGACATAAACAAAAACGTTTTCTCCACTACTTGAGGAGAAGACCCCTTCGAGAAGCTCAGAAGCACACTCGCCGAAGAATGTAACGTGAACCTGGTTCATAATCTGATCTGTAAGACAATACTAATACAAATGTAAAACTTTCGTATTTTTAATTTTCTTTTTATGAAATTTTTACCAACATTAGCGTGACATTTGTCTGATAAAAATTGGACCAAACACAATACAAATTGGACTATATTAATTGATTTAATTGACGATAAATGTTTCTAACGCAGAGGAAGATAGCGAATGAGAAAAAAAGAAGAGACGTTGCTATTGTAGTAATTGATCAATTAAAAGTCAACAGATTGCAATTTTTTTTTTTTTATTTTTTTAGCGTGATGTGTTCAATATAAGCGAAACGCTTGAAATTGCAAATAAATATGTTCCGCATTATATCCTGTTTGGTCTTATTTTAGTCAGGAAAATGTTACAAATATTTTGGTGAAAGTTTCATAAGAAAAAAGTCAAAAATAAAGAAGTTTTATGCTTACATTAGGATTATTTCACCAATATGTGCTACTGTTTGTTTACGTTCAGTCATTTGAACGTCTTCGCTCATTGTCCTTTTCTACGTTCGGAAAAACATTAATAAATCAAAGAACTACATGGTATAAGCAAAAGTTCAGAGCCAATAGATTCACTTATATCGAATGTTTACTGTATACAAGGTGTCCCATGCAATTGGAACAGACTGTACCTCGTAAACAATTAGGAATAGAAGATTTTATGTGTAAAAGTTAAATGATATCAGACAGTGCATAATATGCAACTAATTTTTTGCACTTTTGTGCATAGGTGCACCTAAAAAATGCAACTGCACTTACTTTTTAAATAAAAATCTATATTTTTCACTGCATCAGTCGATACAGTTTCTTGTGCTTTATATATAAGTACTAACATACGACCTAAACTTATTCGTCAAGGAGGTATCGAAGCTACAAGTTCTCCGAATTATTTTGGTCCCTCGGTAAGTATTCCGGAGTATACATATATCTTCAGAACTGAATAAATTGTTTTAATTTTATTTTTACTTTTTTTTAAATACATTTCATATTCATTTTCTTTATTTTAATAAACTTTATAATTTATTATACTAATTATTTTATATTTAATTTTCCAAAATCATTATTATAAAATTCAAATATTAATATTTATAAAATTTATTTATATCCAATAAAATTATTTAATCGTTTTTTTTTTTATAATTGTATTATTAATTTATTTAATTTTATAATTTAAAATACGTACATTCAAATTTATACCTTTATGCAAATTAAAAAATTAGAATAAATTAAAACTTAAAAATCTAGTCTAATTAAAAAATTATAACTTGGATATCTCGGAAACTAAAATTTTTCATCGATTGTGCGTATGGAAAATGTTGCTTAAAGTCATGTCCCCGACAACATAGTAAAGAAGTATTGAAATCAAACGATGTTGATATATCAGCGATACTTCATTATAATTATGTTTAAAAATTAATTAAAAACAAATACATACTTTTTTAGACTTAAATTCATCAAGTTTGAAATGCGCTAATAAATTCTTTTACAGATGGGTAGTAATGTAAAGCTACTGTTATAGCATCCTAAAAAACATATAATTATTATTAAGATGTCATTTTTACAGTTTGAAATGTAATATTAAAGAGTAAAAAAATGGTTTTAATATTGTCTATTTTAATTTTATTTTATAGTGTTATTATATACGATAAATGTATTGTTTCTTACCATTTTTGTATTTATGTTAAGCCCACATTTATTTAATATCCATTTATAAGGTAAAAAACTATAGTGATTACTAACATTTAAAAGAGAATTTGCATCACAACCATTTAAATCTTTTATCACTATGTCTGGTACATTATATAATAAGTATCCATTATTTCTTTTTTTCACCAACTAAAAGTAAAAGAAAACATTTAATGAAAGATTACTTGAAAAAAAGTTTAATGATATTTGATGATGTAATGATGATGTGATGATATTAAAGATGTTTATTCAAAACATCTTCACATGGTAAAAATTTCACCATAGAAACTGAATTACATTTACTAATTTGTAGTTTTTATAACTTATGTTGTCAAGGTGGTGGTTTTGAATAATACCCAAAAAGGCTTAGTCATCACTAATTGTTTGTTATAAAATTATAAAAAGTTAAACCTAACAATATGGTGGTTATATTATAGAGAAATATCCATTAGTTTTTTCTTTAAAGAAAGGTCAAATATATAGCACAGTATGAATATAGCAGCTAATTCTTACCTAACTTAACACTAACAATATGATATAACAATATGAGACATTCTACTACTGCATATCTACTATACAATAGTTTTACCACATATTGTAAAGAAGCATATGTAAAATAATATATCTAAGTATAGTATATCCAGTGCGGCACATTGCACTACTCTGTTGTCATTATCATAAGATTTTACAACTTTTTAACAAATAATGAGTGATAACTAAATTCTACTGAAGGTCATCCTAGAAGGTGACCTTGACAATATATGTTAAAGCTTACATAATTGGAACTGAAACCTTTAAAAACAAATTTCATTTTACCTAAAAATAAAACTTATGTACATGATGTTAATAAATAATTGACTACTGCAATAATATTACTATTTTATTTACATACCTCATCATACCATAGTACATCAACAATTTCTTCGGCATAAACAAACAGGGTGTAAATTTTTCTTCTAACTAAGTTTCGTAATTTACTACTTCTTATTTTTGCTGCCATATTACGATACCTACAATAAAATATTTAAAGTAAAGAAAACAATTTCTGAAGAAATTTATAAAATAAATACCTTAATAGTAAGCGACATGTCCTTGATAAAATTGCACAATGTTGTGTAATAAAACCTCCATAAATTACTGCAGAGGGTGCCAATGTAAAAGACAGTATATTACTCTCTTCTTCCAATGAACAAACCTAGGTATTTTAATTAAATGTAAAGATATACAAGGTAAAAATCAATAATATTAAACAAGGAATGCTAAAAAGAATTAAAATATTTGTGAAAAGTGAGAGCAGGAGAAAAAGGAACTCGTAAGATTGGTTAAAGACGAATAAGAAACAAACATACCAAAGAAAACAGTGAACATTAGAGAAAATATAAATATAAACAACAAAGGAGCATAATGGTAAAAACATAATTGTGAAAAATCCAAAAACTTTATTATGAAAAGTATGTAGGAAGAATTAATTATAATTATTATATTCATTATAATATAATTATAATTTTAATCTTAAAAGGCGATTTTCCATAAAATCACATTTGACGAAAAAAGTATTACGAAAAATAGTTGTCTAGTTTCAAAAGCTCTAAAACATGGTAACATCATTGTACCTTTAAATGCCTTATTAAGTCAATCCTTTTTTACATCATTAAATACATAATTTCTATAATTTCGAATTCAATTCCTGGGCTAATTCATAAACAATTACAATTAGATTTTATTTAATAATGGTCTGTAAAACATCTCCACGTTATTTTATATGAAATATACTTTTTAATCGACCAGCAAAAAACGGAAGTTACTAAATTTGATGAACATGAATTTCTTTTATATAATATCTAGAGATTATTTTGCAATCGGTAGATCTGCTGAGATAAAACTTGCATGTTATAAAGAATGTTGTTCAAATTTTCACATCTCCAAGCTTCTAAATTTCTAAACTCCCAAATTTTGAATCTATAAATATTGACGTATTTTTAATATATAAAAATCTACAAAATACAAACAAATCTATATCTATAGACCATGGAGTTTATAAATCACATGATTTATGTTTGTATACTTTAAAGAAGTCGAGCACTCTTAATAACATATATATGATGTCATTTCATTAATTCATCAATCGTTTCTGTATTATATCCGACTACTAATATTCTTTATTATATTCATAGGTCATACTGAATATAATTTTTCATTATGTTCGTTTTGAGCGTTTATAATAAAAGTAATATTGAATCTGCATTAAAAAACCATTTATATTATACTATTTGAATGTTTCTGTTTATATATGTAATAATACAATGATTTTCACTGTTTTGAACTTATTTCAAAATTTCCAGCTATATTTTTATAACTGGTGTCTGGACGTTTTTAAACTGATAGAATTTACTTTTTTGCTTACGACTTCCTCAATTATGAACTTGGTATTTGCGTATGTACCCACCAATTTGAAAACGACATTGTATTAACTATAATAAACAGTTAAAAAACAATGGTTATATTCAAAAAGTCCAAGATAATCATTATGTGATCTATATAAGTTGATTTAAAAACAAAGTGATATTACCACCTTCTAGCAACTTCAAAATTAAACAACTTTCTTTGTTAGTATTTTTTTCCAAGAAAGGAGTTATTATTTAAAATATCATCTCTTATCACTGAAATGATTTACCTTATATATACAAATTTTGATTTATATTACTCATAATTTTATTACATACCTGTTCATAAAATGACAATGATTCTGCAAGTAATAAAGTGTCGTATGAATGAATATTTAAACCGGACACAATAAGATTTTCAGAAACTTTCGTAAGAATGGGAATAATATCTTCTAAACTGTCTACTTGAGTTTGACCTAAAAATGGTGCAGGAGCTGTATGATAGCATTCTTCAAATCCTTGTGTAACAAACTGTAATAAAGCAATACTTTAGTATATAAATTAATCTTATTTTATATATTGGTAATGTATCATTAACATATTGTAATATATAATTGGTTTAATAACGGATAATAATAAACAAACTAAAACAATCTGTTTGACATACCAAGTTTGTAATCAACATTTTCAATGTTTTAATAATTTCACATTTTTTATCAATTTCTGATTCATAAAACATTTCTTGTATATGCACTAATATTTTTTTTTGTAAATCTACAAGTATTATAGCTTTAGAACATAAGTCATAGTAACATAAATATATTAATATTAACGATTTATTAAAAATATACCGCCACTAGATACTGGTGTCATCCATTGTAATAACATCAGTAACTTTGATTGATATTCTCCTGTGTTGAAATAAAGATATTCGTCAAGGAATCGGTTAACAACAAGTACACCTTGCTGCATATATCGTGAAAATTCAATAGTCATGTCAAGTAATTTATTGATTTCTTCTACAGAAAATTTCTCGTTCTCTAGCATTAACGCTGAAAAAAATAGATAATTAATGTCGAAAAATGAGTTTTTTGAAAATACATTACTAATTATTTAAAATTTTGGTACGTACCTCTTACGAGAGTGTTATAAAGATTATAAGAGAATCTACTTTGATACTGAAAATCGGCAAATGTAAGAAGATGGTATCCAGCTGTATTAGTTAAGAGAGATATAGCATTACATGGTAATTCTACACTTAAATGTGATTTTCCTAGTTCTTCGGTGCTAAAATATATTATTCGGTAAGAGATGTTAATCAATATGTAAATTAGTAACATTAAGCCTCATTACTTACCTAGAAATATCAAAAATGGAAGTCGAGTCTTTTTCTTTAAAGATACTAGAACCAATTTGAAAATATCCCACAGATGGCATTAAAGGTGTCACAGTGTTTTTTCCTTTTTTGAACTATTAAAATGTTGTTTTATATATCTAATTTTACACGAACTTAAATGTTATTAATTGATTACCTCAACTGTATTCCATTTAAAACATTTCTCATTTAATTCATTGACATCATGTGTTTGCTGAACTTCTAAGCGTGTTTTCACACTTTGCAGCATTAATCGTAAAACTTCTGGTATTGGTTTCCATACACTCTCTATATTTACAGAATTAATTTTTTCAGGAACCAATTCAGGTTTGTAAGACTTGAATAATCTAAAGTACATTTCATATTAATTTCATATCTATGATATTTATATGTTAATTTTATGTTACCTAATCATTTAATTTAATTTCATGTAATGTGTAATTTTTGTTATGCTCTCATAAAATTAATGTGGTTGATATTCATAGAATTATTATATATTAATCATTGTCTTCTTTCGATTTTCTTTATGTATAATTAAATATAAAGTTATACTTTATTATAAGCACATTATTACTTAAAAAAGAAAAATATAAAGTTTAAAATCAAAACTTTTCTATAAATTAAATTATTATATATTATTATCTTGCATATGCTACCCACTGTAATATTTTATAATAACATACAACAATCTAATTAATAATTAGATTTTAATAACGAATCATCATATTAATAGATCAATATTTACTTTAAACAACAATATGCTTATAACAAAATCTAATTCGGTATAAATAAAACTTGATAAAAAGCAAGAGAATAGTTACATTGTAAAAGTAAATGAGATAGAATACGTATTTTAAATGTTAATACGTACGACAATAAAACACTAATATGCGTTTTAGGTTTGGAATATTTCTGATTTAAAGCTAGTAATCGACGCACATCTCTACGTGTTACATCTTCTGGTTTTGTTAAAACATAAATTAAACGTGCTATTTGTTTTTCCTGCAACAATAATAATAACAATAATCATTTAATTATAATTTAATTTATGAATCACAAAGTGTTTAAATCGTATGAATATTTAAAAGATACACGTACCAATTTTTCTTTTTTCAACATCACATAAAAAAATACATTATAATATATATTTATAATTTTTTTATCTATTAAGCGATAGTCCCATAAACCTAAAAGTATACACAATTAACATGTACAACTTCATTTAAGATTCTTTTTTATATATACCTGTATGTTACATTTTGTTCATATAAATAGCCTCATGATAAAAACATAATATTACCAATTATCCACTGTGTAACAAGAACGGATACAGTGATAGGCAGTTGATTTACTGATGATAAATACCATGTGGTGATCATTTTAAATGTGTTTTCAGGTACCTTGTATTTGGGAATCAAACATTTTATTAATGTTATCATTTTAGTTGCACCTATGAAACATATTTTAAATTAATAATTGTAAATATATTTTCATAAGATATAATAAATTAATTATATTACATGTAATACTGCTATGTTTAACCCTGTTTAAGACTTTTTAATGTAAATTGTATTCATTAGGAAAATATTCTCAAAATTATATGTTATAAATACTTTCTTACTAAATTGGACTCATATCTGATAGCTTTAATGTAACACATAACAATGTTAAACATAATAGCGTAAATTATACATTGAGTTTGATGATCAAACAGTTTAATAATTTACATTATTATCAGAAATATACTAACTTAAGTCAGTATTTATAATAATATTTGCTAGTAATTCCATATCTTCATCTTCCAGTCCTTTTGATGATACATAATCCTGTAGTATATCAGCTAATTCTTCAAATTTAGAAAAAGCTTTGTTTTGTGCTAAAAAGATTTTAATTTAACAAACTGAAATTAATAGAGTAATATTAAAAGAACTTTTAGTATTTAACTTTTGTATTTAATTACCTTTTAATTGGTGTAACAATTTTAAACAAATATCTCTTTGCTCGTTATTTGTCATTTTTGTATATGATATTTGTACTGTCCACAAATTATTCAATAGCAAATAGCATCATAAGTAAACTATTTTGTAAATTTCGAATGAGCAGAAAACGTGCTACAAGCTTTTGATGCTACCACCACGCACTGTCACTACTTTGCTTTTATTTTGCCGCGGATTGTAAAATTTGTCATATACTGGGCGATAAGGCGAAGTACATAACGTAAGAAATCAGTTGTTATGATACTGAATGCAAGTAACACGAATATATGTAAACACTAAATACAAACAAATGTAAATATATAACTAAAAGTAAAACTATACAAATTATGAATAGGTATATATAAAAATGTAGCATATAAATTTAAGTCTTTGCATTTTGTAGTTAGATCATATATGATGCTACGTGAGGTAAAGTTGATATTGTGATATTTCTCTCTTGCGAGAGGGCGCTTAAGAGGAGTTCCTCTCATTTTGCCCTAAAGTTGATATAAAATTATTTTAGACCAGTATCACCCAGTATTGTGAAACGGGCAGTATTTTTGCGCATGCGCTGTTATAATAGCCAATTGCAGCAACGTATCTATCATGTGGCAAATGTAGTGGGATAGTGATACAAGTGGACAAATTCATGATAAATTCAGTGAGTTGCAAAGTTTGGTAAATTAATATTTACATTTATACACATATTGTATATTTTTCTTCAAATTACACAAATTTTTATAAAAATATGCATAGGTGATCAAGGTACATCTTTTTATCTATACATTTATTTTAGTGATGGTACTTTCGTGGCGCATGCGTAAAAAAAGCCGGTCCGTCTCATAACACGTTTCCAATCATCCATAGCTATGAGAACGAATGAAACGTAGATTTTGGTAAATTTTTATTTTTAGTTATGATATGCATTGATAAATGAAATATTTAAATTTTAATTTACATTGAATACAATTAAATTGCATGTTTTGTGTAGTTTAATGATATCAATAAATAATATTGTCTACATACAATGCAATTCTAGCCGTCTTTGTTGTATATGTATGTTTTCGCGTCGTTGCCTAGACAACGCGTCATAATTATGATGGCAGCTGTAGAAATATTTTCAAGCTCTGTTGATTATAAATACCAAAGTAGAATATGTTCTCTAAGTTTTTTAATTGTATTGTTTTTTGTAACTTTATTAGTATTTACACCATTTTTTATTATCTATAATACAGGAGGTACGTATACATATTTTATTTTTGATGTGTATTTGTACTGATTCTATAATTTTATGTGCTTTATTATTTATTACTGACATTATTGTTGAAAATTATCTGTCATTTCTAGGGTTTTCATTGAAAAATCGTGTATATACAGAAAAACCAGATATATCATTTAATTATAAATATCTAATATTAGCAGATAGGGGCTATAGTGTTAGTCCCATAGTTTGTACAGCATTCACAATGTATAAAGATAATAAAATTACAGATAACTGTATATTAATAAAGGTTCTATTATTGTATTGTATACAATATATAATCATATAATCACTCTATTGACATATATGTTTTATAATTAACTACTAATTAAAAAATTAGGTGCAAGAGATAGATACTAATAGTGATGGTAAAAAGGATATTTTAAAATTTGAGGCCCATTTTTATACAAACATCCCTGTTAAATCTTACAAGATTTTACTATTTTTTAATTTTCAGTTGAAGGTAAAATATATTATTGCATGTTATTTTTAAATACTATTTCAAAATAATAATTTTATTGATTTATTACAGCAATTATTTGAAGTAACAGTTGAATCTATTGCATTTTTTACTCATGTATTAAATAAAGAAGTACAAAGGATACAGTTTTTTGGAGATTTGACATTACAGCAAAAGGGCCTTCTTACCAGTGAAGGTTTATATGAATCTTATAATCAAAGTATAGAGATAGTCAATTACTCATTAGAAGAATTACTCTTACAAAATTCTAATAGAAAATGTTAGTAGTACTTTTATTATTGTCATTTTTAATTGAACATCTAAATTTTTACATTCAGATGAAACATAAAAATTTATTTTAGTTGCAGCTAAAATAAACAATGAGCATATAACAAAGTTTGCAGGTCACACAAGGGAAAATACAGTAGTAATTTGTGCAGAAATAATTTATAAGGACAGCTTAATTTACTATCAGCCCAGTATTTTGGAAGAATTGAAATGGGCATGGGTACAATATTTATCATGCCTTCTAGTTCTAGCTTACATAGTAAAGCATATGTTGATTTTCTTATTTTCAAATCGATATTTGAATAGTTATATTATAGTTCCGTGGAGAGAAAAATAGTTAATTTAAAAACAATAAATTTGTCTTATGTCATTACATATTTGGATATTCCAATTTTAATGCAATTGCTAAGGTAACAAAACTATTTATACAGAATAATTTTATTAAATATTGAACATAAAAACAATAATTTTTACATTCTAGATGTTAAAATATCTAGATAAACTATTTTAATTACTTGATATCCTGAACTATTTATCTGATATTATTTAAACACATCTGATCAATATCAAGCTGTTAAATCTGTTCATTTTCAACAGAGTTGCAGTTTGTATAAATTAGAACATAGGTGAATGTAATTCATTTACCAATTTTTATGTAATACTAAACAATTGGATTAGTAAAAAAAGTGGACATAGAAAATTAAATTATTAAGTTCAATAAACCTATCTAATTCAAACCAATTGGTTCTAATTCAAACCATTTGGAACCACTAAATATTGTTTGTAACAATGTAGTCTGGATTAATGATGGTTTCTCTTCAATTTATTAGCTGCAAAGAAAATGATTTCTTCAAATATTATCTAGTCGCGTAAGTTTAAATTTATTATTCTAAACATATATTGATTTTCATAAAAAAAGGTAAGGAAAATATACTTATAATGAGGAATGAACTACGAATGGACTTTCTGTGCCTTATGTGGCGAAATTGGGAAACTCTAGGCAATTTTAGTTTATCCTGCAATACTCTGTACAGGTAAGACAAAGAGAGCACACTATTTTGTCATCTAAAAATGCAATTTCGTTGTTATAAGAATTTAAAGTGAAGGAACAATATTTTCTCGCGGTTTTTTTTTTTGTGAATATGCTTTGTATAATTTTAGTCGATGTAACAAAATCCGATTTTGCAATTTCACATTCAAAACTGTATAATGAACGAAAGCATATAAAAATGCATGTTTTATAAAATTTCAAAAGTGAAATTGCAAAATTATATCGTGATTATAGAAATATTTTAAGGAAGAGTACTCTTAATAATTCTTGAAACAGCAAAATCTCATTTTTTCATGACAAAGTTGTCTTTGTTTCTTCTCTAAAACAAATACAGGATAAACAAAGATCGCCTGGAATTTCTCAGTTTCGCCACATGAGGTCCCCAAAGCTAGTTTGGAGTTGATCTGTTATTTCATTAGATGCATAAGAAAAGATTATTTAAAAAAAAAATTTTATTCGATTAAAATTGATTGATTTATGCTGTCCAATGAGCACTTCGTAAAAGGCATTTATTCCGTAAAATGGTTCTGTAGGCAGTAACCCTTCCGAACTACGCGCTTGACCAGTTCAATGAGATTGGAGATTGCGCCGTATCCTACGTCGCTTTAGTTTTCTTTTCTTCTACTCTTGCAACTGATCCGATTCTGTCATGAAACATTTATTCTTTAAAATACAAAGCATCGTGCATTAGTGACATTTAAGATGATTTGTAAAATAACTCAACGTGATTCCTCGAAATAACCTATAATTAAGTTAACAAAAGGTAAGTGAAGGAACTTAAAGAGATGATACACGAGGTTGCTTTAAATATTGCCATCATATCCACTGAACTTTCGTACTGAGACTTTTAACGTCTCTTTTGTAATGATAATATATAATATATTTTATAATATAATATATTTTATTATTTCGGCATTTAAAAGCATTTTGTGTTTGGGTGAGAACTTTAGTAAAATTTAAGTGATAAAATGAAGTTCAAATTTAATCCTAATATCTGTTCTGTGACAGTGGTGTTAATAAACCGAGAGAAATATTATTTGAATACTTGAAATTGTGACTGTTAGTTTCCGTAAATAATCAGAACTACAATAAAAATCGTAGATAATTCAATTTTATGCAATTAATCAATTAAGTGATAAGTAGAGTAATATTATTTTTCTTATTTTATGTTGAAAAATGTAACCGCAGAAAATATTTAGTTATATCACAAGTATTACATTTGATTAGGTTACTGAATTGGAACTATTTGTAGTTATTAGTTTCATGAAACATGAATTGACAGTACAGCAACGGACAGAGTTGCCAGATATAGGGACAAAGTGACGTCACATAGAGATATTGGGAAAGAGTAGGGATATAACAAGACGCGACACTCTATGTCGGCATCTTTCATGTTTCGAAAATGGTCTCCCTTTAAATTGGTTGTGCAAACGAGCGGGAAATTTAAATCAAATGAATCTAATTTCATGACAGTCACTAATAATTAGAAATCTATTTGTCGTAAATTTTCTCAATGTTGTTAATATTAATTTTTGAGGCATTTAATCAATCACAACGTTGAAAAGTTGAAAAGGAAAGAAATGTACGAAAATGATTATTCTACAAAATATATTTGAAGAATATGTATTACGGAAATGATTATTACAAATAACTTATAAGAAAATGAAAAACTATATATCACAAGAAATTACAAAGGAATGTGTTTCTATTACAAATAAATTACTGGTAAATGTGCAGGTTTAAATTATTCTGTCATACTTGTACACTATGCACATACGTATTTGGAAATACCCTGTCGAAATCGTACCTCCACCCCCAATTCATTTAACTTCAGCATTTAAATTGGTTGTGTCTTCTGTCTCTCTCTAGGAGGTGGGTTTCCTTGTCTAGTGTCGCGTCTACATCCCTATTCTTTGGTCTGTCTCTAAAAAACAGTTTCTTTGTCGAGTGATCGAAAGATTGTCGACGAATTGAAGGATGTTCAGGCTATTCTATAGATTCGTATGTTTCGATCCATTGAATATATTGTGTAACAAATTTTTGCTGTAAATTTTTGTGTTAGTAATACATATATAGTATAAGAAAATGTGATAATGATTATTAATAATTTTGAAATACTCGCATAAAAGTAGGGACCAAATACATATATGGCATTCCAGAGACCATAGGAGGTATGGTCTCTGGAATACGCTTTTCAATCTGACAGTTATGTATATACTGGACAAAAATACGTCCAGTAAGTGAAAGTAGTGATGAAGTGTATAAAGTAAAAGTTTATTAGATATATGTAGATGTTCGATGTTACGAATACATTACAAATTACAAATACGTTCGGTGTTTACATTGTAGGACGCGCAAGTACGTTACGAAGTGTGTTTAAACCAACCACAGCTAAGATGCGCAGAACGAATGAAAACTCGTCATGTGACAAATATAGTCTTCCGTTGAATAGAGAATAGTATGTTATCAATAATTTTATATAAAATATTTGTTGTAAATTGTACTTGAATATTTCTTCTTAATTGCTACTTAAACTGTTTCAAATCATAATATGTAATTCTATAAATTTGTAGTAATAACACACTAATATTCTTTGTGCAACAAACGCTTTATTTGCCTTACGTTTTAAAACAAGTTTTTTTTTCATTATTGCGCAGATCTGCTTTGATTGCTTCTTATTCTCCGTAATCAAAGTAACGAACAAGCGTTTGTGATGTCAAAATAATTCACAGTGTTGTATAAGTACATAGTGAGCAGATAGTTTTGAGAATTATTAAGTACTTCTTGACAAACATTTAAAAAATAAGATTATTACTTTTGAACTCAAAATGACTCAAATCGAAATAGATAACATGGTTTATCGGAATTTACTGTACCTATTGTTTTTATTATTCATACACAGATTATTATTCGCTATGTATACGAGTATAAAGTAAAACGTAAATCTAAAGAGACACCACCTAGATATGTACATTAATAAATTTTGTTCACTTAATAAAGTATACAGAATGTTTACTCCGTTCCACAAGAGAATGAACTTAATTTACGTAGATCGACAGTAATCGATCGTTTTCAAAATAAAAGAACAGTACGAACCGGCGAAGACATGGAAGAAGAGCATAATAAAAGAAATACACTGGGTATATAGTTTCAGTGTCACGATTGTCATAAGAGTGCATGCACATTGTCGTAGTTTACAGAATGTGTAAAGTCAAATTCAATTACATATTCAGCAAGAACATAAACGAAGCATTAATTTGTTTAAAGGGAAAAATATTTCCTCAAGATCATTTTTCTGTAATTTTAAAGTCATCAAAATTTTTTTTTTGATGATGGTACTTAGTTTGAGGATAGATTTCTATTATGGTATAATAGCTGAGGTCAAGACAAATCCAATGACTTGTAATACTATGATTATCACGTGATTTTAAATGCAAAATTCATGAAAACTAGGCAACTGCTGGACCGAATAAAATAACCGAGCGAAAGATTAACAGGGGAAACTTTATTGTAGTAAGTGCTCAAAATCTCGTCCAGCCAGTTGTGTAGATTTGTATTAACGTTGTTGGACATCACTTTGGGCACTTGCTACAATAAAACTTGCCCCGTTTCTGTCGATTCACTCTGGCCATTAGTTGCTTAATTCTTATGAATTTTTTGTATTTCAGGTCTCATGAAGGTTATAGTATTATAGGTTGTTGAATTTGTCTTGATCACCACTAGATAAAAATATACATATTGTTCTCTATTATATATTATTTTGCTCTATTATAAAAACTAAATAAGATATTGAAGATGTCAAGTTAGGTGGAACACCGTGTATAGTATCACTCTCCCGTGGAATACAGTATACGCTAAGAAGTGTTTTGAGACGAACGAGATCTTTCGCGAATACGCGGCTGTAATAGCCAATTACTACGATATATGTATGTATCTATCATGTGGTAAAGCAAGTGCAGTAGTGTTATAAATGCGTTAGTGGACAAAGAGTATAGCCGAATAAAGGGGTCAAATGTTTCTTTATACCAAATTAATCAATGACCAGTTAATAGACCGCTTAAAGGAAATCATTTTTCATCAATTCATATTTTTACAGTGGAAGTGCCTTATCATGATTATTAATTTTTCAGATTTTTTTAGGGGGGAGATAGTTGCAAAAATCAAAAACCGATATCTGGTTATACTATTATCTTTATTTTTCATGTAACCATGCTCATATTTCTATAGTTTAATAGGTTGTTAAAATTATTAGTATACAATTTTTCAGATTCTTTATAGAAGTGTATCATATATAAAAAAAATTGCAAATCAATATTTTCTAACTTTTTATTCGCGAAGGAATAGCACATGCGGGTATATCATACTTCATAAAATGGTCAGTATATGCAGATTCAAAAGTTTGACATGTATTAAATAAATTAATATTTGAATATGACTTACGTTTGGTTATAAACTATGAAGTGTCGTGTGTATATTATATGTTCTTGTATATCATTATCGTATTGAGTCAATGATTTCGGCGAAACATTTGAGTTTTTTTTGCATATTCTGTAGTTGGCACTTCGTGGTCGCTTTAATAAGAAGTTCTCCGCGAAAACAACAAATCGTGGAATTATTTAAAAGGAATGCGCAATCGTGAAGACATCGATAAAACTAATAAAAATATTTGAACGTTTGTGCTGTCTGTTTTATATTTGACACTTCGCGATGGTGTTGAACGAAAATTATTTTAAATAATGAATAAACTGAACGCATTTATTATCTTCCATTTGTTTTTGGAATTATTCGTGATTCATAAATAAATTCCAGTGGCGTCGCATTAGATATACGAATTTCTATATTACTTTTGTTACTTTCGCCGAAACAAAAATTCGTGAGTTCAACTTTTATTCAGAGTCACCTATATCAAATTGTAATTATTGTGATTAAAAAGAAATATTAGGTGATGTTGTTTTTTATAATTTAACGATATAATACAAAAAAATTATAGAGAAAGTATGAAGGGAAGGCAAAAAACGAAGAAAAGCACTTTTTCATTCTGTACTATTAAAATTTGTTATTAATGAGTATATACTACAAACATCAGGCTTTAATGCATCACAATTCTATCTTCAGAAAATTATTCGTCATTTTCAAGTAAAGGAGACAAATAATTTGCTATTTTAATGTGTTTTATTTAAATTATTTTGTAAGATGTATCTAAATGTGTTGTAAATACCACTCTTTTTTCAAACATTTCATCTGAAATTGTATTAGAACACGATAAATTAATTATTGTTGTATAAGAAAAGAACTTTTCGATGGAAGTGAAAAAAGGTATCAGTGTGTTATATTTAACAAATATCTATTTAAGAAGGATATTTGTTGAGTTATTCCAACTGAATATCATGATCTGTTAGCTATTTCTAAACTTATAAACAAAATTGACACAATCATAATAACAATAAGATCAAAAACACTGTCCTAAGTCTCCTTTCTCAACAAATCATGCAACCATTGATGGAATTCAAAATGAATGAAACTAAATCTGTTATTTTTAAATCTTTGGTACCTTAACACAGTAATAACTGGCCTCTGAGATTTAAACATTTTGAATGTTAGCAAGTTATGGAAGCAGATGGTAATAGTATTGTGCACAATATAAGCCTGTAACATACAAACAATTGATTTTTAGCCTTTTTCAATTTATGCTTAAAAGACAAAATACAAGGTAATAGAATTCCAAAATAAATATTATCTTCATACCATGACATACATATATATATATAATGCCCTTGTTATTTGTATACCCTAAATATTTTTCAGTATAATTGAATTCATTCTTCTTAAGAGAATTTTGTATACTTAATTCTTTTGTTAAAATACACATATTATCTTTTCTTTTGAAAATCTGTGTTAAGGAATTAAACAATAATTTCTTGTGGGTTTCTTCCGGTTTGTTGAAATTATGGCTTAAGTTTTTTTGTAGCTGTTCTATGGACTTCGAATGTTGAGACACTTGCCAATAGCATCTGTATTTTACAGTAACTTCTTCATAAGACCTTGTTAATTTAGGATGACTATGTAATGGATGCTTCAAATTAGTAGAGGCACAGAGATTTAATGTATGGCGCTACATCTAATATGATTCGACAGAGTTATTTGTTAAGAATCAGTCAAAAAAGTTTTAATTTATTTTCAACATTCTCACTTTCATCTTCTTCTGTTCTGTCTTCTTTTTTCATTGGACTTTCCATAATATAATTTTGAAAATTGAAATTGTTTTTATTAGCTCTAAATACTTGGAAAGTTTTCATAAAGTTATTTCCATTATCAATAACAGTTGCAGTTAATTAAATTAATTGAATTAATTTTGATGTGAATGTTTTTGAAACTTTTCAGCAGTTAAATGGAAAAAGTTATGTCAAGAAAAGCTACATTTTCGAAACTAAACATCAGCGGTTGTACAAATACACATTGATGATTACTATTCACACAACTTCAAAGACATGACGAGCATGAAATTTGTCTATTTTATGTCCAAACTGATGTTAAGCTGACAATGATATAAAATTAATAACTCATATTTAACATATGGATTTTCAATAACTCTTAATGGAACCAAAGAGTGTGTTACAAATTTTAATATTTTTTTATCTATTTTCTTTTTATTTACTTATACTTCCACGCTCCGTAATATCTTGACTATGCCACTATTCTTGACTTGATATGAAATTGGATCTTTTTATGACTGATGGTTTATGTAGAAGACATAATCTGCGATATTCAGATTATTAAAAATACCATTACCATTTCTGTGAACTATTTAAAAAAATTTACTACTCATAATACAGGAAAAATCATTGTTATTACAAGAATCAATATCAATCTGTTTCACCGAAGAAGATTCTCGTATTTTATTTAAATTTGAAGACAAATATCAAAAACTATTATGAGTATTATCACTTTTGATTACCATAGTCACTACTGAATTAATATTAAACGACTACACCAAACCTAATACTAGATTATTATAATTAGTTCATTAATTGTGTACTTACAAAGAATTGGATACTGTTAAATGAGCCATTTTCTTTGACAATGGTATAAGTCCATTTTTGGAAAAAAGTAACTTAATAATAATTTGACTAAAGTATAGATATCCTCTTTGTATATTTATAATTATACATTTAAAGGAGTACAGTTTCTTGATAAAGTAATCAAATGATGTTATTGCAAAAATCTTTTTTTTGAAAGTGGAATAAGTCCATTTGTAATAATAATAACTGAAACAACTGTAAAAAATAGCTTCTCTTTGTATGAAATAAAACGGAAAAAGTTTGTCTTAACCAAATCTCTAGAAAAGGCAATATTAAATAGAAAAAAAAAATACAGATTGGATGAATTTTAAAACAGATGAACCGCACGAAATTTTTTACAAAACTAATATAAAAGAAAATGCTCAGTTTAAAATTATTTTTTTCTTTGGAAAACAAGGAAGAACTAAACATCTCAGGGAAGTTATTATGTTGCCACCCTACAAACAAGATCTATGTGCAAAGGAAGGCAAATCACTTTCTCCTCCACGTGGCGTAGTCTTTTGTTCGTTTTAGGAAAGACCCATTGGGGAAAGAAGGGTTGAAAGGTCGAGGTGTCGGCCAGAAAAGCCCTTCGAGGAAGAGAGTAAAGTCAATTGTAGAGAAAGCGTCGTCGCGTTGTAAGCTTGGGTATAGTGCGTAGTCGTTCAGCGTAGTACATACAGGGTGTCTCGCAACTAGTGTAACTCCCGGAAATGGATGGCAGAGGACGTGATTCTAAACAACTTTTCCAGTTGCACTTTTCCATACGTGTTTTTGGAATTTTTTGTTTATTGCAATTTAGCAATAATTATTACATATACAATTTTCGTCTACGTTTTACGGAGAAAAGTGTTCAGATTTGTTTTCGTAGAGTGTGAGCCCCTTTTATACAATCATTTGCCATATTTTTAACAATTGGACAATACTACATGTTTATTGTTCCATCATCGGTAGAGAAGGTCTAGCGGGCAGGTATAAATCCGCCGCGGTACCAGTCGTCGTTGTACGGAATGTAGGTTTTTATGGCTAATGAAACTTTTAGCTGAATGTTAGAAATTTAGAGTTTGTATAGATGCGGACGGTGAGAGCGGGCCATGTGCGTTGTGTCAGGGTATTTTCCTAGTCGCAAGGGAAAGTTTTATGAGGCTAAGGAATACTGTATAGTCGTCAAGGGCCATGGTGACGTTGGTGTCCTCATGGCCAATGTTTTGCCGAAGAGGCATTCTTGTGTTGACTGTGATCGTGGAAACACGTTCACAGAATAAACGAGACAGTTTGCCCAGTTAAATCGTGTTATTAATTTTAATAATATACCTTTTCGGTCCTTTCCTGATTTTCCTATACGAAGGTTTAAGTTTAGCTGTTTAACTTTTAATAATTTGAACCGAAATGTTCCTCATTTAAATGATTCAAAATCTACTACTAACGTTTTCCATTCCATAATATTACCAATTGCGACATTGAATTGATTAATAATTGAATTTTATTTCTTTAACTAACATATCGTTTGTATCAATTATGAACGTGAATCTATCAATATTATTTAATAAAAATACCGAAAAAAAGATTCCGAAAAGATATGTAAATTCGACACGAAAAGTACTTTTTTATGGCAAAGTATCGGTTTTTGATTTTCTTAGCTATGGCGCGTCTTGTCGAAAAATCTATTAAGGAATATTAATTAATATTAATTAATTAAGGAATATTAATTATAAGGATATGTTATTACCACAATTATATGAAAGTAGTGTTCCGACAACTTCAATAAAAAATTGCATTTTTTCCGATTTTTTTGCAGTGTTGAATTTTTTACAACTACTGTTTGGAATAAAAAAATCCGAAAAAATTCCATAATATGCGCTATATGGACTGGAATTTTTTGTTTATTAATTTATTTATAGTCGCAATTTAGACTCTTTAAGGTACTTCAGCAAGTTTTGGATCGATTTGTCGTCCTTCAGGTTATCCATTAAAGATGATCTTATGTTGAATCGTAGTCTATTTATAGCGTATTTCCTGCAGTGGTTGATGATGTGTTCCACTGTCAGATGATCCTTGCACAGTTCGCATATTGGGGGCTCTTTTTTGTTGAGGAGGTATTGATGAGTCAGTTTTGTATGACCTTTTGTGATTCGTGAAATTTTAACTTTGGTCAATCTGAGTAGGGACCAGGAGATGGATTTTTGGAAGAAGTCAGATTTGATTGATTTTATGCGGGATTTCGTTGTAGAATTCCATTCTTTATTCTATCTTTGATTTTTTCCTTTAGGAGCGTGGTATCCTAGGATAGACTGTTGTCGTAGTGGTCGGGGGTTGTTGAGTTAGCTACTTCTTTGGCTGCTTGGTCCGCATTTTCGTTTCCTATTATACCGATCTAAGAGAGGGTCCATATTATTGTTATCGAGTTGTTCATTAGGTTTGACATAAAGTAAGCTTCTTGGCCTTCTTGAATAACAGGGTCGTTTGTCTATAGCTTCTGTATTGCTGAGATGGCACTTATGGAGTTGCAGAAAATTGCAAAATTTTTATTTTGGTTGGTTAAAGTGGATTTGATGGCGTGCTTTATTGCATAGAGTTCGTATAGAAAGATGTGTGTTTTGTGGTAAAGTTTGACTTTTTCGGTTGCTTGATTGGTTCCTGATAATTACATATCCGGATCCGTCTGTGTATATGCGTACGTGGTTTGTGAGTATCGCTTCTAGTTTTTGAAACAAGGCCTTTAGCATGATTAGGTCAGATTTCTTTTGATTGTAGCTGAGTAATGAGGTATTGGTTCTAATTTTTGGGATGGTCCATTGAGGGGTGCTGGGGATCGATCTATTCGGTATGTGCTAGATTTACATGACAAGTTTTTTTCAGACAGTTGCCAACCCTGTAGTAGTATTGGAGAGGTGTTCTTTTCCTAGGCTGCAGGTGATTTAGATTGATACGTCTGAATACGTTTTGGTAGACGGGGTTCTGTGGGTAGGAGGTGATTTTGGTTGCGAACTTCATGCTTAGGTATTTTCTTCTGGTTCGTAGTGGAGGTTTTGAAGCTTCGCTAATTACGCCGTTGATTGGGCTAAAGCGGAAAGCGCCCACAGTTAATCAGCGTGTATTGTTGTGTACGGAGTCTAATTTCCTCAGTACGTTAGTGTAGGCAGCGTTATAGATGATTGCAGCTATTACAGTTGTTTGCAGCTATTGTTTTAAGTATGTTAAGTTGATGGTTACTGTTAGTTTTGAGTTTGTCGATATGTGGCGTCCATGTCATCTGGGAGTCGAATGCTAGTCCTAGCAGTTTGATAGAAGTTGTTTCCTTGATTACCTGGGAACTAACCTATTGAGCGTTAGTTTTATGTTTACATGTTGTTTCTTTCTGCTACAGATGATTATTTTAGACTTCGTCATAGAGGATTTGAAACCTGAGGTGAGAGACCATTTTTGCAATTTGTCTAGCGCTTCTTGTAGCTTGGTCTGGATGGTATGGAGGTTCCTCCCTCTGCATAATACAGTTAGGTCATCGGCGAATAGTAATCCTTTGACTGGGTTTAGTACGTTGTTGAGAATGTCATTTATAGCGATCAAGAATAAGGATACGCTCAAGATAGAACCTTGAGGTACGCCGTTTTCTAGGATTTTTATAATAGATAGGACGTTGTTGGTTCTAACTTGGATGGTTCTTATGGTTAGGAAGTTACCGATGAAATTAAAGATGTTTTCACTGAGCCCGAGTTTTTGAAGAATTCTTAGAATTCGGTTCTTCCAGACCATATCATAAGCTTTTTCTATGCCTAAGCATACAGCTGTTGCATATTGATTATTAGCAAAGGCGTTGTATATATTCGTTTCCAACTTTAGTAGGTGGTCATACGTAGATTGAAAATTTCGAAAACCACTTTGGTGCTTAGCGGTAAGATGCCTTGATTGTATCATCGAAGTCTGTAGTTTATAATTTTTTCCATTAATTGTGTTTGTTACAGCAATCAGTCGATAACTGTTGGCGATTTTGCCGGGCTTCAGGACGGGGAGGACAATAGCTTCTCTCCATCTGATTGAGAAGATATTATGGGTTCTAAAATATTATGGGGTTTAAGATATACAATTTAAGTGCCTCTTGTGGGAAATGGGTTAGGAAGATGTTGGGAATTCCATCTGGTCCGGGGCTAGTATTTGTGCATTTGTTTAGAAAGTATAGCAGTTCATCGAATTGAAGAGGCGAGTTTGGGTTAGATGAGTACGGAGTTTCTTGGTCAGCGATTGGGGTCATCGGCGAGTTAGAGTCGGTTTCCTGTTTGTGGTTCTGAAATTGTTTGGAATGGTTGCAGTCACTGGAGTTTTTCTGGAATGTCGATACTAGGATTTCGGATATTTCGTTTGGATCGGTAAATAATGATTTGTCGTTCTTGTTTAAGGCTGGTATTGTGAAAAATTGGTTCGAGCCTTTGGTTGATCTTATCTTTTTTCAAATTATTGAAAAAAGAGAGTGAGGTATGTGGTTTAAGAGTTGAGGTAAAGTTTATCCATAATTGTCCTTTACTATTTTTTGTGATTTTGCGGGGTATGGCTCGGTATTTTTGGAAGTTGATGAGGTTTTCGGTAAAGTATTTTTTTGCTTGTTGAAAGCATGTTTGCAGTCTGTCACAGCTTGTGCGCACTTTTCATTCCATTATGGATTATATTTGGTATTAACGTTGTTGCTGTTTTTTGTCCGTGGGATGGTTGTGTTGACTGTTGCGATGATGACTTCTGAGAAGCGTTCGAGTACTAGGTTTATGGTGCCAGAATTTATTGGGTTTAATTCTATAAACTGGGAGGATAAGTCCGATATAAGTTTATGGAACATTTCCCAGTTGGCTTTCTGGAAATTCCATCTTTAGACTTTATTTCTTTTAGTACTTTGGTTCAATTTGCATGTCACTTTTATTGGGAAGTGGTCGGTGTCGTATAGGTCGTTCACTGTGTTCTATGTGATGTTTTGAGTAATTGACGGGCTGTAAAGGGATAGGTAAATTGCACTAAACTGGTCAAATGCAGAGCAGAAGAGAGTTAGTTCGTTAGTGTTTAGTAAGCTGAGATTAGTTGAGTTTATAGTCTTTCAATGGTGTTTCCACGTGAGATGGTCTTGTGTGATCCCTAGAGGAAATTATGGCTATTAAAGCAATTGATACACGCCGATTTTAATGAAATTTTAATATGTTATAGAACTTGAAAAAATATTTGACACGTATTTTTTTATCGGCAAACATCGACTTTGAGGTGGTGAAAATAGCCCTTAAAGTTGGGGTTGAAAAAGCTATTTTCACAAATATCTCGGGAACTAATAGACCTAGACAAAAAATTCAAAATGCAAAATTTTCTGTTTTAGAAGGCCAATAATATGGCGTAATTGGATTTTTGAAAAATTAGTTTGTTTAAACAATATGTTAAAAATTAACATTATTTTGTACATTTTGTTAATAAAACGTTGAACTATTTTGATCAAATTTCACATACGTAAACTATGGGTCCAAAGACAAAATACGGATAAAGTGGAATTTTTAATTTCTCTTGTGGAAAACATATTACTAACGTTGGCGTTATACGTACATTTTATACCTTCCGGTCGGTGTACGACTGATTTCTATGCATAATATTCTGGCAATTGTATTATATTGCATTTTTTATACTAATTTATTTAAAAAAAGAACTTAAGGGTCCATAGGTGCCCTATAAAACATGGGGCCCAAGTCAGGTATCCCGTTTGTCCCGCGTTATGGGCGCGTACTGGTGGCAGTATTCGACACACGGAAGATCTAAACGCGTAAATTGTACGTGCGTAAAGTGTAATAACTTTATGGTTAATTTAGATTATGCTATTAAAGGATTAGATCTGTTCATTGAGAAGTGTTCCACGTTTCTGAAAAATATGGTAGTTCTGAAAATACCTTATTTTCTTATAACTTCGAGAACGGTAATTTTTATTTTGAAATGGATTTCTGATTTGTATTGTATTCTCAATGTATTGAGGATATCTATCTTAAAATTGAAATGGAGGTAGGATGGTGACGGCATCTAATGTTGTTATCGGAGTATCGGTATCAGATAAATTAGCTGTAACTAGCAGTAGAGGGTAGATTAAGTGAAGCATATGGATTAGGGCTTTTGTATCGGAGGTAGTAATCGTTAGCAATAACGTTTGGGTTTTCTGTGCCAATAGCGTTCTCCAGGAAGTTTTTCAATTGGGAGTAGCTGAGGATAAGAGGTTTGGATGAGGTTTCAGAATGTTGTCCATTTATTTCGTCTTCGTGTTGATGGGTGTAGGTTTATCGCTTGGATTCGAGTCATTGGCGCATGGTTTCATGTTTGTTGTATTGTTCTTGATTGCTGGCTGTAGGTCTTTTTCTGAGACGACTGATAATGGTTTCTTTTTTAACGGTGCTTGAGGGTTTGCAGGGTCGTTTGTTGGGTTTTTGTTTGTGCTGAAGTTAACTGTAGGTGGGTTGGGAGAGGTGTCAGCGTTAGATTTTTTTTCCTGTCTCGCTGTCTTCTGTTATGGTTCGGTTTCCGATTATAGAGTTTATGTTATACTGTAAGTGGTAGATGTTTGTCATTAGTTCCGTCTCATTTGGTGCTAGGTTATTGGTGGTTGCCTTGTTGTCCGTTATGTTTCGTATTGGTATTTGGGTTTGGATATAGCATTGATTTGCAATGTGACTTTACAATGTGTGTCGTCGTGCATAATTAGAATCGATTCGAGAAGTTTATGGACATCGTCTGGGTTTATGTAAATTTGTCTTCTGAGTTTCATTATATAAGAGAAGCTGGGGTCTGGTAATCCAGCTCTAAGGAAGGATAGTTTTGAAGTAACATTGATGTTATGATTCATTAGTATTTTTTCGATGTAGCCATGTAGTATGGTGTGGAAAACATTGGACAGAACAATTCGTTGTGATGGGTTAATTGGGGGTCTAATTCTGGTGGTTGTATTGTTGATGAGTAGTGATTTATGCTTGGTTACGAGAGCTTTTATAGTGATTTTACTATCAAGGTATACACAGATTGCAGCGTACAAGAAACGAATAATGTAAAATACGAGCGAGTAGAATAAACTGTTCGTTGAGAATAAGTTATAAAACTTACTAAGAATCCTATAATAATTGTAGAGGATAGATTGAAATATTAAAATACACAAATACGCAAATAGTGTTGCGATCATTCTAAAATAGCAAAAGTTCTCGAAAAATCGAATTGTATTGCGACGCAAGAATATAGGCTGCTCCGTGGAGCAGGAGGCAAGGTGTGTTATGCGAAGCCGCAAGCCAGGAACCTAATAACGAGCTTGTTGATAACGACGCGACGGTCGCGAATAGCAACCGGCGAATATAAAATAAAGGCTCGCGACAAGAGCCTGCCTACTTGACAATCTGAGAGAGAGGACGAGGTAAGGTCCATCGGGCGCTCTTGGATTAGCCTAGGGTCTCCGGCAGGAGAGTTCGGCGATCAATACCTGGATGCCTGCTTGGAGTGTAGCTAGTAGAGAAACTCCGGTAGGAGAATTCGGCGAGAATGCCTGCCCGGAGAGTAGATAGAAAAGAAACTCCAGCAGGAGAGTTTGGCGAAAATAACTGGACGCCTGCTTGGAGTATAGTTGATTAAAAGAGAGACTCCGGCGGGAAAGTTCGGCGAAAATACCTGGATGCCCGCCTGGAAATAGTAACATGTTTAAGATTCCGGCAGGAGAGTACGGCGAAACCTTCCTGGACGCCTGCTTGGAGAATAGGGGGAGAGTACGGGAGCTTGATCCTGGACACTCGTCCGACTTGGAGAGTTCAGCGAACATTCCTGGGCGCCATTTGAACGGGAAGGAATAGAATTACTTCTGGACGCCTGATTAAATAGAGTTATGTGGAGACAGTTAAATAAGTAGTCATGTTGGCAAAGAGAAAAAAATTGTTCTGTGTACAATGTATTTCCGGTATAACTCCTAACCCTTGTAATAAATCCTGTTTTCCAGAAATCCTTATTCCTTGAACTCCGTCTTCTTATCCTAACGAGAGAAAATCATGGCTACAAGATTCTATTGTTACAAATGCGGGAGATAAAGTGTATGACGTTGGGTCCAGTGATTTTTGCTACAGCTTGTACGTATTTTTTAACAGTTGTGTCATCAATGTCGTCGATTATTGCTGTCTGTTCCTTGGTAGGAAATACGCTGCTTACCATGGCTGATGCGTATGATTTTGTAAGCTAAACGGCTGAAGAATTTGGTTGGATTTGGTACGGTATATTCTTAAATTCCATGACTTCCATGGCGAGGTTTCTGTATTTAGAAGACTCGTTGGTATCACATACGCTGTTATCATAGTGTTCCGCGCACCGACACGGCGCAATAGGTTGTGTAGCGGCTGACTGCGTGTAAACCGGGCATTTTTAAAGGGACGTTATCCTGGAGAATAACGGTTCCAGGTCCCCAAGGAACCGCGTCACGGATTCTTGGAAAATCCCAGAATTTCTGATATACCGCCGTGCTCCCCCATGTAGAAAACCCTGCTCCCCTTCCAAAAATGTACCACGCCAAGGGCGCATTGGAAGGGAGAACAGAGGTTATAAATATGGCAAAATATGCCAAAAAAGATCAGAAATCAATACGCAATCCAACACAAAAAGTTCAACACCAAAATATTCATAAAATTCTAAAATTCACTGTTACTGTAGTTTTAATAAATAAATGTTACAATATTCGTTCAGCAAAATCAGTATCCATTTTTTTTTTTACATATAATATTCACCCGCCGTTAATTCAGCGAGTGAACTGGAGCATACCAGAATGCTTCTTTCAATATTAAATCACAACCTCCGCTTACGCCAAAACAAAAATTATTAATATAAATGTATAATTTCATTGAAATTCTTCATAAAAATGAATTGTGTTTTGTTATGTTATATTTTCTACTGTAATATTTAAAAATTGTTTTCTTTACTTTATTTTTACTTTTTATCAAATAAATTAGTATTTGTATAAAATTGCACACTATTTTGTTTCTAATATTAAAAAACGGCTGCTACAGCTGAAATATTATTCACTTAATTAGTAATTAGAATAACTCATTAATTTTAAAAGTGAGGTATGTCCATTAGGGTATAATAAAACCTTTATATTTTTTAGTCAGCATTTTAAGTACTGTTGGATAATAAACATACATTATTGAACACCACAAAGTACAACAAAATTTGTCTATCAGTGCTTATCAATATCTTTTAATTTTTTCGAAATGCAAACCTTTAAATATTTCGTAATAACAAAAAATTATAGCTGTTTCAAAATTCTCCTCTACTTACAAGTAAACCTATGGAAGTGTCACTCTCCGATTTTTCTGAAATTTGGATATGTTATAATACATAAAAAATTAAGGGACACGTATCTTTTTTTATCCGAGGAAAAACATATTTAGGGCATGAAATAACTCGCCAAAATGGGAGGGTAGAATGGAAAAATTGCGATATTTTTGAGACCAGTGAAGCAATTTTGACGATTTTTGGTATGAAAGTATCTTTCGATAAAAGACGAAAATCGGCATAGGTGTATTGGAATGGGAGTGAAAATTAGGGGGTGTAGTACCTCTAAAGTGACCAATTTTTTGCTGCAAAAAATCAGTTTTGATCTGATCGGAGTAAAATCTATTAAAACTTCAAGAGGAAAGTATACCACCTAGAAGTTGCATGGATGGATTTACACTTCTTTTTGTGTGTGAGTACACTTTAGGTAATTCTAATGCTGATAGTGGGCAGCAAAAACTTTGTTTACATTTTTTTTCAAACCAAAATTAAAAAAAAAATTCAGCAATTGTACGGGTAAATGTAGAGGAACAAATTTTTTTACCCAATAAACGGATTAGCGAAGGTTAGAAACAATAATGATGTTCCTTTAACTTTTAGACACAAATTTCAAAGTTTGATCATTCGGGCCATAGGGAACAAAGAATCAGAGCGATTTAAAACTTTGCACACATTTTGTGGGCAGTATAAGCTTAAAAAAAATTCCTAGACTTAAACTTTGTGATGGATATTTACAAAGATATTGTAACTTTTGTAATTTAGGGAAAAAACGCCATTTTCTGACGTTTCTTTACATCAATATCACACACCAAAGAAAAACATTTAATCAAAAACTGATATACCTATCTTGGAGGGTATACTCTTAGGTTTCCAGAACAGCCCTTATAATTTCTGTTCGATGGTGGGTTCATGAGATCAAGACTGTCAAAGAAAAAAGTGTCATTTTGGCTTTAGTAGCTCGTAACTTTGCAACCAATTATCGAAACGAACTCTATCGAAGTGCAAATTATAGGGGAAGAAACAGGGAAAAACAATCCCGAAGAGCTATTAATAAAAAAAATTTTCCTGCGACTGTAGAAACTTTTCAAGAAGAAAAAAATTTTCGAAAATTTTTCCATCGCGATTTTTCAACTGTTTCATTAATAAAAAAAGGTCAAAAAAATATGGAGATAAAGGGCCAAAAACTAGAGACTTGAAGCTTCAAAATGACTATTCTAGATGTTTGCTACGATGACTTTTAGCGGAGGCAGAGCAATTTGAATATGACCTAAAAATTAAAGGAATTTTTCTGTTCCCTTAATTCTTTTGAGTAGTGTATTAATTGTTAATATAAAAGTTATTTAATCAATGTAGCTAAAAAATTAAATTGAGGAAAATTCAATGACAGCATTCATTGTACGCAAAAAATTAGTATGTTAGACAGGAAGCGAACAAACAAACTATGTACATCAGGTTTAATTTACACTTATCAAATGATGTCTGTATTATAGTTTGAGATTACAGAAAAATACAAAACGGAAATAAAAATCAATAGGTACTAAATAATTTTTGAAAATTACAAATAATTTTTTAATTGTTATGCTTGTAAACTTGTAAACAATATCCTGTTCACAAAGACTTTTTAAAATAAAGTAATAATAAACATATCTGTAGGAGTCTCCCTTCAACTGGTTCTATGCACGTGTCTGTTTTGTCTAATGGGAAACGTAAGTCTGTAAACAGACTTCAACTGCATTACTGTCATAATCATGATCATGGGTATCATCGGCATTACAATTATTTTTATTACTATCATCATTGTAAACACTATCATTTTTATCATGATTATCAGCATAATTATTATAACGAATTATAATAACAACATTTTGAGTGAATGTACAATATTACAATTGCAGTGCGTTCAAAGTACTGGAAGGATCATGTCTACAAGATCAAAGGAGAAAGTTGTCGCAGCTTTTCGAAAATTTTTCCGATCTTCGGAGAAAATATCAGAACAGGACGGAGCAAGCAGCTCCACAAGTTCACCATCGAGGAAGCTTTTAAGCCGACATCATCGTCCTGATGCAGTTACACCAGCTGATGGTGTTTTGTCAGATAATCCGGGTGCCAGTAACTCCAATCATGGGAATTGCTTTTTCAAATCTAAGAAATCTTCTGGCAGTTCCACTCAGGTATATCGAAATTGGTTCTCAATTCATTGATGATATAATAAAGCATGCACTGGAGAGTACGCAATCAATTTTCGTTGGGAACAGGGCAATATACAGTTACTTACAAAATTAAGTATTTATGTTCATAATGAAAATTGGGGGGAAGATGAATTGAAATATAAATATTTTATTATAACATAATATATGTATAGCGCGTCATGTAAGTGGTGATAATAAATCGAAAATATTAGATAAAGTTTTTCTATTTGGGACTTCGTTTGCGAGAAAATCGGTTTTAAAAATCTATCTGGAATACATACACTTGATTGAGATTCAACTCAACGAATTTCACCGTAAAACGTCTTTGCTCATATTAATGAACGTTCTTAATTCTCTTTTATACTGAATTAGTCAAATTGAAAAGTGGGAGAATAAAATAAGTTGAAGTACTTACTATTCAGGAATTTTATTAACTTAAAAATTGTTGAAAATATCCACAGTTTTGTATACATAATTATGCTCTTCCGATTAAATTTCTGTGTACGTCTTGTAAATTATTATTTTGCAGTTTTAATGTTTCAAATGCTACAATAGTTCTGATATGTAACTGTTCAATATTTAGTATGTCATCACTATACACGACATATTCACGACATACAAATAAGAATTTAATAATGATAAGTCTGGAGTTCGTGGTGGTCATTTGGGTACAGACGAGCACGTCGTGAAACGAGCGAACATGTTCGAGCAAATATTCGTCCGTTTGGACGGTAGCGCGAACATGTCGCGCAGCCAACACATAAAAAAAATGAAAAGAAGCTTCAAAATGACTACCCTTGTTATTTCCTACGATCATTTTTAGCGGAGGCAGAACAATTTGAATATGACCTAAAAATTTCAGAAATTTTTCTGTTCCCTTAATTCTTTTGAGTAGTATATTTTATTATCGCGGTTGATCCAACGCTCGATGTCTGCATTTTCATTTAAAAAATTTGAAAGATCAAATTTAATCGTATCGCATAAGATAACATTGTTCAATAATTCTGGCAATGCATTGTACAAGAAATATAAATATGTTTGTAATGTTATACTATTAGGAAAAAAATAAGGTCCTATAATTTAGTCTCACGAGCCTTAACATTCACTATCCATCTTATTTGAAAATTACTTTGCAAAATGGCATGTGGATTTTCAGATGTTCGTTGCTGTAAGCTATACATATTAAATATTCTATCTTCTATGAAGTTTGCTTTATCAGTCCATAAAATTCCTAATAAACATTATGGATCGTTAAAAACTTGTTTTAACTTATTCTATCTTTAATGACGAAAAGCCATTCGTGGAAGATGATCACAATGTGTAAGTTCTTATACTTTACACATATGTGAAGAGTATAATTTATTCTCATGTATTCTGCGATTAAAACTAACATTGTAAGAAATGTTTCTTTCATTTGTGCCAAGTGTCTTGCAATGTTTCTTCTTTTCCAACCATATTAATTCGACGATGACGATTTTTATGTCGCCAAAGTGGTTCAAATGAACCGCGTTTCGTAGTATGTAGTTTGTTCTGTACATTGATTAATTCTCCTGTGGGGATGTCGCTGATTTAGATACATATCGGTCTCTATAATAATTAGCTGTGTCTGAAAGATTCTTCTATCTAACGTATACGCCATTCGCATATTCTCCATTACCTTACGCAATCATGTCGGTAGTCTGATTGAAAATAAAAGCTATATTCGACAAGTGGAAAAGTATGCAAGAGGAATAGAGAAAATAACTCTGATCACGTTTACAATTTTGATAGTGGTTTTCAGAGGTATAGACGGACTACATTGAAATCTATTGAGTTGAGTCTTGGTCGAGTGTACATGTACCGAGTAGATTTTCAAAGTTAATTTTCTGGAAACAAAGTCTTAAATGAACAAACTTTTTTCTATTTTTGAATTAATTTTTTTTCACGTAGAATCAGTCCATATCCGATTGTACAATCAGTTATATGATATCTTGTCTGCTTATTAGAATAATTCAGATAATAATTTGTAAAAAATTTTGTAAAGAAGAAAAATTATTTGAGCATATTTAACTTAAAATATAATAATATTGCTATTTTAGCGATACAAAATTATGGGTGTACGTGGCTTTCTATGATACTATATTGTCATAAAAAAAAACATATAGTATATAAAGTGATTTTATTTTTACTTAAACAAGAGTAATAACTTGTCCCAGTTCGCTGAATTACTCTGTATAGTGTATAGTATACAGTAACTCCAAATTACTACTTGCAAATGCCGTAACAAAGATAGAATTAATTATTTTTTTGTACAAAATGAAATATTTTTCCATTCATCGCATAATTTTGTTTCAAAGTCCGCTTTCTTTATTAAAACATTTTGTTATATTATCGTTTTTAATTCTTCCCAAACATGCTTAACCGGGTTAAAATTGGGATTGGAAAGAAGTTTGAAAACAGTTTTGAAACTTTACATATGTAAGTATCATTCCTGGGTTGGGTAATCCTTTAGGATCGTTGTCCTATTGAAAATTAATTCAGCAGGACGTGGATTGAATGCGGCATTTTTAATTTTTCTGCCCATTCTCTAGTATTTTTTTTTTTTCAAAATATTTAAACAACATGTTTTTATTAATACTTTTATTAATACGTGATGAAATTTTAGATATTAAATTTTTGATATTTGCTCATGAATTTATGTTCATTTCTTTACCTACAAATCATTTTACAATATCTGATAATAATATTTTTTCTCGAACAAATTACGAATTATACCTTCGTATCTATATTTGTTTATAATTTTTCAAATTCTGCCATGTGGTTTATACGATATGTCGTTTGAAAATAATTTTCATACTGAAACATCTCATGTTTTGTTGTTGGCTATTTCAGTGCTTAATAAACTACTAACAACACGTTGTTTGCTTTTAGTTGCTTAATAGTAACACTTAGAAAAATATTTTATTAGACTTCCCACCAGCACAATACTAGCATTGAATTTATGGACATTGTTTCTGTAAGTTAGAAACGTGCTAATGTGTACTCTGAATTTTGTCATTGAAATAGCAATATTTTTACATTTATAGTTAAATACGATTAAATAGTTAATGTTATTTCAAATCTTTGTAATAAACTATTAATTAAATTGTTTGATTATGTGTATATATTGCGATTTTGTACCAAGGTATTTATATTTTCAGTATTTTTCGTATCCATTTTTATTATCAATGTAAAGTATACTCATTTTTGTGAGTCACTGTAAGGGAAAAAGTATTTACCTTCCGTTAATTTTTAGTTGGTACCTCTTGTAATTTACAAATTTTCAAACGTCGAAATTCGTGAATTTCGGGATTTGAAAATCTAAAATTTTAGAAATTTTAGGATATAAATTAAAATGTTCGATTGTTCTTATTTCTGACCGCCTTAGATTGAAGACAAGCGGTGCAATGTTCTTTTTCTTACACTTGTTAGCCAAAGGAAGCTTACATGACACTCGAGATATATTTCTACTTATACATAAATATTTAGTTATTATTGAGATAATGAATGCGTTGTTTTCCATTATTTTTTATTAATATTAATTATTTATTAAATACATCTAGAATGTAATTATATATGTCCATTATAAAATATAACATAATTCTGAAACTGTTTTAGGGAATTGTCGCAGTGCCAGATAAAAGAGTACGTTTGCGTAGATTGATGAAGGAGCTTAGCGAAATCCAGAGAACACAGCATCGATTAGAGTCCACCTTTACCGCAGAACTAGTCAATGATAATTTGTTTGAATGGCATGTGAGGCTGCATAAAATTGATCCAGAAAGCGAACTAGCAGCTGACATGAGAGAGCTCAATATACCTTATATACTTCTTCATGTGGTGTTTCCGGAGAATTTTCCATTCGCACCTCCGTTTATGCGCGTTATTTCACCTCGAATCGAAAAGGGTTTTGTAATGGAAGGTGGTGCTATTTGTATGGAACTTCTTACGCCTAGAGGATGGGCTAGTGCGTACACTATTGAAGCTGTCATCACACAGTTTGCAGCGAGTATCGTTAAGGGCCAGGTGAAATCACTTTAACACGAAATCATCTGTATTCTAATATCATTTATAAGAACAGTATTAAATTTTTCGTTACGTTTAGCAGTTTAAAAATTCTCAAACATTCCAACTTCTTTATTCGATTTAGTAATATTGCAGATTTTTTTTAACTTGTAACTTCACAAAGTTTCAAATTCAAGGAATTGTATAAGTTTGGAAGTTCTCAAATTTATAAATTTGCATAGCTTTCAATTTTCAAAATTAGGACTTATGAACTTTAGAACGGGCCTATTTGATTAAGGTGGTCAAGTGTGCCCTTCAGTCGAATGAAAACCCAATACGTCAGTCGGTAGCATATCCAAAGAAAACGGCTCACACCAAGTTTCAATGCCCTATCTCATCCGTGGGGGTAGTAAAAGGGAAAAAATGAAATTCCGGTTTTTGGCCTATTTTGCCTATTTAATTTCGTACAAAAATTCTGAAACATTGTGGTCCGCATAGCGCATATTATAGAATTTTAAAAAAACTAAGTCCAGCGGGCTCAAACCTGCGACCAAAAAACATGCAGAAATTACGAGGCGGGACTCCTAACCACTTAGCCAATTCTTTCGTTCAACGAACATCTTACGTTTGGGAATATAACCAATTACGACGTAAAATAATTAATAAATTATTTCTTTAACTAATATATTATTTATCTCAACTATGAATGTGAATCTATTTAAGATTACTTAACAAATATACTGAGAAAAGAGAGCATGCAAATTCGAAGTGGAAAGTACTTTTTTAAAGGATTATATCGGTTTTTGATTCTTTTAATTACGCCGCACCTCACCAAAAAATCTGAAAAAATTAGGGGATGATAGTTGTACCAATACCTAACTACCACATTAATATAAAAGTAGTGCTCCGACATTTTCAATAAAAAATCGCATTTTTTCCGATTTTTTTTCGGTTTTTGATTTTTCATAACTACAATTTGCGATCAAAAAATCTGAAAAAATTCTATAATATGCGCTATGTAGACCTCAATGTTTCAGAATTTTTGTACGAAATTAAATAGGCAAAATAGGCCAAAAACCGGAATTTCATTTTTTCCCTTTTACTACCCCCACGGATGAGATAGGGCATTGAAACTTGGTGTGAGCCGTTTTCTTTGGATATGCTACCGACTGACGTATTGGGTTTTCATTCGACTGAAGGGCACACTTGACCACCTTATTCGACTAGGCCCTTTTCAAATTGAACGCTTTTAAATCTTGGAATTTTTAGTCAATATTATTAAGTCTCGTGTCAGTACCATGCCAGTATCATGGCAAAATGAATGGTATAATTTAAAAATTTCAGTTTGTCTCAGTACCTAAGCATAAATTTCATTGACTGGCCAATATCAATTTGCTAAGCAAATATCATTCTTGTGCATATAATCAAATATAAGAAGCATGCTGTTATTATTGTATACATTACAACAAAATTTCCATACATTATATTATTCCACAATACCATTATTAAAATGTCAGCATATAAATAGTTAGGCCAATTAATAAATAGTCAGGAGAAGACGTAATAGAATACAAAATCAAGATTCAAGGATCCTCAAATTATTAATTGGCGCAGTATATCTGATACAACAACGTTGCTCATTGTGGCATTAAAAAGAATGCAATTTTTATTTAGTTCTTCAATACTAACAGTTTTAACTTACCCGTCAGAACCCACGGTTAGTAATAACCCGAGTTTAAGTGTCCTTTGATATTACGGTTGCTGTTGATAAAAGAGATGTGCTTCTAGGGATAATTACTAATAATTTACAAGATTGTCATAGTTATTGTTGAACTTTATATGTTCAAGCATTGGCTTAATTTTCACTGTATTCAAAGGGTGCTAACTGTGTTAAGTAGAAAGTCTAACCCTCTTTCACTCGCAAATGTGATATTAGATTTATATTGATATAAATGAAAACGATTATGCATAAAAGTATCTGTACAAGTATTATACCTTCCATTGAATAGGCGTTTTATTTCCTTCGGTTAATCTTATTTCTTCTCTAGTTCAATTCTGATGGATTATAAATACTCTTTGATTATAATTACTGGATAGTAACTGACATGTCTGCAAAATCGACTTTGGTTCCCCAAGTTGCTCAATAACAGATATGTCCCATGGCGAAAATACACTCCTTCCTAAAAAGCTGCACATCTGTTTTAAAGAATGTAACTACTCTCCAAATTTGGTGCTAATAATTCTACCATCACACGAGTCTGAACATGGATTATTTCGCGTAATCATATCACGTTCACTTCTACCTCAATAAATTGAGGTAATCTTTAACAACTTACCTCCGATGTTTATACATTGTCGCGAGGAAATGACAAAATAGGATTTGTAGCTACATAGAGAATGAACCTACATAGAAAATCAAAACAACCTGATTAATAAAATGTATAAATGTGGTGTCAAGCGCGAGACATACTTTGATTGGTTGGTTATCAACTCAAACATTACAAAGTAATTAAAATTTTGGAATTTGCTTGATAACGTCTCGTTGTGAGCATGTACCAGGAATCTACTTCTATTTCATATCCTAAATTCACAAACTCCTATTTTTCATGTTTCACAAGTTTGTATTTTATTGCATAAAAATACTGCAAAATCAAGATGTTCATTTAGTCTCACAATGTATAGCTGCTCTTACACTATAATTGAGTCATACCTAAAAATCTCCATCCTCGTCACTCTGAAATAAAGGAACAATTTCCCACTCTATCCTGCCTTTATTGCTAAACATCATCTAGTTTATTTTTGTCGTCTAAGCATTTATTTAAACAGTGTCACAACAATTTTTGTAGCCACTTCACTGTTTTCAGATACCATCTACGCAGATTGTACATTATAATTATTCTGACATGTTACAGGATATCAAATCGCTTTAAAACTGATATTGGTGCAATATTAACCCAGAGAATTTTCGTAATAATTCATCATAGCAAATTTCCATATCGTGGTACATTACGCTAACTTTGTTAATATAATTAGTTAAAATGTAATTGTGATATTTCCAGGTTTATTCAAATCAATGTATCACAAATGATTCTCCATCTCTGCTTTTGACAACAATTTTAGTGATGGTATTGTCTTCACCATATCTCTTTAATTAGAGGCGTAGTAATTGTTACTTTAACAAACGTTACTTTAGCCTGAGCGTGGCAGATAAAGACTGCCATGTCCAATGCAGCACATTGTTGTCTTGTTCTTCTTTTTATTCCGTTAAAATATCATTGAAGCTAATTTTCTACTTTGCAGCACTTGCTGTTGCTGTTCTCAATTAACTTTGTTCGTTCTAGCCAACAACCGCTGGTTTTAGATAGAGTCCAATAGACGTTTCAATAGACGTTTATTCAGGCATCACTCGTATTTTTATACCTTCTCGTTTATGTGACGCCCTGATACATATCTAAATACTCAAACAAATCACTTTTGTATACTTTAAAGGAAGCATAAGAAAGTATTCTTCTGAAGTCATTTGGGACTTGGCTCATCAACACTATACCGACCACGAAACAAAACTATAACATAAAACTTTCAAACCACAACTGAAAGAGAGTGAACTTCAATGCTGTGGTTTACTTTTCCCCAATCAGTTTTCTGTATTTCAATATCATTAGGATATTATTCGATAATTAGTGCAATTAATTGTAGTATTGTGAATGCTTCTACTAAAAATCCTAATGTCATTAATTTTGAATTAACAGAAGATATAATTATGTTTCTATATATATATTTTAAGTTTTGTATTAAATTAAGGAAGTAATATAATAAATGTTGGAATATTTTATTGTTATCTTTTAAGTCAGCTCTTAACATTTTCCATTACAGTATAACATTATTTGACATCTGTATAGTACAAGTAATTTTTGGGATGCATTTCAATTCATGTATTCAAACAGATTAATGTATGTGAATAGTTCTAATGTTATTCAATGTTTTAGGGCCGTGTAGCAAGGAAGTCGAAGACGAATAAAGAATTTAATAGACGTTCTGCTGAAGAATCCTTCAGAAGTCTCGTAAAAACTCATGAAAAGTACGGATGGGTTACGCCACCACTTGCAGAGGGTTAATCTTGCAAGTGACTGTAAGAAACAAAGACTTGACTGTTATTTAAAATACCGCTGCGTGCTGTTTTTATGAGTATAAATTTGATGAGTATTATTATAGCTCCTTTCTGACTAATTATGTAATTGTACTACAATTGCATTAGTATAGTATTTACATGTACAACTGATTATGCAATAGTCGAGAAAGGATAAACAAGACAGCAGTAAAATTTTGGAAAAGGTTCTCACATCTGCTGATTCTGTAAAAACGGTAACGCTAAAATGTATGGCTGTTTCGCTATTATAGTATTATCAATTTATTTATCAGTTTTGTAACAACTGAATTATTGTAAAGTTACCATGACGTTGTTATGAATAATAAACACACCGTGCTCAAATGTTTTTTGTAATCTTTAAATAGTTATTTAAAAATATTTGTAAATATTTTTGTTAGTGTAATATAAGGCTACATTTTTCATCTCCTAACGAATAATACTTACTACAGGACTTCAATCTTTTTGTGATAATTACATAATTAACATAGCAAAGTAACAAGATTAGCACAGAATAAGCCGACAAAATACATTAACATATTGGCGTCGGGACGTTTAGAGCCGTGACACTTAAATGTTTTATTTATACGTTATTTGCCGCCAATCTGTTAATGAATATAAAATATATTAATATTAATATATTGATATAACATGAAATATATTATTAATGTACATACTAAGAATTCGTACAAAGTAATCGTTGTTATTTATAATATAATTACTTGTTACTGAAGTATGTGTAACAATACTCATTTTTTTATAATAATAAGAGATGATCATACATTAAGTTTATTAGTTTTTATAGGGTAAACTTTTAACCGATATAGCATTAAGATATAATTATATTATAACAGCGGCGCAATCAAACAGAGGGACAGAGAGAGAGAGGGGGAGGGAAGCAAGGAGCTTTAACACCCTAAAATGAAAAAAAACACAAGTTTTACAAAAATCTCTTTAATTAAAACTAATTTTCTTTATTTGTATATAAATTTATCTTCATATCTTCTGTTTCAGTATTATGTATGTATGAATGGTCTACTATAAATTAGCTACTTATGAAGTAACTTAAGAGCTTTGTAAAAAAACTTTCTTTTAAATTTGATAGCTTAAATAATTTTGTATGTTCACATAATGAATTTGGTTGAATTTATGTTAAAAATATTTTTACTCGTTGAATTTGGTATTCAACATCAAATTTTGAACACGCTTCTGTATTATAATATATGTGTAAAAAAACATGTATTATAATATATTTACAATAATTATAATTTATCAAAATAAAAGTAGAAGGGTGTAGCTTTCAAGTATTTTGTTATTGAATCTTTTATTTCTTTTAATATGATATGATAGCAACATGCACAGTTTTTTACCTTGCAATGATTCCTGACAGTAGGTGATTTAAAATTAATTAGTTATATTTTAAACTTTCTTGCGTAGTACAGCGTCACGCAATTTCCAATATTCTGACAATTATAATAACGTTACTATACTAATATCTATATATATGATATTCTGTACTTATTGTAAATTATTAAAAATATATACATATATACATTGCAACGTTTATTCAATATTTTATACATATGTAAAAGTTCAAGTAAATGTATGAAAGCATTCAAATATATGCAACAAACAACTTGTACTTAGTTTGCTATTTTATTTGCAGGTTTTACCTATTTTTGAAACAACGGAATTAAACAGATGTGTTCTAATAGTACAATATTTATTATTCGTATTGTTACAATATTCGTTGTTTATGTTTTCTTCACTTATATATTCACTGATTAATATACTATTTTCTTTCAATGTGACGCGTTTTACATATATACTTTATATTTATTTTATCAATGAAACTCATCGAGTTATTACTTCGAAGATCAATATCTTGAAAATTCTACAAATTTTGCACTTAGGACATTAAAAAGGTATTAACTAACTGAAGTTTTATTACTCTTAATTGTTTATTAATAGTTCACATGTTACGTATTCATGCTATCACCATAAACATACCATCCATATCAAACTGACTCAACCTCAGTATAAAATGACTATATTTTCTATGACTGTTAAAAAAGAAATCATGTTATATCACTGCAATAATTATTCTAAAACATACTGTTTAAAATGTGTTGTTTCCAAATCATATATTTAATATTAATTACATCTAAACATTTTCATATTCAGAATATGGCACTATTAATATTGAGTTGTTTGACATTATTCAATTTTATTAAGAATATTTATTCATTTGACAATTATGAGTCCTCGTTTTGAATGTGAGTTACAATTCTGCTATAATTTTACAAAATTTTATTACTCGCATAACATATGAGGCACGTTATCTGTTATTTTCTTGAACACGTTTGCAAATGTAATAACCGTTGTTAATAATTTTATGGAAAATATTCATTCAAAACTTATAATTCAAATAATGTAAAAAATTACCGTGGTCTACAAGTAACTGTAAATCTACAAATAATTAATGTGATAAAACACACAAAATACGATGGTTCGATATTTTTTCATTTATAAGAATTCAGCATTTCCTAGCACGATGCAGAAAACAAATTACCATTCAATATTTTTATTTTAAATGCATTATTTAACCACATATGTTATACACTACTAAAAACAATAATTATACACAAAAAAATTGTATGCCAATATAAAAACGATTGTAATGAAGTATACATATTGTATATTGTGGTATCATTAGACCACTCCTTTTTTTAGACATCTTATGTTATATTAATAAACATGATTACTAAAGAACAATATAACAGAGAAATTACTCTTAGTGGTTTATGAAAAACGTTAATAGCGATTACCTATTAAAAGAAACACTTTATCAATATAATGAATTACGATAAATAATTTATAATTTCTCTCGTATTGTATATACAATTAAAAATAGTTTAAATACCTATGATTATAATATTTATATTACAATATTATGCGTGTGTATTTGATGACTATTATTTATAGTTATTTCAATTAGATGCAATACTTACAAATACATATACTTATAAAAGAGCACAATTTCGTGAAAAGTTCTGCCAATTTTTGAAATAATATGTGATCACGATTTAAAACTTAAACAACTTGTGCGTTAATAGTTGTCTGGTATACTATCAGTTAAATTTTATCAATGCAAATTTTTGTACGCTCTCGCGATATACATACTTCTTGCAGTCTTATGGTTTGACATTTACAAGTTATCTACAAAATGAAATTAATAATTTTGAAAGTATTTTTAGAGTTAGATAAAATTTGAATCTATGCACATAATTAAAGAACATAGATATTAATAAGATTAATTGAAATACCAGTTGAAGCAAGTTGTTAAGTAATGGCTCGAACATATTTACTTCTTACATTTTGTTTAATATTAAGTTATAAATATGTACAAAATTAATCAATGTAAATGAATCTCATTTAAATATTCAGGGTATTATAATTGTAATCGCATATAAATTTGTAAATTTAAAAAATTAATGATTTCTTTTATGAGCTCAAACCATTTAGCCTAATGCATATCTAAAATTTTTAAATAAAATTAAACGAGATAAAATAAAATATAATTCTCTTAAAATTAAATACATATTATGTCTTGTAAATCGACATGTACATATGTATATTTCACCGTAAAAGTATAACATTTAATAAATGTAGTCCTTCGTAGTCAATGTACGTATTCACGTAAGATTTTAGTAAAAGTATCAACTGAATATAAAAATGTATATCATTCCTAGTATATAAATGTAATTATTTAAGTGTAGATAATGTATATTTTCTTTGCAGCGTCCGTACATACTTATTAAACCCCGTTTGAAAATCGAATTTCCACTTTTTGCAGCTATTAATCACATGTATTATCTAAAAGCTGCAATTGTAGGTTTATTCTAAAGCATACGAAAGTAGTTCTCGTTTTTTTTTAGTACCGTAAGGTTTTTTAATTTGTATATAAAACAGTGGACATTTAAAGAAAATGTATCTGATTTGTCGCAAAAGATTGTATCCTTTGTCTATGAACGTAAAATTATTACTTATAGATAATTTGGTGAGTAGGTAAAAAACTGTAATGATGCGATTTTCGAGGGTTATAGTTCAAAGCTATTCACTTCGTTATACGTAACGCTTGAATAATAAAAAAGATATTTGCATACGTCAATATACGTAAAAAGCAAAAATGTTCTGCGCTTAATATGTAAGTCACATATACAATTAATAAATTCACGAAGATAGTATATTTTAAAGTCGTTAGTGTTCATCATCATTAGCAAATATGTTTACTTATCATTTTATTACGTGTATACATTGACTAGTAAGTGTGTACATTCACTGAAGGATTTCGCCCCTCATAGTTACCTTACCGTGGCGCAACTTTCGGTTCCCTTTGCTCAATTGATTTCAATTTTGTATAAAACTTTACGTTTCAAATAACACTTTTACATACACCAAAAAACTGACAGTCACCGAATCGTGGAAAATGAAACGACTTCCATCGATTGTAGGTACCGTGCCGTTATTCCTTTTTTTCTTTCGTAACGGGAAGACGTTCGAAGTAATTTTAACCCTTTCGCTATAGTCACCACATTGTTTTCGTACATTTGTATATTAATCTAAAATATTTGTATATTCATCATTTATAAAATTTTGTTTATAATAAGATATTTTTTGTTTTAGTTATTTTTGTTTCTGATTGTTATATGAAAATTTCCACTACATGCGTTTTATTTTGAAATGTAAATGTTTGTGTTGATTACAGTCATACGTAATACACAGTGACTGTTTCACAGTGTACTGCTATACTTGTCGATAGTAGCGGAAGGGTTAAGCTAGAGAAGAATAAGTATTACATATACAGAGTTTTTTACATAATTGTCACCACAATTTTTTTTATATTTTCGGTAATATGATTGAAAAATATTTCAAATAAAAGTTAGTCAGTTTCAAGACCGAAATTTTATACTGCAATTTGTGGATATGAATTTCTCGCTATAAATTGTAATATAAAAAAATTCCAAACTATTTTTTCTAAACAGCCACGGCTATTTCAAGTCATAGTACAGTGAGACGCTAATAGTTTTTCGACATCAACTGTAACACTGTACAATTAAAAATATATACATAATGCTATGTAAAAAAAAGTCAGTCAGTGACCGATTTTTTATAAAATAAAGTAATGTACTGCAAATGTTTGAAACATTTTTCTGTCAGATAATTAAAAATATTAAAAAAATCATAGTGTCAGTAACATGAATACCCTGTATATGTAGAGTATTCCATTTGAAGTGCACTACGCAATTATCTTCTAAATTATTCGTTATGGGAAAATAAGTTTGAAATAAAACTTATTCTATTTCAAATCAGACAACTTATTATCAGTATCATCATATTATATTAATCAATAAATTCGTTTCGAAGTAGGCTACATAAGACTAAATGAAAACATATATTTCCATTTAAAAAATACGTGTTACCGTGAAATCTTGAAGGCGGCTTCATCTGAACAATATTTATGTTCATAATATTTTCCTATCGAAACAAAATAAGTTTTATGTAAAACATTTTTTTTTCAATAACAAACAGTTTAAGAGATAATTAATTGTGATTCACTTCAAACGGAATATTATAATTCGTTACAGCATGCGGCTGCTAATTCTACTAATTGACATATTCAAGTAATATCACGTACGACTGATTCGTTTATACATTCTATGCAAAGCAACGTATGTTTTACTTGGAATGTTGTACCTGGTCTATCTGCATTTATGGTATTGCCTTGTAAATTGACCGGAATTTGGGATGATATTTCGCCAACTTTCAAGGGAAATAATTCAGAAAATTGCAAGTATTATTTTTATCGAATCTGTAAATGAGAAGAAATACTCAATAAGAGGCACCAAGTGATGACTGGGTATATTCTCCGTCACAATATAACAAGGTCAGAAAAGAAATTTTTGGCAGGAGTTATCCGAAGAATTCGAAATTTTCAGAATCGTATACTGCATTCTATTTTAAGATTTCATGTTAATACATTGTAAGTACATAGCAGTGATGAGCAGGTCAAGTACTTGTGAAAGTGTTTACGGTCACTGATTTTTACGATGTATACAGTGATAAGTATCGGAGGATACACTGGGATTTTAAATTATTAAATTTAGAAATATAAGCATGTGATGATTTGAAATTTGGAAATGTAGAAATCTGAAAGTCTAGAGAGTTAAAAATTTATAAACTTGAAAACTGAGAAATCATTAAATTGAAGATCTAACTACCCATGTGTATAATAGTATTGTCAATCGTCAGTATGCATAAGCGTATATACTTATTAGGGATGGGTTCCCCGAAACGTCAAAACCTCCAATTTCCTTGAATTACAAGAAAGTTTCGAGAATTCAAAAGTTTGCACTTTTTTGATTCGAAACTCTCGAAACCTAGATAAGAAAATGTATAAAATGAATGAATAACGAATCGTTTGTGTGATGAATATGATCTTGATAAATTTTGTTCACATCTGTTCTTACAGTAAGATATTTTTCTTGCAAAACAAAATCACCGGTTCAAGAGTTTTAGAACTTCATAAAACTTCGGACTTCGGAGTTTCGAGAATTTAAAAATTCGGTTCGAACCCATTCCCAGTAGTATCTATTGTTTTAGCACACGAAATTTTGGAATTTTGTCTTTTGAAGAATTTTTATAACCTTGCCATATTATGGCGGAGACTATATGTTCGAATCTACTTTATGTTAGAATCAAATATTTATCTAGCTGTTAGATAAATTACTACACGGAATCGGTGCTAAGAATCGGTAGAAATAGTGAACTGTCAACTTAAAGGCAAAATACCGATCAATTTACATAGCACTACTTTATATGTACATAACATTAAAAGGACACTTAATGATCAATCGCTTTTTTCTTCTTGCACGCACATAAACAGTTTTGCACACATCATGTTGAGATTATCTACAACAAAAACAATAATAACACAGTTTTAAATTATTATAGTTTTGAAATTATTCTTTTATTCAATTAACATTTTAATTTAAACTTTAATATTTTGTATTATATCGAATCTTTATTAACATTTTATTCATTGTGCAAATTTATTGAAGTATATTGCCAAGGTTGTTTTAATTTATGTTACTGTTACTTCTTCATCGTTAGATTAACTTGACAGCAGTCTTTGCAATATTTGGAGGGTCATGTTCACCATAAGGCGTAATACACGTACAAATTCAGCTTTCAGGGTCATGTGTTCAGATTTTAAAAGTTTACTCTTTTTTTACGATAGTACAACAAAATAATTGAGATATAGTTGCCAAATAAAGAATAATTCATTGTTAATACTCTTAACGTTGTTTGCAATAAACTAATTTTTAAACTTAAGGAGGACTCAAAATACTTCGACACCTTGGATCTAAACTTTTTAAAATGAACGTATATATCAAAACATACGCAAGACCAGTATCAACGAAATTTACAATTTTACAAGTTGTATTTGTTTTATCAAAATGTTATCTTTATTTTCAATAAACTTAGAAATGAAAATGTACGTGAATTTAATTAATTGATACAAACTTATCCTTTTTAAGAATTTATAATTATTTTATGTCAAGGACCTCAAAAAGCGTAAATTGTACTCCGATCGTTTGCATACGGGGTATACATATATCATCTAATATTGTTTTTGTTAATTGAATAATAATTAATTCGAATTACAGAAGAAAGTGATAATAAAGTAATTATTACTTACGAGATGTCCTTACAAGCAATTTAGGTTTCTGTTTCCAATGAATAAAGATCCAGTACACGGGAATACCAGATAAAATGATTATTACTGCTACTCCAACTTCCCATGGTGATACATAGCAAGGAAGCGTAACGAGGAAAGCACAGATTACAAAAAATATGATCGGGAATGCGATTGAAACCTGTAATTGAAATGTTACAAATAATAATATTATTCTTATTAAAAGTTGTTGAATGGTGCAATATAATATAACCCGTTTTTTTCCTTGAAATACGCAGAAGGTTTTTTTGAATTAATTTAATTGTACATTATTTTAGAGGAAAGTGTTCAAATTATTTGTATTCAAATTATTCTTTAACTTCATTGCACGGTAAGATTTCTCTATTACGAAAAGTTTGTAGTAGTAAAAGTACAAATTGTACTATATGTAAATCTATTTGAATTAAAACATTTTTAATAAAATATGAAACAATTCCTGAGTGTTATAAATATTTCAGTGATGTTAATCTACGTACTTTTCTTTTTATTGATTTTTATCATAATTAAATCGTTATTAAACTCAACAAATTTACAACGTATGTATAAAACAATATTTGTTAACTCTTTAAAGCCATCTATTTTTTTCTTTCGATGTTTATGAAATTTTATACTAGAATATTTTTGTGAAGTTGTTAAGAAACGAACAATGTTCATGAAACTTATTACAACGAAGTTTTGGTGGTCGCTAGTTTCAAATTCGAGATAAAAATTTAACAATTCAAAATGTTGGATCCAAAATGATTTGTATTAAATTTTATACTGTTAAGTTTTTAAAATCGCTGATTATGAATTTCCGATCAAAATGACAATTGATCTCAGATTCTGGTATTAAATGTTAAATTGAAAATAAATATCACTTTATTTGAATTAATAATATCACTTATAAATGTAATTTTGTTCGTTTGTAAAAGGCTTATGAGGGAATGGCTTTTGTTTAAATCAAATAGTATATTTCACTCTATAATGCTTGGAAAGCAAAAATTCTGATAAACATACCCTTATCGGTCGTTCGCGATCCGGACTTTTATAGCGAAGCCAGAGGAGACCAGACACGGAGAGTGTAGTGAACAGAGCCTCAACGAAGCTGACATAATTGATTAGCACGTAGACATCCTCTATGATCAGAAGTGCCAGGGTGATAATGCACTAGAAACGGAAATTATAGTTTAGCGCTTGGAGCCAGAGTTCGAGTACAAGAGCGAATAAAAAAATTAAACCTGTACATTTATTACTTGTGATTAGTAACTACATCGACTTCTCTTTTTTTAAACTAACACTGAATATTATATAATCAATGTAAACAATAAAATAATAAAGTAAATCATCCTATTATCATACATTTAAAAATAATTACTTTCTACCAACATTTATAGATTTTTGCGTTAGATATTGATTACGCAATATTAATCCTTTTAAGTTTGTGAGTAAACGAGTTTCCAAGTGCAACACAAAATATTTACAAAAGAAATTATTAATGGGCATTATATTTAATTCGTAGACCTTTCTATTTGCCATCATGATCTTTCACAATTATATAAATGAAAATTGGTCTCCTTGTTATTTCACTGCAATTTCTATGTTTTTCATTAATTTGAATACATTATACATTGTACGATCTGATACAATTTTTTTAATAAAACTGCAAGCTTTAGAAGCACATATGTATTTAGTAATATATCGTATTAAAATGTCTGATTACACTAGTTAACGAACATCTTAATAAGAGAAAAATTCTTAAAATAGTAAATAAAATTTTTTACTTTAATGCTTTTGGATAAATAAACAATTAGATATTGGTGAGGATAATGTGGCTAATGAGTTCTTTTGTGGTAGTAGTAATATGAACAACTAAAAAATTCGTAATAAAATCAAAAGTAGGATTTCACAATAATGCAAATAAATTCAATGCATTTAGTCAACTAATTCAAATCATTAATTTAACGAATTAAATTTCACAAAATGAAATTTATCAAAGATTTAAATGTAGCAAATCTTTTTTAATTGACAAGTATTTCCTTCAATATTGTTTAAAATTTGTATAATCGAATTATTCTGGAGCAAAGATTTTCAAAGCACTGATTTTTAGAGGGTTCTGATCTATTGACGGGCAAGCTACTTTTGGGCGAGTTAGGTTAAATATTGAAATATGAGAAATTTTCCAGTATTAAAGCGCTATTTTCTATTTATCTCTGTTTCTTCTGCTTTTAAAGTATATATTATGGGTCATGAACAATTACCCTGAAATTGGAACTATTAGATTTTTTAATTTTAGAAATTTATCGTAATTGTGTAAAATTTAAGTACTTTTTGAGACTTGAAAATATAGAAATTTTGGCAGTTTGAGTTTTAGAAATTTTGGCATTTTGGAACTTTGACACTTCAGAATTTTTATACTTTGGCATTTTTGAAATTCTGGGACTTTGGAAATTTGGAATTTCAGGGTTTCGGAATCTCAGAATTTTGGGTCTTTAAGACTTTGAAGGTTTTAAACTTTAGTATTTTGCAATTTTGTAAAATTAGGTTTTCGAGACTTTGGAGTTCTGAAATTTTTTAGTTTTATAGCTGTAGACGAGTTAAATTTTGAAATTTATAACTTTAGAAATGCGGGACTTATCAAAACTGATTATTTAATTGTGAAACTTATTTTTGACAAATCTCTTTAAAAAAAAGTTTCAAATTTTAATTCTTTGAAATTCTCAAGTTAAGACATTAAAAAGTTTCAAGATCTTACAGGTCTAAAGTTTCAAAATCTTAAAGGTTCAAAGTTTCAAAATTTTTATGTCTCAAAGTTCCACATTTTCATAACCTGAAATTCCGAAATTAAGAACTTTAGAGTTTCAATCCTCAACATCCTCAAGTCTCGAAGTCTCATTTCAAAAAAATAACATTTCGTTTCACGATTTATATTGTGAATTAGTTAATACAAATAACTTTCTAAATAGATATGCAATTTAATAAGACCATCATAGATATAATTATGAATTTATATTTTTTTCTTAAACGATATGGCAATTTAAATTAATAATTATCCACATTCTAATTAATTAATTATACACATTCTATGCTTCAATGGATTGGATAAATATAGCGTGTGTTGATCAATCTGATTAATGTATGAATAATATATATTTCGTTTGAACATGACGAATCTTAAGTGTGAGAAGTGCTTATAATGAACTGGACTGGACATTTAATATCGAACCTTGACTATATTCATTCATTAAAATAGTTCCCTTTTATTGCAGACAATAGTCTACGAAAAGTTAAAGCTTTATACGAATAATAATGTCAAATTAATGAACTTTTAATCTTGAAATTTTCTGAATTCCTAAATTTACAAATTTCTGAAATCTGAATTTATAAGTTTCCAGGTTCTCAAATTTACAGGTCCCCAAGCTTCAAAATTCCACATTACGAGTAAAACCGAGTTGGTGTGTAATATTTTAAATACCAATATTTCGTGAGATATCTCAAATTTTTGATATGTCATGTAATTAAATCATTAAAGATATTTCGAATGATCCACCTGCGCGTAGTAAGCACTTTAACTTACAAAAAATATGAGATACCTTAACAAATTTTTGTTTTCTGAAGATTACACATTAATATTTTTTACGCAAAACGTTTTAATTAGTTTATACAAATAAAAGGAGATACAGAATTCCTTCTAAAAATGGTTTATTTGCATCTTTCCTAATTGTGAGATGCAACCTGTATATTTGTTAGTACTATAATCTTCCTTACATCTAATGTGCTATACTCTGATATGTAATAAATAAATAAAATTTGTGAGCTAAGTAGGTTAAATTTATTAACTGCTCTTTTACTACTCACAATTTTTTAAAAAGTTGAATTTGAACAAAAACTGTGATTTTGCTACTTTAAAGAGATTTTGTACTTTTACAATAACGATTATTCCGTCCCTTTTTTCTAAGCAATTTTATGAACACTCCGGAATAAGTGTAAATTATTATTACATTATAAATATCTAAATATATTTAAATAACGATTTTCATTGATACTCACTGTAAATGGCTTTAATAATTTAATTTCACCTACTATAGATCATTACCTCAATAATTGTCTATGTTTTTCTTAATCCAAAAATTATTATTCAATTTTTAAAAATTCTTGAAGTAGTCGTATCAGAAATATACTTAATTATAAAAATACGTTAAAACTTAACTGTTTGTTAATAATGCTGATGTCTAAACATTAATGAAATTACAAGCAGATAATGGCATTTAAAATTACAAGATAACGCATACACTATAGAGGAAATACATTTTCTGAAGATGTATTTTTAATTACAACATGACAGCGCCGTTTTGAATTTTGTGAAGTAACTTCCGCGCAGTAGATAAATGTAATATTTATCAGTTACTTAAAAAGAAAAAGAAAAAAAAAATTGGAGTATGATTTACCGTATAATTTACAAAATAATGCCATCTGAAAAAAGAAGTATACACCTCATCAATAACTAGATGTCAAATGGTTGCTAAGAAAAATATTTACTTTAAATATTTTGCACTATTTGTCACATTTATCAATACTTTAACATTTAAATTTGACTGTCGCAATATACATACTTTAAAGATATAAAAAAAGTGAAAGTCACAAGATATTTTGTGTTAGGAAAACAACTATTTGTAAGTAGTTTTACTGACTGTGTCACAGTTCAACAAACATGGGTAAAATTCTATGTATCAGTATGAAAGTTTTTTATAAAGACCTCAGAAACTAATAATCGCTGCTAAGAACAACGATTATGTTCATATTTAGCGTGTCAAAACTTTTTCCGAGAAAATTATTATTTTGTATAACATTGATACACTTCGAACGAATTAATTTTGCCACATTTTATACAAATACGGACAAGTGTATTATCGTTGTTGATTTAATCCACATATGTCGATCAGTAATAGCTCTGTTATCTGTTATCTGATTGTCTGTTATTGTCAGTATATCAATGAACTGTGATATTCTTGAATTAGATTTATGTTTTATAAACGTTAAAATTTTATTATCACATAAATTTATTGAGTCCTGTGTTCTCTTTGGATCTTCAAAAAGATATTTTAGGCACACAAATATACAGGGTGTCCCAGTATTTTACCGCCAAATTTTATTAACATATTCTTTTTATCGTAAAAATAAAAAAAGAGAATATTATATCAACATAGAGTTTTAAACAATTTATTAAAAAGTCGCAATAAAAGTAAGAAATGACAGAAACATAAGAATAAATGTTTATATAAACATAAGTTCAGGAACGCATTCTTAACAAAAAATATTAAAGTCGACAATTATTCGTATGCCGCATTGAAAGAAAAAGTTGTTCATTACCATTGCGTATATTCCACATGCTCTTTCCATAAAACATTTAAGAACCTATGTTTATATAACATTTTTTTATCACTTTTATGTATAGAACGTGGTGATAAAAATTTTACATACAAACAAAGACATTTGTGTTTTTGTTATTATTTTTTAACAAAGGGTTTAAAACTGTATGTTAATGTAATGTCTTTTGCGCGTATAGAATATATTGGTAAAGTTTAGCAGCAAAAAACTAAGACACTCTGACTAATAATAATACTATGTTTATACAACTAATGTATTCATGTAATTATTTAAAAATTAACTCAATAATGTAAAAATTAAATATCTCTTTCTGAGTAATACACAGTGAGTAGAAAATACGTTATCATTTTTTGTATATCATCATACCATTACAGTGGACTTTCAGTACATAGACTTAACTAAAACTGTAGAAATAGAAAAAATTGTGAAATGGCTTCAATAAGATGGATTTCTACACACAGCGACGATTATTAAAGGATTACTGTAAATCTTGCTTTTCCTTAAATCCAGACTCTCAAAGTTGAAGATCGGCGAATTATAAAATTTCTAAATTAAAAAATTATAGTCCCGTATAATCTTTGCTCCGTTATATCATGACAATCATAACATCCTTTTAACTTACCCGATAATAGTAATACTTCTTGTTTGTTTGGCTTATGCTGTATTAAGTTCTTTTAAAAAATTGTTTTTAACGTAATCTATGTTTAGGAAGTCGATGTATTATACAACATAATTCAAATTATGTTCATTGTCTTTCTTTGCGACATTTCACGTTTTCATTTAGTAGTATACAAACTGTTGATCAACAAAGCAGGCTTACAAGGAAGATGAGAGATGGCATCGGTGTCAAATTTCGGACATTGATGAGAGCAATAGCGGCGGGTAAATGACCGTTACGGGCTCCAACGAAAAACAATCGTGACGATGCGAATATTGCACCGTTCAATGCTCCAAACGTTGAGCAGGCGACGAAAAATGGCATTATCCAAGACATAACGCCAAGCAATTTATCGCCGAACGTCTGCAAAAAAATAATAATTTGTTTTGTAATTTTATGGCATGATTTAAAAAAAAGAATTGCAAGAATGATTAATCGTTTCGTTTATACGTTACACAATAAAATAAAAGAAAATTTGGTCGTAAAAGTTTACTAATGATACCATATGATTTATAGGTGTTTTTTAATGGTTATCTAAGAATTAACATTACATGTCTGTTATTTCGAAATGTAAACTTTGCATCTGAAGGCTATTAAGCATAGCAATTTTTAGTAATAAAAGCATAAGTTAATCTTTATTACATACATATATTGGATCGCAAAAAAATGTATTAACTATTATTTTACAACTCATTAAAAACGCAACCTAATATTGAAAAAGTTGAGTGTTGTACTATTTACAATGTACATATAAGATGATATATATTGTAGAAATATGAAAAATAAAAACATATCAGGTTCTGGATTTGATTATGTTAAGCATTCAAACAGACCAATGCACACATCTGGAAAATGTAAGTACCTCTTTTGATACTTGGGAGACATTAAAGAAAATTTGAGCCTCAGAAGGTCCAATGAAAAAGTGTTTACTGTTTAAGCAACCATATCGTATGGTAAAGGGTACAGATAAATCCATGACTAACTATGTAAATGAATTTACTCGCACGGTACACAAAGTAAACGAAGGCCTACCGATTATGTGAACGAGGAACCAAAAGCGGTAATTATCGAGAGAGACGTCAGATTAATTGAAATACAAAATATCGTCACTGAAAAACAAGAAAAAGGACCTGAATTATGCCAAATAAAATTAGAAGAAAAGGAAAAAGAAGAAGAAGAGCTATTGACGAGTAGAGAAAAAACTATTCAACGAATTCCTTTAAGAATGAGAGGCCGCCCAAGAATAGAAAGGACGGAAAGACCGGACAGACCAAGAAAAATATACCGGTCAAAATCATGCTCTAACGCAGAAGGCATAGAAAATCCAATGCACGTACAGGAAGCTTTAGATAGATCGGATGAAGAACAATGGCTAGATGCTATGGAACTTGAGTACCGTACGTACTTGAGTTAATTGAAAACGACACATGGGAACTGGTAAGTAGGCCAACAGACAAAAACGTATTAAAAAAGTAAATGGGTTTTTAAGGTAAAACGGAATCAGGATGGCTCAATCCAAAAATATAAGGCCAGGCTAGTAGCCAGAGGTAACCAACAGAGAGAAGTAATAGACTTCGATGAAGTATTCGCACCAGTAACAAGAATGGAGACGATACGTACACTGTTTGCAGTTAGTGTAATTAAAGAAATGCACATACACCGAATGGATGTAATAACCGCATACGTGCAAGGAAACTTGTCTGATGAAATCTACATAGAACAGCCACAGATGTTTGAGAGGTTTGATGCATAAAATATAGTTTGCAAATTAAACAAATTTCTATATAGTCGAAAGCAGGCCGGCCAAAAGTGGTACCGTAAACTGAATAATTTCTTAGTTAACTTAAATTTTAATAAAACCCATGCGTATATGTTTGTAACGGTAAGAATAACGACACAATAATTACGGTTTATGTTGATGATTTGTTGTTGGAGTCTTCAAACTTAGGAAAAATAAATAGAATTAAGCATTAATTAAAGCGTGAATTTCAAATAAAGAACTTAGGTATGGTGCAGGACATTTTAGGTATGCGTGTAGACGGAATAGGTAGCTTAGGAAGTATTAAAGTATTTCAAGGAAAACTGTTAGAAAGGTTCAGGATGAAGGAGTACAATTCGATAAGCACGCCTTTAGAAATGAATACTAATATCGATACTACCCAATCACAAACGACTAGGAACAAAATTGTAAACAAACCATACAGAGAATTGGTAGGAAGCTTAAATTATTTGAGCAATGTGACTAGATATAGCTTTTGCAGTACATGCGTTAAGTCAATTCAATACGTGTCCAACAGAAACACACTGGAAGTGGGCACAACGCGTACTTCGATATCTAAAAGGGACAATAGATTACAGCTTAAAATATAAAAGATGAAACGATCAATTAGTTGCATACGTGGATTCTGATTGGACCGGGGAGATGAACGATAGAAATTCATGCACCGGGTAAATCTTGCAGTTAACGGATGGTCCAATTAGCTGGCAGAGCAAAAAACAAAGGTCGGTGGCACTATTTACAATGGAAGCTAAGTGCATGGCTCTGTCAGGAATCACTAAAGGAATTATTTATATGAGAAACTTATTAAAACATGTGAAAATTCATTCACTGTTTTAAATAATGCGACTGTGGTTTATTGCTGTAATACAATAGAATTTGATAGAACTCTAATAGTAATAACAAAAGTAATACGATAGAATTAAATAGAAATAGTGTGAATCATGGACGCAGTAAATATATAAATATCAGGTATCATTTCTCTCGGGAATCCCAAGAAAAAGGGGAAATCATTGTTAAACACTTATATACAAATGAAATGACTGCGGATGTGCTAACAAAACCATTGAGTAGAGTTAAACACCAAATATGTACTCGATTATTAAATTCAAGTTAACTTTAGAAATTAATTGCGGAACAAAAATTAAAATAAGATAAGACATGCAGTTGAGGGGGAGTGTTAAACGCCAAAGCGGTTTTTCGTGTACAATAATTAAACAATCCCATCAAAATCCATGTACTGAAGCGTCTTCCTTTTTATTAACGCAATTTTAAATCAAATTAGTTAGGAAAAAAGGAACATTTAACGAAATTTAATGTTTCATAAATTGTAGAATAACTTACAACGGCGACAGCATCCGATGCAAGAATTTCATCCTGTGTAAGCACCACGAAGTAAGCAACGTTTGCCAAAACATAAATCACAGTCACCAGCGGCAATGATATACAAATTGCCTTTGGAAGATTCCTGAAAGCATGATAACGGTTAATTGTAGTCTTCATACACGATCATTTACGTTTACAAGGGAATTCCGCTATATGTCTCTATTTTATGCGGTTCACTGAATGCATCCTTCGTACCTTGACAAATATTGTTAATTTGTAAATTGTATTGTAAATTTTCAAAGTAAAAAATATGGATATTTTCAAAGTCATAAATTTTTTAATTTAGAACTTTAGAAATTTGCTAATTGGGAATTTTGAAACTTGCGACTATGGACATTCAAGTTTGAAAAATTTAAGAATACGAAAATTTAGGAATATAAAAATATGAAAAGTTGAAAAGTGAGAAACTTGTAAGTTTGGAGATTTAAAAATGTTTAAATTTGTATCTTCGAAAATCTCTAAATATCTAATATAAAATATATGAGACAACTTGGACCCAACACTCCACATAAATTAAATATAACAAGTTTGTATTTTAGAAAAAATTGAATTAAACCTTAAAGGAACTGTTTGGTTAAATTATTAATGCTTTTATAAATTATTATATAACCTGTTATCAATCAAAATAAATTTAAATGGAAAAATCCGTATCTACATACTCAAATTATTTATTATAAATAAAATTTCAGCCAGAGTTTATTAAAATAATTGTAATCACAATACACTTTATATCTCAAGCGAAGTATATTAAAAAATTAGTATTGTATGAGTTAGCATTTTATCTTGGATAATATATAGATCTATAGATCAGAACTACATAATTGCCTGCTTACGAGCAAAACTTCTTCTACAATAATACTTTCTAGATCACTTCAACAACATTGAAGATATTGCATCACAGTAATATGGACGTTTTCATACCAGGGTTGAAGCAAGTTAACCTGAGTTAATTGAGTTTTATCCTAATTTAGGGAAGCTTATAATTAAAATCGAGTTAAATGTTTGAGCTTTATTGGTGGATAATTTGAATAAAGAGCGGTTTTACTCGTAAAGAAGCAGTTATGTTTTGCTCCGGCTTAAATTATTAATTTTGAATGATAATTACTTGTATGGATCTTTCAGTTCTTCGGTGACGAAGTTCAGGTAGTTCCATCCAGAATACGAAAATAGCCCTGAGTAAATAGCCAAGGCAATATAACCAGGCTGTGTGTTGGTTCCATCCATGGGATGGCGAAAATTTTCTGTGTGGCCCAAGCAGAGCCACCAGAAACCAGCTGCCATGATGATCACTAATGCGAAAATTTTGGTCCCAGTGAAGATGTCTTGCACCCTAGTCGCCCACTTTACATTGTAGCAATTGATGGCAGTCAACAAACCTGTTAGTAACAGTTTAAACCTCTAATTTTTAATAATTTCATTAAATATTTGTTGAATATAAAAGAAAAATACTTAGCAGATCTCTTTTGATAGTTGAAAAATGAGGAACATATATTGGTCGATATAATTAAGTTAGATTAGTTATAATTAGGGTACATAGAAAAATATGTGGAATTTTTTTATTTTTTACTTTTATATATAATACATTAGATGGTATTCGAACGAATTTTCACTTCCTATAAAAAGCAAGAAGGGGAAAAGAAATAAAAAGAGAAGAAGAATAAGAATGAAAAGAATTATATATTTAAATTTATTAATATTTGTTTGTTTTGTTTTATTTTAATCTTATTATTATTTTTTATGAAGAGACGTTATGCTTTTTTACGTGGATAAGAAATAGTGGATATTATTGATCATTATGCTGCAACTATCGCTCTTGCAAATTACCATAATTATTACATGCATTTATACAGAGTGGCACAAAATACATAGTACTAAAGTGAGAGAGCATGTTATGTTCTGTCCTTATCTAAAGAATAATATTGCTGCTCGACCGATCACTTTGTAGTTAGCTAACCGCTAACCCCTTGTCTTTTCTACGCGATCCTCCCCGTCGCGCTCGGGAACAAAGTCTAGCCGAATAGCACACCTGTTTCGAAATAAGTAACTGATCGATCCCGAACGTGTTGCTTGTTTCGAAGCAATACTCTAACGTCACGAATCACATCTCTGAAACTCTACATCTCTGAAACGGTAAACATCTGTAAATAAAAGTGACCACAAAACTTTCACGGTCAACTTTTTTACTATCATATCGTGTAGTATTTGTTGAAAGAATAGAAATTTCGAAATAAGCCATATGTCAAAAATTATTTGTTCTCATAAAAAAATGATATCGAAGTTTCTCATTAGCATATTAAGTACCCATCCACCGCCAGAAGTATGAGCGTCTGATAATGAACTGTTAAGACTGATTGTAAAGTGATAACACAGATTATTTATGATAAATTTATTATATGAGCATTACTATACTATAAATCAAATTTACTTTGAAGAGCAGTGATTATTTAATCTTTCAAATATGCTATACTACAATTGACCTATCAGCAAACTCAGTGTTCTGAATTGCAATTTGAAAATTGATCTTAACATCGCACGACTTAATGTTTCAACGGTCTCCGGACAGGAAATTCTGTACTTTATTACATTATATTAAGTACTATGTATCCAGTACAGTCCGTAAACTTATAAGCCCGATAACTTTAAATTTAACTCAGTGCCTAAAGAAACGTAATAACCCATAACGACATTCAGGATACATTCGTGATCCACGATGACATCACTTATCATGTTAAATGCACCAAATATTATAAGTACAGGATGCCTAAGTTCTTCGCTACTGAACTTTATTAACATATTCTATTTGCAAAAATAAAAGAAAAATGCTGTATTAAAAAATGGTTTCAAACACTTTATTAAAAAATTATAACAAAAACACGAAATACCAATGGACTGCTACGATATTCGAAATCACATACAGGATATTTTAGTTTTTAATATAACATTTTTATCATATTTATTTATAGAATATGCTGTTAAAGTTTTACGTGCAGAATTAGGAAACGCTGTATGTGGCACCGAAAAACAAAGCAGTTCGAAGTCATTTTGCACTTTTGTTGTATCTTTTCAATAAAGCATTTAAAGCCCTATGTTAATATAACATCTTTTTCTTACTTTTTTTTATAAAAATATATACATTTATGTATATTCTAAATGTAATATCTAACATATTTACTTAAAACGTGATGATGTTACGGATAACGAAAGTTTCCTTAATGATACTGCAGGTTATAACGCTTTTTATACGCTGACCTAAGTTTAAGTTTACCGCGCTTATAAATTTACGGATAGTACCGGCCATACTTACCACAACATGACAAGTACGAACACTTTTGTGCGGAAATATATGTATACAATAAATGCGGAGATATACATTACGAAATTATGGTAGATATACAGAGTTTGTCCAATAAGTAACAGGATTGATTTTTTTCAAGCAATGGGAAGGGATGGCGAGCAATTTCTATGAGCTGAATAGGTGCTGGGGTTTGTCGGGCATAATTGAATGACTTGTTCATTTATTTCTAAACATATGATTTGTTTATATGGCGCTGAAAGTGAAAGTGTATTTAATGCTTTCGTCGAAATTCAAGATATAGCAAATCATCGAGCAGCGTTGTGCTATCAAATTCGCTACGGAGACTTATGATCCATGAGGCTTACAAGAATGAATCTATGTCCAGAACACACACTTTTGAGTGGCACAGAAAATTGAAAAATGGCCAAGAAGACGTCGAAGACGAACAGTGTCCTGGGCGGCCAACATCGATCCGATCCGAGAAAAATGTGGACTTCGTGCAAGAACTTTAGAACTGTAATCGCTGGTTAAGTGTTCATTGGATAACACAAGAATTGATTTAGCAAAATTTAGTGCGCGTTCCATTGTGGCCGATATTTTGCATATGTGGAATTTGCTCCCAAAGGTTTTGCCAAGCGAGTAGAAGGAATATCATCGGCACTAGCAAAACACACCGTGATAACGCTATCCCGAACACCCTACAGTTCAGATATGGCACATTTCAACCTTTTTCTGATCCCAAAGATCTAAAGGAGCCTGAAAGGACATTGTTTCTGAATGGCTGAGGCGGTACAAGCGGCTTCAATGTAGTGTCTGAATAGCTTTATGTTTGCCAACTCTATGGAACGGTGGAAAAAATGTTGTCAACGGTGTATTGATTCAGGAGGGGCATATTTTGAAGACTATTAAGTTAAGGTACAAATATCTTCTATAAATTTCTTCAATAAACTGTTATCGCTTCAGTCTCGAAACTTATTGGGCAAAGCCTGTATTGTATTTCGAAATCATTTTACATTACTACGATCCATCATTCGTCGTCAAACAATATCAATCAATCTCCAATAGTAAATATCCCCAATCTTTCCTTCGATAACTAATCATTCATTCTTTATCGATTACTCATTCGTCATAAACCGCTTATAGACCCCAAAATAACCGCTATTTTCTTATTATACTAAATATATGATTTTTCCCTCTAAAAAGAGAGAACACTAAATAATTTTCGCGTTAGTAACTAGACATTAATACTAGTTTTCGGCGAAAGTTCCGCTTAAATACTTTTATTTTATTTAATGTAATATTTTTACGAGGAAATTATGATGTCATGTTTTTATGAGAACGATTGATTTGCGACATATCCTTTTATTTCCTTTTCATTTCCTCTCGGACTTCTTATTCTCCCGATGAGTACTGTTCAGAATGATAATAAAAAAAATTTAACCGTGAATTTGGGGGTGAAAGTTAATTTTGCGGTCACTTTTGTTTACAAGTCTTCACAAATTCAGGGGTGTAGAATCATTCTCTGAGATCAGTGATGTATAATTTTGTTCAACTTGTAAATTGGATACTTCTTTTAATAAAGTAACTTAAAAAATAAGTCTGTAGAAAAAACTTGAGTCAAAAATAGCTAAACTTGATTTAAGAGGTGAATCCGATCTATAAAACGGTGAATTTGATTTGCAAAAAAGGAAATAAAACTAGCAAGATGGTTAATTTCGAGTACGTGAAAGTGAGTTCAACCTACAAGAGAATTAATTTAAATTGCAAAACCTGTATAAGATTTACTATTCTTGTAATACGCACGACTAAAGGTTATAGAAAAAAGCACGATAATTAAATCTTATAAAATTGTGATATTAAAAATTTATTTCATAAAATACTAGAAATTGTATACTCTTCCTAAGTTATTCCTACGTTCTTGTTATGCTGCTCCTAGCTCTTGTTATGTTTTTTCTAGACTTTCTCGGCTACATAGAGATTTTTGCGGAGAATAATGGTGCTCTTAGCATTATCTTGCAATTACCGCACAGAGAAGGAGCTAATAATTCTTTCAAACAAATCAGTTACTCTCACAAAGTTTATTTTACATTTTGTTTATCACACCCGTTGAGGAAATTAAAATATGTAGTGGACTTACCCTAGTTGCAGTAATTGTTTATGTGTATTTGAGACGTAATAGATAAATATCTGCCAATTAATGAAACGAAGCTTTGATTAGCTAACGGTTATCAAAACATGCGGGATCAGTGCAATCGCACTGATGGTACTGTAAGTACCACATTTACTCTTTTATAAACAAAAATTAAGGTAAACATTTATTTTAATACGTTCTAAAAGATGTGTTCTAATAATATTACTAAATAATTTAATAAATACAAAATCAACATAGGTACAAATTCCACAAATAAGAAATCGTAACAGAAAAAATTATTAATTTGACTGCACTCATACGATTTTTTCTCTTATTTTATTAACAGCTTCAATTTCTGAAACATTTTTTTCCGTTGACAACTTCTTTTACTGACCAAAAATTATTAATAATATTAATTAGTAATAGTATTTAAGTAATTACATAGAATTGAACATTTTAAACAATTTATTCTCATATATGTAACCGTCACTCATCTTCAGCTTCTGAGATATTCATTAAAAATGTCACTATTATAACGAGTTCATGGTGGTGTATATTAGTATGTTTTTCTATAAATACATCACGAGGGCCGAAAACCAATGTATACATATAATGAGTAAACTTAAGAATCAAATTTAACTAATTCTAATGATTTTTAATTTCAGATAATATGGCTGGCCTCTCGATAGAGGGCGTGGGACATTCTCTAGTGTAACTAAATCTAACCAACGCTTAGGTTAGAATTGTGTAATAAATAGTCAGAAACGAGGAATTAGTCAAGATATTGGAAAAAGCAAGACAGTATTCATTCCGTAAGTGTGAAAAAAATCTCTACCGTAAGAGTACAAGTTTTATCCCCACTACTGGGAGGATCCCCCTCGGAATTAGTCAAGCGTTAAACACGATCGATCACCGAAACGACGAGGATCGATTATCGATGAGACACATACTAGTACAAGCAAAGGAAAAGATTGCAATTTTCTTATTTTTTATTATTCTCTCGTGTAATTTGTACTATCGTATTCGTCTCATTTTTCTGATTAAAATGACACCAAACACGACATAATTACGATCATAATTACTTGTGTAACAAACAATAAAAGTTACGGACTTTCACACTTACGGCAGATACGAATTCTTCCTAACGGCTTGCTCCATAAGTAATTATGGCCGTAGTTATATCATGTTTGGTGTCATTTTAATCAGAAAAACGAGACGCATACGATGGACAAAGTTTCATTCACGAAAAATCAAGAATAAAGAATTTTTATTTTTGAATTTAAAAGACTGAACTCGCACGAGTCCTTTCATGTTTGCCGAATGTCTCATTCTCATTCCCTCATTCCCTCTTTGTTTTTGTATCGCTATCCTTTTTTACGTTCGGCTCACTACAAAAAATGTAGCACCTATTTTATAAATGTGAAACTCCAGACCCGAAGTTTTCACACTTATGGAGAGAATGCCGTATACAACAATTTCTTCCAGATTGTCCCTACTGACGGTATCCTCATATTGTCCCTATTGCTGTGTCTATTCTTATGTATTTCTTATTGCTGCGCGTATGCTATCTTCATGGAAGTCAGTCTAGCGTGCGGTGAATGTAACATGATACGCCGCACGAATTTTTTAATGAGCATTTCCGGCTTAACAATTCAGAATATAATATTTTAACTTTTCTAATTGTATTCATTTTAACCAAAAAATTTTCTATCGCATTTGTGAAGTTTTCCGATTAAAATGACACCAAATACGACATAATTTGAACAATATTTATTTATTTAGTGTTTATTGCATAAATCATTTTGCGTAAAATGTAGTCTTGCATCCTCACGTTGTTCATTAAATGTAGTTTTGTACCCTCACATTGTCCGTAAAACGTAGACCGTTTTTCTACATTGCCCAGGTACTATTTATGTATTGAACGCATAATGCATACAACTATTTCACGTATTTTTGCAACAATCTGTTTTATTAATTAATTTAAAACAATTAATAACAAAATAAGTTACAGACTCAGTAAATGTTAATAAGGGAAAATGTCCAATTATGTTATGTTTAGTCCGATTTTCATCGGAATAATCTCACTAATATGTTAAAAATATTTTCGTTTGGAAAAACGTAATAATAAGAAAGTTTAAAAATTGTCTTTAATATAACATTTGATACGCGGGAATTTAAATCCCTTGATTGCTTTGACTCGCTCTCTATCCTTGTTTTTTGTTTTCTCTTTTTCTTTGTTCAGCACACCAAAGGCGAGCGGTGAGACGCGAATTTCCATTCTAGTACTCCCGAACTAATCCATTTCGATTCTGAGTTGTAGATCAATTTGTAAGACATTATTATATTTTATAATGCTTCATGCAATATTAAATATTTTCGAGAATCAGGCTGTGCACAATACAGGCAGTGATTAAGATTTTCAAAATTCACAGTGATTTCAAAGTTTTCTGCATTCACATGGTATAAAGTAATAGTAATATTATATGTTATTAAATCTATTAAATACTATTATATATGTATACTATTAAATGCAGGTTCTTTGTACACTGTGGATATAGAAATTTATAACAATTATTTAAAAACACTTTGAAACTGTATTAATATTATTAAAAAGGATAAAAAAAAAAATGAAACACATAATATGGAAAAAACCAAGTCCTACGGGGCTCGAACCTGCGACGAAAAAACATGCAGAAATTACGAGGCAGGACTCCTAACCGCTTAGTCAATCCTTTCGTTGAAGTTGCGTCTTAAGTTCGGGAATATACCGAATTACGACGTAAAATTAATTATTAAATGAATTTTATTTCTTTAACTAATATATCATTTGTATCAATTAAAAATGTGAATCTATTTAAGATTACTTAATGAATATACTGAGAAAAGAAGGCATGTAAATTCGAAGCGGAAAGTACTTTTTTAAAGGAATGTATTGGTTTTTGACTTTTTTAACTACGGCGCACCTCACAGAAAAATCTGAGAAAATTAGGGAATTATAGTAGTGCCAATATGTAACTACATTAATATAAAAGTAGTTCTCCGACATCTTCGATAAAAAATCGCATTTTTTTCCGATTTTTTTTTTCGGTTTTTGATTTTTTACAACTACAATTTGCAAACAGAAGTTTGAAAAAATTCTATAATATCCGCTTGGTGGACCTCAATGTTTTAGATTTTTTTCAGAATTTTTGTACGAAATTAAATAGCCAAAATAGGCCAAAAACCGGAATATCGTTTTTTCCTGTTTACTACCCCCACGGATGAGGTAGGGGGTTGAAACTTGGTGTGAGATGTTTTTTTTTGGATATACTACCGACTGACGTATTGGGTGTTTCATTTGACTCACAGGCACATTTGACTACATTATTCGGCTAGACCCTTTCTTGAGTTGTGTCATTATTAGTACTATACAGTAACATATATAATTAATAAAAGAAATCATAAAAAGAACTAAAACTAATGGTCAAAATATATAAAAATGAAAACAACTGAATATATATTTTTTCCAAAATTTAATAAAAATGATCTATTAATTGACATGGATGATAAATATATTTCACCTTTATTTAAAAAATTATGAATTAGTTTTGGATATTTTTTACCTGCAATTAAGTAGATTTCGATTTTCATTCAATGCAATTAATAGATTGTTTTTATTAAATTTTGGGAAAAACAAAATTAATTAATTTAAATTATTACATTAGTTATCAAATTATAGGTTGCTGTAGGATCCAAAAAATTAATGAAGCTTCTTGGGAATGACAAAATCTTTAACAAGTTTAGGTTGTATCCACTGTGGGTAAACATATTGTCGAACAAATAAAAAATGTAAAAATATTCCAAATCAGACATACATATAGATAAGATAAGGTAAATTAATACTTCCTATTACCCATAAATCTTAAAGGTAAAAGATAAATAATTTTTATATATTGCATATTGATTCATTAAAACAGAAAAGAAGTAAGTCATCATTTAAGGTTTACTCAGTTATAAGAAGTTATTTATTTCCGAAAAGAAAAATGGTAGAAATGTAAACCTAACCGGATGTTTTCGGTAATATAAACCCGCATTATTCGCAGTATTTTTGAAAAAATAAAGGTGACCTTCAGTCTTTTAAATCCATTGTATATCTTTTAATGTCATATAAAAGCGTCTGTCAAGACGAATTCTTTCGTATGCACGAATGTGAATTTCAAGGCTATCTAAGGAAAAATTTCAAATATAGATTGAACATTCTGTAATACTGTATTTACTAGAATGTTGTAACTGCAAATTAATAGGCTTACATATCACAATTTAGAATAATTTACATTTAACATGATATGTAATCTTATCACTCCGAACTGACAACATACTAGTAAATACAGTATTACTATATTCGATTTACTTCTTCCATTATTGCCTTTGCGCGGCTTTGAAAGTCATAGTCATATGGACATGAATGAATTCGTCTTGACACACGCTTTCATATGATATAACACATTGACCGCCACGGTGGCCATACGTGACCGGTGCTGCAAGTTCAGTTGAATTAATTATTTGAATCTTTTATGGGAGGGGGGATCCATTTTTGAAAAATATCAAGATAAAGTTAACAACAGATAAAAGTTAATATATTTTTATCTGTAAGCAATCTATAATTAAAATTTCCTAATACATATTTGGGTGATGGAAGTTTGGATGATTAACGGTGTTGGAAAAATGTTTACTTTAAAAGTGGTGGTGGATTAAATCCACCTCAGATTGAAATTATTTTTAGTCGAATATAATATGGCACAGTTTGGCCTCACAAATTTTAGTAATACTGACAACGCTGCGGAAAGCTACAAACTGTATAATATTGGTGTACAGTTTCTAATAAATATTGAAAGATGTCAACCTATCAAATAGTCAACATGATTCTTGTTCTAGTATCGGTGTACAAAATCCCTTAACAATTTCATCGTACTTTGAAAATCCCTTGAAAATTAACTACGAATTATCCTTTATTTTATAACAAAAAAAAATATAGCTCAGAATGATTTCAACGAAAATTATAACTGTAATGCATGTGAAATGTTATTATTTTTATAATGTTTATAAAAATAAAACTCATGAGAATTAGTAATAAAAAAAAGTCTTGGAATCAGGATCTGAATATGAAGACAATTCGCACCAGAATGATTCAAAGAAATAAAGAAAAAGAATAACTGAACAACCGAAATATTATCTGTTTAATTAATAATTACAATAATTCATCAATTTTGAAAGTAAGGCAAGTGCATTTGAGTATATAAAACCTTCGTTTCTTTTAACCAGCACTTTAAACACTGTTGGATAATAAACACACATTTTCTAACATTGCAAAATACAAAAAATTTGTCTATTAGTGCTTACCAATATTTTTACATTTATTGAAAGCAAACCCTGAAATATCTTGCAATAAGAAAAAATGGACTCGCTTCATTTTTAAAATAAACGGCACATTTGCAAGAAAAGTAAACGAAAGGAACATTTGAGGGCTCCTAACGTTGAGACAATGATATGAGTTGATTTAACAGATTAATTGATGGAATTGAAAGAAAGTACCCTTATTCTTAATAATCTGTATTACAACATGTTTGGCCACAAATATCAGTTTTCACCATGACAATCAACGTGTTCAAGAATATAGCGGAATATTTTATTAAAAAAAAAAAGGATCTCTTCATTTCTCGACAAACAATGTAAATATAAGAAATCGATAGACGTCATTCTGTTGTTAAAACACTTTATCTACGAATATACTCGGAGTACAAGAGCAATAAGGTTTCATTTCTATAAGGACAAATATGTAAACTTAACTATTTTTAGATTTGTAAATTTCCAAATACTAAAATTTTCAAATCCTCCCATTTCAAAATTTCAAATACTGTAAATTCTCAAATTTCTATTTTTTTCCAATTTTTATTTTTTTAAGTTTCTACATTTCAAAATCTCTGTATTTTCGAAAGTCTACATTTCAAACTTAAAAATTGTAAAATTCTCAAAGATTGAAATCCCGAAATTTTTATATTTTTAAATTATCCAAATCCCTAAATGTTTAAATTACAAATTTCTAAATATTCAAATTTTTAAATTCACAAAGGATATATGTAATGTATTGTGTACCGTGCCGAACGTTGTCGCTACTGCGTCGTAATCAAAGCGATTACAGAATTAGATTTCAGACCGTGACGCGATTTGCTTATAAAAAATTCAAACTTCTATGTTGGGTTCTCCCGAATGTTAGAGATGTATTCGCTCTCTTCATCACGAACGTTGATGTTCAACGTACCTAAACCTAGCACCCGACTTTAAAAAATTTCATTTCTTCAAATTGTATTGTATTCACCTATGTTTGTACTCGTTTGTACCACCTTTAATAAACCGATTGTAAGTGTTTCAGACCATTATATTGTTGTTCGTCTTTTATGCATTGGAGAGTTATCTTGTTGGTACGTCCAAAGAACGTGGTTTTTCGAATGAGTAAATGGCAGCAGATTGTTCTCTAGAATTTCAATGTACTCTAAATTGTTCATTGTGGAAGAAGGAAACGCTAATTCTGCCTTTCCGCTAGAATAACACGCAGCCTACACCACTAACGATCTACCATCGAAACTGTATTTAGGGAAATATTTGGGATCTTTTTTCTCTGATAAGAATTCTCATAAAAAAGAAAATACAAATACAGATATTAATTTTTGTTTAAAAATGTTAGAATTGCATTTGAAGACACGCCGAATCGTCCAACGTGACACGTTTTCTTATTTTTCTTATTTTTTCCATATCTCGATAGATAACTTAAAAAATTCGACTCAGTTTTTGTGAAATTGCTTAATCTTACGTGCAATTTCTTGAATTTTCATTTCTTCTCCGTTGTATGATAAGATTGTACCTTTTTCCGCCTGGGTAAGATACGTGCCACGTGCCATTATGTAAATTAATTTGAAAAATCTGCGTTAACCAGAATTTTGTGACAAATACGCTTACAATGTAATTATTATTTCGATATTTAAAAATTAACTTCGGTAAGCTTCCTCTGACGTTCAATTTTATATTATGCTACTATTTTCTTCGAATTTTTATTTAAAATTTTTAATTTGGAAAGTTTTAGAAATATCATTAAAGTATATCATTCGGTAATCTACCAAAAAACATGACACGTAATCCTTCAATCCTGTACTTTGATTGAAAAGATAGTCACAAGAGAATTTCGGATTATCAAGTTTCACTCCCTCCTACTTACTGATATGAAAAAATTCTGAAATAAATCTCAAGAACATAATAGCCATGTAAGAAAATATGTTTTCATTGTTTCGTTAAAATTTCTAAGTATATAAAATAAAAAGCTGCAAAAAAGTGGCAGGAAATACAAAGTTCATACTGATATATTATGAGCACTTTCTTCCTTTTGCAACAAAAAGATATTGTCAAGACATATCTTATCATATCCAAAACAGAAATATTAAAAATCACCAGATGTGCTTATTTTATACAGAAATTGAAACAATTGAAATTATTAATCTACGTTTTTGTAAAGAATTAATATGCGTTTTTTGAGATTTTGAAAAAATCTCAAAATATCTTCTAGTATACCTTGTCATGTCTTCTATGTGCTAGAATGTTTCTGAAATTTGTACGTGCCAATAAACATATAAGATAAAGTGAAACTCGGTAATAAAAAATTGGCTTGTAGCTCCCCCACAATCAAGGTATGTTATTGAAACTTCATATGAGATGTCATTCTTGGTAAATTGAATGCTACATTACAAGATTAAATTGTTTCAAGGCTACTTTTTACCTCCTGCCTTCTAAATTTTGAGATCTAACAAACTAAAAATCAACGAGTGGAAGACCTTCTTTTTCTTGATTACCACATTTTCACCAAGAAAACCAGGTTTTCTCTTGATTGTACCTGGTCTATTACCTGCATGTAACTGTTATTTTAATAAAATTTTATTTAATCTTTATTTTATCATTAATATTTTTTAGTTATAAATGGAATTTCAGTAATTAAGAATAACCTTAATTTTGTATAAATTAATTTTTATATTAATACCTTTGAAATTAAAATTCTAATGTTATTTTGAATTTAAAATTTATATTGTATGTGTAAAGAGACAGTCTTTTCTGAAGTATAGGTACAAGGGTCTGGAAAAGTAAACTAATCCAGATCAGATAATTGATTAAAAACTGATAAAAAGAACAAAGCCATCGTTTGTAGGGGGTACAGATTATTTACTACACAAAGACGGCTGATAAAAAGGTGTGATGTTTTGAACGATTACACGTGTTATCAAATTTATTTTTATAACATCATTTAAGAGATCCCAAAATCGTTCAGGGCATTGAAATAGTTGAGCTGAATCTTCAAGAGCATATTGTGAGTATCACAATTAACAAAAAATTCTTAACGAAAATGGCTATACAAATCATTAATTTCAAATGTTTTTAAATATGAGTTAATAAAGTAACATAATGGTATATACATATTAACAACATACAAAAATATGTACAACTTCAATGAGAAGTTTAAAAAAATCTTCAAAATTGTGTATTAAATTCACTGTTATAGACGGTTATATTATTTCTTGTAATAAGGTAACAGGGCGTGTTCTTTTGTTTCAGATTTATAGTTGACAGCATTTTATAACTCAAACATGAATGATCTTTGAACCCATTTTTATTAAGATTATCTTATTTGTTTTGATGATTATGTATTGCATATGCATGTACATTTGAAGTCTGACCTTAATTTCTTCGAATACTCGGTATATAAATACAATGCCTACGTTATCATCAGTTATGTGGCTTTATCTTGATACTTGAAATAAGAGATTAAACGAAGTTTATCATTTTACTATTTTATTATTCTAATACCACTTTCTACACTACTATTCTATTATTTTACTGTATCGTTATAATGCCACTATCGTATCTTAATATACAGTTATGTAAGAGCGAGCGATGGGGTTTATGGCCGACGTTATAGTAACCGTAGTTGCCTTCAACAGCCCTATCATAAATCCGGGTTAAATACCCGGAAAGACCCTGGAATTATGCGACAACGTGTCGTTCGATTTTTCCTAAAAAGTAGGGATTCATTCCCCATAAAAAGAATTGAAAAAGCTCGGGGAGACACATTACGATTTTTGTTTCCGACTCGGCAATAAAGAGAAGTCGGACGACAGAATAAACTCATTTTGAAAATTATAACATCTTTATTTCTGTGTGAAACCCAGCCATCTTTATAGTCATTTGACCTATTAAATACTCTATTAAATATACTATACAATTATATTATTGTTTAATATTCTATTACTTTATTTCTTTTTGTTTTATTTCATTATTTCACTATCCTACTATGATACTATTTGACTACTGCAGGATTATTTAGATGTTGGTAAATAAAAAATCACACCCGATTAAAACTAGAGATGTAAATACAATTAAACTATTAAAAAAATAACATATACTACGCTAAATTGATGCAAATAATTGGACTCCGCATTACAGGGTATCCACGCTTAAGTGTGACAGTCGCACACTTAATTGATATTTCAAGAACTATTGATGACACGGAAAATTGTTTATATGGAAATTGCAAGATAAAATGGATTTTATGTTTTGGCGTAAATGAAAATTTGTTAATGTTATTAATGTAAAAGATATGAAAAGATGGTGGTCTTATTTTTGAAATTGTATATTTTTTGTTATCACGTGATAGTGCTTTCCAAGACGAATTTATTAAGATTTAATGTATTCATCCAATTTTTATTAGTTTTCAAGATATAACGCTTAGATATTACTGATTTTTAGCAGTGACGTCTTGATTTGAGTAGTAAGTCATAGAAACTGCCTTATTGTTGCGATAAGTGCTGCATGTTTGACTCTGCCTGTTGACACTGATAGCGGGGGTCTACGGTCACAACGGTAGTTTCGAAGAGTGAGAAACGTCGACAGTATTGTCCATCACGAACTAAGTTTTCCGCATCAGGGATGATGTTGTTAATAAATTTGGAAGATTGGGACATTTATTTAAATGTTTTAGTTAAAGATAGGTATAAAGACAATTTAATTTTAGACAGGTATGGCTGTTGAGGCTTTCGGGTGTAAGCCGTGTCCTAAAGGAAAGTTCCCAACGTTTCGACGCGGCAGTCGCCCTGCCTACTGTCCTGGCGTAACGGAATAATTGAATTGCGCAACGCGCCAACATTGAGTACCACTGGCAGCGGCGCGTGATTTGCCGAACTATTTTTTTTATAAAAAGAAAACGAAAGTGATTTTGTAACTTCGCTTGATGCTTTCTTCAGCAGAAATGCCTGGTATAATGCCTGGTTAGATTTCCGCCTAGACTCATAGTCTTTTAAATAAATTGAAAAATATCAGCAAAAATTGGTGCGTTTTTGGTGTCTTTCTTACTTTGATCATTATTTAAACATATTTAAATGTTTACAATGTAATAACAATTTATATTGTTTTATTCGGGCAAGTTCACAGATTTTTCTCGTGTAAAAAGCTACTGAATAGCTGCTATGGTAAATGCACAACAAATTTCCAAAGTTGAAAATTTGCCATTTTTTAAACATTAAAAAACTGTACGTCCTAGAGAAAAACGGATTTCAGATTTGTATTCAGTTCGCAAAAACCTACAAGAATTTCATAGTGGCGGTTACGAAATCAGTTGGCTGTTGTACAGTGTAATAGGTCATTCCGCGCCAAATCGACCACTGCCTTGATCTCACCATCTGCGATTTTGTTTTAATCGAAGTCCATGTGAAATTAAGGGGGGGTTTAAGTCATCATTTTACCGGTTTCAAATTTGTGATGAAATAACAAGCTTTCAAAGTTTGCAATTTTTGTCCATTTTGGCACAAACAGGCTTCTATGTAGTTGTAAAAAATGAAAAACCGTAAAAAATCGAAAAAATGCGATTTTTTATTAAAGATATCGAAGCACTACCTTTATATTAATGTAGTAGTTACATATTGGCACAACTATTATTCCCTAATTTTTCCAGATTTTTCTGTGGTGCGTCATGGTTAAAAAAAATCAAAAACCGATATATTCCTTTAAAAAAGTACTTTCCACTTCGAATTTGCATGCTTTCTTTTTTTTTTCCCCCAATTATGGGGCAGAACTCTTAACCTCTTCGCCAATTTTACGTTCCAGATATAATGTATTACGACATAAAAATAATTAATAAATGAATTTTATTTCTTGAACTAATATATTATTTATATCAATTATGAATGTGAATTTAAGATTACTTAATAAATATTCTGAATAAATAAATAAATATACTGGTTTTTGCCAAAATGGAAAAAAATTTCAAATTTTTAAAGCTTGTTATTTCTTCACTAATTCGAAATCGGCAAAATGATGATGTAAACTACCCTTAATTTCACATGGACTATAGCATACTTCGATTAGAACAAAATCGCAGATGGTGAGGTGAGAAACTGATCGATTTGCCGCGGAATGGCCCAAATATATGTATGTCAAAGTCAGTGACATCTGAAGGTGGTTCGTTATTCTAAATAATTACTTTCTTTTTCTATCTTTTTCTACGGTAAGTAACTCCATTACTGGACAAAACGTGATGATTAAAAATAATAGTTTGTTTAGTAACATAGAAATATTTTCATAGGATACTAAACACTGAGTTTGTTTCTTCTAAGTCTCTAACAAGTAAATTGGTTTTCATATGCAACCATGAATATTAAAAAAACACTTATTACTGAAGATTGCTTTCGACATGATATCCTTTTTATTAACCACAATAGTTCTTAGTAATTACATAAATAAAGATTTATGTGTTATTGTTATTTTATTATTTGCTTTCGGAGGAACTTTTGCTATTAGCAGATTATAATTTAAACAATTTTTAATTGATAAGTTTGATGAATCCTTTCGAAGTTATTATGTCTCTATTATTTAGTGCCACTATGGTCTGTTACACTCTGTTTATGCATAACACTACAGATTTAGTTAAAAATATTAATTTCAAATTGTTTTATTAAATAGAATGACGAGTGTGAGTGACCATTTGAGTGTAAAGGGTTAATTGCCCATTTCTGGTTAATTTGAATAAATTATCGTATAAACTCATACTCTTTCCTTTCTTTTATGAAACTGATGATTTTAAGAATGTATATATTTCCATCTAATTTAATAATAACTCTTCTTTTTACCACATTTTTAAATAGCAAACAAATATATCATAATTGTAAATTGTAAGTAAAATACTTTTAAATTCAAGGTTGTCAAATTTTCATCAATGCATCATTTAATTTCCACTTTTAATGAAATGAAATAAACAGTTGGTCAATAATAAGGACGTGGTTGCTAATGCAGTTACCTTACACCTTTTAAAATTTTACTGAACAACCTTTTGAACTTGTATAATATATTCGGTCTGTATTTATTATATTTAGACTAGTGTTTGTATAAGTACAAAAATGTTTATATTTTCATAAATTTCATTCATTGTCAAAAGAAAGGAATGGTTTCCTTAAAGTTTGCACAAAGGCAATTTATATGCTCATAGATGATGACTCTGCAAAGAACTATACCAATCTAGACCAGGTTTTACTTCCAGGTAGGGCTTCTTTATTATCTATGACCCCTATAACATCGCAAGTTTGAAATAATGTAAATTTCATGACTGGATTGTGTACAAAGTGCATTGAGTCATAATATAATTGTGGTATATTTTTATTACTTGTTTCGGGTTTCACATTTTATATTACAAAATTTTGTAGCCATACTCTATTGAAATGTCTGCCATATTTTGTTAAGATAAAAAATGGTTGTATATATTAGTTGATACCTCAGTATTTATTTAAATATTTTTCCATTTTATTTGCATTTTAAAAGCGAGTTTGCATTTAATGTCGGTAGTTCTGGTGCTTACAAAAATATCTCAAGTTAAAGATCTTAAGACTTAATATTGGGGTTATAAAACAAACGCTAAAGTTAACTTTAAGTATTTTAAACAAAGCGAATGAAATTACTGATATAATCTTTTGAAAATCAGTGATACTTGACTACAAAAACTAAACTTTTCTGAAACGTGTTTTTTGTTAAATTGATACCTTTCGAATTGTGTCAACTTTCTTTTCAAGTAGCAAACTATTAAAAAACTACTCCTGTACATACACATCTTTTGTACTCTTTAATTTTTTAACGTTCCGTTTAAAACATTTTTATCTTTATATTATTATATATCTTTATATTATCTTTATATTCTACAGTCGATTAAAAGATTTAATAAGTAGAGAATTCTGTATTTATTTATCAATTATGATTTTGGAAATTTTTCTAAATACATGTCATCGATTTTATAATCATTATATGTTATAATCGCCCTTTTTTAATCATGGTTTTCGACTGAACTTCCTGTATTCAGAAACATTTATTAGAAAAGTTGTTAATTTTCAGTTAATAGATTCATATCAAAAATCGAAGTTTCACATTACAAAATATGTAGTTAAAATAGTCTTTTGGGAAACATACATATTGTATATTAGGACAGAGCCATGCCTACAAATTGGGTACTATAGGATGACAGTGATGACAGATTGATAAACATTGACAAACGTATTAAATTGATGTTTTTATACATCGCAATCACTTCGGCTTGGATTTCATAGCTTCTACATATGTAGAATGTAGCCGATTGTGAGACGAAAGAGGAAGCAACAAGAGTACCATACTAAGAGTAATTTAATAAATCCTCTTTGTACTGGATGAGGGGAAATTAGTATTGAATACATCAACAATTTTCGATTTAATGCATCGAGAAGATGCCATTGTAATCGCATTAAGGGGTTCTAATGGAATATACCAACTTACTAGTTACCAGCTAGAAAGGAACGTTAACGATGTCGGGATTTTCTGTAGCGCGGACAACTTTTTCTTTTTTCAATATTACTAATTCTTTTATAACAAGTGGATTATAGGGAAAATCAACGATAAATGTCAGAAAATATAACAAAGATCTAGTCTTAACCTATTAATGCATGACTGTTGCAATGCAAAGAAAATTTTTGTTTTTCCTTACAACTTAATAGTAATAAGAAGATAACAATAAACAATTTATATTAAAAAACATTTACTAAAAGAGAAATTTATAATACTGAAAATTTGCAGTATTTTCAAAAGGTACAACAAAAATTATAATTACAAAGGATAAGAAATATTTTTAAAATCTGGTTAGTTAAAAAGTTTATAAAATATGACATTTTAATGACATTATTTTATGCAGCATAATAGAATTTTAACGAAGAATTAAACCTAAAAGTAAAAATTATTGTCAATAGGATAATAGATTAGATAATGGAGCAGACAAGTTATGTACGTATATTAACTTCGCCCATGTGAATTAGATTTAAATGTAATTTTTCTCAAATTTAAAACTTTGCTGTCTCGAAAAATTTGTTTCTACTAGAAAATGAAACTATGTACATATATTGATTGATATTGGATTATTAATATACAGTATGTTCTATTTTTACATTCATTCGTAATTATCTATCGAACCATTTATTAAGTACCTTTCTATTCTTTCTTGCAAGGTCTTCGGATTTAACACCTTTAAATCTTCTCTTGTAGGGCTTTATAAAAGATTACGTTTATCCAGAAGAAACCATTATCTCTAATAATATGAAAAGTCAGATTAAAGATGTCTTCCAATATATTAATTGTACAAGTTTTTAAAACGTGTAATTGTCATTTTCAAATAGAATAAATCTATAACTGCGTTAATAATCATCTTTTTAAATAAGGAATAATTTCTAGCGTAATGAAAGCACATTTTCAACGGCAATAAATGACCTTGAAAAATTAATATACATGCCGTTTTAATAAAAGAACGTAACTTTTTGAATAAAAAAAATACCAAATATTTAGCAAAAATGATAATGTATTGTACATTGAAGAGTTTCATATAGCATTTACTTGAAAATTCGAATAATTGGTAAAAAGTAAACAGATTCTACATATTGTCGTAATATTAAGTAGATTACAAAGACATTTGAATAGTTTGAAGGCAAAATAAATATGTTAGTTAGCGTAATCACCATACCACATTATATGTATTTTAATATTATAGTACAATTTGAGTAACGCGCATAAGATGGTAGCGAGACAAAAAAATACATACTACTGTGATCAAAAAGTAAGGTGAATTTGTTTATAAAATGAAAAATCTTTATTTATTCCTCTAAATCAATCTTATCACTTTTAAAGTATTCCCTATCCGACACAATACACTTATGCCAATGTTTTTTCTAATCCTCGAAACAGTCAAACAAATCCTTTTCCGGGATGGCTTTCAATACTTCCTTCGATTTAGCTTTTATCTCATCGGACGATTCGAAACAGTGTCTTTGTTAAGCAGCTAAAAGTCGCATGGTGCTAAATCAGGCGAATACGGTGGTTGTGGAACGATATGGATCGATTTTTTGGTGAAATGCTCTCGAAGAACCAATGCAGTATGGAACGGCGCAGTATCGTCCCACGCGGAATTGACGAGTTTGAGGCACAAAACATCTTTTAAAATGGTTTCGGTTGATCCAAATGAGATGTCCGCAGCACCAACAAGATCTCTAATTGTCAATCGATGATTTCCAAGCACCAAATCTTTGATTTCCTTCACGTGGCATTCATCAGTACATGTTAATGGTTCGTCCGGAGCGCAATTTGTCTTGAACTCGGACTCGACCTTTTTTGAAATGTTTGTACCACTTGTAAATATTTTTTTGCGACATAGCCTTGTCACCAAAGGCCTTCTACAACATCCACAACGTTTCCGCGGCAGAATATTCAATCCGTAAACAAAATTTAATGCAAATTCTTTGCTCAACAAAATCAGACATAGTAAAAATCGAAAAACTCACTTTTCTATGTTTACAAAAACTCGTGTACCTCTGCAGCAATTAAATATATTGACATAAAACTATGCACAGATATCAAAGATAGTACTACTAAACCACACAAAAAATAATTTCATGATTTTATAGTACCCGCGATGTTTAAATGAAAAATTCAACTTATTTTTTCATCACAGTAATATATGCTAATCATGCCATCTACACGTAACATTGGCAGGGCATTGAGATAATTCAAATATTAAGAATTATCGGATGTACAATAAAATATAACCTAATTAATTGAGCACGTGGCGAAGCTCATGTTTATCGAAATGGTTATAATTCCAGAAAAAGGAAAAACTACAAATATTTATTCGCAAATATTATGGAAAGTGCTGTTATTCAATTTACATTTAACTATTTTTTACGAAATTAAAAAGCTATATATAAAAATAAATTACGTAAAAAATGTCCATGGAACGATCAGCATCATCTGCAAACCAAGCCATGCCAAGTAATATTACGGGCAATTCGCAAGGAAACATCCCGATAATTGAGCCGAAGTTGGATAGAATGGCGAATTTCATTTATTCATCATGGAAATTTATTATGAAAATAACGCTGATTGGGATGGACCTATGAGATTGTGTCTCAGCAACAACTCAAAGTCCAGGTGAGTCCAAAAGAAATCAAAGAGCACTTGCCATAATATGCCTAAATGTAAAGCCACGTTGCTATTGTACACTTACAAAAAGTAACTACTGCAAGTGAGACATGGAGTTGGTCAACTTTTCTAAGGCATATGAGGATAAAGGTCTGTTTAGAATATTAGAATTAATGCGAGCACTATTAAAGATTAAGTACAGTAAGTTCAATAGAATGGAGGACTATTTATCTGAAGCCTTAACACTGGCGCAACAATCAGCTAACATAGGAAGTCCTGTGGATGACAAACTAGTAGGAATCATCATGTTAGCTGGACTGCCCAATGAATATAAATCAATGGTGATGGCCTTAGAAAGTTCAGGTTCACAAGTAACCACCGATTTAGTTAAAAATAAACTCCTTTAAGAGACCATTCAAAAAGCAACACAGGATAGGTCGTCAGAAGGAGTCTTCACAGCTAAAACTAACAAAGATTTTATAATAAAAACTATCAGAGAAAAGAATTGCGCTGCTATGGTTGTGGTGAATTAGGGCACAAAATACCTGATTGCAAAAAGAATCAAATAGAGACTACTAAAAATAATCAATCCAAGGAAAGTAAAGATTACAAACAATCAAAATGTGATAAAAACAAACAATGGAATCTACTATCTGCTTTAAGTGCAAAAATAAATGAGAATGAATGGTATATAGACTCTGGAGCTACAAATCATATGACTAGTGATAAAAACTTACTCTCTGAATATAAAGATACATTCAAGAATGAAATTACGATTGCTGACAATAACAAACTGCATACATATGGAGTACGAAAAATAAAAGTACAAATAATGGACCATTCAAGGTTAAAAACCATTTCAGATGTCTATTATGTGCCAAATTTATTTGCAAATCTACTATCGGTTAACATGTTAACGTCGAAAAGGTTTGTAGTAGTATTTAATGACAAATTACTTTAAAAATGCATATGAAGCACGTGGCTGCCCTGTTGTAACAGATACCAACATTGATGGAATGTATAAGGTGGATACAGTACCTATGAGAGCACAGATCGCAGCTGTTTCATTTATTCGAACGAGTAGACGATTATACTCGCATGATTTTCAGATACTTTTTGAAAAATAAATCCGAAGTAAAACTTATTTTTCCCCAATTTAAAGTAATGGTGGAGAATCAAACGGACCAGAAAATAAAAACTTTAAGGACAGATAATGGAAGAGAATTTATTAATACTGAAATGGATGCATTTCTGAAGCAAGCTGGGATAAGGCATCAGACAACTGTCTCGCACACACCCGGGCAGAATGGTGTGGCCGAGCGTGCAAACAGAACTATTATTGAGAAAGCACGTTGCATGCTACACAACGGCAAGTTAAAAAGGAAATTTTAGGAAGATGCTGCCAGCACTGCTGTTTACCTAAAAAATTATTCTCCTACAAAGGCTGTTATAGGAAAAACGCGCCTTGAAGCATGGTGTGGAGAAAAACCGAATTTAAAGCATTTGAGAGTTTTTGGATGTAGAGCCTTTGTTCATATAAAGAAGAATCAAAGAAAGAAACTAGATTCTAAAAGTAAAGAATACATTTTTATAGGATATTGTACCGACACTAAGGGATATAAGTTAGCAGATCTCGAAGATCCTAAAAAGATAATAAATGTCAAAGATGTGATATTTATGGAAAATAAATTTGGGAGACAACCACGAGAAGAGTTGAGTGAACAAGATGTAACGGAAACAATGTAGATTCCACCTCAGGTAAATGAACCTTCTAAAGTTCAAGTGAACAGAAGTTTTGAAGAATCTGTAGATGGCGAAAGATCGACTGCAGATCAAACTACTAAAGCTGCTGAAGATGAAAACACTGAAGATGAATACACTAAAGCTGAAAATAATTTTGATGATAGCGACGTCTATGAAAGTCCTACTCAGGAGATTAGAAGATATCCTGAAAGGGAAAGAAAATCCAGAATATTTCCAGATATGGTGAAACATCAAACTTTCTTAAGCAATATGAGCGAAACATGTACCGTATAGGAAGCGCTCACAGGTAAAGATAGAAACAATTGGGAAAAAGTAATGAACGAGGAATTTAACTCACTGTAAAATAATCATGTATGGGAATATAAAAAAGGATAGCGATGGAAATATAACTAAATATAAGGCGAGGTTAGTTGCTTAGGGTTGGTCACAAAAATCTGGAATAGATTTTTTCGAAACTTTTTCGCCAGTAGTTAGATACTTAACTATACATTTTTTATTCTCTTTAGCTCTACACCTAGATTTGAGCATAGATCACCTAGATATGACTACAGCATTTTTTTATTACAGCCAGAACATTTTGTCGTTGAAGAAAATAAAGTTTGTAAATTTAAATTGTAAATTAAAAAAGGTGATGAACATATTCGATTCACTCGATTTAAATTAATAACAAATAATTGGTTTATCCCCTATGTGTAAATAATTCATAACCCGTTCTTATTTTTGATTGATATATTCGTTATTTGATTTTACTTTGGCACAAACGTGCTTGTTTACGATCACGCTCAGTCGTCAGGCTCGAAGTTGTCGCTTTCGCGTCTGGGCGCGCTACTCTCGCGCTGATTGGTCAGTGTTTTTCCTCAATAATTCAAAAACTAAGCTTTAACCAACATTTTGGTAAAGGAAAAAGTTGTTCAGTATCACCCCAGCTACCACCCCCTGAAATTATGCCTACCAGTAGCCGAACTATATCTACCTATACAAATCACTTGAAGAAACGTAATTATTATAGTTATTAATAACGGCAGCTATTAGAATAATTTCGCTGATAGAGAGTTGAAGTGCATTTCTATAAGTAGTTATTTTCAGCTTTTTCTTATTTAATAATTTCCTTTTCCTAAAAATAAAATAAAATCAAGACTTTTTCGCATTCCATACAATATTTACATAATTGAATGAGAGAATAAAAAGGACTAGAATTATAGCAAATTCACTCGAATTTGCTATGCGATATAAAATATTCCAATAATAATGAAATGAAGCGCAAAATTGGGAGATATATACGAATGAAACGAAACAACTGAAGTCAAAATAGAAATTCAGTGTCTCATTATCTCAGTCGGTAACTATTAAAAAAATAAATGAAGAATATATGAAATTTGTAGTGGAACTATGGAAATTTCGCTGACTGTACGAAACACGGAAAAATGTTTAAATAAAGTAAAAATTTATTTTAGTTTGAGTTGTTCTCAAAGTTGAACAATTAAATAATACACACGATGACGTAAAATCAGTAACGATTCTATTTTAGTACGCAACTTTTTATTAAACAAAGGTTACATAATATTTATGCACAATCTTCATAGTATACTTACAAAATGTTCTCTATTTTGTGTTAATCAATCGTATAATCTATTTAAAAGGACCTAATTATTATTGATTATAGTCTGTCATTTAGTAGTTTAGAAACTTACTAAGCGTATACATACCTTGTATATCACTCATTTAAGATAGGATTATATCTCGAATTTGCTAAGAAATATGTAAAAATTAATAAGGAAAAAACTGAATGATATGATAATGTTACTTTTGCTATATCATCATTTTCTTCGTGATTGCAACGATGCATCTAAAAACTGTAAATGTACTCTGTTTTAAATCGAATGAATCACATTCTTTCATACTCGTATCTCCTCGGAACATTCTGCGTAAAAAGGTATTAAAGTACAGTGCTTAGGAAACCAATATTTCGTGTGATATCTTACATTTTTTATAAATTTAGAGCACATATGTAATTCATCACCATGGTCACCATGCTCTCCCGTCCTCAATACTCTTAGCTTCTCTTTATGTATACGATTACTCTTACACTTACTCAAATATTGCTAAAAATATTGGTGTTTTAAACATTGTACCTTAAGGGGTAACGCCACTCTAGAATTTTGAAGAAATCGATTTTTTTTTTTTTTTTTGCTTAAATGATGCTTTATTAAGTGTAGAATATGAGAAAAAAGTTTTAAGCGGGGGACAGGTCGGGAACACGAATTTTTTTAAGTGGACTGCAACCATTCGCAGCGCACTGCGGGCGTGCTTACTGTAACTTGTGGATACGCGCGCAATAATCATTGTAGAGAACAGTACCTGGCTAAAGGCAAAAGGCGAAGGCTACAGATACATTAGATAATTATAAGCACAAATCTCCAATGTCGAATATAGTATTCTCAGCTATGAGGAACTTACCAGCGACGACTTACTGACGCGCTGTATTGGAGGCTTCACGCAAAACAGCAACGAAAGTTTTAATTCAGTGGTGTGGTCTATGGCTCCAAAAACCGTATCCAGTGGCAAAAATGTACTTGACATTGCCGCAAATATGGCTGTTTGCATATTCAACGACGGACTATCCACTATAATCCAAGTAATGAAAGCCTTGGATATGTCTGTCGTAGAAAATTGTTATAATTTTGCCTGAAAGCCGACGCCCGACACATAAAGTTTTCAAAACGATCTTTGAATGAAGCTACAAAAATGGCGAGATTGAATCTCAGATCTAGCAGGAAGGAAAAGGACGTAGAGGATGTTAACATAGAAGACCAAATATATGGTGCAGGCATCGCTGATTAAAAGTATATAACAAATTTCTTATGCTGAATGGCAATCAAAACTTTAAACGCGTTTTTCTCGTAATCACTTTATTTGAACTTGCCGGACACATATCTCGAAAAGTTTTTAACTAATCGACTTGAAATTTTGTGGAGATGTGCAAAATAACATATCTCAGTGAACATCGTACGGGTTTTTTGATTAATTAACTACTTAACTTTTTATTAACAATTTAATGCTAAATTTTCTGTCGTTTTTTCCAAACTTGTCTTCATATCTACACTAAATTAACAATTATTAATATTTTTTAATTTCCGTACGATGTTCCATAGATTTTGGCATTTAATATGAGAAAATTTTGGATTTTTCGTTTTAGGACCATGTGTTAATGAAAAAACAGTCCGGTCATGTAGTCCATTCAAAGAAATGGTGTTGTTGGTTGCCAGCACCTACAGCAGCCATTTTTAATCCAAATTGTTTATAAAAATTTACAAACCATCTTCAAAACATATATAACAAAGCCTTTTTTAGTCTGACCTTATAACTTGTACGATTATTACTTTAAAAATTCCCGAAAATCACCTTTTTTCTGACTTCCAGAGTGGCGTTACCCCTTAATATTTTGATATGGAATACTCCGTGAAATTGATACGAATCATAAAAAATATTACAGTAAAAAAAGTGCATTTGCAGTTTTTGGATGCATTATTATGTTTATAGAAAAATAGACATTATCATATCATTCAACTTTTTGTTTTCATTCTAAATGTGGTAAACAACTGTTACTGTAAAACATTAAGTAAACAGATATTTGATTCATACGTGAAAAACTCTTGTTGTAAAATACTCTGTCTTACGTTTGCTACGAAAATAAACCAATTTGAAAATTATTCTTATTATCGCTCAGTATCAATAATAATGTTTTCAAAATATGGATCCTTGAATATTGACATTATTAAGATTCAAAAATTTTGAAAGGAAAAGTGAAGTTATTATAATTTACAATTTTACGGTTATCCAAACAAGTGAGATTGATTAATTAATAATGTAAGTTTTACTGAAATTAGAAGGTTAATAAAATTTATCGTACCACAGACTCGAGCTTAGCTTATGATAATTTCGAAAAGAAATATATAAATAAAATGTGTAAATTAAATAATATAATAAAAAAAATTGCAGGTGCGTATTTATTCTATTCCAAAACCGAAAGGTAAATAAAATTAACTTAATTAACTTGGTTTCAACTGTTCTGTTAAGTTATTAGTGTACTTTTGTATATGCAGGTATATACTGTAATATAAAATATCATTTTAAAAATTAAGAGCTGTCTTATGTTTATATTTTAAGCTCCTTTAAATACTATTTAAATTATAAAAGATATTCATAAGAAATATAATCATGATCGGTAATGAAAATAATAATAAAAACTCAGTAAATAGCTCATGATTAATAAGAGCCCATTTCTTCTCAATAAGCACACTATTCCCACCACAAGAGTTTCCAGATCTGCCTATACGACCGTGCTTGGAAATGATTTTTTTTCGTTTGTTATTACTATAAGAAATAAACTACGTTGCTTTGTTTTGACAAATAAGAATAATTTATCTTTATTTAAGGTATGCCTATATATCTGATAAGAGTTAAAGTGTTTTCCCACCAAGAATTTATCTTCTATACCAGCCTAACCTCATGCTGAAATTCGAAATTAATCGGGAAATAATAAACATAAATACGTTCCTACATGTAAGAAATTATCAGGAATGTTCCGGTAAAGGTGAGGTTTACCGAATAACTTGTGGGCGTTTTTAAGAATATTAAGGCTGTTTTTAATGAAGACTGTTCTCGGCAAATGCCAACACAAGAGTGTCTTCGTAGACACAATCTAGTCTTGAGGACACCCCCGTCAGCATGGTCGTTCTTTAGGGCACTTGGGCCCGGAGAAATTTTCCTTAGGAAGGGGAAGTACGCTGACAAAAGGCACATGGCCATTTTCGACTGTTCGTCGATTTCTATTTTCCTAACATACAGTTGTAAAGTTTCATAAGTAACGACCCAATACATGGCTGCGAATGGTATAAAAATTCAACGTTGTGTTAGAGTTAGGGGAATCGCCGTGTAGACTCTACCGGTTTGTATTGTAAAGATCAAACAAAGACGCAAATGGGGTTAGATCGACAATAAGAATCCCCGTCGCTTTCGAAGAGAGCATTGTTCCAACATTGTTGTGCCTATAGTATTGTAGTTGGCACACAGATCGGCAGTATGAATTTAGTTGTTCAGAAAATTTTCCTTAGAGAATTACAATGCGTAAACTTCTATTGAGGTGTAAAGAATGATTTCGAAATTGGCCATTCAGAGATGTACTAATATATTTTCCCGCCACTTTTCAATGTGTTAATTACGGAAAGGACATAGTAAGTCTAACGTTTCAAGGGTCGATAGAACAAATTTTTCGTGAATATAGAGGTCCGAAATTTGGAAATATGGATTTTTACTTGGAAAGATATATTTTACTTGGTAGAATTAGAATTCATGAATTTTAATTTTAGAGCTGCACGTACATAAATAAGGTCGAGATTCACTGGGTCGTATTTTTAGAATGAGCTATGTTTCCATTTTTTTCGAAGATGTTGTGCTTGGAATTATACAGTGAATTTCTGCACAATAAGCAACCATGCTGGATACTTACAGACCCAATGTAAAAGGCAAATTTTATTGACCAGGATATTTTACTCCCTCCATCTCTTCCACTTGTTCCTATTTCCTCTTCGACCATTAAAAAGCATTTTAAGTTTGCAAATTATTGCGTTATATCTACTTCATTATAATTAAGTATCTTTGCTCCATAGATTGGGACAATATTCACAGTAGCTTTATCTGTTGATGAATCCGTCAACTTTTAATATCACCAGCTTGATTACATATATCGTTGATCGCTTTGTTCCCACCAGTTAACATCGTACTTACCCTTGTTGATTCTCCAGCGAACTTATTTTCTTAGTGAAACTTAAAAAGTTCTTACGCAGACGTTATAAAGTTACTAATTCCTATGAATTATACTCATGCTTTATACTTATACTTTTCCAACATTAGATCGAAGTGCAAGGCATTACCTAGGTTCCACTAGAGCAATCACGTTGAAAAAAGTAAAATTATATATTCCGCAAAATATTAATGCTTTCTGGAATATTAGTAATTCATTAAATAAATCTAAATCTCTTTCCTTCAGCTTCAAGCAGAATGATAATATATTTAAAGATAACTTATCTATTACTAACGCATTCGCCGAAGCTTTTGAGTCTGTTTATACACTCGCTGATAATAATACTTATATTCATGATTCCTCTCCCAATATAAATATTGCCGATCTATCTACTAATATCGGTGATATTTTCTAAAGTATAAATTAGCTAAAACATAACTATAATCGGAGTGCGATGATATTCCACCGATTTTCTTCAAATCATGTAATTTTGATATATCTAGACTTTGATAGTTGATAGTTAGTAAGACTTTGTCCATGGTTGTTTTTAAAAACTCTGTCGAAGTAAAATAATCCCTAAAGGTGATAACTGTACATCAATTCTGAACTATAGATCTATTTGTATACAAAGTAATATGCTGAAGATTCCAGAAGGACTGACAGCCTAACAATTATTTGCTTTTAAAAGTATTATCATTGAGGAATGACACGGCTTTGTTCGAAGTCGCTCGACTATTCGTAATCTCACAGAATATCATCTCATGGATAAATATATCAATATTTATTCAACTATATCGAGAAAGATCTTCAAATCGATACGTACTTGTGTAAAGCATTTGCCACTGTAAATCATTCAAAAATGGTTTTTTATGAAACAGGATAAAAATTGTTAATTTTAAAAATTCGTAGTCGAGAGAAATTAAGCAACATCTGACGTTCCTTAAAGTACTGGCCTACGACCTGTACTTTTTATTTTATTTATTGATGATTTACCACGGATTTTTCCTTTTTCCAAGGTCTTAATATTTGCTGATGATCTCAAAATGTAGTATAGTATTAATAGTATTAGTAGACCGCAATGTGATCATCGAATTCGATATGACTTTAACAGACTTCATGATTGGCGTGTACCTAATAAGTGCATCGTACCGTTTGATTTAATCACAGAAATAATAGTATTATTTATGTTATACAGTTGATGGTCAATCACTATTCAATGGTATTGAATGCTTTCAGTATACATTTTGAAGGTTGCTGCCATGCGTAGCGGCTATCCCATGTCATTTAATTCCCGTCTTTTGTAAAATAATTAAAGATACGATATGTTGTCCAACGTTAATTCAGCTTTTCTCTTTAAATACACTCTCCATTTGAGTAGAAAATTACGCTTTAATTTCTACTGAACAACATAACACTAATTACAGTTACTTCAGTTGCATAAATTGAATCGGAAATTATATTGACTTAGTTCATTCATCCCTAAAACACCCGTTTGCCGATCTTCTTTAATTCTTAATTATGTTACATTTTCGTGTTGATATGCGACGTGTAAGTTTTATATATTATATTTTATATCGTTACATTGTATTTCTTCTCTTCATCGTTTTCTACTTTTTTTTTAGTTAAACTTTAATTGATGTTTTATTTACTCTAAATGACTGTCAAACTGTAAGACACGTTAAATCTTCTCCCCTACATAAAATTTCTTTTTGTATAAAGGGACTTACCCCGTAAATAAATAAAATAATATATAAAAGTGCTAACAACATACTACACGAAGCTACGCCAATTTCTGTAATTATTTCTTTAAAAAGAAATACGAGACTGAAACAAGACTTTATAGATGTGGGAACCCACTGAATCTTACGTATGCATTGCCAGGTTAGATAAATTACTTGCAAGAAAATAGCTAATTCCTCTCTGACTCACCATGTTCGGTAAATTGACTGATTGATTTCAGTCAATCGATTTTATTGTGATGCTAAGTTGCATTCCATGAGATTTCTTGCTCAACATGAAACGAAGTTTTCTTGAAAACTCGCTATCAAAAAACTATTTGAAAATTAGTCAACATTCTGCTTACATGTGATAACAGCTGCAAGTAGTCTTACTGCTGCATAGGGCGGTACGCAACCTGGCCAAACTGGTTGAAGGATGTACTGGGCGAATGTTAGAGCTGTGATCGCATTTCCCGTTGGAACAAGGATGAATAATGCGACCCACAGGTACAGAAACGCTGGTAGGGGTCCAAAAGCGTCGCTGATGTATGCGTAATCGCCCCCAGACTTGGGGATCATGGTACCTGAAAACATATGTCATTCTTAAAGACAAATAAAATTAGGTTATACCGAAATTGGGAGTATTAGTTTTGGAATATGAGTTTGCAAAAACCGTCATTATTAATAGAAAATATTCATACCAAAATTAATATACATATTTATTTTGCAATACGATAGTAATAACATATTAGCTTTGTAATAAGTATAATCAGAATTAAGGAGCTCAAACATAAGAAGAATATACATGTAGAACATATAAATAGATTATTAGTTTTAATGAAAATTTATAATATTTATAATATACCATTTTCAATGCGCTCCACAATTATTAAACAAAAATGAAAATGGAGGCAAATGTTATGTCCCTTACTTATTTCAAGATAGTTGTAATATTGTATAAAGTAATTGTCTATTAATGAACAATAGATAAGTTGTTTGAAGTAATATTCTATTAAAGCAAAGAATAGAACATTTGTTTCGCTCATAAACAAAAACAAAAAAATACTGAATGTCAAACGATTTAAAAGTTTCGTTTTTATTTATATGAATAAAATTATGTCCTATAGATTCTTTCTTAGACTGATTTTGAATCGTGTATATATATGGCGTCATAATAAAATGTATATACACTTTATTATTATATAGTAAAATAAATAAAATAAACAATTAACGAATTCTCAAAACTTTTGGACTTATAAGTTCCTCAATTTTGAAGCTTTCAAATTTACAAATTGATTAATACCCAAATTTAAAAATCCCCCAGTTTTTCATAAATTTTCAAATTCTCAACTTCTCAAATGACCGTATTTCTAAATCTCAAAAATTCCAAATTTCTATATTTCTACATTTTCAAGTTTACGAATTATTTCATGTTCAAATCTTCCATGCCCAAATTTTGTAATTTTGAGAGTGTCAAATCTACAGATCCTTAATTTCCAAAACTTCAAATTTCAACTTGTTTAATATTGAATCCGCGGAGATAGAAATTATTATTATCATTTTTATATGTTTACTAAGTCGGTTTTTATATTAAAAACACATAAATAGTCTTTAGAATAACATGTACCATTATCTAGCTGTGAATAACATATACTATTATTCATTAAAAAAATGTACGTTTAACTATGACAAGATCAAATCTAACTTTATGGCACTTAAGGGTTAATTTATGCTTCCTATAGATGGCGAAATTATGTACACTTTATTTCCTTTTCTAACTTTCATGCACGTTAAACGACAAATATTCTTGTGCGATGAATAACCATCATACAGAAGACGTTGAACGAAATCAGCTGAATTACATTACAATTAGCTTGACACACACTACATAATTGAATGAAGTATCGTTGACCTTCTTTTCTGAGTTCAGGGATCAGGTCAGATTGGACGGGTACCATGACTCACTTCAATTACGTTCAATTGTTGCCACACTTGTGCAATTGGTCCACTGTTATTTTATAAGTAACCCTTTAGTCTAATGTAGTTAATGCATTCCATATTGAGCATAAAAATAGGAAGACAGAATAGGAACACAGACATCGGGAATATACATCGTATGTCTATGAATATGAATATGCAAGGTTTATTAACACTTACTGTAGAGAAGGTAGAAGCGTGAGATAGGGTAGAAATATGAGGACACTAAGGTATCGATCTGAATAATCTACCCACAAAGTGTTTAAGATGGTAAGATGTATCCTTGAGCCAAATAAAGCTTACGATATATCATTCAACAGCATATCCAAAAATATACCTCACATCAAATTTTGACTCCGTATCTCAATTGCGGAGGTAGATAGAAAGGTCGAAATATCAATTTTTGCCTTATTTTTGCTATTTAATGACGTACAAAAGCTCTAAAAAATTGGGATTTAGTAGGGCATATTACAATTTTTCAGATTTTTATATTGCAGACTGTATTTGTGAAACATGCAAAATCGAAAAACAAAGTGATTTTTTATTGAAGGCGTAGGAGCACTATTTTTATATTACATGTCAGCTCAACTATTATCCTCGAACTTTGTTCAGATTTTTCAGTAAGGTGTGCCATAGTTAAAAAAATCAAAAACTGTAGCATGTAAAAAATGTAAAATATGTATAGCTAGAAAAGTAAGGAAAACGCCGAATATACACGACCGATGTGCGAAGCGAGGCGCAGGCCATATCATAAAACCCTCGTACTCGGAGTTGGGCTTCGCTGATTGGGCGAACCTAGCTTCGAGTTTTCGTATAAATACAGGAACATTTCCACGGAAAAACAGAATTACCAAGCCTTACTAAGAGAGAAGATGACACCAGAAGCTGCTCGGCACTCTCTTAGATCAGACCTATCCGAGCCCTATAAGCGAGGAAGACGTACTTACGGCACCTCGATTTTTCCTTAATTCTCAAGAAAGAAGACGTCACCTACGGTGTACGACATTTTCGAAATCCTACCATCTACAATCTAAGACCTCACATTTTACCCCATCAATTTTCGATACGTATTGCGCTGCGATAATTTTGCGTGCCGAACCTCACTCTGCTCATGGAAACACGGGTTCTTATTTTGTAAAAAGTCAATTAAATAAATATTTTTCTTTGACCACGCTACAAAACCGATTATTTTGCGTGAAAAAGTAACTTTTATTTCAAATTTGCATGTCTTCTTCTTTCAGTATATTTATATTTTTAAATTCTAAAATTTTCTAACTACGAAATTTCCCAATTTCAAAATCTCCAAATTCTCAAATTTCCAAACGTCACTCTTGACGAACATGTCTCGAAAACTTCAAAGTTATTTCTATTTTTTTAAAACAAACCTATATATTTTTTAATTCTCTACAAAATAGCTTGCTGGTACTTGGGTTAAAAACCTGTTAGTTCAAAAGATATTGTAACATTCGATTTCCGCGGTTTAAGTATAGATTCAAATGTGACACGATGTTGAGAAACTGAAGTTGCAATATTTTATAAATTAATAATTTTTTTAACTCTAGTATCTTAATATTTCTTCGTAAAGAATTAAAAAATGCATCGAAGGATGAATAAAAAGATATATACTTCTATTGGAAAAAATAAATATCAAATCTTTGGTAAAAAAAAATATTACGGTAGATTTTCTTCACAAAGGTTGATCATTCTTTTTTCGGAATCTGAGTTCAAAAAACTTAAATCAAAATTTACCGGTAAATCAGCATGTAGCATGTCACAAAGTGAATTGAAATAAATTTATTTTAAAAAGTAGGCGTGCAAATATAGTAGACGCATTCAAAAATAATTTGGCATCGGTTCTTTACACGTGGGCAGATTCAGTGAACTTGTAAGCTGTCATGACAAAGCAAATGCGTTGATTTCTGTAAATACCCAGCCACAGTTTTGACTCATTGAAAGCTGAATCTGGCATTCAAGCTTGACTTTCTCAGACTTTCAACGATGCTGATGTTTTCGTTAATACTGCATTTTCTTTTCCATTCTTGTCCATCATTATTGTTTTAAATGGTAAAAAATTAAAAGTAGCGTTTAATTTATTTTTTACTATGAGCTGAATTTGGCGATTTAATGATTAATTTGTCATATAAATAGTGATGTGGAATGTATAAGACTTCCCTAAGAAACATTTCTAATTTTTAAACATCCAGATTCTTAAATTTCCAAACTTCTAGATTTCTCAAGTACCAAACTCTCCAATTATCAACTCTCAAAGTCTCAAATATCTAAATTTTTAAATCGCCAAATCTGTAATTTCCTCTATCTTAAAATCATTAGATTTTCAAATTTTCAAATTTACAGAACTTCAAGCATCCGAATTTTCAAATCATTCATATTTTCAAATTAATAAATTTCAAAATTGATCAATTTATCTTATCTACTTAGTATACATACAAATTTGGAAATTTAAAAATCCGAATATCTTCTTAAGTATTAAATATGAAAAACCTTACCGTTCCTACTAATTTAAAACTAAATTAAATACGAATAAATGAAACTGACGTTCAATGTTATGACGTTGCAATATTATTGAGTATCATAAATAGTTTGAGATACTGTAAAAATTTATTATCAGTAGCTATAGAAATGCTATGCATTTTCGTAGCAGTAAAGCGTTAAAAAATACATGCGTAAGTTCAAGGTATGTTAAAATATTATATTCGTCGTTTGTATTTATTTGAGTATAAACTACAAATGCAATAAGCACGTATATCCAAACCTTGGATCAGTAACACATATTGAAACAACACTGCTCAATACATATGCAAATTTGTTGACTATAAATAGCTTTTTTTTGTACATTGCTTTAACGGCAATCAAGCAGTAATTTACCTAGCAAGTTCTTCAGTGATTAATTTTATAAATGAACCGCAATTTAAAGAAATACAGTGATAAAATACGTTGATAAGGTCAGTTGCACCGACTACGGCATTCCACACTTCAAGTGTGGGGACTTCAAGTTTTTTATAACTTTCTATCAGAAAGTTGATGAATTAGGTTACTGCTTGAATTACTTGATATTTATTTATGAATAAGTACATTATTTGTGAGTATCTTTCTGATAACAAAATCTAACATCAAAATCTTGTTTTTCAACTTGTTATAATTATTTTCCTTGAACTTCTGTAGGCTGATTCACACACTCACACTTTCTCTTGGTTACTCTTGTGACACATTATGTTTGATTAAGGTAACTATCCTAGTGTTGAAACGAATCTCGATAATTAACAACTGAGTGGGAATTTTTTTAATAATAACATTTCTGCACATTTGGAACGCTTCAGGTAGTCAAAATATATTTATCTGTTTTACATATGATTCAGCTTTACATATAATTATACTATATTTCAAGGTTCAACATTTTTAAACTCGTTCCGAAAACAAGCGAGAAAATACTTTCATTAAAGTTGTAATTAATTAATGTTACGTCATTTTTTAAATAATAAACTTGTTTTAGATTTATTAAATAATGAAGAATTTAACTTAATCTTATTTTCTATTAATTTTGTTTAAATATTGAAATTAAGTACTGTGTTTTTCCACGAGTTAACGATTATTGTGTTTTTCATACGAATTGTTAAACGAATCAGCCTTAGTGAATTTATTACATTGTTAATATTTATTTTATTAAAGTATATGTTTTATTTTCTATACATTTATTATAGTAATAACTAATAAAAAATATATTTCTGCTTATTCGTAAAATTCGTTATAGTATCAGCATAACCTAAAATTTGTTAATATACTTTTAATTATTTTACTGACATTATAGAGTCACAAATTTTTCAGAATGCTGAAAAATCACAGAAGGATGTTAATACAGTAGTAGAAGCTTTTAAAACTTTGTTACTAGTTGCTAGTGTAAATTTTCTTATATCAAAATTAATTTAGGAGAAACCGACCCATTGGAATTAATTAAATGAATTATTTATAAATAAAATATTTTACAATCGTAATTATAATAGTGTGATTACATACCCAAACCGAACAGTTTTAACATCGATATCAACTATTTTGATTTAAGTGAAATATGTTGTAGCGATATTCGTATTTTATACTTATTTTCGTTTACAAAAATGGACTATAGTTATAAAATTTTATTTCGTCAATTATTTGTCAAAATGAAACAGACAGATGTGCCTTCATGGTTTTACGTAATTGAAACAGAGGAATATCTTCAGTAAAAAAACGATTAGAACAATGTAAATGATAAAACGCTTGCTGGTAACGAGTACACGTGTTTCTTAATCATTACCAGACAATGCTTTCAAAGATAGACAGAGGTCAATTGATTATTTTATTCGAACCGAAACGAGTTTCCGTGTAAATAAAGATATAGTCATTGGTTTGCGATATATCAAAAAATAATTCAATGACTTTATATCTATTAGTTTTGGAAGAAATAAGATATTTTTAACGATTTAATAATAGTACGAATGAATAATTTAAAATACATAAACCAATCTTTCAAAATTAAGGAGTTTTTGAACATAAATAATTGATTATTTTCAATATTAATAATTTAACTTTTAGTAATTACAACTATTTATGTACTATCAAAAATTTACTATATTGACAAATTCAATGTATAGTAAAACATTTTTTTAAATCATTATTAACATGTAACAAATAAAACATACATTTATAATTTGTAGTTTCCGATTTTATACTTTAACAACATAGAATAATGATTAAAGTAAATAGCATAAACTGGATAAGTTTTTACAAAATAATGACAGTATAGATTATAAATAAAAATACAAAGAAAATGTATTTACAACTGTAATATAAATATTTTCTTGTTAGAATTATTGTTCTGTAGAATTAAAGTAATTTAACTTGTGAAAATTCAAAAATGCATTTTTTGGAAACTATAAAGATCATACAATGAAGGGTTAAAAAGCTTAACAAATTATAAAAAAATAAAATAATAATGGATTAGTTTTTATTTCATACATTACATAGTACAATCGCAGATGTTAAATAAATATCAAACTTATCACATCAAGCTATATAATTAACAAATCCAGATCACAGAAAAAACCACTGAATTTTTAGTTTTTGAAAAATTTTCAAATAAAATGTTTATGGTAAGGTAGTTATCACAATTGGTAATCAATTTTCAATTTCTATGCGTTCAATATTTTTTCCCAGTATTATAGATATAAAAAATACACAAAAGTTATAAATAAAAAAGGTATAAATTATTTGAATGTTCCCGCGACTATTGTGCACAGTGCCGTCCTTAAGATTTGCGATACCCGCAACAAAACTGATGTTGTACCTTTGAAACAACGGGAGTTTAGCAACGATAAAATTTATCATGATTTATAAATATTATTTATTTCGAAATTATATACAGCATTATTTTTCTATATTGGACTAATATTGAACCAGAAATTAGTCCAGACAATGAATGCATACATAATGGGACATCGCATTTACTGAATAAGAATAGAAACATTTGAAGTACTATAACTGATAATAATGTATGAATGAACCGTTTAACAAAAGCAAAAGAGTATTAGTTTTTTATGTGTTCTATGTGAATTCGTTAAAAAATTGTTCAAAATTGTAATCATTGTAATTAAATTATTATTTTGGCTAATATTTAACATTGTTATTTACAATATTAAATATTAAAAATTCGCCTTTTTCTGTATCTACTTGTTAATTTAATTCATTATGACAAATTATTACGAGAAGAAATTATTTTCGTGGCTTTTTAAAACGAGGTAACGTTTAACCGAACAGAAATCAGAACGTTCACCTTGCGTATAAGGAATTAATAGTTCTAATGCGTTCACTGAAAGGAAAGGAAATCAACAAGAAATTTGTAATGTAAAGTAGCACTGCTGTTTCGTGATTATCTAAACAACTGCTGATATCGTGTAGTGGGTTAAAAAAGGTCAACATTTTTATCATTTAATTTTGAAATTTAAAAATTAGGAAATTTATAAAACTTAAAAAATTCCAAAATTTGTTCGTTTTCTCTTCAAGGAAACTTTATTTACAGAGTTTAATCATTATGAAAATTAATTTTTTATGAACTACAATTAATTACTGAGTACTGATATATCAAAATGCTCTACTTTCTACGAGGTACATCCATAACTTCGTACAACTAAGATAGTAATGTGGATAATATCGGGAATATATACGTTATCTTCGATAAATTTGATCAAAATTACGAAATGTGGTACAAATGTACCTTATCAATATCCTACCTTATAATAGGAGACAGAATTTAACTATCACTTGTCACTATAAACAGTGTTCAAAGCATTTCCTATTTACTTGCTAATTTGATCCAAAAAATAAATGAAATACTAAAATTCTGCTCATGTTATTTAAGAAACAGTTTAGTAATTTAAGTTTATAAACTTGTAATAAATACTTGACTTTATACTTCACTTCCGCTATCATTATTTCTTAACAAAGTACACTTTCCTGATCTTCCCCTATAGGGTAGCAGTACCAAATATGATATACATATGTGCCCAACACGAGAATACATAGTATTTCCACAAAGATGTACTGTAATTTTATAGCAATGTTTAAAACTAGTACTATAAATAACAACGTCGTTCTCGTGAGACCTCCATTCATGCGGAAACGATTGTTCCTGTATATTGACATTAGCTTGCTTTTTCTCATCGTGAGGTCTTATAGTCATTTATAAAAGCAGCTTTGTATAGCATTGAAGGTAAATTATTTGTGAAGTGAAACATTAATAAACTATTCTCAGATAAAGTTTCTTCTTAGAACAAACGATGTTCATAATACGAGGCTAATTAAACTTTTACTAATTGGGAAGATAGTTTCCTAGTTAGATAAATTTGTTTGTGCCTTTATGTTATTGATCACGTTGGTGAACAATAGGTACAATTTATAAAGATGGACCTATAAATATTTTAATGCCTTTATGCATCCAAACTGTTATAAAAGCAGAAAGGTTTTTTAATTTTAAATAATAATTTTTGATCAAGGATAACTTTAGTTTTACGCAGAATCTTATATTACATCATTTTTTCTAGGTATTAGGACGTTTTTCCAAAATCATTATGTACTCTTTTATGCTTTTGAATAAAATTCGGAAAGGTTGTTTTGTAAGAGGACTTTAGTTGGCAAGGTTTTGTTGGTCCTCCGACTCCTTCCAAAGTTTAGAAAATTTTTACTATATATCTACAAAAACCATGTATTTTGAAAAAAAAAAGTTTGAAACAAAAAATGAAGTTTTTAAACTACTCTGTAAAAAGAGTTATATACATTGTTTACGTAAACTTATTATTTGCCCTATTGAATATGATAAATCTAAATTATACCAAAATTTAATATACTTGAATCGTAATTAAAAATGTTTTCAACAATTTTTGCTTTAATAAATATGCGATGGATCCTTACACAAAAAAAGAATGTATCATTGGTTGCAACCTGTATATGTATATTCAGTAATAACAAAAAAAAATACAGTAATAGTATATATAACATAACATTCTTTTCGTTTAAATTAAATATTAACATATACCAAACTAAAACGAAATATAAACTAAAAATATTAATTTTTAAAGATTTTTTATTATTTTAGATTATAACAACCAAGATAATAGATTTATGTGAAAAATGTAAATAACATTTTTTGTAGACTCATTTGAGGGGTTTATTTTTCTCTAAAATCAGTATTTTCGAAGATATACAAAAAATCTTTCCAAACTTTAAGCAGTGCGGAGTTTTCAATGTTCTGCTGCCAAAAATCCTTTTAGAGACTTTCTTCTTTAATCAAGGATACAACTTGTCCGAACTACACCCACATATTCTCTATGTTTAGAACCTAAATATAGTGTAGACTAGCGTCTACAACATTACTACCTTTTTACGAATATATATGAATGTATAACAAATGTTGTAGCTGATTATAGCATAAACACATTTAATTTTTCATATTTAATCAAATAAATAGCATCTCATATTTGACACGATTACGCTATTTACAATTTGTGTCCATGTAAATAACTTGATTTTCACGTTGTTAATGAGTCATTGCATAGTAAAAATCAACCTAAAAGGTAAAAATATCTGGTAAGGTCGTCTGTGTTGCAAGAACACGGCAACGAAGAGGAATGTTGACTATGTTTGTGCGAATCGTGATCGTTGTGTAGTAGTCAATCGTAGAGTAACAAATATTGCATCTCTACATAGCTGAAATCGTTCAACGACATTTCGAAACACATCTGACAATATGTATGTATTTAGAGAGCCGTGCAGTATTTCCTACATGTTTGTATACATAAGTAAACCATCCATAATTGCAATGTTTATTCATACCATATATGTATGTTATAATAATTTTGTTTTCAAACTCTACCCCATCATAAACACATTCTAAAGCAAATCCAGTTACATGTAATCAACTGACAATCAGTATTTTGTGAGATCTATTAAATGTGAGAATCCTGGAATATTGGTGATTATAGAGGAAATATATTATACAACAATATACTACTTGTTTAAGAAAAATAAAAAATTGCGTAAAAGGATAGAAACAAATGAAACTACAGAATATCATAAGGAAACTAGTAAACTTTTATATTAGGTTTTTCGGAAAGTTCTATTGGATTTTGATTTTTCTAATTTAAAAAAAAATCCTGATGTTATGCTGGAAAAGGAATCGTATTGTTTTGGCTACTTTATTATTTATACACCATACCTTTTACTCCATCAATTATCTAAATTTTGTTTAAATCAAATGTGTTATTTGTAAACATTTATTTAAACATAGAAAATCCTAATCCATATATAATTTTCCTTCACATATTTGTATATACATAGATTATTTACTATTGAAGCAGCTCAGAAAATTAATAGAATATGTATTTAAAGTTGAAGTAAGTAATAACCTACTGTTCGACGTTAATCTGAAAAGTTTCGTAAAGAAAATCAATTCCTTGAAGTTGTCGAAAACTTTAGCCAAGTGAACATTGTCAGTAATGACTTTTTAAAATAAGTAATTGAGTAAAATATACAGACCCAATGCGAGTAGTTTCAGTAAAAAATGAGTGTAATTATTAATTGGAATATATCAACTGATTCCTAACACTTAAAGTACATAATAACATCCCCCGTGTGTTATTCATTCTTCTTACATACTTCAAAACATGAAGAACAAAAACATCCAACTTTATTCTTTAAACCGTTCTTTTAAAAGAATACTTGGAAAAGAAGAAAAAATAAGATGTGATACACACTTTAGTAAACTCTATTGTTTCTAGGCTTCACAGTTTTTCAATAAATAGTATAAATAGATTAGCAAATCGTTGGCAAAGGTGTATCGATTGCGACGATTTTTATTTTCAATAAATATGTTGGCAAAATTATGATTATTTAAATTCGTACGAAGAAATTCGACAGAAATTTTCGAATGACCTAATATTTCAAACTTTCAGTAATAGTGAAAGACAAGAAGTATTTAAAAATTTGGTTTAATTGAAAAACGATATATGTTAACAATTTTTTTTTTTCTTTTTAAACAAGTAGATAATAAAAATATTTTCCCTTATGATGTAGTTAAACACAAAAATCGTAACATGGAAACAATCATTTTAAATAAATATTAATTCTAGGTCCTGAAACTTATTTGCAATAAGATTTATTTTTTAGAATCAAAACCACATTTACAGCTTACCCACAATTCCCACACGAAATATTGCATGCACTCTTCTTTCCTTTTCTTTAACTGTTACCCGTTAAATAGAGATATCTGTGCGCTTTACAATATTCTGAACTAGTAGCATAGCATTAAAGCTTAGAATTTTACGTTGCATTTTATATTCTACAAATTTTCAGACCATTGGCACGAGTGAATAGATTAAATTATAGCTACAATTATAGTTACTTATAGTTTTGACGTGTTAACCATAATTACAACGATAGAAAACTCGCAAAAAAAACTTTCGCGATCTGACTCTCCCCTTCTCTGCAAATTAAATTGTAATTATCAAAATTATGATACAACCTCCAATTCACCATTTATTGCATCATACGTATAACCGTAAACCGTCTTTTTCCATCACTCTGAGAAATTTGATTTTGAAAAAAAAATTAGGTTTCCAAACTTAAGAATTTTGTCTATTTTCATAAAAGTTGTATAATATTTGCAGAAAATATTTCTGCAAACTCTCATGAATACAACAATATATATTCTGATATCTTCTCTATATGTATTTTTTTATAATATTATAAACATTTAAGTACATCTAAATAATGTTTAATGCGAGCGAGACACTAGTCATACGAAAATTTTTAGAAATGCTTTCTAATTTACTATAAGAACTGTGGATTCAAGATAGTATATTATACTCCGTGATAAAACAAAGCTTCTATTTAAGAAGACCGTGAAAAAAAAAGTACATGACCAACTTCATTTTTAATTGAAAAAAATAAAATAGTTTTATAAAACACGAAATACTGCCAGTGATCGTCAATATCATCGATCATCTGATGCAATGTTAGCGGACATTGACGTTGAAGATCAATAGCTTCTGTCTTACAGAATTATTTTATTTTTTAATTCAAAACAGTACCCTGTTCTGTAGTTTTCTTTGATAACAGTTTCAAGAAGAATATTTGCCCTATCGCGTAATACATTAGATTTTATTACAGATCCACAGTTTTTTAAATAAATTGAAAAATATAAGAACAAGTTAGCGCGTGGCAGATGTCTCACATAATTTAATCCTCCGTTAGCCGTGTATCTACGAGATACATGGTTGATTTTGTACATAATAATTACAGATTTAATAATTCTAGAAATTGAAGATTTATAGCAGTTTTAGGAAGATGTTTCCCGAAGCCCTTCTTATTGTTAGGAGTGCAATCGGCAGATTTCTCTTTTGCAACTCGTAGCCACCATGAAATTGCCCTACCATCAAATTTGTAATAAATGTTTTAATGTAGAAATCAAAGCAGATGATTCCTCCGATTAACTTCATAAATTTGTAAAGTATTTTGAATAAATAATGTAACTTGTAACCTTAACACACATGTATTCACACTTTTAACTTTAACACACATGTATAAAATTTGTTTGATAATAGCTTTTTAACTTGATAAAGTTGTTAAATCAAAAGCAACAAAAAATAATAATAAGAATTTTCATATATTAACATAATGAAAATAATAATTTACGAAAAATGCATTTATTTGAAATATGTACCTGCTAGATACAATGCGACCACGTATGTTACAAAACTCGCGCGCCTAACGGAGGGTGAAACATTGTTTAGACGTACTTAAATGTTTATAATGTTACAAAAATATACATAATTACATTTATTGAAGTCTACATAATGATTTTCCACAAGCAGAATTTGTCTTAAATTTAAAATATTGACTTTTTTTCAGTACCAGTAATTAATACATAAAAATCTACAAGAATCCCCCATTTGACATTGCAAGCATAAAAAAAGCTAAAATTTGTTGAACAGTATTATCATATATCCGTCCTTTTTATCTGTGGTGTCACAAATTAGATAACGTCAGTAGTAAGTGATTTTAAGTTACCAACAGTACATATGCTGCACTTCGGTATTATAAGAATTTATAAACTTTTGAATTTTCAAATTTTCTAATTCGAAAATTTATAAACCTTCAAATTTAGAAATTTAAGATTCGATATTTAGAAGTTTTCCTATCTACAAATTTTTAATATTAGAAATTTCAAAAATATCAGAAATTATATTAGAAATATCAGAAATTGTTAGATTTTTAAACTTAGAAAATTAAGTTTCAAAATTTAGAAGATTTCAAATCTTGGAATTTATAAATTTTCAAGTTTACAAAATTTTATATTTTCGAATTTTATGTAGCATTTTTATCGTATATTTGCTGTCATAAGTCAAGAAAGTTCTACGTTTTAATCGAATGTACACATGTAAAATGAAATGTTACTGTGATGTTTTGGTCAATAGATTACGAATTATTTTAAATCTGTCGTTTTACATAATACTGTCATGCGATAACTTTCACTACAATAATTACGGTTTGCATTAAAACCTTCAGTACAATCACCTATAACTTTTTATAAGCCATTAAATTTTATTTTATGTATTTAGATTGTACAAACATAGACAAATGTGCATGCCACAATTGTCAAACTTATAATTTCATTCTGTTTGAATGAGATCTAAATTTAAAAAATCTATACCTACTGTACACGGATGAACTAGATTTTACTAAACAGTCTGTTCGAAGAAAGGTGATGCAAGAACCGAAAACTCTGTCTACAGATCGACAGAAAGAACGCCAACGGTAAAATCAAAATATTTGATCGCAAATAACAGAAAATGTGTAGAATTTCTGGATTAACATTACAAAAAAAATATCTGCAGTTAAATAAACAAAATAATATTTTAACACGAGTAATGAATATCAACATATTTTATAATAAACTGATTGTACACGTGGCGTAAAACTGCAATATAACTTGTGATCGATAAAAAAAATTAAAATGTTATGATAAATTTTTACCAGAAAATAATATTATGATAATCCTACATATAATTTTAATGAACACCACTAAGTTCTAACTAAAACATTATTATTTTCATAATAAATATCAAGCTTCATTTTAGAACATTATTCATTTTTTAACTATAAATTAAATTTTCAGTCAAAGAATATTATCTTAATGTAGCATGATCGAACAGATGGCAATTGGCAAATCGTAATAACAGAGTTGATCATTATTGGAGTATTCAAACACTGTTAAATTCGAATTAAATAAAAACATTCGAAGATAACGTACATTTCTTTTTATTTGTAAATATATTAGATTTTAAAATAAAAATTTTGAAAAACGCAGTTATTCGAAAGGTAAGGAATAATTTTAAATCGAAATTAATTTCCATTGAGATTAAAACGTTATCCGAAATCTCGAAAATCTTTGAATAAAAAATTATTAGTTATTCTTTCATTCGAAAGTTATGTTTGAAAAGTATTTGAACAATGCCCAACTCCGCATGGCAGCTAATTCTATGACTTACCTAATTCCGCATAGCAAAGCGCGCCGATCAACGACAAGACACCAGAAAAGACCCAGACGATCAAAGCCTGGCCAACACTACCGCTATTCAGTAAAACACCTTTCGGTGAAACAAAAATCCCGGCGCCAACGATGATACCGACAATGATTGCCACACCGTCCAATAACCCCAGTTCTTTTTTCAATTTCACAGCTTCCGTATCGTCGTCGGTCTTCGCGGGCCTCAGAACTTGCCTCTCGGCCGGCGCAACTTTATCCGGCATTGTGTCGTGTTTCAAGCTCTTCGAATATGCGCTACTCGTGAGATACCTTCTCGTTAACGGCCGAAAAAGCACTGAACGGTACGAACATGTCGACCGGCACACGACTGATTTGCACGTGTGAAAACGAAGAAGAGGGAAAAAGAAACACACACAAACAATCACAGGCTTTGACCGCGTGGCGTCGTTCACTCGGCGGATACACGTGCGCGACTGCAGTTCCGTCTGCAATAGCGAAAATGGCGCCGCCTGTCGGTAATCATAATTCCCACACTTGACATGCCCCTGGGTACATAGTCTGCTATGGTATACGGACAGAACACTTTGGTCCTGTTTTGTTGAATTCACAATCAGCTGGCGTTTATTCTTACAGTAGCGCAGAAATTTGCATAATCTATGTATAGAATGATGATTCGTACCAGAATTTCAAATGACTAATTACATTTTTCATTTAACCTTTTAATCAAGCATGATGTTTGCCACAAAATACTTTTTTTTAAATAGATCGGTCTATTTTTATTAAAAATGATTTATATCATATTTACATTTTTTTTCTAATTAAAACGATCTGTTCACATTAATTTATTTTCTGTTACAAACGAAGAAAGCTATTTTCTCGTAATCAAAGAATCATTTCGGATAACAGATAAACGGATAAACAAATTAATGTCTAATTTATAATTAACTTCTGTAATTAATAATTGAACTGCAATTATTATTTAAAAATAAATTTTAATTTTTAGCTTAAATGTGTTAGAGATCACAAGTTAATTTAGCTGAGGACTAAAAATTTGATTTTTAATTCACTTTTCTATAACATTAAAATTTATTTTTTAATCGAATCTCATGCAAGTAAAAATAAATTTTGTTCTTTTATTGATATTTCTTCAAATTAATAATCACAAGTGAACTTTTAATTAAAGATTATTTAAATTACAAATAAAAATTTGTTCGCTATAGCTGGATTTAATTGCAAACTAAATTGTGACTAGTTGAATATTTCATTTCTTTGATGCTATTACATCCTTATGTTCCTATTATTAAATCGTCTTTAAAATTAACAACTATAACAAATTATCATTGGATGATTAAACGTTGCTTTATTTACCAAATTTAATCAAATTAGATTAATATGATCTATATAGGATTACAAATATTTAAATACTGTTGTTGGTCAAAGTATTCGATTAGTAACATAATTTTAAAGCAAAAATTAAATTTTAATTATCAATGTGAAGAAATTACAGTGAAAGATTAAATTAGACATTATATACATATACTTTCAATTATAATGTATTGAAAGTGTGGTCAATAGATCGCTTTATTTGTCTTGTGTAATGATATAAAATAAAAAATTAATCGCTCTAAGAAACATGTATATTGTTAACTAAGAATTTTGTAATTATTTGTTCTGATATTTTATATAATGTACTGAATGATCTTCCGAAAATTTGTATTGAATTTCATTTTAGAAATGTATCTGAACTTAAAAATTACTCTTTATTGTTCCAAGAGAACAGTATGATATATTTATTAAAGAATATTAGCAGACATTGGCACAGTTGCTAAATATATACAATTTTAAAACTTTATTGAATTTCTTTATAACTTTAGTTTTGTTATTGTTATTTTAGTTTTTATTCAAATTGAATTGTTAATAATAAAAATTATTTAATTTCAATAAAACATTTGTTAATGCATAAATATTTTTTACAAGCTTTATATATATAGATATATTCTACTGAAGTATTATATACATATATTATCATCAATCTTTCTACTGAATTCATTGTGAAAATAAATGGTCACCCTATCTATGTACAAAGTTCCTTATCCTCACTCCCCCCACCCCGCCTTCCTCTCGATGTCATTGTTAATGTTCATTATCACCACGTCGCATTTGCATTAGATACTGAGATTTCAGTCAAAATAGCTTTTAAACGTTTGCAGCAGTTGTTATCGAAATGTACTGTAAACAGTAGACTTAATTAGAAAATCGGTGAATCAATTATAGAGCAACTATGTGTACTGATAACAAACTTAAAAATGATGTATTCGTACTAATGCTTTAAAGAATATATTAAAAGTGTTGATTTTTCTTAAATTATTAATAAACTTCATTTTAAGTGAGTAGAAAACCGTTCTTTTATTTGAATTAAATGTGTATTAAAAAATAAGACAAGATATTTTACGGTATAAACTCGTTATAAAGCTACCTAACTACAAAATGATTTGTTTTAACATTTATCATTTAATTTGTATATTCGAAAATTATCGATTACACGTTATAACTACTATATGTTATGTTCATTTTTTAGTACTTTCATATGTTTTTTTTGTTTCTCTTTTTCTTTAAAATGACTCATTACTAATGATGGTGCCGGTGATTATGAAATTGGTCTAATGTTACGTACTTTTTATTTGCACATATTTGGATTTTGTCGATTTGATGTTTTAATAAATACTTGCCCAATATGGAACAAAATACATATTTCGCAAGATATGTGTTCTTGTAATATAAAACTTATCTATTATCGTAAAATTCCATGAATAATTTGTACAAAAATAAATTGTCTAATGTTTCATTTGTCACTGACCTTCTAGTTACACACGGAGTTGATTGTAAACCACAATACAAATTTTCAAAAATTTTTATTAACGATGTTAAAATATAAATTAATGTGATAATAATGAAAAAATTCAGTTATTTACATTTTTCTAACTTAGACGACTTTCATAATCACCAGCACAATCACAACTGTTTATTTTCGAAGAAAAAGTATCCATACTACAAGTTTAAATTAACGTCTTCTTTTCATTGTACCAAAAGGATACATGTTAATATTGATTGGAAATTTTTTATTATTAATTTTTAATATTATACTGAATTCATCGTGAAAATAAATGGTCACCCTACTTAATGACATCCGAGCGAATAGTAACCTTCAAACGTGATATTTGGAAACTATAATACCATCAAGACGAATATTTCCTTCTTCGTCGTGAAAATGGGAAATTATAGTACAGGAAGAACTATAATAAAGTGATGCACATCAATGGCATCGAAATAGTTCACACGACTCAACACGTATGGAATTGAGTCGTGTTTTGCACTAATGCGGACACGCGTGTTATTCGTGTTTTCGTAATCCGAGATTTGTCACTGATCTACATTGTGTATATTTTAGCAATTATGCAACCAGTATGAACGAATCTAAGAATCATTTGCATGCGTAACTATTTTGATCAATGTTTCGGTCAAGTTTGCATTCCGCTTTGACAACATTTGTCTTATTTTTGCACACGATCGCGAGTGAAAAATAAAAAAAACACTGAGATTTCGTTTAGTAGAACTGCACTGCACAATAATGCCACCCATACTGCGTGCTAATGCATTACGTCGAAACCCTCGGAAGGAGACATTACATTAGCGTCGGCTCTACATTGAAAACAAAGTGTAAATCTACGAATTGTTTGAGTGTAGATAAATGTTCATAAAAAATATTGATAAAAGATGTGATTATCAATCAACCAAATATGTCACATCTATTATATCGTGAATTAATGAGCAACTTTTTGTTGATGTATTATACAAAACGCTTTGTTTCTCAGATTGTCATTTTATATTATAAGTCTTTTATTTAAAATAAATTATTTATGCGCTGAATTTGTTTTCTTAAAGAATATATGTATATAGCTTATTAACCGCAATCAGTAGTTTATCGTTGCCAAATTTTGTGGTCTACACCAGTGTCTACGTCCGTCGAGTCAGTACTATATGCTTCCTTTCATATTTTTATATTAATAAAATATGAAATTTACATTTAATCTTTGGTAAAGTATATCTGTATACAGTAAAATAACTATCCTCTTTTAATGAAAACCCATAATTATTCTTCTGCAATAGCATGCATTTATTAATTTATGACAAAAGACTGAAGAAGATATCAAGACAAGTGGGAACGTTAAATTAATAAGTTTGTAATTTGATTTATAAACTGCTTTGACATTTAAAAGATTAGATAATGTTCAAATTCAACAATCTTACTATAACTATTACTTTATAGACAATGAAAATTAAATAATCTATATGTATAAATTTGAATCTCACTACTGATTTCTAATTTGCGCGAAAAACATTCAGAAATTGTTAATTAAGATAAGTTTATTCTTAAAATTAGGATAAATTTAAAATTTTTTTTATGAACGCGAAAAATTTTGAGATATCAACTTTTAATAATCACTAAATTATAAATAGAACAAATACTTTTATTGTATTTATGATACTAGTTACTTTTAGAATACAATCTGTCTATTGTCGACATCTGTCGGTAAACTCATCTATTCATATCTATGTATACCGCTCGATAGACCAGTTTCATTTTATGATCATTTTGAATATAAAAAGTATTTACATACTTGCAAATATTAATTAGACTTCCTTTTCTTTGAAACAGGATAAGTAACCATTATATTGAAATTAGCTGTTTTTAATAAAAACTGCAGTTATTAATAAATTCATTTTAACTCAGACACCATTTAAGTACATACATGTACATAAATAAATATGATAATGATATAAATTACATTTGATGTCAGATTTACGTCACGGTTTGCGTTAATACTAATCTCTGATGTTATATGTACATATGTATATGAACCGAGTGAAATTACATATAGCAGAAACGTAATACAATGCAAATGAAGCAGTAAACTACATAACATCATGTATGGAGTTTTGCTTTCTCGTGGTAACAGTGTAACATTTATGTAATGAGCACACAAAGATCACAAACATAAAACATGATCAGAACTCAAAGATGCAATATTTGTACTATTTTTGCTGTTATATATACGGAAATTTCTATATAATTCTAAATTCATTAAATTGTATAACAACTGTGTAAAATGTTGCAATAACAATATTTATGAATTAAATTACAAGACAGTAATAGCTACGTTTTTTCAGTTAATTTTAATTATCAATTGTTACACAAACATGTAAATTAGAAGCGAATTACGTCACATATTATTGAATAAATATTAGTGAACGTTAATTTATTTAAAAACAGGGTATAATTTTGAAGTTACATTGAAATACTGTTTGATCGCGTTACCATATAGAATAGTGGAATTAATACTTATTTGAATACAATTTTAATACTTCTTCAAATATGTTATTAGTTACTTGCAATTAAATTTAAGATTTAAGTATTTACAGAATTTTGTCTTTAAAACGAATTAATTTTTAGAAATTCCATTATTAATTAATTGACTAAACTTCCGAGAATTGATCGCGACCGATTTGCTGACATTTTGTAAATAGTTTCATTTTTCAAAAAATACTTCCATTTTAATAGCACTCCCCATTTTACCGACATAATATAGGATAACATCACAGGTTAGATACAGAATAGAACTTTTATTTAATGTATTTTCCTGATTTCGGTTTTTTGGATTCAAGCCCCGCTAAAAATTTTACAGTTTTATAATTTTTATGGTTTTATAGTTTTACATAATTGTATCAAATTGTTCTAACATTGTACCAACCAACAAATTATTGAGATCATCCTGATTTTTTGTGCAGTTGCAGAGTAGGATAACGATTTTATTGACCGAAGGCTATTACTCGATTTACTTCAGTTTTTGTTAAAATCGAGATAATTTCCACAGTTCTTGTGGTACAACGTTAATGCAATTTAGTAAAACCCAGTAAAATAATACAATGAAGAAATCTTATTTTTTATAGTAAAGTTTCTTTGATTTTCACGTTTTATTTAAATATGAAAAAACTTAGGCAACTTTTCTCAATGAAATAATGTTCGAAACAACCAGTACAAGATAGTCTAAAGAAAATGACTTTTTCAAAAAAAGGAGGCTAGTTTCAAAATCCATATATTCAATTTTTTTAGGCAACAATCCCAAGTTTTAAGGCATCCTCAACGATACATCGTATACGCAAAAAGTAGCGATCCTACTCTGTAGTATACGATTAGTACAAACTGGTACAAAAAGAATTTTCCAATTTCTCTAAAAAAGTAAGACTAACTTCATACGGCAAAACTTTGGTAAACCATCATGCACCGATCGGCCAAATTTTGTAAATAAGCTCTTTTTTGCAAAAGAAGATATCTGTAAGAATGGTTTTTGGCGACTCGAAGGAAAATTTTTTGCCATTTTGATGTCATTCCCTGCATTGCCAACAAAGCACAGTATAATGAGTGAAGTGTTTCAAATACATGATTTGCACCTTCGGACCCGTGGTATGCACATTGCAAACAACATGTCCATGTAGATGGTACAATACATTCACATTATACGATATACCCTTCTTCGCTAAAAATTGTCACAAACCTATTCAAATAATATTTCTGTGTAGACAGTTTACCCATGAACCGTCGGTAAAGCAGGGAATTACATGAAAATAGTATCATTTTTTTTTTCCTGTTGCCAGAAACTATTTTCACAAATGTTGCCTTTTGCAAAAGCGAGCTTATTTGCAAAATTTGACATAGTTTAGAACATGATGATTTTCCAAAGAACAGCCCTTCGTATAAATATACAGCCATTCTATAGTCTATGGTAACACGCAAGTGCAATTGAGATGATCATACATTGAAAATATATATATATACTCAGCAGACAGAAAATTTTATGATTTTGAACGTTGGTTGATCCAAGCATGTTTCGCTCATTATATGAAAAACTGTTTTTCAATATTAAAAATTCTTTAAGCAAAAGTTAAGTAACATTTACAAACTTTTCAAGTAATAATTGATCAAATGTATGTTAATCACTAAGCAAGCGAAAGCAATTTCGATTAATAAAATACATTCGTACGAAACACATACCGGAAAGAGTTATATAATTCTAATTGAAAGCTTTTATCTAATATAAGTTGTTACATTATTAATATAGTATTACATTCTATAAATATATCAATAGAATTCTTGTACATATATCTTAATCTTGTATATTTATCATATCACCCGTTCTAACAATTCCTTCATTTTTTTCACCCTGTATATGATCACGAAGATAGAAACAGGCAGTAGAAGGGTAACATTAGTGCCGAGCAGTGTAGTACCAATTTGCAGAATCATTTTCTCTAGTAGATCCCTAGAAATATCCTGGAATGCTTTTTACCGGTTAGCCACGTGATGTATTTTAAACTTTGTGTGTGTTTATAATTTTATTTGAAGTTTATATTCTGTAGAATGAAAAAACACTGTGAAAAAGAATGTCTAATTATCTGGCTATTCATATAAATTACATGAATTATTTACTATATAGTGTTTCATTTAATTATTAAGAATAGTATGAAGGATCAATAATATTTACAATAATGAATTACTAAAAATTATTTTCATAAATATGAATTATAGTTACATGATTATTTATATACCATTTAAATAATGAATTTTAATTGTACATATATAATTGTTTGATTTGTAAATATGAAGAAGATGAAATTGTTTAATTGCAAAAAATCATGATGAAGAATTATAACAAAGTATGTAGGTATAATATTGTATAATCATGAATGAATTTTATATGGATATTATTGAAGAACATATACATTGTGATTGCAATGATTCAAATGATAAATTGTAATCTTCAATTAAAAATAATAAAATGGAATCCATTAGTAAAATACCATCCTTCGGGGATAACACTTTATCTGCCTGTATTCAGGCTGAAATGAAAAATACAAATACTACTGATGATGGCAATGACATGCAGGCACATGTCAAAAATAGTATTTCTAGTTCTAAGATAGTTAATAATTCAATGAATATTAAATCCATCTGGAATCAGAATACTTCAAAATGTAAAGAATTAAAAACAAAAAATGCTATAAGACTAAAAGTTAATAGCAAAACTACTGCATCCATGAGATCAAAAATTAAAACAGTTACTTCTTTAAAAAGTAATTGTAGTTCATCAAAAGATGGTAAAGAAAATATAAACATTAATTGTTCAAAAAGTGAGATTTCTTCAGATTCAAATACATTATTAAAACAATGTAATAAATCTGAATTGTCGACTTTGCATACTACTAGCAATAGTATTAAAATTAGTACTTTATCTAAAACAATAAATAATACAACCAATGTAAAATTATCTAATAGTAGCACTATAACAAATAGCGAAGAGAAATCTTCAATAGTAATCCCTTCTACTTCTACTATTAGTACTCAAGATAGATGCAAATTAGCTTCTTGGGGTTTACCACCAAATATACTTCAGGTAATGTATTAAGTTACTTTTTTAAGATAAACCTGCTTTATATGTGTAATCTGTCCCACAAGAATTTATTCATCATATTATACAACTCTGTAACCAATAGACAATTTTGTTGCCTGGTTCTGAGTAGAAATGATAATTCAGTGTTTGATGATGTAGAAGACTTCCCAGTGGCATTTATTGTTTGACACAAAATAAACAAAATTCAACATGTATGCTGCATATTCAAATAGTATTTTTATATGGTATTTAAATAAAAAAAACCCTAAAATTAGCCTTTATAGTCTCTTGACATTAATTTAATTGAAAACATTTTTGTTGTTATAAAAAGAAAATTTCCAAAAAGGGCATATTCAACTGATGCAGCTCTTCTACCAGCTCCAGAAAATATGGATGTCACTTTTTTTTCTTCATATCAAAGAATTGTTTAAAGTATGCACAGATATTGTTAATTGATACTTTGCAACTATGGAGGCTAGATAATTTAGTACACAGTAGCAAGAAGTGCATTTGATGTACTTTAATAAGATAGATATTCATTTTTAATTATAATAAATATTTGTAGTTCTAGTGTGTATTTTGTGCCCTGTGGACAGATTGCATGATATTTTTTGGTCCTTTAACGTAAATTATATTTATTAAAAGTAATACTGATGTTTTACAGAAATATGAATCACGAGGAATAACAACTATGTTTCCTTGGCAAGTGGAATGTTTATCAAATCATAAAGTCATTGAGGAGCAATGCAATCTGGTGTATTCTGCCCCAACATCAGCTGGGAAAACCTTAGTAGCAGAAATTCTTATGATAAAAACAATATTAGAAAGACACAAAAAAGCAATTTTTATCTTGCCATTTGTTTCTGTTGTTAGAGAAAAAATGTATTATTTTCAAGTAAGATTTATCTGGATAAATTAGCCCTATAACAATTATATATGTGTACTTCAATTTTATAGTTCTAATTTAATAGGATTTGCTATCTGACAGTGGAATTTGTGTACAAGGATTTATGGGTGGTATTGCTCCACGTGGAGGATTTGCTGCTACTCATGTTGCAATAGCAACAATTGAAAAAGCAAACTCCTTAATAAATCGTTTAATGGAAGAAAATGAACTAGTCAATTTAGGAGCTGTAGTGATAGATGAATTACACCTTGTTGGTGATCCAAATCGTGGTTACCTTCTTGAATTACTATTAACTAAACTGAAATATATGACATTTAGGTAATTAAAATATATTTATTATTACTTTAAGAGAACAGAAATTCTTATTTAATCCTTTTCCAGGAATGAAAATATTAATATACAATTGATTGGTATGTCTGCTACGCTTCCAAACCTATCTCTTTTAGCTGACTGGTTGGATGCTGAACTGTATAAAACGGAATTCAGACCAGTACCTCTAAATGAACAGTGCAAAGTATTATATCATATAAAAAGATGTTAACATTTACATATATCAAACTTTTATAACAGAAGTTTTTATCGTTTTAGTTGGGTAAAAATATTTATGACAATGAATTACATCTAATCAGAACTCTGATACCAATGCCAGAATTAACTACGGATTCCGGAGATATTCTTCACTTATGTATTGAAACAATATCTGATGGACATAGTGTACTGATTTTTTGTCCAACAAAAAATTGGTGTGAAAAACTAGCTGAACATATAGCTTCTATGTTTTATAAATTAGGTCTATTTAATAATTGTATCTTTATGTTTCTAATGCAATTCACTATTATACAAATATATAAGTAAATGTATTTTTAGGCAGAGAAGATACAAAGCTTGCAGAAATTTTACGGCATCAATTAGATTCTACATTAATCTCTGAAACATTGGAACAATTAAGACGTAGTCCAATAGGTTTAGATAATATATTAAAAAATACAGTTTCATTTGGAACTGCTTTTCATCATGCTGGTCTTACAATGGATGAACGTGACATCATAGAAGGGGCTTTTAGGTATATAGTGGAATTTTTATGAACATTCAGAAAGATGCAATTTGACATTAATTATTTCAGATCAGGATCTTTAAGAGTTCTTGTTGCAACATCAACTTTAAGTAGCGGGGTAAATTTACCAGCAAGACGAGTAATTATCAGATCACCAATATTTAATGGGAAAGTATTAGATAGCCTTACCTACAGGCAAATGATAGGACGTGCAGGTAGAATGGGAAAAGATACAGCAGGTAAAATAAAATTGCAGATTATAAAACTAGATGATTACAATGTATTTTAATGTAATGTAACTTCTGTATTCATAGGAGAAAGTATATTAATTTGTGAACCACATGAACAAAAAGCAGCTACAGCATTATTATCAGCTGCTTTAAAACCAATTGAGTCCTGTCTTGAAAATTCAGGCCCCTTAATTAGAGCTCTTTTGGAAGCTATAGCCAGTGAAGTTGTATACACTCCATCGGATCTTGAATTGTACACTAAATGTACCTTAATAAGTATGGATAGTGAACATGACTCAAAAGATCCTTCAAATGATGCTATCAAATTTTTAATAGATAACGAATTTTTATTGTACGTTAATTTTTTATAAACATATAATGTAAGCTATACTAATTTTGGCACCAAATAACTGATTTATTTTATTCTATTATCTTTGCTAATTAATTTTCACACTTTTTTAATATTCCCTAAATAAGTTTGGATGTTTTATATAGAACTTTAAAGTAAGGTATCAGTCATTGTGTAGTTTATCCTACTAAGAAACTTTTATAGCAATTTCTGTTTATATTTTATGTTATATATTGTTTAGATTACAAAACACAGAAGATGGACACAGATGGGTAGCTACGGCTTTTGGAAAAGCATGTTTAGCAGCCTCTATACCACCTAGAGAGGGTTTGTTTTTACTTGAAGAACTTCAGAAAGCAAGACGATGTTTTGTTTTAGATACTGAATTACATGTAGTATATTTAGTAACACCTGTTAGTTCTGGAAGTCAAATTGGAGCAATCGATTGGATGACTTTTCTAGAATTGTGGAAAATGTTATCAGAAAGTGAACGCAGAGTTGGACAACTTGTTGGTGTAGAAGAGAGATTTTTAACATCAGCTATTAAGGGGATAGTGCGACCAGGAAAATCAGTAAACTATTTAATATACATTAATAAAAAATCTTTATTTACAAATGTATATATCAAATAATTTTGATATTTCAATTTTAGCTTAATATACATAGAAGATTTTATACTGCATTAGCTTTACATGACTTAGTACGCGAAATGCCTCTTGGCACAGTTTGTAAAAAGTATGGTTGTTGCCGTGGAGTTCTTCAAAGTTTACAACTGTCTGCTTCTACATTTGCCGGTAATATTTTGTTCTACAAAAAAGACTTTGCGTATGCCCTCATGGGTGAGGTAGCAGATCCGCAGCCCTGTTCGACAGGGCCGAATTAACAATAAATCTGCAAAAAAGACGTCACGTACCAATGTCAGTATACTTTACATTTATTTCTAGGAATGGTCACGCAATTTTGTAAACAATTAGGCTGGGACTGCATGGAATTATTAGTATCGCAATTTCAGGCGCGTTTACAATTTGGTGTATGTAGAGAATTATTAGACTTATTACGTCTTCCAATGTTAAATGGATTACGTGCTAGAAGTCTTTATAAACAAGGAATTACCTGTGTCGCAGATTTAGCTGTTGCTAATGAACTTGATGTTGAACGTGCACTTTATAAAGCACTTCCATTTGAAAGGTTTTTTATGAACATGTTTTAATAGTACTCAAAAGTAATGATAATTTAAATAGAGTAAGTATTTCAAATTATATTTTAGTGGGAAAGAACACGATGGTGAAGATGAGTTAGAAGCTATGAAACGAAATAAAATGAGAACAGTATTTGTTACTGGAAGAGATGGCTTGACGCCTCATGAAGCAGCAGTCATGCTAGTGCAAGAAGCTAGAACACTAGTTAAGGTACATTATTCTTAAAATTAATTTCACTTCTGAATCCCTTTAAAACTCAATAATTCCTTTACTTACAGAACGAACTGAAATTGCAAGATATGTCATGGAAGCCGAATGAAGAATCTATTTCTACTAGTGAATCTCATACAAAAACAAATATGCAACAGAATAGTTTTCAGACTATAACAAATACAAGCATATCTACAAAAACTGAAACTTCTGCACATAATAATTCTGAACTAAATATTCATTCGAATGAAAAACTACTTCCAGAAAAAGAAAAACAAAATTCATGTTCAATCATTAGTAAGAGTCTTGAACGTATTAACGAAGAAGAAGATTCTTTGCATGAATCGTGTAGAATTAAACGATCTAATACTGATATAGATGTCGTTAATGAAATTGAAAATGTTAAAGATTCTAAATGTAACGTAGAAAATGTAATGCAAGAAAGTAACAATTGTAATACAAAACTTACCGATCAATTATTGCAAATAGATATTCCAGAACTGTTTAATTCTTCGAATGGAAAACTTTCTTTTGATTTTTTTGAATCTAGCAGCCCTAAACAGCTACATGAAATTAAACAAAGACAAAGTGACGAATCACTAATTAGTTTCAGGGGTATTAAAAACAATAAAACTCAAAATATTACCATTAAAAATTCGCTACACAACGGACAAAATAAAAGTGAGGTACCTACTAAAAAAATTAGAACTTCGGATGAAACAGATTCCACATTACCAGTGTGTGTAAATGCAATAACTCGTATGTCAAGTTTTGAGAATAATATAACAACAGCAATTTCAAGAAGTCCTAGTCTATTTGATGATAGTTTGAATCTTGATTCACAAATGTATAATGTTCTTGAACAAAATATTGTTGATTCTTTACATTTTTCAGAATTTGAGGAAACTAAATCATTAGGACATAAATTAGAAACAGAAAGTAAAATATCCACAAATTTACAGATTACTAAAAAATCTGATAGCAATATTCAAATAAATAATCATGAAACTAAGAATTCATTAAGTTTTACAAATTCGAAGCACAATATATCTTTTTGGAAGGACGATTCGTGGAACGAATCGAAAAAAATCGCAGAGAAGTTAAATCAAGTTAATGTCCAAGATGAGAAAGAGCTATCATTTAAACACAATATTAGAAATATAAAAAATACAAATTTGAAAAATATAGAAACATCAGATACATCAGAAATGAAGAAAAAATATGACACGAAATTAGAAAATTCTGTGAATATTTCTAATGATTTAATGAAGATATCACAGAAGCGTAGATTTAAAGATATTGCAGTTGCAAAGTCACCTGTGGCAAATGTGGTTGTTTTTAGTAAAAATCGTGGCGGATCATTAGATTCAAATAAGTCAGATTCAGATGATATTATTGTTGCTTCACAAAGTATGAATTCACCTGCTGCAAGTATAAAAATAAGAAGTAAATTAGATTCTGAACGAAAGCTAAAGTTATGTACTCAAAAAACTGTTAATTATACACCCATCAATGTCAAAAAGTCATGTACAGCAGGTGTTCCAAAATCAATACAAATTGAAAAATGCAATATTACCAAAAAATTAAATGAAATATTTACAAGAAAGATGTTAACTAATAAAGATTGTAGTACAGATAGTGTGATCTCAAATTCAGATGAAGATACTCCTAAAAAATCAATTAAAACGTTGCAGAAATCTCAGACAAATGTAAAAAAGACTCCCAAGAATCCGGAAATAAGCTTACAAGCTAACGAACTTGTAGGTAGCATCAGTAAAATGAACAATTGGAATACGTTAAATATTATAAAAGTTGGGAGTGATAGAAGCACATTTAATTTATTTAAACGTGAAGTTATGCAAAAACGATATATTTCTTTAGCATTGAGTTGTGAAATGTATATTGACAGTGTTAATAATATAGGTTCTAAAATTATCGATTCCGCAAATCCTCAAAGGAAAAAGGGAACTAAAAAAATAGAAAATTATGCTCATGGAAATAAAAAGTTGAATGGTGTTGCTATTGCTTGGGAAAGCAATATTGCGTACTATATTTCTTTCTCTAATGAACAAGGTAATAACAATTAAATTAACGTTATTTTTGATTTTTAATATTCTTTTAAAATAATGTTTTTCAGATTTAAAAATTCCAGGAAAGGAACAAATGAAATTACTTAAAGACATAGTTTCTAATACATCGTTATATGTAAAGTGTTTCGCAACTAAGGAAATATTTAAAACTTTATACGAATGTTGCAGTATTTCTGCGTGCTGCAAATTTTTAGATCCAAAAGTAGCAAATTGGTTATATGATAGCAGTATTCATGAAAAGACTTTTAATGAAATGGTAAAGCAAATATCATTTTTTAATTTTAACTATATTTCAAGTATTTATAAAGAGGATAAAATTATAGTCAATGTAATACATTTTGTAGCAACTATGATATATAATAAATACACATAATCTATAAACAGGTAGAAGAATATTTTCCACAAGGACGTTTTATAACAAGACAAATATCTGCATGTTATGATATAGGACCTGGACTAAATATCAAGAGTACAATTCCAGGAGAATTCAGAGCATCTGCTGAAGCTGTACTTACATGGCATATAACAGATAAACTTTTAAATAAATTAGGAGAAATACATTCATCATTGCCAAATACATTTAAAGGTACTTGTATTGCATAATTTCTTTTAGCGGTATTTGTGTTTGTTTGCTTTTATATGCAATGGATTCCGGTTAATTGTGCTTTTCGGTTATATATTCAGGGCAAATACTGAAAAACAAAAATAAAATGTTTTGCTTTCAATTTGATTATATGGAATATACTGCTGTTTTATTGGGATAGTTTATACTCGTACAGTTTACGGTTGAAAATACAATAAAGCTTATTATGAAGTAGTGATAGTGATTGGAAGTACAGACAGAGCTTGAGCGTAGGCAAAATTAGTGTGAATAAATGAATTAGAATGATACATGTTACATATGTTTTTTAATAAATCGTTTTTGGTTTTATTTTTTATTTTATTCAGATTTTGTCTGTTGAAATATGCTTTATTAGGATACCCGTTTAATTGGGACAATTTTATTCCAATTAACCGGAATCCACTGTATTCATTTATTTTAACAAATAAATATATTTTCAGATATTGAAATGAGAATAATAATATCACTAGCTTGTATGGAATTAAATGGCTTAGGTGTATCTCTAAAGTCATTACAAGATTTGTCTTCTATTGTACGTAAAGAAATGATATCGTTAGAAGAACGAGCGTATGCATTGTGTGGGAAGAAATTCAATTTCTCTTCGTCTAAGGAAATTGGGAAGGTTTATATATAAATCTAAAATATATTTTATTTATATGTTGTTGAAATTTATAAATAGTATTATTAATTTTTTAGATTTTAGGATTATATAACGGGAAAAAAGTTAGTGTAAATAAAGCTGTATTAGGACATTCTGACCATCCTGTATCAACTCTTATTATGTCATGGCGCAAATTGAATGCAACTCAAACTAAGGTGGGTTCAACATCGAGTGCAACCATACAAAAATCATGTTAAAAGTATTTGCTAAAAGCTCTTTTATGCTATATCATACGCTATAACTTCAAGATGATGCAAGTAAAACATAAATTGTAAATGTAAAAATTAGGTAATGATGGAAAAACAATACGTGTGGTAGTAAAAACTACGTGTCTGTTTGCAGAAAAGCACTCAATCATATCAGTTACTTATATCTAATTAACGTATTATAATCAGATAAAAATTCAATTTATTTCATTTATAGATCATATATCCACTACTAAACCTAGCTCAACACGGCTGTCGTATTCATGGTAACTGTGTTACGAATACACTAACTGGTAGAATATCTATGCACGAACCAAATTTGCAAAACATACCAAAGGATTTTACTTCTGAAGATGGTAGTTTTACAATAAGTATACGAATGGCATTTGTTCCCGCTGTAGGAAATGTTATATTATCAGCAGACTATTGTCAACTCGAATTAAGAATATTAACTCATTTTTCAAAAGATGAAACATTATGTGATATTATGACTAAATCAGGTGATATTTTTAAAAATATAGCAGCAAATTGGAATCATGTCTCTGAAGATCAGGTATGCCGAGGACACTATTTATTAACGATAAATGACTATTTATAAATGATAACTATTTCAATGTATTTTTATTAATAGGTCAATGATACAATGCGTCAACATACCAAACAACTATGTTATGGAATGATTTATGGTATGGGAGTAAAAACACTCGCCGAAAGTTTATCTGTAGATGAAATCAAAGCCAAAGAATTTTTAGAATCTTTTATGAATGCATATCCAGGTATATCTAAATGGTTGAACAATGTAGTAGAAGAAGCTCGAATAAATGGGTACATAACAACCATTTTTGAAAGACGTAGAATGCTGCCAGCATTAACGAGTACAAATGCAGCAGAAAAATGTAAATTTTCTTTTAGTACTAACAACACTGTAACATGGTGTGTTAAATTAAAGTACATATAAATCAATTTTTGTCATTTTTTTGCAGCCCAAGCAGAACGCCAAGCAGTAAATACTAAAGTTCAAGGGTCTGCAGCTGATATTACAAAAAAAGCAATGGTAAATGTCGAGGAAAGAATAAAACGTGAATTTCCAACTTCAGTAGCTATTATGCCTACTGTTAGTCCCATTCGCAAATTAAGAAGTAATAGCAGAGAAGCACAACAAAGAGGTGGTTTTTTAATATTACAACTTCATGATGAACTATTATATGAAGTAAGTATTCTATTTTGTTCATTTTAAATTTCTTACAATCCGCAATATGAACTTTTTATTTGAACTAATTTTCCAATTTTCAAAAAAATTGCACAAGTATATCTGTAATTTGTTCTTTGTTTTAGGTAAATATAAATGATTTAAGGCAGGTAGCAACAATTGTAAAGGAAGAAATGGAACAAGCATGCCAACTTATAGTACCATTGCCAGTAAAACTTAAAGTTGGATCTGCATGGGGAGATCTTTGTGAATATAATCTTTAATGTTAATCTATTTACTTTTTCTATTGATAATAGTAATATGTATACATATACAATTTTAAACAGAAATCATATCAATTATGTTCAATTTTTATTACGTAAAATATTTATTAAATTTTAATATTATGCATTGTGGCATATATTTATAATGATACAAATTGTACATACTTATACTATTTTTTAGTTTACAACTTTAAATAATCAATTTTATAATAAAATTATATAAATAATTTGTATTTGTTGATTGTAAAAAAATATTTAAATAACAAAATAGTTTGTATGTTTTTACTTATCAATGTCACGAGTTTTATTATAAAAATCTACATGTGTTTATATTGTGTAATACTATTAAATTATAAATTAAATAAAATAGTTTTTGTTATTTAAGTTTATATCAATAAATCTAATAGTAATTTTGCACATAACCATGATAATAATATCTGTTATATGGTATCACAAGGTGGTGCCAGTGATTGATGTAGTTTTGTTACTGCTGTTTGCACTATTTGTTGAAAAGTTTCATCTTCTTTACTGGTTACTTCCAAATTTAATAAATCTATATGTGCTTTCTTTCCATCAACTGTTACATAAAGTTTTTCTCCTTTAAAAATCTTAGGAACAGAATCTTCACCGAACATTTCTTGAAGCATTTCTATCAGACATTCCTTAAAGTGCATCCGATCCATTTTTGTAGGTGCGGGTAATACTTTAGGTGGTTGTTCCATCATTTCAGCTTGTAATATCGCGGTTAAAACAGAATCTGCATACATATCGTTAACAGGTGTTGCAATCCATTCCATAGTAACAATTTTTCCATCAATCGTAACATCAATATTTTTAAATACACGTAACTTTTTGTCATCAATAACTTCTAAATTCCCCGCAATTTGTGTTAGAAGATGTTTTAATACTGGTAATGATGCTGAAAAGTATACACTCTGTCTTTGAATTACTTGACTCATACTCATATCTGTATATTTTGATAAGTCGCAAGGTGCTAACATATGATAATTAAAGTTCCTCTTAACTAAAACTCCTGATAGTGTTTGCCCAGGTTTAGGTGTTTCCATTGCTAATGTCCCCATCACTTTAGCAGTTTTTTCTCCTCTAAAATACAACTCTACAGCAACTGTGTTCCTAGGATTATGTATTTCCATTGTTGTATTAGGGTCATCTTCATATTCCCGCTGCAAGGCAGCTTTTAATCTTCCCATTTCATTTTGTTCTCCATGTACAAGTACAACATGTGGTGGTTTTAAAATACGTATAAATTCGGAAGTTTGCTGATAATCAGTATGTGCTGAGAATGATATATAATCAACAGACATTTTTAGTGGTAATTTTTGTCCAGACATGGTTGTAATTTCTTCAGGTTCTGACAAAATTGTTTTTGCCAATGTTCCTTCTACGCAGTAACCAGCTATTATAACTCCATTCTTTGCATCTGTACACCATGATTCAAATAATTCTCTTGACAAACCACTCTGCATCATACCAGGAGATGCCATTACTACGCATGGACCAATATCTTCAAAATGATCAATTCCTTTTAAATTAGAAATATGTTTAAATACAAAAGGATTGTTGATGGCAATTTGTCTTCTGATTTTGTCATTCATTGCATTTACATAAGTTTGATAAACTGCCATGCATTTTTTTGCCAGAGAGGAAGCATAATATATAGGAATTTCATGTAGTTCTGGATGTTGACTCCAATATTCATCTAAAATAAGGAGAAGCTCTTGTGCTCTGCCTAATGCAAATACAGGTATTAAACATCTTCCACCTCTATTAACAATTTCATGAACTAGATTTGTAAATCTTCCTTCACGATCTTCTCTTTTCTCATGTATATGTGTACCATAAGTAGATTCGGTAATTAAAACATCCGGATGAATGTTTGGAATTTCAGCAGCCATCAAATGTCTATCCTCTTGCCGACTAAAATCTCCAGTATATAAAATTTTAACACCTGCTATTTCTATCATAAACATAGCAGCACCCAATACATGACCAGCATTGTAAGCCCAAAATTTGATTCCAAATACATCTTTTTCCTCGTGAAAATTAATTGTTTCTATTTTATCCATACTAGTTTCTAGATCCGATTCAGTATATAACATTTGTTCTGTAGCAATGTTACTCACTTTAATATAATCAGACAGTAACCAGCGATAAATAGCTTTAGTGGCATGTGTCATAAAACACCTTCCTTTAAAACTGGTTTTCTGTAGGAACCAAGGCAAAGCTCCACAATGATCCAAGTGAAAATGGGAAATTAAAAGTAAATCTATCTCATCTGCTTCTACCAAATCTACAAATGGTAATGCATCCATTCCAGATAAGCCAGGATGAATGCCACAATCCAACATAATTTTTTTGCCTTTGAATTCTAACATAATACATGATCTTCCTACTTCTTGACCTGCACCAAGAGGTCTAATTGATAATAAATCACTTTCCTCAGCAGGTACTTGGGCATCCGGTTTTCGTTTTGTAGACATTTTTTTATTAACTAGTAATTACTAGTAATTATCACGTAATAATATGAGAAATTAATGTTGTTTTCTTATTTCATATTTTCCTCTTATCAATATTTACAAGGTTGTAAAATTGTATATAATATGATGCACATATTTTTTCATTTATAAATGTTATATAAAAATATGTTCCGTTTATTATTCACAGAGAAAATGAATCTTTACAAACTATAAATATGCCCAAATTTATGTATTTACATTGGAGGTTAGAAAATAACTTTCCTGATTTTTAATAATTATACTGTGTTGAACATTTAAAATTGAAATCAAATTATATTAATGTTATATTTTTTTGTCTGTATCTCGTAAATAAAATGTCACGTTAATATTTAAATTAATAATGAATTATTAGGCTTCTTTTCAATATAACCTATTAATGCGGTTATAAACGATTTATAAGGTACATAATGTATGGTTTACAATATGCTACATTGGTAAGCAACGTGCTTACGAGTTCTCATTCGCCTGCACATTAATTCTGATTGGTTCGAACACATTTCGTAATTATGAACGTATAATAACGCATTTGGTCAAAAGGACTGAAAGTTTTGATAGAACTGAAAAATTTTCACATTAAAATAAGTACTAATTGATGTATTTTGGATAGCTATCTTTAGCTATTCATTCGGATAAAACTGCTTACATTTCATTTTTGTAAAAGAATAAAATAAGAAACTTTTCTTTCATACATCAAAATCATCATATTTTTCAAAATAACTGTTATTTTAAATTTCTATAAAAAAATTGCTATAAATTCACCTCCAATTACTTAAACTTCAAATATTATTAGTTATCGGTAATGAAATTAAAAAAATGATTTTTTAAATGTAGTAAAAGTAGGTAATGCAAATGCGTGTAATACACATAATGTATGCGCATTAAGAATATGTTATTTAAAAAAACATTTTTTACATTGATCTTATGTTATCATTTGAACATTGATTTAACATAATTTTGAATAAAATTTGTAGATGATTTGTTACAAATCGGTTTCATCGTAGATGACTAGTAGTAGTTTATAATTATCTGGTGGGGAATGTTCGGAAACATCTGTAATATGTTAGTAATCATTTGAGCTAGGCCGTTCATAACTGGAAAGTAATTGTGTAGAATGATGAAGGTAAATTCAATTTGTTTTCAGGTGACAGTGAAGGTTACGTTCACCAATTAAAAACTATGCGCTATCACCAACAATGCATAAAAAGGACCGTTAATAGATTGAGATTGAGACAATTTTTCGTGAATTATCGTGAGTGTCTACGAATTTTAGACTGCATTTAAAAGTACATAGTCTGAAGGTAGATTTACGCCATTAGGATCTATAGTTTGTATTACATAGGATAAATATATGGTCTTTGGTCACAACGGATTAAACTTGCTGGTGTTAATAATATGGGCTGAGGTTGTTCCGCGTGATCTAAAGTTTTTACGTTATTTTAAATTAACTAAAAAATTGAGTAAATTCAGTATCACAAAATTTTGATACGTTTATATCAGTGTTTTTGTTTAGTTATCGTAATCGCCCGATATTAACTACATGGAACACCTGTACTGTGAAATCAGATCGCATAGGCAATAGTATCATAAAGCTAATAAACTGTTTGCTGTATAAAAAATTGTTATCGATCTATGTAACAGTTTTATTCAAAGTTATATTGCAATAACACTGCAGAGATGTCAAGAGGTAATAAACTCTTACAGATATGTCGCAAAGTATTAGTAATGGGTATGAAGGTTTGATAGACGTTGTAAAATGATTATTATTGGATGACTGTTTTGAAATAAAATTTCTATGATATCAAATACGAGCACCACGAGAAGTATCGACACATTTTCAAATATCAAGAATATCAAATTTATCAAAGCTTGGAACTCCAAATTTCGAAATTGTCAAATCTCTAAAAGCCCAAATTCTCAAATTCTCAAATTTTCAAATTCTTTTCATGTCAAAATTCTCAAATTTTCAAATTTTCACATTCTCACATTCTCAGATTTTCAAACTTTCAAGTTTTCAAATTCTCAAATTCCCCAAATTTAAAATTCCAAATTTCCGAATGCACAAATTAAAAAAATTCCAAATCTCTAAATACTCAAATTTTAAAATTTTTAAAAGCTCAAATTTTCAAATTTTTTAATTTCTAAATTCCCAAATTTTCAAGTTTCTAAATTTCCAAATTTGTATGCGTAATTAATACACGTTGTGTCACTTCTAACGCGTGACAGCTAACAAGCATAGTTTAGTCAATATCTTTTTGTTATTTTTATTTAAAATTAATGTATTTATATTTTCTTAAAAAATATAAGTAAAAAAAAAGAAGGCTGCGGAATAAAATTTATTATTAATTTTAATATTCATATAAAGTTATTTACAACTGTTGTTTGCTACAGTGACATTATTTAATTTTTCAAATATGAGATTCAGCATTTCTATATATTTTTAAAAATTTATATACATAAATTATGTAAAAAAAATAAAATGGATTTAATATCCATAGCACCTACCTTAACTACTGTCGCATCTACGTTCTCATTTCTTTGAGATAATAGTTCTGTATATAGTCAAATAATTATCCTTTTACACGAATCAAATCTTTAATAGCTATACATATAATTCGAGACAAAAAATATAATAATTTAATTGCAAAAATACTGCACATATTTCTATTCTTAATTTATATCATCAGAAACAACGTGCACTATTTGAATCTCTTTGAAGGTACTATTGATATCATTGGAAGATGGCGTCTGTTACGGAATTTTTAAGTTTAGCGTACCAAAATAAATTATTTTAAAATACGTATTTGAATTAGAAACAGGAAAAATGAAATTATGTACTATTTCTCTTAAATTTCCGTACAGAATACTATTTGCAAGAAAACGAATAGTATATTCAAATGGACTTCTAAATTAACCTATTTAATATAGGAGCATCTTTGCTTGAAATACAACTCTACGCTAATAAATTCAGGTTTTCACGAAACGTATATGTTTTAAATATTAAGGATCACCAAGTATCCGAAAATTTGAATTAACTTTTATTCTCAACACGAACAATTCCATTGATCGTTTAAACACTTCCCTTGAACTGACATGTAACTCTCTGTATTATTGACAGATGGCGTCTGTGTAGCTATCTCATTTATAATACACCTGCCAAATTAAATACTTCTTAATCATTTTTATTTGATTAATTGTAATCCTAGTAACTTTGAAAATAAATTTATATTTTACACTCATTATCCTTGATTTATAAATTTACTCAAAATTGTGATTAAAATTGATCATGCAATGTGAAAAAACTGATATATTTCAAAGGGTATACAAATTGAGAAGTATAATACATTGAAAATTTTCGAAGATCATGTATCGATAATAAAGTAATATTCATCAGTATATTTTTCATTACTTCGTATCTTGAAAAAAAAATTTGTACAAGTACTGATTTTGAAAAAAAATTTGGTAAAAAAGTTTGGTATTTTTTTAACGGAAAAGGCTATAAAACTTACAAATTTATTCTATAAATGTAACTTTTCATTGTATGATACTTTTGTTAAAATAAGCCAGAGAATAGTAATATTACTATAACTGTATTTAAAACACACTTTGATGTATAAATGTATTTAAAAGTAACAAAATACTTATATGTACAGAAGAGAATAAAAATGCAAATAGATAACGTATACTGGATCAATATAACTTTGTAAGTGTGACTGATTCATTCGGAAAGAGGATTAAGATACTTTCACCAAATCATATCAGGTGAAATGATTTCAGTCTTAAGTGGACAGCTTTATATTTTTGTTTCTGGTAATTGCCAATTCAGCAAGGCCGAGCATAGATCATGTTAGTAGCATATCAGATTTTTGCACGCAACAACGTATGCCTGAAATAATTGCCAAACAATTGTGGTGACTATATTTAAGTGTATCCGTCTTTAGGAATAGAGTTCACGGACGATATGAGTACGTAAAGCGCAAATAAATCGTATAAAACATTTATAAAACTAAATTGCATTTTTGCAAATTTTACAATTTCATTTTGATTTCTATCCTTCACATGTCTGATTACATAATTCTCGTTCGTATCCTAGATGATAGAAACTATAGGTGGTGCTACTAACGTCGAATTGTTATAAAGATATACATATATGTATAACGTTTGAAATAGGTATTGTGTAACTTTAGTATTGCGTGAATTTGTTTCAATATGACCATTTTTATTGCAAACAATATCAAGAATAAAACTTTCATCAACAAATTTATTTTATTATGTTGTACATTAAAACACATTCATTATTTTCTCATAATTGTAATATTTAATATTGTTTATTAAATGATAAGTAATCAAATTATTTATTTTTTAACTATAAATTAAAATTTTCCAGTATTAAATTGTTAAGAAAAATGTATGAAACTGTTTATTCCGTTGTTTAATAGAGTGGATTTTCTTTCCTTTTAAATGATAAGTTTATCGTGTTATTCGTTGGAAATTTATGAATTAACGATAGAAGAGTTATCGTTATATCAACATATCTGAATTATGTCTGCGTTTCACATTATACATATATGTATTGAGTAATAACAGAGATATCTTGTATTTACTAGGATTTTTCTAAAATTAGTACATATTAAACAATATTCATTGCCATGTTTAAAGTATTATTAATAAATTAATTTATACAATTTGCTTCTTATGTCTAGATAGTCTAATTAAAAATATTAAAGGTGACATTATTTTACTTGTTATTACTTATTATATATTTTATTGTATTATTTATGGTCACATATTCACTTTATTTTACTACCTATTTAGTATCATAATCATTATAGATTATACCATATAAATTTGTTGTTTTTGTAAATCAATATAAAGATGTTACTCTTTCAATGACAATGAACTGTTTATTAAAAATATGCACAAGTATGCAAAATATATACTAGTAATCTTTTCGGAAGTTATGAAATTTGCTATTTTTTTTAGAGCTATATATGTCCTTCAAATTGAATATCGGTAATTAAATGTGATACAACATAATGAATAAATATTTAAAATATCATAAATAAATACTTATTTGCCTATTATTACTTTAACATTGGATCGAGAAAGTGTACCAACCACTGTGTACCGTTACACGTTAGCGCTGATGATCGAGCACGCGATATCACGTGATCAGACATTCAGCAATGAAAACCAAGCACTCGATATCGAGTGAACAGTAATAAACGCTTTAACTATTTATTAGCGTATAATTATATTTATTGTTGAAAGTATTATCTTAAAAATAATATATTTTCAACCTCTGAATAGAAATTAATGGATTAATATTGAATAACTTATATAATATCATATATACAGATCCATATACATATACATATACATATACACATATATAAATATCACATCATGAATCGTTATTTTTGTCTGTTAAATATTTCCATCACTTATTATAAATTCTTTATTCGCTTCATTAAAGTTTAGCAACTTATAATGTTGCTTGAAGCACCAACTCGAGGAAAACTGGAATGATAGATATGAAAAGTAACAGTCTTGCGTTGTTTCTCTTTAAAGTAGCATAGACTTACAATTGCATAGTCAAGCGCTTATAAAGTAGAATTATTTTAGTTTTTGACTTAGATATCTACTTCTATTTTGCGATATGATTCGCGAAAAAATTGTCTTAACGGTATTTGTTTTTATATTAGGTTCATATCTACAATTAGCGAAAACAGTTACAAATAAAGACAATCATGAACTTCGAGTGGAATTGGTGCAAGTGGTAAGTATATTTCATCATTCTATTATGAATTAAAATCATTTAGTTACTCATGTATTGTTCTATTATTTTATTTAAAGTTAATTTAAAAAATGTTACATAATATTATATGTAAATAATATTCCTCAATATTATTTAATATCAATTATCTATACTTTGTACTGAGGTTTTTTCTTAGATTAAATTGAAAAAATACCAAGTTTAAATAAACAAAATATATATTTATATTTAATATTTTAAAAAATGTAACAAAAACATAATTTTGTTTAAACATGTAAAAACTAAAGGAACTGAGAGATTTATAGGATTACTTTTGGAAAATGTAAGACATTGCATCATACTCTCTATGTACATTTCAATACAAGTGGAAGCGGAAGTTGTCTACAACGCCTCCTAGCCTTTAGAATATAAAGAGCGCCAAAATTCAAAAGAATTTAAACTATATCTTGTATTACTGAACAGTTTATTAAACTGTAAATACTAATCATATCTTAATTCATTAATAGTCGAATTCAATGCTTACAAAGATTTCCTTTTTTTAATACATTATTGATATTATAATTATTACAAGTATTGTAAATGGTATTTTACTATTATTAGACATAAACTCGTATTATTTTGTACCTTTTAAAATTTGATCAGCTATTTAGACACGGAGAACGGACACCGCGCGAAAAAGAATTATGGCCGAAAGATCCTCATAGTGTATCAGAATACGAACCATGGAGTCTTGCGCAATTAACGAACGTAAGTAATAATTGAATAATAAGACAAATTGTAGAAGTAAACAATTTATAATTCAATATGATTTGTGTTTAGGAAGGAAAAATGAGAGAATATCGCATAGGACAGATGTTAAGAGAGCGGTATAATACATTTTTAGGAGATATTTATCGTCCTAGCGATGTGTATGCTGTTAGTACCGACCATGATCGGACAAAAATGTCTCTTCAATTAGTCTTAGCAGGATTATATCCACCGGCACCATCACAAACGTGGAATGAAAATTTACCATGGATTCCAATACCGATATATTATATGCCGGAGAAATTAGATGATTTAATGAAACCGGATTTTTCTCCAGTGTAAGTATTCCATTATGTGTTGTGTTTTTTTTCGTTTCTGTATGATTAAAAACTACAAAAACGAAATAAGTAACTTAAGGAAAGTCCGGGAAAGAAGTGGGATCAAGTGAGGAGCAGAGGTGTGACTAGAATTTACGGGACCTGAGACAAAACTATACATTGATACATTCCATGAAAACATTTCATAACTTAGAGCGGTTATTCGATTTCTAGATCTCCGGACTGATTATAAAATCTTTCATTTTTAATAAACTACCATTTAATTTCATTTTAAGAAAGACTTAAAAAGTTACACCAAACATAAAAGTTTTCAAGCGATAGTTTAAATTTAACAATCGAGTTTTAATTATAATTTTATTGGTTACATTTGTGAAAAATAGGTTTCGAATTTGAAGAGACATAACTTTATACGTATATTCCGATAGCGTAAATTTTGATTCTTTTGTTGCTAATTCTGACACACTTAGAACATTTTTTCTATAATTTTTGAAATATAAATTATTTTATGTAATTCGAAAAGTATTCGAAATTATATTTGCAATATGTGGACTATTGAATAAATCACTTCACTATGTATCTGTCCCAATTCTTTTCAAAATTAGTTAAGCATTTGAAGCTGAAATTATAGTTACGTTTATTATAAATATATATTAGCGTGCAAAAGGGAACACTAACTTTTCAGCAAAACATTGCTAATATTTGAAGTGAACTTTGTAACAAAATATTGTACAACAATCATTCTGCACTCATTTTAAAGCTTGGAGCGTATCGTTTAATGTATTCTTTGAATGTGTGTGTGTTTGATGTGTGCATGTGGTGTGGGTGATTTAATATACGTGGCCAAATATTTAAAATCAAGGATTTCCTCCTCATTGTCGTATCACTTCCTGACATTTTTCTCAAGATGATTTATATTCTTTTTGTGTATATACAATTGGGAGACATACTTCGAAGGCTTTGGAGAGATATTCCCCAAGAACTGATACGTTGGTGCATCAATATGCGAGATTTCGGGCGGACAATATAATGTGGAGGCTGCTGACTTCAAATTCGTGATGATTGCAGCCCTAAAATATGTATATTTGTCGATGTCTGTAGAATCTTTTGAATACGAACAATTTTTGAAAAAAAGCACCCACGCTTCTCCACCCTCCCACATCACGCAGAAATAACCCTGAAAAAAACTGCGAGATGCTTCTGAAAATAGAGGCTCCAAGCTTTAAAATGAGTGCAAAATGATTGTTCGTATGATGTTTTGTTATGTAGTTATCACACCTCAAATATCAGCAATGTTTCGCTGAAAATATAGTGTTCCCTAAATTTGCACGCCAGTGTAGGTATATGCAGTGAGGAGCAAAAGTGAACACACGTACGATATTTTTACAAAAATTAATTTTTATTTAATGTTTGCATATAGAATAACAAGAAACAAAATATATAGTATTAAGTACAACATTTTAGGTTTTCAAGAAAATTTAAACAATCATGATATTATTATTTTGATAAAAACACATTTTTTCCGTGTAATCGGTTTTGCACCACAATTAAGTTTCAAAGGAACATTTCATATTTTTATACATTTAATATTTTGTCCACGAGCCTTTTGCCTTCATAGTGGCTTGAATGCGTTTAGGCATACTTGAAATTATATTTTCGCAGTATTCTGAAGTAATAGAATATGATTTGGAATGCGGCGTAACTCTTAATTCTCCCGCTTTCTCTATGTTAGAGGTGCTCCTGATTGAGAATGTAATGTTTCTTAAATATACTAAAATCAAAATCCCTTTTCTTTTTCGCAGATACTTGAATATTCTAGAAGAAGTAAGAAACTCGGAAGAGGTTCTTAAGAAAGTATCGGTTTATAAAGATTTATTCGAATTTCTCAGCGAAAAGACTGGTATAAATATAACTAGAACGAATCAAGTATATGAAATTTATAATCTACTGACATCACAGGTACATTTGAGTTGTCAAATAAATTATTGGGCTTGAATTACTTTGCTGTAAAGATAAAAATTAAATAGAGTCACATGTCCTATTATGTTACTATTTCACTGTACCACTATACTACCATTTTGTTTTTTTAGTATCCTACTTTTTTACTATTTTACTATTCCTTTCGATCATTATACCATTACATTACTGTTTCATTGTATCAGTACACTCTGCTATATAACTGTATTACTTTTTCACTATTCCAGTATACTATGCAACTACTGCAACACTACCATCTTATTAGCTGATTATTGTATTTAATATTTAAATATAATAATTACTGATTTAATTATCTAATTATTCAATTTAATTTTGTAACAGTGTAATGGTAACATAATATAATAACTGCAAAAATATTTTAACTCCGATTTATCATTTAATTAACGATTATAACTATTGTTTAATTTAATTTTATAATAATATGTTGAATTGTAATAGTTATTTAATCTTTATATCTCGATTTATTAATGTTACTGTTATTTTAATACATTTGTTTTCGTTATTTATGGTTAAAATGATTTTGCAGAAAGCGTTGAAATTTGCATTACCAGATTGGTGCACCGATGAAATATACAAAAAGCTTCAGGATGTCGTGAAGCTGGAATACGAGATTCGTTCTTACACACCTCAAATGAAACGATTGAACGGTGGTCTGCTTATAAAAAGGTTTATCAAGAACATTAAGAGTAACGAGCAACGCGATAGACCAAGAAAGATCTACTTATACAGTGGACATGAAGTAAATGTCGCTGCAGTTGCGGCGGCATTGAATTTTAGCGAGCCTGCGATACCAGCGTATGGATCTGCGATTATAGTTGAAAAATTGAGGGATGAGGCTGGGAAAATATATATTAAGGTAATTAATCACGATAACGCATTAATCCTCGAATAATGGATTGATTGTAGCAATAATTTGCATTTAATTTTAGACTTATTTTCCTTTTCGTTTTTTAAATACTTTTATATATGGTTTTATAAAACTTTTCTAAATTATGACTTTTTTTTATAAGAGATCAACTCATAATCAGTTTGCAATTATCCAAAATATGTTCCTAAAAAATAAAGTATTAAAATTGAAAAATCTTAATGAAAAAGGAAAAAGAAAAAAGTAAGGCACCCTGTTTTTATATGAAAATTTGTTGTTTAAAGCTTCGAATATTAAGTTTTATACATTCGAAGTTTCAAAGGTTAATCACTAATACCGGTAACGCTGTAACCGTTATTTATTGCAAAGTTAATTATTATAATATAAATACGATTCGTTTCCGTTGTTCGATGGTTAATACATAATATTTAAATAATAGTAATTTGTTCGGTGTAGAAGGAAATCAGGAGCATAAAGAAAAACAAAAATATCAGTAGTAAAAGTCATAGGAAAATATCGATAGCGATGCGTCATTCATTAACACAAAAGAATTATATATCAAAAGTGATGAGCAGTAATTTTTAAATAAGTAATAGTACTCAGGATATAATGATACTTCATAGCATGAGATAATAATATTTTCATTCATATGTGCAAATGAATCGTACTAATAACTTAAAATAATTTATTTGCATGAAAGTCGTTAAGAATACTAATATTTGTATTATACATTTTATTATTTACCAGATTATTCTTTGGACTGGAGTCACAACAGAGTTAATTACTTATAAAATAGGTGGCTGCGACGAAATTTGCCCAATAGACAAATACTTAGATATTGTGAAGGATATCATTCCATCGGATGAAGAAGCGGATCACAAATGGAATTATATATCGAAAGAAGAGTTAAAAACATTGTACGAAGAAAGACTAAATTTGAATTAAATATTTCTTTGTATTTTTGTGTTAAGAAATGTAATGCACCGTCAGAGAATAACATATAAACTACTCATGTAATGCATTTTTACTTGAGTTTAAAAACTAGTTCACGCAATAAGTGGAGTTTGTAATCTCCGATAAAATATATTAGTAATTTATATTTATAGAAAATTTTAAGCTGAATTAATTATTTTATTTTGATGTTTATGAAGAACGTGATATTAAAATATTATTTCGCTTATTATCGTATTAAAAGTTATTAGATTCATTTACTAAATTGAAAATATACTTGTCATTTTTATGATTTAAAATTTTAGACCATTTCATGCATTAAACTGGCGCCGCCACCTAGTAACAAGTAGCGAAACTGACGAAACACAAAATTTGTTATTTCAGGAAATAATGTGCAATTAAATAATGAATAAAGTGTATAATTTTCGTGAACAGAATGTTTTATTGCCACATCGAAATTCGAATAATAGTACCAGTACATTATAGAATTTTTGGATTAATATATCTCGAAAACTTGATATTATACAATTTCGTGGCCAGATTCATAAACAGAACATAAAATCTTCTAGCAATAATTTTGCATTGTTATGTATCCTCAATTTCTCGAAAAAAAGATAAATTTATTTCTGTATATTTTACATACGTTTGAAGAGTCTTTAAAATTCTCTTTGAACTGGTATATTTCGTATTTTCGTAACATTATGTAACAGACTAGTATTTCATCATATTACCAAATGATTAAGAAAGTAGCTTTTCAACAAGTTAACAAAAAAAATAATAATGCAAGTGTAAAAACTATTATGTTCATTTTTCAATATTATAATAATCTACTCCCTTTTCACATGATTTTTTATTTATGGCTTGCTTTTGATTAATTTTTAAAAAATATATAATAAAAAATTAACTTCTTCGTCTTCCATTGAGAAAAGAAGTGTGATGTTTTCTTCTTCTTCTCCTTCCTCATTCAATATTTCTTCGGGAATTAATTCTGCTTAGTGACATTTGGAAATCGAATTCGTTACTTCGTTATCAGATACTTCGTCCAAATGTTCCTCAGTTTTTTCAATGCATGTGGTATTATTTGCTGTAATAGTATTACTTGAAAATATGTGGTTGTGAATCCTCTTCCAAGAGTAGAATATATCGTCTGCTGTGATGTCGCCCCCTGCTTCGTTAATCAGATCAATACAATCTTCGATATTATAATTAGCGTTAAATTTATTAACCCCCTCATTACATTCGATTACCTGTGAAGGATGAATATTTAGAAAGGTCAAACCAAATAAAGTATATTGCGTACTATAATATTATTACGTGTACAACATACCCGCATAAGCAATTTATACCGAAAAAATGTTTTCAGTTTAGCAATTATACCTTGATCCATTGGCTGGATTAACGCGTATGTATTGATAGGTAAAAATATTAACTTAAAATATTCATCGTTCATTTCATGTTCTCTAAGTTTATGCGCTTTAAAATAATAATCAACGATCAACACAATCTTCCCCGCACGATACTGTTGTAGTTGCAGCTGTCTAACAATGTTTTTAAAATCATTATTACACCATTTTTTAAATATATGCTCGTTTAACCGACCATCAGGCTGATTTTTATCATGTATATCACGGGTAACGTATCTCCGTGCTGTTTCTTCTTTGTTGATGTCCTTATCTATTAATAATCGTGAAAATTCATGTATAAACTAGTTTGCAGTTATTTCATCGGAATCCAGCGTTTTCCTATACGAGGTGTACATTGTATTTCTTTTACCAATTCCACCACCAACTCCGGCTTTAAAAGTCGATATGCTGCCACATTGTGCAACAATTTCTTTTGCTTTGTCTAAGACAACATTATCAATCAATCGTTCTCCCACTTGTCTTCTTTCGGTAAACAAAATATGTAATTTAGTTTCTATTTATATGTATATCTGCACATATCGGTATCCGTTATCGACTCATACCAAGGTGCCTTGCGTTGGTCGCCAATTGTCGATTAGAGTCCGCATTTTGCCGGTACCGTTGTATAGTTTTTACATTAAGCCCATATTTAGAAGCAATATCACTGGTAGTTGCACCTCTTTCTAGTTTGTCCAAAATTTCCAGTCGTTCTGTCATACGTACCTTTTTTAAGCTAAATGTGGATGTCATTATAAACCTTGAAAATAAACAAATATAAAATATAAAATACAAGATAGCTGTACCATGAATTTTAGGATTTCGTGAGATATTTTAGGGTTTTCAATCTCAAAACATAAAATACATTCTCTCTTGCACAGTTGCTACTATTTTATTGAATCTTGGTAATTGGTAAAGTCTGTACTAAAATAACAAGATGTTTGTAAGTATTTTTAAGGTTAATGCACCTGTTTTTCATTGTAGTTGATGAAACGACAGATTCAACGACTTATAATAAGACGACCTTCCATTGATATTTAACTCAAAAATCAAATAAAATATCGATAATGAGACTGATTATATCATTCATTGAAATATGTATCTCACAATTAACGCGTAGTAATCGGGAAATTCATATATGTACACTTAAGTTACCTTTCATTTTAAGAAATTAAATGCAAAGATATGAATCTTTGCATTACTAAATCTTAAAATTCTGAAAGTTTCAAATTTTCAAATCCCTAAATTCCTAAATGTTCAAATTACCAAATTCCTAAAGTATCAAGGTCAATTCAAGGTCACGTTATAGGTCATAGGATTCATCTTGTCAGTAGCTACTACGCAGTATAAAAAAAAATACATTCACCTTGAAAGAGCTCATGTTCACCTTGTAATTTTAGAAAATATAAGACCTAAAAGAATCAAATTATATATTTCTTATAAATCCTTACAAATGCAATGTAATGTATTTAAAATAATTGTTGACTAAACAAATAGCAAGTTATTTTTATACAGTTATTTTGATTATATAGTTTATATTAATCCATCCTAAATATTTTAAAGTTCTTTTTCCCTCAACATGTGTTTTTGTATTTCGAAATTTAAAAATTCTTTGTTACTGACACATCATTCGAATCAATATTAGATACGGATCTGATATTGAATATTTATATTGCTCCTTTGTATAAACTACATTGCAGTAAAAACTATTTAAATTCTTATTTGAAAGTGTATCAATATTATATGATCACGCAATTATTAATTTTTACGATAAATGCTTACATTAGCATAGTTATGAGTGTAGGAATGTGCTCTTGTCCCTACACCTTTAAAAGAAAAAAACTGACTTTAACCCCATTTTAAAGAAAACAAATTAAATTACTATTGTATTTACTAATTTTTGTTTCAAAAGACATATGACGAAGTTTATTTTCAAATGAACTTTGTTCTCTCTTTCAACTGACACTTAGTTTTTTTGATAAATGCCAAATGTGAAAAAAGCGGAGAATGTTTTTGGTTTTATTATAATTAACATAATAGGATATGTAATTAAGTTTTTATATTTAAAAGAATTGTTTGAAACTACTTTAATTTTTAATACAACTGCAGTTATTTCGCAGATCACTTCTTTGGTGTAATGTCAAAAAAATTAAGAATTTTTGAGATATTTAAAATACAGGAGTAAAACACTTTATACATATATGTAAGTATTGGAAATATTTTATGAACTGCAAATTCTTTTAATATAATATTCCAGTATCTTTTTACGACAAATCAATATACAATTTTGTATAAAATGAATGCGCGCATATGTCGACATTATTTTATTATCTTGTACATTATTGTTTTTGGGATCTATTTTATTTAATTAATATCGATTTAAAATAAGTACAATGAAAGTGCATACAAGAATTCGATTGTTTCTTTTTCTAACTTCAAAAGAACTGTCTCTAAAATAATGGATAGAATTATTTTTAAACTTTAGTATTTCCAAAAATATTTTATTATACAACACAATTACTAATCCAATACTTCGGCCGTTCACATGAATAATTCCACTAAAAGAGAAGAAGCAAATATTCAAAGATGATATAATTATGCCCAATAATCAGTAAGAAACATAGGAAGTTATTGTGAGAATATAACCAAACAACTATGTATTTCAAAATCTCCTAAACAGCTCGCTTATATGTTTCTCTTTTCATACTGTAAACTGTAAAGTTTTTATTTCAGAACGACAATCATTCAGGAGGGGTGATGGAAGGCTAATATCAAAGAAAATGTCTGCCATATAAGCGCGTTGCAATCCCCAACAATTCTAGAAACTGGTTTCGTGAATTGAGTAGGGTGCCACGTTTCGTGTATTTGATTTGAAACAGTGATGCGCTGTCATGGAATTTTTTGTATATGCCTGTACATGCGTAAGCGAACTTACACCTAAAGACATCATATGTCACTATAACTGTACATAGACAACGTTAAATGTATACAAGGGGGTCGTGTATTTCTGTAATATAACCATCACTTAATATTAGAAAAGTGTAATAACACAAAACATATTCACATGTGTTTTTATATGTATTGGAATGCCAGTAAGATATTTTGCAGTTCTCTTACCCTGCAACGAGTATTTGTATTCATATAATAAAACGTTTGCAAACGTAAAAAATAACAAATTAATTTTATTTATATTACTTATATACCACTTTATTTCAGGTATTATAACTTTCTTCTTTTTCAAGAATTTTCTCCTTCATCCGGGCCTCTTATATTTAAGGAACATAAATACGTCACTGAACGCTCCTAATATTTTCTTCACACGCATGCGTTAGAAGTCACACGCAGCGCAACATCGTTTTTAATTCTGAGTTTTGAAACAACTTTTCGGGTTTAAGTTTTACTATAAAAAGTAAAACTACCATTTGGCAGAAAAAATGAAGGAATACAAAATTTCTATAGTTTGTTTAAAGATGTCTAGTGAAATAACGAAAACCAAATAGCAAATTCGGACTTATTTATCCTTGTTTCTTTACAAGGGTCATCAATTTTGACTAGAATCTCTCAGTTCATAGAAGTTCTTAATCCATTTCATTAGACGCTTAAAATATTTCTTTTAATTAATGTATTCTTTCTTTGATCATTATGTAAGCTGTAATCTATACTTTTTAATCAACGTTTATATATGTATATACTTTTATTACTACATAACTACATAATTTTAATCGGAACTTTTTGAAGTCTTATGGACTAGTACCCATTTTCAACATTAGCACCTTTTCGTGACCAATTTGTCCGTAAGATTTTATTTTCTAGTTTCCAAATTAAAAAGTTCTAGAACTTCAGTCTCAAATTTTCCAAATTTTAAATATTTAGTCTTCAATATTATTAAGATCTAAATTTCCAAGATTAAAAAATCCTAAAGTTCAAAAACTTCACAGTTCGAAAGTTCAAAAAAATTCCAAAACTTTGAAATCTTAAAGTCACACTTTTAAAGAATCTTTAAAATCTTGATGATTTTAATATTATACAACATTTTGTATAATCACAAGTGTTGCGTGGTTTCAAAAAGGTTAAGCGCAACTAATGTAGGAATTGTAGCAAATAAAAGACCACTGGGTATGCATACTTCGAGTTACGACTATACGCACGCATGCGCATTACTGTTGGTTAAGAAGCGAATTAGCAATTGGAACCAGTTCAGTTAATGCGCAAGACGAACGAAAAATGTTCGACACCATTCTTTCATGAAATCGACAATAGTAAAGTATAATATAGTACAATAGTATAAAGTAAAGTAGTATAGTGTATAGAATATGGTATAATTGTGTTAAAACGTAACATCAATTGTGTGATAAAATGAATTCACGAGGTAAACCAAGCACAAGTAGTGTGAATACGAACAAACGAAAATATACAAGTTTGACAATCCAGCGAAAATTGGAAGCACTGAAGAAGATAGATGCAGGTGTATCCACAAGCAAAGTAGCATTGGAACACAATGTTAATGAAAGTACAGTGCGAAGGTGGATTCACAAAAGAAATAAATTGGAAACATACAGTCAACCATCCACAACTAAGCGTATACGCGTTTCTCCAATGGAAAAAGTGAATGAAGCTTTAACAATTTGGTTTAATGCTGAAAGAAGGAAAAACAATCCAATCAGTGTTATACAAATAAAAGGTACACTTTGACATTTAAAATTTGAAGTGGAAATAAAATCTAGATAAAATAGGGATATCTTACATTTCAATTTCAAAATAAAATTACAGTGTTCTCTCGGTAAATACCCGCTTTAGAGAGTTTGGAGGCAGGCTCTTCCAGGAAACGAAAGTTTATTGCACAGCCAATGACATGTGCCCTCTTCCTGATGCTTGTTTGTTTACTTCCTTGTTGTAATCACACATACGGTGGGCCACGAATTTTAGTCGCTTTCATTCATCTCTATTGTTTTTGAGGTTGTGGTGAAAGTTTTTTTTAGAAAAGTTGCATAGTGTCAAGGAGTTTTAACATACCAATAATCATTTTTTTTATAGGTGGAGGATTTTCGAAAAGTACGAAATAAAGTCCTTATTTTTAAATGGAACCGAAATAATAGTGGACTGAAAATATCTTTTTTTTTGCATTATTTTATCATTTCGAACATTCTTAATAATAAAGTATTACAGAATAATGTTAGAAAATTATTTTAAAATTTAAACATCTTTAACAATTGTTGTTTAAATTTTTATGTTATATTTATGTATTTTGTTGTTATTTATATTTCATATAAACAATTTGTAATATTTCTTGAATTATTGATTTTTTTGTCTTTTGACTGTAATGTCTTTTAATATGTATAGAATGTTTTGATGAATCAATTTATGTAAAATGAAAATAAAGTTCTATTAGAAAAGAAAAACAAAACTGATTTTGAAATCTTACGAAAAATTTTATTGCTATATTGTGGCTCCTTTGATACCATATAACTTTTATAAATTAAATTTAAAAATAATGGAAATGATTAGGTGGTCAGAGTTAGTAATTCAACGATATTGTTTTAATTTTTGTTTATTTAAAGTAATTATTGATCTGAATAAAACCATGCTGTACAAATTGGCTTAGAACTTAATTTGCTTAAAAATGTTACATCTATATATTATAAAATATATTAATTATTAGTTATAATTTAATAGTTATACATATTGCATCCTTATAATAATAGTGTTGACTCAAAAAAATTTGTTTTCCAGGATAAACGAAAAATTGTTTTCAAATATAATTAAATTAATGTCAAATATACAAGTCTGTGGTATGGAATGATTTGTATATATATGTTGGTTTACTTCTGTGTTTTTATTATCATCATTTTGAAAATGTGATGCATTTATAGATCACAGAACTGTGCCACATGATTCAAGAAGAGTGAAGATTAAGCAAGAAAATTATGAGATAAACAATTAAGATTTCCATAACTAGTCCAAGAATGTTTCTATGACATTTTCATAGTGTTTACTCGAAAATCATATTTTTTTAGTTGTATCTCTTTTATTACAAGGGTGTAATATAATGTGGAAAGTATTTGTACAGCGACCAATTTCAAATAAAACTTTGTGCGTAAATGTCAGTTATAAATTTGAAGCAAAAAAATGATTAATAAATATTTTTCTATATTTGTAAAAAAGATTTTGTGAAAACTAAATTTTATTTTCTTCAAGATTAACAAAAATATACAGCAAATGTAGATAAATGTAAGAAATACACCCACAGAAAGCATTCGTACAGTTATGAATAATGAAAAATAAACTATAAAAGTACAATATATTTTTTATATTTTAATAATTTGTAGGATAGCCTTTGGATTTTACAATAGTTTTGAGTCTTCTTGGCATAGAATTTACTAAATTAGATGTTACAACTGGTTTTATCTTGTTCCACTTTTCTAATAATACGATTTTTAAACTTTCTTTCGATGAAATATTATGATTATATACTTTTTTCTCAAGATAATACCTAATCATATGATGGTCTCTGGGATTAATATCTGGTGATTGAGGCAGCATTTGCAAATATTTTGGTGTGTTGCATAATACCCATTGCCTTGTATTCTATGCAGAGAATTTTGGATCGTTGTTGTGGGTGAATATAAAATTGTCATTAAAACCCATTTTATTTGCACTAGCATGGAGATGTTCTTTCAAAATATCAATATGGTTCATAATACTGTCAATAAAATGTAGAGATTCCACTCCATTTACACTCATATTACCCCACACTAATACAAATCTTATTTTACCGTCAGTTGCTAATTTTCTTTTCTGAATTGTGTATTTGTCTTCCTCCACGTTGTACATTTTTTTGTAGAGTCAAATATTTTGTATTTACTTTCATCAGTAAAAATTACTTTATTCCAATATACGATTAGTGTATTAATATGTTGTCAAAATACATTTTTCGTACAACTCGACCATGATATTCATTACTTCTTAAATAGTCACGCACAATACTAGCTGATACATCCATGCTATTGTTTTTAAGTTTTGTTGCAATTTGTTTGGTAGTTATATATGGATTCTATTTCACTTTACGAATAATTAGTCGACAATCATACTCGTTTATCTTACGCGAACGATCACTTCTTTTATTTGAAACAGTTTTTCGTTCTCCGAATCTATCAATTATATTTTGAATGGTAGACCTTGCTCTATTCACTATACAGGGTGTTATCTGTAACGCTACTCACGATTTTTCACCCACTTGCAGCCACCTTACAAAAGAAAGTTTAGAACAATATTTGTAAAGTATGAAGTGCACAATAGATATTAGTAAAGCATATTTCGAAAACTGTTTGTTTTCTTGGCAAAGTCAAGGTCACCTTGAGTTTTTTAAATAGGAACATACATTTTTTTTTATTCATAGCTTTAGAGGGCATCGAGACAAATTCAAAACACATATTACATGATATTTTTATTAACATATTTTTCGATTTACAGAAGTGGAAATGTGAAGTACTTAGCTTTTGACCTTGGTAGTGTAACCATTATTTGATTCCCAAGAGATTACTGAATGTAAACATACGACTAGAATGTAAGAAAAATAGACTTTATTTAATTACACGTTCAAAATGAATTCTGCCTTCCATCAGGCAATATTCCGCTTTTCTACCTCGCATTTCCACTTCTGTAAATCGAGTAATATGTTAATAAAAATATCATGTAATATATGTTTTGAATTCGTCTCAATGTCTTCTAAAGCTATGAATAAAAAAAAATGTATGTTCCTATTTAAAAAACCCAAGGTGACCTTAACTTTGCAAGAAAACAAACTGTTTTCGAAATTTGCTTTGCTAACTTTATTGTGCACTTCATTCCCTGCAAATATTATTGTAACCTTTTTTTTGTAAGGTGGCTGTAAGTGGGAGAAAAATCGTGAGTAGCGTTACAGGTAACACCCTGTGGAAGAAATTTTACTAACAATGGACATCACCAAGATGTTACATGCGGATTTTAATGAAATTTACATATGTGGTAGATTTTCGAAAATCATTTGACACGTATTTTTTTATATCTGCTGACATTCATGTTGAGGGGGTGAAAATAGCCCTGAAAGTTGGGGGTTGAAAACACATTTTCTTAAATATCTCGGAAACTAGAGTGTGTAGGAGGGTGCTCTTTTTTAAATTATGTATTTTTAAGTAAGGGATTTAGTCGATTACGAAAATTTCGGAAGAAATTATTTATTTACATAATATATTACAAAATTGGATTTTTTATTTAATTTTTTGTGTTAAATGCAGTTCGATTTTTATGCCGATTTGTATATGTAAAATATGGATCAAAATAGGGGATACGTATTTTTGGAATTTTTTGCTTATTACAATTTTGTCCTACTTTTTATGGAGCAAAATTTGAGATTTGTTTTCGTAAAAGGTAGCCCTTTTTATACGATTATTTGCCACTTCGTTAACAATTGGATAATGTTACAAGTCGTTTGTTGTTCCACATATAACAAGCGAAGATTCAGAGGGCAGTTATAAATCCAACGCGGTACCAATCGTTGCTATACAGATGCGATCACATATATAAAGAATCGACATATGTATACAGATATATGTAGAAATGCAACAAGAATTTATATTTGACGATTTGACGTATGACCAAATCTTACCTATTTCTGTCAATGAAGAGGAAATGGAACAAGCTTCTACTTAAAAATCTACCAAAATGTTCTTTCCGCGTGCAACAGAAAATATTGTATAATATAATTTATACCCCAAAAATATTTATTAATCATTTTTCTCGCTTAAAATTTATAACTGACATTATAATGACATTTATAAAAGTGTCGTATTCTTGAATTTCAAATTTTACGAAATTGCTCCAGATGGTACATACTTCTCAGAGATTAATTGTAACAGCACATATTAAAGAAGAAAGAATTTTTTATACAATATACATGGCATTAATTTTCATAAATGGGATCAAAAATATGCGAGCTAAACGTGCCACCGTATGTACTCCATATGTTACTTATTATCAGCAATTTTGTAGGATGTAACATTTGTGAATTCCTTTCATTAGTAATGGGTATGAAACAGAGACATTCCTAACGGGTATTTATTTAGAGAGTAGTTATCGAACAAGCATGGTAATTTTGAAGTTTTGCATTAATTATAAAATTAACTTTGGCAGTGAAAGCTCAACAATTCTTTAAAAAATTCGGTGGAACTGAAACATTTAGAGCGAGTGACGGATGGCTCCAAAATTGGAAACGGAGAAACGGAATTCGTTTTCTAGCAACACCCGGCGAACAATTATCTGCGGCTGCCGAAGCAGCAAGCGAGTTCAAAGAGGAAATATTACAGTTTATAGAGGCAGAACAACTAAGTTTGAGTCAAATATTTAATGCGGACGAAGCAGAACTGTTTTACAAAGTTATGCCAAATAAAACGTTAATTTTTAAGTCGGAATACTCAGCTCCAGGATATGAACAACTAAAAGATAGATTAACGATAATGACGTGTTGTAACGCAAACGGTTCTTTAAAATTACCATTATTGATCATCGGAAAACATAAAAAACCACGAGTGTTGAGAAATTTAGCCCCACATTTATTACCCGCCAAGTATACAACTCAAACGAGTGCCTGGATGAGCTCCGCCATCTTCGAAAGATGGTTCAAAGAAGATTTCGTACCGGAAGTAGTGAATTTTTTACGGTCACAGGGTTTACCAGAAAAAGCGATTTTATTAATAGATAATGCCAAATCACGCGCATCAATGAGTACGTTAACTGTTGGTGGAATCAGAGCTATATTTTTTCCAACGAATGTTACTTCTCTTATTCAGCCTCTTGACCAAGGTATTATTGAGGCGATGAATCGGAGATATAAGATTAATTTATTGAAATTTATAATAAATGCTCAAGCTGATGGGCTGAGTTACAAAGAAGCGATGGACTCATTATCTATTAAAAATGCGATAGATTTAATCAGTGACGCTTGGGATCAGATTTCTGAAAACACGATTTCCAACTGTTGGATGAAATTATTAAATGTACCAGTCGATGAAGATGATTCTGATGATGTAACTTCTGAATGTATCCATGAAATGTACAAACGAATCAGAAATCAAGAACATATTACGTTAGATGACATCAATGAATGGGTTCATGGTGATTGTTTACCAAGTTTAACAGATGAGGAAATAATTGACGTTGTACAGCACCTTTCCGATGATGAAACCGGTATGTTTAACACATTGATCGCCATTATCACTCATATTTTTGGGATGAAAAAATCAACACTTGAGCTAGTCACCCATTTACGAGAAACGTTCTTACTTAGACAATAATAAATAACTTTATTATTATAAAGCATTGAGATGGCGGTTATTGAATGAATAATACATCCAATTTTCTTTATATAATTAGTTTAGGTTAATAGATTCTTGTACCTAGCAGGTTCTTATAGTCTATACGAAAGAGGCACGTTTACACATTAGGGATTAATAGTACAAATTTTAAATTCTGTTTTTAAAAGTCAAAGATTAATTTAAAATAATTTAAACATACTACTTTTAATTAAACCAAAACATGATATAAATATTATTTTAATATATGTATTATAAATGATGTTAATTTTGTTTTTAACAATACATTTTTGTTACGTTAAATATTTCTATTTGTTATACAAAAACTTATTTTTAATTTTCTAATCGAATTTACGTAATAAGTACATGTACTTATTTTATAACAGATTCAAGCGATGATGAAGAATCCACGGAAAGTAATATTTCACCGGCAACGGCAATAGACGGTTTAAACTGTGCCATACAATTTTTCGAACAATCAAGATTAATTACACAATCGGAAATGAATAACTTGAAAAGGATAAAACGGAGATTATTTAAAATTAAAAATCAAATTCATTTTGAGAAAATATTTATTGCAAACTTGTGACCTGCAAGCTTTGTTCTTCTGAACTTCTGTACATAAATAAAATAATTAAACGAATTTAACTGATCATTTTATATCATCATATTTTATTTTTATTATCAACTACTATTGTTCATTTATACGTACATTACTTATCTACGTTATTTTCACTAATATGAAAGAAGTTTATTTATACAAATTATATGATATCGCAAGGGTCATAAAATGTAACAGAACTTTTTTAACAGTTGGAAATTTTCAAAGGTTTCGAAATTATCTTGTTCTTTTGTAAAGTACATATTTAGGTTATAAGTCAATAAAACAATATTTCGGGAAATATGTATTTCAAATTGCTTATGAATATTTTTTTATTTTTTGGTACAGTTATTTTTTATCAGTCGTACATTAAAAATAAAATATTTATTACCTTAAAACAGAAAATAAGACTTAGTTATTCTTTTTATTTTCTTAGATTAAAATATAATATTATAAATATTAGATTGGATCGAAATTGATATTATAACTATTAACTTAAATTTAAATTTGAAATTTTGAAAGGAACATCGACGATAAAAATAATTTAGAAAACATCAAGTTGCTGCAGAAAAGATTATTAATTGGTGCAATATAATATAATTTTTTGCTACATTTTTTATTTCAAATCTTTTAATACATATTTTGTTGATAACAATTAAATTGTAATTTAAGAGTTTATAAATGTTCCTAGAAAGTCATTGAATAATTATTTTCGTAATTTTAATTTTCACTTTCACATAATTTTATCATATCTTGAGGTATTACGGGTTGTACAAATTTTCTGAAGTTGTCCAATGGGCACATTTTGTCCTCGCATCCAGGTATTTGTAACATTCGAACGTTGTCTTTATTTTTATAAAATATCTGTTGATAATAATTATAATCAATTAGAATTAGTACAAGAATTAATTAAAAAAATATAACGTAATTCAAACAAATATTATTCTCATGCTTCTGTATCAAACATGTCAAAAGTACAATCACCTCAATTGTAATATTTAAACAGCTGTCTCTTATTTGTTTATTTATGTGGTTCATTACCTGAACATAATACTTATTATCCTCTTCGTGTAATTCAAATATAATACTGCTACAGTAATAAGGAATTTGATTATCAAAATTATCCAAAGCTGCAAGAAGGTAAGCAATATTTAACTCGTGGCCGGCATACATAAATGCTTTCCTTGTATCAGAATTGTTTATGTAGTTATCGACATTCTTTAGCAATTCTTTGATCCATATACCTATTCAGAAATGTAATTGGGGGTTAAATTATATTTACATAGTGTAATTAACTTATATACTAATATGCTAATTGCCAATATATTATGTAATAACAAACGTTAAATCATAATAATATTTAATTTTTCACTATACTGTATCCATTTCTTTCATTGTCTATTTAATTTATAAAGTAACATTAATCTTATGGGTTATTAGCAACCGCGATGTTATTGACCAAACATAATTAAATAAAATAAAATATATTAATATTTTAAAGGGACAGAACGATTTTTGACAAATTAAAGGACTGCAGCAGATAGGATACCTCAAAAGTTACGACAGATGCTTTTATTATGTATTTATTAAATGAACTTTTGTTTATAATTTACGATTTAAGGTTGTAAAAAATGAATGTAAAATGATAAAAGATAAAAAAAAAAATAATTGTTTGATATATATCGAAATATTTCAACTTACCACCTGACAGTTGCTTTAATTTAGTAGTACGACTCCGAATAATAATATCAGATGCAGCAAGTTCGTCCAATTTACCATCAGGAAATACTGGCTTTGTCCATTTGGGTAATTCTAAACCGATATCCCTCTGAAAATGATAAATATTTTTAAAACAATTCTAGCTATTTGTAATGATAGAAGAATATAATAGGCATGTTCTATTTAAACATGATGATCATTAATAATGACGTTGTCGTTAAAGAAAGAAAAAAACAATGAATATCACTGTCAATAAATATACTATGTTATTTCAATATTATCAGTTCAAATATATTTTTGACTTGCTAATTATCTTTGAAGTTGAAATGTTATTAGTTTCATTATTTACATACTTGACAGACATTTATTAATTAAACTCATATATTCTTCAATATATATAAGCCCGTGCATTGTGTTTCTAATGAAACTGATGTTACAAGCTGTAATTTACAACTGCAATTATTTTATAGTCTAGTAGCACGATTCTTTCGTTTTACGAAAAACTGCACGTTTATTCTCGTTATTACGAAACATATTACATTTCACTTTTTGCGGCGAAGTTTGAGAAATTTGGAGATTTAGTTTGACGATTAAAAGATTTTGAAAATCTAGAAATTTGAAAATTAGACATTTTAAAAGTTTAGAAAAGTGAATGTTTAAGAATTTAGAAACATTGTAAGTTTGAGAATTTGAGAAAGAGGGATTTGCATATTTGAGAATTTGGTCAATTGAACTTTCGGGATGTGAAAAGTTAAAAAATTGAAAACTTCAAATTTACATACTCCATTTTCCAAAATTGAAGTTATGTACTGGAACGTTTATCTCCTACATTACATTGGCCCTATGTGTACAGTAGGGTGATACTTAAAATTATATTTTTTAAATATTGCTTGGTCACCTTAACATTCGTAATATTTTAGAGAGTGCTACTCGTTCATTAATAATTTAATTGACGGTACATTTAGCAGGTGTTTAATAAATTTAAGAGTCAGAATATCAACAAGTTTCATACAAAAATGAAGAAGAAAAATAGTATTTATTACTATTAATCACGGGATTTCAATAGAAGTATCCTTACATTAAAAAATCGACTTTATTAGCCTAATAATATTATTTGTAAAATAGATTTCTATCTATTCTAACGTATTCTATTCTTAAAAATGATTGATTTTCAAATTTACTTTCTGATAATGTCCCCATGTTAAACGAGCATATCCTAAAATTACAATATGTCGAAAAGAAAATTGTATCCCTTTTCTTGAAAAACACAAAATTCAATGTCTGGTAACGATCCCCAATATTTAATTACAAAACATTAAAAAGGATACCATATTACTTATTTATAAGGGTGAACATATTGACTGAATACCATGACAAAATTTAAAGAAATAAATATAACCAAATAAACATTACGTTAGTGTACATATTAGTCTTCGTTACAAGTTCAGGAATACACTATCCTTTACGGCAGAACAGTGAAATATGCATATTAGTTTTTTTGCGGCAAAAGATCAAATATACTAATAGCCGTAAGAAACGATGAAATATACTTTTTTACGTGGCGATTTAAAATATGCAATTCTTCGTAAGAAAAATGACCGTGCTAGCTTTCACAACGTACATTATTATTATACAATTTTATTATTATATTGCTTACCTGTGCATACAATATTTGACGTAAATTAAATACTTTGTCTTGCGTTATGTTAGCACCCGTATGTTGAGATAGGTATTCATAAATATCTTTGTTCTCTTTTATATAACGTTTTACACCTTCATCCGTTTGTTCTACGTTCGATACCATTTTCTTAAAACCTTTACAAAATATGCCGCCATAAATATTGTACGCCGTTGGTATTGGCCATACGGGTACGGGCTGCCAGTCTAAATCATTATTCCATCTACGCAATTTAATTATTTATCATTTACCATAATTCTGTGTTATTAGGTTTTATAAAATGTTCTAATAGAATGTGGATGCATTTTAAATCTTTTCATATTAAAAATATCAGATATCGTGATACTTCACGTACAGTAAATTGTTGCATTAACACCATTTGTATGTATTGTTTTTTGTAATTGTTAATTGTATTTACAAATTCTAAATTGTATGTTGAGCTTCACATCCTCACGCATTATATGTGTGATGTGCATTATGTCCCCACGCATTATACATACATATAACTAAATTTTACTTGATCAAATATTACATCGTCAGTATATAATAATATTGCATATGCTATGTATGGACAATTTTTGGAATTGAATATCCAGATATTTATGATAATAAATCATTAAAATTAAACTCGTGTTTAAATTAGATTTATCTACAAAACATTTATCGTCATCTTATTGTACTTGTACATTCATAACTTTGTAGTTAAAGGAATCACAAGTAATATTTTTAAGACATATGCAACGAGAAGTATATGTAATTTTAATAAATAATTTAGTTTAATGTAATTTTACTTCATAACAAATGCAATATAGAAAGATACTAAGATACGTAATAATTACTGAAGCCTGGATAATAACCAAAATACGAATGTAAGTCGAACACACTCGTGAAAATAATAATTATGTATATAATACTATGGTCACAGTATTTGCAGCCTTTTAACTTTGTACACACAAAATTTCATGATAGCTGGGATATTAACTTAATCTAACCTGACTTAATCCATAAGTGAATAAGATAATTAAGTTATTAAGTTAGGTTATGTTATGCTGTATGAGACAAATATGCGTCCGCCGTGAGATAATTATATACGTCAGCACAAAGTGAAACTTATCTAAATTTTTTTGCGAATATCTCAAAAGCCAAGGTATGGTAGTGGTAATAATGTACAAAGTAGTGGTAATAATGTACAAAGAATATTTTCATTGTTATTTTCCTATACCATAAATCAATCCTAGCAATCAAGTAAAGAAAGATAAGTTTTCATGAAAATTATAATATTTTGACGTCTTTTTCCAATGAGTCTTTCAGTTCTACATATGCTAACTATTCAGATCATGAAATACTAAAACTTCGATGTAAATATAATGTTTATATCTCAAGAAGAAAGTGTGGTAATTATTTTCCATAAGATAGACATTTGCCACCGACCTTGCCCTTGACACATGTTAAAGGAACTGTTCTCAGCAATCTCAAAAAGGTTTTAACCGTCACACATTATTTTTTGAAACGTTATTAATCAATAAGGTTGAGAATATTAATATATCTTTAACTTCATAATTTGGACTTACATTTAAATGTCGCATTATTAAAAAATAATAAAACTGAAGCAGATTTTGGATTTGAATTGAATTTCAATTAATTTATGTTGAGCTCAAGTTGAATTTCAGTCGGTGTATATTAGGTTTAGATTGTCAGTTACGAAGTACCTAATTGTAATAATAAATTAAACTAGAAATTAAACTTAAACCCATTTATATTATGGTAAAATATTAACCAAATTTAACCTAAATATACCATAAACTAATTCAAACCTGTCCCAAACATTAGAAATACTATATAGAAAATAATTTTATGGTTCATTTCAAATTGGTCACTCTGTATAACATCAACATTATTTTTCCATATAATTCAAAATCAAAGACTGAGGAATAGTCATGTGTATAAGAAAAAAAATACTCATATCTCAAAGTTAACGTTATTAAGAGTGTCTCCTTGATAACTATACGAAGCGTTTTGAATCATGTGACCTTTTTTCATCTTTAACACCGTCAGATTCAACCGTGTTTTAAAACACAATATGTACAATGTACATGAAGGCAACGATTGTCGAAATATCGTAAAGTCACACAAATATAAAAATACACGGAATTAAGAGATATAGTGGTGAGAAGGACTTAATGCAACTAGGTCAAGGCTATACAAAGATGTACATATTTCGTAAGAAGAATGTTTTATACGTTGTCAGTTTACCATGGTTAAATTGCATTTGCTTTCTGGAGATCGAACCTATTAACACTAAATGTACCAACGTATACTGAACACATAATTTAAAATTAAAAATAAAGTAGAAAAACAAATAAATAAACGAGAAAATGTTAATTAATTATTTGTCTCAATAAAAGTTTACACTAATTTCAAGAAATGTTTCTTAATAAATTTTGTAATTTTGTAGTTTAGTAGTTTTAGTGTTAAAAGGAGCAGAATAAGTTATCAAAGCTTCTATTTCTATCATACCTTTGAAGTCCCACAGCAGGATATAATCCAGCTGCCACAAGTTCTCCAGTCATTACAACTCGATCGACTTCACTGGAATAAAACTCAATAATCTTCTTCGAGTAAAGTGGTCCTAAAAATTCGTCGTACCTATCTCGAAAATATTGGCCAAGTTTGTACGCTAACCTTTTACCATCCTGTATGAAACAAAAATTGTTTGCCGATACAAAGCATTATGATGCAATTTAAAAGAAACAAAAGTTGAATCTACTTTAGTATTTGGTATTTATAGAGTGAATTATTTAAGACTGTAACCGGAAATATTTCCGATATTATTTATTATATCTCAAATATTTCGGAAAAAAATTGGATTCTGTTAAAGGGGACATAGTTTTACATAATCAGGTCTTTTATAGATGGATGCATGGAAGACATACTTTCTATTAGAATTATATTAATTTTAAATATTCAAGAAATTTAATAATTTAAATATAACAAGAAAATATTCGGAAAAATGTAATTCATGGTATTTCGGTCGCCTCACGGCGCGGCGAACAGTTGCGCGATTTGAAATTCAAAATGTTTGAAATCTGTTCAACTTAATTTATAAGTCTACCCCTTATACGGGGTGTTCGGCTACTGGCGGACATAATTTTAGAGGGTAGTAGCTAGGGTGATACTGAACAACTTTTTGCTTTAACAAAATGTTGATTGAAGCTTGGTGTTTAAATCGTTAAAAATTAGAATGCATCGATCAATAAAAGCGTTTATACATGGATAAATCTGCACTACATCGTTAGTGTAGTACATCAGCCAATATGTATGCTATCGATCAAAATAAAGTAAAAATCAAGAGCGAAAATTTTATATTCTGTTTATTCTTTAATTGAGCCCACGTGCCCTTAATGATCGGTGTTCTTTATTAATAATTCAGGAATTAAATTTTCCCGACCAGTTTGGTAAAGGAAGAACTTGTTCAATGTCACTCTAGCTATCATTTTCTGTAATTATGCTTATCTGTAGCCGAACACCCTGTATACGCTCAGAAAAAAGGACACGTTCTATGTACCAATGAACTTACATATAATACATATGTATAGACTTGACACTAAACACAAATTTGACACTACACACAGAAACGAAAATTTAAATTAATATCGAGCCACATAAGGCAAGAAACATTTTTTGGTAATATGAAAAAGAGGTAACTGAACTATAAAATGTCAATTATTAAATCGTGATTATTAAACAGTTATAATATACCATAACCAATTGGTTTAAAGTTTTAAACGATTCACTCCGTATACAATTCAATTTATATGAAATCTATTACAATGTATTACATATAAAGTTTCCATGGAAATGTAAAATAATTAGTTATAGATGCTAAGATTTCAAGTTTTAAAAATTATAAAAAGAGATGCGCATGCAATATAAAATCGCTTATTTTTCGATACTGCATTCCTGTAACTTACTAACAATTTAATCAATTATATTTATAATAGTTGAATATTATATACATACAAAATGTGGAATTTTGATAAAGCATACAAATTATTTTTGTGTATTTCAATTATTTTATTTTCGAAAGTTGTAGTTTGTTTAAAATAAATAAGGATATATGGATGAAGCCATATAGGAGTATAAGGACCTAAGGTTATATACATAGATCTAGAAATATACAGATCTAGGAATCTGAAGATGTAAGGACGTAGGAATGTAGGAATACAGTGATTTAAGGATACAAGGATATAGGGATACAGGGATCTAGGGATACAGGGATCTAGGGATACAGGGATGTAGGGATACAGGGATGTAGGGATACAGGGATGTAGGGATACAGGGATGTAGGGATACAGAGATGTAGGGATACAGGGATCTAGGGATACAGGGATCTAGGGATACAGGGATCTAGGGATACAGGGATCTAGGGATACAGGGATCTAGGGATACAGGGATCTAGGGATCTAGGGATACAGGGATCTAGGGATACAGGGATCTAGGGATACAGGGATCTAGGGATACAGGGATCTAGGGATACAGGGATCTAGGGATACAGGGATCTAGGGATACAGGGATCTAGGGATACAGGGATCTAGGGACACCGAGATCTAGGGATAGAAGGATCTACGGGTATAGGGATATAAGGGAAATTTAAAGATATAATAATTTATATAGGCATTTACGGGTATACAGTTCGATGTTACGCATTTACACGTTCCACTTTTTTAATACAGATAGATATCTGCATCTTGTTATGTTGTATGACAAAAGTCTTACGGCAGTTACTTAAAATTATGAAAAAAAAAGAAAACATAAATTATACATATATTCAAAGTTTTATCAATAATTTATAATCAAAATTTATTAAACTTTATTAAATTCTTGTGTTAAAAATAATATATGTTTTCGAGTAAAAATAAATGAATTATATGAAATCTACGGGATTTTTTTAATACTTAGAGTAAAGCACCATTATAGTAGGGCAAACAAATTAGTGGTTGGCACTATGCATGTATATTGCTGCATGCCAGGTGATTGGACAGTCAATTTTATATGCATGCATATTTTGATCTCAATAAAAATAAAAATAGTAAAAATAATAATAATAATAATATTAATAATATTTTGATCAGAATCATTATTTTACTGTATAAATTTAACATACGTTCGTCAAAGCTCCGAGTCCTTCTGGCTCATATGTTTTATTAACATAAGGATCATTGGGATATACATTCGTTCCATTAGTAGGTGTTCTATTTCCATGTCTAAATATCGTCTGTACTTGTTTAAGTTCTCCGATTGAAGGTTGAAGATAAAACAGGCAAATAATGATATTCAGTATCCACATTTTCAGATTTCTGAAATCAAATCAGTTATATTTGATAATATACTTAATTAACATAAGAAGAATTTCAAAATTATAATTAAATACAACCTGATTTATTGACATTAAGAAGTGTGCAGGGAATCACGTTAGGAATGTGTTTCCAAGGTTGCTCATAACTTTTGATTTAAATCTTCATAGTGTGTTCTTTGTATAAGGATGGGGGCGTGTGTGTAATTACAAATAAAATGTGTATCAAGAAATTACGAATTGATAAGAGATGAAGGAAGCAAACTTTATCCGTTTTGCTTGTTTTTCGTGCATGAAACTTTATAAATCGAGTATTTCAAATATTATCGTAATAATGTTATAGTAAAGTTATGCAATTGTTATAATTGTTATTATATAATGTTATAATAACATGTTATAATAACGTTATAATAGAATGTTACAATAAAATGTTATATTAACAGTTATATGTAATTATACATATAATTTAATGACATTATGACAAGGAACGTAATAATATACTTTATAATATATATAATATGTATAAAAACCTAAGAATATATATGTATAATTGTTTTTGAGTTCTAATCATGTATTCAATACGTGAAAATATACATACATGTTCTCTTTTATGGTTTTAATTCATAAAACTGAAATCATATAATTTATTTGTTAAAAATGAAATGCTAAGAAAGATTCAGATAATCGACTAACGAGTGAGTAATCGATAACAATCGTAACAATAGTTTTTCAACATAAATTGTCCTGGTTAGACGGCTAGTATTGTACGAAGATATTGCCGGAAACGTGAATGTTGACTGTTTGATTCAGATGTCAATAAAATCACGATGTTTCGAAACAAATAATGATAAAATTCTTGTTTCGTTTCAAAATTTAAATAAATATTGAATACATTTGATTCAGTGATGGCTATTAGGGTGAGCGACACCATTAATTTATAGAGATAGTAAATTGCAATTGAAATTGACGATTTCGAAAATAGATCAGGTACTATTTGACGATATGAAAGTACTGCACAATAGCACTTATGGCAAACGAAAGTGAAGCTTATAGTTCGCCGAAAAAGACTGTATGAGTTTTTCACTAATATTCTTAATATAAAATGGCTGGTTGTCAGTTAACACTAGGTGTACGGACATTTCTTATATACGTATTTAAAGAAAAACAACCACTTAGAAAGCAATGTAATTAAACACTATAAGTAAAAAATGAAAATATGAGATATATACATATTTATAGATAGTTTTTATTATTCAATAATATTTTAGTACATTACTTCAATATTCTACATTCATTCCGCGCATCTTTTTCACAAATCGGATAGGATACGCATCCTTTTTTTGCGAACACCTAAATTCTCTTGATTTTTGTTTTCACTGTCTGAGGATTCCCCTGCTTGCATACCTTCACCAGATTCCAAAATCTCAATTTCATCCTCTTCAGAGCCAGAACACTCCTCACTAATACTGACTATGTTTTCCAAAATTTTATTTCCTCTTCTAGGCATATTTAGATGATAAAGAAGGGCTTTTTGTCAAAATAGTATAAAATTGAGTTTCACAATAATGTCTTCTGCAATTCACATTCTGCGTTCCGTTCTTTCTACTGTTGCTTATCGGGCTTATTTCATTTAAGATAACGGGAATGAGGTATTATCGGTGCATTCATATTTATTATTGTAATTTTTGTATGGGTAAAACTAATTTACTGAAAATTTTAGTTACATTACGATCGCGTCGAATTGACGCACATGCGCAGAGATAGGTATACTACATAACAAATTTCAATATTTCAAAGCTTTTGAAGAAAATAGATTTCAATGTATATTTATCTTGTTCAACGGATAAAAGTCAGTATAAAAGATAAAATAAAAATGCGAACGGTTTTTGTAATTTTTCTAAAAAAATTCGAAATGCGTAAAAATGTCGCGTACCGTAAACCTAGTGTTACAGAAAACAGTGACCGATTTCGAACTACAGAATTTCATACAAATTTCGAAGCTCTACGTTAATGTTTTTTACAAATGATTATACATATTTTTTGTTAATATTTCAAATATAAAAGTATTGGTTGCTAAATAACCATTTTATTGAGCATTATACATATTGTACAAAGTAATCGATAAGACGATCATTTTGGCAATCACCTAATTTCGATTAAAAATGTTTATGGAAAGTTTCCGTAGTATTTTCAGCAAGCTTTAAACTTCAAATTGATGTCTCCGAAGAATTATTTTGTAATACTTTTATATTATCAAATTGCGTCAGATTTTTGATATTTTTAAATCGGCTATTCTATTTCCAGCAAGCTAATAATGTTTATTCTGTACATAGATCGAGTATTAAACGTTACTTACATTTTGTGTTGTCAGAATATAAACTTGTGTATTTGAGCGAAATTCTGCTTTATAAATCACAAGTCAAATTGTTACAGAAAATTATTACTACACCACACTCCAACGGTCAACGGTTTGTAAACTATAGGTAGAGTGACAAACACTGGTTACAAATAGATACGTATTGTATGTTTTAGATATGTTTACTTCGACAAATTTTTTAGTTCTGTTTAGTCTTCGTGAAATCAGTTACCACGAAGGCTCTGAAGAACTTCGAGGATGTACATGTTGGGGGAAACCGTCGGATTGGTCAATTTGCAATGTTGCAAACTATAGAGGTGGCGGAAAACCCGATTAGTTAGATAAAAACCCATTCATAACTGACAATCACCTTCAGGTAATTTTCGACCTAAGATGTTCAGTTCAAGGGCTGCATAGTGAACTTAACACTTATCAAGTAATAAAGTCAGTGTGCTGTGTCTTAAAAAATATGCTATATAATTGTTAATAATTGGTCAAAGTCTACAAACTTTGAAGTAAAAGGTATTGTATTTACTATTTCAAAGATTGTTCTCTTATTAAGATGTTTATTAACAAGTATAATTACACGATTTAATAAGATGAATTACTAATATATGTATCTTAAAGGAATTTCCTAAAAAAATGCGTGTCTATATGTCGATTTGTTTACATTAAAAACAACGTCCAGGTAACAGTAAAATAGCAAGAAAATATCAATTCTTATAAACCATTTATATAACTTATCCACTTGTGTTTAACTATATATGCATATATTATTTCAATCTAATAGGTTTAACTGTTATTATTATCGAATAAACAAATGTTAAATTCTGAGAACTATTTTTAACTCAATTATAACTGCAATGATAGTAAAACATATTTTTTATGATACACCTCCTCTAGGAACTTTGTAAGTATAGAAAAGGAGTTCATTTGAATTCTTGACATATAACAAAAATATCTGAGGGGATGTGATTAAAATATAGTTAAACTATTTCTTGATATTAAAAATTGAAGACTTTTGTGATATCGTGGTGTTTTACTGTGAACGTACATATATATATATATACATATATTCAGTAATATATCTAGTAAAATTTCAGGTAATTTTAATGCATAATAACTATTGATACAAAAGAAAAAAAAGCGAATAAAGTTTTTTATAATAATTTGGTTTGTGACGTTAAAAAATCTGTTCGCTCAAACAAAAATAAATGTTTATTTTCTGACAACACAAAAGGAAAGTACTGTTTAATTCTCAATTTTCTTACATAATAAATATTATTTCTTTAGTATATCTTAACAACTTTTTTATGTACAGATAACAAAATTCAACATCGGGAATTATTCCTTAGAAAAACAAATCCTTCCGAAAAATTAGAATCATGTGTTAAATTTATTATGATATAAAATATTTTTCAATTTCAATAGACTGTACCATTAAAACATTAGTCCGAAGTTTATGTAAATAACGAAGTTAGACCACTTTCTTTTTCACCATCTCATACATGGTGACGATAATAAAAAAAACTATGTTCAGCGTGCTGCATTTTACAATAATCTGTAAAACGCAGTTACACATGAATACTTCATAATGACAAAATGTAATAAAAAAATAGTATTGAAATTCGTAATAAGTTCATTTCTGTATGTTCTGTTGATTACTAAATATCAAAAATAATATACCAGAATTGGTATTATAATTTTTCAAGTCTTCAAAAATGATATTCAACAAATTATAATTAACCATTAACAAAGTGGTAAAAAGTATTTGGAACTTCTCTTTATGGTGGAACAATATAATGAAATAAAGAATATTTTCTTTTGTGATGGGTTTATTTATGAATAATCACGTTAATTATTGGGTTTTAAGATATTTTAACATGACTGATGCTCTAGTTTCTCAAATCTTGAAAAAAATACTCGATAAATTAAAATTACCTAACAATGAAGGGTCAAAAATTATTCGCATACGATTTTCCGCCATTATGCAAAATGGCGTTAACTGGTAGGTATCTCAATTCCTGCCTAAATATAATAGAATATAATAGAATATATACATATAATAGAATTATTCACAAATAAACTTATTACAAACCGAAGTGTCATTTACTTTTTTATTTATTGCAAAATAAACAATCTTTCAAAACCTCTTTCTCACAAATAAATAAAAATAAAAAAAATAGAAGGATACACTTCTTCCGGGTTTTAATGTATTATTGCATGAAAGGGAGGATGAAATAGTAATAAATACCTATTCGATAAAAACATAAATGCAATGGTTATATCAGCAGTATTATCAAAACAATTAGTGGAAGATAAAGTATGTGACATCGGTAACAGTGAAAGTTTTAAAAAAAGATCAAGGTAACATTCAATAAACTCCATCAATAAAAAAATGTACAGTGATCATGGAAGTCATTCGAGACAAAACATAAAAGCCGTCAAGTTTTTTACTTACTTTATGTTACATCGATTTATATTTCAATTATTACAGTATTATGTTCGGTATCAGAATCCAATTGGAAAATTTACCATAAATCGTTTTTTATAAAGAATACTGCCAATCAAAATTATAAGTTCACTTCATTTTTAGGTAGATTATTTTATATATTATTACCTTTTCCATTGCAATATCACATAAGAATGCAAAAAAACAATTCCATAAGAATAGATTTCGTAATTACCACATACTTTGCTGTAATTATTCCTTTTTTCATTGAAAATGTATTTTGTAACTTGGACAAAAGTATAAGTTTGCTAATAGAACACTATTTATTTTAACTTTTTGTCGACTAATTACATCTGAAATTATCTTTCACAATGAAATATTATTGCTTCATTACGATCAATTAACTGGAAATTTTGAGATTCCATGCTCTTAATATAGTTTTCAGGTTAGTTTTTATCAATATCTGTCAACACACTAGCAATGATTAGTTATTAATTTGTAACCTATTGAATATGTTTTATTCTCTTTGCAAATACGGTGTACTAGTATTCCTTATACATTTTCAATGGTATTTATATTAGCAAAACGTGTGAACCATTTTAAATACTGAATATTAGAATTCTTAAGGTATGTTGTGTGATTATACTCAAATTTCCGCATGTGAAAATTGCAAAAATTTATTCAAATATTTTCAAATGCTCAAATTTCCAAATTCTCAATTTTTTAGTGTTTCAAATTTTCAAATCTCCTGTTCCAAATTTCTAAATTTCTAAATTTGACAATTTGTAAAAGTATTAAAATTGTTAAATTTTTACATTCGAAAATTATATTATGGTTATAATAGAAACGTTTTCTGATGCACCATTCAATAATGCTTCATAGTTTTGTAGTTTCATGATATTTTCCGAAATGTGTGAAGTATGAATTCATATGAACTTATTTACATAATTATTTTGATGTATTCGACAGAATGTTAGTTCGCCAGAAAATGCTTCTATTGTACCCTGTAACCGCAGCCTTGAAAGAATTTTGCAACAATATGAAAGCAATTTTATAATGAGTCAACACAGTTTCGCATTCATTTTAATAGCGGTGCACATGATCATAATTGTGAATTAATAGAAACGAATAATATTTGCAAATAAGAAATGATAATTACTAGGTTGAAGCATATGCAATACCAGACTTTAAAACATCAAAAGTCTTTATGTAATTTCATAACATACAAGTATTATAAAATAGTAGTTATAATACATTAGTTTCGAGCTTATAATTCGCTGAATAACTACATACATTTTTTATAACTGTTAATACGATCTGTCTATTGTCAGAAAAATATCTCATCAAGTACTCTGTACATTGCATAGTAAAGCGTATTAATAATCAAAGATTATCTAACAATCAGTAATTTTATATTGAAAACATTAACAAAAGGTTTATGTAGTTATTTTCAGCAAACGTTAAATTTTAAATTGATATAGCATAAGTGATATATTGAAACACTTTTGTGTCATGAATTTGTCTCTGATTCCATACATAGTAATCGGTCATTATCTTCTGTAATTGGCAACCACCCATTTTGTGTTGAGAATATTAACGAAGAGTTTATATAATACCTTCGTTAAATTTTAAACTGCAAACCGAAATGCGATAAGTGCAATTTTGCGGTACTTTTATGTCATAATTAAATAGTACGTTTTTTTTGTTTTTGAAAATGTGACATTTTATATGCGCTGATCGAATATTTATATAGCAAGTAATAGATACATTACGCGACTTTTTAAAACAGTAAAACTTTTTCTGAAATTAGGCCAAACGAATTGTTTAAGCAATCAGAAGAATTAGTTTATGAGATGTTGTTTTGAAAAAAGAATAATTATGTCAAAGTCGCGACGAGAACGGGAAAGATCAGTTTTAGAAATCTGTTTATTTTAGATAATGATGTAAATATACAAACTACTTTTAGTGTGCGTAAGTTAAACGAACTCTGAAAAGTTCATGGAAATCTGTGAATGTAGCTACGAACCATAAATGGTTAAAAATCATAATTTTTGGCTTATAACTGTAATAAATTAGATTCTTATATATTTAATTATACGCACTTTCCAAATAACTTAATAAAACTGTAATTAGAATATAACCAATTTAAAAAATCGTAAAACTGCAGATGAACTTGTAAAGAATGATAACCTGCATTGATCCTTTTTATGAAAAGCGGCACACGCTTTCACATATTTATTAATATGTATGAAAGTCGTATATGTACATTTAATCAATTTTACAATCTAAATTATTTGATGTAGAAAATGAATTCTTTTATTTCACTTTTCATGCGCCAAAGGGTTAAATCAACATATGAAGAATTTTATTCACATTTTGATTTATTTGTCGCAGCTATAGTTTGATATAATATATTATTCCATATGGTATTTTGTCACTATTACATGAAAAAATACTAATTCGTGTACTGACTAACAGATACAAGAGACGCAGAGACTCACCTGTTACACAAGCGTCGACGAACGTGCTCAAACTGTTCACATTCGCGCACGTTGAAATGTTAGCGATGCTGGTACGTCATGCATTTCAATACATTAAAAAAACTGTAACTACACTACAATGATAACAGCTGCCAAAATACAAGTTTTATAACTGAATTCACAACCAAACAGTCACGTTTTAAAGTGAAACATGAGACAGTGGTCGAATCAGTTACACTAAGAAGTGAGGTAATTTCGAATCATGAATAATAGAAATGAGGGAGATTAACGTGGGAAAAAATGTCACGTCATCCTCTTATTCAGTAGCCTCAGTGAAATCATGTTTCACGATGTGATTGAATCTCATACATAAATTTAAATGAACTTCTCAACTTGTAATCTTTTGTTCGTTGAACTCAGATAGTGGAAAAGAATTAATGTGGAAATTATGTTTACTTCTTTAACTTGTTATATGCGAAAAACTTACGCCCTCATACGCTTACTACTTTATTTAGAACCATTATTAAAAATACTGATAAACGGACGGGTATGTTTGACGAAAATCGCTGAATGTTTTAAAAAGCATTTAATGATGGATATGTTTGGCCAAAAGCATTGGTATATTTATAAACATTTTAGAAAGTTAGTAGAAGGATAATAGGCATTTGTTTCATAAAATGATTGTTTTAGGAAAATAAGTTTCTAAGAATGTCAGACAAAAATGTCTTTAAAGGAATATAGCGTAATGGTATTTCATTAATAGACAATTGTTTACTAGGTAATTGCTTGCTAGATAATTGTCTACTAGATCAACGGTCGGCAACCCTTTAGATATTGCGGATGATAAATTCACAATTTAAAAATTCGCGTACCACTAACATAATTTTTAAAAATATGTATTAATACGAGCATTAAGTATGATGCATATATATACATATATATATATTTATTATGAAGATTTTTATTAAATGAGTTCAGCGAATTTAAATAATATCTGAATTTTTTTGCGGACCATTAAAATTACGTTAAGCACTATTAATGGTTCATAGACCACCGGATGCCGAACGCGGTACTAGATAATTGCTAATTAAATAACTGCCTGCAAGATTAATAATACTTCATTTTGATTTAAAAGAGGAGTTAACCTTGAAATGACTAAAGAAGAAGATCTGTCATCTACAAGAATATTATTCCTGTTACATAGTGGCATTTTCAGAAAATTTTCAGGAAACTTATTAAGATGAATATACCTTTAAAAATAACAAAGATAACTAAGATGATACTGCACTTCTAAGAAGTTCACTCTATATGTAGACATCGCAAACAAATAAGTAGTTAACGACGTACAGTCACACTTGTTTGTTTATGGCCATCTTGTCTGTTTACATTAGCATCCGTTTCAAACTTGTACCTTCTAAAATTCGATTTTATTAAACATGCGGTATTTATTGCTGTTCAAAAATACCTAAATTCGGGTTTATAAAATCGACCATGAGGCTCGATGATCGCCAAAATGAAGTTTTTACGAGTACAGCACTCACTAGTAGACTTCACCATAGGGTAGTCAGCTGTTTTTGATAAGCAATAAATACCGCATGTTTGATAAAGTCGAATTTTGGAAGGTGCAAGTTTGAGACAGATGCTAATGTAAACAAACAAGATGGCCGTAGACAAATAAGTGCGACTTTACGAGAGCGTGCATGTTATTGGTTGCTCCACGAGAAACCGATCATTTTAAATTAGACGAAAATAAATATAAAAAATATTTTAAGATATTACCGTTATACAATTCAGAATTATAAAGTTGAAAACTTGTTTATAATCATCACTAGGATGATGTCACGTCAAATCAATCATTTTACTCCGATGTCTCGAATTTTATTCAAACTGAAACATAATATAGTTCAGTGTAATTAGCGAGCACTTAAGTCATCATTTTGTTCATTTTGATAAAATAGGCAGTAAGATAGCAATAAGCAAGGTTTTTTGGTTGTATTTTTATTGGGTTGAAAAATGATTTTTGCAATGTCGAAAATTATGAGCGAATTTATATTTTGTATATTTCATTTCAGTCACATTTTTTTTTTTAAATTTGAAGCAATTATCATATTCCTTGAAGTTTTCTCTAGAAAATGTTTAAGATTCATTCCGGTGTTATTTTCGATTGTTTTAATAAAATATTATACAATCAAAATATTTCGTTTTGGGTAAACAATAGCAATTCGCTATGATGTTCGTTGGTAATGACCAATGATTTATTGATAAACTAATGCTCTACATTATTTTATCAAATTTATAATAATCAATTATAATTATTTTACAACAATTAAATTTATACTACCAACTTGTTTACCTTGTAATTATTTGTAAAGTAAAGTTATTGCACAATAAACGCCTCGGAAGGATGGTATTTTTTTCATCAAGATGAGATAAAAGTAAGATACAAGTGATCTCTGTAAGAATATACCTTACAATATGCATTATTTTGAATGTTGAATCTACTATTGTATAGCTTACTTTTATGCGATAACTAGATGAATTTTATTATTTAGTAAAACATACAGTGGGGGACAAAAGTATTCGTACACTTGAAATATAGAAATAAAAAGAACAATATTTTCTATATTATTAAGTATATTTAATGATATGTAGCTGTATATTAAACATTACACTTACAGCAACAAATGACCCAAAACCGAAGGCAATAACATCATGTGTAACGTCCCAAGGCCACAATGAAGAATATCCGCGTAGATAAGTAGGGTAATCCTAATATACAGGGTGTCCACGCCTAAGTGTGACAGCGCGATATTTCATGAACTACTAATGATACGAAAAAGTGTTTATATGGAAATTGCAGGGTAAAAGGTGCTCTATGTTTTGACGTAAACGAATTTTTTATAATGTTATTAATATAAAAGATATGATAGTGAAGTTTCGTTTTTTAAATGGAACTATATATTTTTTTTTCGATCACGCGATAGTGCTTTTCAAGACGAATTCATTAAGATTTAATGTATCTACCCGATTTTTAATAGTTTTCGAGATATAACGCTTAGAAATTTACTGATTTTCGGCAAAGACGTCACGATTTGAGTTGTAAGTCATAAAAACGATCTTATTGTTGCGGTAAGTGCCAGATTTTTGACTCTGCCTGCCGAAACTGATAGCCGCGGGTCTACGGTCGGAACGGTAAGTCCGAAGAGTAAGAACCGTGGAAAAAATTGTCCATTATGGCCTAAGTTTTCCGCATTAGGATGATGGACAATTCTTTCCACGTTTCTTACCCTTCGGACTCGCCGTTCCGACCGTAGACCCGCGGCTATCAGTTTCGGCAGGCAGAGTCAAAAATCTGGCACTTACCGCAACAATAAGATCGTTTTTATGACTTACAACTCAAATCGTGACGTCTTTGCCGAAAATCAGTAAATTTCTAAGCGTTATATCTCGAAAACTATTAAAAATCGGGTAGATACATTAAATCTTAATGAATTCGTCTTGAAAAGCACTATCGCGTGATCGAAAAAAAAATTTATAGTTCCATTTAAAAAACGAAACTTCACCATCATATCTTTAACATTAATAACATTATAAAAAATTCGTTTACGCCAAAACATAGAGCACCTTTTACCCTGCAATTTCCATATAAACACTTTTTCGTATCATCAGTAGTTCATGAAATATCGCGCTGTCACACTTAGGCGTGGACACCCTGTATGTACTTTTATTTTTGATTATCGACCGCGAATTACCGACCGCACCATAAAAATTCGCGCGATAATGGTCATGGGTAGATCACGCGTGCAACATTGCTGAATTAGATCACCGATCGATGACGCGCGCGTTGGATAGAAAGAGACGCCAAATATACATCGAGAATAAATTATTATAAATCATCATTTACACATTTCTACTATTGTTTATTTATTTACTATAAATCAAAATATATTTTTAGTTATTGTTCTATGTATTATTTGCGATTAATTATCTTGTTATTAAAATACTTGTAATATTAGCGAGTTAGCTTGTGGAATCTTAGTTAACGATAAATCAAAACGTATTTTTCTTAATCGAATTAATATATTTTCTTTACTAAATAAATTGTAATAAAATAATATCAAAAAATATATAAAAATACTATTGCATGGCCTTGAAAAGTGAAAGGCAAATTGGCCGTTCTCGGGGTATAAAAGAGCGAGCGGAAAACCCGTAGGGTGCAGAACAATTTTCAAAGTACTAAAAGCGGGACTCCTAGGAGAAATATAACCGGAACAGTTTTAGCTGGTAAGAGCCAAAAAGATTCTTATGCCTTGACTGGACAGCGGGTATCGGCCATTTGAATACTCGATCGCTGGGTTATAGCAGCTAGCTAACGCGGGCTCCCCATTTGACCGGTCTTGTATCTGAAACTCCGTTTGGAAAGTGCAATGTTCAGCCCCAGGAAAGTCTGAGACATCGAAACGAGAGCTCACAGCCACTCTATTAAATATTGTTGTCGAATTACTGACTTGCCATCGGATTCTCGGAGTTCGCTCTGGGTTATAGTAGCTAGCTAACGCAGGCTCCCCATTTTGGGCAGCTTGGTCTCTGAAGCCCGTGTGTTTTGGGTGGCGGTTTAGTAATCACGACCTATAGAGTCATTTTATTTGCAACCCTGTTGGACTTGGTTGTTCATTTGATTCCAGTATCGTTGGGTTATAGCAGCTAGCTGACGCGGGCTCCCCAATTAAGCGATCTGGGTTGGGTGTCAATTCAGGTTCTGACAAAAAGGGCGAATGTATCAGTACTCTTAAAGTCAAAATACTGAGTAACTGTTCCGTACTAAAATTACTTTTGCATAAATTCTTGAAACTAAAATAAATTCTTAAACTTGAAATAACTAAAGAATATTGTTCTGACCAGTTTGCGATTAACTATTGTAAAACAGCGAAACTTGCGTAGCGTTATAGTAGTCGACTACGAACACGTTAACTTCCGAATTTAGAAGCACATTAGACTCATTATAATACTGAATTCCGAGACAAATAGTTTGCGAGTTGCATTTCCGTTCAATTAGATTCATTTCATTAGATTCATTATTTAATCATTACGCGATAAAAGTCCGTTTTGTTCTTTGCTAAATAATCAGATACATATTCTCTTTTTATATTTTTCACAGTAATAATTGTTAACTGTAATACTCACTCTCTACTAGTTAATTGAATAAACCTAAGTTATTGAAAGGTATTGACCTGTAGATTTCACTCTTTAACCGCACACCACACGAATCCCACATCCTTTTAGAGTTAGTTATAATAAAAGAACGAGTCGCTCAATAGGCAAAAGCCGCTCTTTGCGTTACGTAGCGCTGTAAACTCCCGAGTCTAGCACCAGGGACGTTACACATGTAGTAACTTGAAATGACTTGAAATTTACGAGACTGTAAGAAATCGTCGGGACAAAAGTATTCGTACATTTAATTATTGCTACAATTATTTTAGCAGGAATTTTATAAATTAATATTTTGTATGAAAACCCTTCCGGTGAATCACTTCACGTAATCTATCGGGCATTGACAACACCAAACTTTTAACGAAGTCAGGTTCTATATTACACCATTCTTTTTTTAATATTTCTTTCAAGTTTTCTTTCGACGTTATATCATGTTTTCGCACATTTTTTTCTAGTTTCGCCCATACATGTTCGATAAGATTTAAGTGAGGCGATTGTGGAGGAGTTTCTAACCTGTGGGGAGTATTGTATAACAACCACTGACGCACTATATAGGCTGTATGCCTAATTTATCTGCACTATTTTGTAAATTTTCTTTTAAAATATTTGAATATAAATGTATATCCATTATTTTATCTATTATTACTAAATTGCCGACTCCAGAAGCAGTAATACATCCCCACACCATCACACTTTCACCTTCGTGTTTCGTCGTCGGTTGCATATTTTTGAAATCCAATTCAGTATTAGCTTTCCGCCATACTATTGACATACATTTGACAAATTTTGACTCGTCGGAAAATACTACGTTTTACCACAAGTTGTCGTTAGCATTTATGTATTGTTCTGCAAATTCTAAACTCCTTTTTTGTTTACTTTGCTTATGAGTGGTTTCTTCCTCGCAACTCTACTGCTATATCCGGCCCGATGAAACACTCTTCGTTTTAGGGTAAACTTCTTTCAGCATATATTCTTTAAGGTGTGATGCAATTTCAGATGCACTGGTATCTGGTTTTTCTTTAATGTTTCGGACGATTTTACACTCTTCTCTCGTAGTTAATTTTCGGGGTCTACCGGTTCTTTCTTTATTTCGCAATATTCCTTCTTTTTTATACTCGTTTATAATACTTTGTACAGTCGATTGACTTCTTTTTAGTATTTCTGATATATTTCTATATGATTTACCTTCTTCATATAACCGTATAACAAGTTTTCTTCCTTCCAATGTTGTTTCATTGCATTTTTTCCCCATATTGCAAATATTATTGTTAAAGTGTACTCGCCACGATTACTACAGACTAAACTAACATAACATCTACTAATGTAATGGTTACATTGATCAGAATGTCCTGATGTCACCGCAACTGTTGTATTTATCAACATAAATGATAATGTACAAATACTTTTGTCCCGGCGATTTCTTACAGTCTCGTGAATTTCAAGTCATTTCAAGTTACTACATGATGTTATTGCCTTCGGTTTTGGGTCATTTGTTGCTGTAAGTGTAATGTTTAATATACAGCTATATATGATTAAATATACTTAATAATATAGAAAATATTGTTCTTTTTATTTCTATATTTCAAGTGTACGAATACTTTTGTCCCCCACTGTATGTATTTTCTGACACGATTGTATTTTATTTACTAAATTTTGCTTTATCAATTCTTAAAACCATGTAAAAGTAAGAATTGATTTATGAAACATTTTCAGTACGACTATCTCAGTATGATTGTCGCTGAGAAGCAGCCGGATAAATACATATTTAGCATAACCAATAATCATATTCTTATATGTATATTAGATTACCCATAAAGTTGCCCATAATAATAAACACAGAGCGATAAGCGATCAAATGCATCAGAGTTTAGAGATCGAGTTCAGTCTATAGAAAGTATTCGAAAGAAAAAGTTCGTAAATAGTAAGTGTTATTGTCATTTATAAGGTAAGAAACCATGAGTGAGACGCGAATACATTTTCGATATCTTACATTATACGAATTCTGCAAAGGTAATATAGCAACTGTTGCTGCAAGCAATATTTGTGTCGCTTATGGAGAAGATGTATTATCGCCCCGCACGTGTAAAAATTGGTTTGATCGATTTCGAAATTGAAATTTTGATTTTGAACGTGAACCACGTTCCGGGTGTCCAACTAAATTATAGGAAGTCAGAACTCGTAATGTAGTGGATACAACACGGCATTTATCTCTTTGAGAGATGTCTGAAGTTTTAAATATCCCGAAATCATCTGTTCATAGTCATTTGGAAAAGATGGGGATGATAGCAAAGCTGTATGTGTAGGTGCCGCATCAATTCACAGAGCGGAACCGTACTGATCATGTAGCAGCGTGCATGTCTTTTTTGCATGGAATGAAAAAGAACTATTTTTAAAAAATTTTGTTACTGGGGGTGAAAAGTCGATTTCTCTCTAACCTTCTATCATTTACTTCGGCCAGTGCAGCATTTTTTATCAGGAAAAAAAGTTGATAATATCGAATCATTAAAAACAAACATTGGAAAGTATTTTAATGAAAACCCACAAAAATTTAAAAATGCCGGTATAATGTCTTTACTAAAAAGATGGGAAATGTAGAATAAGAGGGTGATTACATTTTTTCATAAACATGAAAGGTATGTTTAATACATTAATTTATATAACACAATACTTAATAAACGGCAAGAACTCATGGGACAACCCAATACTTTGTTAGAATAGCAATTTCAATATTTAAATATTATGTGAAACAAAAAAGAAAAAACGGTCTCGTTCCGACAGTTGAAGCAATCGGACGTGTTATTACCTGCTCGTACCGTTACGTGTGCCGTACATACAAGTGCTTGTGTTAGTGAGTACTGTGTCGTAAACAGTGTCAACTTGTAGTGGTGATTAAATCACCACTACATAATATTTTGACGTAGGTATACGTACATCATACGTATCACCATGTCAAAACAATTGAACCCGTATAGTGATATAAGCAGACCAAGTTATCCTTCCCTAATCGACGAAAATCAATCTAACCTAACGGAAAATTGCCAAAGTACCCAAAAATTCAATATGACTGGAACCAAAACTTCATATGCGAACATAACGAAACACGAGTATACACCAACCCAAGACCAAGCTATCATTCTACAATCAATTGATGGTATCACAATTAAGGAGTACGCTCGGGCAATCGGTAACATAACAGGACCCAAAGCTATAAAATATCTTTCCAGGATCTCCAACGGAAGAATCTGTATGTATTTAGATTGCAAAGAAACGGTTACAAACTTAACCTCTAAACACAAATCAGTTCAAATCAACAACGTAAACATAGAAATCCGCCCAATGGTACTACCGGCACAACGAATCATTTTATCAAACATCGCACCCATAATCCCAAATTCAGTTATTGAATATATGTTTAAAAAAAATAATATCAAACTGCATTCAAAAATAACTCCACTAAAAGCGGGAATCACCGACCCAGATTTGTCGCATATATTAAGTTTTAGGAGGCAAGTCTACGTTGACTCAGAAGATGCTAAACAAATCCCAAGCTCCTTTCTAGTTACGTTAGAAAACAACACCTACAGAATATTCGCTACCTCGGAGAAACAGACATGCTTTAGATGCAATCAAGAGGGACATATTGCGAAGCAATGTCCCAATAATCTTAACCAAAATCCAAATGAAACTAGCTCACAAACAAACCCTATCTCACAATTCTTTCCACCCTCCACCACCAATGACCAGTCTCAAGAAATACAAATAGAGAACCCAAATACACCTGAACACATAGAAGCAATATTGCAAGAGGCCTCCAACACAACAGATCTTAAAGATAGAGAAATAGAAGACCAGATTACAGACAAAAAAGGAAACAAAAGACCACTATCTATAACATCTGAAGAAAGTAACACTAAACCAGTAAAATTAAGCGACCTTGAATTTAAGTCACCAGACCCAATAGCCAAAAAACCTCATAGGATCCCAGAACCAGCCTCTAAGAAAACAAAACGGCCTCCATCTCCTGCATTTTCGTTAGAAAAAATTGATGATATGTTAGAACCAGCCAAAAATTACATAGAAGACCAAGATAATAATCACGTGTTAAATTACATTCAATTTAAAAGCTTCCTTGAAAACTCAATTACAGCACCAGATCCATCAGAAATCGCAAAAATATACACAACCAATACCCTTGATTTAGCTGAAATGATAATAAGAATCCACCCTTTACTCAAAGTACGAAGCATGAAAAACAGGTTACATAGATTGTACAAAAAATTAATTCAGAACTCCTCGACAAAAACAACCACTAACTGGGCATCAGAAATAGAGAGCGATTCCTCTTAATTAAAATGAAGCAGATAATACAATGGAACATAAATAGTTTTTACACTCACTACGAACAGCTACAGCTTCTACTAAACCAACACAACCCAGTCATCATTTGCCTGCAAGAAACGAACCTCAAAAAACACCACCACCCGAGGCTCAAGGGGTTCTGCACCTTTAACAAAATTAGAGATAGTGATAACCACGCGAGTGGGGGAGTACTCATCGCAGTATCCGAAAAATTCAACGCCACCGAAATCCCGTTGAACACAGACCTAGAAGCAGTTGCAGTTACAGTACAATTCCCTAGCAAGATACACATATGCAATCTGTACCTTCCGAATAGCCATACCCTAATATCATCTGATCTAGAGTCGCTTATAAGTCAGCTACCAACACCATTCTTACTGATGGGTGACTTCAATAGTCATCATTACCTTTGGGGTTCATACAAAATAGATGGCCGCGGGAAGATTTTTGAGAACTTACTAGAAAGCCCAGATATCACTCTTCTTAATTCAGGTAGTCCAACGCATTTTACGGCAAACACTGGCAAAATGAGTGCAATCGATCTAACACTTTGTAGCAGCAAATTAACGCAATCGCTAGAATGGGAAGCCCTGCAAGATCTCCATGACAGCGACCATTTTCCCATTAAAGTTACTTACTTAGACAATGTCCCACAGCTACAAAACAAACCCACTAACAAGTGGAACATTAATAAAATAGACTGGTGTTTGTATAAAACAATAATTACAAATATCCTTCAAGAAATTGCAAATAATGAAATTGATCCAATCAACATCAATCATGAAATCGAACTACTGCAAACAGCTATAATAAAAGCAGCGCAGGAATCTTCCAGTCCAATTAAGCCAACAAGTACAAAAAAAAGGAACACCCCTTGGTGGAACGAACAATGCCAGGCAGCCATGAAAGAAAGCCATAGGGCCTTCAACAAAGCAAAGAAACAACCAACAAGAGAAAATTTAGAAAATTTCAAAAAACTACGAGCTAAATTCCGCAAGATAATAAAAGAAAGTAAAAGGAAATCTTGGCAATCATATATATCAACTATCACAAATAGTACTCCAACAAATACTCTATGGAAAAAAATTAGAAATATTAATGGAATAGAGTACCATACAGAAATTCAATTTTTCAATCTAAGTGACAATAAAGTTATAATTAACCCACAGGACATAGCTGACACCCTGGCAGATACATTTCAAAAAAATTCAAATGATGAAAATTACGATCCAAGAGTACACTTACCCTCGACGCATCCCACAAACCTAATAAGTGATAATAGACATCCAGAAGACTCCGCTTCCGAATCCACCGTAAATTCAATCATAACCTTAGAAGAACTAACAAATACCCTCCACTCTACAAAAAATTCCGCCCCTGGACCCGATAATATACCTAACAAACTAATAAAAGAACTACCTCCAATCGGCATCAATCATCTCCTAAAGATCTACAACTGCATTTGGATAGACCAAGTATTCCCAGATAACTGGAGGAAGGCCATAGTTATACCTATACCCAAACCAGGCAAAAATAAAAATACACCTGGAAGTTATAGACCGATCGCTTTAACAAACTGTATGTGTAAACTCCTAGAAAAAATAATTAACAAAAGGCTCAGGTGGTTTATTGAATCGAATAACATGCTATCGCCTAACCAATATGGATTCAGACGATACCACTCAACTACCGATGTCCTGATAAACCTAGAGACAAGTATATGCGAAGCATTCCTGAAAAACGAATCACTCATTACAGTATGTTTAGATATTGAAAAGGCATATGACTCAATACCAAGAACGACAATCATCAACGCCCTTATGAAGACAGGATTAAATGGTAATACTTTAGCTTTCATTAAAAACTTCCTCACAAACAGATCTATCCAGGTGAGAACGAATGGTGTCCTGTCCAAACCAACCATTGTACACAAGGGAGTACCACAAGGATCGGTAATCAGTGTTACGCTTTTCCTAATAGTAATCGACGACATCTTAAACAACGTCAGGCCGCCAATTCAAGGTTTTTTGTTCGCAGACGACTTAACACTAATCTGTAGTGGGAAAAACCCAAACACTATCATGCAGCTCCTACAGGAAAGCATAAACGACATGCTATTATGGTCCGAAAAATCGGGACTTAAATTTTCCCCCGAAAAAACGAAATATATAATCTTTTCCAGACAACGCAAGAAAATCACACATGTCACTAATCTCTATATGCAGAACACTGAAATCGAAAAGGTAGACAACATAAGGATACTCGGACTCATCTTTGATCATAAGCTAACCTGGGGACCACACATTAAATATTTAAAAACCGTATGTACACAAAAAATGAATATCATAAAAGCGTTAGCAAATAATAGCTGGGGTGCTGACCAAGAAACCATTATACAAACCTACCAAGCACTAATTCGATCTAAATTGGACTACGGGTCAATAGTGTATAACTCAGCTAAAGCCAATACTCTGAAAGCAATCGGCGCAATTCATAATGCCGCTTTAAGATTAGCAACGGGATGTTACAGAACTAGTCCAATAAATAGCATACTATTCGAAGCAAAAGAACCACCACTAGAACAAAGAAGAAAATACCTAAGCCTAAAATATGCAATTAAAATCTCCTCTACTCCAAATAATCCTACCTACAATAACATATGTACTAATAGATATACACACCTACAAGCCAAGAAACCTAAATCTCCAATTCCATTCTATGGAAGAATTGCCAAATACGAGAGTCTTGCTGAAATCACAACGACCCCGATCATCCCACGTAAACATAGGAAACCTGCTCCCTGGACCCAAAAAATTCCAGATACCAATATCGACCTCGCAGTACTCCCCAAAGATCAAATTAGTAGCATTGAACATAAATTTAATTTTCAGCGACTATGTAGCAAATTCCCTAACCACCAAAGGATATATACTGATGCATCAAAAAATGACCAGGCAGTAGGAGCTGCCGTCGTCTGTGATAGTACAATCCAAAAAATCCCCCTTCCAAAAGCCTCATCTATTTTCACAGCAGAAGCTTGGGCAGTTTTTGAAGCCTTTAAATACGTGCAGGACAATAACAATAACCTACCTTCCATCATCTTCACAGATTCCATGAGCGTCATAAAAGCAATAGTAAACCCAAATAGTGAATCCAAACATGAAATTATCCTAAATATCCATTACATATATACGCATCTTACCAACATTGGAAATCATATAACCTTAGCCTGGGTCCCATCCCACCAAGGAATCGAAGGAAATGAATTAGCCGACAAAGCCGCCAAAGAAGCAACATTGTCCTCGCCAGTAAACAACCGCAGACAGATTCCATACCAAGATCTCATTACCGCAGTACGCCACACCGAACGACAAGCATGGAATAAAGAATGGAGAACTTCTAAGCATATAAAAACTCACAACGTGACTCAAGATTTCTATGAAACAATGCCATGTAACAATATCAAGAGGAAGGACAGAATTATTTTAGCCAGACTTAGAACCGGTCATTGTAAATTCACACATGAGTACCTCTTGAAAAAAACAGAACCACCAATATGCACGGTCTGCAGAAAGAATATCTCGACCCACCATCTACTATTTGAATGCAGCAAATTTCAGGCCCAAAGACAAAAATATGGAATATCACCGACCACAGCCTTGACTTCACAAAAGTACATAGAGAATACCATACAGTACCTACAAGAAATCAATTTGTACCATAGCATTTAGTCCAACAAAGTGTAGGAAATAGAACTCACACGTCGCTAATGACCTGAAGGTAGATGCGACGTTAAACCTGGATTAAAAAAAAAAAAAAAAAAAAAAAAAGAAAAAAGCTTAGTTAGAAGAAAGAGCGTCGTGGAATAGGGAAAAACAAATGATTAACATTTCCGTTATTATTTGATTGTCTCCCCTCTTGTTCAGAAGTAAAACCATGTTTCATAGAAAAACACGTATTCAGTATTAAATAAGTTTAAAGTTTTCTTTTTTTTTCTAAAAAATAGTTATACAGTTAAAATAATCAATAATTTGATTTCTTTTCTGCTTGTGATATAGTAAAAATAAAGTTGAAATTCGTCCTTACAGATTCTGACACTCAAAATAGTTGTATTTCGTCTATATTTATCGAATACTGCCTGATTATACAAAGTGGTTAAAAAAATAGTGCCTCAAAATAAAGTTTAACCAAAATATATGTTGTATAAACATCTGTTAACTATTCAAACAAAATTTTGTCGCTTGATCTGTTTACCGTAAATGATTAAAGAAAGGTAATATTTATCTTAATTTGTTTAGATGTTTCATTATTCGAGTACTACAAATAATATTTTGCACGCATTTGTATTAGTCACTAATCTGTAATATATTTTTTCAAGTTAGTTGTTGTGGTATAAAATATTCAAACAAGATGAAAATGAGAATAACGTGTGTATCAATATGCATTTTACAAATAGCACTTGATGCTTTTAGAGAAAAAATATTTCAAATTTAGCTTAAATAAAACGCATTCTATCAGCGTATAGAATTAAGTTCAGAAGTACCTACTTTGCACTTGAAATACTAGATAAGAGTGATATTTGTTAAATGTTTTTTTTTTTTTTTTAATTTACATATCTTATCTACTTTTGAAGAATGAGAATAAAAGATTGATATAAAAAACTGAAGAGTTCTGTTGTTTGAAAGTTTATTTTCTCATTTCTGGAAATGACATTGAGCGGCTTATTCAATAATTATGGCAATAAATTACATAATTTATCTATTTATAGAATACTTAATTTCAGTATTGTAGCAGTACATTTGAAATGATTATAATAAATGACACAATAAATATTTCTATATTTATTATATAATAAATATTATAAAATGAAATAAACTTTGTAAACAGGATACGAGAAAAATATGTTTATGAAAATTTTATTTGTTCCTGAGAAGAATACATTCTCGAAAACCATACTGCAGAAAATTATAAATATTAATTTGTTACATTTTTATAATTTATTTTACCTGTATCAAAATAAGTTTTATATACAATATTGTTATATTACGCATATGTGTATTCATATTATTATAATAGAAGTATTAACGTTTAATCTTTTTGATCGGACTTCTTATTTGTATTTTATTTTTTTTTTCGAAATTGATAGTATCGATTTGGACGGGTTATATTTCACATTTGGAAAGAGTTATAAAAAAAACTGTGTAGATAAAAATTGCATAGAAAACGTAAATTGCACTTTTTTTCTTATTCATATTAACTGCTCAGCACATTTTGCGTAATAAAGTATTAAGGTATAATGTTTGAAAAATCTACATTCGTGTGATATCTCACATGTTTAATATGTTAAACGTTTCGTGGAAGATACGCGCTTGCACACAATGCACACATTCGTGTCAACTGCTTCTGTGAAAGACATAAAAGAATTAACATACATTCTTCGAACATAAACAATGATGACATATTCATTATGAAAAATATATACGTAAAAACGCTATATGAAGTGCTTATTATGTGACAATTGGACGTTTCAATATCTTCTTTAACAAAGTAAGTACATGACTTATCAAAACTGTAATATGTCTCAAGAAATACTGGTGTTTTAAACGTTTTACATTAATACTTTTTTACACGAAATGTGCCAAGGAATTCATACGCATAAGAAAAGGATATAAAGAGAATACTTTAAATGCATTGCTGCGTTCATGAAGAAAATGAAGCCGTAGAAAAATAGACACCAGTATTCAACTTTTACTTTAATAATTGTTTTCTATATTTTACCAAATTAATAAATGTGTTCGTTATTTTCTACGGAACGCGTTTCACCCAAATATTTTGCCATTAAAACAAACTGGTTTTCACTTGGTATCGCTTTATTTGGAAATTCTTCTCGGTACATACTTCACTTTGCTATGTCATTTATTTTTATCGCATTCGTAATGAATACGTACCATATCTATTTTCTCTTGTCTCGAGTAACGGTATATCGCACTAGAATATCACCTTGTAAAATAATTATGAAATAATTTTGTACACTTTGCAATATAAATGGTAACAATTCTGACTTGATAAAACTACCAAACGTATATTCTAGCTAGTAGAAGTAATATTGAACACGAAATATAAAAATATTAACGAGAAATATCGGTAAGTAATATTAATACGAAATATTCGAAGTATTTCTTTTGTTTTTGACCTTAGGTTGACCTGAAAGCTATCGTATGAGGCATGGTTGAACTCGTTTTGACCCACGCTTATGATATAAAAAAATATGTGTATAGAATTTCTTGCAACTATAACAGGTGTTACATGTCCGCGTGTTGCCAGTAAAGAATATAAAAACTTTTTTCTGTTTCCATTGTTTTGAATTTCTTACCGTTTATGTAAAAAAACGCTGGGTAGTAAATCTATGAGCACTGTATTTTAAATATGAAACGTTCCTACTAATTTTTAAATATGTATCCTGGTTAAGTTAAATGAGTTTAAGCAGTTTACACATTATCCAAATAAATTGTTTGAAAAATAATCGTTAAAATAATATATATATTATTTTACCTGGTATATTTTGATTTCAAACAAAATAATTTTGCACTTTATTTTTTATTTCATTTATTGATATAATTTTTAAAATATCCTCAAATTTTGTCTGAATTAAAAGTACAAATTATTGTATAATGTCTGTCATATACAAGTTCAAAACTTATGTTATTGAAAAATAAATACATAGAAATTGCTTCTATATTGTATCGCGTCAGTCGATATCGAATTTTGGTGGGGTTGAGTAATTTTAGACTGAATTATGTTTTATCTAATTGTCCTGTTTATTTTCCGAAGTCGTCGCGAACAAAGTTATTGTCGATTCGTAAACGAGATGGAACAAAGTCCTTAAACGGCAAATACAGAAATCGTTCGAAATTATAAATCGAAAACAGAAGTGCTCTAAGAAATATTAAAAACAGAAGTGTGGGCCTCGAGGCCCTCCCGCATTTTATATTGGGCATTCCCCTGCGACGTCGCCTAGCAACCACGCCGATTCCACGTGGAACCGACGGCGCGCCCTCCGCCGATCTACCATGCCGCCCTCCCTCTGCGGCCGAGTTGCCGCGCCGCCATGCCGCGTGCCGACACCGACGGCTCGCCGGCCGCTTGCCGGTATCCTCCGTCGAACGGAGCGGTCCGCTCTTTTGCCCGGGTTTCTGGGAATGCCCGTCAGGAGACGTCGCCGAAGGATGTCTTTCTTATTCGCCGAAGTGCGCACCAGGTTCGCCGAAATACAGCGGCCGCATCAAATACTTATTTAATTTGCGCTTTACTTAGAATCTCAGAGCATGTGCCACGTGTCGCGTGCCACGTGCCCCGGGCACGTGTACACTTCTTAGAAAACTAATCGTTTGTTATCGTTTTCGGGTGCTGGCGATCCCGCAGACAGCCAACCGGACGCAGGGCGAGCCAGCTCGCCCCCGCCCGGGTTCTTACCTCTCCCGAGCAGTGTGGCTCTCGGTGCTATGGTAAGCATCACCCCTCCCGGGCGGTTTCCGTACCCCCGGTGCTATGGTGATGTTCTTCATGCCGAAACACTCATGATGTTCGACGAATACGGCCACAGGTTTCTCTGTGCACGTAGGGATTCGAGGTATGGCTCCCATACCTGCTGCTTTTGATCAGCCGCCCCCGAAAACCCCTCTAATTACATCTGCTCGTCTGTATGTTTTTTGGCTATTACTCCATGCTCTGATAGTTCCTCGCACGCCACATTCTATCCGTAACATACATATATGGAGATTGTTTTCACTTGATAAATGATTGATTTACTACTTTATTTGCTACTTACCCTACTACTTACTACGTGAAGTAAACGCAAAGCATAAAAATTCTCATATTCTATGTTAAATAATTCATTTAGTTCAGTAACTTTTTATGTTAAATTCATTTAAGCGAAGGAACTGCAATAAAAGCGAATAAAATAAAAAAAAAATGTTCTAAAAATGATTTATTTGAATTAATTTTTATTATAAATTATGTAGTGCACGTGAAGTTATGGAAAGAGATTTCAATTCTAATTCAATGAATAAATTATAAATCCACAAGAGTCAATAGAATAATCGCATCAAAATACCTTAGGAAATACATTAAATATTACATAGCGTCACGAAAATTCTAGGACATCGAAAGTTCACGAAAAATGGAAATGCATCGAAAATGTACGCAACGCTAGAACATAGGCTACTCCGCAGAACATCTTCGATTAGAGCAAAATCGGAGATGTTGACTTCCAAAAGTGATCCACTTGGCGTGAAATGACCCAAAGGTGAACAGCGAAGCCGCGAGAAACGAACTTGATAACGAGCCTGTTGATAACGGCGTTCGTGAATAGCAACCGGCGTGTATAAAACGACCAACGGTCATTCTTGAACCATGTTAGGGACTCCGGCAGGAGAGTTCGGCGATAATACCTGGATGCCTACCTGAAAAGTAGATAGTAGAGAAACTCCAACAGGAGAGTTCAACGAAAATACCTGAACGCTTGCCTGGAGAGTAGTTGGTTAAACAGGAAACTCCGGCAGGAGAGTTCGGCGAAAATGTCTGGACGCCTGCCCGGAGAGTAGGAAGAGAGTGCAGGAGCTTGTTCCTGGACACTTGCCCAACATGAAGAGTTCGGTGAACATTTCTGGACACCTGTAGGTCAAGAAAGGATAGAGCATTTCCTGGACGCTTGTGTTAAAATACAGAAGAGTTCGGGAGATTATTTCTGATCGCCCGTTCGATATGGAGAGTTCGAAGTCAATACCTGGACGCCAATCGAATGAAAGAGAACAGCGTTACTCCTAGACGCCTGATTGAATAGTTTCACGTAAAGATAAATTGTTTTGCATACAAAACGAAAAATTGTATCTATTATGTAAAGCCATGTTCGACTCCTAATCCTTGAAATAAATTCTATCTTTAAGAGCTTTTGTTTTCCTTCAACCAATTATGGCTACAACATTTAAATTTTGCCACTTTTACCTTTATGAAAACTTACATTCGCAACTATTTATCAAATTGAAATGATTTTAATATTCTCATCATTATCATTTATTTAATTTAGAATAGTTATTCGATTTAGAAAACTGTGGTCATCAAATTTTCCTATCTGTGTGATCAAATCTACATCTAGTAATAAGTAGGAAGTACAATAATTATAAGCAGTTTTTGATGATTAAATAGTTGTAAATTAATTGACAAAACCTTAAGGGTCATTATATAAATAATAAAACATACATAACAGAAGAAATTATTATTTTATCAATGGAAAAGCAAAAGTATGATCAACTATCCTATTATTACCTTATAGTTATACAAGCTAATAAATTAACGCACACATATGATACATACAGTGAGCAGCAAAAGTGAACACACCTACGATATTTTAACAAAAATTAATTTTTATTTAATGTTTGCATATAGAATACCAAGAAACAAAATATATAGTATTAAGTACAACATTTTAGGTTTTCAAGAAAATTTAAACAATCATGATATTATTATTATTTTGATAAAGACACATTTTTTCCGTGTGATCGGTTTTGCACCCCAATTAACTTTCAAAGAAACATTTCATATTTTTATACATTTATTATTTCGTCCACGAGCCTTTTGCCTTCATAGTGGCTTGAATGCGTTTAGGCATACTTGAAATTATATTTTCGCAGTATTCTGGAGTAATAAAATACCACTGTTACTGCACTCTTTGCCACAAATCATTTATTGTTGCTGGTGGAGCGCTGTACTCATTCGCTAGTTTCATTGTTAAATATGCACAGACATTTTCGATAGGTTTTAAGTCTGGACTTTGAGCAGGTCACACCATCGTTTGAATGTCCTTACAGATAGATTTTAGAACAAAATTTATTGGATGTTGTTGATAATATGCTGGTACGAGAATGTGATGTTGTTTTCCAACACGATAACGCCCACAGAAGCGCCCCCAAAATTGTTGTATATTCTACAAAAAGGGTCACAAATCGGCTCGAGGCTCAACAATTCCAAACGATGGTGTGACCCGCTCAAAGTCCAGACTTAAAACCTATCGAAAATGTTTGTGCATATTTAACAATGAAACTAGTGAATAAGTACAGCGCTCCACCAGCAACAATAAATGATTTGTGGCAAAGAGTACAGTAACAGTGGTATTTTATTACTCCAGAATACTGCGAAAATATAATTTCAAGTAATGCCTAAACGCATTCAAGCCACTATCAGGGCAAAAGGCTCGTGGACGAAATAATAAATGTATAAAAATATGAAATGTTTCTTTGAAAGTTAATTGGGGTGCAAAACCGATCACACGGAAAAAATGTGTCTTTATCAAAATAATAATATCATGATTGTTTAAATTTTCTTGAAAACCTAAAATGTTGTACTTAATACTACATATTTTGTTTCTTGGTATTCTATATGCAAACATTAAATAAAAATTAATTTTTGTAAAAATATCGTAGGTGTGTCCACTTTTGCTCCTCACTGTTCGACGTAGGATCAAAAGTATTCATTGGACGTATGTATGGGCCCCACCTAGACTGAGAGGGTTAGTTAATAAATGCACGAAACTAAATTTAACGGTTAATTAAAGCTTCAGTTTTATTTTTTCTATACAATTTTATTTCATAAATATAAATAATGAATATTGCACACTTTCCCGGCATAAAAAGGCGGCACAAATATATTGACCGCTATTTTAATTAAAAAATAAATAACTTATTAAAGCGATCCTGCGTTAAGTACTCTAAACCGTATAAATACAAAATCACACGTGTACTATCATCATTTGTAAATTGAAACAAATTTCAATACTTCATTCAATTCAATTCGAAATCTCACAGACGGTGAACATTCTCCACGCAAATTATTATAAACTTAAATAATTGTATTACAAAAACACATTTAATCGTACGTTTCGTTACTATCTGTACGATTTTATAAATAAAATTTCATGCACAATCGGTAAAATACAAATTACATTTCTCGCATTTAATCTCTTTATATCGCAATATCAAAATTATAAAAAAAATATGTTAAAAGTTATAGAATTATGTTCCACCTTAAATTCTGCGCATAAAATTACGCTAAAATAAATATATTATTTATGTGTTTTATTTCAATTTTTCGCCGCACCTGTTTAATTCGCAGAAATGCAATTCACACTTGCACCGATATTCAACCTGTAAACTGGAAAGATGATCTAATTCGTTATTTGAATGATAAACACACAAAATTAAACTCTTAGACAAATGGATACCGTGTCATTGATTAGAAAATAAATTTCCAAATAATTATGTCAGCGTATATAAAACTGTTTCTTAATTAATTCTTCGAATATGAATCGTTCATACAGCGATAATTTAATTTAATTTTAATTTTACTTTCTGATGTATGAAACCCCTTTATTAACAAATAAGCAACTAACTTTGATCTAGATACTATTATACATTTATAAGATTCTGGGTCAGAATCGACCCACAATTTGTCGAGCAAGAGTTGAAGATTTGAAGGTCATTAAGCTTTTAAAAAGAACGGTAAAAACGCTAAAATATTAAATTAAACAAAAATTTAGTATAGAAATTTGTTAAACAGTATTTGCTGTATGATTATCTCATCGTTCAAATGTTCATAGTATTGATTTATTAAATATGTTTAAATTAGATCTGTGTTAGAGGCAATTATTTCTTTTTATTCAATTCTTCCGATAAAAATTAGGCTGAATGACTGTTTCTTCATCGAAAGATTACCCAGTTTACAGGTTACTTGATTAACTTCGTGACATTGATCTGTTCATTATTCGTTTCCGTATGCTCTTGCAGTCCTGATTAAGTTGTATTTCATTAAATCGCGTTCATTTTCAGACTTGGTATTAACGTAATCATTAGTCAGACCCTTGTCACATATCAATTCATCATCGGATGGAAGTACATCTTCTAACAATTGTAAATATGTATCGAATGGGCATAGTTTATCACAGCCGGGTAGTTGAAGTTCTATTGCCTTCGATGGAATTCCCAAGTAGTTTATGACCTGTAAGTGTAAATAAAAACCTATTTAATTTCTTATGCTTATTGGTTTATTTAAACTATTTTTTAACATTTTTTATTTTTATAGAAAGGTGTATTAAAAAAATATTAATATGTTATAAATTGCAGCATAAATATTGATAATTTCAAGTCGAGGTACTCAATCATATAATAACATAGAGGATAGTGCAGTTTTTTAATATTGAAAATTTTCTAAATTCAAATTTTTTTAAATTTAGGAATTCAGAAAGTTGGAAATTTGAAGTTTGAGAACCTGGAAATTTGGAAATTTAATTGATTTGAGAATTTCAAAACATAAACTTTTATAAATTTTATAAATTTAAACTTTTATAAACTTTTATAATTTAATAAATTGTGAAATTCGTAAATTTGATGATTTTTTTAAATTTGAAGATATCTTTCTCTTAATTTTTGAGAAATTAATTCTTACACGAAAAGGCAGATAAAAATTGTACGCTGATGCTTTGTTACATACCTTCACATAGTAGTCGTATTCTATTTTATGAAGTTCCAGTATGAGGGCACTGGAATACTCAGGAACATGAGGATAGTATACTTGAAGGCAGTTCATTACAGCAGCAATGTTACTTTCGTGTCCACTGTACAGATGTATCTTCTGTTCGTTCCCCGGTTTGCCAGTTATAACGTTCAACATTATTTTCGTGACCTCCCGAAGATACGGCCCTAAATGTGACATATTTAAATTGTGAATAAAATTCAAAATATGTAGACACGCCTAAAATAATTAAATACAATAATGAACTATTTAATATTACTTAGTAACTATGTAATATTTATAATGCAATTCAAAAAATTGAAGATTTAAAATACTCATCATGAAACATGAATTTACAATGATACGATCTTGTACGTGATATGTAAGAATTCTTAATAAAATTTGAAATGTTAAAGTTATAATAACTAATAAAAAATGTATATAATGGCCATAATATAAGAATTTGTGATGATTGACTCTGTACATGACATGAAAATTGTGAATGAAATTTGTAAAGTGTGATATGAAAGTAATTGAAGAATCTAACAAGTATAATCTTGATAGAACCAGAATTTATACGATAATACTGCCTTAAACATGACATATATAAATTTTTAATAAAATTTTATATGTAATATTAAGGTTATTGAAGAATTTAAATGTAATCATAATGAAACTAAAATTTACAATGGTACGCCCTTGAACAAGACGTACAGGGTGTTCCTGTTTTTTACAGCCAAACTTTACTAATGTATTTGATACAAAAGAATAAGGAAGAGATGTTATATTAACATAGAGTTTTAAACACTTTATTAAAAAGTTATAACAAACGTACAACATAACTTTGCCTGCTTTGTTTGTCGATGTTGCATATAGTGTGCCCCAGTTTTGCACGTAAAACTTTACCAGTATGTTTTATAAATAAAAATGATAAAAAAATGTTATAGAAACATAGGCATCTAAATGTTTTATTTAATTATGTGAAATATACGAAATAATAATGAACGATTTTCTCCTTCAATAAATTTTTAAATAACCTTTAATAATGCATTCAAGAGCCTACGTTTACATAAAAACTTTTTCTTATTTTTATTGATTGAATATGCTAGTAAAGTTATACAGACAAAACTAGAACATCCTGTATATATTATATCGAACTACGATGCAGTTGGTTGTCATTTCGTATCTTTATTATAACTTTTTAATAAAGTGTTTGAAACCCCACTTTGATATAATATTCTTTTCTTACTTTTATGAATAGAATATGTTAATAAAGTTTTGCAGTAAATAACTAGGACAACTTATATGAAAAGTCTGAATAAAGTTTGAAAAGTGCAAAATTAAAGTAGATGTACAGGGTGGGCCGGAAATCGTAGTACAACCGAGCAAGTGGCGATTGTATGTTAAAAAAGAAGAAAATATTTTAGTATAACATTTTCTCATCCGGGGCTCCGTTTTTGAGAAAAACGCGTTGCGCCGTTCAATTATTCCGTTACGCCAAGACAGTAGACAGTGCGACTACCGCGCCGCGCCAACATGGAGTACCACTGGCAGCGGCGCGTGTTTTGCCGAACTATTTTTTTTTATAAAAAGAAAACGAAAGTGATTTTGTAACTTCGTTTGATGGTTTCTTCAGCAGAAATGTCTGCTCTATCGCGTACGATGGTTAGATTTTCGCCTAGACCCATAGTTTTTTGAATAAATTGAAAAATATCAGCAAAAATTGGTGCGTTTTTGGTGACTTTCTTACTTTGACCATTATTTAAACATATTTAAATGTTTACAATGTAACAAGAATTATATCGTTTTATTCGGGAAAGTTCACAGATTTTTCTCGTGTAAAAAGTCACTGAATAGCTGCTATGGTAAAAGCACAAGAAATTTCCAAAGTTGAAAATTTGCAATTTTTTTTAACATTAATTTTCTCAAAAACTGTACATCCTAGAGAAACACGGATTGCAGATTCTTATTCAGCTCGTAAAAATCTATAAGAATTTCATAGTGGCGGTTACGAAATCAGTTGGCTGTTGTACAGTGTAATTAAAGAGGATAACTAGTAATCGGCGCACGATTATAAATCTAGGTTTGATTCATTTAATTAATTACTTAATATTATATAGTATAAAACTTTTTTTTTTAATAATTTCAAAATAGACGATGGCTATCATTTTTGAACTAGTGTTAACTAATTATTATAATTAGTAAAAATTTAAGAATTGAGAAAGGCTTAAATTTGATATTTAATTGATAATTCAGAAAAGCAAAGTCAATTAAGTGTCGCGATAAAAAATAATCAAGAAAAGGGACCAGGAAAGGAAAGAAAAGGATTATAATCTTACCGCCGCTTAGTCTCTGCAGTATAGTAGTACCATAGGCAGCTTCATACGCATATACTGTTCCGTTCCATAATTCACCGTTTGGGAATATTGTATATGCCCAATCTGGCAAAGTGAGACCAAGGGAATATTCAGCCATTAATGTATGATACATATAATACATATCCCATGGCGTAGTTATGTTCTTTCCAGTCCATACAGTTAAATTTTTCATCAACTCGCTGTACCGGGAAAGTCCTTGCTGTCCTTCCACTGACCTCAGTAGCTTATCGTATTCATTTAAATACCTAGAAATGAAGATAACGTTACCTATATTCTTGAAAAAATAGTTCTGTTTTAAGACAGTTACATTGCGACAACCAACGTCAAAAGTTAGAAAATTGGTGAATATGATAGATGATAATAACTTTGGTTAATAACTTTAATCGCATAGTACTTTTAATAGACTAGTTTTATGTTGCAACCTTTCGGGTAGCTATATTTCTTTTTTCTTACAATTGAACTTTACCTAGCTTAATTTCTACAGAAAATATTTCGTTGCAAAATAAAAATAATCATGTGAACATTTCAGCTTCAGTTGAAAGTGTGTCCTTGAATAAGAAACATTAGTGTGTTTTGAAAGTTTTTAAAAGGCAAGTTGAATTGCTGAGTTTTTTAATAAAGGTAAATTATAAAACATTATTTTTGAATGATTTATCATTAAACGTGTTTGTTTTTGAGTGTTCAAACACCGCTAAATTTATTTTCTGGGCATAATTATTATTTTTCTGCCGAAGTACGTATGGATGTACACAAGATAGAATATGTTAAATGCACAATCGGAAACAAATTTGGTTTCCTTAGGAAAAATATGATTCTCAGGGACTGTTGCAGATTTAAAGATTTGAGAATTTGGATATGTAGAAATCTAGAAATTTGGAGATTTCGAAGAAATTGAGATTTGAGACATTTGAATAACGGGTTGAAACAACTTGAAACATAGAAGTTTTGTAAACAAGAAATTTGAGGGTTTAAAGAATTATAAATTTGAGAATTCGGGGATTTCGTAACTTACGAATTCAAGAAATTTGTAACTATTAAAATTGGAAAATTTAAATCGTAAATTGAAATATTGAAAAATTGAGAAATTTATATTCTTATCAGAAGGAAACCTACGTTGCACCGAGTGTACGTAATGTTGAACACGTTTCATATTAGGTACGTGTTTTTTGTCATTTACTTAGCATCATAAGTTGTATTTACACGTAAACCATACTTCCTTCACATTATATTCGTTCAATCTCTGCAGCAATCTTTAAAGAAATTCGCAATAAATATTAGAAATAATCGGACATTACTGCAATTTCTTCAAGTTACGCTATACCATGAATATTTACTGCAGCAATTAAAAAAACATTTCATTCCTTAACCTTTGACACAGTCACATAAGCTGAAGTATAAATTCTTTATCGTAGTATTGTTTGTTAAGGATAATAACTAATTGTAAGTTCTGATTTGTGAATGCATACTACTTTTTGCCTGGCTCTCGGGACATTCCAGGCTAATGTAATATATTATTCATTATAGTGATGCACGTTTTAATGTCATACGTAATTTATTTAATCCATTTCTAAAAGAAAGTTTGCTTAATTCTATATGTTCAAACTCAAAAATCAAAATGGCAAAATAGTATTGTACTTCTTCACTTTTAAGTTATGTATGAAATGAATTTGATTTCCAGAAAGGTGAAATTCGTCTCTAAAAGGGTGAATTTTTTTTGCAAAAAGCAAAAATTAATTTGATTCATAAAGGGATTAATTTGGAGTGGCAACATCTGTAGTATAATTCTAATATTCCCAACTTCTTTTTTATTTCGTTAATTAATGTTATAATGCTGCATGTAATATTTTCGTTTTTCTTTATTGTTTAAACATAACACGAATTTTATACTTACATGGGACATTCTTCTCCAAGAAAGAAATTGTCTTCGAAGCGTCGCACATAATTTGCTGGAATTGGTTGCCAATTTAACATCGCATTCCATTTTTGTTCTTTGTTTGGTGGAAACAGTCCTGCCAGAACCAGTTGCAGTGACATTTTCGTTCTGTCATAGTCTGAACTAAGACAACTAGCTGTATCTGGCGTGTAAATGTCTTCCAAAAATCTTCCATATTTCATTCGTAGAAATTTTCCCAGGCTGTATTCCCGCCGTTTACCTTGCTAAAATTTACGAAACATTTTTATTAGGAACTTTATAATATACAATCATAATTAGCGGTTCATAATGTACAAATTATAATCAATATTCTATTTAACAATTATTTTGTCCGTAATACGTTTCAGTTATACATATATCAAATTTTATAACACGTAATACAGTAGGCTTTTGTTATACCGTCGGAGACCAAATTGTAAAAATGAAAAATTCTTGAAATTCGTGAAATTAATTGGATTAGTTAAAGAAACTTTTTTTGTTGATATTGTAGACTCTGTGCATCTAGACGTGCTATAATCATGACGAAGCACCATTATTTGCAAGGAAAATCCGCGTGAAGGTAGTAATATAACGAGAATCTACTGTATTTCGAAAACTGCTATTTTTTAAGATGGGGATTATACATATAGCGTGTCATATAACTGATAATATTATAGAGTAGATACTATATGCAAAAGTAAGTTAAAAATGTACAACAAAATTTCTTTATGTGTATAGACTTTGGCATTCAAGAAAATTGAATTCAAATATTTATGAAAATATTTAAAAGAAAAATTTATTTACAGCAAGAAAGATGACAATTTCAATAATTCTTGGGGTATTTCAGCAATGAATGAATGTTATAAATTAATACATGTAATTATTAATATCAATAAAACTATTATTGTTAGTTCTTTATGATGTTATTACTTATGTGCAATTTATAATTTATTTATTATACTTTCGTCTAAATTTATCATGCCATACCTAAATTAGTACGTATATGTATTAACAATATTAATAAAAATAATGGCTGACATTTTGGCGGTATTAATAATTATAATGCCTATTAACAGTTAAATTAACAAAAAAGTTGTTGAAATTGTCGTCTTGCTTGCCGCAAATATATTTTCTTACAAATACATGGACAAATTTTCGAATTCAGTTTTTTTAAAAGCCAAGCATTAAACAAAAGAATTTTATTTTACATTTTCAATATATTGTCCCTATCATAGTATAGGGACAATCATAGTAAAATACATAGTATTTTTAAAATAATGACTGTTAAAGTACCTTTGTACTAAAATAGGTTGCGTAAACTAACTCTTTTTCCTAGAAAAACACTAAATTACAATACTAAATGAAGTTTCTCAGTTAAAAATAGTTAACGATAAATTTTAGTAAAATGCTTTTGTACAAAAATATCATCGTAAGTACTTACATTAGTTAACTGTCCACGGCCCATTGGGTAGAAATCAGAGTTGAGATATGGGTCATTTGGATACTTCTCATTATCAGTGTCGTCAGGTGTTCTATCACCGTGTCTAAACAACTGTGAAATTGTGTGAATTATGCATAAGAATCAAGGCTCGTTACGTAGGTATATTACATTAACTAAGATTTCTCAAACGCTCAAAATGAACAGTAATTCCCACTTTGTTGAGTATCGGTAGAATTAAACAATTTTACATCTAAATAAAAAATATGACTTTCACGTAACACGTTGACTACCTTGGCAAAAATGAATGTATTGTTATATTATGTAGATTTCCATTGTTTCTAAAACCATTTTGTTTATTAATACTTTATAGCTTTTAGAATATTCCTAATCGTAATACTTTGCTATTTTTTAGATGATAAATAGAATCTGTGCTTTTAAGTAAATACATACTAAAATTCCTGAATTTCTAATTCTCAAATTTCAAAATTTCGAAATATTCAAATTTTCAAATTCTTAAATTTTCACATTATTATGTTCCCCAATTAAAAAATTTAAAAATAATGACAATAATAATCAAAATAATCCGTATCTCCAGATCTTTAAATTAGCAAAGTTCCAATCTTCCGACTGATCAAACTTACAAATTTTCTAATTTGCAAATATTCAAAATCGAAGATTTCAATTTTCGAAAAACCAAGTTTTGAAATGATCAAATTCCCATGTTCCCAGATTCCAGAACTACTAAATCCTAAAATTTCTAAACTTCGCACTCGAGAAAAATTTACTTTTCCGCTGCTGAATATTGTAAATCAACGAATTATCAATAAATTAGTCATAATAATTATTTTTATAGTGACATTAGTAATATAAATTGTATGATAATTATTAGTGTAATAATATCAATGCTTCATAAATTTTGTATATATAGAGTGAATATCAATTAAATTTGTAGATTACTCTGTATTTTCTTAATTTTCGTTAACAATTAAAATATACAAATATAACAGCTTTATAAAACAAATTATAATATTATACCTATGTTACTGCCATTATGCAAAAAAGAAACTGAATTTTGTTTTATTTAAATACTTAAACATATTTATTTATTTAAACGTTTAAACACATTCATTTATTCAAATATTTGTAGTCTAGTAACCGTTTTGTAGTATATATACATTCCAGTAAATGTTGTCTAATAACATTATTTTATTCAGAATTATTCATAGAATTATTTGATGTCAGAAAACTAAAATTATAAGACGATAAAATATTTTACAGCTGAAAAGCAATTTTATTTGAAATTGAATTCTTCATTATATATTATTATAAATAAAATGATTTACAAATTTGAATTCAGCGTATAGAAATCTGTAAGAATCGCGTATTGAAGAATACAAAATCGAAAACATTAATAATTTATCGAACAGATTTTAATTACACGTAGCCTTTCATAGATGTCAGTGCAATCATTTCTTTTTTACATAAAAGCAAGCAATAATAGAGATAGAATATTATGTGTTACAAAGCTGCAACATCATATGGTTTGATTTTTAGCAAAAATTAAGGAGATACAATGCGATGTATCATTTTAACTAACACTCACTGTATTTCTTGTCACTTAAGTGCTTTGTGTTGGTGAAACAAGGAAAATGTACATCTTATATAATGACGGATATGTGTCTTATAGATTTCCGTTCTGGAATGAATTAATAATGTAGATGTATCAATAGATACGGATTACCTTGTGTGTGACGTTTCATGCAAATTCGTCTACGGTGATAAAATAAAATAAAACGTGTTACGAATTGCACTACAATACTTCAACTTACTATCTATATTTGATATCATAGATATCATAGTTACATTAAATCACTAAAAGTGCCAAGAAGCAAAATTTTGAATAATTTCTTAATATTAAATTTTAAATAATTAATTTTTATGAGCTTTTGCAAGTTGATAAAACATGATACGAATTTTCTCTATACATATAGTTTCAGATGTAGAGTAAGATATTTAATGTTACAGTTTTAATATGATCTTCCTTCCTTTTTATAGAATGTACTTGTCATAAAACGATTCGTTGAACGATAAACGGGTACGGCAATATTTATGACGTTAGTTCAAATCTCCATTGATTAACTTTTTTTTAAATTGTACAATTATATTCATAAATTACACAAAGTGTATTGTAATAAATTCACAGTTGTAATTTTTAATAAAAGATATACAAGTTTCATAAGAAATACATAAAATATCAATGAAATTAGAAAAGATTATCGTAATGTGTGAATATTCAGCAATTTTCTTATAGTTTCTAGTAAAAACCCACTTGTATATAATATGTTTATAGAAAAATTTTAAATAATTTTTATGATGTGTACTATCTGTAGTATGTATTTAAAGTAGTATTTAATATGAAAGAGGCATCTAAAATCAATTGTTCTATTACATCTAAAAAATACTAACTGAAAACTGATCAGAATCATTATATATAAACAAATTATGAATATTATAAACTTAAGCAATTAGCTCTTAGCTAACTAATTTGTAATTATATTCTAACAATTTTTACAGTATAAAACCACAGACCACCCGGTCTTAAAACTGTACATATACAAAGAGATTTGTAACAAAATAATTTATTAGTTTGCAATAATTCATTAAACCTGATTGGGATACTTAGAGAAGTTTCCTTGTGATTGTGCTAAATATTTAAATAAAACCCTATTAATCAATTATTGATTTAGACCATAATTAAGTACACTATTTTCAGTATTTTCTATAATAAAATAAGTTTATATATTAAATTATTCATATTTTATTATGCACACCTTTTGTTGGAGAGAACAATTTAATTCTCATGTTGCAGTGGATTTTGAATGCAAGTTTGCTACATCATGGTGAAATTGTGTATATAATGTTTGTAATTTCGTCACATAGGTTGCTCTTGTTGTTTCAGAATAATAAAAAGTCATTTTTTAAATTTATTTCAGACGTTAGATAAAAATTCAGACTACAATTACTCAGACAAAAATGGAGACCATCTACAATTTTCGACATCTTTCATAATTTTAGGAAAATTTATAGGGCTGAATGAAATTTAAATTAATTTAATAAAGCTTAATGCGTTCCACACATACACATTAATAATTTATATATTATTTATAATACTAACGTTCATTATTTTAAATAAACCAGCAAGACAGTGGAATAGTGAATAATAGAATAATATTGTAAGATAGTTATACATACGTTATAGTAACATAGAGCAATAATCAAATAATATAATAGTAGTATGATGGAATAATAAAATAGTAAAATGACAAAATGATAAAAATTGTGGAAATGACAAAAATGATAAGAATGGTAAAATAGTAGAAAATAGTAGAAAATAGTAGAAAATGTAAAAAAGTATTGTAGTGCAATGTTCAAAAATTCAAATTCTCAAAATATTTTAAATATTATAAAAAATATCTAATTTGTTAAGTTAAAATGTTTTCTGAATTATCGATACTTTTGATATAATACTTTAAAAATTACTCGGTTAGATTATTCCAATAAACTAAACCATGTCCTGAAAAATGTGTAGTTCTATTTGAAAAATAAAAAGTGATCTTCTTTTCTTGAAAAATATTGAAGATAAAATATTTATATACGCCATTATGTTGGCATTAAAAGTCAATAAAATGTTACTTAAATCTGATATCTGATTCGTTTTCCTATAAAATAACACTAATCTTGAAATGTCATTCATAATGACTTTCGAATTAACTCACTTTCTGATATCACACAAAATCCATTTGGTTATAGTTTCCTATCTTTAATAGCAGAGAAAATAATTTAGATACTAAACTTATGTAAGACATCCTGTATTTTCCAGTTCTGAGAATTAATGGGTTAATTATTCAGTTATCTTGAATTTGTGGTGCCGATCACCTGTGACCCCCATGGCAGTCAACGATTTATGGTTACAAATATACATTATAATATAAATAGTAGTGTTTCTTACCACTGTCACAAGTTGAAGTTCTGCTTCAACAGTTGTGACACAAATTATCACAGCTAAACCAATGATTGCACACATTAACAAGGTACGATTGGACGACATCATCTTGCGGGTGTTTTACCTGAAAATATAACATATGTGTTAACAAGAAAATTTTGAATACATAAAGAAAAGAGATATGAACATTTTTCAATTAACTAATTCAACAACGGACATGATTCAATTTTCAATTACAATTTCTCTTAACGAGTCAATTAAAAATATTTTTTATTTGAATTATTCCGGGCAGTTGTCATTAATTAATTGATCTTCGAATATTTTTCCAATTAAAATGATCACTATTGACAACTTCAAGTATTCAATCTGTACTAATTGTCGCTAAAAAATGTGTTGTAAATTGCAGTCGTAAGTGCAACATAAAACATTGGTTGTCGCAATTAAGTACAGTTTTATGCAAACGCGGTTCTCATTTGCATATTAGATGCAACGAACGCGGGGCAATAGATTAACGAACGCCAGTATATTGCATGATACTACTAATAGTAATTAATCTTCCTACATTTTCAATAAGAAAATCGTTATCAAGAATTCCAACGGTTAATCTTATTAGGTAAGTTTCAAATTGAACAACTGAATAACCATTTTATTAAATCTTGCGAAATCACTGTCAGGAATGAAATAAATGTATGATAAACAAAACTGAACTAATGAATTTGACAACGGGCAAACTACACTACCTGTATATAATTTTGCAATTATTTCAACTTAAGAAATTATTAAATACTTAATTTCATTCTACTCAGTTGAATTTATTTTTGATTTAGTCATTTTGATATCTTAAAAATATACGCATTTTATGTTTTCACTTTGTATTTTAAATTACAATTTTCCTTTAATTGTATATTTTATATTTCAGAAATATTGTGGAAATTTAATAATGTAGAATTTAGTAGCTTAAAATTTACTGGTTTAAAAAAAATAATTTAAAAGTTAGTAATTTAATAATTTAATACTTTAAAATTTAGTTATTTAATAATTAAGAATTAAACAGTTTAAACTTTAGTAATTCAAAAATTACTAGAATAAAGTTTAACAGTCTAAAAGTGAACAATGTAAAGTTTAGTAATTTAGTGAATTAACACTCAGAAACTTAGTGACTTAATAATTTAATGATTGACGATTTAAAAATTAGTAATTTAATATTCAATAATTCAAAGATTCCTCATTTAATATTCAATAATTTAAAGTTTTGTAATTTAATGATTTAACAATTTGAAATATAATAATTGAAGAATTCAACAACATTAATTTGCAACAACAATTAAATAATCTTAAATGTAATCAAATCATTTACGAATGTTACAATTTTATGTTAAAATGTTCTTAACTAATAATTTTCTGTATTATCGGTTCAGTTTTGCTCGTCACTCTATGCATTCAACGTTTTATGTTCTCTATATGTAAATTATCGCTAAAAAGAAAAAATGGTAAAAGTACTCGAAAGAACGTAAGATACTCTACAATCGTAGTATATTCTTTTATAATATGATTTTATCGTAACTTTTTATTACTTTTTTACGGTTCACTTACGGTATCGTTGTTCTACAGTGTGGCAGGCAATTAATAATACTGAAGTGCCGATTGTGAGACCATCCACTGAGATACTGGCCATGTTGCCTATGTGCAAATGATTTTAAAGGAGAGTAACACGTCAAACGAACATGTCTTTCCCTAGAATGGTTTCTCAATTGTCGGTTTCAGTATCATTAGAATATGCCGTGGAACACGAAATGGAAGTCCCCATTCCAAACCCTCGCGAAGCGCGCACAAGCTTTCATAATACAATTACATGCTAAACGATAAGGAAACTGTTCAAGGGTTTTTGATTACAGTGACGTTCGTTGGGACGATGACGTTGTTTCCACAAAATTAATACATTGTCCTCGTTATTATGAGTGCATGCGTTATGAAAATAACACAATTTCCTACCGATTATTTCCGTTTCCGCACTCCTCTCTTTAACCACGACCATATTATACAACGATAATATTTAGTTGTCTACTGTAATTTTGTAGCATTTTTTTATCTATTTCCTAGTTCTCTACGATAAATAAAAGTCATTAACGACAGGAATATTTACATGTCAGATCGCTTTGACATTTTGGACAATTGTATCCATGTTAATATTATAATTGTTGTATACAACAGTATAGCACTGCTGTGTAGTAGTGGTTCCAAACATGTAAATTTAACCTCCAAGGGGGTTACTTCTTTGACAGCTATCGCGGTTGTTTTCAGTTGACACTTTTTACCTTTAATTTTTTCAATATGTTGTCATTACTATATTACATTAACCCTTTATTACACAATGTTTTTTTAATTTTGGAGAAAGGAATACGTTTTTAAATTCTTATAAGCTACACTGATTCAAATAACATTTTTAAGTAAAAGTATAACTTGCAAGAAACACTTTTATAAGTTACTGCATAAACAAATATATTCTATTTAATAAAGAGTGCTATACCTAATATTGCCGAGTAACATTTTATAAAGGACAACAAATGATTGATAAAAGAGAAATATTTCCAGTAATTTTATTGATTAAAACGTTTGACAAAATACCAGAATTTCATAACATATCTTTTTATGTTGCATATTTGCAACAGTAGCAACAAAATGATGTAACATTGATTTTTCATAAATTTTTCGTTGAAGATTCATACATTCTTTTAAATATCGTAAATGTAGAATTACATTTAGAAAATTCTGCATAGTTTTAACGTCTCGTTTTATCTGAATTATATTTACCTTACCTAATTGGAACAGGATAAGTTGCAGGGTATTTCAATATCATGAAAAAGTGTTGCAACTTAAGAAAGGTTGGGCAACACTGTCCTACAGAACATACGGGGTGTACAATGTTACTACGATTTTCACCCACTTCTGGTAACTTAACAAAAAAATGTTTCGATTAGAAGTTAATCAGTGTTAAATCGATTATAGGTTGCAATAAAAAAATTCCCAAAAACTTGTAATTTTTATAGACAGTAAAAAAGCTCGATTAATCATTTCGATTTTGTCAAATGGTATTATGTATTTTTAATTTCATAATGTAGTAACTTTAAACAAAACGAGTTTAACAAGGATAACAACCTTGAAGTGCATTTAAAAATGTGAATTCGATTAAGAGTGAACCGTCGTGGAAAATTATTTTATTTGCATCAAATTACACGTGCAAAGAGGTGTAAAATTTTAAGTGAGAAGAAGCGGAAGAAGTATCGTAGAAAAAAGGACAACCTGTACAATATCATAGTATTTTTATGTCTTTAGTTAACGTTCCTATATTATATGTAGTACAATAGATAATAGTATGTAGTAAGTGCAGTAGATAGTGTAATAGTATGATAATACAGAATTTAGTACAGATTATGAACTTAAGAACACATAACGCTATTTATCTTATCAATATATAAGTGCAAAATATAATTTTTTGAAACTTCTTTTTCGAAAATTAAAATTTATTAATTGTCGCTGCAAAAGTTTTTCTGATAAACTACTGGAAATACGTAAAGATGGTGGCGATAGTTACGTAGTATATCCTACATATAAACACCTACAGTGAACTATAATTTGGATCAAATAGATGCAAAAATTTACAAAATTTATCAGTCTCTTTATTTACGATTCATTTTTTATTTCTTTATTTTTCTACTTCAGTTTTAATTTAATTCATTCACTGCTGCAGCCGTCTCTAACACTGTGAATATAATTCAATAATAATTAATATTATATTAGTACTTTAATTAATAACAATGTAATTAATAATTTAAAATAGCAAATTAAAGTACTGTATTAAGAGATTAATTTATGGTATTTTTAATAATTCCTCTCATCATGTACCCCACAAACTGACTATAATTAATTTATTTCTACAACGATAGTTAATTTGTGAAAAATAAGTGTGCATAGTATTAATTTCTTAGTAATCTATGTGGACTTTTAACATCGTGACGTCCAGTAGGGCAATGCCACTGTTTCCACAAAAAGCATGAATTATTCCCAGTACTATGACTGTACAACTATTTCACAATGAATATAATTTCTGTGTGAAATTTCCGTTTTCGTAGTTTCCTTCAAGTGTAATATTAGATTAATCATTTACGGATTTTCTTGAAATAATATCTCTTAAGTCTTCTGCAAAGTTCTTGGAAATTAAAAATTGTTATACGTTCGAACTTGTAAATATAATATTTCTTTCAAATTTTTCTTATTTTTCTCATATATAATAAACGATTTCCTAACAAATAAGATATACTCAATAATTTAATAAGTAATAATTTTTTATTTCAAGAAACATTTTGATTGGTGAATACCTTTTGTAGAGGATTGAAATAAAAATACGGAAAAGACATAAAACATTTATCTTTAATTATCAACAATCGAAAACGCTGATCAATTATCATTATACTTCCATTAAACTTGCGAGAATGTCTCAAGCATTTTCTGTTGCAACAAGTTTTAAATGGTTTTCCTGAAAAATGTATTTTTCATATTTGTGTCATTTTTCTAGAAAACCGGTGATTTGTGGACTGATATTCCCTGTGTGTAACAAGTTTATTCCAATACCATATCATTTACATTAATTACTGAATGAGGATTAATCGTACACGAATCGGGAAATATTTGTAGTGATTCAGTCCACTAAATTTCCTTGTTACATTATACTGATATAATATTTCTATACTGATTCACTTTTGAAGGATAATGATTAACTGTTGTTATATACATACTTACTTATGCAAAATTTATTTCGAAAAGTGAATATTTATTGAACTATGTTTAACAAAATATTGCAGCAATTATTTAATCCTTAGAAAACAAAATCGAATTAATTGTGAAACTAAATTTTTCGAATAAACGATTGTATCGAATTAATTGTGTCCGTTAAAAAAAGAGAGCCAAGTAGAAAATGTGAAGAAAGTAAAGTTTAAAATTAAATTTCAATTCTGACCAACTTCCCTGTTCGAGGGTTAAGTAACTGATACTAATGGTTATTTAACTGATAGTTAAATACAACGTAATTTAGTTAACTATGCATAATTTGAGAGTTATTTGGACGCTTATTAAGGGAAATAAATGAATTCCAGATTTTAAATAGACGAAGGAAGTTCGTAATGTTAATTCTGACGGTAATCAAGCAAAAATGTATGAGTAATTTACAGATAACTGTATGGGTAAAACATCCTAAATGTGTGGGAAACGTCATATAAATCTACTTATATTTTAATTTACACGGAAAAATCCACATTTTGCAATGAACTTCGTGAGGTTTATGAGCAAAATTCATTTTACCCCATGCAATGCGTGAAACAATGAAACTTTTTGCAAACATATAAAAACATATAAGATGTTTTACCTCTTTACTCTAAGTGTCATTTATCTCTAACATGCACAAAATGATTCACAATGGTGGTCGCCGGTTATATCCGGTCATGCTTAGTATTAGCTAACTCAGTATTAGCTGCCATTCACTTGGGTACCACATACCAAACTAACATTCAAGAAAAAATATTTGGCGCTAGTGACTTGTATTTATTCCTCTGTTAACTTATTGTTTGTCGATATTGTACAACGGGAATTATGCAACCATAACATTATAATGAAACTAAGAAGTGTGAAAAAGTCGTATATATTGATACGTTTAATAATATTATTATAATATTTCATTTTACTTGTCGTGGATTATTCTTATCAAGTATAATTAATGAAGTAGAGGAACTCTGAAAGTGCGACACTTTAATCCCACATACAGTTTTCAGCGTGCATTAACGGAATTGTGATATACATATTCATCGATGGTGTACTGACAGTTCCGCTATCGCAAAAAAATTAAAGTATTGATTATAAGCTTCAAACGTATAATAAACGTTTTGAACTTCAACAATGTCTTACGATAAGTACCGTTTAATATACGGGGTGTTCGCGGTAACTTGGACCAATGTTTTTTCTTAAGGATTTAAAAAACTGGAAGAGGAAACAGTTGTATCATATTTTACCAGCAATTTGTCATATTTGCATATTATTTAATGTAATCTGAAAACGTGTATTATAACGAATTCAGAGTTAAGTCTAGCATAACTAAATATGCGTCATTGACCAAAAGTGGCTATTGATGTACTTTCCAAGGTATAAAGAGAGTCATTAAGTTGTGTACGAAATCTTCTCGTATTGCTTTGGGAGCAGTGATATAAAACAACCGATCATAATAGCTGAGCGCGCGACTTGCCTACCTGAAACGGGGGTACTCCGCGTCCTTTTCCAGCTTGTAGTGACGTCAATTTTCGAGGCTCCATCGTTCTGAAGGGCTCATTTTAAAGGGGAAGCTTCAAAGAATATGACCATATTTTTTTCCAATTTTAACCCTTTACGCCCCTCGTTGAGAAAAACGCAAAAAAAAGAATTTGTTTAAATTTTCCGATAATTTATAACAAATTGACAAAGTTAAAAAAAATATTTTAAAATAGCCCAATCCTTCATGAATAAAACAAAAAAAATTTAGCTAAATCGGTTGAGTAGTTTCGGAGAAAAAAATTCGTAAATGAAGCCTATTTTCGCAAAAATGGGCAAAAATTGCAAACTTTGAAGGCTTGTTATTCCTTAACAAATTCGAAACCGGTAAAATGATGACTTAAACCCCCACTAATTTCATATGGACTACAACATATTTCGATTAGAGTAAAATCGCAGATGGTGACTTCCAAAAGTGATGGATTTGATGTGGAATGACCCTATATCATTATATGTAATATAATTTCTTAATAAAGAAGAATATAAATAATATAATGTATGCAAAACAATACAAAGGTCGTGTCAGATAACAATATGCATTTGAAATGCCATTTTCTTTTTTAAATAAGCACTTCACAGGATGATTTCAGATAATAAACACTGTTCAATTCTAGATACGTATAATATATATGATACAGATTTTTATGTACTCATAACTGTTTCCTTAAAATTGCGAATAACCTGAATTTCTAAGCAACCTCTTTTTACGAATACAAATTTGACAATAATGTGGTAAAAGCTGTAACAAAATCAATTTATTACTTGGTAACGGTTGTTATAATCCAAAGACCATTAAACTTTTTATTTTGAAATAAAAAGGTCATACTACTTTATTTATTTAGATTACTACTTATATGCAATATGAGTAGGATATGAGTAGAATAAATGTACGTGTGGTAGTAATGCATCTACTTAAGAAAGGAATGTTCCTAACAGATATTTATTGAGTGAGCATTGTACGTACTGAATGGTGATAGGACAAAAATGTTAGATGACTGTCATATTTATTTCTTACATAAAATATTACAGTCTGAAAAAATGGTTTATCGTTAACTTTTCATAGTCATATTAAAATAGAGAAACATTGACTCAATAGTTATATCAAACAGTATTTATCATGGCACACCATGTATATATAATTCTTTTGTTAATTAGAGCATACAAAATTTTGAAAAATATGTCAGATAACTTCGTTGGTTTGAAGTATTTGTCCGCGAAATATTCCCAATTGACGTCACAAAACACTTATTTTCACGGGAATGTTCCAAGAATTCGAATGTTGATTGAAATTATCATTTTATAGTCGTTTCCAATTTATTGCATTTTCTTGGGGGTTCACATGGTTTCTTTTACTTTATTTCAAATTTCCAAAAATTTACTTTGGATATCCATATTTACAAATTCCGAAATTTCCAAGTTTCCAAGTTTCCAAATTTTTAAATTTCCCGCCTTCTAAATTCTAGTAGGCCCGAAACTACAAATTCTCAAATTTGAAAATTTCCAAATTGCCAAAATTTCTAAATCGTCAATTTCCCAAATTTCCAAATAACACATTAAAGTTTAATTTGTTTCAGAAGCAACAGTTTCCAATCATTCTTTTTTTTTATTTCTTTAATTGTTATAATTAATAGATATTATAAATTGTCAAATCAAAATATAAACTACGTTATTGCGGTTCATCGCACTACACAGTACATTGCGTTATTCTTCTTGACAAATAACATGTGCGTTATACGGGGTGTGCCATTTACCTAAATCATCCTCAATACATTCATTGTTACCGATTACACTGAAAATGCATTGACCAACAATCTCAAGGTTATCTACGTTTTTTTTTTTTAACAAAACAATATACATTTCAAAATGCTACTTTGTTATCTTTTTAACTGTCTTCATGCACGTTAGATAAAGAAAAATAAAGAGTTATCGAAATTGAAACTTTTAAAAATTTATTATTTATGGATTTCGGTCCTTGAATACTTAATATATTTATCGCAAAATATAATACTAATATCTATTGAAATTATTACAAAGAATTAAAACTAGTTATTATATAATTTTTGAAATATAAATGAAAATTATTGAACATGGAATCTTTTGATAATGATCCTTGAACACGAGCAATTGTAATAGCAGAGCACTTGGACATAACCAGTTTTATGACTAATCTATAATTACGGAATAAATTCAGAAAGTAGTTACTAATAACAGTTAATTACTGACATAAACTCTTTGTTTATTTCTTTCCGTTTAAATACAAAAAGGAATCAATTAGTTATAAAAAATAAATAATTGAACATATAGAAAGAATATGTTATACATGACGGTCTATTTAAATAAGATTACTTAAATATTTTTTCCAATTTTCATGGAAGAATAAATGTTACTTTATGTTATATTATTTGTTATAAAAATTTCAAATTTAAAGATTTACAATCTATAAATCGGCAGATTGAAGAATTTTAAATTAAGAATTTCGATCCTGAAAATTTAAAAAACGAAACTAGTCAACATTAAATTCTTAAACACATTATGAATACATTATGTCGGTTTCAATGTTGAACAAAATGAGAAATCGATATGTGTTCAATTTTGTTTCCTTTACAAAAAGTCACCAGCTTTGATAACAATCACATCAATACTACATAGGTTACCTCCGAATTTGCCCTCGTTTGTTTACGATATCTTCTAAACTGAGTATCACTATTATTCACGATATAAATAAAAATGAAGTAAATTAAGAAAACTGTTAACTTTCCACATTACGAATAATATCACGAGAAATGAATAATTTTGGTCGACTCGTTGAATATTTCAAGGTGTCTCGAAGTATGCTCTCTGCTCGTACGCTTCTTTATAAGCATGGAAAAAATAAAATCTTATAATTGCAGCCAGGTGATTGGTCAAATCGTTAAACCATAAAATCTGCAGCTCCTTGCAAACGATGCTCGCCTCACGAAAGATTACTCAAAGATAAGCCGAGAATTTATAAGAAAACTTAGTCTGTTTCTGTGTTTTCGTTTACCTGTTATTACATAATGCGATGAAATAATGAACAACGATCGAGTAATACATTATTCCGATGTGATTGATAGTTTACGTTCGATCAAGAAATCAGCTTATAGGTACAGTCAGTCTCAAAAGACCATTTTAATTTTTCACTATCGGCCAAAAGTATCGAACTATTTTCTAATTGTTGTCAAAATAGAACCTTTTAAAGTACTGTTATATTATAATTTTAATTTAAGATAATACTGTTCTAAATATCTCTACAGTTTGAAAAATATTTTACAGTCGTTAAACAGACACTTTTAACAATTACTAGAGGAAACACGAGGCAATAAAAAATCGTAATAAAGATAAGCAGTATTGAGAATTATTCAAATGAAACTATTTAAATAAGACTAATGAATAAATAGTAATTAATCATCAATCATTTACATATTATTTGAATTGTTCCTTGTTCTAATTATTTGTTATGCGTGTGAAAAGCCTTTATTTGTTAATTATTATTCATTATTTCTTATTTGCATTTCTTTTTCGATTAGAAAATGTTATTTACGCTATTCATGTTATTTTGTTATATTCTCTAACTACACTTAACTTGAATTACTTAGTTGTTTATTTGTTTAAATAAATATTCATTTTTTATAAAAGTAAAGTGTTCTCCGTTCCATTTAAAAATTTCCTACATACTTCGTATTAATAACTATTTTTGCAACCGCTTGTAACTTTTTGTTTATATTAACATACAAACATCTTTCATCATGTTTTAACAATATTTGTTAAAGAAATCATATTTTTATTATAAGTTTGAAAGTTTTAAGTTATAAGTTTTAACTTATAAGTTCTTTAAATTAGGTGCATCATATGAAATGTACAATTTTTATTCTATACATATGCGTTTATCTATAAATAAACTGTTTCCGATATTAGCTGTTAGAACTTCTAAATTTACATATTTTCTAAGTATAAAGAATGTGCAAATAAAATGTATGCATATGTAACGTACACAACGCTACAAAATAAATTTACAAAAATTAACCCTTTTTTTAATTATATAAAAGTTCTATTTTGAGATCTCGTTTTGGATGTTACACATACATAAATATTAATATCAATCATAAGAATGAAAGCAAATATATCCAATTCACTTTGAGGTTGATGGTAACCAATGTGAACATTTATAATTTTAAAGTTGTATTATAACATAATATCATCATAACCTCCGTACGTTATACCTATTGATTTATACAATAATAAATTGTGTATGCATTTTTTTGATGTGCCCTGCATAAGTATTTTTTCGACAGTTTATATTATATTTATGATTTGAAATTCGAGTACCTAAGTATTCGAATATTTGAAATTCTTGTATTTGAGTATTCAAAGATATGACATTCGAATATTTGAATAGTAATTATTTAACATGTATATTTTAGATATCCCAGTGTATGCAAGAGTAATTATGAGTAATTAAAATGGATGTATGTAAACTCGAAACTGCAATGCACACACATTGTGAAAGAAAATCACGTGTCGGAGAAAAAAGGTATGACATTGATCCTACATATAAGAACTCTCGTAGTCTATGTATGATTTATTTGTTAGTTGGTACATTGAGTATTGAGAAGAAGGATTATCTTCGACTTATTTTCAAGGTAGTAACAGATAATTTTTTGAGTATTTATAAAATTTTAGTTAGTGATCAAATTATCTATAAAGTTTAATGTAGTTATTTTATAACATTAACTCGTTAATTACTAACTATATTGAGAATGGTTATATTTTGTACAATTCATAGAAACACTAATTTTCAATTATACGTACTTGCGCCTATTGCTGGACTTTGTGGAACCAGAAACAGAAATCACTATAATTAAAAAATCTAATTACAAAATTTCATATCTTGATAATTATATTTCAAGTTATGCGATCGTGTTATTTTTTTAAATTTCATAGTACATCTGTATGATGACATTTTTAGTTTTATTGTCGTTAGGTATCAAGATTATTTTGATTTTGTGCATTTTCAGTTTCTGTAAATCTCAAATTATAATGGCTTGTGAGACAAACATTCCTCTTTGTTTTGTACTTTCACTCACTTCTGTCATATACTTTTAGATATCTTTTCTATTCCTTTTACAACTATTCTCATTGTAGAATTATGAATATTTATATCTTTCTTTAAATTTTGTAATTAATCGATTGTTATACACATTATTTTGATACATAATTAACATATGTGGCACATAATTCCAGCGGAATAATTTAATACTGCTTTAAATATTGCTTGTCAATATTTCAGTGTAGCAATCTTCGTTTAATATATCCCAGCTTCTTTGTTCACAGCGTCACATTTTACCTTCATGATCCACTTTTCGTTTAATTGTAATGAATTATAAAGGCATATATATATAATAAATGTCACTTCAGATATAACAAGGAAACAAATGTTCAAAGGTTTGCTAGAATTGATTCAATAAATTTTAAGATTACAATGAACATACAAATAAACTATATATGTTAATATATAATAGACGAAGAGTGTATATGTACATTAGAGACAAATTATAGCAGATAGAATGTTTTAAAATGCAACTTCATCGATTAAGCAAGTTACTTCAAACTAAGCTAGTGGAAGATTTTAAACACGTTCGATCTCTTATGACTTGAGCCCAGTTTACATATGGGTATTGCAACAATCAATTAATTTATATAAAACTTATTCAAAATATTTCTACATCTTTATAAAACTAGTTACAAGCGCATTTATTAGTTAAATAAAATAAATTATTACTGCTATTATTACATATTACATTACATAAGTTAAAATGTAAGAGCTTCGGTTAATATAAACAATCATTGATTAAATTTTTAGTGCATGTAATTGAGATAGGACTTTCATGCTACAGCGTATTGTAACGTGTAGAGAAAGATGTATATCATTTTTTATGAATATTTGACATGCACGATATTTAAATAACACTTATAGTTTACTTATTTCAAGTTTAAGATTTGATGAAAATGCTGACAGAAATTTAAGAATTTCGTGGTGTTGGAACTTTTAGACCTCAGAATTTCGGAATTTTGGAATCTCGGCATTTTGAAATTTTATTATTCTGGAATTTCAATATTTTTGGACATTTTGAATTTGAGACTTTGGAATTTTGGGATTTTGAAATTTTGAGGCTTTGAGATTTTGGAGCTTGGGGATTTTGAGATTTTAGAACTTTTAAAATTTAAGACATTGGATACTTCGCAATTTTTAAATTTTAGAGTTTAGAAACATTGGACTTCGGAACTTTTGACTATTTAAGCTTTCAGATTTAAAAATTTTAGAACTTCAAAAATTCGAAATTTTCTATTTCTAGTGCTTTGTAACTTTTAGACTTTGAAACTTTGGGGATTTTTGCACCTTGGAACTGTAGGATCTTAGTACTTTGATATTTTAAAATTTCAGATTTTAAATATGAACCATAATAAATCCGACGAGAAATTTTTATAGTGTTCTCTTTTTCTCAATGTTCTAACTATGTGTTTAATGTTGTTACATGACATCATAATGTTACAACGTTAAAAACTTAATTAACGCATAGGAAGAGTAAATTATGTGTTCTTCAATTTCAAAAATATAAAGTCGTTACTAATTATATGCTCTTTCATGTAATGTAAGCTCTATGAGCTACAAAATGTTAGATGCCACCACGACATTCAAAGACTTTTATATAATAGTGTTTTATGTAAAATAGACTTTTATGTAAAAAACTTTGAGTGCAATATGTAGGGAAAGGTGTACATCATTTTTGATAAATATTTGACATGGACGTTGTTTAAATAACACTTATGGTATTTCAAGATTAATGTTTGATGAAAATACTAGCAGAAATGACTACCGACTTCATTGATATGTTTGATACAAAATGAATATTTTGTTTATGGAATACACTTGCAGCGTTATATTGTTCATTAAAAGATATGCAATTTTTAGCATCTGCCACTTTTTTCCTATACAGAATATTGAAACGAAAGGTGTACGAAAGTCGGAAATTGCCGAATGTTTATAACATAAACAATGTTTATAACATAAAAACAGGTTCAGTACCAATTTGAAATGTGAAATCTGGAATTAAATATTCGTTAGTGTGCAATATTAGGCTGTTAACTGAAAATCTAATTACTGTGTATTAATGATATTGATGAAATCTTTATATACAATTGCTTCCATTATATTGACATGGTCAAGACTATAGTGATAAAGAAGAAAGCGAACTATTGAAAGAGAATATCTACAACAGATTCAACAGACCATAAAACATGCGATTAACACTTTCTGTCTTCTACATACGCAAATAAAAATGGTACAGTACTTATAAATAACAATGATGGTGAAATATGCGTAAAACATTCACATTTTAAGAATTCCGCATAAAATAAACAAAATGTTGTTTTATCGGATATAAAGTTAAATGTTTTCGTTATAATACGTCAATTATAACTAGATATCACCTCAGCAATTGTTTGATATGTAATTTGTGATGCGATTCTGAGACCATTAAGTGCGAACCTAAACATTTAAGATATGTGTGTACACTCACTCTCATCGCAATCATTTTTATCAAATAATCTAACAGTACACGATAAGAGTAAATAAACATTATTCTCATACGAATTTCGTCTGAAGTAAATGTTAGTAAGATAAGTGTAAAGTAACAAAACTCTTATCGATTCAATTTTTCAATTTATCCAGTAACGAATCCCTACGTAAAATCTATAAAATCGAGAAAAAGCTGATTATATTACAAAACAATCCTGCTTTTATCACTTTCATGGTTTTATTAAATTTTATTGCTTCTTATTTGTAACGTGATCCATGAATCAGTCGTCACGATATTCAAACTATTTTTAATAGTTCAACAATAAAATGTTTCAAACATAAGCGCAGTGATTTTAAATGAAGAACATTAAAAAAAATAAGCGTCTACTTTTTAAGCAACACAATATATTTTCATTACATAATTTTTTCATATCATCCATACGGAACATATCATCAACATATCATCCATATGGAAATATAGATAATACTAGCGTTCCTTTAACAAATGAACCTGTTTCCATAACTGTACCATTATTTATTACGTTTGCGAGATTTAGTTTCTTTAGTTTATTATCAGAACAACATCTGAATAAGTACATCCATAAACGAAAAACTTTTTATAATAATGTACGTTATCAACGTGTGTGTGGAAAACATCACAGTCGTAACGAATCAGTAATAAATTCTACAATACTAAAATAATGTTAGGACATTTTGAAATCCATTCACACATATTTCTATTTGTGCATTTGGTATAAAAACAAATATGTATCGTTCATAACTGCAAAAAGAATTTGAAGAATATACTATCACCTACATAAATATACATTGACTCGACATAAATTACATATTCAAATCCAAAGAACATTACTGTGTTGAATGTGTTGAAGAAAAAAGAATACAATGAAACACTTTTAAAAATAATTATCATTTGTCTCAATTATGAATGTGAATCTACTTAAGATTACTTAACAAATATACTGAGAAAAGAAGGCATGTAAATTCGAAGCGGAAAGTACTATTTTAAAGGATTATATCGGTTTTTGATTTTAACTACGGCGCACCTCACTGAAAAATCTGAAAAAATTAGAGGATAATAGTTGTACCAATACCTAACTACCACATTAATATAAAAGTAGTGCTCCGACATCTTCAATAAAAAATCGCATTTTTTCCGATTTTTTTTCGGTTTTTGATTTTTCACAACTACAATTTGCGATCAAAAAATCTGAAAAAATTCTATAACATGCGGTATGTGGACCTCAATGTTTCAGAATTTTTTCAGAATTTTTGTACGAAATTAAATAGGCAAAATAGGCCAAAAACCGGAATTTCGTTTTTTCCCTTTTACTACCCCCATGGATGAGATAGAGGGTTGAAACTTGGTGTGAGATGTTTTTTTAGATATACTATCGACTGACATATTGGGTTTTTCATTTGACCACCTTATTCGGCTAGACCCTTTATTTTGAAAATTATGGACAAAGTTGTAGGATAACAAATCACATTATTGCAGTATTAGGTAATTGAAATAAAATATGTTACTACACCATTAATTACCATTGGTCTATAGACCATTCATCTGTCATTGTGGTTTAACAGTATGATAATGAAAATATGTTTAAAATAAACAACGTGATTCTTGTTTTTTTTTTATAAAAAAATATTTTTTATAATTCGTCTCACATTTTCAATCATGTATTAATCACGCATTAAATTCTTCATTTGATATCAATGCATCTTTATTTGAAGCACTTTTTTGTTGAATTATTAGAAAGAACTGAATAATTGGTTTTATAGGTTATTCCAAAGCACATAACTTAAAAACATTTTGAAAGTTTTTCAAATCTGCAAACAGCAGTTAGAATCTTCTCCTTATAAGATTCTCCTATCTTTTGTTTACATTTAAAATCAAATATAACAGTAGATATTCTTCTGTAAATCGTGAACAGAATTATAATTTAGAGTTCTATTTAATATATCATAAATCACTTTAAGTTTCATTGGAATTACAGTTGTACTATGTTGATAACCATATATAACAATTAAAGCGAATTAACATGTTAATTAATATAAGAGGTCATCGTACGTTAACGCCATAAATTAGATATAATTAATGGGGTATAATTTATTTGGTACAACTAAAAGACATAACAATTGAAGAAAGTTCTAAAAATATAATAAGTTGCATCAATATTATGTTTATGGACTTTCGATGAACAGCTACTTTTACATTACAAGTAAAGTACAACAATAAATTAATAACAGATGAGACATGAAATAATTTATACCGCAATTTTTATCTCAGTAAACGTTAACATACATTTCGATAAAAGCAGCTTAATAATTATTGTAATTTATGATACGAAATCTAAATTGCGTCAGTCTGACGCATTCTGTTAATTTTGAAAAGTAACAAGTGAGAAATTGAGATTACAAAATATAACTGTCTAATATTGAATAATTATAACTAGAAAAAATTTGGAAATGGTAGTCGACAGGTTATCGTGCATATCAATGTACATATTTTCTTGGCAGGTAAATCCAAGAGCTCAATTTATACAATAATCTCGTGATTTCCTATCTAAAAACGTACCAATAAAATCATTTCGCAATTTCAGTTTCCGTGTAAAGTGCGTGAGAGATGTAAATCGTAATTAGTATCTATTTTTCATTATTTTTAGATTCCAATAAATACGACAGTACGTTTACAATTCTTATCTTATTGTTGTAAATAAATTGTTTTCTATTAACGCGTTGCTTATTGCTCATTTCAATGGACTTCCGGTATTTAAACAAGTGGCCTGTTTTATGTGAATTAATTTTAATTTTAACGACTTAAACAGACAATGGTGTACAACACTTAAGTCATATAATTCAATAAAGATAATGTATACTAAATTTGTAATAATGATAAGTTAAAAGCTAAATCCATAGAATTAAATAAATCAAATAAATATTTTGCATTTATATTCGCTTAAAGTAGGATAATTATTATTCTCGCTAATATTTTCAAATAAATATTGTCATATTACATACATCAATTTTCACTGTGGCATTCAACGTGTAAGTAAGAAAATATGTACATAAAGAAGAGAAAATGTATGCAACTATAAAAGTTTAATACCACTTGATAATCCATGCAATTACTCAATGATAGGACAATTATGATTAAAAGACCACGTAAATGGATACATGAAAAATATTTCACAATAATTTCTCACGTATCATGGTTAAACGCGACTATCACTACAATCAGTACAAAATGTTTTATCTATCGTTAAAATGAATCAGGGAATTTCTCATTTGACGTAATATGATCGAGAACAAGATGACTAGACTACTTTCATTAATCTAGAAGAGTACACAAGGAAGGTATACATTGTTATATAAAACGTTCAGTGCATGCTTTGCACGTGGTGAAGAATTTTATCACGTGAACAGAAAGAAGTATTAAGCTTAAAGTTTGTCACTGATAAGATATTCACGTTTCATTCTGGTGATACATTAATAAGATGATTAGCTTATTTTCATGATTTCGGTAAAATTAGCTTAAAAATATTGGATTAACGATTAGCAAAATAATACTTTCTAATATTTCTCCATTTTTACGTCAATGCTTTTTCCGAAAGTCATTATAATAATTATGCGTTATAATGACGTTGATAATGACCAATTTACGTTCTGCTGATACTTGTGAAATTAGTTTGCGAAAATTGGAGTGGCGATTAGCACAATAATCTTTCCTAATATTTATCGCTTATTACTTTTACTATCTGCGAAAAGCATTGTTATTAACTGACGTTTACGTTAATCTCATTTCCCTGAAGCGATTATGATATTCGAATATTTGAATGTTCAGGGATATGATGGATTAAGTTTACCACTAAATAATGCGCACCTTTTCTGTGTGTTTTTTTTTTCAAATTCTACTATAAACACAATAAGAAACTACTACGTTACTTCTACAATAAAAAAGTACTTTCTACATTACTGTTCAAAAGTTTGAAAGCAGCCATATTTTTGTTAAAAAAGTAGATTATTAATTACATGAAAAGTGACCATTTGTAAAAGTTTATTAAATATTTTAACCAGTTCATAGAAAAACAATTGATTTTTGACCTCGCGTTTTACAAATTCCTTACTTTGCTTAGTTCAGTGTATGCGTATATTCTATTCCTTTTCTTTTTTAAACGGAATAACAACAAATTGGGAGACATACAATTAGATGAACAATATTTAAAGAAATTAAATAATGGAATACTCAGAACTTGTTCAGAGGTTATTAAAAGGTGATATGAACATTGTGTAGTACACATTCAAAATATACATATAATATTTTCGCCGCAATACACAACCTGTAATATATTCTTTGAAATTTTGTTTAATTGTTCTCAAACTTTTAAACGGCACTGTATATGGCGAAAAGTAACTGATTTATATAATGTCTACTATCATTGAAAATTATTATATTTACTTTCATATAAAAATAATAAACGTGAACTTAATATTTCAGAAAATATTAAATTATTACATGTTGAATATTTTTGACAACAGTTTAAAATCAGTTTCATGACAATAATTACAGTAGACTCACGTTATAATACCATTTCCCCACCAATTTTCACGCACGATATTAACGCTTCCGTATTATTGCAGTAAACAGATTTACAAAATTTCAATCAACTAAATATATTGCCAGTTGCAAGACTTATTCGTTCCTACAGATTTACCTGTGGCAATATAACGAGACTATACTATATATAAATATTTCATATATACTGTTAATACAGACTGATTAGTTCTTTACAGCATAATATTGCACATTATCGAATATTTCATTCCTGTTTTCAAATTCCAAATTGGTACTAAACGTTTCGATTGCTTATGGTATAGAGATTCTGTAGTTTTCAACTTTCGTACAACTTTTGTTTGAATACGAAGAAAACGGCATCTCTTATACGATATAAGAGACAGGTGGCAGATGTTGAAAATTCCATATCCTCTAATGAACAATATAACATTGCTAATGTATTCCATAAACAAAACAGTCATTTTGTATCAAACGTATCAATGAAATCGGTAGTCATTTCTGCTAGATTTTCATCAAACCTTAATCTTGAAATACCATAAGTGTTATTTAAACAACGTGCATATCAAATATTTATCAAAAATAATGTACACCTTTCCCTACATATTGCAATTAAAGTTTTTTACATAAAAGTCTATTTTACATAAAACACTATTATATAAAAGTCTTTGAATGTCGTGGTGGCATCTAACATTTTATAGCTCATAGAGCTTACATTACATGAAAGAGCATATAATTAGTAACGACTTTATATTTTTGAAATTGAAGAACACATAATTTACTCTTCCTATGCGTTAATTAAGTTTTTAACATTATAACATTATGACGTCATGTAACAACATTGAACACATAGTTAGAGCATTGAGAAAAAGGGAACACTATAAAAATTTCTCGTCGGATTTACTATGGATTATATTTGTCAAAACACCGTGGTCACAAAATTTTGGACATATAAAATCTGGAAATCCTAAAGTTCTCAAATTTTAAAGTACCAAAGTACTAAGATCCTACAGTTCCAAGGTGCCAAAATCCCCAAAGTTTCAAAGTCCAAAAGTTACAAAGCACTAGAAATAAAAAATTCCGAATTTTCGAAGTCTCTAAAATTATTTAATTTTTATATCTCAAAGCTTAAATATTCAAAAGTTCCAAAGTCCAATATTTCCAAACTCTAAAATTTCAAAATCGCGGAGTATCCAATGTCTTAAATTTTAAAAGTTCCAAAATCTCAAAATCCCCAAGCTACAAAGTCTCAAATTCCAAAATCTCAAAGCCCCAAAGTTTTAAAGTCCCAAAATTCCAAAGTCTCAAATTCAAAATGTCCAAAAATATTGAAATTCCACAATAATAAAATTTCAAAATGCCGAGATCTAATAATTTCGAAGTTCTGAGGTTTAGAAGTTCCAACACTACAAAGTTCTTAAATTTAAAAATTCAGAAATTCAATAATTGCAAAATTTAAAAATCGCAGAGCCCCAAATCTCTGAATCTGAAATTTGAGGAGTTCCAAAGTACCAAACTCTCAAATTTCTAAAGATTCTAAACATCTAAAATCTTATATACCGAAGTAAAGTATTTAAGTCTTTCAAATATCTTAATCCGACCCCGAGTGTTCAGATTAATACCGCTGTTAAGTTTAAACAAGGAAAGAACATAATCAGCCTAATAAAAAGATACTTTATCTTAAGATCACGCTTGTGAACTAATAAATAGGAATAATGATTATGAAAGGAAATTCTTAATCATTACACATAAAATTATGCGAAGATTATAAGGCTGATGATTACATTTAAATAATCATACAATTTATGTAATGTACATTTATATAATATAATCATTCTATTCTTGAAAAGAAAATCATGATCATTTTTTAAATTATCTATTATTAGAGCATACAGTTATAATCTTCAAACAATACCATTATAATATCTTTAACTTCTTCTTTTTCTCGAAATTGATACACATTTACAACAAAATTATGACATAATGCGTACAAAAATTTTCTGTATAACTTCGCATATTTTTAACTAAATATTTTAACGCGTTAACTATTGCATACGGATGATTCTTAAACTTCCATACTAAATTTTTAAAACTTCTAAGTTGCTAAATCCCAAAAGTTCAAAATTTTTCAAAATTCTTAAACTTCTACATTCCTAAATTTTCTTAAAAAAAAAAAAGCTCTTATCTTTTCATTTTGTTAAATAAAGCTTACATTGCAACCGAGTGTACATATCTTATTTTCTCTCGGTGCCACTTGATATTATCTCGGGTACACGCTAGGGTGGCCTTTATTTTTCGACAAAATATACAAAATTATGTAAATATGAATATTGATAGCTTCAATTCTATTGAATCTAAAAAAAGTTTACCGGATACAATATACTTGCAGATTTTTCAGAAAAAGACCCTTCATTATAGAACAATGATATTTCACATCAAAAAGGTTTACAAATTGCAACAAATTTAAAAGTGGTAAACGATACCGGTGAACGTGGTGTTAAACTTATATCTGAATATAATAATCTACTGAACAAAAATGAAAAAGAAACACAATACATTTTACAAGTAATTGAGAATTATAAAAGCCTTTATCCTGATGTAAGCAAATCTACATTAACACAAAATATTATATTAAAAACTACGTACAATTTAATAATAGGCTAATTTATTCATTATATAAGATATAACTTAAATTTTAATAAAGAATATTTTGTTTATAACGATTTTAAAAGAAATTCATTTATAATGCAATCAGGATTTTTAGAAAATTTATCAACTTTTGCACAATTTGTATACAGCTCCCAGTTATCTAGCAGTCACATTATCCGGTGGATCAAACGCTACGTTACATATCAAGTTTAACGCTAAAATTTAATAATTCTGTGTATATTGTTGAAAGCTAAATGCAAATGCTAGTATTACACGCGTAAAAATTTATATTTTTATTACAAAATATTCACTAATACTTTCAAAATAAAAGACTACAAACGTATTCGACGTTAACATAAAATTCTGCAAATTTGAAAAATTCAACTCGATTGCGGCATGAGTTCCTGTCATTCAATCATGCTGAAACTTTGACATTATTATTTTTTCACCAAGTGTCAAAATTTTAGGGGGTGAGACCATAAAAAGTCGAAAAAAAATCAAGCTCTATAGCTAAGGGCCACCATAGTACACACACATTCTAGGATCTACATATCCGTAGCTCTCTCACGATATTTCCGGCATAATCCGAGCCCATAATCTCGGGTATCCACATAACTAAAATAGTTTCCTTGTTCATATCAAAGGGGATCCTAGTAATGAGATCATATTGAAGAAGAATTTCCTCGTATGCACCACAAAATGAGTATTTCATAGATTATAATTAGAACATATTACAGCGAATAAAAATAAAATAGAAAAGGATAATGTGAAACATTATATCCACTGCAACAAAGTACAAACAGATAACCGTAATTATGTTGATTTGCATTTTCTTACATAAATAGGGTAACATATACAAATGTTAATTCCTGTACAATAATTGACCCTTTTCTTAGAAGAGCAAAAAATATAATATAATGTTTTTCTAACATAATAAAATATAATCATATTTCGATAACTCAGATACTTTTCATTTAAATGTAACTATATTTTATTCTGATCTACATATTCTGATTCATGTGTCAATAAATTGGAAATATTGCAGAATATTATTTCAACAAAGTTATTTCGTTTAAAAGTGTCTAAATTGTCAAATATATAAAAGGGATAATGAAATGTCAGAATAACCTTTTTACTTAATAGCGATTATCAAGTTATCAACAACTTGATGTTATGGTAGTACTTTTTCAGTGATTGTCGTGTAATTTGTTATTTGTAAGTATTACTATTATGTATTAGTATATTTACAGAATGTGTTATGGCGAAATAAATTGGTAAGTAACTTAAAGTAATTATTGTAGATTATCACGTTCACTGATGACAATGATACAACTGAAAATTTTATAATGTAATATTTATATTTTTTAAATTTTGACCAAATATTTGCACAACAGTTTGTTATATTTATTATTCATAGTTCCAAGTACTTAACTCAGTATTTCCAATTAGATAAGTGTTCTGAACTTTGAATGATATAAGTGATAGATTCGTATGAAAATTTAACGTCACCCACATATAGGTGACAAGACAGTCAAAGTGTTAAAGAATATATAACACATATTACTTTGAAATGAGTTCGACCCTGTAAACTATTTTTCCAAAGTGCTTGATTCTTCTTAAATGTGCGAGACAGTAGAAAAAAGAACATGGAAAAGACCAAATGAAAGAAAAGCAGAAAGAACTGCAGGATTATGAAACAGTTCTTGCTCGGTAAAAAATATTGACACAAATTGACAAAAATCACGCAACACATTATTAGTTACCAGTAATGTGATTAATCTACCAAGAACTGCTATTTTTTAAATTAATCGTTTCTACGTTGGTGCAATCGATAGGTGACAAGAATACGTGACGTTAAAGTACTAAAAAGAAAGAAATTCTTAAGATTAAAAGACATTGATTTGTTCCACGAATAATCAGGTGTACATGACGCAGTTTATCTCGATCTTCACTCAAGCACTTTTGTAAAATATTTTTAATGAAAGAATCTATATCTGATAGCTGTTTTATTTTGTTCTTTAACAAGTAATATCGTTTATCAGAATTATCTTTAATAAAATTGTAAAAAATGTATAAACTTTTAATATTTTCATGTATATCTTCATCTACTTTATTTGACAAAAAGAAGACTTATCATTCGATATTGTACCTCATCATATTCCAGACACTTGTATGTGAAAATAAAAAATTGTCTCTCATGAAAAAATTTCGGAATATATATGTAAATAAAGCACCACAAAATAAGTTAAGAAAAGAAATCTTTTCTTCTCTTTCAAAATCGGAAAAACGTCACTATTTGATATTACAATAAAGTTATAATTGCTATAAAGTGTTTAACGAGAATAACGAAAAATAGAAAAGAATTGAAATATAGAGAATATAACACGTAAGAAGTATTATAATCGGTACGTTTTGTAGCAATTTATGTAAAAACTTTTTGTATGAAATTAAACGCCAATAAAACGTTATAAATATTTCAAAACTTGGCTTGATAAAGAATTAGCAAGATAAAGATTGATAAATTAAACAATTTCGAACGGTCATCAATGATGATTCATTTTATTTATTTAGAGTTACAAATCTTTCAAAATCATTGTGGATTAATTAATTTCCGCAACAATTAATGCATGCTAAAATCAGGGAGCATTTTAATAAAATGAATTTTTGAGTCTTATGTTACCTTCTAAAAATGAAATTGTATATTGAATCTTGCATGACCTAGTGAGTGCAATCATTTTGATACAATTACAAAAATAAAAAATGTTAAACGTGGAAGATTTCTTTATACAGCTTAGAAATAAAATAGAACTGTTCTTTATATCCTCTACTCTTTATTACATTTTCTACTTTTTAATATATTTTGAAGCATTTCATAATATGCTTAAAGCAAGATTCATAATATATTGATTAAAAATATTTTATTCACCATAAAATATTAATAATGGAAATTGTTTTACGAACTTTAATTACGTATTTTTAACTTTAGTACACACATTGTACAATGTTTTAAATTTAGTCTTCAGACTCAAGTACAATAACATTTCAATTATGACTGAAAATAACTGCGTTTGATTGTCATGTCAATCTCCTTTGTCTATCAAAGATTGAAAAAATAAAATTCCATAATCTTATAAAAATCATCCGAATCTAACTATTTTAAATGATCATCAATAAGTTTTATAAGTTATTGACCTTTATAATTCATACATTATATGTACCAGCTGCTTTCAAAAAACTAATTGTCTATCAATATATCAAGATTATACATATAGCAGTAGTACACGTCATAAATCTGAACTCAGTAAATTTAACAATTTGATACAGTCATCAATAGTAACTTATCAATAGTAACTTATGATGTCTCGATTGAAGTTCATGAAGTGTTGTGGAAGTTTCAACAATTCTAAAATAATTAAAAATTTTCATTCGAATGAAATAGGTTTTCACCAAAAAATAATTTAAATAGTTTCTCTGTTGAGTATTACATGTTAAAAGCGCAGTAAATCAACATTTTATAATGTTCATTATTCATTATCACCAATTATATGTCAAATCATGCAAGCTTTCCAAAATTATGTGAAGAAAAATTATTTATTATTGAAACAAGATTTTATAACACTGAACGAAAACCGTAAATCTAAACCTACCAGAAAATCATCTAAATTTAACAATTTAAAAAAGTCATCAATAATAATTCATCGTATTCAAGTTTTCAAAAGAAATTGTTTCAAAAAGAAATTGTCTGTCGATACATCACAATTGTATATAAATTTATATTCACCAAATTTACAAAATTGTCTGAATGACTTATTATACACTTGAAGCTACAAATGTTTTAATATCATCGAAGACAACTGAGAGTTTAAAAAATTCTCGAAGCAATCAAATAAAACAAAAACGAAAGAATAAGTTAAATCAATTTCTTTGTCAACTATTTTTTAAAAAGAAATTGTTTTAAATTTCACAACTTCGCTAAATTGAAAAAATATATCTGCGTTTAACCGTTTCAAACAATCACCAATAATAACTCATCATACACCAGATATTTCGATTTTCAAAATCATTTAAAAATGAATTGTCTATTATTAAGTATAAAAATACACTAAATTTCAAGTGACCATCAATAATAACTTATTGTGTACCAAATTTCGCAAACTTTAACCATTGATAAAAATTCTATAATATTAAACAAAAATTGAATTACGTATGAAATTAAATGAACCAAGAAATTAAAAAAATCGTTCGAGTTTAACAATTTGATAGAATCATCAATAACTTGTTACATCTTTGAAAGTCACTAAAGTTAATAAGAAGGTGTAACAAATTTTTAGAGTAATTATTTGAAATAAAAGTCACTAGGTAAGCAAAATAGGTTTTTATGCCGCGTAACCATTTAAAAAGTAACTTGTTATACAATAAATTAATACCGTGTACCGTATAACGTTAAACAAATAATATAAACTTGAACTTGCCAAATTAAAAATAAATTATCAAGTAAAAAAGAATATTGAAAGGGTAAAACTCTAAACTCGGAAAAGTTAACGCGTAGAGGAAATAATGAATGGTTTGAAGTAATCTTACCCTGATCGATGTCTTCCGTAAACCGGGGGTTCAGAGTGTCGTTGGCCTAAACAATCTCGACTGAGAACGCTTTCAGGAACATTTTATAAGATCCGTGATCTTTTGATTATGAAGTTGCATAGTGGAAACGAACTGATAGCTAGCAATTACACAAAGTCCAGAAGATCGCTACCTTTGATAAACCGACGATTTTGCACGAAGGTTACCGATTAAATTAAACACAACTGATACACGAACACTCGGTAGACATCTCAAGAAATATTTTATCTGATTGTTATCGCCAGACTGAGAAGAAGTCTCTGGGATGCGGTTACTTGGGAAGTTGGTACAGGTGTCGTCTTCATTACTCCGTTGCATTTCTTTCGTTCGAGGGACCACGATAAAATTTACCCCAGCAAATTTTTGTAGTCGTGTAACTGTGTACACAAGCAATGTTGCTCTGTTAAGGGACGGAAGTAAGTGTAGATTTCAGGTCAAACTTGAACGTTCTTTTCGTGATTAATCCACACCTTTTGGTTTTTATTTACGATAAAGTTCTGCGTGAAAACGAAAGTGAAATTTCCGTCGAATGCTATCCACATTAATTGAGGTTAAATTTATTTTTAGAATCTTCTCATCGTTGCATTGTAAAAATAAGAAGAATCAAGAATGAAAACGGTTTTGTATATGACGAACGTGTTTTGTGCCTTGACGGTGGTTGAGTGCATCCCAGAATTACAGTTATTACAAATTGTAAGTGCAACATAAAATCTTGCTAGTATTCGAATATAAATAATTTTTAACTGTTCTCTGTTCGAACGATAAAAATATCAGAAATAAATTTTACAGGTATTCGCTCATAAAACGTATGCGCCAATTCTAGACCTGATAAGCAGTAATGTTACGGATTTACCAACCAGTTTAACATACGAACACTTTACCACCGCTCCTCTCAGCATGCCCAACGTAAGTTGACAAAATTAAATAACTATACAACTATCGTTAAAAAACATTTAATATTGATTTCTACAAACATTTTCGAAGTAATAAAGACGTTTGATATTGGAACAAATAAAATTGTAAGCGTAAAAATTATAAGTTTACAGTGTATGCTTTAAAGAAAACAAACCGTTTGATTTAGCTTAGAAGGGTATTTCGATTCCAAAGGGTGAAAGAATTAATCTTTTCTTTTATTGCATTTTGTAATAATGTAATATTCTAAAGATATGTTTCCAAACTTTTAAGCTTAAATTTATTAAAATGACTAAGTTATAACGATTCTGTAATAAGAAATGATATTATTTAACAAGGCCGGCACAAATTGTGTAAAATGTGTGGAGTGTACCACACCTGAGACTTTAATGTGTCGAATTTTATACTTATTGTTAGAAATATGGAAGACATATAGCATTTTTTATTCAAATGTCCCCAATTCGAATATTCTCGAATTAATAAATTTTCAAATTCAAAAATTTCCAAATTCCCAAATTCCCAAATATCCACACTTAATTTCCAAAATTTTCAAAAAACTCAAATTTTAAATTCTCTAAACTTTTATATCGGGATTTTTAAATTCCAAAAATTGTCATTATAAAAGGCACAGTTATATCTAATTTGTAAATAACAAATTTGAAATGAAAAACTTCAATTTTGGGTAGATATTTTCAAATGTGGACTATCGTAAATATGTCATGCAATGATTGCCTGCTTGAATTAATAGAGTGGGTCGATATTTAGTAGACCATTATGAAATGGATCCTAATCGTTCGAGTCAATATTGAACGAACTATTATCAAACATAAGCTATATGCTATTCTTCAAACCCTCTGTATTTCCCCTGTATATGTATGTATTTAACAAAAGATGTTAGCTATGACACAAAGGAAATCTACTCTTGAGCACACATAATATTATACGAATATATATATGTATAAAGTGTCCTAGTTTTTTACCACCAAACTTTACTAACATAACAAAAACTTATCAGAAAGAGATGTTATATTAACATAAACATTTTATTAAAAGGCTATGACAAAAGTATAAAATAGCTTTCGGTGGCATATATAGTGTGTCCCACTTTTGTACGTAAAACTTTATCAGATGTTCCATAAATAAAAATGGTAGATATCATAAAAACATAAGCTCTTAAATGTTTTACTGAAAGATTATGAAGAATACACGAAATGGTAATGGACGTCTTTCTCCTTCGATGCGACATAGGAATAATTGCCAACTTTTATATTTTTGCATTAATTTTTAATAATGCATTTAAAAGCTTACGTTCTTTCTTTTCTTTTCTTAAAAGAAAACATTTTTTTTATTTTTATTTATAAGATACTAGTAAAGTTATACGAACAAAACCGGAGTATATTACTATAATTTTTTAATAACGTGTTTAATATTAACGTGTTAATATAACATTATTTTCTTATATTTATGAATATAATATGTTAATAATGTTTGACGGTATAAAGCTGAAACACCATGTATATATTCCATTATATTCAACTTCATTTACACATTATATATTCTCAATTTTTTACATAATTATAATAAAATTGTCATGAGTTAAATTGTTTTTTATGTTCTTTTGTAGTCCCAATTTTTCTGACTTTTTTTACTACCTGTGTATTATACATATATATTAGCACATTTGCTATTAATCGAATTGATAGAATCAAAACCAAATTATTATATTCAAACAAAGTTCATCAATTTATAACCTTAATCGATGGAATAAAACAGATATTTTTATTGTAATATATTATTTTTACAATATACATATTATTGTATATTTTGTTACAATTTTTAACACTTAAACATAAATCGAACACTATGTTATACGAGTAAAAATTAATTAATATTTCGTTACTCCCCACGTCTTACTTACAATCCTAAATACATTAAAATTCAGCATCTACCGAGTATAACGCCGCTTAAAATGAAGTCAAGATTTTCGTTCAACCGCTAACAGAGAAACAAAACATAGAATACCTAACATACACTTATATTCACACCCGCCTTGTATTTTAGAATATATCAAGTATCAATAACATTGTTGAACAAAATAATGCCGCGTCTGTCGCATATTTTTGAAAAAAAAATCTTTTGAGTATAACAATTTGACCTCCCACTGTAATTTTATTGTCATGGCATAATGGTTGAGGTCTTTTTCGTGTTCCATTAAAACTAACAGAGATATCTCTTTTTAACGGAATTAGTGAAATACCTTATGCGTAGATATGTATATGTAAAATAAATAAATACTTATTTGCGTTAACACAATCGCTACTAGATCCAGTTGGATCGAGTAGCGGATCGATCATTATGTATTGCAACATTAAGTATCAATAAATAATCAAGCATGTGATATTGCGTAATCGGTAGTCGGATATTTAACATCGACGATGGATCACATTTACCATTAACGATGAAGTACGTGATATCGCGAGATCGAACATTAACATTTACGATGGAGTGTATGTACTTATAATAGCGAGTAATGGCAGCATCCTTTGGCAAAATGGCTATGTAAAACAAGGGAAACTACCAATCGTCTCAACGCGATTGCTACAAACTAATCGTATATCATAAACATTCGTTAAGTGAATAATAATATGAGACTTTGAAATTATTGACACTAACGTCACGTCGAATTTCTATTTAGTAGTTTAAATTATATTAAACACGCAATTTTGTATAATCCAATGGTGAGGTAAGAGATTTGCTTAATTAAACGTTGTGATTCATATTTTCGAAACAGCAAATTTTCGAATTTAGAAATATTAAATTTCAAAAGTACTTCATTAAAAAATTGTCGAATTTCTTAATTATCGAAGATTTTAACTTACCAATATTCAAGTTTAGAAATTAATAAACTTTTAATTTAAAGAATTGTTATTATTAATAAATTATTAATTTAAAAAATTTGTAATATCGATAAATTATTTATTTAAAACAGTTTTAATTATAATAAATTTTACGTTTACAAATTTATCGATTTTTAAAATTCAAAATGTTCAAGATGTGACATATTGATATTTTTAAAGTTTCGAAACTCTTAAAGTTTTAGATTTAAAAAAACAGAAATTTTTACACTTTCAAATTCATAAATTATTAGATCAACAAACTTTTATGTTTAACGGTTGAAGAATTTTAAAATTTACATATATTCAAATTTTTTAATTTTCAAATTTGTTAATTTAGCAATTTCAACTTACTAATTATTGATTTATAAATATTTAAATTTAGAAATTTTCAAATGTTTAGATTTCCAAATATTTAAATATTCACACATCTACTATAAATCTTCCAGCATATTTGTTTTATATTTTACATATTTTGTTTTATATATAATATATTATATATAAAGTATATTTATATATAAAATATATGGAAAGATAAAATATTTTAATTTAACTATTAGTACTATAGCTTCTAGGTGTAAGCTATGTCCTTTAGAAAAATATTCCCGAAGTACCATCAGTAATGCAGCTAATATTTTTTAAATAAAAAATTAATAATTTTTAAAATTTGAAAACTTAAGAAGTTCCACATTTACAATTTTAACATTTGGAAATTTAGAAATTCAGGAATTTAGAAACATAAAACTTTAGAAATTTCGAATCTAGAAATTTTTTCATTTTAACTCTTGAAATTTGCAAATGTGAGAAGCTGGATATTTTGAAATCTGAAAATGTAAGAAGTTAGGAATTTTGAAGTCTGAAAATGTGAGAAGACGGGAATTTGGAAATTCTAAACTTTTAAAATTTAGAAACTCGAGTATTTCTGAAAATTTACAATATAACACTTCGAAGATTTAAAAATTTGTAGAATTTAATTGTAGGAATTTGGGAATTTGAAAATATAAAAGTTGGAAATTTGGGAATATAAAAATTTAAAAATATTTAATAAGAACGTAAGTATATAAGTGTAGTTGTGTACATGTGTACCTATTTGCTAGTTTCATGGATTTCGGTATCCGCGGAAGTCCTCGAAATCGATCTTTCTCAAATCCTATTGTGGGTATTGTCTTGACTATAATTTATATTCATGGATTTTGTGTCCATGGAAAATCTTGAAATCGATCTCTCGTGAATACACAAATCCGACTGTAGTATTATCTTGACAATAATTGATGTATTTTCGATCATTAGAACATAACGGGTTAATTCTATTCAACAGACTGGTATGCTTAACATGTACAACCTAGGGGCTCATTTACGTGAGGTATACAATGAATTTTTGGGTGACATGTACATGGAAGATACGATGAAAATGCAAACTGCTGCTTATCCGTTATCGATGATGTCTGGCCAATTAGTGAATGCAGGTCTTTGGCCTCCGACGGAGATCCAAAAATGGAATAACGATATAAACTGGCAGCCGATACCCACAGGTCAGTAAAGAATGTTGATACGAGAGGAATTTGAAAAGAAAACGCGAGGAATGTTAAAGAACGTTTACATTGTTTGATATTGCCTTGTAGATTACGTATCCATGTACAAAGATACTCTGTTACTCGGAATGCATTGTCCAAGTTTTGCTTCTGAAACGATGAAAGTGTTGAATATGGATCAAGTGCGAGCAACAATAAAGAATCATTCAACTTTGTTCGAGGCTTTGTCTCGGTACACTGGTATGGAAATTAGCCAGCCGTCCCATGTGGCTTTATTATATGCCGCTCTTGAAACACAAGTAAGATATATTTATGATGATCGTTTTTAATTAATCACTTACACTCGAAAATACAGAGTTGAAAAAAATAGTGGAAAAATTTTGTACGTTATAGTTCAATAGTGTTTTGTTTCCTTTTCATGCATTTCCGAAATTAACATAGGTAGCTTTATATCTTAACGAAGATTATTGTACCGTATAGTTCAATGAATAGATTGATTCTAGGATTGTTTCTCTACATTAAACTGATTTCAATACACTAATTTTTTAATAAAACGTCAATAAAGTTGGATAAAATAATGGGAACACTTTGTCAATTTAGAAAATTCTTTATTAATATTATGTTGGACCACTATTGAATTTAATCCAAGTAGAATTATGCAAATCTTGAAACTACTACGGTACTGGTACCATCCGTAGTAGATTTCAATTGCGTTTGCAATTTTCATATAACACAATTTTTCGATCTAAATAGTAGAACACACGAATTATTTGCAGTTAAGAATTAAAATCTGCTTTTAGTAGAGCATTTCAATGTTCTCTTTACGTATAAATTTGTATAATTACATTTTTATTAAATTTGAATGAAATGAAATATTTTTATATCCATTCATAATACTTTCTTCTTTAATCAACTGCGTATATATGCTATTTATTTTTAAAATACCGTTTTAATTGATATAACATAGAAAATAAAATTGGGCATAGCACTAATCATTTCAAATATGTTACTTTTGATAATACACCTTACATGAGAAAAATTTCATGAGATTAGTATATCTTACATGAGAAAGATTTCGTACAGCACGATTTCTCTACTGTATTTTTAAATTTAAAAATCTTAAACTTACAAAACTGTCAAATTTTTAAATGTCCAAATTTTGAACTCTAAAGATTTAAAAATGTAAGAATTAGAAATTTGGACTTATATAAAAGAAATTTAAATTTAAAAATTTTTAAATTTAGGAATTTAAAAACTTCGCAATTTTGAGATTTTGAGGTTTGGAGATTTAGAGATCTAGAGATCTAGAAATATAGAAATATAGAAATATAGAAATATAGAAATATAGAAATATAGAAATATAGAAATATAGAAATATAGAAATATAGAAATATAGAAATATAGAAGTGTAGGAGTGTAGGAGTGTAGAAGTGTAAAAATGTAGAAAAGTAGAAATGTAGAAATGTAGAAATGTGGAAATGTGGAAATGTGGAAATGTAGAAATGTAGAAATGTAGAAATGTAGAAATATAAAAAAGTAGAGATGTAAAAATGTAGAAATGTAGAGATGTAGAAATGTAGGAATGTAAAAATAAAGAAACGTAGAAATTTAGGAATTTGGACATTTGGAGATATAGAAATATGGAAATTTGGAAATATAGAAATTTAAATAATTTTCTATTTATCAGTGCCCACAAATATGTTCCACTTGTACCAGTTTGTGTACTATGCTCTCACAAGTAATTGCCAATCAGTACTGCGAACCATGCCCAGTAGAAAATTACACTAACATTCAATTAATAGACACAAGTCGATTAATAGTTTAATGGTCACAGAGTCATTCTCACCGAATTCTCACTCAATTGTATTAACGAAATTCAAATTTTAATTTGAAAAGTAACCTATTTATACTTATAATAGTTTGTAATCTTCTGCAATATATTTTGCTATTTAAAAATTTAAGTGAAAATGAATATTAATGACAGGCAGATCTGAATCAGACGCTTCCATATTGGGCGAGTGACATATTTCCCCATGGAGAGATGTACAACGTGTCCTTGTTGGAGTACGACCTCCTTTCGCAGACTCTTTTGCAAAAGCAATTAAATGGAGGAACGATCTTAAAAGAAATTTTAGCGAATTCATTGTCGTATATTGGTGGAAAAATATCGAAAGAAAGAAAACTCATGATGTACAGCGGTAACGAGAGAAATATTATAGGTGTTTTGAAAAGTTTGGATTTGTGGTCGCCACATATTCCCAACGAGGCTGCCTCGATAATTTTCGAAATGTATTTTGACAATGAAACTGAAAGCTACGGTATGAAGGTATGTTTTCGTCATTATTATTTAAATAAACCATTCGAATCAGTTTTAAAAATAATCTGAAATATTACATCCTTTAAAAAATTAAATTGAATTAAATATTCGTTAAAGACATATTATAAAATCTTTAAAGCAAAATTTTATGATAGAATAGAAAATAATTTTTCGGAGGAATATATGTTTCTAAAAATGATTTTAAAAAATGTAATATCTCACATACTTTTTATTAATAATACCTGATAATAACAATTTTATTTCTATTTGACAATAATAATCTTTTTATTCATAATGGCACTTGAGGTAATATTCGATAGCCAGAGATCACATGAAATTTATTAATTATGAATTTTTATCATATGTATGTAGATACTTCTAATATGAGTAAAGAGAAGGTGTTACTTTAAGAAACTTATTTTGAATAGGGAACTATTTTTCAGAATTATTTAGTCATTGTTAGTTTCTTGTATCAGTTATGTTATCATGAATTAGAAACTTATTCATACATTTAACAGAAAATAGTATATTAGTCTTCATAATTTGTATTGTTCATTAATTATGTATTCTATTAAATATTTAAAGCTATTTGGTAACATAATTTTACAGTTACTCTGAATACTATACGATGGATTATTCTGCTTTCCATAGCAAGTTATAATAGTTTATAAAACAGAACCTCCGTATTCACGGTTTCTCTTATCCACAATCGACTGATTAAAGTGGTGATATATTAGCCGTTTATTTTAAAAGTAGGGTAAGTCCATTTATGAAAAAAGGAGATCATAATAACAAATAAAAGTTAATATGATATTTTTTATCTGACAGAATTTATAATTAAAATAATTCAAATTCCCTAATATCTGAGTGATGGAAGTTTGAGTAATTAACAGTATTGAAAAAATGTATATATTTTGAAATTGGTGAGATTTAACTCCGGTAAACCTTCGTATTACTGGCAATACTGTGAAAACTTACAAATTGTATAATATTGGTGGTATAAGTAACCTTAATATATGTGAGGATGTGATGTAGATTTGTCTACAAAGTCGACACGGTTTTGGTTTTAGTATCGGTACACAGAATCCTTTAACAATTTCACTATCATTTCAAAATTAATTATAATTGTAGTTTATTTTATTAAAAAAAATATGGTAATAATAACAAAATAAAAATACTTTTCTGGATAATAACACTACTCCAATAAAATTCTCACTTCCAAAGAATACTATTATTTTTATTGTATTTATAGAAATGAGACCCATGAGAAGTAGTAATAAAAGAAGAATCTTGGAGTTAGTGTCTGAATATGAAGACAATTCGGATCAAAATGATTCAAAGAAATAAGGAAAAAAAATAACTGAACAACGGAAATATTATCCGTTTAATTAACAATTAGAATAATTCAATAATTTTGAAAATAGGGCAAGTGCATTTGGGTATAATAAAACCTTTGTTTCTTTTAGACAACATTTTAAACATTATTGGGTTATAAACATGCATTATCTACCACTACAAAATACAACAAATGTGTCTATTAGTGGTTACTAATTTTTTTAAATTTATTGAAATGCAAATGTATAAATATCTGACAATAACAAAAATTGGACTTGTCTCACTTTCAAAATAAACGTCTGAATATGAGAAAGAGTCTACACCACTCCTTGGTTAGCGATTGGCAAGATTCCACATTTAGAAATTAAGAAATTTTTAGATATTTAACCTCACATACTTTCAAATTTGGGAAACAACAAAATTATAAATTTTCCAATTTGGAATTTCAAAAATTTGAGCATGTTAATATTTGGCAATTTGAAAATTTAGAAATTTGGGATTTGGAAATTGAACAATTAGAAATTTGAAAACTATAAAATTAAGAAATTTAGAAATGTAGGAAATTGGACAATTTTTAGAATTTAGAAAATTGAAAATTTAAAGATTCGGTAACTTACAAATTTATAAATTTAGTACAAATTGGAAAAACTTTTAACTTAGTAATTTGGAATTTGAAGATTTTTTAATTTGGAATTTTATTTTGGAAATTTAAAAAAATAAGAACAAGAAAGTTGTGGTAAGCAAACTTCCGGTTCCCAACCAAAAATTAAAAATGCAAAAGCTGTCTTAAAATTGAGACAAACACTTTGAATATCTACAAATAAATCATTGTTATTTCAGATTAATTACTACACAGGAGTGGAAGGGGACACTATACCTTTAAAGTTAAACAACTGCACGGAAATCTGTCCGATGAAAGTATTTTTAGATTCAATATTCGATCTGTTGCCACAAAATGAGAATACATTGTGTCATTGGAAGAAGATCGAATTTCCAGATCAACATAATTTTGTAATAATTGATAGTCCGATGTATAGTAGGTCTACATCGTATAAATTAAAAAGTACTATGATTAGTTTGTTACTAATAGTTACTTTATTCATATTTTAATCAATTCTATCAACTATTACATTAATTTGATTGATTTTTAACATTTTTAAAAGAAAAATTCAAACGCGATCCTTTGTGATCGCATTAAAAATATATATATACATTTAAATTTTACACGCGAGTCTTGTAAAATAAAAATTTCAGTAATTAAAATCTCAATAATTTTTATAACGATTCAAGATTAGTATAAGTACACGAAAAGGTGCTATAACATATTAAGAAAAGTTGTGTACGCTTCTATTATAGTTAAGGATAAATTAAACGTAAACAGAAAGAAATATCTCATCACTTACCTTTGATCTTAGGAAAACTCAGGACGAAACTGGGGCAAGTCTGTTCAAAGCTGCAATCTCAGCGTTGCACGGTTACTGTATGACCAAAAGCGAATAGTGGAATATTTCTTCCACTAAGCTTAGTTTTAATGGAGATCTCAGACAATCAATACATACGTACTGTCAATATTTCGTGGTTTTTAATATCTATTAACAGTACGAAAACGTTGATTACATTGTATTAATAATATATGTATATCAATGGAGAATTTGAGAGTTTAAAAATCCGAAAGTTTGACAAATTTTGAATTTGAAAATTTGAGAATTTCAGGATTTGGGAATATGAAGATTTAAAATTATCAAAATATGTGAATATGGAAAATAAAATATTCGAAAATTTAGTGATTTAGAAATTTATGATTTTGTGAATTTGAAAATTGGATTACTTCAACATATAGAAATATGAGAGGTTTAACGCTTGAAAATTAAAAAATTTGAAGATGTACAAGTTTGGGAATGTTGGAACTTGAAAATTTGAAAAATCTGTAAATTTTTGAATTTAGGAATTCAGCGATTTGATAACTTCGGAATTTAGTAATTTGAATTTTTAAATTTAGGAATGTATCTATTTGAAAACTTTTGTTAATATCTATTAACAATTCGGAAAAATTGAAAACATTGTTGTTTTCATATACATGTTATCTTCATATACTGCCTAACGATAAGTCCGTACATGACGATACGATAAAAGAAGGACGAAAATAATATTTTATATGTATGTGTGTATATAGTATACATATTAAAGATGTATTATATGATCGTTTATTTATTATAATGTACAAACAGTATATAAAAGAATATTCTGTACGCGATGTATTAAGATTTTACATAATATTGTAAATATACCATTGTGATTAAAAGTTACGTTACTTATCTACGTGTGATTAAATTGATTAACATCTGCAACTTGTCCACAAATAGACAACAATTTTCCACGGAAATCACCATGAAATCATTTAAAACTATTAACCATCTCCGTTCTCTTATTTCTGCCTTATCCTCTATTATTACATCTTCGCATGTTAACTGTTTTTTCCATAAATCAGTAATAGACAGTACCGGTTCCTCCACAAATTGACTGTGCTGTTCGTTCAGAAATATCAGCCGGTATTTTTGTAAACAAATATTCAAGGCATACAATATAATATGTAATTGGTTAATTGTAACATACACATCAGCTTTGTTGCCTTTCATCAGACTAATTAAAATACTTTCGTAAGATTTTAGTTTGGTGATTAAATAATTAATTGTTTCAATGCAAATTTTTGCAGAATTGCATAATTCTAAGATAATGGATACGTGATAGGTGAGTATGGTAACCTAAATACAAAAAAATAAAATAAAATTATTTACTTGCTTTAAACCGTGAAATATTTTAAAGCGCTGAGAAATTAATCAGAAAAACAGTCAATTTGCGGAATAATTCCCAGGAAGATAATTTCTGAAGGAATTAAAAAGTTTAAACACGGTAAAAACTTAAAGAAATCAGTTTATAGTATTATAATTTCTTATCTATCAGTTCTATGACAAAAATTGATATGATAAAATTTATAATTCAGGAAGTTCTCTACAAAAATGGCTCTATAAAGTTTTTTCGTAGAAATAACCGTTTTTGAGATATCGTATAAATTTGCGACTGATAATGATTAATTCTGAAGATTAAGGATGGATTACTAGAGTTGAAGTACGTATTGAACATAAATAAAAATATCTTTTTACATGAAATAAAGATAACTAATAATATGTGCATTTTATATATATATAGCGCATTAAAAATATACATATACACTGCACTTTATTCAAAAAAATATTTTTACTTATTTTATTTACATAAATATATAATTTTTTTTAAATTTAAAACTTAAGCAGTTAGGATTCTAGCAATTTTTTAGCACTTCAAGAAATTTAAAATAACCATTACTTTAAAAAATATAGTGATTTCGAGTTGTGAAAGTAAAATTTTTTGTTCTATACTTTATAGAATACAGCTAACAAAAATATGCCGATTATTATGTTTTTAGTGTCAAAATCATATTTTCGTAGGCTGGATTGAAGGTTTTAACATTGTAAGATTATGGAAATCTTTCAAAGAAAAGAAGTAAATAGAAATTCCGTTGACTATAGTTTTAAAACTATAAGGGATTTTGTACTGAGTACAAGATTATTGTTAAAAAACGAGCGTTTTCAGTTAAGATATCATCTTATATCAAATTATCTTTTATTGTAATTTATTTGAAAATTTAGTGATGTAAAACTACAAGGCACTTTATACTAAAGGCGCTGATTTAGTTCGAGAAAAAAAGAAATCAATATAACGTTGTGTGTTAGAATACTAGAACTTTATATACTACCAATGTCATGTTTTGAAGTAGGCCTTCTAAAAGTTATGCGCAATCATAAGCAATATCGACAAAAAATCTTGAAAACGAGAACCAATCATAATCTTTTTTTCCATTTAAAAGAATATCGCGGATTAAGCCTAAAGGTAACATCGCGTTAAAAAAAGCGCTCAATACCATCATTCCAAAATCATGGTTAAAGTTAAAAGTATGAAAATTGGAAACCATCAATGTATTGTATAAATAATTATTCCTACGAAAAGCATTCATACGACCATTTTTATAAATAATTTCAGAAACTATTTCATAACTACATTTGTCATAAAATTGATAGATATCAAAACATACGAATAACCATTTTTGTAACATTCAACCCCCTGTAAAAGGTTTAAGAGGAATCACATCGAGGAGGGCTTCTGACAGACTATTTAAAACGCTGAAATAACAATTCAAACAAAAATAAAGAGTAGTAGGAATCATTCCGCAAAGACATCCTAATTTCCCTAAACTGATAATATTCTTTTTAATCAGTTCAGAAATTTACCTTGTTCAATTCAGTATTTTCTATACTTTTATTTAACGTGCTTGTTACCGCCTGTATTATTTCTTGTGTGCACGCAGTTGTCTTATTTTCAGCCTCAAAAACTTCACAGAAATTTAATACTGCAACTACTGCCTGTTCTTCCAAAGTGTTCTTCCAACATTTCTTTTTCATATACTGCTTAGCTATTTCTTCATTTTGCAAAACTGAAAGAATCACCGTCACCGATTGTAAAGCTACATCGTCTGCATGTAAAGCGTTCAACGTAAATCTCAACCACTCGGAAGAAATCTTTTTTTCTTCTTTTTCTTTTAGATCTCTCTCAAGAAACCTCTTCTTCGTCTCTGGTATTTCTCCTTCCGTTTCATGCGTAACTTCCAATTTTTTTTTCTTATTGCTACCTGATTCATATTCCTTGTTTTCGTTCGTATCTATTTCCTCTTGTGAATATTCATTCTCTGAACACGATAGCGTATCTTGATTTCCACCGCAATGGATTTTAATCTGATTTATATTTTCATCATTTCTACAATGACAAGATAAGTTAGATTCACCAGAAATCCAGTCCCTATCAATCACGTTTGTAGTAATATTTTCCAAATCGTCCCTATTGTGCACGCTATTGTCTTTTCCATAAGGAGTAATAACGGCGATCTCTTGATTAAATAAAATATTACTATCTTCGTTTTGAAGAATACCATTTGAAGAAGTACATTCCGTGTACAGCTGACACGTGTCGTAAGCACTGTCCTTTTGGAGAGAATTAATAATATCATCATCAGTCTGATTCGAAGAAAGAGAAGAATTTTTATTATGTAAATTTGAATCGAACACTTGTGACTGTTGTATATTTTTTTGTTTACATGACTCGAAAGCACATCCGTGATCCGTGATTATCTGATTACCACATAAGCAACCGGAATGTTGTCTTTGAAAAGAACATTCTTCATTAAATATGATGGAATCAGATGTCAAGGAAGAGTTATCTTCATTAGAAACAAGGTTATGTTCCGGTTCTGGGAACTCCTTTTGCAAATTGATATTGTTCTGCGGCAATAAGGAAAGTTCTTCTATTGAGTTATCAGCGATAAGATTATTTTTTTTGAGCAACTTTTGATCTTTTTTATTCCACACTGAATCATTATTAACTTTATTATCTACAGAATCACTGAACATGTCTGAAATCGATGAATGTGTTTCATCCGAGTCTGGAATGATGCAACTATTCAAATTATGTTCGTTTCGCGTAAAGCTTTCAGTATTCAAGGATTTTTCAGAACTTGAGGGAGAGTAAAAGGTTGAAGAACTATTTCCAATGGAATCTCCGTTATCTGATTTTGATTGTTGTCGATGACCAGATTGCAACAAATGAAGCATTTCTTTTGATTTTACATTGGACAATAAATCCATGTTGTTGATGTACTCTGAATTACTGTCAGAAGCTCTACTGTTCTCTTGTTCATCGCTACATCGGATGATTGAATTCAAACTTTCACGATAATCCGCTTCAGCAGTTGTTATTTGGTGCTCAGAATCCTTTCCTACAAATGATTTGCTACAATTTTGATGACATTTTGATGACGTTATTTGCAATCAAACTATAATTCAATATTGAGTTGCAACGAGTTAACCGATTTCATATCGTTAAACCAGGCATTCTCAAAGTGTAAATACACTGCCTAGTCAAAATTATAACTTTGTTCATCTTTACCTAGTTTACTATTATGGATATACTATTGCTTTTCCCGGTTGCAATATTGGAGAAGAATATAACAACAATATTATAAGAAAAATATCGCAGTTTTTATGTACACAATGAATTATTGTTTTTTTTTTTAGGGTAATTAGTTCATAGGTTTGAACAGAAGAATAAGTTTATACAAGACCATTCCTGCAGTTGGTTATCTTGATGCGAAATCAATAATGCTGCCCATTTAACATTTCTACATAGATGTACAACATCGATATGCAAGGTGTTCAGAGATTTACTAGCCAGCGTTTTTCTCGTAAATGACTGGTATGATAAAAAAATGAAAGAGGAAAAAGTGATAGTGTTTTTTATAATCAACGTAACGAAGTATATCAATTTTTCGTGTTTAGACTATTTTTTGAGAAATGAAGGTAACCTTCAGTTTTTTAAATGGATTGTTATATTATTTTATATCATATGTACGCGCGTATCGAAATAAATTCAACGATGTACCATATCATGACTTTAAGACCCAATCAGAGTTACAAACAAAAGAAATATTTCAAAAATTTCATATTACTGTACTTACCGGTATTTCTTATTGATATGTTTACATTTCGTGTTCAATGTGGCTTCTATTAGGTAGAAAGCACTTTTGGTGGTTTTATGTTATGATTAGGTCTGTGTTAGTGTTTACTTCTATTGCAAGGTGTGCAGAATTATTTGAGCATTACTTCACAGAACGTTTGCTGATATTTAGTGCGATGTATCCTTACTCAAGAGAAGACAAGGTAGATATGGTGCGTATTTATTACGAGTGCGATAAAAATAAAAGACGTATTAAATTAAAGTACCAAGAAGAATTTCCAAACAGAATGATACCTAGTGAAAATCAGTTTGTTTCTGTGTCAAAATGTTTAGGTGAAACGAGTTCCGTAGAAAATAAGAAACATCATTATCGGGAAACTTTGTCCGAAGAAAAAATGTTAGAAATTTTATTTCATTTTGAAGAAAATCCATCAACATCAATACGAAAAGTAGCTACTGCTTGTGATATTTCCATTGAGTCAACCGACAAAATTTTTAAATTACACGATTACAAACTTTCCAAATACCACATGGTACAGGGACTAAGAGAAAGTGATTTACCTCGACGCGCAGAATTTTGTAATTGAATACTTACGAATGATAGAAACGACTGTAGTTTCTATAAAAAAAATACTTTAGACTGATAAATCAAGTTTTAATAATAATATGCTGCCTAACCATCATAATATTCATGTCTGGAGTGCTGATAATCCAAAACGAAAGAGAGAAACAAATTTTCAAGTACAATTTCGTACTAATGTCTGGTGTGGTATGATTACTAATGTACTCTTGGAACCTTATTTTTATAGTGGAACACTAAATGGTGCCGGATATTTATAATTTTTGAATACACATTTTCGAACTTATTGATAAGCATTGCCATTATCCATTGTTAAAGACTTTTATTTTCGATAAGATGGTGCCTCATAATTGTAAAGCGGTGTCAAATTTCTTAAACAACATGTTTTCAAATAAATGGATTGGAACGTACGGACCTGTGAAATGGCCACCAAGGTTCCCAGATTTGTTACCTTTGCATTTCTTTTTATGGGGTACTGTCAAAAATATGATTTACTATACACCACCTTCAAATATCAACGATTTAAAGCAAAAAATAACAGACGCATGTGCATCGAATACCTCAAACAACAATAGCAGAAGTCACCAAAAGTGTATTCTACAGAGCACAAAAGTGTATCCTAGCTCATGAAAGCCACATTGAATACGAAATGTAAACATATTAATAAGAAATACCGGTAAGTACAGTAATAAGAAATATTTAAAATATTTATTTTGTTTTTTACTCTCTCTGGTCTCAAAGTCATGACATGGTACATCGTTGAATTCATTTCGATACGCGCTTTCATATGACATAAAAAAACATATACCATGCCATTTAAAAAACTGAAGGTTACATTCATTTCTCAGAAAATAGTGTAAACACGAAAAATTTATATACTTCGTTACGTTGATTGTAAAAAACACTATCACTTTTTCCTCTTGCATTTTTGTCTCATATCAGTCATTTACGAGAAAAACGCTGGCTAGTAAATCTCTGAACACCATGTGTATACATAGTTTCAAATAGTTATCATGAAAAAGAAACATTTTCTAATTTTTATTTTCATATGATGAAACAAAGTTTTCTAAGATGGAAATTTGATATGAATATTTTATTTCACGTATACTTCAAAATTTATACATAATAAGGACAACTATTAGTATTAAATATAATGAAGGTAAAATATATTGTTTTCGTACATAGCTCTATTAAAAGTTAAAGTTGGGTAAAAATTAAAATTAAATTTTACCTCACTTAGTATTATAGCAACTAATTATTTTAAATATATTTATCGTCCCTTGATGTATAACAAATTTTATCACCTATACGAAAATCAGAGGTTTAAAAGATGTTTCTTACTCACTTAAAATACGCAAAACAGGTATGGTTCTTTTTGCCGTCGAGTGTGCACGTATATTTTGAGCTGTATATAGACATAGTTCAATTATTCCAAACAGCTAATACGTCAATAATCATGAAAAAGGTTAATTTATTATTCTTATTAGCCAAAATCTTACATATAATATAAACGGTCTTCAGTCGATCATGTGTTTAGCTGCCGGGTGCTGTAATTCCTTGTGCACCTCCGTCAGGAACGACCCTAAGCTCACTTACAAAGAAACTGATTAATTACAATAAAAATTGTTCTTAGCCACTAAGTGCGATTAACCTATTATGATTAACCCACTGCAAAGTTCAGATTTTAATGCCCTTAACGAGTTTCTAATTAAATTTTTATCAATTTCTTCTCACATTTTAACAGTGACGATTTTCAATTATTAAACAATAGAATATTTTTTTATTTTCTTCATAAATCCACTAATATGCTCCATATATTTTCAACGATATTTATATCCAAGAAACATGTCGGCCGTTTAAAATTTAAATATTATGATCCTTAATAGCTGATTTCTTTCATAGCTTAAATAGTAATTTAGCAATATTTAAATTGAAATAATTTGCTTTAGTTTGCTTCATAATATGATTGCAAGATTCATTAAAAGTTTCAGTAATTCATCAGTTTCCAAGATATGTACACTGAAAGCTCCCCATATCATTATATTAGCCGCGTTGGAATTATGCGTTGAAGAAATATATTTTAACTTGAATTAACGATTTTCTAGCTTGCTTGCAAAAAAACGAAACTTGGTTAAAATAGTTCGGATGATTTTAATTCTCATCGATGCAATATTTGCAAAGAAAAAAGAAATCGTCCAACACATAATTTTGCAGCAGGCAATGTAATGGTGTGGAATGTTCTCAATACAGTTTAGAAACTTTCAGTTGCAAGAATAAATAGCGAAAAACATCAAGGAATGTTATAATTGCGTGTGCTCCCTTATCTTTAAGTAAATGATAAAATATCGATCATATTTTAACAGAATTCCTATTCAACGCACTACTTTTACACAACGTGTCTTTAACAATCACAATCTCCAAATTTACAAATGGCCGACATGTTCTTCGGGTATGAATATCACTGAATATGTACACAAAATATTTGTAATCGGATTTTATGAAAAGAACAAAATATATTCAACCGTTTAAGAATTAAAAAAAGAATTGTTAATGTATAAGATAAAATTAATATTGATTTAATTAAAACCTTCTTACAAGCATTAATATCTAAATTTGTCAGTTATTACTCTTAATGAAGCAGTAATTAATTATTAAAAACAATTTCTATTGTAATTTTTAAACTTATAAAAAACATTTATCTAGTAACTAAGTGAATTTGTACTTTTGTTCGCGCCACAAATAGTGTTTTCCATAAAACAGACAATAATTCATTATCTATGTAAAAATTACAAAATCTTCCTTCATACCAGTGTCTTTCTTACATTCCTATATCACATTGCAAAAAAAAAGCAAAAGTATTATCCATAACAGTAAATTTGGTAGAAACAAAGTGAATTTATAATTTTGATCAGCAATGCATATATTCATAAATTGATTTTGTCGTTGAATATTTAATTTATCGTGATTGTTTCAAACATATCTATGTACTTTTTATAATTTAACAAACGTTGACTGAAAGAATTGAATTTTAAATATATTAGAAGTATTTTCTTCATTTCAAAAAATACTAACCATGAGACAAATATTTGCTAAAGAATATTTAAAAAATCTTATTACTTGTGTTTCGAATGTCATTCCATTGTTTATGAAATATTAAATAATACTGCTCAACGGAAACATCTTTCATAGATCTTGTAGCTGATTTTAACCATACTATAGCTTGCACAAAATTTAAATCAGCTTCATACTCTTCTGGGTAATTTGATAGTTTTTCCGAAACTTCAGAAAGGTTTGATGATAGATTTATAAGGTGTTTGCATCGATAACAAATCATATCATTGTTTTTCTCAGAATTACTTAATTTCTTTTCGTTCATCTCCAGTACAAGATCCTCGATAACAGGTGAACATAAATCTTCGTTATCTTCCGATGCATTATGCATAGAGTCATCTATATTATTAATTAATTATAGAAATATATTACTGTATAAATAACTACATATACTGTATCAAATATTTTATAACTATTGAACAACCTATATTAGATGACTAACAATATAAATTCTTCTTGTACGCTTGGTGTAATTCAAAAAGCACTTTATTCCGAATTCTAGTATGAATTTTTATTTGTTTATTATTTGTATTAACGTTACTCATTTCAATAAAAACGACAGGATTATTGATCAATACTGTTAAAGTAAATAAACTTGTTTGTTAAATGCAAAATTAAAAAATAACTCGTTTTCTTCCAACTATGAAAAATAAGTATTGTATTCAAATTCACATACTACGTTTCACGAGAGCGGTCTAATCAAATCTGAAACGGTATGTCTCATACTTAGAAAGAGAAAGGCATCCAATAACGCAAGCGAGTATATTCCACGCGCCAGATACAAATTTAATATTTTGAATTGGAATTGTCATTTATTTGTATTAAATTTACTGATAACAAAAATATACATATAATTATAACTTAATAATATTTATTTTAAAACATGTACTTTACGTTCCTTAAAAATGATTGTCCTCAATATCTGCCCGTATTTTACTGTTAAGAAGAAAACCAATAAAGTAAGTAAGTTGTCGTCAATATGCATTCCGTTGCGCGCAAAGTATGCGCACCAGATCGGGCGGTGAGTTCTTTATCTAGGGCAAATTTACATGTAATGATTACTACAAAATTATTAAAAACATCTATAATGCTGGCAGTAAACACATTATTAAATAAAGCAATTACATGTAAAATTTACTTTTAAAATATATTCCTAACATCATTCTTATTTTGTCTGTGTTTAGTGTTATCATTATCAGTATTTGTAACCACGGTCCCAAAGAAAATAAGGATAATACCACAATGAATAATTGTATTCATAATAATAAAAGATTATTCAAATTTACAAATTAAAAAAGTTGGAAATAAAAGCCTTCGAAAACTTGAAATTTTGAAAAATTGAAATTCTGACAATTTAAAAATTTACAAATATGTAGATTTAGAAATTCGAAAATCTAACAGTGAACTGTAGGGTTGTTGCCTGAAATTAGTCATACTCATCAAAGTTCCTCTTCAAAATACCCTCCACAATTACTACCTAGTTTTCAAAAACGCTTTATTGTAAATCACATTTTATAGTGCAGCTTCACGTGCTTCCGGTTTATCGAACGGACCGGTTAAGATAGGTTGGTTAGGAACATTAATAGTACAAAGTGATTTTGATTTTATTACTATAGAAAAAAAGATTTAACAATTACTTGTAAAGATGAGTTCATTTATATCCGAGTCTTTATCAGATAAAGAAAAAAATGACCTTATGCAACAAATCAAACAAGAAGTTGCAATTGCAACTACACATGAGTTGCTCTCGGTACGATCACTGAAGTACATTTATTTTTTCATTTTACATATTTAAGATGAATGAACGGCAAGTATTTCATCTTATATTTTCAGAAAATGACAGAGAAGTGCTTCAAAAAGTGTATAGTCAAACCTGGTATCTCGCTGGATAGTTCCGAACAGGTAATAATTTCCATTTGTAAGAGATAACCTTACTAAAATCTAACCTTTTATGCTTAAAGTTTTAAAAGTCTAACTCCAATATTTCTTAATCTTACTTGGATACGAAGTTTCTAATTTTTAGAAAGTTTTGATAGTTATTTTGACAGTATTTTAATAGCTATTTAACCATAATAAGAATATAACTATATTTTAAAATATGAACAATTAATATTTTAAAATGTCATACTATTTTATATAATATAAGGGTTCTGAAAAGTGAAGTTATATTATTACTAATATTTATAGTATATACATTATTTCTCGTGCTTTTGTAGCATTTCAATTTTGGAATAGACTTTTAAAGTTTTACACATTAAGTAAAAAGTAATTTTGTGAACAAAATTGTTAATTAATATAAATTTTGTAAATCATTCTGATTTACTTACAGAAATGTGTAGCAATGTGTATGGACCGATATATGGAGACATATAATCTTGTATTAAAAACATATAGTTCTAGAGTACAAAGAGAATTTAATAAAATGTAACAGTGTATAATTCTTAAATAAATTGTTTTTGGTTGTATGTTTTGTAGTTATGTATCAGCTATTTACCAAAAAAATTTTAAATAAAATGATTATAATATATTTAGAATTATTATAAGAATATATATATATTTATTATAAGATTGTTACACAATAATTAATTATACACCTGTCATTTATAAATATTATGTACTTTTGTATATACAGGTGCTTGTTAAAATCGACATTAAATCAGTACTAATTTTTGTTAAAAGCTAAATATTTATATAGCTTTTAAATGTAAAATTGAATAAAGTCTATTTTGAATACTGTGCAATAACAAAATACTGTAATAGTCATTTATAAAACCTTTATATCTTATAATGAATAAAAAATACATTAAATTTATAATCTGCATTGTACATATTATATATGTAAATATTCTATAATGTTACAGAAAAAATCAATTATTACAGTCATAATAATAAATTAGGATTAAAAGAGGGTAATTAAACACAACAATATTTGCAAAAGAGAAAAATCTTTATAAAATAAATAACATATACATGAATATCATTACATCATACTTCAAAATCATAAATAAGTAACTTAGGTGTTCTGTAAATCCCGCAATTCCATAGTATGCACTTGCATTGTTTCTTATTCATACACACTAAAAGGCACAATATAGCTACCAATATTTCAACGTGGTTACAAAAGTAAATTTCTAGGACAGTATGAAAAAATATTGTGAGTAATTCATTAATACTTCATCCATTCAATGTGATACTATAAATTAGTGAATAACAGTAATTACAACTATTTTATACCAGCATTTGCAAAATCTATAATTAAACTGAATACCAATGTATCAAATGTCATCATTATATGTACAGATTAATACAGATATTTTTGTAACATAACAAATTGATGTTATTAATTAGGGTATTTTCTTACTATAAAAACAGCTTTAAAGATATATATATCTATATCAAAAAACAAATTTGTTAATAACCTTTCTGATCTGAAAAAATATATTCCCAACTTTTTTTTGTACTGCATTCGCTTATATGTTTGGCATATAAGATAAAAAATTTCATACTTATAACATATGGTATAGGTATACCTTACATATTTAAAAAAAAATATGCATATATGTAACAAGACTTCTGTATCTAATAAAATGCACACAGAATATGTAATTGTATACCAAGCAATTTATGATTTATCGTAACCCGTTTTGAAACTATATATGTATAAAAATGTTTGTATACCTTGCAGTGGAAATGCTTACAGAAACACTTTCTAGCTTTATAAAAATGTAAAATAAAATGTGTTAATGTACCATGATAGTGTAGAACATTCTTTAAATTATTCTCTATTTCTCTCTCTCTCTCTCTCTCTCTCTCTCTCTCTCTCCCTCTCTCTCTCTCTCTCTTTCTCTCTCTCTTTCTCTCTCTCTCTCTCTCTCTCTCTCTTCGCTCGCTCATATTTTATCATGAAAAATACTTATTGTTTAAATTTTTTGCTAATGCTAACAATACAACAAAAATGCAATAATCTTAATAACAATGGAATGTATCTATGTTTTACATTCTATAAAGTTTAGGAATGTTCAGTATTATCCTGAAATTGGTTTTATAAAATTATATATTATATTGATACTAAAATGTAACCACGTTGATTGGTCAGGAACACACCTGCTTTAATATATACACAGAGATAAAAGTTGATTCAAACTAAGTGATTTCATCACTCTAGATATATACGTAATATTGCATAAGCAAAAATTCCAAATTTGATTGTTTCTTTTCTTTTGCTGATAATGTATTTGTTGATTTAAATTTTAAATTAACAAATGATTTTTCAAATAACTCAGAAATAAATATGAAGTAAGAAAATATCTTCCACCAATACCAAATAAATACAATCCTGTTGTATTAAAAATACAATTGTTATGACTGAAAATAAAGGTTTTTAATTATTTAGTGCACAAAATACTTAAATATCATAGTTGCATTAATTTTATCGATAAGAATTGTTAAAACATTTTACTAGACTATGAAATTTCTTTGTTTGAATCACTTACAATATTTTCTATTGATATTACATTATTTATGTGCTACTAAAAAGTTCTGTGAAAGAAGCAGGCTGTACATTTGTTACAGATTTTGATTTGTCAAGCATCCAGTTGATCCATTGTGAATTGTACTTAGTTATTGCATCTTATATGGGACATAATTATATTATATCAATATGTTTATCAAGGTACTGGATTGCCCAAAAAAAATTGAATTACTTAGCTTAATGCTTTCATTAGTCATGTAAGTATTACAAACCATAGATGCAAGAGAAAGACTAGCACCTAATTTCCAGTGAGTAACTTCAACCTTTATAAGTAACTTTAGTTTTATGCATTTAGCACCATTATCTTTGAAAAAAATAATTTGATGTACTTTTTAGGCAATCCACTTTTAGACGGATGATTTACTGATATTGCTATCAATACTATACCAGTAACTTTAGTTAAATGAGGTAATTAATGACATTTCAGTCATAAAATCAGACACAGGAATCATTCTAATAAACATAACATAATGTTACAAAAATTTTTTGAAAAATATAACTAAGTGTTCAACAACAATTAATGCAACTGATTAATTTTCATTTCTTAAAGTACGTTAACATTGAGATAATTGGCTTTAATAGTAATAATACTAGGCGTATTTATAGAATAACGTAGAAGGCAGTTTGTCTGAAAATGGTTACAATAAAAATATCTTAAGATTATAAGTTAGTTAGTGATATTTCATAGAACTGTCAACATAAAAATAGATTTATATATTCCGAATTAAAAAATTAAGTATTTAACTTGCAAAATGTTATTCGCCCAATTTTGTATAGTATAATTATTTAATATTTATGTAACTATTCTCTAATAATTCACAAAGTGATGCTTACAATGCTTACTAATACACATATAATTTATATCCAGATGCGTACTTTTTTAAGAACTTTTAGAAAATTTCTATTTGAAATACTTTAAATTATAATAAAATTTATAAATATTTTTCTGTAGAGAGCAATGGCAGTTTAATTTATTTTACAGTGCTTGATTCCTTTTTATAAAATTTGTATAAAATTTTTGCAAACGTGGTAAAAACACAATACTAAATCTATTAAGTATGTAAGAACTGTGATTTCTAAATACTGTTAAAGTAAAATTGAAAATTTATGAAACTATATTTCTGTTAAGAGAGTGTTATAAAGTATGAAAGATATAACCACTTATAAATATATATTCAGACATTTCCCTTCTACGTCTTTTACGTGAAAACTTATAAGTATTGAGCCACAAATGGCAGTGCCATGTCAGAAACCAAAGTAATTCTGCAAATTCATGAATTCACAGCAATTTGCATTAATATACTTGTTGCCCTATCATAGGATACCAAATTTCAATGTTGTAAAAGAAATAGCATCTTAAAGCTCTTACAGAAACTCTGTAACAATCTGATTTATAGTTATAGTTCTTTTGCACAATTTGCTGTAATACCCATTGCAAAACTTGATATATTTTTATCCATATTTATATCCTCAAGCTAAAATGGAATGACACGTGCAATGTTCAAAATGTATACAAAATATTATGTTAAAGAAAGAGCTTTCAATTCATACTAAATTTACTCACACATGATGTACTGCTGAGTATATCATCCATATCTTCAATTTCTTCACTTATATCCTCACTATGAGCACTTTGAATTTTATCCCGATCTTTTGTTTGTAATTTTATTGGGCTATCTGTTTTTTCATGATCCTTAGAAGGACTTTGGTCATAAGCACTACCAGATGCAGATGAAACAAAATCTTCTTCATAGTTATCTGTACCATCAGTTCCTGAAAGTTGCATAATGATACTATATACATCTTAATCAAAAGATTAATTCTAATTATAAAAATGTATTCTAACATACCAAGTCCAATATCCATCAATTCTTTTAGATCACTAATATTAGTTTTTTTACCATTTAATGGTGGGAGATCGCTAAGTATAGAATGAGGTTTTTTATCTAACGATGGTAAATCTTGTAAAAAGGTTTCTGTATTACATATATCATTGATATTTTCTCTTTTTCCATCAACAATAATTTCATCGAAGTATACAGTTTTTCCAAAACTGCTTCCAGTATTAACTGATTTTTTATTTTGTACATTATTTGCTATTTGTAATTCCAAACTATTTATATTATTTTGCTTATTTATATTTTCATTTTGATTTATTTGCGCTTCAGTAACTATAGATTCATCAAACTTAATTAAAGGCTCGGTTTTATTTAATAAATTTGTTTGGATGGATGTATTTATTTCAGTCTCCTTTTCTGTATGATTCATCGCTAGACTTGTGCCATTTTGACTTGCAGGGAGTGTATCAAAATGTATATTATTGTTCCCTTTATTATCAATTCCACTATCCTTTTCATTGTATTCAGAAGCTGTATTATTCCTGAGATGATCATTCAGTTTTTCATAATTTGATTCATCCATTGAAACGTTAGTAGATGTTTCTTCATTTTTTTTATCCATTATTGTCACATTTATTGGAACTTTTGGACTTTGTTGTGAAACACTCTCTATTTTATCTGAAACATCATTATCATTTGATAATGATGCAGTTTCATTGTGTAATACTTTTGGAATGGAAATTTCAAATGTTGCATTAGCAATATTTGCAACAGTTTCATCTGTTTTATTAAATCTGCTGTTATTAGTTTCATTCTGTAATAATATTCATGATTGCAATAGTGATAGCATGACTCATAATTAGATGTAACACTTTATATTAAAAAAAAAAAAAACTAAAATTATAAACAATCTAAAAGAAAATACCTTTTGTGTATTATTAAAGGCACTGTTCATGCTATTCTTTAAAATTTCTCCAAGTAATGGTTCGTTAGATTCAATACCTAATTCTTCGCATAATTTATTTCTTCCAACATAATTATATTCTTTTCCAAAGTAAGTTTCTGGATCATATACAGATATTGTATAATCAAGACCAAAATATTCTAGGAACTCCCTAACTAAGGAAAACAACAATTTTCCTTCTGAATTAGCCAGGTACTGCTTTACAGTTTTATTGAGGAGTGGTTCTGGATTCTGAAATATCAATTTTTCTCTTTGAAAATCATAATATATATTATCAAAATAAACACGATATTTTTTTATATTATTTCCTATATTTAATTATTATACACTTTTCTTTTAAAAATAAAACCAAACCTTTTGACAAACAAACATATGTAATATGTACTGAAAGTTATTATGCCATTATAAAATATTTTGACATACCATAACTGATTCCTGTTCTTCTAAAGCTAAAAACACACTTGCCCTGAGTTCCGCCTATAACATGATAAAACATTTTAAGACAAGACAAATCAAACGGAGAATAAATTAAAATTTTAATAAACGAAAATTCTGATATGATCCGTGTAACCTGCAGAAAACGTGTAATTTTTTAAATATTTTTATATCATACCCGCACTTTTGCCAGGACACCATTATTCTCAAGGGTTTGTACCACTAAATCTCGTAATTCGGTATCCTCCTCCATGGAAATATTGCCGTCTATCATGATTATAAATAAAAATTACTCTCGCAAACACTCAAGAAATGTAAATATTTATGCTTTCCATCGCGTGTCTTCTTTCCACAAATGTTTATCTAGAGATTATTTTTTCGCCGTCTAGGGAATTTAAACGTAGAAATTTTGAAAAAGGAAAAAAATGCTGTATATACTTCGCCCGCCAAGAGAACATACTCGTTATCCAACCAGTTTTTGTATTGTTGTGCGCATGTCTGTTCTAATTGGTTCGAGCATCCTTCGTAACTAAGGATAACGCGCAGGCGTCTTTATGACTTTTACAATGTTGAGCATATATACCCAGTGGGTTAAAAATTTCATAAATATTGAGTGGCAAAAAAAAATGGTCAAACATTAATTTGATAATTAAAAATGGCACGAAATTAATTAAATTCGTAATCCCAATTAAGAAGATATATGCAAAAAAGAAAAAAAAAATAGATAAGATAAAATTCCAAACAAGCTTGATTATGTGATGTATTATTATCTTTTATGAAGATAAAAATTTTGTGTAGAATATCTCTTTTATTTTATAAGTATTTACTTCCTGTAATATCACATTTTCTCTTTATTGATACACATGTGTTTGTCTACTATGTATATAACTGATGAAGTCGAAAACGTAGGATATTGAAACGACAGTAACTGGTGGGGAGCATACTGAAGTTACTTGAGTTGCGCGACTCAAGAATGTTCTTTTGGCAAACAGGCTATACATTTAAATATTGTTATAACGTTTTTATTAATTGTCGCATTAAAGGGTAGTATAATTAATGTAAAATAGAGTTTAATGTGCAATAAATATTGTAATATTTAAATATGATACATCATGAATTCAGTTATCGAATTTAGTATTTTATATACTTGAACATTTTACAGATGCACCAGTATTACCAATGTTAGTCTCTAATTACAAAAATTACATACTACGGAAGGCAGTAATTTAAAATTTCAAAATATAAATATTCATAAGTAAATGCAAGGAAAATGATATGGTATGATACTTTCTAACTTTCTATGACCGTATTTCTTACATAGAAGCACTGATGCATCTGCCAAGTGCAATTGCACCTTCCACATTTTTTGTTAGATCGATCAATTCCTTTTATTGACTGTGTATAAAAGTATTAATTCAGTCATCGAAATGTCAATACTTTACAAAATTTTTTATATTTTATGTCAAACGTACTTTATTATAATAAGTGTTTAAATATTCCACCATTACATACTAAACATTTTCTAATGTGTTTTTTTTTTACATTTTTCATTATATATTTTAATCAATTTGTGTTTATATTCGAATGATGCATTTTGATACGCTTTTTTGAATTGTTAACTGAAACAAAAGAATCTGAATTTACATTATTTTTTAGACAAGTACAAAGGAAGAAGACCAATGGATTCATAGAATGAACCCACTTGATCTGTGAGAAATCCTCATTTTAAAAGAAATACAAACAATTAAGTAATAAAGGATAAAAAATAAAATATAATTTATTATATCTTTATTCTCTATATAATTATTCTTTACCTTGATAAAAATTTAATATATATTTTAAGAACAGCATTTTCTCAAATATTATAATATAAAATAAGAAACCTAAGGATTGATCATTTAGTGAATTTAATAGTTTCGATATTAAACTTCACAGATATGTTTTTGTATCTTTATTTTAACATTTTATCGAAATCAAAATTTGAATAACAATAAAATTCATTAGCCAAATTATTTCGATGATGTGGTATAAAATTACATACTTTAACATTTAATAATCTTTCTGCTAATTCACTCATTACAGCACCTGTAAAATGAATTTAAATAATTAAATCATTTTTAGCAATAAATTTTGGAAAAAAATTTAAACTTATTAAAAATACCTGTACAAAGTATAATATTTTTTTTAGCTAGGAATTTTATTGTAACTGCAGTTTTTGTTAAACATTCATCAGAAAGGAATGGTGGATCAGCTATGACTAAATCATACAAATTTGACATGTCTCTAGGTATATTTAAGGGATATTTATAGTTGTATGGAACAAAGTCAGATCCAAATACCTTGAAACGTTCATCATATTCAAAAAGAATAACTGTTAATAAAATAAAGATATTATTATGAACTAAGCTTTGATATGTTGGTGTAATATATATTAAGTATTAAAAATAATTTGCACCTGTACCTTGTCGTTCATTACTATTCTTTTTTAATGCGCTGTAAAGTGTAGGACAAGATATTAAAGCAATCTTTCCATTATTCATTGTAGAATTTATAGCACCTTTTACAAGAGTATTTATTGTTTCATCATCATACCAAAACTGACTTAATTGCTGTAATTAAAAAAATGTAACAAAAAGATTAATGATAGATAATACAAAAGTAACAAACAGATTTATAAAAGACTTACCCAATTTTCATCGAAAGTAACATTTAGAGTTTGACTTTCTAAATTATGCTTTAATTGTTTTTCTCTTTCTTCTTTTTCTTTAAGAAATTCATTTAAAGCAGCAAGTGTTGTAGGACACAGTTGTAAATCATCATCAGAGCTATCGCTCATTTTTATTGATTATTATATTTATATTACATATAATCACATATAATTATGTGAGAGTTAATCACAAAATTCATGAATTGTACAAAATATGAAAAACAAAATTTATTGACTATTTTATTACTGACAAATTTAACAATTTCACATTAATTAATTGTACGATTAAATAATATAAACTTTAGTTAACTTTGATAAATATAATTAAAATTTGTATCGTATATGTTATATTTACATTATACATACATGATATTTGATTTTATTAATAATAATTTTACATAGATATCGTTTCATCAAAGATCATGCTTATCAGACAATGTGCTTTTACTCATTTTGTGCATGTCAGTTTTGTTTGGCTCAAAATGCATCTAATACTATTTAATAAATATGTATGAAACGAATGGTAGTAAAAGTTTAACAATGAACGATCGTTTTTCGACTTCATGAACTATTTTTAAATAAATATGATTAGTATTATCTATTGTTAATCTGCAAATTATATTGTGTTAATACAGAAATAACAAAGTTTACAAATAATTCCTCAATATAGTTCAAAACTTAATAACAATAAATTACATAACCTTTAAAATTCAGAAAGTTAAAATAATCCATAGCATTGAAAGGTACAACTCTTCTTTTAATGTAACCTAACCTATACATATTTTATACTGCACAATATTGTACGAAGTTGCCGGCTTCAAAAAATAAATTCAATTAAATATAATCCAGAAAGAAAGAAAGTGACAATGAAACCGGAAGACGACGTAAAATTGTTTGAATCTATTGGTCTCAGTGAACAAAAGGCTAAAGAAACTTTAAAAAATAAACAAGTTTCCAGTAATTTAAAACTTGCTGTAACAGAGGTTAGCAAATTGATTCAACATCTTTAAATTATTTTTTATGATGCAATTTAATTTAATTTTTTTCAATAAAGTAAATATGTTAGAGATTTTCTTCTCTTTGTTGATTTTCTTCTCTTCTCTTTATTAATTTGAATAGAAAGTAATTTTGTTAAATGTAATAGTATTTTGTTACATTTGGTTGTACCATATGCACTGTATTTTCAGGCCAATGTACATGGAACTATTTCACCCGAAATTGGTATTCTATTATATCATCTAGCTTCAAAGATTAAAAATCAAATTTCGGATAAATTACCGTTTCTTACAAAATATATAGTTGAAAAGAAATTGGACACGATTCAACGAGTAGATGCTGGTCTAAATTATCTACTCAGTCATATAAAGGAAGATGTTGATATTTCTAATTTTGAAAAAGAATGTGGCATCGGTGTTATTGTATCCCCAGAAGAAATTGAACACGAAGTAGAAAAAGTTATAAATGCGCATAAAGTAGAAATATTAGAGAAAAGGTATATTCTTTATTATTATTGCTAGTTGGGATAACTTTGACAGTTAGCATCATTTTGTACCAAACTTAGAAAATCATCATTTTTAATATTATTGCTTTGCAAATTGTCAAAACATTCTTTAACAATTTACAGAGCAAAATCAAAAACCATTATTACTTTTGGGACAAAGTTGTGCTAATTGAGTTAAAGATATCTAATGTACAATGATTTAAAACTTTAACATAGTTTCAAATATTTTAACAATTTTATGAGATAAAATGCAATTTTGCAGATACCACTTTAATGTTGGTCCATTGATGCAACAAGTACGTAATACTTTGAAATGGGCAGATGGAAAAGCAATAAAAAATGAATTTGATGTTCAAATGCTTGATTTACTAGGTCCAAAATGTGACTCTGATCTTGCTCCACCTCCTAAATCAACAAAACAAACTAAAAATAAAAAACCAGAGAAAGAGAAAGGTAAATTTTATGTTTTAGTTCAGGTCTTCCCAAGTGGAGGAAATGTAATTCTAAAACATATGATAAGATCCTTCTTCAAAAGACTGCTTCTTCTCTTTGAGCAAGATAAAAAGTTTAGCAGAGTATTAATCGTTGTCTCATAGCTCTTGGGAATACTTTAAGAAAGTCTACTTTAATTGATAAAAATGAATTAATCATAACAAATTTATGATTGTTTTGTTATTTAGTGGACCAGAAAAATGCATCATTAACAAATGAAAAAATAGTAGGTGCTCAAACAATTAGTGAATTAATGAAGACTAAAGTTCATTTTCATAAACCAGGAGAAAATTACAAAACCGAAGGATATATTGTAACACCAAACACGCATAAATTACTTCAAGAACATTTGAAAATAACAGGTGGTAAAGTGATAACTAGATTTCCACCAGAACCTAATGGCATTTTGCATATTGGTCATGCAAAAGCAATTAATATTAATTTTGGGTATATTTGTCATTTTAATATTATTTTTTAAGTTTATTCAAAAAATATTATAAATAATGATTTCATTGCAGATATGCTGCTGCTCATAATGGTATGTGTTACTTACGTTATGACGATACGAATCCTGAAAAGGAAGAAGAGAAGTTTTTTATCGGAATACGTGAAATGGTGGAGTGGCTCGGTTATAAACCTGCTAAAATTACTCATTCATCCGATTATTTTCAACAGCTACATGAATGGGCTATTCAGCTTATAAAAAAAGGATTAGCATATGTTTGTCATCAGTCTAGTGAGGAAATGAAAGGTTTTAATCCACCCCCAAGTCCTTGGCGTGACAGGCCTGTTTCAGAAAATTTGCAATTATTTAATGTAATTAATTTCTTCGTCAAATAAATTACATTTTTATAATTTAATATAAAAAACAAACATTAAAAATTAAATTAATATTTAATATACATTATGTTTCGTCTTTGATGAATTATTATGTATATTAATTTTATAATTTGTATAAAATAGGATATGAAGGATGGATTACTTGAAGAAGGTGAAGCTACGTTACGTATGAAAGTTACATTAGAAGAAGGAAAACAAGATCCTGTTGCATATAGGATAAAATATACTCCACATCATAGAACAGGAGATCAGTGGTGTATTTATCCCACATATGATTTTACTCATTGTTTATGTGATAGTATAGAAAACATAACTCATTCTCTTTGTACAAAAGAATTTCAATCACGGAGATCGTCATATTATTGGCTGTGTAATGCCTTAGATATTTATTGCCCTGTGCAGTGGGAATATGGTAGACTGAATGTAAGTTACACGGTTGTTTCTAAAAGGAAAATCAGTAAGTTGATCGAGGAAGGCATTGTATCTGACTGGGATGATCCTAGGTATATTTCAATATTGTTTGAACATTAACGTTTTATATATTATTGATATTCAATATTTATTATATTTTTTCAGATTATTTACATTAACAGCTCTTCGTAGGCGAGGCTTCCCACCAGAAGCTATAAATAATTTTTGTGCACAAATGGGTGTAACTGGTGCTCAAGCAGTTGTAGATCCAGCTGTTTTAGAAGCTTGTGTTCGAGACGTTTTAAATCTTACTGCTAGTCGACATATGGTCGTTTTAGACCCTATCAAAATAACCATCAACAATTTTCCTCATAAAAATCCCATTAAATTAAACGTTTTTGATTTTCCTAACGAACCGGAAAAAGGACAACATGAAATTATTTTTGATAAAATTGTGTATATTGAAAGTTCTGATTTTAAGGAGGTACATAATAATAGTTTTCTTTCAGTAACATAATATGACGAATCTTATTTATTATCATTTTATTAAAACTTTATCATATTTATAGAAAGCAGAAAAAGATTTTAGACGTTTAACACCAAATCAACCAGTTGGTTTAAAATATATAGGATTGGTATTACGAATCAAAGAAATAGTAAGAGATAGTAGTGGTAACATCGAAAATTTGATTGTTGAACAAGAACCTATCTCTGAAACTAATAAACCTAAAGCTTTTATACACTGGGTATCGAAGCCTATACCAACATTCGTTAGATTATATGATCGCTTGTAAGTATTAAATTAATATAACGGTATTGTTAACATAAATATGACGACACCTTATACGTATTTGTGGTATGGTTATTAGATTTAAACATAAGAATCCTGAAGATCCGCATGAAGTACCAAATGGTTTCTTAAGTGATGTTAATCTTGATAGTAAAAAAGAAATTACTGGATATGCTGATGCAAGCCTGGCAAATTTAGCAAAACCTTTTGATAAATTCCAATTTGAACGTGTTGGCTTTTTCTCTGTAGATCCTGATTCAGTACCGGGAAAGGTAATTATTAACAAATGTTAAGTACAGTAAATTCAATTTATGCTCATTTATTTTGTTTATTACAGCCTGTTTTTAATCGAACAGTAACGCTCAAAGAGGATTCAGGGAAAATATAAATAAATTTAATATATTGTAAATGCAATGTCTCAACAATTTAGTTTCATAATATTTTACAAATTTTGTAATATTTTGTATAATATTTATAAATAGCAATTATAGAATGTAAATTATAGATTTCATTCTTCTTTTTCCTAATCATATAATGATATAATACTACTAGAGAATAAGTGGACAATAGATACGGTTCAATTCATCATACATGATTCATACGTAGGAACCATATATTTAATATTTATAAAAGCATCTTCACCTCCATATGTTTCAAGTATTTCAAGAGTTTCTTGTATCAGATCTGCAACATTTTCTCCCCTTTGTTGTGAGTAGTCAATGCCTTCTCCAAGATTTACTATAACATCAACTCTTTGTATTATTTTTGAATAAATATATAAACGTAAATTAAAATCTTACCGTTTCTGTCTTTTAATAAATTAAGAACTGGTAAGATCTGTCTAAAGTACGGTACTAAAGCTTCTCCCACACACTCTGCTGATCGTACAAGTTTTTGAATTGCTCTCAGTGTTGTGCAAATAATTTCCGGCATTTTTGTGTTCAAAGCCTCTAAAATAAACATTCTGTATAAATACACAGAATTGTTATAAAACTATTTGAACAAAATAAAAAATGGAAAATTACTTTTAATAGGAATTATTAACTGAGGTACAACAGGTAAAATTTTTGGACCACCATGTTCTAACATATCAGATATTCCTTGTTCCACTATAAATTTATACGGTTGCTCAGTTTCTGTTAAACCGTCAAAAAGCAACGGCAAATAATGATGAAAATCTAAATCTTCGATGTTGACTTTCCAACTAAGTTTCGTGCCATGAATATCTTTTTCCAGCGAAAGTGGAAACACACCCCATTCGTAAAATTTTCGAAAAGTTGACGGTTTAGGTGGTTGAGGTTTATATAATTTGCATCGAGGAGGTTTTTCAACTATAGTATTCTCCTAAATAAATTATCAATACATGTAAAATTAATTAAACGTACTTTTGTATTTTTTACCTGCAAAGCTTGAATAGTAAATGCAGGAACAACTCGAGGTTTCCTTTTCTTGTATCGTGGTATGTCTTTTCGAATTTCAGTCCAAAATTCCGTTTCATTTACCATTCCGGCGCTTTTATTCTTATGAAAATTTTAAATATTTAAGTGACTGATTATTGTGAAATGTATTACACAATTTCATTCACACAAAACAAATTGTACCAAAAATGGGTGTTTCTTTACTAATGTTACATTCTGAATGCTTCATAGTACAGTAAGTCAATATCATACATATGGATTAAACAGTTTGTTTCCCTAGCAACCGTAAATGATTTATTTAATAAATTATAATAACTTGTGTATATTTCATCAAAAGTATATTTTTAATTTAATGGATAAATAAACTTCAAACGAACGAAAACTATGAAGTATAAAATATTACTTTCACTTATATATGTACATACATTAAATATTTAATTACAAAGTAGATAACAATTAATTTACATTTACGCTGTAGTTTTTGTAATCTTCTTGTGATACTGTGGGTCATCAAAGATCAAATTTCTCTTTTGTGGTTCCTCTTTGTCAGCTGTATTTCATTATTAAGAAAAATAATTTTTTTCAAATTATTAGTGACATTTGAATTAAAAAATACATGAAATTTTTATATTTAAAAAAATAAGTTTGCAAAGGATATTTGTGAAGTAATTTGAAAATTCCCGTCCCTAATGGAACTGGAATACCCATTATAATTGATTCAGACACACCGCAGATAACATCTTTTTGTCCATAATAAGCTGCATCAAACAGATGATCGGCTGTTTTCTCAAACTATTAAATAATTTTCTATTAGTATTTTTGTTTAAATACAGCATATCTACAATAGTGATGGACAAATGTGCGTTTGTGGTTAATATAATACGGTATAAGTATAACTGACTCTCGCTACATATATTATTACTAGAGACGAACATGCAGTAATTGGCAATATGGAAGAAGGTCATTCCATATAGCACTGATTAGCCCATCACTGATCTAAAGTATGTAAGAAAACCTACCGAGGCTAAATTTAAGACCGATTCTTTCATTTTTGCTAAACCTTGTCTTGTAATACCCAATACTTCTCCTCTACTAGTCATCAAATCTGCCACAAGCATCGGATGTCTTCGGTCGATGCTCATTCCATGATTTTCCATTACTAATTTAATTTCTGTCATTATAGTTGCTCTTGCAGCTTCAATTCCTAGAGTTTTGAAAACCTAAAACATTATATTATATGTATGTTTTTTAGTCAAATATTTTAATTTTAATTTTTGCTTACCTCTATTGTATTGTTTGAAGTTGTTTTTTTACCCGAAACACCAAGAGTTGCCATTACTTCTCGCATATTATCTCCTTCAACAAACAGTTTATACCTGGTTTTACCACTTGAATCATCATTGTGAATGACAGCTCTAGAAACTGATGGCAAACCCTATATATAGTATAAAAATAAGAATTTAAGCACAATTTTAGAAAACTTAGGGGGTGTTTATTATATAAAAGCAATTATTGTTTTACCTTTACAACAATATTTGGGATCGTTTCTTTCAGTTGTGTGAGCGCATAATTTATACTGCATTTATTTTTGTTGGGACTCACAGTGATAATAGAATCTCCTCTCACATTTACTAATTTTGGATTTAGCTTCAACTTTGATGTACAAATGCTATATAAAGTTATTAAAGTTAAATTATACGGTATATGTATAATGCTGTTAAAAAATATAAATCTATACACGTACGAATAACGAATCGAGTTAACGTCTACTTCTAATTTCAACAATTTTATCCTGTCAATATCTAACTTTATCAATAGAAAACAATCATCTGGTAGATATACTTCATCGATATATTCAGTAACTTCTCCCAAAGTAGTTTTTTCAATTCTACCTTTAACTCTCCTAGCATATTCTGGATCTACATCATTTTCCTAAAATCAACATTAGAAAACATCATTATTTATAATATACTAATATGCACTGAACTCTAAGCGAAATATTAACTTACCAAAGCTGCTGTAATTATAGGAGTACTAATTTTTGGATTTGCATTAATGATCTCTTTAATACGTGGTACACCTTGAGTAATATTCATAGATGCTACACCAGCAAAGTGGAACGTTTTCAAGGTCATCTGAGTACCCGGTTCTCCAATACTTTGAGCAGCAAGTGCACCTACAGCGGTACCTGGCTCTATTTTAGCTCTCATATACTTTTCTTTGCAAATGTGAATGAATTCGACTAACTGAGAAACTGTCAGTCGTTCAAGTTGTAGAATTACAGGTATATTTAATGGAGCATTATGTCGGAGACGTGCTATTTTACGTGCTATACTCTTAAGGAATGTTCTGCAAAAGTAACATTTAATTATTTTTATAGCATTTAATAAGAGAAAGACCATAACTGCGCAATCATCGTTTTTAAATTAAACTTTTTTTTACGAACCTAGAGAATCATTATTTATAAACGTACCTTATACACAATTTAATTTGTCTTGCTACTTTCTTAATATTGTTACAACACTTACAGTAACGAAGAAGGTAAAATGACTAATAAAAATTGTATTATATTTTCCCTTTTTTATTATCAATATCATTAAACTTTCGTATTTTGTAAATTAGTGTTTGAATAAGAAAGTTATTCAATGTTTATTAAACTTGTGTTTCAAAAAGAAAAAAAAATTATGAACTGAATTAAGAAAACAGGAAAAAAGAATTTTGTTAACCGAAAGATTTGAATCCTTGAATCACAGTAACATAAATCTGCTATTTTACAACTTTCACTACAATAGTTGTTAAGAATGTATATTAGTATATCAGAAAATTAAATGTTAAATACCATTGAAAATAATGTATACTACTAAAAACGCTTGAATACGGGTCTGCTTATTTTTATTCTAGTTTTATTTAAAAAAAGAAAAGAAAAGTTTGATTAAAATGGACTGTTACGCAGCTATGACGTTTCCTTGCAAGTGGAATAGAGAAATGTATGTAAGTCTTTTACTTACGCCAGTTCCTGTTTAAATTCTTTACTGAGACATTCATATTCTTCAGAACTTAATAATTCATTTGTCGCTGTAATTACACTAGGACCATCTAATGATTGTTCATTTTTACAAGGTGATTTTGCTCTTACATGATCTAACACTCTCTTGTAATCCACGGGACAATCTTTTCCTGTTAAAATTATTATTTTAGTATTCTATTATTAGTATCAAAAACAATATCTTACCTTCCATATATGTAGGATCTAAAGCATCACCGCCATATAATATTTGTACAATATCTCCTACCGAGTTACGAACTGTCATATCATAATGAAGGCACAAATCTTCTAAACTTTTAACCAATCTACGCTGCATATAGCCAGTTTCAGCAGTTTTAACTGCTGTGTCTACAAGACCTTCTCTTCCGCCCATTGTATGAAAGAAAAATTCAGTCGGTGTTAAACCAGAATAAAACGAGTTTTCCACGAAACCTTTAGCTGCAGGAATTTTCGAGTGACGTTCAAAATGTGGCAAAGCTCTGTCCTCAAATCCATTTGGTACTCGATGACCGCTAATAGCTTGTTGACCCACACAAGCTAATTAAACGAACATTAATGAACAAAAATACTATAAATCCTTCACAAATATTTCTGTGAAACCAGATCAATCATACCAATCATTTGAGATATATTAATAAAACTTCCTTTGCTGCCAGATAAAGCCATAACTAATGGACTATTGCTTGGATGAAGCTCTTTCAAGCATGCTTTACCAGCATGGTCACGAATCACTGAAAGCTCCTTTAATATCATTGCTTCTAAAGTTTCTTCTTCTGTACACCCAGGCTGACATACAAGACGTCCTTCTTCCATTTGACGAATGTACTCCGTACATTTAGAATACCTAAAGCATAGCAAATTCGACATGTGATTTTATTTAAGAGTATAAAAATACTTGTATAAAAGCAATAGTTCAGTTCTGCAACTAATTAGTTTTTAGTTTCTATAATACACACAATGACCAGACAAACTCGATCAATTAGACCATAAAGAATGAGCAACATATTAAAGATAATTAAAAAGAGAGTGGAATAAATCATGGAAAAATCAACATACTTTTTTTATGAAACAAGAAAAAAATATACACCTAATAAGCCTAATTATAACGTTCAGAAGAAAAGAATAAATGCAGATAATCAAACTCAGGATAGAATACACAAATATTAGGCGTTAATTAAAAAACAAGGACGATGTCCGCAACCACTGCAATACTAACATTATCATGTAAGACATAATAAATAAATAAAAAACACTCAATAATATTTAGTTATTTTTAAAGGATAAAAAACACTGTAAGAAGCGAAATAGATTTCTTATGCTAAATGTGAAACATAATAGAACTATATTACTCCGGATTATATGAATGCTATGATAGACATTATATGATCACTAATACCTTAATACGGAATGTAACATTAAACAAGTACATAAAAAACACAAACTTAATTAAGTAATTTTATGGCTACTTTTATTTTATGTTATTTAAATATATTTTACCCAGCATTTAAAAGTTCTTGTTTAGCTTTAAGTAGTCCTTGTCCAGGTGTAACATCACCGATTCCAATAGAAAAACCTCTATTCATGAGAAAGAAACTTGCCATTCTGGCTAATCGCCACATCGCTGTTGTTGCAATATCTTCACCCCAATCACGCAATAAAATATAAAATATGTTCTGTTTTGAACCTGAACCTAAAGTCGATTTGTCCATAGATCCTGCTAATAACTCTGAATTCCGAATGATAACATCTAGAATTTTTCACTTTTATTATTTTCCTGCCATTTTAAAACATAAGTAATCAATTGTGTACATACAAGAATCATTAATACATAATTCTTCATTAGCGGTGTAAGCTCTTCCTTTGGTTTTTAAATTTGCTCTGATATTACACATCTTATTAGGCTTTAAAATTAAACTAAAAATTTGTTTTCCAGTCCATAACATAGTCGGTTTTAATATAGCAGGTTCAGGTAAATCTATAGATATAGCAATATCAAGTCCTGCTAAAAGACAACCTGCTAATTGACTTGCTTGAGATTTATTTAAAAACATGTCCTTCTGAGTTAAAAGATATCCACCAGTAATGAAATCCTGTGTTGCTGCTATTAACAGTTCTCCATTACGAGGTGTAACTAAATTTGATTTATTCTAAAAAATTAAAAGTACAAAATAATAGGTTTCTTATATATAACTATATGTAGTATAATTAATATAAAATAATTTGCATTTTACCCCCATTAAAACTAACGCTTCTGCTCTTGCTTCTTCTGTTTGAGGCAAATGTAAATTCATTTCATCTCCATCAAAATCAGCATTATAAGGGGTACAAACACATTCGTTAAACCTAAATGTTCTATGCTCTAGTACTTTCGCTTTATGTGCCATAATACTTAATTTATGTAATGATGGTTGCCTATTAAATAATACTACATCGTCATCTCTTAGATGTCTTTCGACGATATCACCATACTATATGTTAACATAAATACATTTACTTATTTTGTAAGTATAACGTAGTTTTAAATTTTTTAAAATCTAAAATACTACCTGTAAATCCTGAGCTATCTTTTGTCGATTTCCGTATCTTAAATATTTTTTAAATTGTGTTTTCCCTTGTTGTATAAAATTTGCACCTGGATGTACATCTGGACCATTTCTTACCAGTTTTCGCATTAGTTCTATATTGGATGGATTAACTCTTTCAGGATATGTTAAAATTTTTGCCACGTGAATAGGTACACCAACCTAATAAAAAAATACGTTATTGTAATATTAATAATTCATTTAAATGTCAACCAAAACTCACTTGCTCAATTCTAAGATTAGGATCTGGAGAAATAACAGTACGACTAGAGAAGTCCACACGTTTACCGGATAAATTACCACGAAAACGACCTTGTTTTCCTTTTAATCTTTGAACTAACCCTCTACCAGATTTTTTTGGCTGAAACATTTCAATGCTTTTTAATAATAACGGATTGAAAATTGTATAATTTGTAATTCTATAATATGTCATTAAAAACTCACTTGCATGTTAAGTGGAATACCGGACATTTCACTATTTATGTAAAGAGCACAATGTAATTGCAAAAATTCCCAATCTTCATTGTACATTTGTACTTTAGCACCACTTTGTCTATGTTTCTGAATAACATCATTGATAAAAACAATTTCTGATAGCTTCATTGTTAAATGATCCTCTGTTGTACCAGCTTTTAAATCTGACACAACACTAGGTCTAATGCAAATTGGTGGAACAGGAATTCTTGTTAATATTAAATCTTTTGGCAGCGCACAATCTGGATTCATCATTAATAAAGGAATATCACTTTCTGGTATTTTTTCCAAAATACTTTGAACCTTAAATTATGATATTACTTTTTTATTGTTTTTATACTAGTTTTTATACTAATAAATTATAATTGATGACAACTTTTACCTCTAATGGATTTAATATATTAACTAGCCCATTCTGAAGTATTCCTTCTAATGCTTTATTATCTTCAAGTACATTATTATATTCTGCCAACTTTTGTTGAACAATAGCATCTATTTTTTTCTTAGCTTTATACTTTTCATGAACTATTTTAAGTAAACCAGCTTTTTTGACAGTTCCATTAAGATCTCCGCAATTTTGGCAAACTGTAGTTTTTTTAGCTTTCTCCAAAATTTGTTTACGCAATGCTTTACGTGTTAGGTATCCCATATTAGGATTTAACACTCTAGTTAAATAATGCTTCTTGTCTGCTTCAGATAACATAACATGAGCACAACTCTATGAATTGGAATAGAAGTATTATTATTATTAATAATAGGTTACATACACTCGCACTGGTATTTATGTTGATGCTGAAACTTTTTAAGAATTCCAGTTTTGTTTCTGCTTATTGTCACAATTTTCATTTTTTATGAACAATGTCTAAACTGTTTATGAAATATTGAAAAAATTGATCAACAATATGCCAAATTGTTAGTTAGAGGTCATAATAGCAAAGTTTAATGCTAATTTTATATTTTGATGTGTTAATTAGTACAAATTTAGCAGAATCAATTTATTTTCCAACCAACCAAAGTTTCATAAACATTATTAACAATAAAATATATGGCAGTTTTTGAGCTTTCCATTTCAGTACTTCTTAACTTAAGAATTTTTCATAACAAGTGAAAACTGTTACAATGTGTTAAATAGGTCTAAATATAGATATGTTTAGACAAAGAAAATTGGAGTTCTCACAAAATTTTAGCATTAACATAAGTACATGTGCAATTGTATATGTTAATAAAATCAATAATAATTTACTTTGCAAATAGACTGTAGAATACCAATAATGGATCTAAAATAACCAACATGGAACACAGGTAATTCTAAATCGATGTACCCAAAATGTCCAATACATTCATTCAAGGATTTACCACATGATGCACAATTGGTTGTGTTATTGCAAGTTCCCTAGAAGTTTGTTTACATTATTTTAATAATAATTAGTATATAGAGTATCAAGAGCAATAATATAAAAATGATTAGCTACAAAAATAACATTTTTCATTGGAACGCTACTAAAGTTTTAAACAAATTTATTTTAAACTAATGCATGTCAAAATAAAATGTTATATTTGTAATCTATTCATATGAGAAAGCGAAAATCAACAAAATTGCAATCATCTGTTTAAAATTACCATTCTTCTGTCAAGAACACCATACGGAACTGGAGTATGTTCAACATCTTGATTATAAAGATTTTTAGCCACAACATGCATATGGGCTTGCCTTTCCATGTTGTGACGACTGTCCACTCCAAACGATACATGAGAGCTAATTAAATATACAAATTTTTTAAATCTATTGATTAAAAGTAATTACTGACTAAATATATAAGTTACAATGTTGTAAAATGAATACAAACAAATAAAATAACTTAAAGAAATTATGCAAAGGAAAATTCTGTTGGAACTGTACCATAAAATTTGTATTACAGTTTTTTTAAATAAAATTAATATTAACTTATGTAAATTTACAGACATAAGGTTAACTTCTAAGCGAATTAAAATAAAATACGTACATTTTACGAGCTACGTCTGTTTCTCTAAATTGTTCCTTTACCATTTTGAAGGTTAAAAGTTACTATTTAATATAAAATTTTTTATTTAAAATAAATTAATCTCATGAAAATTGTCCAAACAGTTAAAAGAATTCAGAGAATTCTTCAAACACGTGCTATTCTCTATTAGTGGTGCCATCTCGGATTTGACAAGTTTGTATTGTTTATAAGTCAAAATGATTGGCAATGTGTGAGACAGACCAGATAATTCACGCATGCGCCAGGATTTTTGCGCAGGCGTTGCGAAAATAGTATCAGTGAAGGAAATGTATGAATAAAAAGATGTTCTTTGATCGCCCGTGCATAATTCTGCAAAATTTATTGTAATTTACAGGTGATATATGTCTATCAGTATGTGTAAATATTAATATTAACTTACCAAACTTTGCAATTCACTAAATTTGTTTTATATTTATCAGGTTATGACTTTCGTGTTTGTAGCACTACCGCACTACTTTCGGCAGATGATAAATACGCTACTGCAATTGGTTATTACGGTCGCTCATGCGCAAAAATATTTGGCCCATCTCTCGCACTGATGATTGGTCAGAGAAACCGTATAACAATACACATTGAATGCGCAAAAGCGCGGTTTGATTCATGAAATATAGATTAAGTAAAAATACTAAATAAAAATACTTTTATGTATTTATTTCTTCCTACATAGATATTTAGTAATTCAACATATTGCTCGTATATTAAATTTAACTATACTTGAAATATGTCGAGGGTAAGTTTTGAAATTATATGTTGTTAACGAGGTTAGATATTGTTTACGCCGATATGTTTTTTAAAGTTATTTGTTATTAGTATTTAAATCATAAGTTTTATGAAACGCAATTGTCTTTTTCAGGATATAAGATCCTATTTTCAGACTGCTAAAACGGCTTCCAGTGTTACTTCGTCAAAAACTAAAAAAAGAAGATTAATTTCGTCGGACGAGGATGATGAAAAATCAAAATCTCCAATTAAACCATCCAAGGTTTTTATATTTTATCATAATTTGGCTGATAGAAGTTTCAGATTATATTTTTCATTCTTAAAATGCACAATTTATATTTCCAATTTTTCTTTCTAAAGTAGAAAACAAAATATGTAACATTCTGTTTTAGAAAACAAAAACGTTAAAAAAAAGTGCTATAGAATCTGATTCTGATACTGAAGTACGAGTTGTTTCTCCTGGTGATATATTTGGTAAAAAGCCAATACATAGAGAAGAAGCCCCTAAGATATCAAAACAATTACAAAAAGAGGTAATACATTAATCTATCATTAATAGAAAATACAAAATACATGTTAGTCTCATTTCAATGTAATAGTATTCATAGCAGTGATAGTAGTATTCATAGTTATTCATAATAGTATTCTTCTTTAATTTTGATAAATAGTTAGATAAACTATAATATCAATGAGCAGAGTTTAATAAGAATTAAATTTCCTTTAAAATAAATAATGGTTTTTTGCCTAACAATGATACTATATATATATTATATAACTTGATGATCATTCTTTGTATAAATAAACACAAATAGTTTCAAGACAGTAACTAGCTTTTATCTTTTTCAAAATGGCAGGAAAAAGGACTTAGTTAGATTTGGTTCTATCTTACTAAATATGTCTTTAAAATTCACCTTAGTATTCAAGGGTTAATGTTGTAGGAAGCTAAGGCTCACAATGATGATGATTTTGAAGCTACTTTATGTCAGTTAGACACCTCCGATATTGAACGAAAATTTGCAACAGAAAGTAAGGTTGATAAAGGTATTGATATATAGAAAGTATTATTAATGTATTATTAATCATTGTGTTAATATATACATTCTTTATTATAGATTCTGAGTTACATGAAAGTAATACTAACAATGAAAACACGAAAAGAACTCCTGTTAAAGATAAAGAAAATATTAAAAAGAAAAAAACAACAGAGGAGAAAAATAAAAAACAAAGTAAACCAAAGACTAAAAAACATTCTAGTAGCAGTTCGAATGAAGATATAAAGCATACTGTTCCTGAAAGTAGCAATAAATCTAAACATACCAAAAAACCTAAAACTACATCACCTATTTCCAAAATGGAAGTTGAACATACAGAAAAGAAAGTATCTCCTAAAAAGAAAGAAGTACATGATGTATACGAGGAAAGAATTGAGAAAAGAAAACAACATGCTGCAATGTATCAGCAATATCTTCAAAGAGGAGGTGCCAGAAATCCAGGATCGAAAGAAATTCCTGATGTAAGTATTACGCGTTATATAATTCCATGAGAGAACTGATTGTTTGATTTACAAAGAGTGACTAAAAAAAGAGGTGATTTTTCTCCCATTTTTGATATTATGCTTTTGAAATTGAATTTTATGCTTAATGTGATCACCTTGTAATAAAATATTACAAGTTGAATTGACAATTAATTTCTAAGATATAAGAGGTCAAAGAAGTTAAAATTCATTAATGCGTCAACATGTACATTTGTTGTATAGCATTTTTGTGCTAATCCAGTAATTTAAAATATCAAAAAACAGCCTATTTTTTGGAGCCACTCTTTTATTTATGAATATGAATAAACATGTTCTAAGAAATATACTGAAATTTCAGGGTGCTGAATATTGTCTTGCAGGATTAAGTTTTGTAATAACTGGTGTTTTGGATTCTTTAGAGAGAGAAGAAGCTGAAGAGCTTATAAAAAAATACGGTGGACGAGTTTTACATCAACCTTCAAGAAAAACTGATTATGTTATAGTAGGCGATCAACCTGGAGCATCAAAGTTAGCAAAAGTAATTTTAATGATTAATACGTTCAAACATTTTAATTTTTGTGTGGCATAAATCATAAATTATATTAACTAACATAAATATTTATTTAGATTAATAGTTTACACATTAAAAAAATATCAGAGGATGATTTATTAGAATTGATTCGTACTAGACCTGCTGGTCAAGCTGATAATGTAATTCAACCATCTCATCGCGCAAGTTCAAAAAATAAAACTAAACGAAAATCTACAGAATCAGAAGATATGTCTCCTTCACCGCCAAAAAAGGCAAAAGGTAAAACTGAAGAAGTAGAAAAATCCGTATATTCTCCTCAGAAAGAAAAAAATAATAAAGAGGACGTGCAAAAATTATTAGAAAAATCACCTCATAAAAAAGAACACCATAATAAACATGTAAAAACACCATCTCCGATTAAAAAAGAGCAAAATGAAGATAAATCAGTAATACAAGATAAAAAGGAAATAAGTGATATAAAGGATATACAAGTAAAAGAAGATATTTCACGTGATGTGAGATTATTTGAATGTACAATAGATAGCTGTAATTTTATAAATATTTATGTTATTTGTGTTTTATTTTAGATAAATGGAAATGTATCGCAAGCATTGGTCGAAAAATACAGACCTAAATCTCTCAAACAAATTTTGGGTCAGCAGGGAGATAAAAGTAATGCTAAGAAATTATACAATTGGTTATCGAATTGGCATAAAAATCAAAGTGGTCAAGTTAAACACGCTAAACCTAGTAAGATTTTAAATCTTGTGTAGAATTTTAATTAAATAAAAAAGAATATTTAACCAATTTTATTTAAATCAGGTCCTTGGGCAAAAAATGATGACGGAGCTTTCTTCAAAGCTGCATTATTATCTGGTCCTCCTGGAATTGGAAAAACAACAACTGCTCAAGTTGTTTGCAATGAATTAAGTTTTGATCTAGTAGAGTTCAATGCTTCAGATACAAGAAGCAAGAAACTTCTAAAAGAAGAAGTATCAGAACTTCTATCTAACACTACATTGAAAGATTATTTTACAGGTATGTATTTGTAACCATGCTGGATGTTCCCAAAATTTATGAAATTTTATTAATCCATTTTAATGATTTTAATGATGAATAATATCAATAAAATAGGTTAATAAAATCTTATTTTGTCTAATAAATTAAAAATAAATTGATTTTATTTATAAAATAAACAGCGTTAATGTTCAACATAAAAAATTGATTTTCTTTACAATTTGGAGGGAATATATTTATAGAGGCATTATATAATAAATACAAATATTGGGTTGCATTTATAAAATTTTGTTAATTATTATAAAGGTACCATATATGCAAATTTAAAAAAAATTGCACTTATCTTTAAGTTGTTGTATATTATAGACAGCAAAAGCAAGCCCAACTCGAACCACGTTTTGTTAATGGATGAGGTTGACGGAATGGCTGGTAATGAAGATCGTGGCGGTCTACAAGAATTAATTAATTTAATTAAATCTACTGATATTCCTATTATATGTATATGCAATGATCGAAATAATCCTAAAATGAGGACACTCTCTAATTATACATATGATCTTCGATTTTCAAAACCTAGATTAGAACAAATTAGGGTAAAAAAGTATTTAATTGAATTAATCGCTAAATTCATTGTTCAGAATATATTTTTAATTGAATACGATTTTTTATACAGGGAGCAATGAAAACTATTTGCTTTAAAGAACATATTAATATATCAACAGAAGATCTTGATCGTTTAATTGAATCAACTAATCAAGACATTCGACAAGTTATAAATCATTTAGCATTATTTGTTGATAAAACTGCTTCTCAAGAAAAATCTCTGAAAAAACATATAAATAAAGATCTGAAATTAGGCCCTTGGGATGTTGTGAGAATGGTATTCTCTGCTGAGGAACATAAACATATGAGCATACATGATAAAAGTGATTTATTTTTCCATGATTACAGCATTGCACCATTATTTGTACAAGAAAATTATTTACTGGTCGCACCTCAGGTGTCAAAGTACGTAAAAGAAATGCAAATGCAAATACACTTCTTTTTCTTTTTTAAGTAGAATTGTACTTTTAAGCAGTGAACAGTTAATTCTTGTCATGCGTATATTATTATTACAGACGGAATTGTAGTAGTTAACAATATTGGCAGAGATTCTTTCATATAGCGATTAAAAATTCGTTAATTTGTAAATTGTTTAATTTAAAAATCTGAAAATTTCTAAACATGTAAATTTGGAAATTTTTAAATTTCAGAATTATTATATTGTATTATTTTCACTAATCGCTGCTTTTAAATATATAATTTTCTCGAAGTATATTTCACATAATAATTTTGAAGGATATAATTCAGGAAATTTTTAAACGCGTGATATTGTCTGTGCTCAGTTGCACATAAATTTCATTTATTGTTATCTTTTTTTGTGTTTATACAGAAATAAAGTGTTAGAACGAGTTGCAGAATGCGCTGAAAGTTTAGCTATTGGAGATATTGTTGAGAAATCTATAAGAAGTAACAATGCATGGTCCCTTTTACCAGTACAAGCTTGTTATTCTTCTGTTATACCTGGAACAGTAATGTCTGGTCGTATTGGTGGTCAAATTAATTTTCCAGCTTGGCTTGGGCGTAACTCTAAAGCTGGTAAATTTAATCGGTAATGATATAATCAGTGTTATTCTTCTATTATTTGTTTGCTTTATGAGTGAAATTATTAATAATGTGATTTGTAGGTTGATGCAGGAAATAACTGTCCATATGCGTTTGACTACTGGCGCGAGTAAGGAAGCTATAAACTTAGATTATGTCAAACCTCTCAGAAATGCTATCGTTAGACCTTTAGCAACTGCTGATGTAGATACAGCAATAAACGTCATGAATCATTATCATTTATTAAGGTTAATTTTCTATTGAAATTTACAAATTTGTGAAAATACTAAGTTTTAAATGTTTATATCTATATTGTTCTAATAGGGAAGACTTGGATTCTTTAATAGAAATTTCGTTATGGCCTGGTGATAGAGATCCAATGCAAGTTATAGATAGTAAGGTACGCTTCAAATCTAGATCAGTTTTTTGCAAATTAGTATTGTGTTATGAGATATTGCAAGGAGTTTGCGTAACTCTATTTGTCCACTATTAATGACTATAAGACCATTATTTTAATAGTATTAATCATTTATTTTATTATAAACACGCTTCATTTATTTCAATTTAATTTAGTCATGAATGATTAAATATGAAAAACGTAGAATAATGCAGTAAAAATTATGTTACAGATAAAAACAGCTTTTACAAAGGCCTATAATAAAAATTGCGCAGCTGTGCCGTATATAGTAAGCGGAACATCAAAGAAGAAAGCAGCATCGAATTTGCAAGATGAAGGTTCTTTAGAGGCAGAAGAAGATGAAGCAGAAGGGGAAAATTCCGATGAAGCTGATGATTCTGTTGAAACAGATAAGATGATTAAGGTAACCGAGAAATTTCTTTACTATTGAAATTAAATATTCATAGAAATATACTTTTTTTAATTGATCAAATTGTACTTGTAGGCAAAGAAACCTGTCGCAAGTAAGAAAACAGAATCAAAAGATAAAAGTACTAACAGTAAGCCTAGTAAACGTGGAAGAGGAAGAGGGAAAGGGAAGTAATACAAAAAATCTACAGTGGAATGTGAATTTTATTTAAAAAATAATGCAGTATTTCAAAATGTGCTTATTTCACATTGAATTTGTGTCACTTATAAATTTTACTCGTTAATTGTGTATAAAATGAAATTCTTTGATGTGTTCCGCGCGTGTTAAATTTTACACATATTTTTTTTCGAGTAGCAACTTTCAAACAAAATTATTTCTACTCAATAGCTTCAGTTGTTTCAGTCGTTTCAGTCGTTTCATCAGCTGCAAGCTCTGACCTAGTTTGTACACATTCTGAAAATAAGTAAAATTAAACGTTTAATGATTAGCATGTAATATATCAATGTAGGAACAGACTGTTATGTTTTATACTGAATATTATTTAATTATACAATTGTACATGTACAGATTAATAGAAATTTGTATTTTATCGTAAATACATATACATACGTTTTGCTCTAGATTTCCATCCAATGTATTCATCAGTTTTCTTATTCTCCTCTGTGAGCCAATCGGTTAGCGGCTTAAAGTATTCCAGCAGACCAGCAGAATCCATATTTCTTTGACCTGTGATCTTTTCCATCGCATCTGGCCAAGGTTTAGAGGAACCAAGTTCTAACATAGATCTATATTGCAATGATAAATTTCCAATAAACTTTAATATTCTCTGATAAATCACTCATATAAAAATAAGAACAGAACATCTTACTTTAATAGGTTTCCTGCTTCTTTATTATTATAAATATCACATTGATGCAATGGTTTCGAGTCTGGATTCTGTGGATCGTATTGTTTTGCTTCTATGCAAAGTGCTTTATGGAATTGGAATTGCACGACGAAACTAACGTAATACCTTATGTATTCTACATCTGCTATTATATGATACTTCGCACCGGGATCAAAGTCGTCTTCTGACCGATCTACTGGTGGTTCGATACCTTGGAAAGCTTCTGCAAGATCCCACCTAAAAATTGAAAAATCGAGGTAATGTGCAAGTTTCCTGACCCAGTACAAGTTCATAAAATTTCAGAATGTCGTAGGCAATTATATTTTAAACAAAAAGATTGTGTAAATACAGGTCCAGAAATAAATATTGCAAACTATACAATTCTGGGACTTAGGGACCGCGGAGTTTTGAAATTTCAAAGTTGTAAGTGCTTAGAATGTAGAAATTTGAAGATCGTGGAATTTTTTAATTTTTGTATTTTTGGAACCTTAGAATTTTGGAAGTTTTGGGATTTTTAATTTTTGAGATTTTTGAACTTTGGCGCTATAGAATTTTTTAATTTTGGAGGTCTGGGACTTTGAAATTTTAAAACTTTGAAACTTTGGGATTTTGCAACTTTTGTACTTCGAGAATGTGCAATGTTGTAATTTCAGAAGTGTGAAACTTTTGAACTTAGGAATTTAGGAATTTTAATATATTGGCACTTCGAATTTTTAGAATTTTGTAAAATAATCCATTACAAGCTGCTTGATCATAAAAAATCATTTTTTTAAATAAGATCTTAGAATACAAAAGTTTTGGTACAAAGGAATCTTGCTACATATATAATTATTAATTTTGATAGATATGGAAAAGTCAGATCAGGTATTTATAGTGCAAATGATTCTAGTTACAGAAGTTTTTATAACATCTTTTATAATTCTCTAACAAACCAATCATGTTTTTATTATTTCTTTGACTTAATTTACTATTATTTAATATAAGTTACTAACCAGTTACAATTGTAGTTATCTGGAGTAACTTTTCCTTGGAATACGTTCCAACGCCATTTGTCCATCATATATGCAAATGGTAAAAAGACAATTTTATCTAGTCCTTTGAGATATAGATGATTGATGTTGGCTTCTCTGTCAGTCGAATCATCATCCAATAAGCTGAAAAATTCATTTTTTTTCATTTGATGGCATTTGTACACAGAAACTGTTATAGAAACAAACTTTCTTCTGAAATATAGTAAAATTCTATATCCTTTTTGACATATTCTGATGTACACTTTGAATGTTTAAGATGTAGACTAAGAAATATATTCACTGTTCCATTTTTAATTTAACTTTTACGAAAATTACATTTTTTCATAAAAAGATACACAGATGTCACAAGCTACATGGAGTAAAGAATTAAATTCTATGAATGAAATACAATGGACTCTTATACTTGCAATTAGGGTATAAATTATATGTATTAGGAAATTATGCTTACTTTTATTTTAATAAGAAGCTATAAGGATTGAAAATGATGTATATTGATGTACAACAAATAATCAATTTTAAATTTAATTCCGGTATACTTAACTGCTGCATTTACTGTTTGGGTAAGTTTTGTTTAAATTTAACTACTACAGTTACACTTAACGTGTAAATCATGTTTAAAAGATAGAAAATTAACACAGTATCTGTGTATAATTTGACACTTAATGCAGTTAGCTGCAATACTGAGAAAACCTTGCAAATATTACTTTTTGAACATGGCTTTCGATTAAAGGTGTTACACAATAATAAATACAACAACAATATAAAATGTAATAAGATTAAGTACAACAATACAAAATGTAACATCGTTAAATTCAACAATGTTAAGTAACAGTGTTAAATAATGATTCAAAATGCAAAAGTTTAAAAATTCTCAATTATTTTTATACCTTGTGGAGTATTCTTCAAACTCATTTCTTAGAATTATTTTGTATGATTTATAGTCTACTACTAAAATCCTTATATTCATGATTTTGTTTCCTTTATAAGAATTCATAAAATGATATGAACATTATACAGATATTTCATCTTACTTGATCTTTTTCAGGTGACTTGGGGTTGATGCACTGAGTGCTATGACATCACCGACAGCCTCGTGGAATCCAGGATTCGCACCTTCTTTGAAAACGGTAGGTTGATTTTTGTATTGTAAGTAATATTCTATGTGGCCCATCTCATGGTGTGCAGTCAAGAGATCTTCCATATTGATCCGTGTACACTGTTTGATCCTGAAATCTTTGCCGTCGTAAAAGTCCCAAGCGCTTGCATGACAGATCAGTTCACGATCCTTCGGTTTCTCCAAAATTGATCGTTCCCAGAACAAATCCGGCATTGCAGTAAGGTTTATCGAGGTGAAAAAATCTTCAGCAACACGGAAGATCGTCGTTGCATTGTATCCTAAGTAATCGTGAATAATTTCGTACAAAAGTGCTTAATTATTTGGAGATTTGTCTTTCTGTCTGATTTCGATGCTCTTGATACCCCCGTGCGTTACAAAATGTAAAACGTTTCATTTATCTTATGGAAACTAGCATATTTTAATTTGTCGCGTGAAAAAGTATATTTCATCAGAAAATTAACTTCAAAGATTTATTGAATAAAAATTGAATTGCTTTTTTGTTAAAATCGCTTCAGATTTAGAAATAGGTTGCAATTAGATTGAAAATCAATTGAAAGATGCGAATAAAAAAAATTATAAGTGTCATTTTTTAAAATACTGCGTTCTGTTCATAAAAAGAGTGTATGAAAGCCAATATCAGGAAATATGGATAAAATGTTACCACATATTATATAGTTCTTACAAACAACAAATTTGTATGTTTTGTCAATAAATAATATTTTGATAAACAAAAAGTTATTTTATGATCTTAAATATGTTTGTATATGCTGATTAACTTCCAATTAATAAATTAAAAGCGAGTATTAAAAAAAAGCCAATGTGAAGTGAAAGGTGTTATTCTCTGCAATGAAAAGCAAAATGTACTACATTTCGCGATAGATGCATACTACTGAAATATGTTTGTTATCGCAAAGAGTACAACATGCTATTTTTCGTTACTATATATAAAAATACACTACTTTTTGAGGTCAAAACTGAAATATGCTGTTTTTCATGGTTACAAAGTTCAAAGTATTCGTCTTTGTCCCAAAAATGAAATGTTATTTTTCGTAACACGAGTCAACATATAATAAAATGACAACATACATTTCAAGAGCATCGCAATTGATAAGAAAGGCAAATTATAATAGACTCTCATTATATTGCAATGGACTAAAATGAATTTCTTCCAAGTAACACTTGACAAAGTGTTACCAATAGTGATGTAATTTACGAATTGTTTATTCTTCATTTTCCAATATGGGCAAATTGAGAGGATATACCACTCAGACGCCTTCTTGTAAAAGAAGAAAACCGATAAAGTTAAGTTAATTCATTTTCCTATACACGCAGCATAACTCCGATCGATTTAATACATTGCGATTTAATGTGTAATTATACGATCTATTACGATTTACTGTGTGACGATCTAATATCTACGCATGTGCGTATATAACGCGTTGTTAAAAAATATGCGGTGATCTGATGCGTTACTGTACAACGCACTGTTATACAACGCGTGACGATTAAACGTTCAGCATCCAACGAAGCATTTGCGATTGCATTCGTAAATCAGAAAAAAACGGATCAGTCTTTGATATTACAGTCATTTTTATGGATTTCCGTTATGATGATTGAAAGAGCGCCATTAGTCTGCATAAAAGTCCGTGTGAAGAGGAACTCATTCAACCGGTAGTATAAAGCACGCCAACATAATGAGAGTCTACTGTACCTTGGCCCAATTGTGTGGGATACTCTGCATATGGTTTAAAATAGAACCAAACCTTGATTGATCATGGCGTCAGTGACATCTGGCAGTTGTTTCCCTGGATAAGGAATTGTAAAGTCCGCGATATTACTCCAAGCTTGTGCCCACATATTGCCTAATAAATGTGCTGGAATAGGACCATCCTTTGAAACGATGTCTTCTCCATACTTTTTGCGAAGTTCTCGTCGAACATATGCGTGTATTTGCAAATAGAGGGGTTTCAATTGTTCCCAGAGTGCATCTGTAAATGTATTTAATTATGAATTAATAGTCAAATTCATGAATCTTTATATAGAAATAAGGTAATGACTGTAAAAGAAGAATGTATACAGGATATTTAGGAAAGACTGTTAAATATTTATATAATACACGTGATACACTATGTTGGGTAAAAAAGTATTAGTAAATATAAATCGAAAAGTCAATCGTTTCTGGCGCGTAAACATTTTTGTATCTAAGCTTTATGATTGACTTATTGACTTCTATTATTCCACACGGTGTAATTCATTATTTATAATCCGTGTTTTGAATGTCTTCGCTCAATTGCATACTCCACGATAGAAGATTTCATTCATAATCAGATGTCATTTGGTGATTGCGAATCTATTTAGTATTACATAATTGTAAAGTAACGTGCTGAATGTCAGCGTACTATTCTAACGAAGAAATGGCATGTTTGCATTTTATGTATACTCGTGTCAATGGAAATACTTCAGTTGTACAACACCTTTACGTGGAAAGCTTTTCTAATCGAAAGGTTCCCTCTCATGCGCTATTTCAGAATCATCACTGTTTTTGCGAATTAGGTTCTTCAGAACACGTTATCGAAACTCTGACACAGATTTGTATCTGTGCCCGATAAATCGCATTTTAAGAATTATAAAAGAAAATAGCATAACAAAGAATATCTGATGTCATAAAAATCGGTATTGTTCTTATTTGGAGAACGCTCCACGAGTAGTTAATCTATTTACACCATATCCAACGAAAGTAAACACTCGCTCCAACTGAACAATCAAGCAAGGATAGAATTTCCATAATGGTTACTCTTAAAATGTGTTTTAAATCCGAATTTTGTATGTTGCATTTTACTTATTGATAAAATTGCATTTATGCAACATGGAATTACAAATTTCCATAATGATCGCATATGGGCAGAAAAACTTCTGACGCATTTATTCAAATAAATTACTAACATTGGTTTTTATTAAATGTTTGAATGGGCACTATGGGAGATCACCTTATTCGTTTTCCCATATCGGATTTTGAAAAAGAATGTCAACTGTATTTAGAAATAGTAGGAGGACGTATAAAATACCTTTTACAAACAATAAAGAGTCAGTAATAAATCAGACATAATGCCAACATATAGAAATGTTTATATTAAAGAAACAATTTACTTCCTGACCTACGTATGTTTACAAAGTACAGTATGTCCTTTATATTACATGAATATTGAATTTTATCTTTTTATCTTTTCTATTGTAAAATTTATTTTGTAGTGAGGGGATTATGTAGTAACCAGTCAAGTATTCGAAAGCAATGGTAATGTTATTTTTATGCAGGTGTTCAAATCTCCATCGATCTATTTCAGTTTGTGAATAATAATAATTGTTAACAATAATAATAATAATGATTGTTAACGTAATAATAGTAATTTGTCATAAATTATAAACATATTTTGCATTACATTATAATAAGTTCACGGTTGATACTTTCAATAAGGGCGTGCAAGTTCTAGAAGAAATTAACAAAATATTAGAAAAGTAAAAAACATTACTGTAACATTTATGAATTTAACAATTTTCTTACAATTTCTACTAAATTACAGTTGCATGCCACAATTTTATAGAAGCATTTAAAATATGCACTGCATACATTTCGTAAAACTTACCTTTAGTTACGTTTTATAATACCTGTTATCAATTAGGATGTATGGAAAGCAGTATTCGATACGAAAAAAGATATCAACATCAAATTTTTTTTTGTATTTCTGTAAACTTATCACAATGCATTATGTGAAAATTAATAACATACTTATATTTATTTGTTAATAAAGATTTGAATTCTTACACGAAGATTAATTTTGCTGAAATTTTTTAGCTCCTGGCCGAATATTTTATAGTGATTTTTTTACAATTTCACTTTAGAACAGAAGAAATAAATCCTATCAAAAGTTTAATATTAAATATTGTTTAAACCATTCACTGCTTACATCCAAAACAAACATGTCGTTTTATAATAGTATGATGTATAAAACTTGTAAGTGCTCATGAAAATGAGAGAGGTACTTGTCATTAATACAATATGTCTAAAGCAAGTATTCATAGGATTTTTTTTATGTAATAACATTATTTTTTTCAACTGCCTGGAACTTATGTTTAGGGTAATCCTGCTCTTAACCACTTCAGTGGTAAGCTTTTTTGAAGATTTTTGTGCTAAAAGTGATAGGACTGAAAACCTTTAGATATTTTATAAAAAGTTATCTATAGTAGTGTTCTAAAATGGTCTCAAATTCGTAGGCCAAATAATGAACTTCAAAATGACGGATTCATTCTGGTGGATGGAAACAACAAAACTTTATAACGTGATTGATCTACGTGTTCTATATTACTATAAAGCAATATATTTGTTGCTTGTAATTTACACTTCGTACTTAATAGTGTAAATTCCGGCATTTTAAAGTCGTAGAAAGTACATTTGATGCTGTACCGTATATAAGTTATCAAATCAAAGTACTTGTGTCCTGTATCGTTAAATTTGTCTTAACGAAGAAAAGAAATTGAGAAGAAAGTAGTTAAAGATTATGAATGGAAGTTTGTTTAAGAAATGTGAAGATGACCTGGTCTGTCTTGTCAAAAAAAAGATTTCCGTGCCAAGTCTATATTTGAAATTTAATGATAATAGAATATTGATTATTGTTTGTTTATAACATCTTGTTATTAGACTTTTAAAAATGTCTGTCTGTTACGCTAAATATCAAATGTATTAGCGAAATATTCATCTAAAAGTGGTAACTTATATATTTTAATTGTTAAAAAATTTGACGCGTAAATGTAAAATCAGTCTCATGTTGAGTGAATTTTACCAAACAGAAGATGTCATTTGATACAATTATTATCTGGCTTGTTGAATAGTCTAATTATTAAAAATTTTATTATATTACTTACCGATTTGCTCAGGGAAGTCATCAGCTTCGTAATCTTTCATCCAGTAGGCTGCGTTGTCAGTGAAGTTGTTCAACGTAGCAGCCATATTACTCAATTCTACATATCTTGTGTATAATGATTTGATTTTTTCACCGGTTGCTTTTCTCCATTCGACCCAAACATACTTCAGTACTTCGGGGTCACGGTTTTTCATTAAAATCTCCGTAAGTTCTGGTTCGAGAGCGAGATCACATTTGGTTCGATTTGTATAATCACAGATTTTCGCGGTGGCGTATATGTTTTCCATGTCACTTATAATTTTTTCGTACTCTTGGAACAGCTGTAATAAATTTCAAGCATGCATAAAAACATACAAAATAGTCGTTGTTAAATATATACAATAAAAAATTTCAAATTTTGTAAAGCACTGATTTTTAGAAAATTATTATAAAATTTCACTTTCAATAAATGCAAGATTATTTTTAGATTTTGGTCGAAATATTCATGGATTTCGGTGAAAAAATATGTTGTCAAGATTATGATTATGAACAATTCTTTCTTATATTATATAAAATGTCAAAGTAAAATGTAAATCATGAAAAAAAGTATCAAATATTAATGTTTATTGTAAATTGTTGTATGGTGGCCATGGTGTTCAACTATATGTATATTTTAAACCATCCATCCGAATAAATATGTCGTAGGTAATTAGTTAAAATGTGTGCATTGTATACAAAATGTATATTTTCTATAAGTGAGATATCGTACGAAATATTAATTTTTTAAACGTTTCACCTTAATGCTTGTTTTATGTAAAACGTTCTGAGGAGTTGATACGATTAACAAAAGTCGTAAAGAACAGACTTTCAACATTTCCTTCGATAGTTTTATACGCACCCTGTATATGATACCAAACACGGTTTTATGTAAGACTTGAAAAATTAAAAACAGACTATTCTATACCTGCATAGAAAAAAGTTGTTGAAAATAATGACCTTAACAACATATTTCGAGGGTACCGAAACCAGTGATAGGGCACCTATTTTACAAGTTCGATAAAAATTATTATTACATCTTCAGGAAGTGCTGCGGTGCCCAACACGCTGAGTTTCGTGAATAGTCTCTTGGTGTTTTCATCCTTGAGGCCCCTCCAAGGGAACTTGATCACTTCCTGCCAGATAGATTTAGTGACTCGTGCCGCTTCCGAGGACACGTTCAACTTTTTCGCCAAGTTTTCTTGGGTCAAGTTCGACGCATATTCCCAATCTGCCAATGTTTGCTTGTTATTCCATTCCGCGTATGTTTTATCGACCCGTTTCAAGAATTCATTGGCTAAACCCAATTGCTCGTCGGATGATTTTGTATCGTCGGATCCATTGTCCTGAGGTGTGGGATTTCCGAACGCGAGCGTTACAAGGGCTGCGACCAGCAATCTATGAACAAACATAACGCAAATTACGACGTAATATTTTTAGTATTATTGCGTAAATTTTGTTTGACAATTTTTCTAGTTTCTATAATTCGGAATATTTTCTAAATTGCCAATCTTACTGCTTCATCTTCTGAAACTTTAACCCTTTGCGATCGTACTTATGCACTTAGCTGTTTTCGATATTTAATATTTTGAATCAGTATTATACAGGAATTTTACGGGTAGAATGATTTTTTAAACATAAAACAGATAAATGATCCTTTTAATATTATTACTTGTGTTGAATACTAAATAATTTTGAACAGTAACATATCCATGCTATAAGTCTCAAATAAATATGACTACAAAAAATTAATTATAAGTAAAAAAGTATAGTTATACAAGTGAGATAAATTTGATGTAACTTTTTAAGTATCATTTATTGTGTTTGCTTATACATATTTTTTTTAACGAGTACAGAATTCAGAGAACTTCTACCATGAGTTAGAAAGCAGAAAAGAAATTGCAGTTTAAGAAATGAGAGAAATCGTTGTTTGAAATGTCCATGAGGACTTGTAGTGAAACTTCTTGCTGTCGAAGGCCTTCAATAAACATAAATATTTTATTATACTTTTGACGTGCATCATTTGGTATGTAGGTAAAATACTTCTTTTTCGCAACCTGAAGGGCTCTAGTACAACCATGTCCTAATGATACTAATTTCTTATTATTAAGATATAAATCTTGCACCAAAAATGATCGATGAGATTTAACGCAATCATTGTTATTATTTCCAATAAATTATTAATAACAAATATGGCTATAATTTTACTATAATTTTAGTATATTTATCTAAATATACAAATATAACAATTTAGAACTAAATGAAATTTAATCTACAGAGTAGATGATTATTTTAAAAGTATTATAATTTAATTTCACACTTCACTTCATTTTCGTTTTCTACATTTTAAGCTGTTCTTTTAGATATTATAGTATTTTTGCATACACTACCGTTCAAAAGTTGAGAAGTAGTCATACCTTTCTGTTAGATAAATATTGTTTTATTAATATAATGAACATGGCCACTTGTAAAAAACGTTTACATTTTGAGTAATTTGTCTAAATAAAATTTTTTTAAATTCTTCATTTTGTGTAATTTTGTGTGTGAACGAGCACTGTTGTTTTCTTTTATTTAGTTTAAGAGAAACAGTTAGATGAAGTATTTTTATAAAAACGTAATTAGTGCAATGCATAAAATTTATTCGAAAATTATTAAAAATAAAGATGATTATTTTACTAATGCAAAAATTTGATAATAATACGTTCTATTGTTACTTAAATTGGTTATGTCATGTATATGTATACAATACCTTTAAAGTATACATGATGATTCCAGAAATTGAAACAGGTCACTGCTCTTTTTCAAATAAAAATAGAAAAGAATGATAGAAGAAAAAATCATTTTCCACCGGTGTGGACCCCAAGTGCAATTGCACTTTATTCTTTAATGCAACCGAATTTTTTTATTAAACCCATCGACCGTTTTCATTATTCTACGTATAAAAGTACTAACCCAAAGACATTGAAATGTCAATATTTTACAAGATGTGACATTTTATGTAAGACACATTACTTCATTCCAAAAAGTGTTTAAACGACTCATCATACATGCTAAACATTTTCTAATTCGTCTTTTTTACATTTTTCATTATATGTTTCAATTCATTTGCAATCGAACAATTTAAATGCATTGGTCTTTTTTCTTTGTAGTTTCTAAAGAATAAAGTGAATTCTTGTTCTTATATCGGTTGATTTGAAGAAGCGTATCAAAATGCATCGTTTGAATGATCAGTGCAAATCAACTAAAGAGTGAAATGAAAAATATAAAACGCGTTTCAGAAAATGCTTAGAATGCAGTGGAACATTCGATCACTGATTGTAATGAAGTAAATTTCTGACATAAAATGTCAAATATCTTGTGAAGTATTGACATTTCAATGACTTTAGATTCATATTTTTATACACGGGATAATAAGAAGAATCGATTGGTTTAACAAAAAAGTGGGTTGCATCAAAGAATAAAGTGCTATTGCACTTGGCGCTGCATCAGTGAATTCATATAAAAAATATCATAAAAAGTTAGTACATATTGTACCATATGATTTTTTCCTCTATCATTTTTTTCGTTTTATTTAAAAAAATGTAATAACCTGTTTCAGTTCCTAGAATCACCCTCTATAAAATTTTTATTGCAAAAACAAACTATTGCAGATATAACATATCGTTTCATAACTCTGTTTATATACCTGTTTTTAAGCTTTCAAACTATACTGTAAATGACACTCTTCTATTAAAAAACAAAAATGTTTAATTTTAATCGAAGAACCGTACTTTTGTAAGACAAGGTCACAAATGACCCACTTTCGTTGTTCCAGACGTAAAACTTTTTAATATTATACGTACTTTATCATACAAATAAAGTATATTTTTTATTGCCCACAATATTCAACACATACATGGAGATTGATTAAAAAATTAGAGGAAATTAAGGGACAATGAAAGGAGAAAACGAGCAAAGAACATACAGGATAGATAAACGACGTACAATACGCCTACAATAATAAAAGGGTTAAATTAAAAGTTAAGTGCTTCTAATGAGCGGCTACATAGTGGTGTAACGTGATAAGAAGAGTGATATAAATCTTGCAGTCTTGTTTTACAGAATTAAAACTATGCACACAAAAATGTATATAACTTCAAGGCATAGAATTGGTTGCAAATTTTTAAGCATTTATGTAGAAATGAAATTTAATTGATAGATAATGCAAAGTGTTCTAATGCAAAGTAGAAATAAGAAAAAAATGTATATACATATAGGCTGACGAACTTTAATGACATTAAAAAAAGTTCCTTTATGTTTCTACTCTGTGCACAAACATAAATTGTATATGGAGAACTCTTGTTATATTACTATGGACAAAGCTATAGCAGCGGAAAAATTCTTAAAATTGTTAGTATAGTATTTTGGTTCAGTATTTATGGAAAGAGAATATATGTATATTTTCAGTTGTATAATCTTTGACAAAATACATGATCATTTTTTTTTTATTTACAAAATTTAGTCATTTGTTGCACACCGTGAATATTGGAAAATTATGCTTTTTTGGCGTTTAATTGTATTTGCAATGGTCAACTGAAGTAAAACTAAATTTTTATTAAAAAAGTCATTGAATATATCATCTCTTTTCTATCTACAATGTTGTATAATATTTGTCTGTTTAGATAAATAGTTATCATGTAATTCATTACGATAAGTTCAACATATAGATAAATTTTTATTAACAAGAACTAACGATAACACTCCAATGATAAAATATACTGCGCTCTTCATTAAATTAAATCTACATACACAAAGATCACTAATTTTCAGATTTACAATAAGTTGTAAAAAGGAATACAATTTACTGAGATTTACTTAATCTCCGATAAAAATGAACGTAAACATTTTTTAAGATAACAGAAAAAACGCTGTTCAACACTTGACTTTTGATTAATAAGAGTATTAATCTTCCGATGTGTTGCAATTAGATTTTATCTAACTAAATATCGAATTTATCGATTAATTGCTTGTCTCTTGATAGTATTATATTTTTATCATGGAATGTATCATACAACTGATATGGCGTTAACGTGATTTACAAATAAACGAGAAGCTTTATTTACCTTATCAATTTACTTTTTAGTATGTGTCCATTGATTATCGTTTTTAGATAAAAATTTGAAAAGTCATATAGAACTGCAATAATTAAAAGATATAAAAAATTTAATTTTAACATTTGAATATCGTCGAGATAGCACAAATTATCTTTAATTTTACGCTATCTATCCATGTTTATTTTCTAAATTTTAAACTATTTCTTTAAATATTATTTTTCACATATAAAAATTAAAAAAATATTGTATCCGCAGTAATGATTTTTTATATTTGAATATTTAAAATTTTAATATGTTTACATTTATTAATAATTTTAATTGCTTTTACTTATTTTTGACTAGAAATACTCATATACGCAGGACATACATTCCTTAAATATGTATGTGTACTTTTGTGTACGAGATATTGTAACGAAATCTGTGTTTCTGACGCACATGATAATGTTGACATAGAAGGCAGAGCTGGGAATATTTGAAATAACTATTAAAACTAACTATTGAAATGGTTTCATTCAAGATGTACCACTACAGTTAATAAATTCAAAAGTTATAACACTGATAAATATAACAAGTGAAATAATTTTAATAACAAATTTTGACTATAAAGTACGTAACCTTTTATATGTATAACATTAATACAACGCAGATAAAACACTCCAACAATATAAAATAAGTAAAAAATGTGTAAATATTTTTCTTTTCAATTATCAGACATAAAATACTGAAGAGAACTGCACTTGCCATTTTTCTAGACTTTATGTTTGAAACTGTACGATAATTCATAAAAATGGAATCACTTGAAATATTTCATATTATTATCCTTTTATAATCCTTGAGTTTTTTAAAAGAATTTAAAATAATATTCTTGTGTTATAATTAATAGTCACTTTATATAAATATTTTTCCTGTACTGTAGAAATATTGTGAATTTAGGTACAATTATCTTCATTTGGTACAGTTAACTTGATAGGGTAATAACGTTAACGTGATAGGGTAATTGTACCTAACATAAGTGCAATGTTTCAGTATATAAATAGCAATATCAGTGCAAAATATTTCGTTATGTACAAAGACGTAAACAAAAATATTAACGTATGAGCTTCAGTTGAAAACGAGTTGTTGAAATGGAAGAAGTATTATATTTTATGCTTAACAATTTTTAAGAAGCAAGTTAAATAGTTAATTTTCTTAATAAAGGTAAGTTATAAAGTTTTTGCATGATTTATTACTAAACGTGTTTGTCTTTGAGTATTCCAATAACATTCTACTGTCATATTAATTTTTTTCTTAAGATAATTAACATTTTCCTGTTAAAATACGTATGTACACAATATGGAACACATGTGAGTTAACGTAATATAGAACAGACTTTATATTGCGTACATCTTCCTTGTTAATATTACATAGAATTATAAGTTACATCTTTACCATTCTAAGTACATTATAGTAAGAATAATAATGGGCGAAAAGAAATAATATCATATAAGATGAATTTAAAAAAGATGAAGACATTTGTTTATTTCTGTCATTTATTTATTAAAATATTTATTTTTCTAGCAAAAATGAAATCTTATTTTATAATGAAAACGAAGATTTCTGTTTCCTTTCAAATTTTTTACTCATTTTACATTAGGTACTATTTTTTAACTCACTGCTTTTGATCTTAAGTTTTGCATAGATAACTGTTAACATACGAATATTTATTGAGTTCGTTGTGTTTTAATGTTAACTTTGTTGAAAAGAAAACATTCCTTAATTTGAGGTAAGCTATTCAAAGTAACTGTTTCATATTATATGCAATTACCCTAAATATAGGCATATTGACAATAGGGTCATTCTACGCCAAACCGATTATTTTTTTATCTCACCATCTGCGATTTTGTTTTAATTAAAATATGTTATAGTTTACGTGAAATTAAGAGGGATTTAAGTCATCGTGTTGCCGGTTTCGAATTTGTTAAGAAATAACAAGGCTATAAAGTTTGCATTTTGTGGCCATTTTGGCGAAAAAAGGCTTCACTTACATTTTTTTTAGCTATATTTTTGTTGTTGTATTCATAAATGATTGGGCTATTAAAAACTTGTTTTTGACTTTGTTAATTTGTTTTATTATATCGAAAAATTTTAATAAATTTTTTTGCGTTTTTTTCAATAAGGGGTATAAAGGATTTAAATTAAAAAAATATGGTCATCAACTGGAAAAGTACGCAGTACACCTCCGTTTCAGGTAGGCGAGTTGTGCGCTCCGCTATTATGATCGGTTTTTTTATACCACTGGTCTCAAAACAATACGAGAAGACTTCGTATACGACTAAATGACCCTGTTCATACCTAGAAAAGTATACGAGTACTCCCTCTTGGCCAATCATACATTTGTAGTCATGTTGGATTTAATCCTAAAGTGATATAAGTGTGATCTGTTTGTTTGGTCATCGGTTTAAAAATAATAAAATTGTAGCTTTCAAAGACCGTTAGAAAATTAAATTCTCACTCCTAAAGATTTATTTGAATGGGCAGATTCATCTTTTTCGAACACAGAATTTAATTATGTAACACAAATTAAATATATTAGACATACCGATTATTTACAAGCTCGTTTGGCAACAGCATTATCAATAACAGGCTCTAAAAGTTTTTACAACTTTGCGTCATTATCAAATAAAGGAAATAAAGTAGCACTTGCTCGTACGATAATGATGGCTCTGTGCCTAGTGTAATGAAATAGTTGTCATTATATTTTTCCCCACAATTCCTAAGTCCACCACACATTATGATGCTTTCCATACTCTTTATCATAACCTTCCCCTATCCCATGCCGATAGAAGAAAACCACCACTTTCTCGTGCTTTCTATTAAGCAATGATGTCTTTTTTGTAGAATATAAATAATAAATATAGAAACTAATATCTATAAATGAAGTTATGATTAAAAAATGTGTCATTGGCCAAAAGTAACAACTAATATACTTAATAGGCTAAATACTCATTTAGTCGTATACAAAGTCTCCTCGTATTGCTCTGAGATCAGTGGTATAAGAAAACCGATCATAATGGCGGAGCGCACGACTCACCTACCTCAAACCATCCTTTTGATGGGCTCATTTTAAAGGGGAAGTTATATTTTTTTTAAATTTAAATCCCTCATGCCCCTCATTGAAAAAAAACGTAAAAAATAAATATGTTTAATTTTTTCGATACAATAAAACAAGTTAACGAAGTCGAAAAAAAATGTTAAAATAGTCCAATCCTTTATGAATATAATAACAAAAATGTAGCTAAATCGAATGAGAAGTTTTTGGTAAAAAAATTCGTAAGTGAAGTCTGTTTTCGCCAAAATGGGCAAAAATTACAAACTTTTAAGGCTTGTTATTTTTTAATAAATTCGAAACCGGCAAAATGATGACTTAAATCCCTCTTAATTTCACATGGACTATAACATATTTCGATTAAAACAAAATCGCAAATGGTGAGGTCAAAAAGTGATCGATTTGGCGTAGAATGACCCTACAGTAATTCGTAATTGTTATTTGAAATATATAATAATCTTTTTATGAAATATTAGCAATAATAGTAGTTTGAAATAACATTTTGCACTCTTAAATCATTTTGATCATTTAAGATACTATATTTTCTTTTATTTTAAATTTAAGGACTTATTTTACTACGTTCGCTTGTATGTACATAACTGGATTCAAAATACAAGTTATGAAGAATTATTCTGTGAAAGTTACTTGTTAGCAGTCGCTGGTCTATTGCTGCCAATTTTATAATTGTGTTCTCACTGTATCACTTATAAAAGTAATAGTTCCCATTTTATCAAAGTAATATCCAAATATTTTATTGCACGTACAATGGAAGAAATATTCATTTCAATTAACTTTTTCAAGTTTATACAGAAAAGATGCATAATTGAAATATTAATTATAAATTTGTAATCTCATATAAATATTCAAGATATTATTTCTGATATATAAAAAGCTATTATAAAACTGCATTATTATTTCACATTAGTTTAACATTCGGATGTCTAAGTTCATTTGGACACCAAAATTCAGTAAAAAATTTCTTACTTTTCATTGTAATGCACTGATCAATAATCATTTTCCAAAAGCTGAAAACTTCAAATGTCGAAAGTTCCAAATCCTTATATTCTCAAATTTTTAATCTAATTTCAATTTTCATTCGAAAGTTATTCCACATATTGTATGTATACACTCTACAGATAACTTTTCAAATACACACTATTATTTGAATAATACTAAAGACTGATTCAAAGCTTCTGATTCTCTATAATGCAAAATTATGTACTACTTTTCAAAGGATGTACATATTGACGTCTTACTACATAAATATTTATATGCCCATTTTTAGTGTTTTCAAGGAAAATAAATTTAGAAATTCAGTAGTACGTTATTTGATACTGAATAAGTTATTTCTTAATTACATTTATTATACATATATGGTAAGACAACGATAACTTGAAGCATGCCACATGTAATATCAGTGCACATTTCCGGGTCTCTAATATTTATGCAATCAGAAAATATTTTTGTCGTAAATAAGAACTCAAATTTCACAAAAATGTAATATTTGTGTACTAAAGAATATTCTTAAAAGTATTTGAAACTGTATATGAAACTGTAATTGATATTAGGTTAGCAACTAAATTTACGATTTGTTTACGTATTTCTCTTTAGGAAGCTGAAATTACATTATAAAGAAATTAAAAATTAGTGACAAATACGGCAAAATATTACTTATTTAAATAATGCTTAACTTAATTAAAAATTCTTATTAGTTTAACTTTAATAATTAATTTTCTAGTAAAAAATGATAGTCTCGAATGTAGTTATTCACAGAGTGACTATTTCAATTTTGGCTGAAAATTGAATTGTGTGATTGTGACAACTTTGTTGCTCACTTATAATATTACATCTAGGTTCTATTTTGCTGTTATGTAAAAAGGAAACCAAATTTGGTTAAATATTAAAAACTTGCAATTACGTGTATGGAATATGAGTCATATTCAAAATCGTACAAATAAATAAAACTATTCGGAAAGTTATTAATCTTAATAATTTTTTGATTTTTTAAGCTTCAATGACGATTTTGTAATCTCTTATAATGGGGCATTATAAACTTTTTGTGAATTGAATTTATAAGCCGTTTTTTGCCGTACACACAATGTTTGAGAAATTAAAATTTAAATAAAAATTATACGTTTTCAAGTTTGGAGTTGTATTGCACTTTTGCAATACAGTTATTCAATCTTGTTTAGCATGAAATAGTTCTATGAACTCTCCTGAAGAAAATGACATAAATTATAATTACATTATGAACATCTAAATTTATTTAAATAACGATCAAATTGAAAGGGGCACTTCAAACGTGCCAATCTTTACTGACACTTTTTTCGGTTTGTCTCAGAAATTAGGGGTTTAGGAGAAAATTTAACTATAACACACAATAGAACAACATTTGTGCTGAGGAAAACATGAAGAGAAGGTACCAAATCATATTTGAATAATATACGGTAATGGAATTGCAAAACATACACAGTAAACACGACTTTCGATATTGAGAAATACTGTTACTATCGTGTATATGGCCAAATTCTTATAGTCAAACAAAGTTCCATATTTTATAACTTTAACCGTTGGATTAAAACAGATATTTTTATTCTGAACTTACAATATATTCTTATTCGTACAATATAATTATTGTATATTTTGTTATAATGTATTATTTTTTAACAATAATTAAAAATAAAAATTGAGCACCTAAACATAAGTCGAACACTATATTATGCAAGAAATTACAATTATTTAATATTTCGTTACTCCACATTTTTATTTACAATCCTAAATACATAAAAATCCAGCACTTAGCAAGTAAACCGTTTCTTAAATCGAAGTCAAGGTTTACATCCAACCACTAACAGGCCAAAAACATAAAATACTTAACATACACTTATGTCCACACCCGCCTTTTATTTTAGAATATATCGGTAATATTGTTAAACTCATGAAAGTCGAGTCCGCCGCATATTTTTGAAAATATATTTCTTGAGTATAATAATTCGGACACTGTACTTCGTATCCGTATTGAAAGCGAAACACACGACACGCGGTTAGGTAATTGAAACATGATTTTATACCTTTCTTTGACAGAAATGTTGTTTTATTATGTACTATAGTTAGATTTCCTCTTAAACTCCTAGTTCCTGAATAACCGTCAAAAAAGATTGGCACGTTTTAATTGTCCCTTTCAATTTGATCGTTATTTAAATAAATTTAGATGTTCATAATGTAATTATAATTTTTATTATTTTATTCAGCAGAGTTTATAGAATTATTTTGTGTCAAAAAAGACTGAATATCTGTTATTGCAAAAGCACGAAACATTTCCAACGTTGAAAATGTACAATGTTTGGTTAAAGTCAAATTTCTCAAAAACTGTGTGCACCATTAAAAACGCTCTACTTCATATCCAACAGATAAGAATCACTTATCGAAAGTTACAAAATCGTCTAAGGTTAATAACCTTTCAAATAGTTTTATAGGTGTACGATTTTGAGCGTGAGCCACGCTACCAGACACTACAATATTCATTTCATCTTAGATATTTGGCAAAATTTAAATTTATATTTAAACAATTAAAATTATTTACATAAAATTGACCTTTTTTCATTTTATTTTAAATATGGCATATATGGAATATTATAAAGTGCGTAACAAAACTGTTACATTCGTGCAGTTCAATGTTCAGCCAAAATTAGGAAGCTAAATGCAGTGTTCGATTTTTACCGTGAGTGGCTGCAATTACAAGCTCAAGAGAAGTCGTTGAATGGGATCTCGAATAAATAATGATAACGTAAAAATCTCTGTATGCAACTTCTATGGCCATACAAAGCATTGAAATTGCTTAACTGTGCACTAACAGCCTAATAAATTAACAAACATCCGTTAAAGACTCAAAGGCTCCGCCAGTTAACCGACAACGTGACTCCATTCTGTTACGAAACCAAACGAGCAAGGTTTTAGCTCATTTCCAATTGTCACAGAAAAAGGAAAATCTCCATCGTAATCGTAACAGTCACCAGGATCGCGACACGGTATTTGTTAAAATGATAAATTCTGGTAATAACGTTTCTGGATACTCACGGGCACAGCATTTCCTTCGGAGTTGGTTGAAGTACGACGAATCAATAAGGAACAATCGACGATTAAGGAGCAACTTTCACGAGCCTAACCGAATACCGATGATTTCATGTACGATCGGGATATACACTTGGTTGGCGAACTCTCGCCAAGTGATGTCGAATAGGCTGATACGCTAACTTTTATGCAAGGTCCCCACTCTATCCTGCGGTGTTTCCCTGACTCCGAACGACATTACGCGCAACGGACTTGTTCTGTTGCTTGCATTGACAGAGTCATCCTCGCGCATTGTAATAGGAGTCTTACCCTTTGTGGTTTTGTTTTCTCTCCTTGCCACAATACATAGTGTGGCGGACCTCCAATCTATCTGGACAAAAGTCTTTGTGATGACCCTTGCAGGACGTTCCAATTTTTATTACTAGTTATTGCGAAAAGTCTAGAAAAAATGAAACCACATTTATAAATTCATTTTATGGATGTTCCGTAGATCTATTTTATGAAGTATAGTCAAGAATAAATCTGACGCCATTATGAAAAATATCGCAACTAACAATAAGTCTAAATCTATTTGTGAATATGGAAATATAAAAATTTGGATACGTAGGACTTTAAGGATCAAGAAGTTTGGAATTTAAAGAAGTTTTGGATTTAGCGATTCAGCGAATTTTGAGGTCTAAGATTTTTAAGTGAAGGTATTTAGAGGTCTTAGTACTTAGAAATCTTATAGAATTGAAAATTTAAGTATTTGGGAGTCATGTATTTACAGATTTAAGGAGCTTAGTATTTGGAAATTTAGGAAGTCTAAGTACTTAGGGATTTGCAAATTTTTTAATTTAAAAATTCGGTCATTTAGAAATCTCAGAATTTGTAGTTTTTGAAATTTGAACTTTAAAACTTCAAAAACTATAAAATAAAAATTTAGAAGTTTGGAAATATAAAGATTCGCAAACTTAAAAATTTTAAAGCTTACATATATCTCACTTATTGATTTTGTACTTTTCAAATATTCGTCGAAACGTTTCTCGAGACTTGAAAATCTTCAAATGTTCAAATCTCATAGTACCGAAATTTTCCAAATTTCTAAACATCTAATTCTTAAAATTCCCAAATTCCTAAATTGCTAAACTTCTATATTCTCTAATATTCTATAATCCAAATTTCCAAATTCTTAATTTTTCTAATTTCCTATCCCCAAATTTGGAAATTCCCAGATTACTAAACTTCAAAATATCCCATTTCTAAATTCTTAGGTATCAAATTTGTAGATCACTAAATCCCTAGATTTTCATGTCGATGGATTCACAAATCCCAAATCTCAAATTCCCCAAATTTTGAAATCTTCAAGCAACAACGAGTGAAACGCATCTTTCCCCCGGCGTGCTACGTTTTTCGTAGAGAAGCATGATTTATTTTTGACTGTATTATTAAAATTTGGGGATTTGGAAATCTGTAAGATCGTGGAAATGTAGATATGAGAATGTAGAATTTGAGATTTCAGAATTTTGGGAATATGAAAATTTGTAAATATGATGATTTGAAAATTTAGAAACTTGAACAATTGAGAATTTGAGTGTTCAGGAATTTGTGAACGTGACATTTTATAAATTTGGAGATTTGGAAATCTGTAAATTTGAAAATATATAATTTGTAAATATTAAATAAGAGGTATACGAAATACTATGTCCTATATATGTATCTCTCGTTTTCACTTTAATTTTCGCTTTCGATTTAATTTTGTTAAAGTATACAAATTTTAGGCATTTTGGATTTCTTTCAAGCTTTTATATTCTGAATCACATTAATGGTAGATACTTTCTGCCAGCATTTATACGATCTAGATAAGGTTATCAATGTACTTAATATTAAAATTTCAATCAAATATTTAAAAATGCCTATCACAAAGGTTGTAATATGATGTTCTCACATCACAAATGTATTGTTGTGTGTGACGTCCTCATAGATTTCGATCTTGTTTTAAATTAATTTGTTATTATGTGCGTATAACGAAAAAAAAAATACAAATTGGCTGTCAGATTCCAACGGCCTTTAAAAAAATAAAATACTGCCTAAATTATTGTTGATACCTGATATCTTTATAGATATTGGTCAAATTTCTTTTTAGTGAGATATACTTTAATTATTTCATGGTAGGAAAGTTCTGAAGTGAAAAACAATAATCATTTTCAAAGATGTCTTTGTCATTTCGAGACATTTTCGATTCACAAATTAATAAATAGTATCGGTTTTCGAACAGCTTAGGTGAGTACTATAATTCAGTGGACCAGTTTCTGTAAAGGTGTAGGTTTTAATACATTTCATATATTATGAACAAAGTTTTAAATTACAAAATGCTATGTATGATCACAAAATGTCATGTCAGTATTCGTTTGGACTATATTACACTGCTAACAAATAATTTTCAATGAATTCATCGATGTAAATACGTTGTACTTCATATCATTTAGGACTTTGCATGTTAGTTTTTTTTATAATTGTTAGAAATTCGTGCAGAAATAAATGAAAATTGATTAACAATTGTTATTTTGAATATTTTGGAACAAGATTTGACTTTGCATTTAGCACAATATTTGTTTAAAAAGTGTTACCAATAACTTGGAGGAATTGATATATTTAAAAAAAGAAAATAGTAAAATTTCAATGTCGCTATACGACAATGCAGACAAAGACACAAGTATGCCGGTGTAGTAGCGACACGTTCAGGCGGTATTTTATTCTTTTGAAGGTTGTTGGGATTCAACTACTGATTTTGATTATTTTTCCGTTATAAAAGGTACATGTCACATTGGTGAAACGATTAAAGAAGCAGTTAAGACAATTGCTATTTCTTTTATATTTAGACAACATAAAATCATAATTAAATACGTATATGTCAAAAGGTAAAATTTCAACTTTCAAATAAAATAGTGAGAAAATATTTTATTATAATAAATTCATTTCTTTATAATAAAAGAAAATAAAAATGTTAAAAGTATATTATAAAATATTAGGTTATGTTGATATTATGACGAGTTTATGAATAAGTAGAATTAAATTTTCATGTAATTATTATTAACATAAATGTATAGAATACAAAACATGGTTACTTTAATACAATAAACATTAATAATATTAACAATATTTAATAAATCTAAACAACCATACTATTTCAAAAATTATATAACATTAATTAATTATAATTTTAACAAAAGTATTTCTTCGTTTGCTTCAGTCTTTCTGAAACGAGTTTACAAACGTTGAATCTTGGAGTACAATAATATTTTTGCGTAATGTAAGTTTTTAATTGAAGAAACTTATGATTATATCTATGTAAAACTCTCGCTCAGTTGTTCATTACCGAAACTCGTTCGAGTGCTAGGACATTTATCTTACATACTTTATTTTTTGAAGGTTGTTTGGACTTGACCACCAATTTTCATTATTTTCTCCGGCACTTACACGCTACGACAAATTAATCAAAAGAGTATCATCAAAATTAATGAGGCTGTCTTGTGTTAGGTCCACTCAAATAAACGTTAAAATCACCGATGATGTATACAGGACGACTTTATTATTTTTTCCAGCTTCTTGATATTACACTCTATTAAAATCGATCGCATTCGATTTGACTGCCTCGAGCTTTGCAAAAATTATCCCGACCTCAGTTCAGTTTGGCGACATAATAACATGTTCATGGTTGCATTATCTTGGCCGTAATTGATCCTTCAGATTGAACCTATAAACACAAGGTGAAGGAAGACGAGCACAAACCTTGAGTCGATACATTGCACCGAACAAATAAACGGATACATATTTCGAGTTCCTGCAAGGTCTTATGATTCCATTTTGATCGCTTGTCCCTAGTCGAAACTAACGACCCAGTTGTTTAGTATTAATAACCGTCTATTCAGCCATCCCAGACCAGTTTTTTACATTCCCGATTCGTAGGATCTAAAGTGTCCTTGTCCGGTTATACCGTAACGTCCTCCGATTTCTTTTCCAACGAGCGGTTTCACGGTGTATTTCTACGTGAACGTGTCATCCTCGATCGTGCTCGTTTCAAGGGCTCTTCTTACGGGAATTGAATAAAAAATTGCGGAGTAATACACCGGTTGCATTTATTCAGGGCTGCGTTGTTCGTTTAGAAAGAGATAGTGAGCTTCCGAATCTTCTACGAAACAACTCTGTGCTTAAACTTGGCAATTAAGCAGATAAACTATGTGAAAAATAAGGGTTAAGATTACATATTAACACTAGATTTACGGAACCCGGCAAAATGACGGATCATAGATCTCTTATTTTAAATGATAAAATTTATTAAGAAATTTTTGTAAAAATGTATGTCAACTTTCGTCAAGCTAAAGAATCAATGTCTTATGCAGTTCACAGATCATCCCCAATTTATTTATTTTTCTACTTTAGTTCAAATTTAAATATAAGTGACTATCAAACGTCCGTAAACCTAGTGTTAATTATCTGACTACATGCTGTTCGAAATAATCATGTATTTATTTATTCTTCTGAATGGTCTTCTGCTTTATATTATACCGTCATGTATTTTTTATTTGATCAAATACTTATTCTTCAATTATTCAAATAGTTCGTCGAACATTCTCTAAATCAATACTGATAGTCGAAATTATAAATTTATTACATTTTTAGCTAGTTTACTGTTATGACTCGTATTATGGCTTCATTACTTTCATGGTGTCGCATAAGAATGCAAGAAGAGCAATTTTGTAAGAAGAGATCTTAACATTTTTACATACATAATAAACTATCGCTGTTTTCTTGGAAAATGCAATTTGTAGGTAGGACAATAATATACGTTCGCGTAGAAAAACTATTTATTTATTAACCAAATTACTGATAGAGAATGATTTAATTAAAAGAAAAATTGTTTTTAGTAATTAGTTGTTACTGCATTACTTAATTAATGCTGGTATTTTAATGCTTGTAATAATTTAATTTTAATGCTGGTAATAACATTTTAATCGCTTTTAATTATATTTTTTTTTATCTTAAGGATTCGAGGAACTGGGTACTGGGGAATTTGAAAATCTGAAAATTGTGTACTTCGGAAGTGTTAGAATTTGGAAATGCAGGAATTTAGAGATTTAGAAATTCAGAAGTTTGACAATTTTCGAATTGGAAAACATGAAAATTTGGAATTTTAGAATTTTGTAATTGACAATTTATGAAGTATTGAAGATTTGAAAATTAAAAATTTTTAAATAGAATCAATAATTTGGAAACTTGTGCAGTTGATAAGAGTTTAAGAGTTTGGGAATTTAGAAAAATAAATATTGAAAATTTCATATTATGGACATTTGAAATTTGGGAATTAGAAATTCAACTATTAAGAATTAGGGGAATTTGAAATTTTGGAAACTGTAAAGATTTCAGACTCGAAACTGTAGAGATATAGATTTAAACGTAAATAATGAGTAAATATTCATTGATATAGTCTGAATTTAGTTTAGTTTTTTTGGAAATGGTAAAATAATTATATTTAGCGCAAGTAATGTGATAGTGTGAGTATTTTTCGGTGCATCTGAGAAATTCCAAGTTTTATAATGAATAGTGAAAAACAAAAAATTGTATAACCACATTCTCTCCATTATCTTTAAAGAAAATGATGAAATATCACTCTCACTGTATACAGGATAATGCTTCTGACTACCGCAGTGAAAACATACAACTATTCAAATTTCAAAATAGCCAATACTTTCTCTGAATATAAATATCATTGAAACTATATGGAAGAATATTAGTGAGCCGAATCTATAAAAAAGAAAAAAAAAATCGATTGTTAAATAGTTAAAAACCGGTTTTGTTAGTATATGGGAAGAAATTGATAAAAATTTACTTGAAAGAATATCTTTCTTGTATGATAACTGTTTGAAACAATTATATCGATGTTTTATATCTATGTATAAATCTAAAAATAATCATTGTATATCAAATTTTTAGTTCAATAATATTAAAAGAGCGATAGTATTCGTCTTGCACCTGGGTGATTAGTAACCCAGAAATAGTTCTATGTAATTGTATATCCTTGTCCAATGAACAAATCAACAAATATAGCATTTTTCATAAAAAAGCAATAATTGGTTGTGTATATAAAATTTCGAAATCTGTTCTTATAACATTGTTTTTCTTGCATTCTTTCGTGATACTGCAGAAGGAAAAAGTAATGGTATTATTCATAATAGCTAACTAGCTATTAAACTAAAAATGCAATAAATTTATAATGTTTACCAATAGTGTATTGCGTCAACATCGTCAACGCTGTCCGAAATATAGATTTCCATATGTTGTCTCACGCACCCAAATGTAGGATTCGCATTATTAAAGAATAATTAGATAAAAACTGTTCTACAAAGTGTGTATCTTTTTGTCGAATTGTTTGTAGTGGAAACAATGTTAATAACAAATGCACTTGAGCTATACAAATTGCTGTATTCTAAGTTTAATAATTAATTGAATTTAAGTTACAAATTCATTATTTGATGCAAAGTTCGATGAAACATTTTCAACTGTCACTTTAACACTTAACGAACCAGAAGTATTTCAAGTTTATTTGACGATTTAATATTTTTATATTAAGTTTGGAAAAAAAATTACTAATTTGTTTAATAAACTAAGATATAATAAACTCATGCAAAATAATTCCAATAATTAAAAGTGCCATACAGCCTTTATGGCGATATTGGTCCGTTAATGGTTAACATGCAATTCTGTAACAAATTTATAGTAGTTAGAAATTTGTCTAACCCGATTGATAATTAAAAAATTTAACAGTTTAAAAATATAGCAACTAGAAATTTGGAAATCCAATAGTCTAGTAATCTAGTAATCTAATAATCTAGTAATCTAATAATCTAGTAATCTAGTAATCTAGTAATCTAATAATCTAGTAATCTAATAATCTAGTAATCTAGTAATCTAGTAATCTAGTAATCTAGTAATCTAGTAATCTTGTAATCTAGTAATCTAGTAATCTAGTAATCTAGTAATCTAATAATCTAGTAATCTAATAATCTAGTAATGTAATAATCTAGTAATCTAGTAATTTTGTAATCTCGTAATCTTGTAATCTAGTAGTCTAGTAATTTAATAATGTGGTAAATAGATAATTTGGTAATTTGACAGTTTGGTAATTTAGTAATTTACTAGTTTGAAATGTGGAACATCGAATTTATAAATTTAAAGATTACAAATTAAATAAATTACAAATCACAAATTAAATTAAAAAATTTGTAAATGTGGTAATTCAAGTAATGTTTGGAAATTAAAAAATTTATGTATGTAGTATTTTGCTTTACTTTCTACAATTTGCTTACTTACCTTGTCAAATATTTCGCTAGTGACGTATACTGGTACAATTAATTGTAGGAAGTCAAATTCCAATTGTTTCATACATTGTTTATGATTTGAAGAATGTGATAATGCAGCTGTATTATGATAAACGTAAATTATAACTGTAAATTATTTAATAACTACTTAGTATCGATAATATTATTGAACAATCTATAAAAATGGCAGTCGTCTTAAAGTTTTGTTTGCAACTATAAACGTTCGAAGTATCAATAAATTATTAACGCATAAATAAATAAAAAACTGTAGATAATACTATCCAATGGACCATTTTGCGTATAAGCACTATTTAGAGATTGTTATGATATTCATGTTTTTTTGCAAACAGAGAAATTCGAACTAAAGGGAATATAAATCTTCCATTCGAGTTCTCTAGGTCTCTAGGTAGCCGTTTCAACGTTATTTTGATCGACACCATGGCGCCCGTACTAATGGCAATCGCTTAATCCGAAAAAAAGATGGAACCCGTTCCGAATTCCATTGTCGTAAAAATTCCGATTTCTAAATATATGTATAGAACTACAACCAACGAAACCAGTTTTTTCCTAACGTCACTTTTATTTTGTCTAAAACTTTCATCAGTTTTTCTACAAAATATTTACAAATTGCAAGGTCAGCGAATTTTGGAGAAAAAGTTTGGCTCATACAAATGCAACAATTTTTTCGTAACGCGAGGTAAACATTGTAATAAATACAACCTGATGTACTGTTTATAAATCACTTTACCTTTTTTTAATGCATTAAGTAGTATTGATGGCCACCAGCGTTATTATACACTTAACTTAATCGAATGAAGTAAAAACATATCCATATTTCAGTACATGTATTATACAAATGTAATATGTGTGTATTTTATATTGGTACTTATATTTCTACATTCCTAGTTGTTCTATATAAAATTTGTATGCATCTAGATACCTATATCCTTATATCTCTAGATGCCTACACTCTTATACCTCTGAATTTCTATGTCCATAACCTAACCTAACGGTGTTAGGTCTTTAAACCCTTATACTCCTAAATTCCTAGATCCCCATATTTCTACATCTCTAGATACTTAGGTTACCACATCCCTAGATAGGTCTAGTTATGTATCTCTAATTATTAATAGTACAGGGTTGAAAATTGAAAAATTAAGTGGAACAATGTATAGATATTATAATTAAAATTGTATTTATGTATATGCATTATATTATAATTATAATTACATCTGTATTGTGGATATTATAAAGTTATAACCCATAACCTATAATTAAATAATTTGAGTTATAATGATAATATCTCTAATTACAGTTTTAATGCGACAATTTAATTGTACTATGCTTGCAATTAAAACCCTATTGTTCTTACCGTAATAAATCAACTTTATTTCTTATCATAACAAATTTTCCGTACTGTGTTAAATACCCTTTAAAGGAACTTTTACTGTCAATTTGCGTTTTTCATTTCTTTTTTTAATATGTCGTTTGTATTATGACAAATCTCATCCATGTCATCTATTTTTGCAATAAATTTTCAAAGAGTTTTATAATTTGATATGAGTTCAGAAAATTTGTTTATCTTAACGTTATTATTGTGTAACAATTTATAAGTCACACATAGAAGAAATAACAGGATATTGAAGTTCTTAGGTACACATTATTATTGAGGAAAGATGTAAAATGTTTGATCTTGTGATCGATCAGCTATCACCGTATACAATTTCAACCTACTTCGTTAATTTTCTAACAACCTCCTTGCGTAATGCATTACAGAAAATCAGAATCTATTTATAGCATGTGGGTGTATCGTATCCTTTTGATCTAGGGAGTGAAATCAAACATTTACTATGCTGGATTAATAAGATAAGAAATTTTTCTTACCTTTTATTTATATGATGAACAAACAGGGCATGTGCCCCGGGCATTGCGTTGAATAGTCCTGCGCTTAAATTTAAGAGTTTGAAAATATTCAAATTTCCAAGTTTAGAAATTAAAAGGTTTGCTTTACAACTTTTTAAATTCTTATATTTCCAACATTATAAATTTTCCAGTTATCAAATTTAAAAATTTCAGCAGTTTTATATCTATTTATTATAACAGTTTTATAATTGTATTCTATACCATAATTTTACATTTTTAAACTGTCAGATTGCGAATTTTTCAAATTTAAAAAATCGAAAGATTGATAATTTGAATTTTCAAATTTCTGTAATTTAAATTTACAGATATCTACATTAAAAAAATTGAAATTTCTATAGCTTTATATTTCTGAATTTCAATTCAATAACAAACTTTGTAAATTTAAAAATTGCCAAATTACCAGATTTCTAAGTTTTTAGATGCTTAAATTTTCAAATAGCTAGGATGCAGAGTCTTTTTATCTTTTAATTTAAACATTTAACAGTTTGGAAGTTTCAAAACTTTTGAATTTCTTAAATTTTCAACTCCCAAAGTTCCATATTTTTGAATTTCTACACTTTCTAATTACTAAGTTTTCAAATTTCCAAAATTCTGGATTTGAAAATTTAAATTCTCTGTATTAACAAATTTCTAAATTCATAAATTATAAAGTGTAGTATTTCTTAATTTCAAAATAATCAAGTTTATCAATTTTTGAATTAAAATATTGTGAATGTTTGAAAATTTAAACTTCCCAATTGATTAATTTGTTATTTATAAATTTATAAATTTCCAAGTAATACTTCAAAAAATTTGAAGATACAAAAATTTGAAAGCTTCTAAATTCTCAAATTTATAAATTAAAATGTTTGAAAATTTGAGTTTAAAATTCTAACTTTTTAAACTTAACAATTTAGTACTTCTCAAACTATCAAATTCGAAAATTTACAAGCACCAAATTGCTGAATATCGTAAATTTTTAATTAAAAATTTGAAAGTTTGAAAGCTTGAAACTACTAAAATTAAAAAAAATGTTTAAATACTGATATTAAACTGTGATATATCTGAATTTCAGGAGTTAATTTATTAATTTGAAAGTGTTCAATTCCTACAAATTTGACATACTTCATCACTGCATATACCTTGCAGAATGGGGCCCGTAAATTCTTCAATGGGCACTTAATCTGCCCAACACTGAAATACCAGTACGAAACAAGACTTTAGAAACAATGGGGAGTTTATTCGTAATGTGCCCATTCAGTACTAAAGTTGTAAGTGAAATATGTCCCTCACGAGTCAGACACAGCAAAACAGTGAAACACGATCCAAAGAAGCTTTTACATTCATGAACCAGAATCGCACAAAATTTCTAATGTTTACAAACACAGAGTAACATTCAATCATACACATATTAACGATTTTAAAAGATATAACCAGAATACTATGAAATAATTAACAAAAATATTCTGCGAAATAATAACTTAAATAAAAGTGCCAATAGAAATTATAATTGTGAAAAAAGATTAACGTATACTTTTGGTTATGATGACATTAGGTTTTATTTCATAAAAATTATTAATTACTTAAACAACGATTATAACTGATTAGGAAACAAATGCTTTTGCTATGAAATTTACACAATTGTTTGAAATAATTATATTTGTGTTAAGATTAAATTTTGTTCATTTTGAATACAGTTGCCTTACGTAATGATGCGCCATTGCCCCACACACGTATTTTTGTACACGATATCGGAATGACGAGCGTAACAAATTTAACACGATAAACAAGGGAACTTTCTGTTATTTGGGACGACCTTCAAAATACGAAATTTTCGTATTTATTATGTATAAAAATGAACGTTCTAATTACTTTGAAGGCATATTGAATCAGTATCAATTTTAATCACTGATTAATTTATCAGAAACTATACAACGATAAACATACGTATCAGTAAAAGATAAATCAAATTCCACAAATCCGATCAAGTGATTAATACTGTATATTACCAAAGATGGATATGTTTACGGATAAGAAATAATAGATATTAAACCAGACATTAATCACGATTAAGAAATAATTCTTTAGTGAAACAAAAATTACGTATGAAACGAAGTTATTCAAGAATAATAAATAATGCTTTATTTGAAGGAAGCAGATAATTAATTTACAGCATTTGAAAAATGACATATTATTCAGTAGTAATTTTGTTTTATTTGAAAATTATTCAGATCAAATTTAACTCGAATAATGCTCAATTCTGCAACATACGTAATAGAATGAACGAAATGTTGCAACGATAAAAATTAAATAAGTTGAGAATAATAGACGCTGACCTTACATGGCGTCCACCACGCCAATGTCTTGATTTGGTTACAGACGCATCTCGATCCAAGCCGGTGACCTGTTGCATATCTGTAAATCAATAATGATCACACTAACTTTAAAATATAATGCATAAAAATGAATAAACTTCCAATTCAGTAAACATAGTGTTTGCAATGATTGTAAAAATCAATAAATGTCACAAAGATTAATGCAATTGCCAACACAACCGAGATAAATTGCATACTTATTGCGATACCATTAGTATATTCAGAACAATGAACGATCTCAAAATTTACTTTTCTTCAATTAAGAAGAATGTAGTATAGTGATTAAACGTTAAAAAAAATCATACGAATACCAATGGATCAATGTAAAAACTAATTCTAGCCAAGATTATGTTCTACTTGGGTAAGGTTGGAGTGCCGGTGGGAGGCAGCCACATAATTTTCACTGCTGTTCTCGGACGGCCAGGGCCGTCCAAATTTGTATCGTTGTCCACCCTCTACCGCGATTCCAACATCTGCTCTATACTAATTTCCTGGTTCGTAGCGTGTCTGATCCGCAGACATCGTCACATCGAGCTTTTGCGTGGGCAGATGCGCTGGCCAGCCCTGGAGGCGTCCCGCGTGCCCATCTTCGGTAGCGTCGCGTACGCTGCGGATGTTATATCTGGCGTCGCGGCGCCCTCAAGCCTCAGCCGCTCCTCAGCCGTCCGTCGATTCACAACTCACCCCCACGGTTAGTAATTTTGCGAGCTTTCGTTGCATTTTCACTCTTCGAGAACAAGTTCTGGTGCTTAGTGAAGCAGGATCGTCTATGATTCGTGCTTGGTGGTGACAAAGTGATCATAAAAGATCAATCGATAGAATTTGGTAACTGTCACAAGTTCGAGTAGGTGCGCGAGTATATTTTCTAAAGTGCGGAATGTAAATGGGTTTTAGTTTTCTTGTAAATGTATTTAGAAGTTCGAAAGTGAATAATTGATATCGTATCAGAAATCACAGTCATTTGAAATATACTTACAAAATTCAATCACTTCGTTTCACGTTTTTTGGAAAATATGAGAAAGTATATTACGAAAAATATCGGAAGAGAACTAGAGAATACAGCACCAATAAATGAAAGTTGCTTTCAACATCGAGTTGAAATTTTTCTGAAACATTTAAATTAATTTTAGTTTAACAATCTAATATTATTATTTTATTTCAATCTGTACACTGAACTTTTAATTCTAGACGAATTTGTTTCTATTTTTATTCTTAAAGCAACAAACAGTATATTAAGAACAGAATGCTTGAAACTTTCAAGCTAGTCATCAGTTAAAATGAAACTGTCTAACCTGAACAAATCTGTTTTCAGAGATACTAAAAAAGCAGCAAAATGTGCGACGACGAAGTAGCAGCCCTTGTTGTTGACAATGGTTCCGGTATGTGCAAGGCCGGATTCGCCGGAGATGACGCGCCCCGCGCCGTCTTCCCGTCGATCGTTGGCCGCCCCCGTCATCAGGGTGTGATGGTCGGTATGGGTCAAAAGGACAGCTACGTCGGTGATGAGGCCCAAAGCAAGAGAGGTATCCTCACCCTGAAATACCCGATCGAGCACGGTATCATCACCAACTGGGATGATATGGAGAAGATCTGGCATCACACCTTCTACAACGAATTGCGTGTGGCTCCTGAGGAACACCCAGTCCTTCTTACTGAGGCCCCCTTGAACCCAAAGGCTAACCGTGAAAAGATGACCCAGATCATGTTCGAAACCTTCAACAGCCCAGCGATGTACGTTGCCATCCAGGCCGTGCTGTCCCTGTACGCTTCCGGTCGTACCACCGGTATCGTCTTGGACTCCGGTGACGGTGTCTCTCACACCGTACCCATCTATGAAGGTTACGCCCTTCCCCATGCCATCCTCCGTTTGGACTTGGCCGGTCGTGATTTGACCGACTACCTCATGAAAATCTTGACCGAGAGAGGCTACAGCTTCACCACCACGGCTGAGCGAGAAATTGTCCGCGATATCAAGGAAAAACTTTGCTATGTCGCCCTGGACTTCGAACAGGAAATGGCCACCGCCGCCGCCAGCACCTCCCTCGAGAAGAGCTACGAGTTGCCTGATGGACAGGTCATCACCATCGGTAACGAGAGGTTCCGTTGCCCAGAAGCTCTCTTCCAGCCTTCCTTCCTGGGTATGGAATCTTGTGGTATCCACGAGACCGTCTACAACTCCATCATGAAGTGCGATGTCGACATCCGTAAGGACTTGTACGCCAACAACGTACTCTCTGGTGGTACCACCATGTACCCCGGTATTGCTGACCGTATGCAGAAGGAAATCACTGCCCTCGCCCCATCGACCATCAAGATCAAGATCATCGCTCCCCCCGAGAGGAAATACTCCGTATGGATCGGTGGATCCATCCTGGCTTCCCTGTCCACCTTCCAACAGATGTGGATCTCGAAACAGGAATACGACGAATCAGGCCCTGGCATTGTCCACCGCAAGTGCTTCTAAGCGTATCGTCGAGAAACCATCGACATCGCACGAACATCAAGAAAACACCAATCGACCTCAAGGAAATCGTCACTACGACCTGTCGAATTTCTTTGAGATATCATATCGCTGCAATAAAGAAACGTTATCGGAATATTACGGAATCCGGATCATCATCAGATCTCATCGAATATACATCGTTGTGGTCATTTATATCATTGTAAAGAAACGATGGACCACACTGTTAGAACCCTTTAGTCGTTTGTAAGGGTTTACATTCATCCGTCACGTCATTGCGGCCGAGGAAACCGGCGTAGGTGTTGGATCTCGATACAGAGCTGACTCGTGGATGGCCATTTCTCGTTGACTATTGAAATGGGGTTCGTTAACGATATTAGATCGTTTAACCTACCTACCAAATGCATCTTTTGACCGTGAAAGGGACATTCTGGATACACAAGAAAGAAATCAGGAATATCAACGGGAGTGGACCAACTTCGGTGGAAGCTTCGCTTGTTCACTGTTATGCGAGATTCCTACACCTCCAATGAATTTCTTAATTTCGAAGCAATGTTACCATCAATACACTTCTAATTTTAATTTATTTTGTAAATATTATACACTATATTACTATATATTGTTATACAATGTCAAAAAGTCAAATTAAATATACATTGTCTCATACCATTATTTACACCTTTTGGCTCCACTGTCTTCAATTATTTGTTCGTACACCATCTTTGTCTGCGAGGCCTCTCCTTTTTCAAGTTTCTCTCGTATAATCTCAAATCTTGATCGAATTTATTGGCAAATCTGTAACATACATCACTATGTCAGCACACGTACACTCGGATGCGATGTAGACTTCTTTTGGCAAATGATGAATGTGAGAGGTGGAGTTTTACGACACTTGGCTTGGGGGAAGGAGAACCGAGGAATGATCCTAATTTATAAAAATATTCCCCTTACATTCTTCTTTAACTGAAGGAAGCCTAAGTTGCATATAATTATATATGGAAGATTTAAAATTAATTCATACAACATTCGTGCGGCTCTTTCTCCTATTTTTAATAACCCGCTGCGGTGTACGATATTAACTGCCGATATTTGAAAACTTAGTAACCAAGTTTGGGAAATAAGTAATCGAATACCGCAATACTTGTCCCATAAAAACACAACAAACGTAGCTAAACGTTTAATCGCATATTTGCATGTTAATTGAATGTCAAACGTTTATATGCATTTTTCAGTTAGCCACATTTCAACCTTGATATCAAACGTGTTTCACGAGGATCGTAAAGGAGTGTACAACCACATTCCTGTACTTTAAAAGAAACATAGATTGCCGTTTTCTTTACGATATCGAAGCCCGAATATGTATTTCAGAGGAGCCGAAAACCGGCGTTCAAGTGGTTTTAAAATAACTATTGTTGTGACGTCGTGCTAACTCATGACCTTGGCCTATTATGACTAATCTACTCCTGAACGGTTCCCTTTGCTATACGCTTTACCCGAACCCACAGAAATGCTTCCCAAAAAAAGTCGGACTTTATTTTTCGACAGACTAATTTATAACTGTCGACACTGCTAGGAGGCTTCGTAACTTTCTGTGAAAAATATTTCATTGCATTCCACAAAAGCCTTTTCCGTCAATAAGGTTCGCCAGAGAACAGGGTTGGCTGATATAAGAGCCGCAGATCCTGTGTTTTATTTTCGTCCCAGTGCGTAATCTCGAAATATTCCTCCTACTCTGATATCTGGTACAAAGAAGAGAATCGGGAGTATCGTGCAGAGATCGAGCTTTATACGGTGTCAGCCACAGAATGAACACGTCACGAGACATTAACTTTGTAACACCGACCTTTATAAATTTATTTTAACGAGCGTATTACGTGTAGATTATCTATCTTTCTCACGTTTGTATGTTTATATATTCAACTTGCAACAAATATTTTGTTCATTACTTAAACACTACGTGTGATACAATAAATGATTCCAATTGTTTTCTATTTACTGGTCAAATGAATTGTCTAAAAGTTATAATTTTAGGTATATTTTTTCCGTTAATCGTACAGTTTTTAAAAAGTTCTTTAAAATACAGAAAAATCTGTTATATTTTTTTACAGCAAATCAGATATAAGTTTTAAAAGTTTATGATATATTTTCTAAATAATATGTATATTAAAAATCCCCATTAAAAAATGAACGCAAAATTACAATTTTAACACAAAGTATGTGACCAGTAAATGGAAAACCACATGCATGACACGATTTTGGAATAGGGTCATAATTCAGAGGCGTTCTGTTACATGTAATTAATGCCGTTCAAAGTTAACACGGAATAAGAGTAAATTAACTCCTCTATTTGACTTGATTACAATTTAAAATAAGTGAAATATTCTAATCTTTAAATGATGTCTTCATTTAATAATCAAATTTTCTATTTATCAATTTTCAAAAATTAGATCAATTGAAAGTAGTCCTTAGACATTTGAAGCTAATTACAGTAACCGTTTGTTAAATACGTGCGTTTGGGGCTCTAAAATAACTTTTTATTGAAAATGCTTCTTCGTAATTCGTTCGTTCACTTGTTTCATATGGCAACATACATATGTACAGAGTGTCCTATAAGTTCAGAACCATGAACCAAATTACTAAAATACTGTTTTTCTTCTTTTCAGTTGCTTCAGAAGTTCGTGTGATATCATTAAGTAAAATTGTTAAAGAAACTATGCTGTTAAGATTTAAGATTACATTTAACACTTAAGATTAAAGAATTGAATAATACATGATGATATAACGAGTGGCTATACAACACGTAATGATATAACATAGAATAGTTATAATAATAAAATGAGTCAGGCTCTGTGCAGACAGACAGATATTCTCTAAATAGAATAGTAAGATAAATACAGGTAACCCCTTTATAACACTACATTCTTACAACACGATTTTGTTTTAACACGTTTCAAGAAGCGGGGAAATCCCCGAGCAATTCAACATTCCTACAGCACGACTTTGTTTAGATTTTTTGGAAAAAGTAGAGCACAGAAATTAATATGCTCCAGAAAATAGCTTAGATGATACTTTTGTAATAAAAAGCGCTCTCTTTTAATGGTGCTTATTAATGATGAAGAATAAAACATTATTTAATATTAATACATAACACTTCTGTTTAATTATTATATTTGTTATATTTCTAAATTTAATTTAATTATATTTACTTATTATGTATTTTTTTCATTGTGAATTATAAAAAGAAAATAATACTTATAGTTTTGTTAAATTTAAGCGCTCAATCCAGCTTTTGCATTAGTTTAGTAGTGATCAATTTTTTTAAGATTTAATTTTTTTAAGATATTACAAATCATACGTATAAAGATCTTGATATATCAGAAAAAAGTTAACAGAAAATTAATCACTGTCAAATTTTACTAAAGCAACTTTAAGAATTAATATAAAACTTCATAAAGATGAACTCACAAGATGGCACAGAAATTGTTGTGTGCAAATCGACATCAATTACTTACTCCGATAGCGAGCGAAAATGATAGTCTTTTATCAGAGGAATTTTCCCGATCAGTTAACAAGACTTTACTGTATTTTTAATGTGTTAACTCATCTGAAGAAAGAAGTAGGAAAACATTATGTTCCGTACATAATTTCAATGGTATTAATCAATATCCGATCAATGTTGATTTAAAATTACGTATTTTTGCATTTTCATGTAAAATAAAATTATATTTGCACGTGCTGTAATAATTAAAATAAAATTGGATAATTTGTAAGTGTCTAAAATGTTACCATCTGTAAATCGTTGACGTGACAGTAAAATGTTTGTAGCTATCATATGTTCGCCATTAATTTACTAGATCTCTGTTTCACATAACACATATTCACATAATACAACATTTTTTAGTACCTTAACAACCATGTTATATGAAGATTAGCTGTATATAAGAAAATCTTAAATTTTATTAACCTAAACAAATCAATCAATATCATGAATTATTTAAAGATTAAAATTAATACCGATAATATTATGTCTACATCATAATTTTTGATAACGGAATGTTAAAATGACAGTTTTGATAACATTCGTAGAGATTTTAAAGGAAATTAATTGATAATTATATCTTTGGATTGTTCATGGAATGACAAATAAAAAAAATAAACTTTTTAAGAAACTGATTTGAAATTTTTATTAAATATTCAATCATTTAGCATTATTATGGTAAAATTTATTTTTTACGGTTTAGCTAATAGTTTCCAGATCTTGAGACGTTTTAATAAGATACTGCTTACTTATGTGTATCACGTATTATTTAAACAAACAGGCCCATTTGAAACAATTTTATTCTTGTTGTAAAGTGTAATATTATTAAGTTTTATGCTAGTTCTACTCTAAATAGTTTTATCTCTTTTCTTCTCTTTATTATAATGTTGCATGAAAGGTTGTTGATCAATCAAATAAAACTTATTTATTTTTACTAAACATCAATTGGAAGAAACTAACTAAACTTCTATTTAAAAAATCAAACTCTAAATAAAGAAAATAGATACACTTTTAATGTTGATTTTTGCAAATATCTAGAATTTAACAATTTTTATTAAGCCTTATGTGGTTATGTCGTGTATGTACGTCATGACCGAAGTTAATATACAAAGAGAATTTTTTAAATTACTTTAATTCTTTCGAAGTATCTATATTTCTCATATAAATATTCTTCACAGTGTACAATATTCTTCCCAGATAATAGTTGTAACTTATACATTATTTTCATATATTGCTTATAACGTACATATACGCTAATGTTAAAAAAATGTATGTCCCTGTAGACTGTAGCTTTTAATGGTGAATCATAAAATTTAAAATTCCTATATGATTGCTCAAAAAACAATAAAAATATTTATATTGCGACATGTTATAAATAAATTAGTCAGTTGTTATGTTTTAAATTAAAAGATTGGTAATAACTATTTCACATTTTGTGTAAAGATATAAATAAAACAATATTCAGTAAATGTTTATAGCTAGCTGAAGCTTCTTATTTTTACTCCACCATGGTCGGATGTCGGGATATTTCCGGCACTAGGTTCAATCATTAGTACACGGTCTGGTTAATTTTATTCATTTATAAACTTAAATATTCATTTATAATATACCTTTTTTTGCATTTCCTTATAAATATATTTTTTCCGTAATATTCGTTTTATCCGTTGTTTTCTAAACTTCTCTCGTTAAAACTCGAACACCGATTCCATTTTGATCTAGTGTGTATTCAATGTTCGCGTGTATCCCTTCGGTATGTATTTATTATTTTTTAGACTTAAATACATTTGTACAGGAAAATATATTTTCAATTTCGTACACAATTATAGTTACATCGTTATAGGTAAATATAATTCTAATTTGATCATCATGTTAATTATAAAACATTTGTTTTCTTTTGATTAATTTTGTTATTATGTTAAAAGATTTCTTTCTTGTACGTATTTACATAAATAAATGACTGATTTAGTTTTTTTTTTACTAACAAAAATGCAAAAATTCGTTTGTCGAATAAATTTTATGAATTTTTTACAATGAAAATTAATTAGGCATATCTTAGTTCACTCTTAATTTAAAAAAAAACTTCTGATCATAAAGAATTAATTATTTTTAAAATTCATTTACTTCGCGCATTGGTAAGTTAAATAATTAATATCTTTAAAATCATTATTGAGTCAAAGTGATTTGTTTAGCAGAATGGATGCTCATGGATGAATTCTACATACGTATTAATTATTACTAATCAATAAGTAGATTTTCTTTGTAGGTTAACTTTACTTTGTAAGGGTTGTAATTATATCTCATGCATTTTCAATGCAAAATGTAAAAGAAAGAGATTGATCGTATAAGTACATATGAAATGTTATTGATTTTTAGGAAAATAGGTGTAACGAAATTAAAAAATTTAATTTAAATACTAGCCTGGAGTGTGATTGCAGTCCTGTACACAAATATAGAATAAATGTAACAAAATACGTCCTTTACTTTTGTGCCTGATATATGTACACAAGATGTATTTGTATAACTTTTCCGATTTAAATACAAAAATATTTAAATTTGAAAAAACAGCTTTGTTTTTTAAAATTTAATTTATCAAAATCTGAAGTCTGTGGACGCGGTATTCAAGTCCTTAATTAAAGCATGTCAGCCTTTAAGAATCACTTATTGATTATTGCAAAATATAAAAGGACTTAAAATTTATTGTACAATGTAAAGAAAAGATGTAAAATATAAAATATGCAAAATATTTTAACTGAATTGCAGTTCACACTTGTTCTAAGTACGATGTTACGTGCAGCAAAATGACCAAGAACATTTTAAGCAGAAGTCTATTTGTACGCGAGATAAATCGGAGCTTTCAGTTTCCATCCGCATCATTTTCCATGCAGCTAAAGTGCAACCACCTCTCACCATACCCAGCGTCTTTCTCAAACAAGACAACGACAGAAGTATGTAAAACCACTTCCGTATCCAAACAAAAACAACATTCACTTCGCACATTGGAAACTTCGCGAATCAGTAACTCTTGTTCACAACCTAACTCACAAGGTGCGTATGGCTACAGCACTGTGATACTTGATATTTTTTATTGTAAATGAGATGCGATATCGATCATATCTTTAACAAATCAAAAATGCCCGAATGCTTATAAATATAGTACCTAATTTGCACTCAGCGAGCACGAAGTACAAATTACAAGCAACACATATATTATTTATGGTAATTTATGACAATATATGATAATACATCAATGACTTTTAGTAAAGTTCCGCTATTTCTATCCATTGTATTGAGTCTATTATTTGAAAATTATTTGGATTACAGATTTGAGACAATCATCTTAGAACATTCATATAGATAAAATATGAAACATTTTTAACTTTTTCACACCTACTTTTAGCATAAAACCTTCGAAGTTCACTTATAATCTGGTTAAGCACGAGGCCACCCTAAACGTAGGTTTACGGTTATTGAGCAACAAAAAATGATTTTATTGTATGAAAGAAACATCCTGTGAATACTCGCTTCATATTGTATTAAGATGATGAATGCAACTCTAATGATCGAGAGATTCATCGAAAAAGGATACTTTTTATTACCGACGCTTTTTAAAGAAATCACCCAAGTGTCTTTCTCATTTTCATAAGCTCCTGCAAGTTTTATAAATCGTACTGTTGCAAGAAATGTTCGTTTTGGATGTAGGCGATGAATGGTTTAAATAATATCTAATATTAAACTTTTGATAGAATTTATTTCTTCTATTCTAAAGTGAAATTGTAAAAAGATCACTATGGAACAGTTGGTCAGGGACTAGGAAACTTCAACAAGATTAATTTTAGTGTGCGATTTCAAATCTTTATTGATCAATTTCAATTATATTTTATTATATAAGTATGTTCTTAATTTGTATATAGTGCATTGTGATAAGTTTGCAGATAATACTTTTCAAAAATCCCCCCAAAAAATTATATTGATGCCTTTTTTTATATCAAATATTGAATTCTATACACCTTAACTGATAACAGGTATTATAAAACGTAACTAAAGGTAAGTTTTACGAAACGTATATGCAGTGTTTATTTTAAATGCTTCTATAAAATTGTGGCGTGCAACTGTAATTTATTAGAAATTGTAAAAAATTGTTAAATTCGTAAATGCTACAATAAACATTTCTTAACTTTGCTAATATTTTTTTTATTTTTTGTAGAATTTACACATCCTTTATTAAAAGTATCAACTGTGTATTTACTATAATATAATACAAATAATTTATGGACATTATTATATAATTTAAAAAGAATTGAAATGGTTCAATAGAGATTTGAACACCTATATAAAAATAACATTGGCAATGCTTACTATTATTTAGCCGATTACTACACAATCCTCTTATTAAAAAATACGTTTTGCAATAAAAACAATTAATTTGATCGAAACTGGCACTAATTATTTTGTCAACTATTACCCGTCTACGTTTAAAACTCAATATTTACATGATACATAGGTTTGTTTTAACATAATGAAATATGTATAATGAATAAGCATAATTTTACTGTTTAAAAAGAATTTAAATTGCTTGTCTACCTACAATAAAATTACCGCAGCTTTCTAATGTCTAATCGACTGCTTCCATTCCTAATTTCCACAATTTTCAAATGTCTTCAAGCTTCCAAATTTCTATATTTTTCAAAAATTTCCAATTTTCCATAATCCCTAGTTCTCAAATTCCTAAACTTCCACAATTTTCAATTCTCAAATTCTTTAGTTTCCTACATTACAAATTTTCAAATCTCCAAATTGTCAAGATACTACATCTGATATTTTGTACATTTAAAAGTTTGAAGATTTCTAAACTTAACAGTTTTGTCTTACTTCAATATCTTGTTAATTTGGAACTTTAGGAAGAAAATTCAACGAATAATGGCACCTCCTTCTTATAACTATTTTCCCTACGAAAAACTACCATTTTGTTTTTCAATCATAATTTAAATAGTAATTTAAACCTTTGTTAAATAGAAATAGTTTACCTTTGTTTTACTTGTACAGACGCGATATAAACGAAGAGTCAAGAAAGTAACTTTGCAATGAAGTTAATTTTATGCTACACGTTGGTATTGTTTAAAAACGAAATAGAAAGCGATGGACTAAGAACGTACTTCTAATTTTTAAAGTTACAATAAATAAACAATTATAACGACTTTTGTAGATTTTTTAAACCATCAGCTTTTATCGCTTAACCCTTTGCACTCCTTAATTTCTATTACCTACCAACTCCTTCATTTACAAAATAGATCAAAAAGGGGTTCTCAATAAAATGTATTGCAACAGTGTGGAGTATGTGACAAATACATTTTTCATTTCTTATAAATAGTAAATAAATGAAAATATATATATTCAACCAATCTATTTATCTGAATTATTTATAAGATTCAAGAGAAATGTGATGTCGAGCCACACTCGACATAGCAGTGCAAAGGGTGTTTTATCGGAACGTAGCTGGTTAAAACATGTACACTTGATTTACTCACAAGTACAAATACCTAATATGGCTTATAATATTTTATATGTGTATTTTAACGTTCAATAAATAGATGAAAAATGTAAATCGATAATTAATGTTAATTATAGTGTATCAATAATGCAAAACTAAATAAATGCGAAATAAAAATTCTTAAGGTATTCACTACATTGCAAATGATGGAAAACTTATAAACGATTTACTCATCAATTCAAATGAGATGTCGAATTGCACGAATTTACTATAACCTTATTACGCTGTAATATGATTAATAATGACGGCCTCATGTGAAATACCAAAACATTCTATTAACTAGTTTATTTTAACAATAACAGATACTGTTATTGTTAAATATTTTGGAGAATGAAAACAATGGAAATGTGATTTCTCATAAAATCCCATGTATCATATTAAAATAAAATTATTAACATTTTGCTTCCCAGACACTCTCATCTCATAAAAATTTAACTAAGTAATTTTAGAAACTAGTTAAAATTGAGCAAATTGGCAAAATTGAGCGTATACAAGTCATTAAAGTCAGTTATTCAATCGATGAACAAAAAACAAACAATTTTTTCGTATCTATAGTTTTTGTGCGTGGAATATAAGATTCTCACAAATCATTAACTGCAATAATGATTGAAAACGAATTTAAATAATGCGTTTATATCGTGTTATAAAATTGAGCATATATCTATAAAAATAATTAGAAACCATGATTTGAGTATTAATTTTACCAGAAAAACAAGAAAATTACATTTTTATCCTTTTTTTCTTCTCGTTACTATGTTACATTTGATTGTCATTTATTATTGTTTATTAGCAAAAGTATATATTATGGTTACAGAAAAGTCAGAGACAAATGTTTCCATGCGAAACTTATCGCTAAACTTGTTTTATAGAAGTAAATTCTTCAGAAAAATTGGAAAAAATAGGTAAATGCCATTTTACTTTGCAGAAAGTTGTAAATAATTATATAAGTATCGGTACATTGTACAATACAGTAGGACAAGGAAGGAAAAGGATTTCGTGTAAATTGAATAAACGATATTTAATTCGACAAATCAATGTTACTTCTAAAATTAGTCTTTCTAAATTAACAGCAGATATTGTACAAAGAATTAAGAAACCTGCTCTAACAGAAACAGTACGCAGAGTTTTGCGAGATAACATCTGTAATTGACGAGTAGCGTGTAAGCGATGATATATTTCCAAGATCAATAGAATTAAACGTTTAAAATTCGCAAAAGAAATATACAAAATATAATCCAAGTGTTTATAATAATGTAATACTGTCTGACAAGGTAAAAATTAGTTTATTCAACTCAGATGATAAAATTGGAGAGGAAAAAGGACAATGAAAATAATATGGTCCAAATTAAAAAGCGTGAAGAATTATTAATTTTATGGGACTATATGATAGTTAATGGAGTATGAAATATTAAGTTTAAAAATTCAACCATGGACAAAATGAAATATTTTAATACTAAAGAATAATTTGCAGAAATTAGCTGAAAATTTGCAAAGGCCTTTTCAATATTATTTTCAACGTGATAACGACTTAAATCATTCAGCATATGTATCAAAATTATTAAATAGACTACCACAGTCACCGGATTTAATTCCAATTCAAAATTTCTGGCAGGAATTGAAAAAAAAAAATTAAGAAATAGTGGAGTAACAAATAAAACGGGGATAAAAATTACAATTATGAAAATAAGGAAAAATATCATAACTTTTGTAACAAAAATTTAATGGGATCTATGTCAAAACGATTAAAAACTGTTACACATATAGAGGAATACGTGACAAAATATTAGAAGTAGAACTGTTAATTGTTATAACGTCAATATGTTACATGTACGCACAATTGTAACGTTAGAATGTACTATATTTGTTTATACATATTTGTTAACGGAATGGCATGGAATGTATAGTTTAAGTTCATTTTTAATAATTTATTATTTGTCCTGTTCTCACAATACGTATGAAAATATTTAATTTGTAAATTATTGTTAAGATCTACATAGTCTATGTACGCTCAGCTTTATGAAAAATTGTATATCTAATAACTCAAAATTTGTTTGGCGATTCTGTTATCGACAGGATTCCTTTAAATAATCTAAATTTAAACTATATTTTATACTGAATCTGATATTGAAACATAATAAAACAAATAACCAGTAGAGTTTAAACTTTAATCTAAATTATAAAAACTATGTTTAAACAAAGTTTACACTATTATTGAAAAAGCGGCCGTTCATAATACACCAAATTTCATTAAAATCTGTCGATTTTGTCACCGACAGAACTCTTAAATAATGAATTTGAACTACATTCTACATTGAATTTTATATTACAATATAATAAATTAAATAACGAGTAGAATTCAAACTTTTAACTAAAGTATGAATAAAATTTACACTATTATTGAAACTTTAGCCTTCAATAGTATACCAAATTTCATAAAAATCTGGTTGTCGATTTTGTACACCAAATTTCATTAAAATCTATCGAGTATGTTATCGACAGAACTCCCTTAAATAACTAAAGTTTGAACTACATTTTAGATTTAATTTTATATTGAAACACAGTAAACTAAATGACGAGCAGAGTTTAAACTTGAATTCAAATTATAAGAACTGAGTTTAAATCAAATTTTCACTACTACTGAAACTTCGGCCTTTAATAGTCCAGAGGGATAAGAAAAATGAATCGAAAGAAACGTACGGAGGACGGACGCGGAGCGTTTGTAAAGAGATGTATTTTCCACGGTCCGCTTAGGGCCTGGGGCCGCCTAGTTCGGCGAGCGTCGCGACGCCACGCGAGGCAAGCCTTTTTCGTGCCTGTCGAGCAAGCACCATCCCACGAGAATGCGGGGGCGTTCTGACGAGAGCATATATTCGACGTCGCGACGCTCCCGAGGCACAGACGCCACTCCAACTCTGTCCCGTGCACGGTACGTACACAGAAAACAGTTTTTTTTCTGGAAGCGATCATTCTACTTGGATACTATCGGCTACTCGCGAACGATCCTCGATACTCGATCGATTGTACCTGTCTCTTCGATCGGTTCGATTCGAACGAAAGGAAGTCCTTCAGGAACGTAGCGGGTGGACTTTTAAGGGAGCGGTCGAGTTCCTTCCGGTATCTCGTATCTGAAATAGCATCGGGGGTTGATTACGTTTGAAGACAAGGTAAAAGCGTAGCTTCGTTCAATGAAAATCTGTTAATCAGTCAAACGATACTTCTTTATTGCTTTCATTGTAAATTGTTCCAATAGCTAGAGTTAAATATGATACTCCTGTTCTGGCACTATTTCAAGATTATGCTTCGGTGTTACTGAAGTAATGAAAACTGATCTTGAATGACTTAATATTCTTTAATTGATTATAAATAATGATATACGCTTTTGTAATGGTTATTTGATTTTCAATATCAGATGGGGAAAGGTATTAGAATAAAAATTAACTAATCGTGAGATTATAATGAATTCGTTCCTTATTGTCTTCCAGCCGTTCGAATAATTTTAACTGAATGAATTTTTTATTAATTTTGTTTTATTGGTGCTATCGTATGGTTATTTCGTCCATAAGGTTAATGTTTGGATTAGTTCACTGAATCGGTGAATGAGATTCAACAGTGGTCTGTGTGACTTGTAATAGTACCCGACAGTATCCAGTATTACATAACTCTCTTTCATAATTTTAAACATTTCATTTAACTGTGAATTTGTTTATCAGTTCTCATTAATAATAAATGCATAATTGCAATTTTAAAGTCATATATTATAAACGGGCTTTTGTACTTTGTTATTAAAATTAAATTAAATTGTATACTCTGATATTTAAATTAAATTAAATTTCATACCCTGTTATTTCAATTAAATTCTTTTGTTATTAAAAATTATTTTCTACTGTTTGAATAAATATTCTACATAAAACATCATCTTTCTTTGATAAATTGTAGAAACCGTATTGTATAAATTGTTGTTTTTCAGAAATAACTTATAAAGTATCTTTAAACTTGACACATAACAGAATTTTAACTGTAAACTTTAAAAAATAATTTCATCAATAATTTTTTAATTTGAGAATAAAAAGAAAAATTATTCAACGTTAAAATACGAAAATAAATCTATTAGCATTCTTTGATATTTATAAACAATAACATTATTCAAATTGTCACCAATACTTTAGAAAAATAAAATAAAACATAAAAATGCTTTTAAAATACTGAAATTTTACTGGCAATGTCTACTATTTGCATTTCCAAGCAGAAATGACAAGTCCGTTTACATATACTTCGAATATTCTAAAGTTCACTTTTCTCAAACAAAATATGGTCCATAACAAAGACATAGTTCTAATAATTTTGAATTCGAAAAATATAAGATCAAAATAATATAAAAATTCAAAAGAAAGTATTTTTACTTATTCCTAATATCTTTTGCAATTCAGAGGGTACTTTCCAACAACGATGCTTTCTAAAGCTTGCTAACGCTCGAAATCGATATTTCGCGTGTGAACTTCTTCCTTCGTCTTTAAAATTCTTCTAAACAACTAATCACGAGTGCCAAAAATACGCTTACGAGGCGAATGGCCGGCTCTATCGTCATGTTTAGGCATATTCGAGGTCTTTGCCCGTGTGCGAAGCTCATCCTTTTGTGAGCAGAGCATAATTTTGGCACGCGCGGGCCTCGTCGTTATGCTTCATCCTCTTGGTCCGATCCGAGCCGCGCCGCGCGCTGCTGCTCACCATAATCGTCGCTTGCACTTATTAGGGATCGTCCGTCGATCGTACGTCTAAAGTTAGCGTCGCGGCGCACCGAAATAGTGCCGCGACGCCGGGGCCGCTTGCCTATCGTTTTATAGGCAACTGGGTCAATTCTGGCGGACACCACAGCTTTCCCTGAAAACTTCGCCGAGCCGTTTTTGATTTTTATCGCGTTCTTTTTTAACTGACTTTGCTTTACGCTTCAACGATATATTACTGAACGGAAGATTGCTTTTTCTCGTCTATAAATTATTTCACAAATTTTAGTTTCTTATTGTGTACTCGCGTTACCGATGAATTATTTATTTCTTATCCACTAGTAGATCTCAAAGTACATTTTAATTACTTACGTTTGAGATAACAGAATTTAAAAGTAGATGAAACTTGAAATTCTTCTATCGTGGTAATAGATATATCATGGTGACTTCTGAAAATATTATTGTCATCTTAAAATCAAATGCAAACAATCCACACGTCCGATTAAGTGGCAGTGTCGCAAGGCTTTAGTATCAGCTTCAACATCGTAAATATGAACAAATAAACATTTAGTGAAATGTAACATTCCTACGTGATTTCTACGTATTATCTATATGTAACAATCCTACGTGTTAATGAAATCGACAAATAATACCCAGCAAACAACAACTAGGAACCAAGAACGGACGCGATTTTTGTTACAGAGAAATAAAATCGAGGAAGAAACAAAATGTGTGACGACGAAGTAGCAGCCCTTGTTGTCGACAATGGCTCCGGTATGTGCAAGGCCGGATTCGCCGGAGATGACGCGCCCCGCGCCGTCTTCCCGTCGATCGTTGGTCGCCCCCGTCATCAGGGTGTGATGGTCGGTATGGGTCAAAAGGACAGCTACGTCGGTGATGAGGCCCAAAGCAAGAGAGGTATCCTCACCCTGAAATACCCGATCGAGCACGGTATCATCACCAACTGGGATGATATGGAGAAGATCTGGCATCACACCTTCTACAACGAATTGCGTGTGGCCCCTGAGGAACACCCAGTCCTTCTCACCGAGGCCCCCTTGAACCCAAAGGCTAACCGTGAAAAGATGACCCAGATCATGTTCGAAACCTTCAACAGCCCAGCGATGTACGTTGCCATCCAGGCCGTGCTGTCCCTGTACGCTTCCGGTCGTACCACCGGTATCGTCTTGGACTCCGGTGACGGTGTCTCTCACACCGTACCCATCTATGAAGGTTACGCCCTTCCCCATGCCATCCTCCGTTTGGACTTGGCCGGTCGTGATTTGACCGACTACCTCATGAAGATCTTGACCGAGAGAGGCTACAGCTTCACCACCACGGCTGAGCGAGAAATTGTCCGCGATATCAAGGAAAAACTTTGCTATGTCGCCCTGGACTTCGAACAGGAAATGGCCACCGCCGCCGCCAGCACCTCCCTCGAGAAGAGCTACGAGTTGCCTGATGGACAGGTCATCACCATCGGTAACGAGAGGTTCCGTTGCCCAGAAGCTCTCTTCCAGCCTTCCTTCCTGGGTATGGAATCTTGTGGTATCCACGAGACCGTCTACAACTCCATCATGAAGTGCGACGTCGACATCCGTAAGGACTTGTACGCCAACAACGTACTCTCTGGTGGTACCACCATGTACCCCGGTATTGCTGACCGTATGCAGAAGGAAATCACTGCCCTCGCCCCATCGACCATCAAGATCAAGATCATCGCTCCCCCCGAGAGGAAATACTCCGTATGGATCGGTGGATCCATCCTGGCTTCCCTGTCCACCTTCCAACAGATGTGGATCTCCAAACAGGAGTACGACGAGTCCGGCCCAGGCATCGTTCACCGCAAGTGCTTCTAAGCAGTTATGCTCGATTCAAATTATTATTAATATCAATATTGTTATTGCTACACCTTTTCCCAAAATGCACCGTTCACTGCCGTATCGCTTCGTTTAGTTGCGTCTCCGTTAGTTCAATCCTATCGGCACTGTTTCTATGTGGCGGTGAGATTTTTTCCGACGAACATGGTCTGAACATATACGTCATCTTTTGTATATAAGTTTACATCTACGGAATAAATCAGTCTTATATTCTTACAACGAATCAAAACGTAACTATTCATTTTGTGATTCCCTGAACGAAAGTTGAAATGTTTGAAAATATTAATTGACTTCCACTTACAGTACACCTTTAGTGTACTACTTTGAATCGAATTACAAAACGTTGCGTCCTTTTAGTTGGCTGATCTAATCAAAACACTATTCGTCACTGTGTTATGATTAAAATGCATGATATTAAAAAATGGGTCGGTCGAGTAAATGACGTGCATTTATAAATTGAATACAGTACACATTAAAGGTGAATTGGAAAAAGGGGGGTAGGTTCGGTTACTATACACCGATAATTACACAAAACGAGAGAAGTAAACGGAATACATGGTTTCGGTACTAAACAAAATTTGTAGGATACATTTTATTAAATTCTTGTATAAAAATCACTCTAATGGCACTCGTATTTTGTATATACATGACATATACATATTTTGAAGGGGGTAGTATGCATCATCTACCATGCATGGGAGTTGAATCATACGTAGGGGTAACTCATTCCTTCTACCAAAATTACCGGGAATATCCAATATGGCTCCTTCGAACTTATCAAGTATAGATGCACCCTCATCCAGGAACAGATCCCTGCATACTGTTGGCTTTTTCCTTTAGTGTAGTCCAAGTCTTGAGTGTTTGATTTGTTTGACTCCCTCGAGTTTCAATAGCTGCAACATTTTTATTTCTTTAATATAATTTCTAACTCACATTTATAAAAAAAATTTGATTTGACATCTGTTATGAAATTGTTAACTGAAATATTCAGTTACTTCTGTCTGATTTGTGTGCAAACAATTATTTTGACTTTTCAAAACTCGTTCAATTTTCCATACATATATATCAAGTAATATTTAAAATTAAATTTCAAAACTAAGCTTTTTAAATTTTAAATTCAATTTTTGTGTGGTTTAAAATTAAATCTGAAATTTAAAATTGAATGTTCAATTTTCTTAAATTTTGTTATGTGGCCGAGTAAAAATCATGTGTTAAAATATAACTTAAGGTCTTAAATACTATTTTGTCAGTTAGTTTCATGCTGTTATGTTACTATTTGATTTAACAAACAGATAAGAATCGTTTAAAAAATATTTTGATTCTACATCCGTTCATACATTGAGAAAAGATATTTATCACCTGTGATTGTTCCATATCTTGTCATCCTGCTGCACTTTCGAACTTTTCGTAAAATCCACTACCACGTACATGTATACGGAATTCCATGTGGAAGCTTCTTTGCGATATAGACGCGCCGTTTCGGGGTTGAAACTCAGCAATGCGAATCTGCGATTTGGTCCGATGGTTCAACCGTGGCTCTAGCGAAAATGTGGAGGGGATCGGTGGTGGCTCGAGCTACGTCGTCGCCCCGTGCACTCCCAATTATAGAAAGCAGCTTATTCGTATACACCCAGGACTTCCCAAACTTTTATGGGCCGAGACCTACTTTTAAAAACGGTCATTTTTTGTGACCAAATCGCTTATTATGCGTTATATTTCAAAATCTCACAACTCCGAAATTTCAGTCTTAAAATTCAAAAACTTCATAAAAAAATTTTTATGGATTCACTTACCTGCATATGTTTAGAGGAAAATGGGGATTGAATAAAAAATATCACTTTAATGCTTCAAAATTGTCATCGACTAGCTAATCGAGCCACTTTCGCAATCGTAAATTGAGACTTTTAACATTGAAATTGACTTTGTGTGTCGGCCATAATTCAGATTATTATCATTGGCACGATGCGTATGAAGATATACGTTTATGATCATAAATGATGGATCGAAATGTATCCACCTAGCCGTGTTTTATGACAGATGGGCTTTGATTCATTCGCACAAATTCTTTAAATTCATGAAATGATACTAAATTGTTATTATTTTTATTCTTTATAGAAATTGTAATTATTTGTAACTTTCATAAACCTTCGAAGCAAATATAAGGGGGTACTTACAAATTATCTAATTTTCTTTTTTAATTAAGCATGAGATTGAAATTTTGTATCTGTTTCAAATTGATTATAATTATAACTCGTATCCCAGATGAAGGTGTATAGATTGTACATTCATCAAGAACATTTGTATGCACTATTTTCAGCATAAACGAGTGACTCACAGTTCTCCTATTAGCTGATCATATAGACCTAATTCAGAAACATCATAGTATCAAAGGAAATATTTATTCTTGCATTGGTCTATAAATAATTAAGGAATTGATTTATCGAGTGCCTTTTGTGTGGAATATACGTCGTTATCGTCGTAATTCTTGCACTGATTATCCATTCTTCAATTTAAAACAAATTTTAAAAAATATGTACCAATTTTCTTTCAGGAATTTTAATTTAATTTAATTTAATTTTTTATATAAATATTTTAATCTTAATTATGTTGAAAATCATTAACTGAAAAATAAAATTCGTGATTTTCATATTAAAAGACTAACTCGTCTTAAAAAAGTATTCATGAACACATTTATGCAACAAACCTTTTTTTTATTTTTAGAAACCATAATTTAAAATGAATAATGGAATTAATTATTCTCATATTAACTCAGCTTCAATCACAAATAACTTCACTATTTCAATTAATAATTTAACACTGATTACATAATCGCCATATTAATCAAAAGCTATGATTTCGATAATAAAATGTGATACCAATTCATCGTAAATCAAATTAAACTCAATTATATCAAAAATACTCATGAAAATTTGTATGCAATTAATCATAGAACAATTTCTTTTTATACATAGTAACTAAATATAGATTATATAAAATAAATAATTTCCATATTAAATCAGCAATAAAATTTATAATCTTCATATCAGTTGATTACACGCAAATTTTAGCAGAATTTTAAAAATGTTCTTATTCGTGAAAATATTTATGCAAATAACAATTTTTTATTATTAATTATGTAAGATTTATAATGCAAAAGTTATAAAATGAATAATCAATTTTATAATTTTTATATTAATTAATATTTTTAAAAAGTACCGAAGAAAATATTTGTGTAATTAACTACTGTTTTATCAATCATCGTTTTACGTTATTACTTTTCAAAATCACCATATTAAGTCAATAAAAAAACGCATAGCTTTAATATTAATTGATTGCAAGTCACTCTTAATTTACTTCTAAGAAAGTATATACATTTTTATGAGTACTTATATATACATAATACGAGTTTCAGTATTCTTATCAATTAAGGAATTATACGTTGATCTTACCTCAGTCATAAAAAAATCACTTATGAAAATTTTTAAATAGCTAATCATAAATTATTTTTCTTCTGTGAATCAAAATGCAGTGTTAATTATACAGACTTAACATTTCCCCACACTAACTCAAAATAATAACAATTTTGAGACTGGCCAATTTTTAGACTGATAAACATACTACTTTGCTTTTATGAATTATAATTTAACATCAATTATCACCTTTTCAATCTCTATATTAACTCAATAACAAATTTCACAATCTGCATAATAATTAATTTTAAATAAATTATAATTCACTTTTAAAAATCTGCTCATAAATATTTGATACCAGTAAACAAATATTTTTTTATTTATGAATCATAATTTAACGCCAATTATCTTAATAATTGTCATCTTAACTGACTTAATTAATTTGAAGTAATTCTGAACTCACTTTTAAAAAATATCTTACTCATTAATATCTCATGTAACTAATTAAATAATCAAACTAATTAAACTATTTTTTGCCCAAACTTTACAATTCCCATATTAACTGCATAATAGATTTCATAGTCTTCATTCTGATTAGTTTAAAGTAAATCTTAAACCACTTAGAATGTACTCATGAATACCTTACATAACTTATTAAATTCTCATATTAGTTCAAGAATAATGTGTCAGTATTTATACCAGTTAAGTTTCAATAGATCCTACTCTCTTTTAAAAAAGAGAAAATATTATTATACGTCTAAATCATTTATGAGTATCATAATCTTCATATTAATTCGATAATAAATTTCATAATCATTTCATCTATTAATGAAATGACACATTTTAACTCAATTTTAGAAGGTAGGTACTTATGAATCTTTACGCATCTAATCAAACAATTTTTTTACGTCATACTAATTTAACATCAATTAAATACAACTTCATAATACTCATAGAAACGAAGTTCTATAAAAGTAATTTCATGTAGCCTAACAGAAATATCAAAAAATTAAGTGAACCTAACCTCGCCGGTTCATAAGTCCAAAATTGTCACTGACAAAGCAAAGCAGAATCGATGATAACATCGATGCCCTTCGACCCTTGGTGAATTAGCACCCGAAGAACGACGTCCCTGGCGTGTGACGAGTCCTTATTTGGATTGGGGGGCCGTCAGCCGCCGTCTCGTCGCGACGCACAGCGTCTCTCCCTCTCGGCGTCACGGTTAGGGCGGCTAAGGACTAGGCGGTGGCAGCGGGCTGAGACGAGTGTTAATGCACGATAGATTTCCATCTAAGGGGCGGATCGCTATTTTCGGCTGCGAACCGATATGGATAAAGGGACCCCACAGAGCCGGCACAGTGCCACTCGCCGCTCTCGTTCTCTTGCACGACGTACGCCCTAAGCGACCGTTGCCGATCTCTCGTCATTAGCGAACGGTAAATCGTAATCGAGTTTGTGTTTTGCATCCTAAGGCAACATGCACCGGTGTGCTTTCGCCTTGATCGTTCGATCGAGACGGGGGTGCACACCGGACTGCTCTTGGTCCTCGCGGTTTAGAAAACGGATAACAGTGCATAGTAATATTCTATTCGAAGCTCGATAAGGTGCAATTCGTCGCGTTTCAGTGATATCGTAACGGAAATTGGTGTCAACCGTGTCTAGGACCTAGCAGTTGATCGATTGAGATTCTTGTTGCTCGATCATGCATGTCTGGGAATAATTGTGAAGTGACTCTGATTTCTGTGTTTCGTTTTCTCTTTAATACAGTAGATACTCGTTATATTGCCACGTACGCAGCTATAACAATGAGAAATTCTTGAATTGATCGAACAGTTTTTTTCATTAACATTTAGGGTACGGAAGGGGAGACTTTGGATACTCCGTAACATTTGTTGTTTTCATAGAAATAAATGTAGTGAAGTTTAGTATAGCATCACGATTACGTACGATATTAAAATACCAGAAGATACACCTTAGTGATCTTATTCTGTCGTTTACGTTTCTATTATCAGCTTCATATACTTTCAAAGTTAATATTGTGAAGGTCTTCGTGAATCCCGTGTTCTACAATGATAGAATAATGCCATTGGTGTGTATAAAAGTTCGTATAATGGTGGCACTGTAACGAGAGTCTACTATAGTTATTAACTACTCTTGTTGATCACAGTAAATAATTTTTTTTACGATTAACGATTGTATTTCTATATCTTTCCGAGATAATGAGGTTGCTTTATTGGGAACGATCGATTATGCTGAAACACTGTACTAGAATATTCTATTAATTAACTAAATTTCTGTATTGACACGTTTGCAGCCAGTATTTATTTAGAGATTCATCATAGGCCACTTCTTTTCTCATAAAGTTAAATTATTTGTTAAAGTCCGATTTTTATTTATTTTAAAGCGTACATGATAAAATCATAGTCTCCTGAGAAACCAAATCTGTCTGAAACATGTGATACCGGTAACAAACGTGTCAATAGCTGAGTGGTATCGTACTTATTAAAATTATTAGCTACAGTATATACCATTCCATATTTGCAAAAGTTTATTAAAACATTAAATATCTTAATTTTTATTGTTTATTATTAACAACTAGTTAAATAAATAACTATCTTTTTCATTACTAAGTGATCGCTATCTACTAAAGATGATTATGGTAATTCAGTACTAATCATCGGTTGCATGTGAAAAAATAATAAACAGAAAAGAATAACAATGATATAAAATAAGATCAAACAGCTTGAAATTACTAATCCGCTTTGTATTACCGTAGCAAAAAGATTAATTTAATTTTCTATTTTTTCATTTATCTTCTCTTTCTTTAAAGTTCTTATATTTCACTATACACAGTCTAACCTTACGCAAACTTCAAATTATCTATAACTTTCTGCAAACAAAAAACTACTAATTACTTAACATCTAATTATTATACATATATGAGACAATTCAAAGATACAGATTCTCATATAATTAATTTACTTCTAGCTTAAAATTTATATATTGTACTAAATAACTTAAATTTCAAATTATCTGTAAATAATTAACTTTTATATAACCAAAAATCTACTAATCTAATTAACATACGTATTAGTAATGATTATAAAATTCAAATTTTTATGTGCTAAATTTATTTCTAGCAGAAAGTAACGCTAATAATCAAACAAGATGTGTGATGATGATGTTGCGGCATTAGTCGTGGACAATGGGTCCGGTATGTGCAAGGCGGGATTCGCTGGAGACGACGCCCCACGTGCCGTCTTCCCCAGCATTGTTGGCCGCCCACGTCATCAGGTTGGTCAAAATTAAAAAATATGTCCAAACGCATTAAATGTTCACCATTTTGATACCAAAACATCACCGATATCTCTAATAACCATTCCAGGGTGTGATGGTCGGTATGGGTCAAAAGGACAGCTACGTGGGGGACGAGGCTCAGAGTAAAAGAGGTATACTTACTCTAAAGTATCCTATAGAACACGGTATTATAACTAATTGGGACGACATGGAGAAGATATGGCATCATACCTTCTACAACGAATTGCGAGTAGCCCCCGAAGAACATCCAGTACTACTCACCGAAGCTCCCCTGAATCCGAAAGCTAATCGCGAAAAGATGACCCAGATCATGTTCGAAACCTTCAACAGCCCAGCGATGTACGTCGCTATCCAGGCCGTGCTGTCCCTGTACGCTTCCGGTCGTACCACCGGTATCGTCTTGGACTCCGGTGACGGTGTCTCTCACACTGTACCCATCTATGAAGGTTACGCCCTTCCCCATGCCATCCTCCGTCTGGACTTGGCCGGTCGTGATTTGACCGACTACCTCATGAAGATCTTGACCGAGAGAGGTTACAGCTTCACCACCACGGCTGAGCGAGAAATTGTCCGCGATATCAAGGAAAAACTTTGCTATGTCGCCCTGGACTTCGAACAGGAAATGGCCACCGCCGCCGCCAGCACCTCCCTCGAGAAGAGCTACGAGTTGCCTGATGGACAGGTCATCACCATCGGTAACGAGAGGTTCCGTTGCCCAGAAGCTCTCTTCCAGCCTTCCTTCTTGGGTATGGAATCCTGCGGTATTCACGAGACCGTTTACAACTCCATCATGAAGTGCGACGTCGACATCCGTAAGGACTTGTACGCCAACACCGTACTCTCTGGTGGTACCACCATGTACCCCGGTATTGCTGACCGTATGCAGAAGGAAATCACTGCTCTCGCCCCATCGACCATCAAGATCAAGATCATCGCTCCCCCCGAGAGGAAATACTCCGTATGGATCGGTGGATCCATCCTGGCCTCCCTGTCCACCTTCCAGCAGATGTGGATCTCCAAACAGGAGTACGACGAGTCCGGCCCAGGCATTGTTCACCGCAAGTGCTTCTAAAATGTTGCACCCAATACAGGGTTTCACGATTTTTGACTGCTTTCTTTTCTTTTTGTTTTCTTTCCGTGCTCACAATTTTTCGAGCCGTGAACTCTCCATACACAGAAATGTATTGAGGTTAAGGAGAAGAAAGGGAGAAGAAGGTAGAAAAGGGAGGGGGAAGTACAAGGTTTGGAATACGAAAATTACTGAAGTGCCTTTATTCAACACATTTATCAGACTGTACTTTAATTTGTAGTTTATACAACACGACTGTTTGTTATTACCGTTACTTAATTTATTGACATTTTCCTCGGTCATTTTGCAACGATTCCTTTTCGGTCTTATAAATATGTATTACGCAGATTCACATGCACTATACGTACACGCACACGCATAAATACAGGCTACATAATTGAATCCGTACGCGCACGTAATATTTTCTTTTTGGCATTTGTAACACACACGGGGTGATAAACGACGAGAGTGAAGTATACGATGGAATACCGCAACCAGGCGCATCGACGTCGGCTCATATTGCTGCCTGGCGTATTGTTCTTATTATACCATATGATTAATGATAATAAAACTGTATTATATAATAACTCGATGTCGGATTATGTGAACCTTATCGTGCGCTATATCTCTAGCGAAAGTTCAATATGATGATATAATGAACTCCAATAAATTATCATTTAATTACCGTTTAGAAGGAATTTGAAAGGAGTATTGTGATTTAGGTTTCGATGGTATTTAACTTTGGATACAGTGTACTTTGGCAATCGGCCAATAGATGTGTAACTTTAAGTAATTATCTATATTTTTTATTTGTTTTAAGATGTTAGAAGGTTACGCGACAATTTTTATATAAACGTAACTTTTGTCTCATTGAGAAAAGGTCGGTCGACAAAATTGAACTTTATCGAAAATTTTCGCATTCCCCTATATCATGAATCAATCGTACCAGCCACTTAGATGTAGAAATAGTTTCTACAAGCTACAGCTGCTCGTCTCTAACGTTTACGGAGATATTAGTAGCCAATTAAATGATCACGGTAAAATTATCTTGGAGATTGAAATAATTAAATTTATCGGCTCTCCTCAAGATTTATGCATCGTTCCTAACAGTTTAGTTCTTACAATTAATCTAAAGACAAAAGCTTTCCAATTTATTCCTTCGTTTCCTCACGCGTATCTTCGATGCCAATTCTTTATTTCTGTACAAATAAATACTTGTTTCTCGTTATATAATTCTCCTCCGCTGTAATAATGTTCATCACAATTCTCGTAAATGTCTTTTGAGGAACAGCGTCGGCTCTCTTTGATCTCCGACGCGGTTGGTTCAGAGATAGTCGAGTTTAGCCCTTTCCTTGAAGGAAAAGCTACGACCAAGCCGTAACCCAACACGGGTGGCAAACTGTGGTACAAATAAAGAAATAGCAAAAATAGAGTTGTTGGTAGTCGTGGATGCTTAACGGGGAGTGCATACCGGGGGTCCCCGGATTACCTCCTAGCCTTACAAGGCCCCTGAGTGACTTACGCTTATTCTGACGCTTCGATGACTAAAATTAGAGCCCGCACTCTTTGGGACGCGTGTGTGCACCTGCATGGGGTGGACGTGCGCCAGTTTAGACCAACTTTATCGTACATCGTTTCTCTTCGCCAGTTAAACAAGCGGTGAAAATGTTAAGATTGAGAAATGGATGTACGGCGATTGATCGAAAATCCAGGAATCCCAACTAATAGAGACTTATAATCTCTCTTTCTTCGCACTAAATTCAGGAAATTTTACTTTTATTGATCAACGTTGAAAAATTCATTTCATTTCTTCTCACAAACTACAAAATCATTTACAAGGAAATTACATATTATTATTCTTCTAAAATATTTTTGTTTAAATAATTAAAAAAAAAAATAATAATAATAGAACCAATAAAAATAAAAAAAAATAATGATTTTATAAATATTGTGCCGTTTACAGCATCATTATAGGAAATATTTTGCTTAATATTTAGATGCTTTACTGACTTTTTTATAAGATAGGATTATAAACAAGAAAATTACGTATCGTTCTTTCTCTAAAATACTTGTTTCTTCCTAAAGTAATTTCAAATTCCAATGAATCAAAAGTAATTACAGATACTTCGGCATCGTTGTGGGAAATATTTCAGTTTATTAATGTTCAATATTAAATATTAATTATATTTTTACAATTTTTATTTTGAACCCTCTCTCCGGTATTTTTCATTAAAACACAATGCGGATGAAACTTTTTGACGTTATTATAAAGATCAGAGCAGTACTATATGAAGAAATATACATATAATACTGAAAGTAATAAATATATCGTCACTGCTACTTCTTTTTATTTTAGTAACCACTTATAAATTTCGGAAGACTTCTATAAGATCCTTTAGAATTATACATATTGTTAAATATTGTTTGATTTAAAGCTAAAATTATTGACTTAAATGACAATTAGACAGAGAAAAAACAGTATTTTAATGAATTTCAATAAGCTTTTATAGAATTCTTCCAGAATTCTGAAGATTTGATAAATAATCTTTAATCTGATAATATATGACCAATGCAAAATTTTCTACGTGATAAATTTCGATTACATTAAGTACTTTTATCAATTATTTTAGCAAATAATTATTAATCTTTTAAACAACTGTATGCAAAAAATGCACCATACCTATTATAAATATTAAAAATCATAATAAACCTTAGTGTAGAAGCAATAATGGCGTTAATCGAAATTTAAATATTTTCGAATATCTCTTAAGAAAATTAATAAAAAATAATATACTAAAAATTTCAATTTACAGAAATGCATAAACTTTATTATTTTTAGTTTTTAATTTTATTTCAATATAACTATTAAAAACTACTTAAATTCTTAATAAAAGTGTAAATTTTGTTTGTAATATCCTATTCAGCATATTCATTGCCTCATAGTTTATGTAAATATTTCAAATTCGGAATTAAAAATTGAAATATAAATAGATTTCTTTTAAAATGTGTAAATGTAAAGTTCATGCAAATTAAACATCAAGATCAGTTATAAAAAAAATATTTAAAAATTTACTTTACAAAATTTAGTAAAAAATAGTTGAAAAATTAATTATAACCAATTAAAAACGTATAATGAAATTTGATATTTTCTCTGTTTTAACAATATATACAAATAAATAAAAAGGATTTACACTCTTCAGATATTCAAAAACATATTTTTATAAAATATTATTATGGATGATGCGTAGCTAATTCTAATAATGTTAGATACATAACGATATTTCAATAACTACCGCCACATTAATTATTATACGCTATCTACCATCAAATAGTGGAACTAAAATTCTATTAATCAATAATAATAAACCAGACTGAAAATTATTACTTTAAAAATATATATCTTATTGTCAGATATATAACAACATGGTCATATATTATTACAATTTAACTAGTTATTTAATTTGTTATTTAATAAAGTATAGTTTTTGTAATTTTTATGATTTCTTATCGAACTACTATAAATAGCACCAATGTGTTTATGTATTAATAAAAATGATATTATTAATACAATTATATATAGCCTTTTCCAAATTATATTATATTTACACTTTTTTTAAATAATATCTTTGGAAAATGAAGGAAATCTACATATGCTATATAAGTACTTTAATGCATATAGGAGATGCGTTTATATTATTTTTGTTAAAATTGCTAATGTTGCTCCATTTTCATTGAATTAATTTTTATTAATGGAGCAATTTTTGTTCAAACGCCGTAAAAAAAAAGAGTATTGATCTAAACATACCAACACTATTTACAAAAGACCGATTAAAAATATTTTTTACAATAATTAATAATTTTTATTTATAAAGTATTATTCTAATATACATATAATTCTATCGCGATTAAAAATTCCTTCATATGTACTACAATACGATCGATACATTTTGTTTGGAAAAAAGGAAAAATATTCCAGTTTGAAATAATGAAATAGTACAATTAATTTATTATTTTTATTTTAAACATAACATAGAACAAATAGTTTTGTTTTGTATGAAATTTAAGTAATTTTCTATTTAAATTAATCAACTCTTTCAAATAAAACAAATAATTTGACATAAAGGATTATCGTTGAATTATATACTTCTTGTTTTATTTAAATAAATTTTCTTCTAATTTGTTAAAAATATGAAATCAGTTTTTATTTAGAAGAAAAATTATTTCAACAAAAATTTGTCCAAATATAAAATAAAAAATTACTTCATTGTATTACCAAGTCATTGCTTTTAATATTCTAATATTTTAATGTTCTAGAGAAAAATCATTATTATGTACATATAAATTAACGCATAATTATTTCAAATAACATCCAGCTAAATAAGATGATATATTATTCAAATAATCATTTTTCAAATACCTATATTATTTAAATATCGTTATTATTATATCGAAATATTACTGTAAAACACATTTACATCAAATTTATATTGTAAATTTTTGGAAGATATAAATATCTTATTTGATTTAAAATATGAAATTTTCAATTATAGCTGGATCTAAAAGGCCCAAAAAATTCGCGTACTAAAGGCAAAATATTTATATAGATCCATTTAAAAAGTCAAAATAATATACAGAAATAAATTCATATCTTCTAACAATAAGAAGCTCCGTATAAAAGAAAATCCTTATCATCGATAAGATATTGCGTACAAAGCAATTTTTTTTACAGTTTTTCTTCTATTCTTTATAGAATAATTTTTCAGAATAATTGACGCTACGTAAGTTCAGTCTTTTTACAGTTAAAGGAAATGACATGACCTATAATGCACATACATGCATTGTACATATGCTGTAGATGCATACCTGTAATGTCAATCATTTTATACGACCCTACGTTTATAATACGCATGTGTCATAATAAAGGTATGTAGTGAACTTCTTTATCAACAAAAAGCGAACAAAAAATTTCCACGTATTTAACTTCCTTCACCAGATAAAGCATCACCTACTTATATTACGTGCATTGTACCGAATAAGAAATTCATTTAAGTGTAATGTAATACAGTACATTATTGTAAATGTCATGTGACTTTTTGAAGAATTATAATTATCATTACAATCATGTGCAAGATCGTGCTAAAGCGGACAAATGAAGTAAATTATAGAGAAAGAGATTATCGTCCTTTTTAAAATGTAATTGCATCGTCATGTAATAAATAAAAGGAAGTAAAATGTTGATAGAAATTAACGTGCTAACAAGAAAAAGGAAAATAAGTTAGTGAACTGTAAATATTAACGTGTATGGAACATCTCACGTTTATACAAAAGTTGTAAATCGAAAATGCAGAGGTTACATGATACAACGTTGATATGTTAATACAACTAGCACAGAATTTAAAAACGTAAGGTATATTTTACAATATAATAAAAGTGTTATCTGTATATTAAGAATCTGTTCAATTTTTTTGTATGTATTTGCTGTTATAGAAACATGTGGTTTCACACTTTATTGACCAGAAACGCCAGTTGGCGCTCGATATAAATAAAATAATTCTTTCATAGATTCTGATTTCTACATATGAAAAATAATAAAAACGATAGTTTTTAAAATTTAATTAATATATTACAAATTATTTTATGAATTACAATGTATGAATTTATAATCTATTTATTACATTCAGTAAATTATGTGTTAGTATTATGTATAATAATGTTAAATCTTTTATATTTTTAGTAGCTTTTATTTTATTAAATTATCTTAAACTTAAATAATAATATACAATACATAACAATATAGTAGATATATTTTTACATACAAATTTTGTTGACCTTACAGCAAATGTTTCTAAAGAACGTTTAAATAGTAATAATATTGAAAATGGTTAAAAGTTCTTTAACTTTTATAAAATATAACTTTTCAAATGATCTGATAGAAGTAGAAAAATGATATTAAATATAACTAACATTTAAAGAATGCAGATTATTTTTGAAATATAAATTATAGGGTCACTAATGTCTGCGACTGAAGATGCATCTAAATATTTACTAATGTGTTTTCTCGATAATATTATACAAAGTTATGAATTATTAAAATTAATAATACTTATTTCTATGAAAACATTTAGATTTACAGAAACTACACTTCTATGTTCCATATTAAGAATATAGATCCAAAATTTAATTGTAATTCAATCGAGATGTTCGATTGAAATCAATATTAACTGTAATTATAGATTTAGTTAACAAAAGTAGACTAAGTGATTAAAGGTTCACCATTTATCTTATAGAAATACTCGTATTTTAAAAAATAAAGATATCTGGTTAATAAAGTGTTGAATAACTTAATATTATTATTATGTCTATTTCTCAAAAATTTAGCAGTGCAAACAGAATTATGTTACATTCATTAATTGTTGTAATATTTAATTTAACGTAATTTATTGTTATAATATTGAAAATGTTCTGCAATTTAGTTTATAAGTTTTATAAACTTCAAATCTCAAATTAAGAGTATAATACAAATATTTCTTTTGCAGATTGATATTATATCAGCACAAAATGTAATGTTAAATTATTATTATTATTATTATTGTTATTATTAGTAAATCATACTTACAATGGGGAAAATTATACCAATGAGCTGGTTGAACCAGATGTTGTTGATTTTAAGTATATTATGTGTATCGTTATCTTTAGTCATACAAGAATGGGCAGGTCTCATACCATTACCAATTTATATTTCTATATCATGGGCTATTTTTATTATAATAATGTCAATATGGCTTAGTTGTTTTTTACTCCAACTTACTTTGAAAGCAAATAATCCACTTAAGATCAAATTTTTTCACAATTGGTTATATCAAAAACTGGCAAATAATTTGAAACTATGTAAATCGGAAAAAGAAGGTGAATGTAATAATGAATGTGAACATAAGATAACAAGTCAAAATATGAATTCTGAACAGACCACTAATAAAAATAAAACTGACAGTATTTCAAAGACCAAGAAATTACATAAAACAGTTAAATCTGGTGCAAATGGTACTTCTTCAAAACGTAAAAAGAATGAAGAACTAAATAATTTAGTAAAAGAAATAAATTTAAAATGTATAAATGTTTGGTATAAATCGATCAGTAATGAAAAATCATTCCCTAATGAAGCACAAGAATTATTAAAAAAATTATTGACCAAATTATTTTATAGAATCAGTTTAATAGACAAAGTGAAATTAACTCATAAATTGTCAAATGTGTTCTTATTACATTTAAAGGAATATTACAGGTATGACATCTCATATAGTTTTTTTTTAACGTAAACTTGGTATTCTACGTAACTTATTTTTATTACAGAGCATTACGTAGAGTCGAAAAAGGAACAGCTCCAAGTATAGAAGAAGCATTCAAATATTTACATCCTGGTTCTCGTAGTACAGCAGCATTAGAACATATGCTTCATCAAATGGTCACTATTTTATCAGAGGAATTTTTACAATGGGAATTAACAAGTTCATTACCATGTAAAATATTATTGTCTGTATTAGCAAAGAGATTATTATTAGTTATAGAAACAGTTAGTTCTCCAAACTGGCTGTTTAAAATTTTGTCAGATCTACTACAACCAATGCCAAAAGAAATTGCTGAAGTTCAAAATAAACACGGAGCAGGCACACTATATACTAAAGTATACTAACAATTTTCTTAAAGTTTTTCTTAAAGTTTCTTAATAATTATAAGCTAATAACATGGTTATTTTAGAAAATGATATCCAATGCTTTATCCGATGGAATAGCATCTGCGACAGCAGCTGTAATTCCACGACCACTTCCAAAATCAGAATCTAGCTTATCTACAAAAACTACAAACCATGATAAAAATACTTCATTAACTCTAAATGATCAAAGACCTACATTACATCTAGATAATTTAACTAAAGAATATAGAGGTCTTTGGGGTCAAAGTATGTCAGAGCTGGATTCTGAAGTAGATGAAGATAAAATATCTCCTGTATATGAAGAACCTACAGATTTTGCTACAACAATTGCTAGGCTTAGAACGGTTTTACAACAAAAGTCAACTGTGAATACACCTCTGTAAGTAATAGAATTTTATTATACCAATAATATATCACATATATTTTTAACATTGTTTCACAGACATGTAGAGGAGAAGTCTTATGTAATATATGAAGGTAGCCAATTTATAAATCTATCAATACCTTGGACAGAATTTCATACAGCTTTTGATGGTTCGCAACAATTACTTTATTGTATACAATTTGATGATGTGGAACAGCGTGGTGTAGATTTGTTCGAAACTACAACTGCTACTGTTAGAAGACAATACCGCGATTTTGCTCAGTTACATGCTAGTCTACAAGAAGTAGGTTAAAACTTAAAAAGTTTTCAAAAACCCAATTATGAAATTGGGGCAAAGCGAAACGGTGAGACAAACTGAAACATTGTTTTGTATATGTTATTAGTAGTGTTGTGTAATAGCTATTCTAGTGAGTATCTAAAAAAGATGGAACTGTTCCTACTTCCGATATTATTTGTTAATTAAGTAAATTGCTTAAACTTGCTATAAAAAGATTTATTAAATACAACTTTAATTTCTACAGTTATGTAAATAATATTTGTATAAATGTTATTTTTTTAGATTATGCCAGAATATTGTTTTTAACTTTGCCCTGGTTTCCACTTCTTTAGTGTACTCTTTTATATTTCATCTTATTTTATCTAATATAAAATATAATTTATAGATTCCAGAATTAGCTCCTATTATGTCAGACTTAGTATTACCAGAAGGAGGACGCGTTGAACTAGAAAATTATTTGAAAATATTAACAACGCGTTTAGCTAACGAGTGTCCATCACAATTACGACATTTTCTACGTCCAAGTAGTAGTGCAGGTAAAAAAGCAGATGCAGTTGCACCTCGATTTGATAGATTTTTGGCAAAAACTGTAACTGGTGTTTTCAATACATTGAAAACGGTTGTGCCGGGTTTTGAGATTGAACAAGAAGAGGAAAATGTTCCATTACCTACATTAATGCCTTTAGCTGATATACCATGGAGATTCGTCGAAAATATTAAATCGGTAAGTATACATTTTATTTCACTATTAAAAATGAGAATTAAAAATTGGAATATAGGTAAATGTGTTTTAGTATTTGAACGGTGTAACTTTAATTTCCACTTAACTTTTTATAAATAAGTTATCAACATTATATTGAATAGATGTATGACTTCTTTAATTTCCAATATGAAATCATAACTAATTATTTTATATACTTTAAACCAACTAAAAATCAATTTCTATCATATAATGTCAGAAATATGGAGCAACTTGCAACTGTTGACTGGTGTATAAAGAAAGTGATTTATGGTTGACAAATTTTCAACTAAATGCTGATAGTTAATGTTAAATATTTTTTTCTTATGTGTTGGAACGTATCATTATATTTACCCAGCTTCACCCTACTTGGTTTTATAAAAAAATTAATTTATATATTTGTTATTGTTATTACAACAGAAAAGTTTAATGACTGAATTGCAACAACTAATAGCTGAAAGAACTGAATATTCTTCAGTGGATACAGCTTACGAAGCTGTTGATTCAATTGAAGGTACCAATGATTCTGCATTATTAGCTCACTGGTTGGAAACCGTAAAAAATTCTGATGAAGGTAAATATAGTGCACTATAAAAATGATTCAATCAAAATTTTTTCTTCAATTTCTTTCTTTTGACAGAAGAAATGGATGAATTGGACTCGCATTTGATGTTAACATGTATTGCTATAGATCTTATCTGTGAATTACTAACAGGAATTGGTAGTACTAATACTTTGCAACAAGAAGCAGTTGTTAGGTGGACTAAATTATTAATTGGAAATGTGTCTGAACCTATATTACAAGTAATAAATTATTTTTTTATCGTTTTTCATTATTACAGTAAGTATTATCATTTTTGTACTAAATTGTGAATTTGATTTAATTTACAGAATGCTATTTTACGAGTTTTTGATTACTTGGGTAACATGTCACTTTTTCATAATATACAAAACAAAATATCTGAGGAACCTATACCAGAATTAAAAGAAAAGTTATTACAGCAATTGTTTACTAAAATCCCGAGTGATATGAAACTGATATTTGGTGAAGATGATACGTTAAACATTTTGAAGTATTTGCTTGGTTCATATGAAATGAAAAAAATCAATCTGGACTTAAATCTACAGATAGTAGATGTTCTAGCATCAGAGTTATTAATTTCATCTAAGAAAACTGCAATTCAATTCCTTTTTTAAATTACATTCAGATAGTGTTCAAGTAACTTATAAAATATTAAGAGTCATTAATTATTAGACTATAATTTAGTCAAGAAGGAATTGATGTGCCATATGTAATAAGTTTGTTAATGATTAACAATTTAAAACTATATAAAGTTTTCAAAACCAAACTATGTACCTGATTACATGTTTACAATAAGAATGCCAAGTATTTTTTTCATTAAAAACAAGACGTAACTCTTATGAGTTGGACAATGTATGTTACATGCATATTTAGGTACTATGTGCATTTAAATTATACATTTGTATTTAATGTTTAAGTTTTGTACAAATATTTATGGAAAACTATTATATTTCACACTTAATAAAAATGTACACAAAACCTTAAAAATCTAATATATATTTATTCTTATGAATAATAACATTTGATTCATAATTTAAGATCCCTTCCCTTATTTTGGAGCCTTTTGCTTTTCTAATTGTGCTCTGAAATAAAAAAAATAATTAAAGTTTCTAAAGATCCATGGCTTTTTTTACTATTATTTTTTAACATTAAACCTTTATTAACATGTACAACAATATCTTCTTCGAACCAGAGAATAATTTAGATTATTTCATTACATTTAATGAAAAATCTCAAATTTATTAATAACAATAAGTAAAACATACCGTAATTGTTGATTAAAATCATCTTCTACATCATCATCATCCCAATTATCTTCCCAAACACTAATATCTTCGTTGTCCTCATCCACTGCAGTCCAATCTACCAAGTCATTCATTAGAATTGGGGTTAGGTAAACGCATGTACACGATTATTATATTCCACTTAACATTTATATCATTAAATTACCATACCTTCTGCAGGAAATTCTTCAAACTCGTCGTCCTCCTCCAATAATCCCAGATCTACTTTAGCTTTATCGTTTTTGGTATCCGTCATCATGAAGTTTTATGTTGACAGCTCTAAAACCAACTTTAGGTTGGAAAAAACACGTTCGAATTTTCGATTATTCATTCAACAGAAGATTATACCCAATTTGCGCAACGCGGCTAACTTCAGTATATACTCCATCGATATTGTCATGCTACTTCTGCGCTTTACATTTCATCAGTCATATACACGGTAGACAAAAAACACGTCAATAAGGAGAACACATGATGTAACAAGTTGCAATACAAAATTTATTTAAATATTTAAATCTTATTTTATTCAGCGAGAATAAATGAGTAGATGAGGTGCCCATCAACACAGTGGACGTGAAAGGGACCTTTAAATATAATTTAAAATTTTTATAAACAATTTTTAAAATTTATTATTATTACTATTTATTATACTAATTGTACGTGAAAGTTCTTTCGTCCGCAGCATTAATCGCTAACAGTTAGTTCATAAATAAACTAATGTAGTGAATGTTCATCGAATTTTCACCTGGCTATTCTTCGTTTCAGATTCAAACCTTTTTGGTTGAATATGACATTCTGCTGGTTTGTGAGATTCTATACTTTTTCGATATGGCACCTTATAATTTCTGGTTGTTTTAAAAGATGAAAATTTCACTGTAAGAGATTTAATTTAACTCACAAGAAGGGAATGCAGAATGCGATTACGCAGTTGTTTGAAGAGGCCTTCTAAAAATGTTTCCAAACATGGCGAGGCCGCTATACAAATCCAAATATTAATTCCCTTTTACGGGAATTAATATGTTAGACCCGAAGGTGAATAATTATATTTTTCATAATAAAAAGTGCAATATTATAGTAACAATACGCATGACATAATATGTATAAATATACAAGATTGGGGAGATGATCGCCTTGGGCTCCATAAGCTGGAACCAAACTCGACAATATAAATTTAGATTATATGACAAAAATTTAATATCTACTGATACATAATCATTACTTCTATATTTGTCACTATAGGTTGGGTAGTACATTCTTTATTTCATTATTTGATTTATTTTAAAAGAACATAATTTGAACTGCTTCTTTTTCTACTATTCTTATTTCTACATTTATGGATATAGAAACTTGACGATATAAAAAAATTAGGAACTAAGGAATATTGTGGAATATGCGGATTTACAGATTTACAACATTGCCGTGACCAGGATTCGAACCTGGGTTACTACGGCCACAACGTAGGGTCCTAACCACTAGACGATCACGGCTATTGGAAGAATTGATTTAGAGGTTTAGGTGTTTAGGGATTTGGGAATTCATAGATATAGAAATATAGGAATTTATATTCTGTTCCACGAGACACTAACTAACTAGAAACTAGAGGAACTAATTTGAATAGTTTTGCGCAGCGCGACGCCTAGGAAAGTTCTTAATCACCAAAGTGGTGCTTATAGACAGTCTATAGCTATCTTCGTGATTATATACACGGTGTGGTGAAATGAAGGAATAATAAAAACAGGTGATGATGCAATAAATATACAAGATAAAAGCAATATACTCAATTTTGTTGATATATTTAGAGAGTGTAATGGTATATTAATAATATAACAATTTATATTCAATCAATCCTTTTAATTGAAATTATATAACTCTTTCTGGTCTTCTGAGTTTTAGGCATGTGTACTTTGTTGATTGGTCAGTTGTTACTTGTAAAACATAAATACTATTTAATTTTTGTTTAAAATACTTCGAATCCTTAAATTTTCAAATTTAAGAAATTTTTAAATTTCCACATTTTCAAACCCCAAATTTTCAAAACGTTACACGTTCGAATTCTTAAATTTGTGAATTCCTGAACATTCAAATCTACAAATTTTCAGACTGTAACATCCCAAAATGTTCCAATTTTCAAATTTCTAAATTCTTAAATTTTCATATCAAATGTTTATACATAACAAATGTTTTTATTTCTTAACATACGTGTCAACCATATGAACAATCTTTTTAATATATTTTTAATATATTTGATTATAATTAACAATTTCATTTAAGATATCAAATGTATTTAGGAGTCAGATACTCACTAAAATGAACTTATTTTAAATACCGTTTTCACCATATCACCATCGTATTGGGTGTCTGAAGCATAATCTTTGACGCATTAACAATCGCTTAATCCATACCAAAAAAACATATATTAATTTCAAACCCACCCTTGATAGTACAATTAGTGTTTGACCATTTTTTGGTGAATTAGAATTCATGAAACTTTTTGCCCACTGAGTACATATACCGGCATCACAAAAGGCGCTTGCGCTTCGTTCTTGGTTACAAAGCGTGCTTGAACCAATCAGAGTTGACATGCGTAGAATGGTCAAAAAGGTGGGGGATAATGAATATGATCTCTCATTGGAGGAAGTAACGTACTCACGAACATAAAATTTGTTTAAATAACCATCTATTTGATATAAAATGATTGCGCTAAAAGGAAATTATAAAGTAGAGTTGACTACATTATTATGTCGAATAGAAATTTGTTGATACTTCTTTTTTTTATGACGTAATATGACTGCCTGTGTGTCACATTACCTCTAGAGTATAACAGGAATCAAAAGTTCAGAATCTGCGTCGATAATCATAACAGTGCGCCGTTGTTTCGCAGTATGACGACACATTATCGTTCTAGATGGAAATAAAGTCACTAGTCATTATCATTTTTTTTAATCTTCCCGTTTATATCAGGGACGTTACGTAGAGTTTCGAAGCAATGAAGCGGACTGTATTTAGTAATCGTTCAGTATAGAGGAAGGCAGTTGTTGAAGTACAATGGTTTTAGAGGATTACAGAGAAATCGTGGCAACATGTGCCACGATTACTTCAATGGGACAAATGTTATCTGGAACGTGAGTTGAAAAAATTTAAATATTCTTTTACTTTTGATTTATGAATTTAGTAGAAATACGATGCTCGATTATAGTTAGGAAAGATATGTTTTTGACTGAAAACATTTGATAGAACGTAAGAAGACATAAGTGTCATGTGATTATGACATTTACATTTAAATTTTTCTATCGGTATTTCTTTTGTATGAAATATTCATTAGATAATTAACTTTTTGTTATTTGCATCGTATGTTATGATAATATTATTAGTTTATAAAATTATTCATTCTAATTTTATGTGATTTGGAAACCAAATGTACTTATATTAATTTTTATAAATTACTACGATTGTAATATAATAAAAAATTTATATTTTATTTAACAATTGTTAATTATCTTTATACATTTAATATATTGAGTTATTTTATAATTTTTTAGTTGAACAACTATAATATAATATTAAAATTTTAATTACATTACAATTGGGAAACTGTTTACTGGAACATAAATTATTTTATAATTATAAAATAAAATGTGAAAGTTGCTTGAATATTTATTTGCAGTCATTTACTAGACTTTGTTTCAACTTATACAATTAAATAGTAACCATATATTGTTAAAATATTTTATATTTAATGAAATATTTTGTTCAAAATCATATTTTGTAATTTTAAACTTTATAGCTGTTTTAATTTATAAGTAAAGAATAGATTGATATGTATATTATTATTTTTAATTTAGAAAAATAATAGTAATGTGTAATATTTATTTATGGTTTCATTTTAGATTAATGTGCAAGGATATTTATAAGAAAGGTTCATCGAAAGGTGTTGACCCAATGCCTTTTTTGGGTGGTATAGGAATGTAAGTCATTTATTAATGTTTAACATAAAAAGCATTCAACTTTATGAAATAAAGTTAATTACATTCAATGAAAATTTTTTTATTCGCAATGAAAACATTTTGCATTTACTATAAATTTAGACGAAAACAATAAATAATAGCATGAATTACACAGATTGATATATAATAAACCAAGAATCTTTTATAGGTGCATTTTAATGCTTCAGTATGCATGGATCTTGAAGGATCCTGGAATGATTAATATTAATGTCTTTGGAGTACTTGTAAATACAGCATATATGGCTGTATATTATTATTATTCATCACACACGGTACGAGTCTATATTTATAAATTAAAATGCATGACGTTGCTTTTATATGTTACTTTCTTCAAACATATTTTATTTCTTCATGAACTATTATTTTTTACATTTTTAATTTAATAATTATGACATATTATAAGCTATGTCTTGTTGTACTATATATGAAATTCTGACCTTAATACGGAGAGAAATCCAATAAGTACATATAAGGTTCTCAGAAGTATACTTTAACTCTGTGTAAAAATTTTAACCTATTTAATGCTTCAAATTCCACTGTTCATATTCCTTATAGTGTTTAATGTACTGACTATAAAGTTGCTAACCACTTTTCTTGTATGTATAATTTTTTAGAAATTTGATTTTGAACAAAAGAATGTGTTTTCAAGTATAATTTAATAACTTAATTAGAAGAAATATTTTACTTTTATGCACATTAAAAGGGGCTGTAGACTTTTTTGAATATACTAATGTTAGTTTTGAATACATTATAAATGCTTGAATATATTTGAATGATTATTAAAGTTTGCCACTAAAAAGTGACATTGACTTCATATCAGTTTTTTAGAATATTTTTTAATTTATTTTGAAAAGTAAGGTTCTTGTGCAAAATTAAACAGAGCAGATTTTCATTATGTCTCAAATTTTCTTATTAAATCAAATATTCGAACTCAGAAGTTTTCAATATCACAAAAATTACAAAATAAAAATTACAAAAATAAAAATTATAAAATTATACAAATTTTCGAAATCACAAATTCTTGAATTCAGAAATATTGAAGTTTATAGACTCAAAATCGGAACTTCGCAAATTTAAGAATACAGAAACTTGTAAATTTAGCGACATTCAAATTTAAAAATGTCTAAAACTTCTGATTTTCATTCTGAAATTTTTAAATTTATAAATTTGTAAAATTCTCAATTTTTAAACTAACTTCAACATTTGCAGATTTGGTGAACTTAAAAATAAGAAATCTTAAGTTTAAAAGTCCCAAATTAAGAAATTTCAAAATTTTTAAATTTGTAAACTTTTCAAGCGCCGTGTAGAAGGACCTCTTTTTACACTGCCAATTACTACAGCTTTATTCATAGCTATACATACATATACAGGATATTTCTAAAGTCCGGCACCACCCTTATATTTCGTAAGCGACTTTAAATATGGAAAAATGTTTCAGACAAAAGTTGTAGGATATCAATGAGGACATAAGATGGTAGCAACAATTTGACCTTACATAGTCGTTTAAAAGTCACGTGAAAATTTTTTAAATAGAACCCCCCACTTTTTATTGCATGTTCTTGTAGCCCTCATCGAGATTATTTCAAAATACTACCTATGTTTGTTTTTTGTGCATGTCATTCCCAAGATATGAAGTTTCAAAGTTAATACATAGGTGGTGTAAATCTGATCGTGCAACCTTCGCGCGGTACACTTTTGGTAATGTGAATGCCGACGATATGTTAACTATGAAGCTTTATATCTTGGGGATAACTTACACAAAAAATAGATATAGGTAATATTTTGAAAACTTCTCAACGGGGTCTACAAGAATATTCAATAAAAAGTGCGCTGTTCTACTTAAAAAACTGAAGATGTCGTTCACGCGACCTTCAAATGACCATTCAAGTTCAAATTGTTGCCACCATCTTATGTGCCCCATGATATTCTACAACTTTTGTCTGAAATATTTTTCCATATTTAAAGCCGTTTCCAAAAAAATAAGGGTGGGGTTGGACTTTAGAGATACCTGTATAATAAAAGTCAACTGTACTAATCACTGATCTAACGAAGCGACCCATTGCGGCGAAAGTAACGTGAGTTTTTATCCTGGAATCCGTAAGTTCCAAGGACGGCCTTGCTAGTAAAAATTTAATCCAGAACAAGAGGACAAAGGAAGTTTAAAAATTACAGAAATCTCCGAATATTAATGAACGATCTCAAATGTATTCAAAACTTACATCAGTATATCCGAAATAAGTCTACGTAATCTTTTAAAATATTCAGAAATGCAACATCTTTCAGGGACAAACCATACAATTTATTTGACCTTGAAAAAGATGTTTTTCCAAAATAAAATTTTGCAAATATTGTCCGTATAGGATCAAAACAATTAGCAGATTCATAATCAAGGTATTTAATGCTGTAAGAATTGAATCATTGATGATTGAAACGTTCGTTGGTTGATGGACAGCGTAGTTCAATCAACTTCAATTGAGCTACATTACAACATATTACCAACCAAAAGTTTGGGTACTACAGCTGCTACAGAAGTTAATATGCCACTATATCTTAATCATTTCATATTTTTTTGCTTTATTGTTGTAGAAATTTATAGGTTTTCTTCATTATCAGGTAGTCAATTTTTACGGTTAAGGTTGGTAATGATTTTCAGTAATATTACAACCCTGTGCAGAGTTGGATTAAGATTTTAAGTCCCTGAGTTATCAAATTTTCCATAAGCTTCTTGGTTAGAAAATGGGCAAAGAGGAGGAGTAAAATTTTGGAAATCAAAATATACAGTTAAATACACAAGTCTTTAAAAATTGAAAGAGCTTTACTTCTATAATAGATATTATAGTAACTCTCTGAGTATGCGCGGTAATTTGAATCTTACATTTTAACAGTATTTCGTTATATTTTAAGAACGTCAGTCCGATTTATTTCTAAATTTAGTGTGATTTTTAATTGTTTGAGAAGAAAAATCCATGAATAAAAGTTTGTTTCATTATATTGTAATATAAATAGACGGTTCATAATGGAATACCCTTAAACAGTAGCACCTTCAGCATTTCAGTTTTTTCTACTTTAAATTAATTTCTAATATTTTACTAATTAAATTATTGTTTTCTGAGTACGTAGTGAATTTTTACTACAAGTATAGGTTTCGTTAAAAATGTACGTCAGCAGTTTTATTTACAAATGATCATTTTTAAATTTCTGAACTTCCATATTTTTAAATCCAAAATTAAAAAATTTTCAAATTACCAAATTATTAAACTGAAAATTCTTGAAACCTTTAAATTTCTAAATTCTCAAATTTCCTAAATTCACAAATCCCGAAATTTATTAATTTTTGGACTTTGATGTTACTAAATTCCTAAATTTTCAAATCTTCAAATTCTGAAATTTGCAGATTTTTACATTTTCAAACTTTCAAATTTTTGAATCTCTAAATTCTCAAGTTTTTAAATCTCTAAATTTTCCAATTTTTCAACTTTCAAATTCTTAATCTCAAATTTCCTGATTTCTAGAAATCCAAATTTTTCATTCTCCAAATTTCTAAATTTGCAAACTCCATAAAGGGTATTAGCTGGATAAAAAAGTTGAAAGTGCTCTTGACTCGAAAGTAAACTTTTAATACATCATTCAGTAGAAATAAAAGAATATATGATACAAGTTTTATTGAACATCGAAATTTTTTTATTAAATGATATGCAAAGTTCTGAAAAAAATAAAATACATTGTAAGCTTGGTTAGCGTATATTAGGAAACGTTTTTATTACAAACCCTAGTTTGTAATAAATAATGAATATATAGGCGTACTATTTTTATATTATTATAGTATGAACATATGAGGATAACTATTATTCACAAGTTTGATTATATTTTTTGGTAAAATACACTGCAGTTCAGAAAAATCGAAAACTAATTATTTATAAAAAAATAAATGTTATATAATATTTTGTGTATTTATGTATGTAGCATAAAGAACATTAAGATATAGCATTGTCACAAGGATAAAAATCTAAGAGTAGTTTCCTTGCAGGCATGTGTATCGAAACTTTTGGTCGATATTGTATTTCTTAGATGTATTGTCCTTGGTCACTGCTTTAACGTATTTATGTTGTTCCGTATTAATTCCATTGATGTACAACAAGACGTAGTTATTACTACGTATTGCAAAATAATAATACATACATATATCGATAGTTCGACAAAATTATGCCTTTACAAAGAACCGAAGCTCCTGCTGTGCGAAGAAATTTTGGAAAAATATTTCTAAACGCACCAGTGCCTGTATGAACAATTCACTTCAAGTATTACGCATTTTTAGAAGGATACACTCGCTTTAATAGGCAAGACAGCCGCATTTGTAACGGTCTTCCTTGTATATGCACAAATGGAAAATTCCGAGAAGATTGAATTCAGATTCGGTATAATTGTGACAACACTGTTCTTCCTCTTAATAGCATCTCCTTTGATACACCTCGTAAGTATATTTTCTTAAATATTACGCATGTCTTTTTAGTAAAATAAATCTATCAAAAGTGATATACTTACCACTTTATTTCAACTTATTTATATCAATATGGTTAATATCAATTTATTTTAATTAAATTTCAATTGTATTGATAATAACGGTTTTCAATTTATCAATTAATATTAATAAAATGATTGAGAATTGTACTATTTATTTTAGATAAAATTTTCACAGTTAGTATTATTATTTTGTTCAAAGTAACAGATTTGTAATACCAGTTTGTAATATAATCACGATTATTTTTTAAGCAATTGTACATTAGTTTTTCCTTTTATCATGATTGCATAACGATAAACAAGTTTTAGAAACGTTGAAACGGTATGGTCTGTGAGAAACCATGCGAAATGTGCGCAATCATTCAACGAAAAATAACAATGAAATGGAAATATTAAAAATGTTATTATCATCGAATTTAATTAATTTCAGTTAAATTATTTATTTTATTGTTCATGATTTCAATATTACTTAAAAAAATTTATAAAACATTCATCCTATAAATTTTTAACAGTGTTTTCGGCTAGTTCGAATATCACACAAATCATTTATACTTCGTTGATTATTACGTCACTTTCTCAAGATATATACACAAATACTCTCTTGTATGCCATTGAGTGTTACACTGTTCAGCCACTGATAATTTCGCTGATAATGACGCTTGCGAAATAATTCTTGATTTAACCCTTGAAAAATCGATGAACGGAATGATTCACGTAATTTTTAAGTATTTCTGACTTGGAAGTTCGAATTTTAGAAATGTTGAAATTTTCAAATTTAGGAATTCAGAAATTTCGCATTTAGAAATTAAAATATTTCGAAGTTTTGAAATTTTTAAATGTCGGTTTTTCAAATACAATTCGCAAATTGACAAATTTTTAAGATCAGAAATTTTTGAATTTTTATTTTTCACATTTAGGAATTTTTAGATTTTCAAATTTTTGAATTTTTAAGTGCATCTATTTAGAGTAGGTGCTAAAAATTTTCAAATTTAAGTATTTAGACATTTCAAAGTTAAAAATTAGGAAATTTAGAAATGTTTCTACAAATTTTTAAACCTTCGAGTTTTATATTACTATGAGTTCAATAATTTATTATACTATGATTCTGAAATAATCTTGAATTTAAAAATGTATGTTCAAGCAGGACAAATTTTGCTATTGAAAATTATTTTATGTTTACGTTTATTTTTTAAAGCAAGATATAATATTTTGTTATAGTACGCTAATGATACATATAAGGAAAAAAATTAACATGGAAGGGCGTAGATAACTCATACAATGTCAAGGTATTTTTGTATTCAGTGAACATTTTTAAATTCAAAATCATTTAAAAGTAATAGTTTCATAAAATAAATTTTATTATCAACTATAATAATGCTAAATCGAAACTACCAAAAATGTTTGGTATTTTTTTCTATAGCTGACTTCAGAATAATTAACTTTTTTGTCAGTTTGTCAAAAATTTTTGGAAAATTACGATGATTGTTTTACGAAAAATACACTTTGTACATATGTATAGTTCAGGAGATATTCAAGGTGTTCATTTTTACCAGTCCACGGTGTTTAATTTTTATCTATTTACGAACTATTTTTATTCAACTTTTTTGACTCGGAAAGTCTTTTTGTTGGTGTGATTTTACATCAAATCGATTTTTTTTTGACGACCATGTTAGGGATTTTGCTGAAATTAAAATATGTATATTGTAGTGCATATGAAATGTAGGTGGAAAGAAAGTATTATCATTTTATTGGTTTCGAATATGGTTAAAAAATGTCAATCTCTGAAGTTTTTAATTTTTATTTATTTTCATGAAAATGAATGGTACTTATGAATTTTTTGTCTGGGAAATTACTCATTGAATCGAGTTATATTTTGTTCTATTTCAATCAAGAAAGATTGTACTATTGTAGTCGCCTTTCTATTTAAAAAATTGATTTTGTCTAAAGATTGATTTTTTATTTAAAAGATTTGAAAAAGTACGCTTAAATTTTTTGAAATTGTACCCATAAATTAAGCTATTTACCGTAGTAAGTTTGAAATTAACAAGGACAAGAAATCAAATTTGTGTTTTTTAATATACTTTTTATAAATAGTCAATGATAATAAAATTAGGTAATAAATTTATTATAGGTATTGTATATAAATATTATTATTAAATTGTTTTCCATATATAAATTATGTAATAACGTAAATATACGTAATTATGACAAATTATAATGGGAGTACTGTAAACAATTGAAATCTATTTATTTAAAATGTTTTTATTTTTAAAAGGTCGTGGTTGTCTTAGAAAAATTATTACTGAAAAATTAGCAGTTGGTAGCAGTTAATTTTTTCGTAACTTTTTACAGAATGTATCCACAAAAAGTTTCAGTCGGGAGCACGATGGAATGTTGAAGAGAATTTTAGAAAATCTTGCTTGAAGTAAGCGAAGATGGGTCGCTTAAAACTATTAACACAACTTTAAGAAAATGAAGAAAGTAACACAAACCACTATCAATCTGAAATGGTATTTACCTTCAACAATTTTCTGTTGAAAATGTGTTTTGTAAATCATCACTTGTTCCGCAACCCAGAAACTTTAACTAGATTAAAAGTCAAGTTTAGATTAACATTGCTTTGACTTCATAACGTATTCTAATGAGCCAGATTTGCCTATTTGTTTATTAATACTTGGTCTAATTATAACAATTATTTACAAATACGTCTACGAATTTCAGTAATACATTGAGAAGACTCGGTTTTTTAATTTCTTTTTCTAATTACATGTTATACATATAGAGTCACATGTTATGTAGTAATATGAGATGAATACAAAATCTTGAATTTTTCCCCTTGAGACTGTTTAAGAAAAATTTAAGATGTTGAAGTCGGAACTTCGAACATAAAAAAAGTTTTGCAAATTTTTTAAATCAAGTTGGTTTCACTTGTTATCAATGGAGTAGGTAAAGAGGGGATGAAAACGTGCTTTTGAATTCACTTATGTACTAATTAAAGAAAAAAGTCAAAAAAGTATTTGTTAAAAATACCTATGAGGGAAAAAAGGAATTAAAATTTCATCGTTTGTTATTTGGACAGGGTGTGACAATGTACGAGTAAAGCTTTGTACATGAAGTACTATCTAGTTGGACATTTTTAAAATATGTCTGTAGGATTAGAGAACTTGATTTATGGTAATTGGGGCAGCTGAGGAATAATGTTCCAGATGAACTTGGCACTTTATAGAAAGAAAAGTATTATTGCAATTTTTATTTTTATAATTTATTTATGATTTAACACTGATTGATAATTGTTGATAACATTTTCTTTGTTCGATTACCGAAAATGTCCCAAAAATGATTGTAATCATTATATTGAACGTTGTAATAGGACACCGAATCTTTTAATAGTTCAGCATGACGTTAATTTCAAACTTACTATCTTAATAAAGGTTTATTCTGTGTTTCGAATATCGCTTCTGATAGTATCTTTACTTACACCACTTTTGTAATAAAATGGAACATGATTGTTTCAAGATAAAGTAGGAAGTTTTGTAAGTGTAGTAATTTATTGTAACATTTTTCTGAAATACTTGACTTGTCGATTACTTTATCGATATCAAAACGACAACGATATCTAACTGCAATATGTATGTTCATAAACACATTAACACAGTACTATTTGTGTTATGATAACATTGAAAATGTCAAGTAACGTTTTAAGATATAATGCTAAATAGTGAGAATTTTTGTGAATAAGATCCCTGTTATATAATATTTGCTTCAAATTGCAAATATTTTACTATATGTACATACAGAAAATGTGTATAATATAATTTTACATATACAAGAAATGTTTCAGTAAACACGCAAAGATAATGTGAAAAGTAATTTCGTTTTTTAGAATGGAGTTATATTTTTGAATATATTAGTCGATGTATGTGTGATTGTAGAAGCAATCATTATTCTTTCACTAAAATGTTAGCTTTATTTACAGCAAGAACTCAGTGTAATGACCATGGAAGACAATTTTGAAATTGATAGTGTTACACTTGACTTATATGGTCTACTTTCCCAATGTTTTTTTAAATAAAATTAAAATTTTATTGAGAGATTATAGTTTCTTAGCATTATTTAAATTAAAATATTTTCTAAACTCATAGTATTTTTACTATAATTTTAAACTAATAATTATTGAAATGATTTAATTGATGTATTAAAAAATCACACGATTCTATTTAAAAAAGTCGATTTTCACGTATAATCGATCTTTATCTACAGAAGAACTAATAACATCATAATATGTTCCTCTCGAAGTCATTCGACTTTTATGTGAAATATTTTTCATCACGAATAATAATAGTAAAGTAAACCAAAATGTCAATATTTTAGATCGAACATCCTGTGTATAAAAGTATGGGATTGGGCAATAGCTATATTTACCTTGAATATTTTCGTTTGTAGTAATAATATGAAAAAATGTTATGTACATAATTTGTATAGTATCGAGAGGGACACATCGTATTGTAAACCATTTTTTACGTGGGTAGCAAAGTCGCCACAAACTATTCATACCGTATAATACCTTTTTTATATCATACAACTTTTGTACTAACGTTTTTCTGATATCTTCTATGAACTGATTTTCCAAGCGCTATAATCAATTTTATCTTTTGCTATTGGAGATTTATCGAATTTTTAAACCTTGTTGCGTTTATCAGATTGTTTAGGTGTAATGATTATATACATTGTATGTAATTCATTTTTACTCTTAATTATTTTTTTAGGGAGAAGTTATAAGGACACGGAATACAGACATTCTTCCGTTTCCGCTTATTTTTATGGGCACCCTAGCCTCGTTTCAGTGGCTGTTATATGGCCTCATAATTAATAACACATTTGTCATCGTAAGTAGATCACTTAATTTTATTATTGCATGGAGTAAAGGAAATTTCATCAGTCACTAATGTTTTTACTTTGTTCTAAAAGTTTCAGAATGTAATAGGTTTTCTTCTATCCGTGGTGCAAATGTCGTTATTTGTGATATTTCCATCAAAGTCGAAAGCCAAATCAGACAGTCAAGAGAAGATGGATTAACAAAACAATCGTGAATATTACAAATTATTTATTGTATCTTAAAATATTGTACTTTAGTTTAATATAAAATGTTCCTACAAACCAGTACTTACAAACCAGTGATTGCGATTTATACAGAAGATATAAATCCTGAATAGTTTGTATTATTATTCACGAGAGAAAGATGATTCTATTTTTAACTAGATTATTCTTCGAATAAATAGTTCTATTTCTCATTGAATATAGAATGTTTTCTTTCTAAACCTAAGTGACCATACCTTAAAAGATCCGATTAATACCATGTATTTATTTTTCACTTATATATTGTAATTTTGTTCTACAGTGGACCTAAGATAACAAAATATTACTAGTTCATCTGACTTTATATTTTATTGAATATTGAACAAAAATAACGTCAAAAAAACAAATGAAATATATTATATAGAATAATTGGGAAATAAAAATAAGAAATGGTTATTTACTGTTATAAAAAGTGTGTATATTTAAAATTTTTTCTCTTGGATTGCTATTATAGATCATATAACATCAAATGTCATACACACGTATACACCCTTAAAGTTTAAAAGTTGACAAAAGCATACTTATTGTAGAGGTATTAATAGCACAATGTAAAAAGGGGAGATCTCCCCTTTCATTCAAGTGTTCACCATATAATAGGGAGATCTCTTCAATTGGCTAATAAACCTTAAAATAACAATACGTTCTGGTAAGTAGTAATTCACATTCATTTAGTTCATTTATTCTTCATTCACAACCATATACAATAAATCAAAAAATTAGTAGCACAAGTAGTTTCTTGCAATCATCTTATTTAACACTAACACTGCCGACATAATACACAAATTAATATGTATACTTTTCAAGAGCTTGAAGCACATTACAGTACTGTAATATACAATATAGTAATTTACTTATTTCCTTAAGTAAATAAATATTTAAAATATTATTGTGTTATAGTAACGAAGTTTTGACAAGCCTGGATGAAAATGGAAATACAAACCCCTATTTAGCAATAAACAATTTGTCTGTTTTTATCATAATATAGCAGTCAAAACGTTTCAATAGTTCACTATAAATTCTAATTTCAATCTCCAGATTTAAATTACGAATTCTTTTCTGATTGCTTTTACAAAAAACTTAACTGTTTATTTGCCATGTTTTTAAAGAATATATATAACATGATTTACATATACATAAAGACAATATTATTAATAAAACTACACTTTGTATGCTAAAAATCTTATTTCATATATACATTGTATAAAGTTTTCAAGCTCATTTCATTACTTAAATTGATTTAAAATTAATTCCTAGAAATTGATTGTTGTAAATTATTTCAATATATTTTATACAAACATACCTACATTTTAATAGAATAGTTAACACTTGCAATTTTGTGTTTAGTAGTTCAATATTAATTTAGCATACAATATTTTCCAAATACAGTTCGAATATGTACTATTGAAACGTTTAAAGGAAAATTTTTTATGATTTCTAGTAGATATTATAGTTATTTATTATGTTCGCTACCAAAGTTACATGCATCTAATAATTTTAATTATTCATTTAAAATCTTATTTTATTTCGTTCGGTTTAAAACAAATTAAGAATTAAACTCTTTCTTAATTTAAAAGGGGCAAGGAGATTGTGAAATCTTCTATATTTATAAATTCTCAAACTTCTAAATTCGTGAGTCTCTAAACTTCTAAATTTTCAAGTACCCAAATTTCTACATTTGCATTCCCCAAATTTCTAAATTTTCAAATCTGCACATTTTTAAATTTCTACATACTCGATCGAGTATCAACTTAACGGATTTCAGTGTAGTCCGTCTGCACACGTGAAAACCGTTGCCATAATTGTAAACATCGTCACTGTTATCATTTTCCTCATTACTCTTGTTTTACCTTTACACTAGTTGAATAGAACTCTTAGTTTTTATCAGACTACGGATATGATTAGGTACATTAATTGAATGTGTACGGATGTGGTTCTTGTGTTAGATGCATGTGGCTGCACTAATTTGGCCGCAGCTAATTATTATAAAAATTCATATCTAAATCGGCAACATTTTGATAGGAGAGTTATTCAGATAGCATAACGAACTGCTGTAGAACACAGTTTCTTTGAATCACTTTTGTTGACGTCGTTAAATTAATATGAATGTGGCAGAAAGAATTTTAAAAGGCGTAAGAATGTGCTTGTCACGAATATAAGAAATAAACTGCGTTTTTACCACATTTATAAAGTACAAAGACTTATAATTGTGATTATGTTACAAACATGACATTTTGTCATTGACGGCTAGAAGAAATTTCTGATTCTATGAAACTTCTAATTATGTCGATTTCTTGACAGAAATTGAATTTTATGAACCGATGAAGCTAAAATGATCAAGAAATTTTCAATATAATTTACATCAATAGGTATCTGGAAAAACTCGTGCAATTTTGCAAAGTACTTTTCAAGTGAAATGAAACATGGATGTTTAATATAATAGAATGTCAGAATGGAATGAGTGTCAATCTGTACGCGAATACAAGAGAAAATAAGCTCTATGTAATATGGATAATATCTGAGTGTTAGATTCATCAAGGTAAATCTTAAATCTTTTAAATCTAAATTAAATAAGATTTGAAGATAAAATCTTGACAACACTTCCTTCCTGATAGCGTAACATCATAGCATATTTACATTTCTTACGTGACGTGCTGTCGATATTTTTGGATGACATTCATTTTGCGATATGATTAAATTTAATCTTTTGCACTTCAGTCGAGCTATACGGAATTTTGTGAATGAAAAGTACGAGTGTTGGATGACGTATCGAATACTGAACAGTTACGTGAAAGAATTATTATAGAGTCTGAAACATTGAAATTACAAACCAACACTTCACAAAACGTACGTAGAAATTCAATCAGAAAAGCATTATTATGCATACAAAATCATGAACATTTCCAACAATATTTAAGTTAATAAAATTCCTGAATATTAAGCATTTTCTTTTCATTTCCTATCATCTTGTTATTCTATTTATCTGAATCAAATATTAAAAACGTTCATTAACACAAAAAAAGACGGTCTATATTGAAATCTGCTGATTTAAGATTTGGTCGAGTATACGTGTACCAAGTAGACTTTTAATACTGATTTTCGCAGAAATGAAGCGTTGAATGGAAACATTATATTCCATATTTTCGACATACTCTTCCACGTACAATCAGCCCTTATTCGGTTGTATCCAATTATGTTGATACCCGATATATCTCCTATTATATCCAGTTGCAAATTTCAAGTATTTTATTTCATCCAATCTGGAAATACAAGCTTAAAAAATATATCTGTAGTCAATCTAGATGAATAATCAAAGTAATGAATAATCTGGAATTTACAAATTCTAAAATTATAGTGCTCCATGATTTCCAAACATCCAATTCCTTATTTTACGAATTCTTAAATTTCCAAATTTTCAAATTCCAAAATTGTTGAAATCTTCTCATGTTTAAAAAAAATTTCAAATTTACGAATTTGAAAGTTCCGAAATCTCCAAATTTATAAATTTGACAGCATCTAAATTTAGAAATTCCCTAATTCCCAAGTCTTTATATTCTCACATTTTCAAACTCCCTAAATCTCAAATTTCTAAATTCCACAACTTCCAAATCTGCAAATTACCAAATTCAATTATACAAGATTTCAATGTTTTAATGATTGATTGCTGATATAAATACATTAATGTTATATTTGTGAATATATTTTCTTTAACCTATTACCCTAATATAACTATTAATAATTTACAATAAATTTATTTACAATAAATTATTAATAGTTATATTACATTAATATGTGATTTGTACAATAATATAAAATGAAAATTAAAGAAAATTGCAAAGAAACTGATGGGTAGATTTGTTAGATCCAGGCTCGTTTCTTATAAAAAAAATTTATCGTTTGTAGAGGTTGAGAAACATTTTATCTACTGCACTCCGCAAAACTACCTATTTGAGGGATAATTTGGTCGAAGTCGATTTTCGCAAAAATGGGCAAAAATTGCAAACTTTGAAGGCTTATTATTCCTTAACAAATTCGAAACCGGCAAAATGATGACTTAAACCCCCCCTAATTTTACATGGACTACAATATATTTCGATTAGAGCAAAATCGCAGATGGTGACTTCCAAAAGTGATCGATTTGGCGCGGAATGACCTCGAAATAATCGCGCTATCATTATATGCTTTAATTTATTTAACCATGTTCCACCCCTCCGACAATCTTGAGGATTTTATACATAATAATTCGATAACAATGGATCATTTCTAATTTTTTTGGTGATTGTCACTCAAGGGGTTGATCCCAAAAACCACCCCCAAAAGTTAAAATAATTTTTTTCCACCCCTTGTAATTAAACTAAAATTCTGAAAAAAATATATGTAATAAAGATAATAAATATCTTTCATTTCCCTTTGAATGTGTGCAGATATCGTAAGCCGTTTCCGAGAAAAGAGGCGTTAACTCTGGGGGTTGTAACCCCCATATCTCCTTTATACGAGGGGGTAGGCACTTGAAACTTTTTGTAATTGCTTTCTGGATATAAAGAAATATTTAGAATGTATAAATACTGATATTGGTGGTGGGGGCCGCTGACCCATGCTTATCCTGCTAGACCCTTTAGAAATTCAGAAATTTGGAAATTTAAGAATTAAAAAATTTGAAAATTTGATAGTCTGTATATTTAAAAAATTGAATATTTGGAATTTTGAAGAAATTTCAAAGCTTGAAAACTTAGGCTTTTGAAAATTGCAATTTTCGGGACAGCCTGTTCTGACAATCGTCTCTTGCATTGACGCGCTCATAGCTTCACTTATAAAGTTTGAAAATATTATTAAAATATGTTAGAAATAAATAAAAGAATTTATTAGAAGGAATTATATTAACCTTATAAATTTCATAGACTGTATTCAGAATCAAATAAATGTAAATTAAATGTGTTAGTCCATTACATTTTCTTTAATCAAACTTTTCAAGATTAAATAGTTTTATATTTTGTTGTATTCTATCTAATTGGAAGGGTTGCTAGATTAATAAAATTGTCATGAAAGCATGTGATGCAAAAGAACACCTTAATTTTAATGAAGATTATATTCCTCCTTTTTATTAATAATTAGCCAATAAACTTTTTTATGTGCACAAAAGCCACTCTTGTTAATCCCTCACACGTGAAGACCGTCGAAGTTAATCTTTATTGCTATCCTTATTGTTCCTCTGCTGAATTTCACGCGACGTCTGTTTAAAGACCAACGAACAGAGACGAAGAAGAAGAAGAAGGAAACTTCGACCGTCGGGAGAATTCATTATGTAAATTCAATTGTACGTCTAATAATAAAGCCACTGAAATATTTCTCAATGAGTGACATGATCGTAGCTATTAAGAATAACCGAAGGTGATTACCATTTTACTTTCTATGGAACCAGCGTTACGTTGCATGCAAATGGCGGCTGACTGCACTCCACGGGATTTGCGTCCACGATGGCTCGTTAGTAGTCGTTCTTGGTATCGACTTATTATATGAGCTACGTACATCATCGCTTGACTTTCTTATCGAGTTTGCTGGCTAATAGCAGGAAACAGTGACCTTCTATGTCGACAGCAATGGTATATCGTGATCAGTGAGCTGTCCAATTGTTCCATGGATACCGATGCCTTTTCTCAAGATAAAAACAAGTCGATCAATGAATATCAAGTAAAATTTTTTCACGAGATTTCGAAGATATTTTAAGTCGCTTTTTATTATAAATTACAGAAGTATCTATAATGACTTATGACAAAATTATGTTTACGGTTTTGGAAATTGTATCTGATGAGTGGATAAGTTTCTGATAACGTGTCAGTGACGTGTACTTTTTGTGAAGATTATTTAATGAAAGTGATGTATGTACATGGTATTTGAAATGAGTTTCAAGCTACAATCGATGTTTGGAATCAATGTAATTTTCTGCAGCTGCTTCGATATTCTGGTCACTTAAGGATAATCTGGAGTAAAGTGGGATGAGGTGAGTGTACTTCCTTCAATTTTCCTTAATGCAACGGCGAACTTTATGGTTGCTGTTTTGTGGGTATTAGCTTCGTTTGCATTTTATGTACTTTAATGTATGCAAGAAACAAAGGATTTTACAAGTGAAATTTAGTAGACTTATTCACCTTATAGTCTTAGTACGATCAAAGAATATTAATTAGTTTGTATTGTAAGTATAACAGTATTTAACACTCTGACCGTCGCACAGAAAATGGACATGTATAATGAAGTACATTAAGACGAAATAGTTTTTAAAAAGTTTTTAGCTTAACGACCACTTAATTTTGAATTTAAGTTGAAGTAAATAAGTAAATAAGGGAGGATTGTTCAAATAATTAATATAATGATTCTATATCCTGATAGTAGCTAACCTACATTTAACAAAAATTCCTTAAATCATTTCTATAATTTAAAATGAGAAATCTATGATATGTCATTTTGACGTATCTGTAATTTTAATTAATGTAATAACAACGGTATTTGACGTATACTTTTTTTGTTGCTAATAAGCTAAATCAAAAACGAATTAAACGCATGATTATGATTTATTTAACACAATGGATACAAGATAGTTTCATTAACAACAAAAAACTTTATTAACAAATCGAATCTAATTTTAAGCGAAACAAACAAGAACCTTTTAAACTATTAAACTTAACTTAATTTCAATAAATATGTCTACAACAAATTTTGGTCTGAGATTTTGGACTAAAGTTTTGTAAACGAATCATTCCGACACTTTTTATCAATTGAGAAAAAAAAATAGAATCAAAGTTGACAGCTTATTGACGAACGTTTTCGCCAGTCCCCAATATTTCACGCAACCAATTTTCACTCATAATCAATGATGTACTTGTTAGTGTCGATTAAGTTAGTACTCTACATTAATTTATTATGAATTATTCGATTTTGCAAAATTTGAACTATCGCTCACGGGTGACTGCTATAGTAATTAACGCGCGAATAAAAATAATTGTGTGCGTTGTTCGATGCGTCAGAAGTGAAACTTCTGTATGTATTTATTATGAATAGAAATCTGAAGATTTGGAACTTTGGGAATTTAAGGTTTGGAAATTTGTAAATTAAAAAAGTTAGATTTTCGAATATTTTGGAATTTAGACTTATAAAAATTTAGAAATATTGGTATTTGAAAAGATGAAAACTTAAAAATTTGGGGATTTGAAAATCTGAGAATTTGAAAATTTGAAAGATTCAGAGTGTCAGAGTTTCAAAGTTTCAAAATTTATAAATTTATAAAGTTTGTAAATAAGTTTCTAAGTTTCTAAAGAGGTTTGTAAGATTGAAAGTTTGTAAGTTTGTAAGTTTGTTAGTTTGTAAGTTATGTTTATAAATTTAACATTTTGCAGATATGCAAGTTTGAAAATTTGCTTTCACTTTTAATGACGTTCGAATCTGACCATCGACTAAGTTTCACTTTAAAATTATTAGTTGCGTTGATTATAAATAAATATTTCTTAAAGCAGTTTGAACTTGATATGGTATTTTGGAAATGGAAGAGTAATTAAAAAACACGTGTTATATACAGGGTCTTCAGAAAGTCCCGGACCGGTTGAATAACTTGAAACGTGGGCGTTGCTCAAAAAAATGGTTGAGACAAAAGTTGTAGGAAATTTCCCTGGCTATCCAACCGCGACCTCGGCCGTGACCTTGACCTTGACCTTCAAGGTCATTTCGAGGTCAAGTCCATTTTTTTAAATGGCAACACCCAATTTTGACACCGGAAATGAAAAGGGCGGACAGTTTTACGTACTTGCACTTGGTAGCAACCTTCCCCGGGGCTATCCACAGGATAGGGAAGCCGGTTGACCGTTCGCTCGTGACTCGGCCGGTCGCGGCTGACGGCGCGTCGTTGACGGTTCGTGACGTATTCGTCACATTACTTTCAAGAACTGCGTGTCATTTTCTTTGATGATTTAGCCGCTTTCTTCATTCATACCTCCTTCCGTAATTTGTAGGTTTTATGATCTTATCGCTTTTCATATTGTTATCTTAAATTTAAATTACTCTATTAGATTATTCCTTCATCTGAATGTAACATGGTTCCTCTCACTGAACGAGAGCGAATAATTATTCTTATGATGAAAGGATACGGTGACAGGACGAGATCTAATGAAGATGTACGGATCTTATTCAACGATACTTTTAGGGTAGGAATGGAACCGATATCCAAGTCGACAGTACAAAGGATAATTACGCGTTTCAATTTAAGTGGGGGTATAAAAGATCTTCCTAGATCGGGTCGTCCAGTTACAGCAACTACTGAAGAAAAACAGCTAGATGTTGCTCTTTCAATCAATGAGGATTGCCATAGTACAGGTACGAAATGTTGCATCAGCAACATGATATTAGTATGGGATCAGTGCATAAAATTTTGGGAAGAAAGTTGAAATTCTATCCATACAAAATAAAACTTGTACATGAATTGCTTGAAGATGATTCAGATAGACGCCTAGAGTTTTGTGACTTGATGATGATCCGAATAACTGCTGATGAATATTTTTTGAATAGAATTGTATTTTCAGACGATGCTACCTTTGAGCTTAATGGCAATGTCAATAGACATAACTTTATGTACTGGAGTGATATAAACCCAAGATGGATATCGGATACTCGCAGTACTCAATACCCTCAGAAACTGAATGTCTGGGCTGGCGTTATAAATAACAGTATTGTTGGGCCTTTCTTTATTGAAGGAAATCTTACAGCGGTTAAGTATGAAGACATGCTCCGAAATGAAATCATCCCAGCGATTCACGCAATTGTGGGCAATGATTTTGATCAAACCTTGTTCCAGCAAGACGGTGCACCACCCCATTGTGGGCGATGTGTACGTGCTTATTTGAATGGAGTGTTTCCAGGAAGGTGGATAGGAAGAAGAGGTGCAATAGATTGGCCAGCCAAATCTCCTGACCTTACTCCGCTTGATTATTTTTTGTGGGGTTACCTTAAAGATAAGGTATATCAAGCGAAACCAGCGAACCTCGATGCACTTCAGCAGAAAATAAGGGATGAAATTATTACTATTGATAAAGGCATACTTCGTCAAGCTGTAGCAGCATTTTACTACCGCATAGCACATTGCCAGGCAGTTGAGGGTAGAAACTTTGAGCATTTGCTAAAATAAAAAAAATTGATTGATATTCGACTAAAGTGATTCAACATTGCATTCACCTGATGATCTTCACTCTGTCTTGCCTTAGCTGGCTGGGTATCTCTCTACCTCGCTTTAACTGGATGTGATAGACCCTTGCCTCGCCTTCACTGGCTGGGAATCATACCACCTTTCCTTTACTGGCTGAGCATCACACCACCATACCTTAATTGGCTGGAATGAATGCAAACATCATTTTATCAAATGCTTCAAAAAAATTATTCCTTAATATGACCTTGAAGATCAAGATATTACCATGGGACAGCCAGGGCAATTTCCTACAACGTTTTGCTGAAACATTTTTTTTGAGCAACGCCTACTTTTCAAGATATCCAACCGGTCACTGTTTGACCTTGATTTGACCTTCCGAGGTAAAATTTCTCGAGTGGTCAAAATCGTATCTAGACATAAAATTTTCCGCATTTTTCATATCCAATGTCAAAAACAGGGGTTGCCAATTAAAAAAATGAATTTGACCTTGAAATGACCTTGAAGGTCAAGGTCAAGGTCACGGCCGAGGTCGCGGTTGGATAGCCAGGGAAATTTCCTATAACTTTTGTCTCAACCATTTTTTTGAGCAATGCCTACGTTTCAAGTTATTCAACCGGTCCGGGACTTTCTGAAGACCCTGTATAACTGCTACAGGTGATGTTATGGTATAGGTAGCTTTCAGTATATCTGAGAGAGTCTCAGTTATATAATAAATAATAAAAAGTATAAAAGAATTTTATAAGCATATTTATGTTTAGCTAATGAGTTTGCGTGTTTTATGTTCATTTTCGTACAGTCACATAGCGAAGTAAAAGCACAGAAACGTGCTAAAAGTCCAAACAAAAATTCTTTGTTTAATTTAATTTTTTATATAAATTACAACCTAATTAGTATAGCTGGATTTATATTAATACAAAGATACAATAATTATAAAAATATAATACTCTTTATCTTGTAAAGAAGCATCGTCAACATCAATTTTGTAGATGCTGTTTTATATTTCGAAGCAAACATTCAGGGTATTAATACATTTACATGTTAACTTATTAAACTTCTACATTTAACATTTTCTTTAATTCAACATGGAAAATGCATTATTCATTTTTGTGTATATGTTATATTCAAAAATATTACACCGTTATGCACAAGGTCATTTATGCTAACAATATAAGCAAAATTTGCTTCAAGTTTTCGACTATAACTATTTAACTTGACAAAGAAAGCAAGACACACCGTCTCATGTCGAATACATATAAACAATAGTATCTATCACAATTAAATAAATTTATATTAAATATAAATATAAAAAAATAGTAATATTCAGTTTGTGTGATTATCACTATAATGAATTGAATGCAACAGCTAAACTAGCGGACAATGAAAAATAAACGCCGATATACACTAGAATAGGGGCCGGCAACCTTTCTGGAGTTAAGAGCCATTTTTTTCCCGATGCCATAAATTATTTTTTTAAAGAGCCAAATATAAGTACATACATCGGTAATATGTATTAGAAAAAATAATATAACCATTATCTGCTGTGAAACATGTATTGATTGTGAAATCCAAACATTCTATTTTGCGTAGTAACAGAACATATAAGTCAACGTATTAAAGAAAATAGAAACACTTTTTGATTTTGAGCGTGGTGTCGGTGAGTTGGAGAGCAAGGTTAGCTAGAGCTAGGTTTACATGCATGCAATCTGCCGCGCATTTTGATGTGTGCGCAGGATTATTATATTTGTTTGGCAATTGCAATATTGCAGTTAATTTTTCAATACGTACTATTAAACTACTCAAGAGCCACAAGTATGATTCTACTGAGCCGCAGGTTGCCGACCTCTGCACTAGAAGCTCTGTGTGGTGGGACGAGCAAATCCTTTTACAAATTAATAATAAAGTTTATAAAATTTATTAATCCTCCAAACTAAATATGTAAATTAATTTATTTATTAAATTTAATTAATATTAAATTAATAGTAATAATAAATCAAAGAGGGGCGACACACCACACAAACTATTCGTTGCTGGTATAACAATATATACATGTTTTGGTATATTATTGGTAATTAATAAATCGGACGTTGCGACGCAACGGATAAAGTGAAGCTGAACAGAAGACATAGAGACAGAGACATAGAGACAGAGACGTAGAGACAGAGACGTAGAGACAGAGACGTAGAGACAGAGACGTAGAGACAGAGACGTAGAGACAGAGACGTAGAGACAGAGACGTAGAGACAGAGACGTAGAGACAGAGACATAGAGACAGAGACATAGAGACAGAGACATAGAGACAGAGACATAGAGACAGAGACATAGAGACAGAGACATAGAGACAGAGACATAGAGACAGAGACATAGAGACAGAGACTCGCGGCTAATACTTAAAAATTCGAAAGTGGCGGGAAAAGCGAATTCCCTCAATAAATGACAATAATAAACTAATTCTTATGTAAAATTTCATGTCTTATTGACCCAAAACAACATTTAAACATTTTAATTCCAAATTTTAAAATATTAAACATAATAGAGACAGCGTATATTTGATTAATTCCTCTTTCTAGTTTTTAACAAAAAGGCAATTAATTATGCTACCTTTGTACAGTAAAAATACTATAGCTATTTAAATTATATATTGTATATATATATGTATGTACACATAATTTAACTTTTAATTATATAATTTTTATTTTTGTCTTATATTATTTTTATATTATATCACTATTATTATATTCCCTCTTTAAAACTATGTTGAAACAATATATAATTTTTAATACTTATTAATAATTAATTATTAAATATTGAAAAAAAAATGAAATTTTTATATTAAATTGTAATTTAATTTATAGATTAAATATGTAATAAATTTAGTATTATCCTGTTTGCATGTTAACTTATAGGACTTTATAAATCTGTATATTTACCATACAAAAATGGACAACAAATTGCACGACCAATAGTAATTTTGAAATATTTTATCGTAAACGTAAAATTATTTGGTATCTTGTACCTGATATAATTTTCAAAGTATTTTTGAAACGAGCATGTTTTTATATTAATACTGCTGATAGTTGACTGACTGCTTGCATAATGTGTACAATAAATCGTTGCGGTATTTAAACAAATGCCACATTCCAATTCGGACAATGTACCGGGTAAATCACGAATTATGATCAATGGAAATTGTTCTGTTATTAGCAGTCCGATCAAAAATGTTTTTATCAGCTTTTACGTGGTTTTAAGAGAGCTTTAACGTAACTAGGAAGAATTGTTTCTCAACCCCTCTTTTTTATGTTTTTTCAAGGTCATCTTGAATTTTTTTCCAATAAATATATAGTTTTTTTACGCCTATCTATTAGAGGATTTGAAGACAAATCCGGTGGATATCGGGACAGTTTTTTTCATTTCGGTCGAGAAAAAATTAAAAAACTTTATATTACAAGAAGTATCATATGCTACACCATTGTACGCGTTCCAATATTGTTGACAAATCGAAATTTACCAACCTTAATTGTAGTGATGTAGGAAGTGGTGTCCACGAGATATTGTATAATGCACTCGCGTAGACGGGCTAACACTGCATTACAACCGCACTCCCCGCAGATCAAAATCGTCTCCAACTTTTCGTCGATACTGTAACTCATCATTAGAATCTGTACGCTCGCGAATACTACAAAGCTACTAACGACATACTTGTTCAGATATCATTAGATGTGTTACAATGTATGTACATGTATATTTACAAACAGTAGGCAAGAGATCAGATCAAATTTCGATTTGTCAACAATATTGGAACACGGACAATGGTGTAGCATACGATACTTGTTCCGTCGCGAACTCCGACCTTTACCGCGACGAAAGAATTTATTACAGGGTTTGAGTGGTTCGACGCGTAGACCACCGTCATTACCTATATACCTCGAAATATGGGTCACCGAGGACCCCTTTTATCTAGTAAGTCCCGTTCGGACCGGTCCCAACGTCACCGTGAACTTGCCATAAATCGGTCAACGGCCATACATTCTTTTTCTCGGTCTTTCAAAAATAAGGATAGATTTTTCTTGACCATCACCCAATGACGTGCGAGGGTGTTGGGGCGAATTTTTATACATCGAAGAACAGTCAGTCGTTGAATCTTGTGCGGGTCGGATCGAGAGTACAACCTCCGGGTATCGCGAAATAACAGATAACCTCCGTGTATCGCGAAATAACATACAAACTCCATGCATCATGGAGTTACGTAAAATATCCAGTGCAGGGTGGATTCCAAATACAATCATAACACTATTCGAGCGGGACCCTGCACTCCGCGAATAGGCCAGTGTAGGGTGGTAAAGATCGCAACACAACATTATCCGAGTGGGACCCTACACTCCTCGCATAAGCCAATGTAGGGTGGTAAAGAACGCAAAACATCATTCGAGTGGGACCCTACACTCCTCGAATAAATCATCGTCGACAATCCTGCGCAATGTAGATTGTAACACAAACGCATCAGCATTTGAGTGAGACCTTGTGCTCCTCAAATCAACAATCAAACATACTCAATCACACGAACACATTTTCACTGTCTAATCACGACATATACATATCTAAAAAGGGTTTTTTATGCCGCAAGGCTTTTTCCCTTAAATCATATTACTCGAGCCAATAAATTATTATTGATTTTTCGGCTCAAATTTGTCTAATTAATTTTTTATTAACCCTCCTCCTCATCCATCTTTTAACATTATTTTGAAACACGAAATTTCTCCATGTTGGAAAGATTTCGACGAAACAATACTTCTTCTAATATAAAGCTTAATTTTTTCTCGACCCAGATGAGAAAAAATTTATGTCCCTATATCCACCGGATTCATCTTGAAATCCTTTAACAGATAGGCGTAAAAAATTCTATATTCATTAGCAAATAATCCAAGATGACCTTAACGTTAAAGCTTTCTTGAAACCGTGCAAAAGCTAATAAAAACATTTTTGATCGGACTGCTAATGACAGAGTAATTTCCACTGCTCACGATTCATGATTTACCTTGTATACAAAAGTAGAAGCAGTAAACCAACCGACATTGAACCTATCATCATTTCGGGCACTGTACATGGTACTCATTAAATTTTTGAATAAATCATGTAGACGAGTAGAGAAATATTCTCACAGAAATGAATTATTAAGGAAAAATTTCATGGTAATAAGCAAGTTAATCTGCTTGTAACTTTCAAAGGAGTGTCATAATTAAAAAAAAAATTCATACCAAAATATTCACTTTTTAGTCTTTATTTGGAGAGCTTAGATCTTCCGATAAAATATTATTTTCGTTGCTTAAGCTACTTGATGGAGCTCAGTATGCTTTTAATATTCATTGCGTTTAGAGGAAAAAATAACATTTTTCCTGGTGTACTTTTAAAAATAATTTTTGAACAAATTTCCTTGACATATTGTTTTGATAAGTTCAATTTATCACGAAATATTATACTTTTATGAAATTTAGGAAACACATCGACATTTAATATGAATAACATTGTAAATACTTTATGCTAGGTTTACAGGAGAGCGATTTAGAAATCGTTGTTTTTTTTCATATGCTGTTCATTTCTGTTAGTGTAATAAAAGTGTAGCCGTTCCACATTTCTTTGTGAGCTTTTCAATCAGAATAGTCGAATTTCCGCAAAATAATCGAAAGTTAGTTTTTGGTTCAATTATAACGTGCTAAAATTTAAAAATTATAGATAAAACGACATTGTAAATAATACTTACAATAATATGTATAGACTTTGTCAAAAATACATATAAGGGAAAATATACGTAGAATATGATTGCAATGAACGATTGTTGAGATTTCGATCAATTGTTTAAAACCTTGTTAAATTAAGTACTGAAATTTACTTTCAAAATTATAGTCTTAGTTTTTCTTTCATTTAAAATATCAAAATTTCCAAGAGGTTTAGAACGATTTCTTATAGTTAAGCTTATATACGAGATCAATTTTTGCTCGAGATTAATACATTCACATTCAGCAACATAACATCACTTAACAAAAAATTTAGCTTAAAATATTTTCAATTTTAGTAGTATTATAATAGATGCTATTATACAATTTGGCTTTCATAATAACTAGTAACAAAAGCTGTTTATATTATTAAAGCATATATAAATAATCAAAAATTAGTTTTTCATTTAGGCATGGAAAAATAATAAAAAAACAGCCTTTTATTAAGGCAAGTAAAAATAATAAGGGATCAATTTTCATCATCGGATAAATCATATTGTATTAAATTAACTCTATGATCAAATTAACTGAGCTATAATAACACTTTCAAATTTTATAGTAATAGTACTACAACTTTATTTACAATATTATTCTAATTATAGTTTTGTTTATAAATTAATATCGATGAATTGTAACTTCACATATAATCAATTTACTCCCGTTATTTACATAAATATAACAAAGCATTAACGGTGAAGAAAATGGTAAATTAATATTCTGTAATTCAAAATATAATGTTTTCAAGGTCGAAAGTCAAGAAATGTCGAGTCACAATGTCTAATGTTTTTAAATCAAGAATAATTGTAATTATAGCAGACCCAAGGTTCCTGGCTGATAGAAATTTATTTTTTAAAAATAAGTATTATAGTTGCAAAACACCGTAACAAAAATTACAATGTTTTTCATATCCGGTGTCGACATTAAGTACATATACAATATATGTATATTTTTAGAAGATCCTTTTTTGAGAAAGACGTATTTACAATATTACTTTCAATTTTCGTTAGTTCAACTTACAAATTTGAAGACTATTTTAGAATATCATGCTTTAAAGAAATATAACAATAAACACTTAAAAAACTTCTTTCAAGGTACAGTCAGAGATCAAGTAATTGTCACTGATTCAGTTATTGACATTTTGATCTTTTTTTTATAATTTGTACTTATTTCTTTCTTGTTGTTTATTATTTGTACGTGAATAAATGAAACATATTTCATTTATGTTTCAATAAGTGAAACATATTTCATTTATGTTTCAATAAGTGAAACATATTTATAAAGCATATTTTTACATGAATCTATTTTACGATATAAAAAAAAAGAAAACAATATAAAGTGAAAATGCATATAATTTTGTTGTATATCTACATTTGTATATTTATATTATAAAGTGCAATGTGATATTTACATTACAAACACAATGTGACATATATTTTATATTATCCACTAAATGGATACCTTATCAATTGTATGTTCTTACCGACTCAACTTGCTTGATGAGATCCGCAGTTCTTGGATTTACTTACAATTAGTAAAATAACCTTCCATTTCTACCAAATCAACGTGAACATTTGAAGAGAAATATTCAGAACTACAATAAACTGTAAATACAAAAAAATCAAGAATTTTTATAATTATAGGTTTCTGTCTCTATACGCTACTGAGGGGTTTAAAAGGAATAAAAAATGTGGCTTCTTAAAGTGCGGTAAATTGGGGCAAAGTTGAATTAAGGTTACATATACTGTAAAAACTTGTCTGCAAAAAGTTTCACCAAGAGTTTTCCAGAAGTGAATTATGCTATTAAAGGGGATATATTTTTCTTTTGATTTTAAAATTATCTTGTTTATATTTCATATTCTACTTTTGACAAGTTTTCGGTACACTTAGATTAATTATATTTTGAAATACTGAACATGTTGTACTGGTTGCAAGTTATTGTTGCATATTAACGGAATAATTACTTTTAAATTACATTTGATAAAATAAAACTTTATGATTTATACTTTAAAGCCTTATGGAGTCTGTAAATGTTACATATAAATTAATTTATTCTTATGTATGATGTTCCTTTATAAAGAAATATAACGAAGAAAAGGAGATTTATTATGTTTTGCAGTTTTATAAACACTTAGAGCAAATAACACATAAATTAACCCTTTTAGTGCCGGAGACCGATATATCGGCTCTTGCTGTACTGGCGAGAAGTGCCAGAGCCGACATATCGGCCCGCACCTTTTAGCGCTTTACTATTCGCATTGCGGGAGAACTCTATGTCAAAATAAATTTATAATACGTTATAAATGGTCTAATTTCATTACGAGAGAATTAAAAAGAAAATAGTTTTTCGTTTTAACTCTTTGTGGACGACGACTTTTTCCTATCGCTTGGAGATAACGTAATTATTATTATTATTTTTTATTTTTGTTATGTAATATTATTTATTTTGTTACAAAATATATTGGAAATGTAAAGTATATACTTTGTAGTAAATGGTCTATATAAAATTATGATGAAAAGATGACTTTTTGTATGTGCAAATACGTTTTGTAAGAGAGAACTCAACTTTTACTTTCTTTATGATCTTTTATACCTTTGTTATTTATATAATTTTGAATGAATATAGAAAAACTAATGTCATTGATTTGTTCTCTATTTCGTCCTTAATATACTGCTTTTTGAATCATGTAAATATTGTTTCTTGTTTGGTTTTTATGAGCATTTTCCCAAACTCTAGTAAAACCGTGAAATTCTGCCGGTTATTCTCGCATAGGCACCGCTTTTTCGCCCGGCACTAAAAGGGTTAAGGTTAAAAAAAGATCAAGAAAAGAAATACAATGTAACATAATATCAAATCTAATACATAAAACTTACATATCGCATGTCAATACGAAAATATGACATAATTAAGAATTAAACAAGCTCGGACAATGAATATTTTAAGGATGCTATGGAGTTTCTGAATAAATCAATATTATGGTGAACTGAGTTTATATAATTTTCAGTTCGATTTATGCAACTGTAATAATCGTAGTTAGTGTGATGTTCTTCGTCAATTAAAGTGTATTTTTTTATGTAAGTGGAGGGTACATTCAAAGAGAAAAGCTAGATTACACTGTACAACAAATTTTGACTTTTTTTTGATTTCGTAACCGCCACTATGAAATTCTTATAGATTTTTGCAAGCTGAATACGAATCTGAAATCCGTTTTTCTCTAGGACGTACAGTTTTTGAGAAAATTAATGTTAAAAAAAATTGCAAATTTTCAACTTTGGAAATTTTTTGTGCTTTTACCATAGCAGCTATTCAGTGGCTTTTTACACGAGAAAAATCTGTGAACTTTCCCGAATAAAACGATATAAATTGTTATTACATTGTAAACATTTAAATATGTTTAAATAATGGTCAAAGTAAGAAAGACACCAAAAACGCACCAATTTTTGCTGATATTTTTCAATTTATTTAAAAAACTATGGGTCTAGGCGAAAATCTAACCATCGTACGCGATAGAGCAGACATTTCTGCTGAAGAAACCATCAAGCGAAGTTACAAAATCACTTTCGTTTTCTTCTTATAAAAAAAATAGTTCGGCAAAACACGCGCCGCTGCCAGTGGTACTCCATGTTGGCGCGGCGCGGTAGTCGCCCTACCTACTGTCTTGGCGTAACGGAATAATTGAACGGTGCAACGCGTCAACATTGAGTACCACTGGCAGCGGCGCGTGTTTCGTCGAACTATTTTTTTTATAAAAAGAAAACGAAAGTGATTTTGTAACTTCGCTTGAAGGTTTCTTCAGCAGAAATGTCTGCTCTATCGCGTACGATGGTTAGATTTTCGCCTAGACCCATAGTTTTTTAAATAAATTGAAAAATATCAGCAAAAATTGGTGCGTTTTTGGTGACTTTCTTACTTTGACTATCATTTAAACATATTTAAATGTTTACAATGTAATAACAATTTATATCGTTTTATTCGGGAAAGTTCACAGATTTTTCTCGTGTAAAAAGCCACTGAATAGCTGCTATGGTAAAAGCACAAAAAATTTCCAAAGTTGAAAATTTGCAATTTTTTTTAACATTAATTTTCTCAAAAACTGTACGTCCTAGAGAAAAACGGATTTCAGATTCGTATTCAGCTCGCAAAAATCTATAAGAATTCCATAGTGGCGGTTACGAAATCAGTTGGCTGTTGTACAGTGTTATCATCGAGCAAGATTACATACCCTTTAGTATTTTACGAAAGAATATAACGTCGAGTACTTGTCTCCTATTGTGCAATGTTTGAAGGTTTAGATTATTAATAACTAAATCGCAGTCGTGAGCATTAACCTTTAACGGTTACATTGGGGTATGAAATGACCTTAACTAATATAGCTTCAATTTTAGTCACTTCATATCCTGAAAATCTCAATAAACACCTTCTTTGGTGTTTAGCTAAAATTTTAGCTTTTTATATTAAAATCGATATTAAAAACATTTTGAATTTTTCTGTAAAAACCAGCATTCTCTCAGTTCTTTCACGTTTCTAAACTTTGTTCATATTCAGCGTTTAAATTTACGTAAATCAGCTGTAAAATATGTTAAAATAAAATTCAAAGATTATTTATCATTTTTTCAAGTTAAAATAATGAGTAGCTTCTTTGTAAGAAACATTTTTAGTGGCTGGGACCTTAAACGTCCTAGTGTGTCAGGTATGTTATTCTGATGAAGTATGTCCGTTAAGAATTAAGTGACATGGGATAATCACTATATTTAACAGCAAACCTTAACAATTTTTTCTGGAGTTCAATATCATTAATATGAGACTCATGGTACAAAGACGAGATTATATTTGCATATCTTAAAATAGGTTTAATTAGTTCTCAGTATAACATTCTGAGAGTATCAGCGTTCTTAAAGAACTTAGAAGCTGTATATAAAACGGAACGATTTGAGGTTATGAGAAATAATATTACATATGTATTTACATATAACATACGAGTATGATACAAAACAATTTAAATTTTCTAGTTGAAAATAATTTATATGAAAAAATTCCGTTTTTTCAGTTTTTGCTAGCCCCTTGGCGTATTACCGCATTGTGCGCCATTCGGTGGTTTGGCAGAGTCTGGAAAAAACAGAACTGTTCCCAGTCACGATAAACGAATAAATATCGACGTCTATTGACGAAATGGATCGGAAAAGTCGCGTGTACGTTGCGCATCTATGAGATTCGTGTCCGCGCACGGTTTCCTTCGTGATTGATTCCGAGTATGCGCTCCAGCTGTCTGTTTGTATGTTCACACACAGGAAAATAGCTGGTTAACGTGAACATGCTTCTGTTGTGTGGTGGTAGATTTGTGGTAACACCTGCTGCATCCCCTGAACCACTCGTCGTGTTTACGTCACGTGGATCAGCTGACGGTTCGTATGATAATTGAATATTATTTATAACAGAAGAACTGCGAGAATTTATTTTATTTGTTTTGTTACATATAACATACATATTTCACTACGAACGATACTTCTGGCCAGCATGATTTCTTGGAGTATCGTATGACTAGAGGAGAAATCGAATAGAGACCGATTTTATGTGAAAAAGCAAGTCGAGAATGTAAAATAAAATTTTGTCATGTAAAAGTTGGTTTTTGAGAGAATTGAATTTGAAAATTCGTTTAAATCTTACATGAAAATTTGTTTACTTCAGGAAAGGTGACAATTCCATCGTTAATTTTATAATATGTAATCGGAATGTATATAGTTAATTTAACAATTAATGGGGGTTATAGATTAATGAATGTAATTATTAATATCGTCAAAATATATCATCAGTTATTATTCTTCATGATATTGTTGACATATGTACTAATGTACATAGCTATAGCATGATGAATTTAGTTAAATGTATAATAAATGCCTACATAAATAACGTCGTTAAAAACTAATAATGGTAATTTTAACGATATTTAATAAAATATTTTATAGATATATTAATTTACAATGTCCATTAATTGCTCGGTTAATCAGAGAACTGTTGAAATTGCCATCCCTTTTGCTATAAATTTTTCTTACAAATATTTTGACGAATTTTAGACTTCAGTTTTCTTGAAAACTAAATCTTATACGACAAAATTTTATTTCATATTTTCGACTTATTCTTTCACGTAAACGCAGTCCCCATTTGATTGTACATAATTAGTTATACGACACCATGTATATCGATACTTGTGGGTGTAAATTAGAGTTATAAACAATTCGAACATTCAAATATTAATGAAATTCTGGTTTAAAATTTGCATATCCGAATATTCGAATTTTTACAATTCTATTGTAAATAGAAACACTTTTGTGCAAAGCGAACGTATGAAAATATTTATCATCTAACAATAAAATATAGTAATATTTAATAGTATCAAAAACGAAGGAAAGAGTGGATAGAGATAGATAAATTTTGGTCCTCTTTTTCTAGTTAGTATATTTATTGAATATTATTGCATTTACTTTTTCGACCGTAAATAAAAGGCACAGAAAATTGACCGAAACGTTTATATAAGCACCTTCTGAATAGTTAATATTAAAACTATTAAAGCTATTAACCTATTAACGTAACATTAAAGCTATTAATGACCGGGTCTGAGATATCTTTTTTCTTAAATTACAAAAGTTAAAATGTTCTTCTTGAAATATATGTTGATTTCGATCAAAATTAAGAATTAATGAAAGAATAAAGAAAATAATATACTTTATGTTTTAGCCTTGATTTATTTTTTCTAATTTATTTTCAATTTAAAAGTAAGTGTGCGTTATACGCCGGTAGGTTTAATATCCGTATTCGGGTGAAAAGAGAAGATGAGGTCATTTTATATACACATATACAACGTGCTCGCGGCAAGTTTGGACAGCTCTTTATTCTGCAACCAGGGATGTAAATACAACATTTTGTAGGGTCTAGTTTTCTATTGGAAGACCATTGTAAACGGAAAAGTATGAAAACTTGAGGATTTGGACGTTTAAATTTTTGGGGTGATGAAAAATATAAACTTTGAAGACTGGTGGATTCGAGAAGTTTCAGAATCTGATAATCCAGAAATTTTGGAATTGGTGGATTTTAGAATTAAGATAACTTGAAGAACTGGGAACTTGGAAATTTTAAATGTGATTTTTTAAAACTTTGAAAATTTAGAAATTCGGACTTTAGAAAACCTAAGGATTTTACAATTTTTTAATCTGGGTTTCGAGAATTTTTGGAATTTGAAAATTTGAGAAATTGGAAATCTGGATTCTTAGAAATGTGGGAATCTGATAATTTAGAACGTTAGGGTATAGGAAATTCGAGAACATTAGCAATTTGAGAACTTAGAAATTTAGGTAATTGTAGAATTTGAATTTTTGGAAATCTAGGAATTCAGAAATTGGAGAATATGTAACTGTAGAAATTTAGGATTTTGTACATTTTAGAACCTTGAAATTCGAAAATGTATAAGTTTACTTCATCTAAATATTAAAATTATTTTATTAAAATCTGGTCTGGTTCAAATTCACCGTACTGGTAATGACGTCCCTGCTCATAATACATCGTGGTACAAAAAATGGTATTCATGAAAGTTACATAGCATAATGGGGAAGATGTTTAGCGAAGACGAAATTTTTACATTATTGTTTTCCGAGATATGAAGGATAAGAGCGTTTTTTAAATGATATATGTATAAACCTATTTCTCTTGGATTACTTGATAATGATTTTTAAAAGAAATTCATTAAGCTTTAACGTATACATCACATTTTAATTCAATCGCAACTATTCCATCATCGCATAGGTTCCTAATATCGTACGTTGGACTTTCATGGAAATTGTTACACTTATAACTGTAAATCGTCGTTTAATGATATCTTAACATATATTTCTATCTAAAGACAAAACAGCCACGCTATTTTTTAACTTAGTAACTTTAACAATTAAAAAATTTACAATAATAATATTTATAATTATTAATTTTATTAACAGTTTTACATAGTTTTCAAGTGTTGTGTACATTCTATTGAAAATTATATGTTTGCCCAAAAGTAGTTGCAAAATTTTAGATTTTATTACATCAGCTGCATAGTTATAAGTTTAAGTAATTATTTGTAAAGCAGGATTTTAATTTTCTTCGGTTAAAAATTGATATACATTGTTATAATTTACAAATGCAATGATAATATCGAATACTATCTGTGTAATGGATCTCGATAGTTCAGCAAATGAATTAAACTTGAATGATAATCCCGATACAAATTATGATGATAATAGCGCGAACAGCTTTTAAAAGAACTTTATTAAACTTACAGACTTAACTTACGAATTTTTACTTTTATCACTAATAATAAAACATATTTGTACTCTTTTATTTTCATTCATTAACTAACGTGCCATTTAACTCTCTATCACCACGTAGTCCTATCTCAAAATCACTCAAACTCATTCATATCATAACTTTATGTCACAGATACGTTCTTCAATAAATTCATTCCTTATTTATATTTAACGATATTTATTATCTAGTCACTCACCTATATTTACAGATTCATTCATAAATTGATGTTCAACCATATTCATACATCTAATCATTTATCCATATTCAATGTTATTATAGTGATGCAGATGTATTGTGTAGGTCTATTTTTAAACAATTAAATAAGTAAAAATGGACGAAGTGTAGTATTTGTTATGAGTGAAGATACGAGATATGTAAAACTTCAAATAAAATGAAGATGTATAAGTATGATTTTTATTTAGCAGGATATTTCAAGAAAATAATGTTAGATAACTCAAAATCAGCTATCATATGTGCAATCTTACCGTTTTTATACTCCTCCGTCACTATACACCCGTCTCTATATGTCTCAAATGTAATTACAAAGTACTAATGTACGAATTGTTATGTAAGGATTTTTATTTTTCGATATAAACACATCAGTAATAAATATATTACTTTGTAACTTTTTCCAATTTACTGATTTTTAATGGAAGAAATTTTATCTGAATAGGAAGTATTCATGTTGGTCTTATTTCTGTTTGAATTTGGGACGTGTCGTTCCTAGTATAAATCTTTTGATCCGTTTCAAAAGGCGGTGTCCAACACGTGGCACTTCAAGCGTGAATAAAATATCCATCAATATTTCGTAAGGTAAATAACCTAGTGTTCAAACGAGTCTCGATAATTAACAATTTTATTAATAATAACGTTTTGTTTATTTTGAATGTTTGAACTAATTGAAATATAATAACAGACCATATTAGCTTTACATAGATATAATACGAGACTCATTTCATTAAAAAATCATGACTGTCGATTAAGAATGCTTTATTAATGAAAAATACATTAAAAAAGTACGGTTTCTTCATAATCGAATAAAAACGAAATTTGTACAAATACACAGGTAAAAAGTGTGTTTCTACTATGAAACTCTATTTATGTTTGAAACTTATCTTTTTAGCCTGTCATATAAAACCTATTTCTTTATTATCGTAATTTATGTGGGTCCAACACTTTATATACTTTGCCTCTTTTACAAAATTAACTTAATTAAGTATATAAAGTGTTATCGGTGTTGCCCGCAAAGACTGTAATTCTGAAGAAGTAGACTTCATGTGCCAATTTGTATAACAGTATAGGAAAAATAAGTTTTAAAGAATTAACTCCTTGTTCATCAAGTTCCGAATTACAATATGAATTTTCAGGGGTACCATGTTTGGAAAGCAACTTTAAGGTTGATTCTTCATTATTTAGCAATATACACATTATGTCTGAAAAGTAACGGAACTTTTTAAGTTTAAGGAACACTATTAGCGACATCTATAAAAACAATATGCTATTTGAAAACAGTATTCCTCCCCTACAAAAAAAACCAATCGTTATTGGAATCGAGCAACGAATTGTAAACTTATAGCGTTTAAAGCGACAAAACTTTTCGTCACCATGTCACAAAATCACGATGGAGCAAAGAGCGAATATTAAATTCTGCTCGGCAAAGCTCGGTAAAACTTTTACAGAAACATTTGAATTAATGAAAAATGTTTATGGCGACAATTGTTTATCCTGTACACGTGTGTTCGAGTGGTATAAGCGATTGCAGGATGGTCGTGATACTTTGGAAGACGATCCAAAGCCAGGTTTTGGGTTTTTTAAATTCTAAACGATTCTAAAGGCATTATACTTCGAGAATTCGTTCCACAGGGACAAAATGTTAATGGTGAATATTATCTGGGTGTTATGGAACGTTTGCGGAAAAGAATCGTTCGTGTGAGGCCCGAATATCGAGCGCCAGGGAGTTGGTTTCTGTTGCATGATAATGCACCAAGTCACAGAACTGTCGCAGTTCGTGAATTTTTGGCGAAAAAACAAGTCTGTGTGCTCCAACATCCTCCATATTCGCCTGACTTATCTCCATGCGATTACTTCCTTTTTCCAAAATTAAAATTAGCCATGAAAGTAACGTTTTATGACACTACTACACAAGTCCAAGCAGCTGTGACAAGGGTGATTGAAGCGATTCCGCAAAACGACATTAAAAAATCTATGTTAACATTGCCTGAGCGTGCCCAGCGGTGTATTGATGCGGAAGGGATGTATTTTGAATAAAAAAAATTAATTTTGGCATAATAACTAATACTTTTTTTTTTATTTAAAAAGTTCCGTTACTTTTCAGATGTATTGTGTACAATTACGAAATCTTAAAGTCCGCTGTATGTATAACAATGTTCACGCAAACGATTATTTAGCATTGTTGAGATATTTGTAATTTAATCGAACCACTTCAAAATATTTCACTAACGTATTTCACAAATATGATTGCTCAAGTTTAATTAATTTCAAAGCCAATGTACGGGTAAAATACATATACACACGATTAGTTACGAAATAAAAGAGCGTCCCTACGACTTTTAAAAGCTGTGTGACGGAGATAAGCTCGGGTCTCGTATTAGGAGAGGTCTTCACGTTAGGCAACTTTACCCTATACAGCAAAGTTTAATGAATTCGTCTTGAGAAGCACTATCAAATGATCTGAGGAAAAGCGTACACTTTTATTTAAAAACAGGGACCTGACCACCATATCTGAAAGAATAATAACGTAAAAAAACCTGCCAGTAGGAAAGAATGTTTCTTGTGTATTCTGAAAGTTTTATATACACTATTTATGGAATATTCTGTATTTTAGGAAATAAAGAGTTGGTCATATTTGTTACAACACACAGAAAATTTAATTTATTTAATGTACATTATAAATATTTTATTTGTAATGTTTCCTTTACTGTTATCTTTGAAAATTCATAGGACACTTCAATAATCTACTACTCCTGGGTATATTTATTAATGCGTTTTCATTATTATTCGAATACAAGAAAATATTGTTGTTATTCATATGCTATACATAATGAAATAAAAATTTAAGTCTCCGTTGATAAAGCATTGAATTAATTTCAATTTAGTTTTAGATTTTATTAACTTTCATTTTGTAAGGTTTAAGTTATACTATAAGATATTTTTCTAACGTATAAAAGTCTTTGGATAAAATTTCTGTTTCTTAAACATAAAAAAAAAATTTGTGGAAAAAAATGTTAATTTCAATGTTATTTTTAAAACGAGGTTTTAGTTTTTTGTTTTACGTACGTTCTCTATTGCTTTAAGAGACATAAATACGACATCACCTCAATTTGATTGTCAGAAACATTATATCTGATATTGATTTAAATTGTTTGACATTTCTGACGATGTATATGTCGATACAAATGTGATTATATGATTAAATTCGTTTAATATTTAGCAGGCTTACATTGATTACAGATAAATTAAATTGCTATTAAGAGGCCATTAACTAGAACTAGATAAAAAAAATTGATAAAGTTAATATACGCAACTCATTTGTTCATTCTCACTTGTTAAAAGTCATTGATATTAATTAATTAATCTGTAAATAAACATCATCCTTGTAGATTATAAACAGTCAACGAAGACGGATTTCAACCCTTTTTTGCGTGATTTTTCAAAAATTTTGTGAAACATGCATTTTTGGACTCTTACGAGTAATATCATTACCAAAGCAAGAATAAACAATAATTTATTAGGACAAAAGGTAAAAAACATTTTTCATAATTTTGTTAATTACGAAATTTGTTCATTTATACTTAAAAAAATACAAGAATTTTATAACATTATTTTATGCAGCATATTAACAACAGAACGTAACAAAGGGTTATTATTTAACTAATATTTTCATATTTAATCGATATAATAAATATAAATAATTATACATAATTCTATATACGTATTAAATAAAAATTGTATGACGTATATAAAGTATTCCTAATTAATATAAACAATCTGATTTATCGTCAAATTATGTGGGTAATTACTTTTTTATCAAATGTTGAGAATAATTTCTTTTTTAAAATTATGTCCTCACCAAATTATTATTAAAATAATTTGAATAACAAGGAACAACTTTTACATAATTTTACAAATACTTCGCTTTAAAAAAAAATTAATCAGTTAAATGCTACATGGACAGTATCTTTAATTAACATGTTCAATCCGGGGTAGCAGGTGCAGTTCGACTATGATAAAGCGAACAGCTAACGAAAGCATAATCAATTCTTCGAAATACATCATTGTGCGACCTTGACCTAATGTATTAGGTCTTAATCGCCCACTATATCTCCTAATTTCATCCATTCTTAAGTCTGAGCGATGGATGACCTTTTGAAAATCGATTCTATGGAATGTGTTTCAATGTACAATCGAGACTAAAGATGATAGGAATAAAATACATATGTATACCTTTAACTAGAATTAAGTATGGTGTCATTATTGTGATCTTTGTAATTTTATCTATTAAAGTTAACATTAAATTTTTATATTCCCAATTCTCAAATTTTTAGATTTGGATATTGGGAATCTGTCAAGTTAAAAATCTGGGGATTTGAAAATTTTAGAATTTAAAAATTACGGAATTTAATAATTTAAAGATTTGGGAATTTAGGAATTTGCGAATTTGAAAATTTTGGGATTTGCGAACTTGGGAATTTTGGAGTTTAGGAATTTTAGAATTTTGGAATTTCGGAATTTGGGAATTTGGGAATTTGGGAATTTGGGAATTTAGGAATTGAGGAATTTGGGAATTTGGGAATTTGGGAATTTGGGAATTTGAGAATTTGGGAATTTGGGAATTTGGGAATTTGGAAATTTGGGAGTGTGAGAATTTGGAAATGAGGTAATTTTGGAATTTAGTGGGTTCGGAAACTTGGAGGTTTAAAAATTTAAGAATTTAGGTATTTGTAAATTTGCATGTTAGGGAATATGGAAACTTGGAAATTTACAAATATTGGAATTTCAAAATTGGAAGATTGACAAATTTGGAAAGTTGGAAGATTGAACTCTTGTAGATTTGGAAATTTGAGAATATGAAAATTTAGAAATTAAAAAATTTGCCATCTGCAGATTTAGAAAATTCGGAATTTGTAAATTTAAAGCTTAACGAATACGGTGATATAAAAATTTAAAAATTTTAGAAGTTGAAAATTTAAAAAGTGGAAGATTTGATAATGTTGAAATGGGAAGATGGCAATTGAATTTTTTGGAAATTTGGAAATATACACGTTTAATTATAATTAAATATACTTTCACTATCATACTGCACTTGTAACGAACTATCTCGAAGTGATAGTTTTCGATTTTTATGAAACTTGTATATAATATAGTTCTCGAAAAAATATTTGACACGTACTTTTTTGTAGCTGCCGACACTCATGTTAAGGGCGTGAAAATAGCCCCCAAAGTGGAGGGTTAGAATCATATCGTCGTATATCTCGAAAACCAGCAGAGCTAAGGGGATGGTGTAAATTGCAAGATTATGTACTTTGTTAAGAAGAATCCACATATGAACATGTAATTCAGGGATGTGCATTTGTTTAAATAACATATTAAAAAATGACATTTTCTTGTTCATTTTTCTGTTCAAAAATTGTATTTCTCCATAAATTTCGACGTGAAAAGTATACTGGTAGATACAAAATACGTATAAAATCGAATTTTTATTTTCATATTGTAAATATAGTTAACGAGGTTGAATTTTTATCGAATTTTTGCGTGCCGCAGTTCTTAAATGCATGTAGTTAAACAGGTAAATAACTTCTACGTGTTCTTCAAGGAAAAGTATTGTTAGTAGAACTAATGAGACACTTTTTATAAATTTCCCATAACTTTCAATCCCTATCCCAAGAGCTTTAACCAATCAGCTCCTTACCTGGAATTGAGTTTTCTTGTGGGAAGGCAATAAAAGAAATTGAAATTTTCTTCTTTCCAGTAAAAGTACTGAACAGATTAACAGTAATCAGCTAGTTTTTTCTCATATCTTTATAAGCGTGGAGCACCTGGTTTCAGTTGACAAAAATTTCAAATAATTTGGGTGCAACAGATTCCCTCAATAAAGGTCATACAACCGCGAGGAAAAGCCTCAAGGGTCACCATCGGTTGATTCTATTATCTGCGACGATAATTTTCACCCCACCCGAAACAAATCTGTTATGTTTACCGTAATACAGTTATCAGTAAAAATGTATAAGTTGTTTACCTGCTTGACTATATGCATTTAAGGATTGCGCAAAAATACGATAAAAATTCAACCACGTTAACTATATCTACAATATAAAAATGAAAATTCCATTCTAACCGTATTTTGGTTAGAATGGAATTTTCATTTAATTCAATTTACTTTTAACATCGAAATTTACAGAAATATACATTAACTTTTGAACGGAAAAATTAACAAAAATGTGCCATTTTTTAATATGTTATTTAAACAAATGTGAATCTTTGAATTCCATTTTCATATTTGGATTGTTCATAAAAAAATACATAATCTTGCAAAGCATACCATCCTCTTATCTCTGCTGGTTTTCGAGATATTCGACGAAATGTGATTCTCACCCTCCACTTTGGGGGCTATTTTCACGCCCTTAACATGAGTGTCGGCAGCTACAAAAAAATTACGTGCCAAATATTTCCTCGAGAACTGTATTATACATGAGGTTCATAAAACTCGGAAATTGTCATTTCGGGCTGGTCCCTTGTTAGCAATTATATGTGTCGTAATTAGTACAAAATTTATAGCAATTGAACATTTGTAATAATTATTTCATTCATATAAAATTTAGATTTATATCAAAATTCACAAAATTGCAATTACCCTGTATCTATTTTTGTAAGTTATATCAAAACTAGGAAATGACTTCGGACTGTTTTATTTTTCAATGACAGCTTCGTATGTTAAAACTTTACTAGCATGTTCTGTGTACCAAAATGTTATTAAAAAATATGAAGATAAGAAAAAGTTATGTAGATATAGGTCCTTAAATGTCTTATTGAAAGATTATGAGGAATGTATGTAATGATTTTCTCCTTCAATACAACATACGAATAATTATCGACTTTCACATTTTTTAAATAATTTTTAATAATGCATTCAAGAGCTTATGTTCATGTGAACATCTATCTTATTTTTATTTAGATGGTATGCTAATAAAGTTATACGAAAAAAATTGGAAAATCCTCTATGTATTGTATAATATCGAACGATAAAACAGACCGTTGCCATTTCATATGTTTCTTATAACTTTTTAATAAAGTGTTTGAAATTCTATTTAGATAACATTCTTTCTTATTTCTGCATATGAAATATGGTGATAAAGTTTGACGGTAAAAAAGTGGAACACCCTATGAAATAAATATGAGAATCAATTTTTCAACGTAAACAGAATGATTTCTCAGTTGCCCTTTTCTTTCGAAGCCAACTGGTAAATTATAGAGACCATAGAAAACTAGAATGTTTCCCTTCGCGTCCACATGGCAGAAGCTCATCCAGAAACGGCAGCCCTCTCCCATTAGACTTAATATCAATTTAGAGCACAATACAGGGAGTATTTCGATGCCGTGTAATTTCCTCGAACGTTCGTTAAGTATACCAGGATAATTATAACCGTATCCACTAACGACAAGGCCGCACGAGTACTCGGTTAGGTGGTTGCAATACGCGTGTCCTTAAGGAACTTATTAGCTAACAGGGTATACTTAATTGTGAGCTTTGATAAATACAAAAACACAGAAGTAGGGCGAGGGAATAAAGAAGGCAATCAAAGAAAAACTACAATATGTAATAATTAATAGACTGTGAATCTTTAGCCGATAAACGTTATTACTACTTCCTTTGCCAGAGAATGAAGAGTATCGTTTTAATTCTAACCACTTTATGTGTCCTCCAGATTTTCAATAGTTTACAATCTTTTCACGTGTTATACAGTTTAAATTAAACTTGTAGACAATTATTAAAAATAATGATACTTTTTACTTTAGACGCATTTTACATAGTTTACTTTTAGTGTATCATTTCCTTGCCATATTGCAATTATATGGTCAAGGAATTGTTAAATATTTGTACAAGTTCCTTTGTAAGTTCATTTTTTTAATAATTTCTATAGTTTTATGAGTTACGGTCTTTTCAAATGAACATACATACATATTAAGGTGGTGCTTGAAATTCAATTTGCAAAATATTGCTTGGGTACCTTAACATTCTGTTCTCTGGATACGAGTCTGGTTATAATTTTATTAAATTTCATAATAGTTCAGAGAATACTACACGCGTATTTTCAAGGATGAAATCATACACTAAATTCTCAAGAAACTTCGTGCGATTCACAATCGCATTATCAAAACGTTACACACCAGAAACGAAGAATAAAAATGGTATTTACTGTTATTAGTCAAACAACTTCAATGGAAATATTCTCACGTTAAGAAATCGACTTTATTAGTGTAGTCATATTATTTATAAGTGCAAATTGACTATTAATTGACTTGAAAATTATTGATTCACACATTTACTTTTTAATAATACTCCAATATTGAATAAACATGTTTCACAATTATAATATGTCGAAAAGAAAATTGCATTCTTTCTCTTGAGAAGCATAAAATTCAATAACTGATTACGATCCCTAATATTTCATTGAAAAAGATAAGAAAGGGTACCATATTACTTACATATGTATGAGGGTCAGCACATTGGCAGGCTGCTCCATGAAAAAGAATGAAACGTTTGCGTGAATAAATAAGCATTGCCCTCGTTTACATACATTTTCTATGTATCTACGATCTAATATACTTATAAATGCACTAACTTTTGCAGTTTAGTAATTAAGCAATTGGCAGTTAGTAATTAAACGCGAACTAGGTACATTATGTGTACCACAGTAGGTGCACAAGTGCATATTATGAAGGAACTGTATGGAAGTTAGGAATTATAAATTCCGTAATTTACACATTTTTGGAACTGGTGATTTGAGAATTTGTAAAATTTTTGGGTTTGGGGATTTGAGAATTTGGAAATTTGGTTATTTGGTATTTTAGGAATTTAATAATTGGGGATTTGGCAATTTAAGATTTTTGGAACTAAAATTTGTCAATTTTGGAATATAAAAATTTGGAGATTTGGGTATTTAAGGATTGAGAAATTTAGAGAATTGGGACTTAAAAAAATTGTGGATTTGGGTATTTGTAAATTCGGGCATTAGGGAATTTTGTAATTTGGAAGTATGAGAATTTGGGAATTTAGGAATTTAGGAATATGAGAACTAGGAAGTTTGGTCATTTGGGAATTTGAGGATTGAGAAGTTCAAGGAATTGGGAATTTGGCAATTTAGGAATATACGAATCTGGTTATTTGGAAATTTCAAGCTCTAGGGATATAGGCAATCGGGAGTTTGGAAATTTGGAGCTTTTTGGATTTCGACATTTATAATTCTGGAAATTTGGAATTTTAAAATTAAAAATTTGATAATATGAGCATTTGAGTATTTTGAGATTTGAGTACTTAGACTCTTGGAAATTTGGAAATTTGGAAACTTAGGAGTTCGGTAATTTGAAAATTTGAAAACTTGAAAGTGTGGAAATTTGGGAATTTGGACATATTTAATAATTGAGAATCTGAAAGCTTGCAAACTGGAGAATATTAGTACTATAAATTTTATACTGATTTTAACGGATACAACAGCTGAAAATGTAATAATGAAACTATACGTAATTACTATACATATACACTACCGCTCAAAAGTATCCGGACACTTGCTTTTGTTCAATAAAACATAGTTTAACTTTGTACGAAAGTTATTCAGGGCTATTATATCAATTGTAATTATTATTATTATCTTTCTTGAGGTAGCATAACATAATAGAATTAATTTTTAAGTACAAATTATACAATGAATGTGCGTAAATCAAATTCCTGCCCAAAAATACGGAATCTAACGGAACGGTTTCGACGCTTAAAAGAGTCTTAATTTCTTTTTGTTTCATTTCTATGGTACAGAACAAATTCAGAGAGTTCTTCGATATGTATTAAGTGTCTGTAAACTGTTGATGAGATGTTTATGTTCTCTCAATGGAGATACAAATGGAGGTAACGCTATGCACTGGACAGCTTCGGTTTAGTTTGTCTGTAGCTTCTTTTCCATCGAGACATGAGTTCCAAATGAGAATTATCAATAGAAAAACGTTCCAGTATTCTGATTCTTGCAGAAGAAGGATATGCAGTTAGGGAAATTGAAAAAATTCCGAAATCAACAGTACATGACACTATTAAAAAGTATGCAACTAGCAGTGGTTGCTTATAAAAAAAGGACAGGACGACCAGTGAAGACAACTAAATTCGAAGACTAATGTATTGAAACACTAAGCAAACGTAAAAAACATCTTAGAGCACCACACAGAGACAATCAGAAAATTTGTAGAAAGATGGCTGAGATTAGTGCAAGCGGTAATATCTAACCGCGGTGGATACATTGATGAATCTCGTTATTTGTTAATTGTCGATTGTTATTTGTTGCTTATGAAATATTTAACGTTTGAAATTAAAAATTATGTATGTGAAACTTACAACAATCAACAAATAACGAGATTCATCAATGTATCCACCGCGGTTAGATATTACCGCTTGCACTAATCTCAGCAATCTTTCTACAAATTTTCTGATTGTTTCTGTGTGGTGCTTTAAGATGTTTTTTACGTTTGCTTAGTGTTCCAATACATTAGTCTTCGAATTTAGTTGTCTTCACTGGTCGTCCTGTCCTTTTTTTATAAGCAACCACTGCTAGTTGCATACTTTTTAATAGTGTCATGCACTGTTGATTTCGGAATTTTTTCAATTTCCCTAACTGCATATCCTTCTTCTGCAAGAATCAGAATACTGGAACGTTTTTCTATTGATAATTCTCATTTGGAACTCATGTCTCGATGGAAAAGAAGCTACAGACAAACTAAACCGAAGCTGTCCAGTGCATAGCGTTACCTCCATTTGTATCTCCATTGAGAGAACATAAACATCTCATCAACAGTTTACAGACACTTAATACATATCGAAGAACTCTCTGAATTTGTTCTGTACCATAGAAATGAAACAAAAAGAAATTAAGACTCTTTTAAGCGTCGAAACCGTTCCGTTAGATTCCGTATTTTTGGGCAGGAATTTGATTTACGCACACTCATTGTATAATTTGTACTTAAAAATTAATTCTATTATGTTATGCTACCTCAAGAAAGATAATAATAATAATTACAATTGATATAATAGCCCTGAATAACTTTCGTACAAAGTTAAACTATGTTTTATTGAACAAAAGCAAGTGTCCGGATACTTTTGAGCGGTAGTGTATGTACAATTAAACGTGTATACCTTCTGTTTTGTTAAAACACCTTCAGACTCAAGTACCTGTTAAAACACATTTCATACAAGTCGTATTTTTTGAAAGGTAGTAAATCGCTGAAATGAAAATACACAACACTAGTAAATATAATGGGCCATTAAGATTTAATATTATAAGGTTAATGCTGTATAAAGATGTATTTTAAAGACTGGGAAATTCTTTTTTAGGTCTTCGTTTTATTGTGGTTGAGCTGCACCTGCTACCCCGGGATCGAACATGTTAATTAAAAATGTGGCCCATGAAGCATTCAATTTGTAATTTTTTTTAGGCTAAAATATTTGATATATTGTGTGAAAATTCTGTTCTTTGTTATTCAATGTCAACATGCATTATTGTGAACAGTAATGTTCTGAGAAAACAGAAAATGGATTGATATTTGTTGTTTACCATAAACATTAAATAATGATATCATTTTAGAACAAAAAGCAGATGTTATTAATATTTGATAGCAAAATAATTACTTACATGACGTTATAAAAAATGAATTTGTTTATATAAATTATGCACGATGTATTTCAATTACTTTCAATTACTTTTTATGCATAATTCTATATTTACTTACTTTATATTTACCTTTTATATTTACTGTACCAATTAAGTATGAAAATATCAGTTGAACAATAATTAAATCTTTTTTATATTTTGTTGCCAATATGCTACATAGAATCATATGTTAATATATTCTTACATTTTGTCAAACATAAATTAATAACAAATTTTGTAATTAACGAAATTATGATAAGTATTTTTTATTTTTCGTATTTTATATTTTTCTTTTTATAAGTATTTTATATTTTTCCATCGTGTTATCTCTAAATGTTACAAATTTACAACGTTATATCGTTCTTGTTTAAGTAAATTAATTGTTCATTGCAGTTTTCATAATGATATTATCTGCAAGAGGTTAAAACAACACTTTTTGATAAAATTTAATTTATTATTTTCTTTTTAGTATTTAATTTTAAAGTATCTTTTATTTTTTTAAAAACAATGTGTACATGTTTATCACACAAATTGCAAGTCTTATTGTTATAGAAGAAATTTATTCACTTTTGAAAATTTATCACGATGTACACACATGGCTTTGATACAAAATTCTGACAGTTTCTCTAAATACTTTATCAAATTGTTTATATAGTTAAGATTTATTAAGAAAAAATAAAGTTTAACGATACAATATTTCTGTATTATTATTTTCTATTGATAAGGAGTTAAGTGACAAGGTTTAAATAATGAAAAATACATAGTACAGAGTGTGGAGGATTTTTTGTTTGAATCTAAAGTTAACGTAATAGGTATGTCACAAATTCTAGTAAAATATAAGAAATAGATGGCATACCATGTGTATCACACATAAAACAGGTACCACTCAATATTTAAAAACTGTTGATAATATCAGTATTTAATAATATAAATAGAATAACTCACAATGTTTAAAAGTATAAGCATAGTAAAATTTGATTGCAATATTTATTTCATGTAAAAATCAAATATGCATCAGTTTGTGATATTTGTAAACTTAATCAGTTGAGTTCATATTAATTGAATGCACCAAGTAACAGAATTGAAAGAATTATTACAATATTTCAAATTGTATAATTTTGAACAACATCAAGGTTGCAAAACTTGTCTCGATGTTTCTTCAAGTACTATTGTGCTTTCTCTTTAATCTAATTATATTTAATAAACAACAATCTCAGAAAGTAAATAAAAAAGTTAACAAGCATGAGAAAGTATTTACAAAAATTAACGAATTATTCGTTCGTCTTTTGTGATGAATATGGGTACAATTCAGCTAACTATTAAAGTTATATATTGTATAGCGGTAACAGATGTTACAAGACTGTCTCAAGCTCGTATTCGTAGAAACTTTCATATGACAAAAGTTCTCTTTCTGCCTCATATTTTCTAATATTACGTTTTGAAATATTATCACAATTTTTTGCGTTGCTAGTCTCGGTATTACGTTTGTAAAACTTAACAATGCTATCTAACACTTATGATTGTACAGTATCAAGCATAATAGGGTAGTGCATATTCGACCAATAAAACTTTTCTGGTACTTTTTAATGCAACATCCTGCCCATGTACCCAAACTATCGAATTCTTAAATTTCCAAACTTACAAAATGCAAAATTTTCAAATTTCCGAATTTACACATTGTTAATTGCAAAGATGTTAAAATTTCCAAATACCCAATTTCTTAAATTATTAAATCCTCAAATTCTAATATTCCTAAATTTCCAAATCCCCCAAACATCAAATTTACAAATTCCTCAAATTATAATACCTCAAATCACCAAAATGCTGTATTCATAAATTTCCAAATTCTCCATTTCCAAATGATCAAATCACCACATTATCGTGTTCCTAAATTTACAAATTCTCAATCCCCGTATCACCAAATCACCAATTTTCCAAATTCTCAAATCCATAAATTTGCAGATTATTAAAATCTCATGTCCCCAAATTCAAAAATTTCTAAATTCCCAGAAACTAAACTTCTAATTTTTTAAAGCTTTTGTTATCCTAGTCTTCAAATTCCTAATTTAACAAATTCTGAAATTTCAAAAACTCCAACTTCTAAAATTTTTAAAAAACAGATGTTCATCTTTGATCGGATGCAAATGACTAATAGTAGATCCTCAAATTTTCAAATTATGAAGTTTATAATTCCCCAAATTCTATGCGGCTTCTTCATAATATGCACTTGTGTACCCATTGTAGTGCAAAATGTACCAAATTCGTGTTTAATTGCTAACTGCTAATTGCTTACTTACTTAATTGCAGAAATTTAATAAGTATATCCGATATCGAAAATGCATATAAACTAGGACAATGCTTATTGGATCAAGAATATCTTTTCATACTTTTTCATAGGCCTGTCCATGTGCCGACCCTCATGAATAAGCAATATGGTACCCTTTTTTATCTGTTTCAATGAAATATTAGGGATTGCTATCAGCTACTAAATTTTGTGCTTCTCCAAACAAAAAATGCAATTTTCTTTTCGACATATTATAATTTTCAAACATGCTTATTCAATGGAAAGTATTATGGAAGTATTATCAAAAAGTAAATGTGGAAACTAATAATTTTTAAGAATAGACAATTTATACAAATTAACTTATATAAATCTGCTATGCAAATAATAACACTAGACTAACAAAGTCGATTTCTTAATGTCAGAATATTTCTGTTCAAGTTGTTTAACTAATAGGAATAAATACTGTTTTTCTTTTTCGTTTCTATTGATAATGCGACTGTCAGTTTTATTGAGAATTTAGTGTATGATTATATTATAAAAAATATTAATAATGTAGTATCCTCTACGATATTATAAAATGTCATAAAATGCTCAATACGGCCGCTTCTCAGCATAAAGAATAAAATGTTAAGGTGCTCAAGTGAAACATAAATACATAAATGAAACATAATACGTTTATCTAACACGTAAATACCAGTTTTGCGTTATCAACAAAAAAATCTTTTCTTTCTATCAATTAAATTACCAACTCAAATTGTATGTAATATGTTTCTAAGTAGATGTTTTCCGTAATATCGGCGTTTTCCTCAGGCTTTGTAAACTTTAGGGCAGTTCTGTCCACAAGATAGTAACTAAACTGCGGAAGTTGGTGCATTTATAACACGGATGTGCAAGAAGCTGTATAACAATTTAAAAAATTCTTACTCTTTTAAAATTTGTCAAGTATTAAATGGAATTTGAGAGATAGACATTTTGAGAATTTATGTACTTAGAAATTTGAAAATTTGGACATTTAGAGCTTACGGAATTTAGTAATATAGGGATTAAATATTTAAAGATTAGGAGATTTGGAAATTTAAGAATGCAGAGACTTTAAAATTTAGTGATTTGGGGATTTTTGAATATGGGGATATGGGGATTTAAAAATTTGGTGATTTGGAAATTTAGCAACATAGATGCTTAAAAATTTAGTGACTTGGAGATATCAAAATTTGTGAATACGGGGATTTAAACATTTTTAAATTTAGCAACATTGGGATTTAAAAAATTAGAGGTATGTGTATTTGGAACTTCAGGAGTATTTAATATATTAAAAAATCTGGAAGTTTGGAAATTTAGAAATGTATACATCTGAAAATTTGGAACCATGGAAGTTTAGAATTTTGGGAGTTTGAAAATTTTGAAATTTAAAATTTCAGAAATTTAGAGATACGAAAATTAACAAATTTTCAAGCTTTCAATTTTAGAAATTTAGAAATTTTGTAGTATGGAGGTTTGGAGCGTTGGCAATTGGGAATTTTTTAGATTTGAAAATATGAGTTCATATTACTTTAATTTTTGCTAATCATAAATAATCTAAACCGCGGAGCTCGAGGGATCACTAGTACCTTCTCTCGTGTAAAGAGGGAATATTTTATAAAACTACACGTTAACATAAATATTCACAATTTAATAATGAGAAATTGATATTAACCATTCTTTTTAGTTATGAATTTATCAATTCGTCAACTATTATCATCAGTTATATTTTAATTTTGCGGTATTCAACATTCTGTTTTATATCACGAAATTTTTTAAAACGTAATTTTATAAAAGTGATTAATTCCATTAGCAGTTTCCTGTTCTTTTCCACATTTCAAGAGAATTTTGTAGTACAAACTGCAATGCAATTCCAAGCTTACTCTATTATGCGATGTCCAGCATACGTCTTTCATCGTTGCTATCAAAGCACTGTAATTCCGTAGAAGCTACAGTACATTCAGGGGTGGATGTTGAAGGGTACCCTTTCATAGCTCTTTCAAGGGCTATGAAACCGTAAAAAAAGTTCTTATTGTAATATCAAATTATTTTTGCTAATACTTTAATTCTATTAGGTTGTAATACTTTTTTTAATTTCATTTTTCTCATTTTCGGTTTTCTTAGAAATACAATGTTGATAGAAGGTTGGCTGCAACTGATTTTGAAAGTTTGTCAAAAATAGTGAAACTAATGTTGAAACATGACAAAATGAATAGACATGTTAATGCTTAATTATGCAAGAATTTAAATGTCTTCAAAATATGGAAAAAGATGTAAAAAATATCAAAAGCGGTGAGGTGAAGTAGTGTTACCTAAAATAAAAAAAAATATAGGAAATTTGTTAAGAAATCTGAGAAAACTTTATTTTTATTACGAAATATGCATATTTATATAAATGATAAACACAAATAAATAAACGTGTTTCATTTCAAAAGTTTATTTTGTACGATATTATTTTTCACCATTTTCCGCAAGTTCGAAACATAGTACGCATATGTGATTGCATTGAACCCTTTTTCTTTATTATGACTCCTATAATGTGCCAAGAGAGATAAAAATATAAATTATAATACTGCGTAATCCAATATTAACAAGTTACATGTACTCAATATAAAATATGTTCCATATTACATATTTTTAACCTGTTTCATATTTCATATAAACAGCTTTTAAATAAACTTTGTTAAACTTATAAACTCAATTTGCAAACTTTTGTTCCTATCAGTATCAATTAAACACGTCAATACTCTTTCATTTCCATTCATTAACAAATATTCTATACAACTTTTTATCTTTTTATTACCACGCAACCCTATATAAAAACCACTCGAACTCAGTCATATCATAATTTCAGACAATATATTCATTTTTCGACAGATTCATTCACTAAATTCATACTTATCAATATTCATTCATCTAATCAATCCATATTTGCCTCATATTCATGAGGTTCCTCGGATCTGCATTTGTTCGTTTGTCGGTACCACATTATAGGTCGCAACTTTTGACTTTAAGCTTTGAAGTCATACATTCATTCATACAGTGGATGATGAAATGATTATACTCAAGAGATCTTTTCGTTAAAATATGCGACAAACGTCATTTTAATTACTTTAAAAATGTTATTGATGCTTAACACATTGTTGACCAGTCACGAGTAAACTTGTGCTGCACTTTTTTTTCGTATCACCGTTGGTTTCTCTGTTGGCGATCATACAGTTCAATTATTGGTCAGCACAACTCAAGCTGTGTCTCTAGCTTATAAGACCTGCCAAGTTGCGTCCTTTGTTGTAAAAATATTTAATAATTAAAAAAACTTTTAGAAAAACGATGACGGAACGTAGCAATGAAGAATCTTTCAAACAATTATACGCGGATGCTTTATTTGATTGTCCGAGTGATTTTGAATCAAATTGTGGTAACTTGGAAAATGATACTGTATCAGAAGATAGTGAATCTGATATTAGGCCACCAAAATATAAAAAACGAAATATTAATAGAATCAGATAGTGACGACGAATTAGAAGAAAAGTGGAACGAACATATCACACCAAACTTACAGAATTATTTGAATATTCCTGGCGAAACTAGATATATTTGTAAAAGTTGTTGTGTACAACGTAGGTCATTGTTATACTGCTTATCATACGAAAAAGAAATATTAAAAGTTGAATAATAAAGAAAATTTATTAAAGTTTATTTACATATATTGTTTTGCTTCCTCATCCAATTACGAAATAATAGCCGGTGACATGAGATAAATTTTCAGTAAAATTGCCGGTCAACAATGTAATATATTCTAGAATAAAGAATGTTAATATATTCTAGAATAAAGAGCAATCGTGGACATAAATGTTCATTAAATATTTTATGTTTTTGGCCTCTGTTAGTGGTTGGACGAAAACCTCAATTTCAAATTAAGCGATGTTATACTTCGTTTGTGCCGAATTTTTATGTATTTAGGATTGTACATGAAAAGGGCGGAATGCGCTATAATAAATAATTTTATTTTCTTGAACATAGTGTTTGGTTTATGTTTAAGTGTTGAACTTTTACTTTTAATTACATGTTGTAACACGACATTCTTTTCGGGGAAAAGGCCCAAGAAGGTCATGTCGTTCATCATATTATGAACTTCGATGCGATGGAGCGTCTTATCAGGTAGTGCAAAAGTCATAAAACAGGACCTCTCCATGGTCCGCGCTCGGCCACAAAAAGGACACTATTTTTAACGAAAGGGAGAATCAGCTGAGAACTGACCGTGACCTTGGAAAGCATAGGAAAGTACAGCTGTCAAACTTAATTCTCCTAACGAGCTTGGCAGATCGGCAGAGAGTGGAGTACACCCACAGCTAGCGACTCCGTGAGGTGTCAAGCGCAGTTAATAAGGCTGACTAGCTGTTACCCACGGCTAATGTATATGTACATATGTATACCTCTACGCAGAAGGTACATACATATGTATATTGTCATCTTGTCGACATGGCTATCATTTAGCGAACGGTTATCGTTACAATGTATATAATATATTATACTGTAAAAATAATATGTTGTAACATTACAGTGAAAATATCTGTTTTATTTCATCGGTTAAAGTTATAAATACGTAATTTTTTGTGGGAGTATAATGATTTGTCTACCCTCTATAAATTCATACTCAATCACATTGATATAGTTAATTATTCATGTATATTCATTCTTACAAATACGTACAGGTACTCACAACATTAGATGTATGTAAGCTGTAAAAGCTTTATTCGTTCTGTAACGTCCCTGAAATTATGCTTAGGAGTTAATAGCGCTCATAAGGTAAAGAGCAGCTTTTATCTACTGAACGACTCGCTTTTATTATGACTATATCTAAAGAAATGTGAAATTCGTGTTGTGCGCGGTTAAGGAATGAAATCCCCAAGTCCATATCTTTCAATTATTAAGTTTATTCAATTAACTAATGAAGAGAATTAGTATTACAATTAACAATTATTCTTGCAAAGATATAAAAGGTATATGTATCTGATATTATAATTTCGTGTAATGAATAATTCTAACAAAAGAATAAAATAGACTTTTATCGTGTAATAATAAGAGAATTCAGTAAATTAAGTAATGTATAATCTGCGAAAATTAAATGAATCTAATTGATCAGAAACGCAATTCGTTAGCTAATTATTTCGGAATCTAGCTTTCAAAATGGTACAATGAGTCCTACCTGATTTTCGATTCTGTTTTTAGACTGAACTTGCTGTGTTTTTATAAAATTAGTAAGATTCAGAATTTTAATCGAATATCTAAAGCTTCTGTAATCGACTACTAGAACGCTACGCCAAAATTACTGTTTTACAAAAGTTTATTGAGATCCTAACTTGTGTCAGAACAATAATCTTTTATTGAGAAAATTATTAATTCAAGATTCAGGAATTTATGTGAAATTAAATAAATTGATTAATTGGACGTAGAACAGTTACTCTTTAGCTTGATTCTACAACTACTAAATCAATTGCCCTTTTAGATAGAGTATACAGGGTGTCTCACAACTAGTGTAGGTCCCGGAAATCGGGGGTAACTGACGTTATTCTGAACAAGATTTCCCTTTGCAAAAATGGGGTTTGAAGCTTCGTTTTTGAGTTATTAAGGAAAAACACTGACCAATCAGAGCGCGAGAATAGCGCGCGGCCAGACGCGAGAGCGACAGTACGCTCGAAACTGTCGCTCTCGCGTCTGGCCGCGCGCTCTGATTGGTCAGTGTTTTTCCTTAATAACTCAAAAACGAAGCTTCAAACCCCATTTTTGCAAAGGGAAATCTTGTTCAGAATAACGTCAGCTACCCCCGATTTCCGGGACCTACACTAGTTGTGAGACACCCTGTATATTGACACTCAAAATCAAATCGCTTAATTGGGGAGCCTGCTGTTCGCTGGCTCCTAGACGACTCAACAATACCAGAGTCAGATGTAAAACATACGTCCTGTTGGATATCGCTTTAGGTTAATCAATATCTTTATTTCTTTAGATTAGTCAGAACTAAATCCAAATCCCGTCATCTTTCCATACACAATTAGTCACACTACCCTTGAACCCTTACTCACTGACTCTGAATACGCTTGACTCCTTGATATCCGACAATCCCTATTGGTCCTTCTCTTCATTCCCACTACCTCCAAAACCAAAACCCAAATCCTTAAAAGAACCTCCGAAGCTCCCCAGAATGGCGTTTTAGTATAATCATCCTAATACGTAAGATTAGACAGAAGTGGAATCGCAGCGAGATTCTAGATCCTGAGTGCTTATTGTAAAGGAAACTGATTAATAAATCGGAATCTAACAACAGGGTAGCAAATTAAAAGTGACTGTAATTATTAATCGTAATTACTGAACTGCCACCCAAAACGCACGGGCTTCAGAGACCAAACCGCTCAAACTGGAGATCCTGCTATTCGCTGACAACCCAGAGCTAATTCCGAGAATCTGGCGAGTTAGTAATTCGACAAAAATAATAATTTTAAATTAGTATCTGTAGAGTTCTCGTTTTGATGTCTTAGGCTTTCTTGGGGCTGAGCATACCACTCTCCTAATGGAGTTTCAGAGACAAGACCGCTTGAATGGGGAATCTGTTGTTCGCTGGCTACTAGAGCGACCCAGTGATCAAATATCCGTAAGATCTATATATTTTATTGTATTTCGGTGGTTTCAGCGGAATGCGTGGTAGGGGGACAAGAGAATATATGTATAAACAGGGGCAGTCAAAGCGAACAGAGTTATTAAAGAAAGAGAGATTAGCGAGCGTGCCAGTCAGCGAGAGTGTTGACGAGTAGAGTGAGAGAGTTGCATTAATCATTATACCAGCGGTGTTACGGATAGAATCGACTTTACGAGGAAATATCAGAGCATAAAGTGGTAACCCAAAAATACACACATGATCGGGTGTAATTAGAAGGGTTTTCGGGGGCAGCTGATCAAAAGCAGCAGGTATGGGAGCCATACCTCGAAGCCCTACGTGCACAGGGAAACCTGTGGCCGTATTCGTCGAACATCATGAGTGTTTCGGCATGAAGAACATCACCATAGCACCGGGGGTACGGAAACCGCCCGGGAGGGGTGATGCTTACCATAGCACCGAGAGCAACACTGCTCGGGAGAGGTAAGAACCCGGGCGGGGGCGAGCTGGCTCGCCCTGCGTCCGGTTGGCTGTCTGCGGGATCGCTGGCACCCGAAAACGATAATAAACGATGAATTTTCTAAGAAGTGTACACGTGCCCGGGGCACGTGGCACGCGACACGTGGCACATGCTCTGAGATTCCAAGTAAAGTGCAAATTAAATAAGTATTTGATGCGGCCGCTGTATTTCGGTGAACCTGGTGCGCACTTCGGCAAATAAGAAAGACATTCTTCGGCGATGTCTCCGGTCGGGCAATTCCCAGGAACCCGGGCAAAAGAGCGGGCCGCTCCGTTTGACGGAGGATATCGGCAAGCGGCCGGCGAACCACCGGTGTCGGCACGCGGCATAGCGGCGCGGCGGCTCGGCCGCAAAAGGAGGGCGGCATAATAGGGTTCGGCGGTTCGGCCGCAGAGGGATGGCGGCGTAGCAAAGATCGGCGGAGGGCGCGCCGCCGGTTCCACGTGGAATCGGCGTGGTTGCTAGGCGACGTCGCAGGGGAATGTCCAATATAAAATGCGGGAGGGCCTCGAGGCCCTCACTTCTGTTTTTGATATTTCTTAGAGCACTTCTATTTTCGATTTATAATTTCGAACACTTTCTGTATTAAGGACTTTGTTCCATCTCGTCTACGAGTCGACAATAACTTGTTCGCGACGACTTCGGAAAATAAACAGGACAAGTAGATAAAACATAATTCAGTCTAAAATTACTCAACTCCACCAAAGTTCGATATCGACTGACGCGATACAAGCGGTAATAAATAAAATCTGTGTAAAAGAAAAATTATATTATCCGAGTAAACCTTACATATCCAAATGGCTTATGAATGCTGTCCAATAAAGACCTAAGAATCTTTTTGGCTCTTACCAGCTAAAATTGTTCCGACTTATGCTTCTCCTAGGAGGGCCGACTTGTATGTACTTCTTTGAAAATTGTTCTGCACCCTACACGTGTTCCGCACGCTCTTTTATACCCCGAAAATTCGCGGTTCGCCTTTCACTTTTCAAGGCTACGCAAGCTACCCCTATATTAAACGCATATAATTTTTACATAGTATAATTTTGAATTATTTATTTAGATATTAATTAATGAAGTAAATATTTTTATTAAATCGTTAATAATATATTCTGATTAATATTTAATAGTTTCAAACGATGATTTAATAATAATTTAATTCGAAATATTTCCTATCCCTTTCTAGCTATTGCGCACGCACCTTACAGAGGCCTAGGCTAGCATTGAAGCGCGCGATATTTCAAAATATTATGTACAATGCTTTATGATTTTTAATTTCTTTAGATCGACAAAAGAATACATTAATTCGATTATTAATAATTAGTTTAATTTCTTATTAATTAATTTCATATGTTTTAATTCATATAATAGTAATTTAATTATTTTAATGTTGCATGAATTAGAAGATATGTATTATCGACTGATTAGCTAATACGTATGGTTATTGAATTGTTTTATGACGCGGTCGGTAAAAGAAAAGAAAAATGCGGTCGATAATTGAAAAGGAAAAGTGTACAATAAAAGAAATAAAATTTACATCAAGATTCTTCATTGATGAATCTTCCGCGATGTTACAGTTCTATCAACAAAAAACAAATAATGTTTTTGTAAATCAAGTTCTTGCACATACAATGTAAGGTCCTCATATTAATGATTGAAAAAAAAAACATAATGCATTCGTATCATATTATTAACAAAAATAAAGAAATACGGTATATTTCCTTATCACAAAATAGAGCATGTAGCTACAGAAATAAGTAAAATCATGTCTTTTTGTACTTATTTCAGCATGAAAGTGAGAAAATTGTTTCAATTTGAATCTTTTTTTTCCTCCTGATTACTAAGTTAAGTTTGATTGTCATTTATTATTGTTTATTAGAAAAGGTATACATAATGATTGCAAGAAGGACAGAACCGGATATATTTATTAAAGTTGTTTTATAAAGGTATATTCTGAAGAGAAATTAGGGAGTTCATAGGTAAATATCATTCTACTGTACAGAAAATTATAAATAATTATGGACGCATCGGTACATTGCGTAATGTAGCAGGGTGAGGAAGGAAAAGAATTTTTAGTAAAGTGGATGAACGATATTTAATTCGACAAATCAATGTAAATCTTAAAATTATTATTTCTAAATTAAAGCATTAAGAAAGTTGTTCTAACAGAAATACTACGCAGAGTTTTGTGAGATAACAGTTACAAGCGAAAAGTATCATGTTGTTATACACCCAAATATTTATAATAGATTAAGATGCATCATCCATCACGTCATCTCCAGCCAGTCAACAGCATTCACTATCATTCACACTCGACTTTTCACCGTACAACTTCTTCCGAATTTCTCCTCCTAGTCATAACCCAAAGTTCATTTTCCAAAACTTACAAATAGCCCTATCTTCCCATCCCTGGCTCACTCTCAGTTCATCATGCGTGCTCAACTTTTGTAACCGTAGTTTTCCGGAATAAAGTATTTTGTTTTACCACGTAACGTCGATCTTTAATTACAATCATTCAAGTGTTACCCCAAATCCGTACAAGTTTCGAGGAACTTATACTAACCGGGCATCACAATGTGAAAGATCTGACATGTCTAACTGTAAGATCAATACAATTAAGCATTTGAAAGCCACAGAAAAAGGAAAATAAATAAATTATTATCAAAGTTTCTGAAACATTGTTATATCTTATAACGAAGTAAATATTTATTTATTTAACTCGGATAGTTAATGTAGTCGGAAATCATATACAGCATTTAATAAATGTAATGTAACTATGAAATATGGAGGAGGATCGTTAATCTCATGAGTCCGTATGGCAGCTATTAGAGTAAAAAAATATTGAGTTTATAGATTTAACCATGGATAAATTCAAATATTTTAGTATATTAAAAATGATTTAATGCAATCAGTTGAAAATCTGAAAATGAATCGTCAATAATATTTTCGGCGTGATAATAATCCGAAACATTCGACGTACACTTGAAGCCAATGTAGGCACGCCTTGAATAAAGAAATTATTAGCAGATGAACGTGGTTATTGCACTGGTCTGAGGATGGTAAATCAGAACACACTTTTGAGAACAATACATATAATTATAGACATAATATAATAAAAGAAAACACTGTAAATTTAATGAACTTTAATAACTTATACTATATAATATATAAACGCCGCATATTTCGCACGCACGACCGGCACGCGAACGCAACGGAAGAGATCGGCAAAACATCGGAAGATCGACCACTAGTGGCGCCGCCACTAGTCCCGCTTTACGCACCAAAAGAGGCGCACAAATACAAGTGGTCGTATCAAGTTTATATATAGTTCAACAGAAATATACTTATGTAAATTTTATAATTTTAAAAATTTCAAATCCCTAAGTTACCAAATTTACATTTCTCTAAATTTCCAAAATTTAAAATACTATATTTCCACATTTTCAAATTTGCAAGTGATCAATTTCTAGATTACTAAATTTCTTAATTTGCAAATGTCGAATTTCCAAATTCCTAAATTTCTTCTTTTCCGAATTCTCAAGTTCTCCAGTTTCTTAAACCTTTAAATTTTCAGCTCTCCGTACTCCTATATTTTTCAAATTCACAACTTTTTACATCTCCAACTTCCTAACTTCGTAAATTTTGGAAAGTTTTGAACTTTTTGATAGAAGTTATACTGGATGCTGAGTGTACTTTATTAAAGAATGACTTTTATACATATAATGTATTAAAATTCTTAAATAGCCACTTACCGTCATCGAATTTAAATCTAATTAAGCAGTTGTGACAGAAGTTGACAAAAACTTAAGAGATTGGCAAGTAACAAATAAAACAGAGATTGAAATGAACAATTATACAAATGTGGAAGAATATCTCAACTGCCGCAACACAACATTTGGTGGTATCTATGCCAAAACGATTAGAAGCTGTTATGCATTCAAAAGAATACGTAACGACATATTAGAACTAAACTATTAATTGTTATAACATGCATTTGTTATGTGTACGCACAATTTTGTAACATCAATAGGTGCTATATGTATTTGTTTATTTTTGTTAATGAAATGGTACAGATGTGTTGTTTGAGTTCCTTTTTGAATGATTAATTATTTGTTATTCACTCACATTACGTATACAAATATATGATTTGTAATTATACATCTAATAATACAACAAATTTAAAATTTGTTTATCGATTTTATTATCGATAGAATTTCCTTAAATAATTAAAATTTGAACTATATTTTATAATGAATCTTATATTGAAATATAATGAAAGAAATAATGAGTAGAGTTTGAACCTTAATCTAAATTAAAAAAGCTAAGTTTAAACGAAGTTTACGCTGTTGATAAAAATTCGATCCTTAATACTACAAAATCTCTAATACGAAATCTATGTCAAAACGGTTAGAAGCTGCTATACATTAGAAAGAACATGCAACAAAATTATAGAATTAGAACTATTAACTATTACTACGTAAACTAGTTACATGATGCTTAATTTTGCGAGTTAAAATGTAGCGTGTCTGCCCATTTTCGTGATGAAATGAAATGACGAATATGTTGTTTGAGATCCTTTTTTAACAACTAATTGCTTGTTATTTAGTATGTTGGTATGTTAGTATTAATGTACTAATTATTTGTCCTCATATTACGCATACAAAAATTTAATTTGCAAAAAACCATTTGTTGTGTGTTAACCGAAGGAATAAGCCTTGTATAACTTGTGTACGCTCAATTTTACTAGTTATTTGTATGTACTTCAATAGGAAAATATTAAATACCGTAATGTAACCATAGTTGGATGTCAAGGAAAAACAGAGGATTCTCGAGGAATATTGATCTGTGAAAGTTCGAATTTATTTCAAGGATTAGGAGTGGAACATGACTTTACACAGTATATACAATTTTCACAAAACAATTTTTCTTTACGTGAAAGAAAAATGTTCAGTCATCCAGAATTAACGCTGTTCTCTCCTGTTCAATTGGCGTTCAGATATTGTCTCTGAACTCTCCATATCAAACGGGCGACCAAGAATAACCTTCCGAACTCTCCTGCATTTTAACATGGACGTCCAGGAGATGCTCTATCCTTTCTCGATCGACAGGCATTTAAGAATGTTCATCGAACTTGCCATGTCAGACAAGCGTCCAGGTAATTTCGCCGTACTTTCCTGCCGGATTTTCTCTACTATCTGTTCTCCGGGCAGACATCCAGGTATTATCGCCGGATTCTGCTGTCGGAGTCCTTAACCAGCTAGTCTTTATCCTGGCAGGTGTCCAGGTATTATCGCCGAATTCTCCTGCCGGAGTCCCCAAGCTGGTCCAAGAACGACCGATGATCCTTACCTCGTCCTTTCTTTCGGAACAACTAATTAGGCTGGTTCCTACTGCGAGTCTCTATTTTATACACATATACACAGTATGTCTGAAAAGTAATGGAACTTTTTAAATTTAAGGAACATTATTAGCGACATCTATAAAAACAATATGCTATTTGAAAACAGTATTCCTCCCCTACAAAACAAACCAATCGTTATTGGAATCGAGCAACGAATTGTGAACTTATGGCGCTTAAAGCGACAGAACCTTTCGTCACCGTGTCACAAAATCACGATGGAGCAGAGAGCGAATATTAAATTCTGCTCGGTAAAGCTCGGTAAAACTTTTTGCCTTAAGCCAGGTTTTTGTTTTTCTAAATTCTAAACGATTCTAAAGGTATTATACTTCGGGAATTCGTCCACGGGGACAAAATGTTAATGGCGAATATTATCTGGGTGTTATGGAACGTTTGTGGAAAAGAATCGTTCGTGTGAGGCCCGAATATCGAGTGCCAGGGAGTTGGTTTCTGTTGCATGATAATGCACCATGTCACAGAACTGTCGCAGTTCGTGAATTTTTGTCGAAAAAATAAGTCTTTGTGCTCCAACATCCTCTATATTCGCATGACTTATCTCCATGCGATTACTTCCTTTTTCCAAAATTGAAATTAGCCATGAAAGGAACGTTTTATGACATTGTTGCACAAGTCCAAACAGCTGTGACAAGGGTGATTGAAGCGATTCCGCAAAACGACGTAAAAAAATTTATGTTAACATTGCCTGAGCGTGCCCAGCGGTGTATTGATGCGGAAGGGATGTATTTTGAATAAAAAAAATTAATTTTGGCAAAATAACTACTTTTTTTTTTATTTAAAAAGTTCCGTTACTTTTCAGACATACTGTGTACGCCGGTTGCTAACCGTGGCTGCCGTTATCAAACCGCGTCACCTCCCGTTCCGCGGAGTAGCCCATGTTCTCGCATCGCGTATATTTTCTACGCACTTTGACCTTCGCGAACTTTCGAAGTTCTAGAATTTTCGTGATGCTATATTATATTTCAACCTATTTCCTAAGGTTTTGATGCGATTATTATATTGAATCTTGTCGGTTTACAATTTAATCAGTGAATGTTTTATTTTTTATCGCTCGCGTTTTATACAATTACTTTCTCACATGCTACAGTAAGTGAGTAAGTAAGTATATATTAATAATAAATTACTTTATAACGCTCAGAAACAATTACGGTTACAATAATGCAAAAATAATGTTTTATACCTTATTAAAAAAAGCTGCTTTGTACCTTACTTAATTATTACTTATTAATTATGTATTTATAAATTTTGTAAGTTATTTTATAACTTATTTAACTCTTTGCACTCGAAGGTATTTTTACTGATAACAGATAGCAACTCTAAAATCGTTTCTTTCTTGAGTTATTATTTCTCCCTTATTAGTCGTCACATTGTCTTTTTCGGTGTGTTTATACAACACATGTAAAACTATAGATTTAGTTAAAGAATACTTATTTCAAATTGCGGTGTTAAATCGAGTGGTGAGTGTGAAGCATTTTTCGAGTGCCATGGGTTAACTTGCGTTTTAAAAACTTTTAAGCGCTATGGAACGCAACATCGCATTCGACATATGTACTTTCAATGGAAGTTTAAATGTTAATATTTTAGTTTCCTGTTTAAAAAGAAATATTTTACATGATCACTGACAGATTCTATTCTGTACATTCGATTTTATTCTACATGCTACGTACTTTTTTAATGAGATATTGCTATATTCCTTATTAGTACAGTTATCTTATATTTAACCCTAGATTTACGGATGTTTAATGACTACTAACATTTAAATCGAAACTAACTATAAAAATAACTGATTAATGAATAATAAGTAAATCAACTTATACATGTAATCATTCTCTATCTCAATGGAGGTTAACATACATTTTCACAACTTTTTAATACTTTTTCTAATTGAAGATAAGAAATCCAAAATCCGTCATTTTTATGGGTTCTGTAAAACTAGTGTTAAATGAAACGTTCAAAGAATGTGAATATTGCTTGAAACAAGTGTGTGAATACCAATTCTCTTGATTATCTCTTCAAAACTATGAGGTATTTTGTACCAAGAACAAAAAAAAATTCAAGCCCATGTATTGTGTTAAGTTAAATACCTATGTCATTAACTTCATATTTTCAAGGAAGTTTTTCAAAAGACGTACTAAGAAAAGGTTACTTAGAGCTCGACAACATATTTCAAAATTTTTTAAATCAGTCAAATGGGTCTCTTTAAAGATTCGATTTTTAAGTATGATAATTTTGCCACAAATGGATATGATATTCGTATTCAGTACGTCAAAATGGGTAGGATGTCATATAATATATGCTGAAAGTTTAGGAGAGCAACGGTAGCCTTATCCGTTAAGATTTAACTTGGTTAATGTTTCTCAAGACAGCGCGAATGGTGTTCAAACTTGGCTAACACGTTTCTCATGATAGTTCTTCAGGATACAGTTCATGAACGTAATATATCGCCGTCGACGTTGACGTTATTCAATGTATACCAGGAGAAGGTCGCACGATCGCACTTTACACATCGTTTAACCCTTAAAAGGCTGGTTTGTTACCATTTAGGATACTGATATGGACTTGATGTATATTACGTGAACATTTCCTGCATCCCAAAAATAGACTATTTCTGGTGTTTATGCTCATTACTAGTTTTGTTCAGCATTTCATGACTTAGGTACGTTATATTCAATTTTCAGGTAATTTGACCGAAGTCAATTTTCCATAAGGAATGTTCAAATTTCTAAATTTGAAACTTTGAAAGTAAGAACTTTGATATCTTCGTAGCTCATCATACGCTGTGATGGAGAGAGAACATTACCACTATTACAGATTTTGTGCTCCAAATTAATTTTTTTGCAGATTATACTCACCTTTTCGTACTACTGGGTACTGTGGGTCTACAGACCAGGTGTTTTATGCGAATTCGAATGTGTATTTAAAATTTAGGGTACCTACTGTAAATACATGTATGTACATATACCTACATGTATGTAGGTAGGATAAGAGATGTAGAGATTTTAAAGTCGTTCCAAATGATTATACGTGCTTAAAGCTATCGAAAACTAGACCAAACACTATTATCGTTGATTCGACTATTGACGTCAATGACGACAAAGTATTGTCGTCAAAAATGAATTATAGAGCTTTTAACGTGGTTCCAGTCGATTCTAGTATATGCCAAAAATGATCAAAAACGATACCAAAACACAATCTTTAATCGATTCGATGTTAATGACAGGTTCTTGTCGTCACATTGCCGCAAAAATTTATCAGACAATTTAAGCTGTTTCACAAATTTCAAAATTTCAAGTCAAAAAAACCAATATTGCGGCTTGTAGCGTGATACAGACAAACAAACAAATAAGCAAATGCAGATCGAGTCATCCTAGGTGCTTCACTACATTTGGCAATTATTTTCTTTGTAAGTCTTTTTTCTTTTTTTCCACTTCAAATTATCCATTTTACGAACCTTATTCGTCTTTTGCGCATTACATTCACTCTTTTACAGATCAAATTCACTTTTCTTCTTAAATTATTTTTAATGTATTTTTTTAAAAGGATATGCAACGTAAAGTTAATTCGAAAAAAAATGTTATGACGTGTACGTAATAATACTTAAATATAAAACAACATAAAATGGTTATTTAACAAAATGATTATCAAATGATTATTTAAAAAAAATATATATACACATACGTATAAATTCATCTATGGATCTTACTCTACGGGGGTTATTTTGTGTACATATTTATGTAATAATTATGACAATCTATCTAAACACTAAGAATTTATACGTTGAGTGCTCATGGTGTGAAGAACCAACCAAAATATTCCTGCATAGAATTTAATTTTGGAAAAAAGTTGTTCAATGAGGTTGTTGTGACTAGTATCAAGCTCGAAAGACTTAACTTAATGAGAACACAGCTAGTTTAATTGTGTATCAGTGACACTACTCCGTTAAATGAATGAACAACTGATTTTAAGAGGTATATATTGAAGTTTATTGTAAAAGACGAGTATTTGATTTGTAGTAGTTTAAAATTCATAGCACGTAGTTATGGACGTTTAAAAATATTGAACTTTACTTGATGAGAGCCGACGAGAGAATGATTCGTAGATTTTTGTTTTCTTAAAGTAACCGTTGTAAAAATGATACGGCTCGCCGCAGCGTCAACGATAGTCTTTTGTCTTGACGAAAACGCGTTGCGACCCAACAGAGGTTATGGTGGAATAATAAATAATAATGTGTGCATTGTCATAGCCCCACTTCCTCCAGATTATATTTACTCAAATTTTACATCAATTTCCGAATAAAACAAAGAATATTTAAAGTTACTGAACGTGGAACTATTTCATGCCACACTATTCCATGCATATTTATTGCAGCAAGTAAGCAACCATTTCACCTGCTAGCTGTTGATACAGTCACATATGTTGGACTATTAATTTTTTATTGCACTATTGTTTGCTGAAGATAATAATTAAATTTTGATTTCTCGATAATGCTAGTTTTGTATAGTTTGTATTATTTATTAGTAATAAATATTTTTCATTAATTGAAATAGACAGTTCTGAACGTGGATCTTTTTGTATTATTAAATTCATAAATGACCAAAAATGGAAAGTCGATTATTCAAAAATGGTACTTGTATGAACGCAAATCATAACATAGTTTTTAATGATAATATAGTGATATTTTAAATAATTATTTTTAAAACGTCGGTCCACTCGTGATATTATAATTTCTCGTAAATTTAAGAGTATATCGATACGTTGTATACTGTTTATACGTATTTCTTCTTGAGTCATGTTTCAGTAAGTGGTACGACAATTTTTGAAGTATCCACAAACTGTGCATCTACCCTGTTATAATAAGGGTCGTACAGTAGTATTAGTTCTTTGTTGAGACAAGCAATTTTTTATCACTAGGAACAATCATTAATAATGGAAGAGAAAAAGAAAGGATTACATAAACTGTCACCGCGTAAAAGGAACGATTATTTATCGTGTAAATAAAGTGCTGTACACAGAAGAAGTAGTATGAAAGAGACATTTTTATTTGGAATAATGTATAAAACAAGCTAGAAAACTATTCAGCTTTTTATGAGTACTATCAAAAAGGTCATTATTTAGTTATAACTATTGATAACATTATTATATCTTTGTTTATATTCACATGTCTTTTCCTTTACTTTATAAAAAGGTATATTATATCCCTTTCATCGATATTTAAAAAGAGAGGTCGTGCAATAAAACGTAATAATATTAACACGTTGAGCGCCACGTCAGCCATCGGTGGCTGACACTAGACTTTTCGTTTAGGCCGCGTCAGCCACCGGTGGCAGACACTGAACTTTTTCGTTTAGGACGCATCAACCACCGGTGGCTGACAGTGTAAAATATGATGTAAAACTAAAAAATTTATATTATTGTAAGTACTTACTGAAAATTTATTTAAAATTTACTTAATTTTTATTTATTGCAGGATCGTATTATTAATGAAATTAAATATTTCTTTCCATTACTTATTGCATGGTCTGAATGGAATTTCCTTAAGGGGTAACACCACTCTAGAGCCAGAAAAAGAGGCCTAAATTTGACAATTTATTTTGGAAGTATGACAAGCGGAAAAGAATTTCTTTTCAGAGGGTTTATTTAACACATATTGAAGTACGCAAAATAATTTTTTGTTTGTCATTTTCGTACAAAATGGGGGCGGCAGAGCCCATCGGTGGAAACAGCTTTTGTAGAAACACCGCCACGGGAGGACGGATTTCTCGCCATGTGTGAGACTTGGAATAAAAAATAAATAAAATTTATAATCTATATACAATTGGCCTTGGTAGTACGTAGGGGTTTTTCGTTTAATCAATTTTTGTAAAAGTTATGCATGTTTTAAGAAATGAATCGACGTTTTGCATGAAAAATGTGCATTGAATTGTTTATAAAAAAAAAAGTTTACATTCAATCAAAAAACGGCTACGTACTACCATGGAGGATATTGTTGTAAAGCTACTGTCAAAATTTCAATTCGACCCATACAGTGGTCACCGAGGAATCCGTCCTCCCAGTATGACAAAAGTGGTTTCGAGGAAAACGCGTTTAAAGTTTTATGAACATTTTAATCCTTCAATTTCTTATTTACCTCTAATCTGCGATTCCTGCACCATACATTTGCCCAACCAGGTCGATGTTCGCCTCCTCCTCTACCTTCCTCTATAACCGTTTGTTTTGTAGGTAATAGATGTACTTATTATTTTAAATGGTAAAAGTAATGCAAAAGCCATGAATCGCAGCACGCCGCGTAAATACTCAATGCGCGCTCTGAGAAGCTGCGGCAAAATTGATAATTGACTCTTTTAAAATTTGTTTTCCACTGTAAATCAAATGGCATTCTGTTTCTATGACCCTAAAGCATCGTTTAAGCCAAAAAAAATAAAATCGACTATTTGAAAATCCTAGAGTGGTGTTACCCCTTAAGAATTCGCGTGGCACTCAACGTGTTAATGTTACTTCTTTAATGTAAATATTATGAATAATTATAACAAAATATACACTAAATTTACATGTTTATTTAAAAAGGGATATAATCTTCAAATTGATAAACAAACCTCTAATTTAATTGTGAAATATAATGTAATTTTTTAATTAATCAGAAATAACAAAATTCATATCCCGACATTAATTTATGAAACTAAGAAAGTTAAATAATCAGCGGTGAAGTGTATGAAATTATGGAATCTTAATTAATATAAATAGAAAATTTTTTAACGAAGAACTGAATAAGTTAAACATATAATTCAGAGGAACATCTCACTCATAATTTCGGTTGTATTCTTTCTTGTGAACTCATATGAATATCTGTTCAGATGTAACGAAGAAATTAATCTTGACTAATAATACTTCACAAAACGTCACGAAAATGATCAGAACTGTTATTTTTGACATCGAAAAAATTAATTCGTAGTATTGTTGCTATGTGTGACACGATACTGTACACTCGGGTGCAACGTAGACTTTTTTCTGACATGTAAACTTCACAATTTTTTAATTTACGAGTTTTCATATTAACAAATTCAAAACTTCGAATTTCCTAAGTTTTCCATATTTCAAAATTCTCAATTTTCATAACTTTTCTTTGTCAAATTTCCTAAATTTTCAAATTCGCCAATTTCCAAATTACTATATTCTTGAATTTTCCAATTCCTGCATTCTCGAATTTCAAAATTTTCAATTTCCCAAATTTAAAAATTCTCAATTTCCTACTACTTTTTAGATAAAATAACAAGAATCTATATTTGTGAAAGAAAAAGTTTTAAATTAATTAAAATCTAAAAATGTTCACATGGCTTAGTAATTAAACAATATTCATGACATCTCGTAATCATTAATTATTACTGTTCCATATAATAAATATATATTAATTTAATTATTTTCATCATTTGATAGAATAAGTCTAGATGCTGATATTTTAATTTACGATAAGTTCATTTAATCAATTACAATGGGTTTTTGCTTTTGAATTAATTGTGACGCGTGGAACTTTTCACTGGCAACTTGTATCGATATGCTTGTGAAAAGGTTGTTTAAACAGCCTTTCAAAGCTTTTATTGTTTTGAAGATTTTTACTGTTGCATAAACATCATTTTGTATATAATCTCTTTCCTTTTCTTTTTTTTCGACGATCTAAGGAATTTATGTGAGTTTATGAAGTAGAAAAAATGATTAAGAATATGTATATTATAAAATTTTAGGTCATGTTGATATTATAAGTTCATAAATAAGCAGACCTATATTTTTGTATAGTTATTATTAACATAAATATATAGAATACAAAACATACTTGCTTTAATACAATATTTATCAACAAAATTAATCAATTCACTAAGGCTGATTCGTTTAATAATTTGACCTGACGTGTAATCACGTTTATGCCGAAGGCGTGTAATGATTGGTCAGTGTCATGTTTCCACGTATTAGTGAAAAGACACAATACTGAATTAAAACAGAATTAATAAGAAATAAGATTAATTAAAATTCTCCAGTATTTAATATGTTTAAAACAACTTTACTATTTAAAAAATTAGTAACAGTAATTAATTAATTTCAACTTTAACAAAAGTACTCTTTCGCTTGTTTGAGTGATTATGAAAGGAGTTTAAAAAGTTGAATCCTGGAATATTGTATCGTAAGAAAATTATATCTCTGTAAGGTTAATACATTTTGTTATTACATTTCGATTAGTTTAAACGTGAAAGGTAAATAGAAATGCTATTATTAATCAAATTTGCATTTAGTTGTTAATTACCGGGATTCGTTTGAGCCTTGAGACATTAATTTTATCGACCTGTGATATGACGAATATAAATATGATACTTTATAATTATATTGTAAATGTATGTAGAGGGAAATAACCTATTTTCTGTCTCGAAACCATGATTCTATTACATTTAGAACAATTTGTAATTGTCAAAAATTATACATCGTAACTCTATATTTCATGATTGTTGATCTTAAAAACACTGTATTTTAAATTTTAGAAAATATGAAATCTAATGACTTGTCCACTTTATTAAATTGAATCTCGTTATGCAATAATGGTGCAATTCTGTAAGATATCTAGCTATTTAACTATAAGACATCATTCTAGACCTTTTGGAAATTTTAATATCTTAAATGAAAAAAGCAAAACAAAGGTTGTATGTAGTTTATTATTATCGAATATTTAATACTAAAGCATGTAGTTCTTATTTAATTTTTCTTTGTATCAGCTTTCAAGGACTTTAAAATTTTGGCATATTGTAACTTAAACGAAAGTTAACTTCTGATTGTTGTATGAAAAGCTGACTATAGTAAACTTCCCTGTAATGCGAGTTTTCACAACACGAATTTCTATAACACACCACAGTTATTGAGACTGCTGTTTCCATTTAACGCGATTTTTTTATACCACGCGTTCGGTAATAAAATGCAGGAAACAATTAACTTAGCCGATAAAACATAGAAAATAATGGTTCAATAATCATGGCAATAATTATTCCAATCATGTTATTTTATATTTGCGTTATACGAGAAGAATTTTCGATAATTATTTACTTTAGCAATTCGTCACCGATTTCGTTGACCTTGTAATATGTTGTCAAGATCACTGTCCTGCAAATATTTTCTCCATACATCCGCTCGGCCTTGGTTTTCAAGATATTCATAAAAATAGTTTTATGTCTGACTGAGCCTCGTTGTAAGTTAGAGATAAAATATTAAACTTTATTGTTAATTATTATCAACAGAAATTGACAAAATATCTGCTATTATTTAAAAAATACAATTATTCTTGCATTCAAATTATACTTTCGTAGAAACAAAAATTTAGCAATACAATCGGTATAATGTTCTTTCCGGGTCCCATGTCCTGGAATATTGTTCTTGTTTTTCTTCAACAACATTCGACATTTCCAATATATGCACCACTATCTGGATCAATGAAATTTATCCTGTGGTCCGCAGTTAAATGTTTATATCCTTCTTCACTGAGGCAATTACAAGGTTTCCATCGATTTGACATAAATGTAGTGCCTTGTTTAATCCATTTTTTATTACACGAAGTAAAGACTCAGACGATCTATTCGGAATTGGTTCAACGAATAAACGTTTATTTATTCGTTCGACGCCGCCAAAAATCCATTGTCTATTAAGAAGACCTTCTTTATTATATTTACACTACCCAGGTTTTGCTTCATCAATGTCAAGTATTACATTTTCACCTCCGACGTGGACTAAGGGTTTTCCACCCATACGCATAACTCTCTGTAAAAACTTGCCCGGTCAACAACTGTTTTTAATGATAAATTAAGTTCTGTGTCTATAAAGGAACTTGTTGTGATAGTCCGAGCATTAAGTAGCATCCAACAAAATGCTAGATATTTTGAACAAAAAGGTCCGATTGTTCAAACCAAGAATTTTTGCATGTTAATCTTCAAATTGCGCTTTGAGACGATTCTTGTTTTGACTTTCAAGATGTAAAATAACAAAAATATTAAGTTTTCTCGATCAAATTTCATTTCTGATTCACACTATACGATTTGTAGCACTGAATTCGATTAATTTGTCAGAATCATTACGTATGTTCACAAATTCATAGCATTTGATTATATGTATTTCTAATAGAACACACAATAATAACTGAAGCCAGAATAATAACCAAAATATGATTGTAAACGCCGAACAGACTTGTGAAACCTTACCTACAGCTATTTACAAACATAATGACATGTATTATTTCAATCACAGCATTTTAACTTTGTACAAACAAAATGTCATAGCACAAGTGCTAGTTAGGATATTCATCTACTCTAATTTAGGTTAAAAATGTGATAAGTGGATAATGTAATTATGTTATTGGATTAAGTTAGGTTAGATTAGGTTTTAGAAACATAATGATATGTATTACTTCAATCACAGCATTTTAACTTTGTACAAACAAAATGTCATGCTAGTTAGAATATTCATCTAGTCTAATTTAGGTTAAAAAAGCGGTAAGTGGATAATGTAATTATGTTATTGGATTAAGTTAGATTAGATTAGGTTTTAGAAACATAATGACATGTATTACTTCAATCACAGCATTTTAACTTTGTACAAACAAAATGTAATAGCACAAATGCTAGTTAGGATATTCGTCTAGTCTAATTTAGGTTATAAAAGCGATAAGTGGATAATGTAATTATGTTATTGGATTAAGTTAGGTTAGATTAGGTTAGGTTGTGTTCTATGAGACAAATATGCAACCGCCGTTAACAGACTATGTCAGCACGAAGTGTAATTGCAACGTGAAACTTAATGCGAATATCTCGAAAACAAAGGCGAAGCGACGATAACATGCTTAGTGAAAAATTATTCAAAATAGCTAACCTGATAGCATATTTCAAGGTTATCGAAATCGGTAAGGAATCGATAAAGTAAATAATTACCGTCTACTGCCACACAATAAAACAAGAAGAAAGGTACACTTTTTTATATCACGCACACAGACAGAGGTAAAAAACAGATGCAAAAGATTGTAAATCATTTTCTGTGAACTCAGGACAAGGTATACTTGTTCTCGATATCAAGTGACGATATAATATAATACTTACTTGGATCTGATCAGTAGTTCTGATGTCACTGCTGTTAGTTTGACGGGTCAGTGAGGCAAGGAAGGGAGGGATGGATCACGGCCGGGCACGGGGGATGCGAAGGATAAAACGGAAAAAGAGGGAGAGATCCTGGTCGGCCGACTATTCCGTAGACGGCACACTGTCCCGCAGGACACGTGATTCGACGCTTTCGCGAAATGTGTAACTCGGTGCTGTAACACGCCACAAGTTCGCCCCATTTCATTTCCTCCTTTTTTTTCTTATTTCGGTTCGCCCTGAGGCACCCACGAGATTTTCCTCGTGTTCCCGAGGATTCCCTTTCGTGCGCGCGAACACCGGCGCGCCTTTCCGGCCGCAACTTCCAGAACGAGTGACGCAAGTGAAGTGACACCGTCGATATTATATCGTCGGACGGGTCCCGTGTACAGAAGATTCATCGTTAGCCGGTAATTATTTCATTTCAATCCTTCGAGCTATACTTGAGATTTCACAATCGAACGATCCGACGTAAGTGACGTGTGATCGGCTTCCAAACAAGCCACTTGTGCTCCCTTTACTATTGTGCCCGGTGATTATGAAAGTGGTCCAAGGCAAAAACCAAACAGAATTCGGTTTTTTCGCGTATTACGTTTAAGGTGACTATCCGTACTGTATTGCATTCTTGACAGTCCTATTGCAACATTTTTCTGCACTGATTCTGCGCTGCTTTTAGAGCATGCCGATAGTTTACTGCACAAATACTGTATGCCCGTTTATTAGGACCGATTTTTTGTTAATAGTTTTATTTAGTTTAGACGTACTGAAGATGAAACGTTAATTAAATTTAGTTTTTATAATTCAGATTAAATTTTAAATGGCATTTTAATTTAGTCTTTATGATTTAGATAAAGATTCTAACTTTGTGTAAACTTAGATTTTATAATTAATACAATAGTTTAAATGAAATAATGTCTGAACTAAGTTAAAATGTCATTTAGACTAAGTAAAGATTTAGTTGTGTAAATTAAAATTTGAACTCTGCTCCTTATTTATTTTGCTATATTTCAATACAAGGTTCGGCTTAACATGTGCTTTGAAATTAAATTATTTAAGTGGCAAAAAATGGCGATTTCACTATCATTTAATAAATTTACAAAGGGTGTTATAATAGTTTATTTATAGTTATTTTAAAAATTAGGAGTATGTTTTATTTTCCCGCACTTTATTCCGTTTTTAAAAGCAAAGGAACATAGCATGTATTTAATTTAATTAGAAGATTACTTTTTTGACATTTTGTTTAAATAGCTTTGGTGGGAGTAAGACGTAAGTAAACTATTTCAGTTTAACTAAAGTTTAAGCTACTACTGTATAACCAGTGCGATGTTTGATCAGATAATTCTTTGTGTTATATACATATTTATAGTATATGGATAATATTTATACTGTCTTTGTTATCTTATTTATGTAATACAACTATAATCAACAGTATTTTATTAACGATTTTAGTTGCAATCTACATAATTATAAACGCTTATATAATCAGAATAATAAATTTAGAGACATACAACGAAAGAAAAGCTATTTTTAAAGTTGATATCAACGTGACTTTTATAGTATAAGCGAACATTTATAAATTGTTTGTTGCATGTAAAAATACAAGTTTCACAAAAATGGACATACCGTACTGTTTTCTACTAATCTGAAAAAGTGATCATTGAACTGTAGACAAATATCAATACATACATATATCATTCATATTACATTTTCTACTCCATTTTTTCACATTTACTTCAAACGTCGATATATAATTTTAATATCAGCATACACCATGTTTCATGCCCGAAGCTCATTGAATTACAATATATCTAAGTCAAGTGTAGGTTCTTTTTCGTTAAGTTTACCCACATATTACAGATTTTTTACATAAATTTTTTAATTTTGGAGTCTTTCAATGTCTAAATTTTTGAATTTCTGAATTTCTAAATTTCTAAATTATCAAACGCCAAAATTGCTAAATTTCGATATTTCTAATTATATTAGTTCCAGTATTCATAAATTTAAAAATTAAAAAATTCAGAAATATAGAAGTGCGGGAATTTGGAAATTTGAAAGTCCTATGTATATGTTTATACTTCCAAATTTGAAAATTTCTACGTACCGAGAATCGTAAATTTGAAAATTTCTAAATATGTTTGTGTTAAGTATTGCTTATTTTTAGCTGTCTAATGTTATTTTATCTTTATTCTTGTCGAATAAATACCATAAATTTTTCAACTTCACTGTTATACAATTCATTGTTTAGGGAGCAATTGTATAAGACCGAAAGGCATGAAACCATGAACAGGTAGGTGCTTCTGATTAAATGCCTATAAGTTGTTTAAAAAATATCCGTTTGTATGCAGTTTAGTTTTTGTTTCCAAGGCAGAAAACCATGTCGTCTACCACTCGTCTTATTATTTCTTATCAGCTATATTCGTTTTTAATCATAAATAAATTTTCATAATTTGACGATTTTATCTATAGAAATAAATTTTATCCTTTGAATATCGACCGAAATAAAATTAAACAAAAGGTTCCAAAAGTTTAAGATTCAATTTTTAATTTGCTTTTTCTTTAAACAAGTTTTGATGAATATAGTAAAGTTATGGAAAATTGTACTTCGACAGTTTTTCATTAGTACACAAACAGTGCAATTTTTTGGACAGTACTGTATATGTGTTTTATAATTACGAAATGTGTGACCACATTTCACATTGTCTTATATTATGGAGACCGCTGCAATATCAAAGGATTTTACATCTAAAAATGAGTCGAAAATGTGAAATAACATTTTTCCACAAATAACTTTATTTCCAAGAAAATTCAGTTGTAATATTCACCAAAAATCTCTTTTATCAATTCAATATATTATAAATCAATAAACGTCATTATTAATATTGCTAACTTATATTACATACCAATAGGTTTGTAACATTCATACACATTCACAGTTTTAAGTAAACTTATCATACTATGTATAAATTAGTATATCAACAATGTTATAATCCATAATATATTTTAGTAGTGTCAATAATTATATGAATTAATTTGTAACATGTGTTGACTGATAAATAAAAAGGTCGTTGCAGATGCCATTTTCTTTGTCGTAAACAAATTCTTTTCCAAATATTTTGAAAAATTTGTATATATAATTTTCTGAGAAACAAAAACGCATATAAAAAATGTTATTGTATATTTATTTATTTTTTCACTTAGAATTAGCTCCTTACAATACAACAATTTTCTATCCCTATAGTTCCCTTTATGGCAATATAACGAAAGTTTACCGAAGTACATAAAAGTGTTGAACAATATTCAATGAAACTTGATATGTTTTCGAATAATTTATAATTGAAGAAACTCGAATTATTCATTATTCATCCTTCAACCATTATTTGTTATTTATTATTTCTTATTTACGTTTTTCTTCAACAAGGAACTGCTCTTTACGTTATCTTCCTTATTGTATAATTTGTATTTCACCAATGTTTGCAAGTAAACAGCTCTTCACTTCAGTTATCATAGTTACTTTTATAAATTACTTCTTAAACGTACGATTGCTTTTTATACAATTTTATTTATTTATTCATTTATTATATGAAATTCGACTATTTTAATAACAAAAGACATTGATGAAATTGCTATTTAAGTATTACTGTACTTGAGTATATCTTAGTATTTGAAAGTCTGATTATTTGAGAATTTGAAATCCGAATATTTGTGTATTCATACATTCAATGATTTGAAAATCGAACATTCGAGTATTTGAAAATTTAAAATGCAGATATTTCAATTTTACAAGATTTGAAATCTAATATTTTAGTATTCGAAAAAAAAAATAATCGAAATTGGAATATTTAAGTATTCCAAATCCTATAACTCGACTACTTGAAATTTGAGTACTTAGAGACTTGAAATTTGTCGTATTTATTATGTGCATTATATGTGTGTGTGGTACATAGTTTATTACAATAAATAGAAATAAACTATACAATATTATCGTAGCAAAAGTTATAAACAATTGTGTTAATATAATTTTAACTACATCAGATAAAGCGTTGAGGAAACGTTTGCAAGAGAATAGCTTATTTTACAATTAATGGTGGACAATTATTTCGCAATAAAGAGTGATCGTTCTAAAGTTTTGAAACGTTATTTCGATATTATTCGTTGGAAATGCCGAGACGCATCTTCGGAGCAGATTTTATGATGCGTAGTTGAAAAAAACATGCAAGACATGCATGCGTTATTACACGAAATGTTAAAACGTAAATACAATGCGAGTGAAATGCTATCGTTGTAGCATTGAACATGCAAGAAAAAGAGCGTCGCAGAATCGTATATAGGTCATTAAAATGCTTTCAGTTCGGGAGGGAATAAAATTATGAACAAATCAGTTTATTTGAATGATAGGATTTTTGCAATTAATAATAGGAAAATTCTTTCGGGCGACATAAAAGTTGATGTCTTTTGTATTCTTGAACCTCTAAATATTTTTCCGTTTTTACGTCGTACGAAATGTTTGTATGATGGAAACTTTTTGTGATTATTATCACTATCAAACATCAGTACTTTAACCTAACCAATTTTAAACGTATGCAAGTATTTATGTAAACTAAAATTAGAATATTGTTGATATTATATCAAATTATACTTAACTCATTGGTATTTATTTTATTTCTTTCTTAACGTTAAAAAATGTTAGTTTCAAATTTATGAAACTAGTAATAACTAATGTTATGTATTTAATAAAATGCAATTTCCATTTTACCTGTTAAAGAGGTATTGAATTGTTATTTTTAAACGGAATTGTTTTACTGTCGGTGTTTTATACCAGCATAAATTGTAGTTTTAATGCATTCAATTAGAGTTTTATAATAAGTATAAACACTGGAATTGTTATTAATTTTATACTGAATTCATCTCTTGCGGACACTCTTTTCATAACTCGTTTGTCAGAAAGCGAACAATTTCATTTTTCTTCTTCACTGCTAGCATTTATGGCACAAGGAAAAATTTGCTTCCAAAAATAAAGAACTGGAAAACTGAAATGAGATTTCTTTACTCTGACTGAACATCTCACAATGTCTCTCATTGCAATAACGATGAAGGTTTTTAATCATAATTTCATTTATTCAAAAATTTTGATCATACACTGTTATTGTGTTTATGTATAATTTATACCTTCATTTAATTATTTATTAAAGTTAATAAAAGTTTAATATTCTTTCAATTAAATATTCGAGTACCATTTCGCATATCTCGCGGACAATTCTATTTATTATCATAAATCATAAATTTTACTTATTACAGGTATTATTACTTTCTCAGCTGCTATAGCAGATAACACAATAATCTATTCAACTCGACTATCTTTCATCATTTTGTTAGTTGCAAATACAACTGAATATTTTGGAAAAAAGGTATTACATTTCAGAGCAGAAATTAGTCTTTTAAATTCATGAAGATCCTTTATACGATTCGTTTCTTTATATACTATTATATCGATTTTTCCCACATCGCACCTTCATACTTTTTTAGCGAACGTTCGCAGAAATCGATTTATGTAAAAAAACATACAGGAACTTATAAAAATAGTGCATTTGGATTTCTTATTTCTTTCAAAATAATATTTTATTTCAACATATTATTATTATTGAAACATATATTTGTTTTTACACGAATCTTTGGAACATTATACGTTAAAAGGCATTAGGATACAGTAATAAATAAATTGATAGTTCGTAAAATAATTTCAATTTTTGTAAAATAAACGTCTCATTTTGAATTTAAAATATATCAACTGTTAACTTTTTTGATAACATATTCCAATTCTTTTTAATACAGAATCTTGAAAAATATAATCTCAAGATGATTTTTGCCATTGTAACCAAACTATCTACGTAAAGTGTAATTTTCTGTCGAAGTGCTTTTTGTATCTTTAAAAGAATAAGATAATTAATGGACCGCTATAATATAGTTACTTATGATGCGTAATACTTGCATTAATATATTTACATATCATGTCTTAAGAGTTTAATACAGTACGTATTAATATTGTTTTCAATAATTTAAAATAATAAGTAGTCAAAAATATCGGTTTGTATAGATCATATCAGGTCTTAAATTTAATAACAAAATATAATTTTGTATCTGATTGTAAATATTCACATCAAGAAGTAAATTTGACAGACTAGAAAATTATCATTTCCTTAAATTAATCACTAACTTTAATTTAACTACTAACTAGACTTAAATTATTAACTAATATAGTCGGTTTACTTATAACAAAATAGGACTTTTACATTAATGATAAAATAGAACTTTATGTATGTGATTGCAAACATTCACTGTTCAATCCACCATAATCTTCTTAATCATCACAAATGACGCCATCAACAAATTTGGTTCACATACATTTCACAAGTTTTGTATAATTAAATAAATACAATTATGCGTATCAAGGTATTAAACCTTACATTACACGAATCACAAAATTACTACTTCTCTCAATAATGCAAAATAATCGTACAATAAAAATCGGTTTATACATACACTCTCAAAACTGAAATATAATAACAAAATACAATCCTGTATACTGGTTATAAGACAGTCGTCACAAATTGTAAGTTTCATGTGTTATCGAATTCTTAATAACCTTCCTCCACTAACCAATAACAAGTATTTTTTAATAACCTTAAAGAACGATCTACAATACATGATCGGTTTACGTTGTAATGCGCAGGACAAAGATATACATAGTAGTAAATTCATCACAAATTTCAAATTCGAGGATCACAAAATTAATATTTTTCTTAACAATTTCAAATCATCATTTAACAAAATCAGTTTATGCACAATATTTCACGACTTTAGTATAACAATATACAATTTTACGTACCAGATAGTATACGTCCACCATAAACATTAAATTTCACGAATCACAGAATTAATATTTCTTTTAACAATCTTAAAAAATTGAACAACAAATTTCTATACAGGTACCATTTAAAAACTACAATATAATAGCAAAATACAATTTTGTGCATCAGATATTAAATTTTCACTATAAAAATTAAATTTTACAGGTCATAAAATTAATATTTTTAATCAAACAACAGAAATAATAATTCCCAATGATAGGTCAACAATATCAGTAATGTCGCGGAACGTTTGACGAATTATTACGATTTCTTGAAATCTTCAAAAGCGTTGAAATCTTTCCCATAGAGAAGTTCTCTGTCGATGGTGGCCGAGGTTTACAACAGTGCTCGTTAGAGCAAAATCATTAATCGGGAGGGTAGGTGTTTATTTCAGGATATTTTTCTAGTGACTCTGCGGTCCTCCGCTAGTCGATCATATAAATAGAAGTTGCAGATGCGGCTGCGAGATATGTGTGCTTCCGAATGCACCGATCGTTAGAAATTAATCGTGAGAGGGAGAGGGAGAACGGGAAAGAGTATCGTTTAGTATTATGAAATTCGAGTGATACGCTACGACAATGCTGTAATTACTTCCGTGAGTGGCAATCATTTTTCTCTATTAATTACCGATGAACTTGTCCCGCGGTAAGGGTAGCCTTTCTCAACTTTCGTTTCAACTGTCGTTTTTCAACTTTCAATCGCTATCGTTCAACTGGAAAAACGTTTGGTAAGATTAAAAGATTGTGTCTCATGTGCCATTTACATGTGCATAATTCAGTGCAATTTTGTATATTTGTCAGTGTAGAAAGCAGATTTGTATTCATTGGTTATGAATTAATTGCATTCCATTAAATTTAGAATTCTCTTCTTCGATGACATTAAATCTATTTGATTATTAGATCACATTACTTTGGCACTGTTCAGGTATTTATGTAGACATAATTGAACTCTTTAATTAATTTTATAGTTAAATTAAATTACATAAGTTCATTCCGTGATATTAATAGATTAAATTAAATTCAGTTATAAATATAAAATTATTGATATTATTTTGTATATGTTACGTTCAGTAACTATGTACATCAGACTAATTTATTTCATTTTTTAAATATTAATTTACTTATTTTTAATTGCACGGTAGGTACGCTGATAATGCTAGTTGCTTTAATATCAAAACGTTAAATATTTAGTGTTTATATATTTTGGTAATATTTTACTTATGTATTTCAAAATTTTATTTTTATGATAATTGAATTATTTATTTTAATATTGTATTTTATATTATGAAGGTAGTTATATGAAAATGAGGGTTTATGATATATTTCCAGAAATTCGGCAATGGTATCCCTCCTAGCGTTCAATTATATAGTCATAAATCATCATCAATTATTTCGTAAATGGGAACACTTAAAGATCCCATTAACGAACTACTATGTTACTTATTGAAGATACATTTATAATATTATAAACGCATTTTCTATATTACTAAAGAAAAAATAATACGACAAAGTAAAAAGGTGAACAGTCATTATTGCATAATTATATTTGCAGAAATCTTTCAATGTATAAAATATAAAAGATCTATTTTGATTATTTCTCGGAAATCTGTATTGGAAATGGTAATAAATACAAACATAAAAATAATCATAGACATGTATACAATACAAATTAATATGTATTGTATAATATATTAGCCATACTTATAAAACAAGTATTGTTTATTTGTGTTTTTTTACTAATTTATTTTTACTTTGTTTATAGTTTTGAAAAGTCAATTTTAAAAGTTCAAAATATTAGTTGTACGTAAAAATTCACATGTCTCAGTGGTCAAAAATGAGAAACTGAAAATGAATGGGTTTATATTGACCCATTTAAAAGCCATTACGGTACTGTTGAATCTTCAAAGGGTCGAAACGAAAAATTACTTAGTATAATGACATGTTCATTTATTAATATACAAGGTGACATTAATTATTTACAGCAATAATTGAACAGACAAGTAGAAAAATCGAAGTAGGTAATTACATTAATGGTTATGTGTTTTTATTCGATACGATTAACAAACAATATAATCATTGGCAGACAAAAGAATTTAATTTAATAGAATTTTTATGCTTGCTTAATGAACCTTGGGTTTTATATAATTGTTGCAGTTTTTTATGTTGGAGTCTTAAATAATTTGTTTGTCAGGTAGTTTTAGTGAGGAATGAAAGAAGCTAAAGGAAACGAAAAATAAAGATTTATGTAACTTTCAGTTTAATGAACCTAACATTTTTTCATAAAGCTACAATGTATTCTTGCCTTCATAATTTTTGTTTTGAATACAAATTACTTTTTGAACATAAAATACATTGAATGTAAATTTCATCCTTAATTTGAAGAGTTGCGCTGTGGTTTTGCAAAAATATTACCTTTGGTGTTCTTTATAAATGTGCAAACTTTGAATCTAATTACCTGAAAAATCAGAAAATTCTCTTGTAAGCGACAAACAGCAGCCATTTTAACGAAGACGAATTTCGTGTTAGTAAATAATTCTTAAATTTTATGCACGTATTATGGAAAATCGTTTCTTGGCTGAAAAGTAGGGACAAACTTTAAATTTTACTACGTCACTTGCAAAGTAAAGGGTCTAAGTTGTTATCATACGGGTAGAATTTTAATTTTTTTCTGTTAAAAAGTGTTATACAGAGTCTTCCAGCTTTTTCGCTAAAGTCTATAATATATTCTATTCGCAAAAATAAGAAAAGAGCTAACATAAGATTGCAAACGCTTTATATTAAAAATTATAATAAAAATATAAAATGACTGTTTTCTTATTCGATATTATATACAAAAAGTTCCAGTTTTATTCGTACAACTTTACTAGCATATTCTATAAATAAAAACAGGAAAAAATGTTCGTACGAACGTAGAGTCTTGGAAGCATTATTAATAGTTAATAAAAAAATTAAAAAATCGAAAATTATTTGTATGTAATATCGAAGAAAGAAATCGCCCATTATCATTGCGTATATACCTCTTAATCTTGCAATAAAACATTTAACAGCTTATTTTTATATTACATCTTTTATTATTTTTATTTGTAGAATATGCATATCAATTTTTACGTACAAAACTGGGACACTCTGCATATATGTCTGTAATCTACAAGTGCTACGTTTCTCAATAATGCATACTAATCAACCACAATTTCGTGCAACAGAAGATAGTTGTACTGATGAAACTTTAGACTTAGCTGATGATTTGAGTACGAATTGTTATTAGTTGGTACAAAACCAAATTAATTATATTAGTCACAGATAATTACATGGGAAAAGGATGGGTTCAATGTAGAGCAAAGTGGGCGAATCCTGGACAGTAGATAATTTTCTACCATATTTCAAATTTCGCAGATGAATTTAAGACCTTTCCAAATGTTCGCGTTACCAAATTTCAAAACTCACTTTTCAAGTCTTGAAATGATCAAATCTGCAAATTCTCAAATTACAAAAATCATAAAATTCTAAAATTCTAAACTGTACAATTTACAAATCTCTGAATTCTCAAATTTTTGTATTCTCAAACTCTTAAATCTTCAAAGTTTGAAATCCTAGAATTTTCAAATTTTCGAATTCTCGAATTTTTAAATTTCAAAATTCTACAATTTCCAAATTGTTGAAATTTTTAAGTATAAAATATTTAATTCTCCAAATCCTCAAAAATTCAATTTTTGAACTTCCAAACTTCTACATTTCAATGTTTCTAAATCTCTAAATCTATAAGCTTCTAAAAAATTCAATGTATAGTACTGTCTTGTAATTATCTAAGAACGTAGTAACCATATCATGTTGTGACTCCAGTTCGTGTGTAAAATTTCTGAAAACTGTAAATCAATTGTTGTTACATATTTTAATACAGCAATAAATGGGACAGTACGTTGATAATTCTTATCCTGTTGTTGCAAACCAATTATTTTGTGTTAATATATTGTTCACGGCACATTTTCGAAGACATGTTTTGCTATTTAAGTAAACGATTTATATTTTATAAATTAATTTTCCTAAGGAAATAATGATGTACAACATCCAAATAATCTGATTCTTTTGTTTAAGTTAGAATATAGACTGCATCAGTTGCGATAATTATACAGGCTGTTCCAGTTTTTTAACGTAAAACTTTACCAACATATTCCATACGCAAAAATAAGGAGACGATGCTGTATTAACATAGGGATTTAAAACTCTTTATTAAAAAGTTACAATAAAAGTACAAAATGACTTTAGACTACTTCATTTTTCGATGCTGTATATAGTATGCCCCAATTTTGAACATAAGACTTTATCTGTATGTTTTATAAATAAAAATGATAAAAAACATTATATGAATATAGGTTTTTAAATACTTTATTTAAAGACTATGCGGAATATACGAAATGAAAATAGGCGATATTCTTCAATACTACATACAAATAATTGTCGACTTTAATATTATTTTTAATCATTTTTAACAATGTTTTCAACAGCCTATGTTTATACAAAAATGTATAAACATTTTTTCTTATTTTTATTTATAAAATATGCTAGAAAAGTTATACGAACAAAACTGGAACACACGGTGATATCGAACAACAAAATAATTGATTGTCATTTCATATTTTTGTTATAATTTTTTAAGAAAGCATTTGCAACCCTATGATGACATAAAATTACTTATTATTTTTATGAATAGAATATGTTAGTACAGATTGACAATAAAAAAAGTGGGACACTCTGTACATACTACAGTTAAAGATTGGATTTTCAAACTTCACTTTTATTACTTACTGTTCTTCAACTCGTGTCAAACTATTACTAGCGACGTCGAAGAATGATGCACGAAAAATTTAACGTTCTTCGAAATTTTGTTATTATACTTTTGTATTTTTAAAACATTAGTTCACAGTAAATTCATATTAAGTATAATATGTTTGTTACAAAAACGGTTCTTTATTTTTAAGTACATACCATTCCACCACTTTCTTGCACTGTCTATTATAAATGCAAACATGAAGCATGTATTAATTTTAATGAAATTAGGATTTATATTTGTGATTTATGTTTAATAGTATAATTCAAAACCATAATATTAGGTTACAGAATAGCGATTGTTATATGCATCACTTAATACTACATAAGAGAAATTGGACAGCTATTTTTATTAAAAAGATCGGAAAAAGTTCTAATATACAACTTTTTCTATTTTCATGTAAAAATGCTTTTTTCTACATGTATATGAACAAACATATTTATTTAATTTTATAACTCAAATTTTTCATGAACTACGAAGTGTTATACAAATGTATACGATAACGGAGTACCATAAAATTCCTATATTTTATATAAAATATGGAAATTAGAAGTTCAGAAATTTGGAAATGTCAAAATCTAGTCACTTTAAAATATAGAAATATTAAAATTAGCAATTCAGATATTTGAAAATTACAAAACTTAGGAATTTACAAATTAAGAAATTTAAATGTAATTAAATTAAAAAATATAGGAATTTATGAATTTAGAAATTTAGGAATCTAGCAATTTAGAAATTTAAAAATTTCGGAATCTGGGGATTGAGGAATTGAGAAATTTAAAGATACAAAGGTAATCAAATTAAAAAACTTGAAAGTTCTCAGCTTTTACCATCATCAGTAAACATATTTCTTCATAATTTCATAACACAGTTGTTTACTAAACTACATGGTGTTACATCAACTTGAACCATAATGGAATATTACCCTATAGTATAATTGAAAATATTAGTAAATATTATAAAACACGACATATATCTGAAAAATATTAATAACACAGTAAACGCTGAATAAAATTTTCCCGAATAAATGTACATGTAATGTAATTTACATGTACAAACGTTTCTTACTAGAAACACTATTGATGAAAAAATCTGCCTTTACGAAAGCTAGCAATCTTTCCCTACATATTGAAATTGATCCCACCCCTAATAATAAGTTCTTCCATTGGTTTTTAGAAAAATCACGTTCGACAGAAAGTTAATTCAATGTGATTGCAATTTGATCGTTGTTTGCATAATTGGCTTCTTACTTGAGTGCCTTCCTTTTTTATTATTTACGATGTTTCACAATTCCGTCCAATTTGTACCTTATACTATGTTTGAACAAAATGAAAATGTTTTGTAGAAGGAAGGTTTAATAGTGTATACTAACAATAAGTAGAATAACTGCCAATGTATAAAAACTGTGAGTGAAATACAGCTACTCGTGGAATTTTTCGTAAGTGGAATATGAAGCATGGTAATCTTCTATAAAGAAAATGACGATGTAGGGAAAGAGATTTCACAAATTGCATATAAATATTTACTTATGAACATATTATTTTGTCGAACAGATGGGCCTAAAAAACTAGCCATATAATAGATAAATTATACTATACACTAAGATTTCCATAACAATTCGTGGAGATGTACTTTAATAATAGCTTGTCGCTACCTTTTTAGGTTTTGGTACAATTGATAATACATGTAATTGCTTACTTTCTTTATAATTTAAATTTAAAAAAATGTATCTAATTTGTCAAAGAGGGTTAATTAGTTCAACTTGCAATACAAAATAACCTAATAGCGGCATTGTTTATGTTGCCTTATTTTGTAGGAAAGTAGAAGTACTTAATGTACATATATGGCACTATACATTTAATTGTTGTTAAATTTTTACTTCCATTTGTTAAACGCACATATGTACAAAAACTAGATTTGATATAGTAAATAAACATATTTACATTTTTACATGCAAAGTTTAATTGTACAATCAATTGAATAATTAATACTTACGATTAATAGGAAATTAATTATTAAAGATAATAATTGATTTAATCGAATGATAGAATAAATCTTTAATCGTTGATTTGAAATATTAATCGTTAATCGTCAATTCCATGTCCATAATTAAGGTTTAATCAAAATTATATTTGATATTTGCTTCATGTAAATAATACAAAAAAGACTTATTTTCATATTTTTTAAAAAGATTTTTGAGTGGAAACGTGTTTATTTTTAATATTTTGTTTACACATATAAGACGGACTATAAAAGTCGTCTTCTTTACCTGAATGTAGTTATATATTTTAGATTTTACTACATCATCAGCAAAATAAAAGGACTATTGTTTGCATAAATAAGATTTTAATTTTCCCGTGTTTAATATTCATATACATTGTTATGATCTGCAAGTGCACTAATATTGTATATCACCTAACTTTGTATTGTGCGGTAGAAGATGATAGTTTTGTTGCTGAAAGTTTGAACATACGTAATTCTCACATGGGTGATGATGATGAATATGGAATCAAATGTCCAAAAAATGGATTAAGTGCATTAAGTGAATAAAATAAACATTCGTGTTTATGATTTTTGATCATATGGTAATTCGGAAAAGTAATGTTACGTAAATTAAAATCGACTACCTAACACCGCATACATGATAATGGGCATTCATTGTTATACTTATCAAAAGTAATATAAAATAGCTAATATTAAGTTTTTTTTTTATATAAGCGATTATCAGTACACAAGTTACTTCAAAAATTCATATAATAAAAAAATATGTTATCAAATTTTTTGATAAACTATAGTGTATTATATAAAAATATATGACAATGGAATATATTTTTTACAATTGTAAGTAAATATTGTAAGATTTTGGAGAAGCAATAAAAACAGTTTAGACATCATGGTTGTGCTACTTTTAGAATGATGTATAAAACATGTAAACAAATAGTACGAGTAATATATCAGGTTGATAGTTTACTGTTTGAAGTTAAAAAAATCTTGTTCAGTCAGAATTATTTGCAGTAATCATCAGAAAAGTTATGCTAATCAAAAAACATCATTATAATATAGTGATAATTCGTATTTATAATGGAACGAAAGTTATAAATGATTTTCATAAAATTTAATTTCATAAAAAAGTGTAATGTTACTAATACTAATAATTTTAACGAATTCTAATCTGAAATTTAAAAATTAAACATTTGAAAGAAATGTACTTATGAGTACAATAATTGTTGTTTTATTTTGTTTTAATAAAAATTACAAATTAAGTGATCTATTGTTCAAAAATTTGAAATATTGAAGATACAAGTATTTTATTTATTATTTTTAAATGTTGTTCTCTTATTGCAGTGTTTGTTAAGAATTACAGATTTTTATAAAATAAATTTATATATATATATATATATATGAATTTTTAAAGTTATAAAATTTATACAAAAATGTATGAAGCTATATGATGTACGTGTTTAAATTAACAATATAAATAACACAACACAAAAAGTTTCATTTTTATAATTCTAAAATATCGTGATGGCTAATGAAATAGATATCGTACCAAATATACAGTTTATTCATAATTTTTTAGCAAATGATATTGTATTTGAAAACAGATTTAGAAATTTAAAGGGATGACAATCAAATAATAATCAGTATTTCGTGTTAGAAGTTTATATATGTGCTAGTAAAAAATTATTTTTAACCGATCACGCTCTGAAATATTTGATAATGGGATTATTTACTGCATATATGTATTTATTTGTTTATATATTCATGAAATGTGATATTTTTAGTGATTATAGCAAAATTTAAATTCACAATTTTTTACTTACAACAAAATTTTGTACTATTCGTTCAAAACTACTCCAAAACTATTTTTCTCAACATAGACAAAAAAGCTAATTTATTGCTTTAAAATTCCCTAAAGACTAAATTCTCTAGTAATGATCTATTGTAAAAAAAATATCAACGTCCGGCCGTTGTTTTGCAAGTCTTTCTTTGTTCGAGTTCTAACTGTAAACAATACACGTAGAAAAAGTATTGTAAAGTTAAAAATAATCTCAATTTTTCAACGACATTTAAGTCTTTCTTTAAAGGCAAGTAAAATAAATTTTTGGTTGAAGTATTCGTCCCTGCTTTCCATAATTTGAAACCATCTTTCAGTCAGCTGATGAATTCCATTTCGACAAAATACTGTGGACGTGATGAAATCATCGAGACATTTTTGTCTCTCATTTATCCAGCGAATACGTTAGGTGCTGCATAACATTCAAAGCTAAATTCATTATGCTGTTTTTTTGTCTTTGAAGCAATACATGATCCGTAATGATTTTCCACCGAAAATGTTACCTGTGGTTGATTCTTTTCATTTCGATCTTTCTTTTCAAACCTTTCTCATCTGAAGAAATGAAAATGAAAATATCCGATTACTATCATCGTTTCTTGTTAAAATTTGTATTAAATGCATTTTCCTCTCTTCCGCTAAATTGTTAAAATTATGTGGGTCCTTTATTTCAGTAGCTAAATGTCAACACTACCTAACTTCAAAAAGGCAAGAAAATCGCTTCATTTTAAAATAAATTTTTAAAACAAAAGCTTTGTAAAAATGTTTAGATTACTCATTTGAGTATTTAATTTAAAGTAGACATTTTTCTTCTCTCTTCTTAGAAAAAATGTCAAGTGATTAATTTTCAACGTGAAATTCGAGAGTCTACGATTATTTTATATAAACTGTACTCAACGTTACAAAAATTTGGATCTCATCTCTAAAAAAACGTCAATGGAAAATAAAAGTAATTCTGTAAAAAAATGGCGCATTGCACAAAGACTCTCGTTTTTCATCCATGAACGAATCTAGCCGAGGTACATCACATCGGTGAAGGTGCATACGTGAGCGAAATTGTGAACGGTCTAATAATAACCGAGCTCATACTTATATGGACGCTTGATTTTAATTCAAGCAAAAACGTCGGCCAGACCTCGTCCTTTTGGTGCGCGGGGTCAGTGATCATCATAATCGAAAAACGCGAGGAGCATCCGAAATCGGTCAAAATCGTCCGCGATCCTGCCGTATCGCACGCGAACTCCTTGATCTTGAGTTATTTACGTCGTTTATGGTCAAAGACGATTCGACGACGCCAGTGAGACATCACGAGTCGGAATGAAATCGCAACTATTACCACGTACGTGATTTTCGGATAGGAATTTCGAAAATCTGCTATTAATTCTGCACCAAACACGTGTACAAAAATTACATTGGAACACGTGTCCAGTATTTGCAGGTTTTACCTATCCGTTAACTGCCTCTGATTTTATTGTTATTTTAGGTTTTTGTCTGAAAAATGACGATGAAAATTCTCATCAGAGATATATTTCTTTAAGATAGTAGTGGTGGGTAGATTAAAGTAGTAGTGGGTAGATTAAATGCATTTAAAAAACGCAAGGGCACTGCAAATCATGGAGCGCGCAAAGATATGAAAAAAGGAATGATTATGATCGTCACGGACTATTTTATACCTTTGAATTGACAAAGCACTGTTAAAAAATTCTCCCCCAAAGTTGACCTTGACCCCTATTTTCAAGGACACATTCTTTTGTCTCTTCGTGTAATGTTTGTCGTCAGAGCAACTAGTTAAAAAGGCACCATATGTCGTAAAACAACCATTCTTCTAAACAATGCCATAAACGCTACCATCAGTAACGTATTGAAGTTTAATTTCCAGACTTTTTATTTTCATGATGAAATTAACATCACGAAATAAATATCACGACATAATAGGACAAAAAATTTGGTCTTGAAAATGGGAATTGCAATCAACTTTATACGAAATTTTTCAGTAAATCTTTTTTGATTCAAGAGTGAAAAGTAAAACTTGAAAATTTTTTAATTTCGGAATTCTGGAAATTGAGAATTTGCGAATTTAGGAGTCAATTCGTGAATTGACATCAATTTAGGAGGCAATTTGTGAATTCGGAAATTTCTAAATGGAAGTATGAGAATTTTTACATATGGGATTTTAGAAATTTGGACATTTGAGAATTTAGGAATGTAGAATTTTGAGAATTTTGAAATTTTTAAATTTAGAAATCTAGTAACGTAAGAATTTGGGGATTTGAAAATTTAGAAATTAGAGAATTTTGAAATTTCTGAATTTGAAAGTATAGGAATTTTGGAATATGGTATTTTGTAAATTTGAACATTCAAGAGTTTAGATACGTAGAGTCGTGAAAATTTTGGGATTCAGAAATTTAGAAATCTGGTAACGTAAGAATTTGAGGATTTAGAAGTTTTGAGAGTTTAAGAACATGAGAATTTGGTCATTTAAATATGTAGAAGTTTGAGAATTTTAATATTTGAGAATTTGGAAATGTGGCGACTTAATGATTTAAGGGTTCCGAAATTTAGAAATTTAGAAATTTGGAAATTTGAAAACTTAAAAATGTATAGATTTGAAAGTTCAAAAATTTGGAGATTTGAAAACTTGGGGTTATAATTTTTGGTAGGCATGATATAACGACATTACTGATATGTATTACGTTTTGTTCTTTGATCGTCACTTATTACATAGAACAGAAGATATTAATAAATTGATAATTGTTAATCACAGCGCTATGTGTGTATTAAAATTTGTGCAACATGTATATGTATATACATATAGTTGAATTTATGAACATTAATAAACGAATTTTCTTCTTAATATATGACACGTATATTGCGGATTGAAATTAGTGTACACTGATACTCTGCTTTAGTATTAAAAAATAAACTAATTTAGATCAGGTAAAAACCAGATGCGTCAATTAATATGTACGTACTGGGTGTACTAAAAATGTGGATTATCTTAAATAACTCATTGCGTTGTCATTATGAAAGAAAGCTTTGAATAAAAAAGTTGTTAAAATATAAATAAACACCTGAATTTGTTAAATTCGGAAATAGATACCTGATGGTGATTATGCCACTGATATTAGAATTCAATTTAACACTAAAACTACCAAATCAGTCAAGTAACCGCTCTATAAGTTTATTACTACAAGTTACAAAATGTATTAAGGTAGTTTTTTCAAAATTTGTGTTGACTTTTATCGAGGTAAAGAATTGATGTATATTAATTTATATTAATTGTATATTAACATAGTAATTTATGTTTTAAGTTAGTTTATTTTTTAATTTAATTTTTAATTTTAAATCAAATGTGCATTGTACGCTGATTGTATTTAGTGTTAAGGCGTAAATTTACAATTTTCAAATAAAAACCTCTGTTTTTGACTGTATAAATCAGAAGAACCAACATTTTGATGTTGAAATTTGTAATAAGGTTGTTCATGTTATAGGGTTAAACATGGTGCAAGAGTGCATTTCAAGATTAATTTATCAATAAAAATTCTATGTGAATGCATTTTACAGAAAAATATTAAATATAAAATTTTTGGATTTGAAAAGCGGACATTTGGTAATGATTTTGATCCCAATATGAAAATCATTTTAAAGTCAACTGCAAATTTTCAAACGGGAACATTATTTTTGGCACCAGTAATAGATAGAACGGAAAATTTTACGTTGCAATACGTGGACATACTATAGAGATAAATTGATTATTTTTATTATTTTATTTATTTTAATAATTTTTGCTAATTTGTATTTATTACTATTATTAAATCATAATTATCATTCTTCGAATTAACACAATTATTAAGAATGCATCATATGGCACTATAGGCATTAATGTCGGTAATGTTTTTCGAAAATTACTTTGTGCTGTGAGAGACCAATTAGGAATCAGTTTGAACCCAAAATATAAAAATAGTTTGAAGGTAAATTTTTTCCTTCTATTCACTGCTGTTGTCAAAAATAATTCTCCTTTGAAAATTAAGAATAAAATTAATTGTTAATCCTTAATTGTGATTTTCTCAAATTGGTAATTAATATTTAATTTCTCAATAATTGCATTGCGGATGTTTATGTATTCATGATATATCGAAGTCTGCAAAGTGTAACTAAATTATGTAATCTATGAAATCCACAGTCTATAGAGTAAATAATTTATATTTACTTTCCAGACTTTGATATATGATAGATGCCAAAATATCCACAGTTTACTGATGATCAATTAAATCAGAATTTTATAGAATATTATTGTACCTATGATTATTTTGATTTCCATTTCACTTCTTATTTTTTTAACCCGGTTGCTAACATATTTTCCAAATTTAACATGTTCATGTTATTTACCCATTTTTAGTAAATGTAAAATATGCTATATACGAGCTTACAAAATAAATATTATTGTTGCTCAAAATGTTAAATCATTCAGGTAATTTTCAATTGAAAACTAAATTCTGATTACAAATTTAAAAAATAACAGTTGCAGATTAAATTTAATTTCTATGTGGAAAAGATTTTATATACAAATAAAGAGGGAGGCCAAGCTCCCATCGGCCAGTGGACCAAATTTCTTCTTTGAAACTTTAATTGGCTGTAACTGATTTAGAAATTACATGCTGATCCTAAATGAGAGCAAATTTCAACTTAAGAATTGGAAATTAATTGTTAACTGATAGAGCTTTCGATTAAAATTAACTTTATCCTTAGTTTAACCTGTTCGAATTGAAAATCATTTAATGTGATATTTTAGCATTATTAACAATTATATTTATTACATTACAATATTCATTAATTGTCGAATTAATGAGAAAATGATTAACTTTATTATCTTCTTTTGTAAAAACAAATATTTTACAAATATTTTGAAAAATCTTTAAACCTAATCCTCTCGAAAATAAAGTCACAAATAAAAATTCGCTATTTCATATGTTCCTGTTATTTTTTCAAGTTCTCATACGCTTTGTGGTAAATTATTAATTTTCACAAGTTTTTACTTATGTTGAGGAATAATTTTTTCTACAATTTTTAAGGGACAGTTACAATAATTTGGTAAATATTCTGTTATATACTTTAAACACTACAAATTGTGAAATATTTCATGATATAGACAGTAAATCTTAGAATATAACAATTCTTTATTGAATATAATAGGCAAAATAAACAAGGAAGAAAAGAAAATGCATAAATGGAACTATAACAAATATAATAAAACATAAAACTATAATATACTGTATCGAAGAACACATAAAATAAACTTGGATTTGCACGGATACATTTTCCTTTTCGTTATACGTGCAAAAGGAACGCGTCGCACATCGGACGAGACAAACCAGAAGGGGACAAGTGGCGCCGCCGCTAGTCCTCCCCACACATCAAATACTGGGCCCAGATTTAAAACTTGCCTTAATACAGTCTAATAGTAAAAATTTTCAGATTTATAAAATTCAAAACTACATATTGTAATGAATAGTTAAATCTTTTTATTGAGGTGTTAATAAAGTTTTGTAAATTATTATTAATTTAAATTAATAATTATTATAAATTATTTAAAATTTTGTCTATATTAGGGTAACTACTTTACGAGTCTTAAAAAGTAATTAGAATAATTTGGCAAATATTTCTGTTACTGTGAGTTTACTAAAACTCTTCGAACGTAAGTAAGGATGTAGAAAATATTCAAAAACAAAGGTGAGCTTCAAATTAGAAATGAAAATTTTGAGGGAAAATTTTCAAATTTTTAAAAGTAAAAATTTGTAAACTTTAATATTTTTTAATTTTTAAACTTAGAAAATGACATATTTTGGGATCATCAAATTTTTGAACTTAAAGTTTACAAACAAGATACGTTATATTGCGATGAATGGAATTGCAATACGCGAAACAGCTACATACTATATTGCCGTATGTAACATTACAATGTGAAGAATTGTCACATGCTATATCGCCATATTTTGATTCGCTAGGTATAAAATTGCCATGCATTATATCATTATGTGTAGAATTGCTACCCGCTATATCGCCACGCATTATATTACTACAGTGGGGAACAAAAGTATTCGTACACTTGAAATATAGAAATAAAAACAACAATATTTTCTATATTATTAAATATATTTAACCATATATAGCTGTATGTTAAACATTACACTTACAGCAACAAATGACCCAAAACCGAAGGCAATAACATCATGTAGTAACTTGAAACAGCTTGAAATTCACGAGACTGTAAGAAATTGCCGGGACAAAAGTATTCGTACACTTAATTATTGCTATAGTTATTTTAGCAGGAATTTTATCTTTTCTATTTAGGCAAATCACTTCACGTAATCTATCGGGCATCGACAAAACCATTTTTAACGAAGTCTGTGTTGTATAATAACCACTGACGCACTATATAGGCTGTATGTTTAGGATCACAGTCCTGCTGAAAGTAAAATGTTTTCCCAATACCTAATTTGTTTGCACTATTTTGTAAATTTTCTTTTAAAATATTTAAATATAAATGTTTATCCATTATTTTATCAATTATTACTAAATTGCGGACTCCAGAAGCAGCAATACGTCCCCACACCACTTCCACCTCCGTGTTTCATCGTCGATTGCATATTTTTTAAATCCAATTCTGTATTAGCTTTCCGCCATACTTTTTTACTACTATCCGATTCAAAAATGTTAAAATTTTACTCGTCGGAAAATATTACGTTTTTCCAGAAGTCGTCGCTAGCATTTATATATTCTTCTGCAAATTCTAATCGCTTTTTTTTGTTTACTTTGCTTATGAGTGGTTTCTTCCTCGCAACTCTACTGTTATGTCCGGCCTGATACAGCACTTTTCGTACAGTTTTAGGGTGAATTTTCTTCAGCATATATTCTTTAATGTTTGATGCAATTTCAGATGCACTGGTATCTGGTTTTTCTTTAATGGTTCGGACGATTTTACGCTTTTTTCTCGTAGTTAATTTTCGGGCTCTACCGGTTCTTTCTTTATTTCGCAATGTTCCTTCTTTTTTGTACCTATTTACAATACTTTGTACAGTTGATCGACTTCTTTTTACTATTTCTGATATATTTTTATATGATTTGCCTTCTTCATGTAATCCTATAATAATTTTTCTTTCTTTCTTCCAATGTTGTTTCACTGCGTTTTCTCCCCATATTACAAATATTAGAGTTAAAGTGTACTCGCCACGATTACTACTGATTAAACTAACATAACATTTACTAATGTAATGGTTACATTGATCAGAATGTCCTGATGTCACCTCAACTGTTGTATTTATTAACATAAATGATAGTGTACGAATACTTTTGTCCCGGCAATTTCTTACAGTCTTGTGAATTTCAAGCCATTTCAAGTTACTACATGATGTTATTGCCTTCGGTTTTGGGTCATTTGTTGCTGTAAGTGTAATGTTTAACATACAGCTATATATGGTTAAATATATTTAATAATATAGAAAATATTGTTTTTATTTCTATATTTCGAGTGTACGAATACTTTTGTCCCCCACTGTATGTATAGAACGCGTTATTTCATTACATATTGTATTGGTATGCATTATATTACCACGTATTGTATTAGTACGGGTTATATTACCACGCATTGTATTGACACGCGTTTTATTACCACGCATTGTATTGACATGCGTTTTATTACCACGCATTGTATTGGCACGCATTATATTAGCACGCGTTATATTACCATTCATTATATTGCTATACATGGTATTGCCACGTCCGAAATTTCCACGTATTTTGATTGCTACACATTAGATCTCTAACGATTATATAACTAAATTAGTCGGGAGAATTTATTTTTGTATCTAATATTATTTTTTAGACTCACAACTTGGCAAGTGGATACAGTATTGCCTCGAAATAAGCAACACGCTCGGGACCGGCCAGTTGCTTATTTCGAAGGTGGTATGCTATTCGGCTTGCTTTTGTTTTTTAAATCGCTGTGTGTCAGAGTGAGAAAACAATATACATGTTCTGTCCTCTTTTCACTAAACTGTTCGGTTTCACGGACCTCTCACTGCGTCACCGATCTTTCACTCGGCGGCGGACTTCAATCAAAGAAGTGGGGATAGAAATTTGCTAATTTCGAAGCTCGAAACTGTTGCTTGTTTCGAGGCAATACTGTAGTGACTTTTGGTTTATTTTGGTTTATTTTGGTTTATATGTAACTCTTTACAAGATTATGATTTATATTTTTTATATTGTAGTAAAGTACCTTAAGACACATTCGTGTAACATTTCGCATTACATAATTGGTCTTCGTTCGAAACCTGAATTATATACAATATTCAGAATATATCATCCACTATATACACACATAAAAAGAAAATGCATGTTCATACATATACATATGTATATGTATAAATGAGACTGTAAAATCAATGTATACGGAGAATTCCCATTACATTATCGATTAAACGATTTCTCTTTTACGAGTTACATCGTCACGAGATAAATCGCTACGGATTGCATGCTCACACGTTACATTACCACGTGTTATATGGCTACGTATTATTTTACTTTGCGTTGGACAATCGCGCTTTATATTATCATCCGTTACATCGATACGTTTTATATTGCCACACGTTATATCACAATGTCTTACATTGCTCTGCGCTATATCATCACACATTAGTTTTCCATGCGTTATATCTCCACGCATTGTATCGGTACAAGTTATATCGCTACGCGTTACATCGCCACGTGTTATATCGCTACACATTATATTGCTACATGGTATATCACCACGTGTTATATCATCATACCTTAGATTGCCATCCATTTCTTCATTACGCATTACATACACAGTATGTCTGAAAAGTTATTTTGCCAAAATTAATTTTTTTTATTCAAAATACATCCCTTCCGCATCAATACACCGCTGGGCACGCTCCGGCAATGTTAACATAGATTTTTTTATGTCGTTTTGCGGAATCGCTTCAATCACCCTTGTCACAGCTGCTTGGACTTGTGTAACAGTGTCATAAAACGTTCCTTTCATGGCTAATTTCAATTTTGGAAAAAGGAAGTAATCGCATGGAGATAAGTCAGGCGAATATGGAGGATGTTGGAGCACACAGACTTGTTTCTTCGCCAAAAATTCACGAACTGCGACAGTTCTGTGACATGGTGCATTATCATGCAACAGGAACCAACTTCCTGGCGCTCGATATTCGGGCCTCACACGAACGATTCTTTTCCACAAACGTTCCATACACCCAGATAATATTCGCCATTAACATTTTGTCCCTGTGGAACGAATTTCCGAAGTATAATACCTTTAGAATCGTTTAGAATTTAGAAAAACACAAAACCTGGCTTTGGGCCGTCTTCCAAAGTATCACAACCATCCTGGAATCGTTTATACCACTCGACACACGTGTACGGGATAAACAATCGTTGCCATAAACATTTTTCATTAATTCAAATGTTTCTGTAAAAGTTTTACCGAGCTTTACCGAGCAGAATTTAATATTCGCTCTTTGCTCCATCGTGATTTTGTGATACGGTGACGAAAGGTTTTGTCGCTTTAAACGCTATAAGTCCACAATTCGTTGCTCGATTCCAATAACGATTGGTTTGTTTTGTAGGGGAGGAATACTGTTTTCAAATAGCATATTGTTTTTATAGATGTCGCTAATAGTGTTCCTTAAATTTAAAAAGTTCCGTTACTTTTCAGACATACTGTGTATATTATTATCCGCCACATTATTACAACTTATATTACCAGTTGCTACAGTACCATTTTTTACAGTGCAACACGTTACATCGCAAAGCGTCATATTATCACACGTTGTATCACGATACTTATATTCTAACGCAATATATTTTACACACTGCATGTTATATCGCCATGTATTACAAACTACGCATTATAAAACTGCGCATTGTATGGTAAAACATTACATTATCACATATTATATTGCTACTCATTATATCGCTCTGAGTTATCACTTCATATATAAGACTGACAAAACTCCCGAATCGGTAATATATTACAGGTGTGTTGCGATATATGGTCTTATTCGTAGCTACACAACGAGAGTTTACTATATTACATTCAGGAACATATGACATATAGACCAAACCTTGTTTTACACGAATCTTGCGGATAAGATATCTACATTATATAAATATTACTTTCATAGCAGGGTCAAAAGTAATTCTGCATACGTCATAGATCCAGTAACAGTTAATGTGTCAAAGAATATGTTACGCAGTGAAAATATCGATATAATTTCACCGTTGAAAAAGCAATTAATTTTTGTCTACAATTTTGTTACTCCTTATAATTTGTTAAAGTTTTGAAAATGTATAAAACTTTCCAAGACGAATGTGCAGCTTCCTTGTAAATAGCTGCTTCTTTCCGAATACGATGCATTAACCGTTTCGAGAAGATCAAGACGAAACATTTGAAATTTAAAGCATTTCAGAAATAAATCAAACGTGCTGTGCTCATATCTGACAAGCATTTCATTCTAATTCTACGCTGAATCGTTACAAAGATGTAAAGTGGTGAAATATTACAAATTTTGTGTCATAAATCTTGCGAGGCTCGTTGGCAAAGAACTTTTGCTTATTCAGATGAAACATATTCAGACGGAATTTTTAAGTTTCATACAGACTAGTTCTTAGTGCTAATAGATACAATAACATTGTAAACTATGTTCTATAATTTCAGTTGATTGATTTGTTGAAATTAATAAAATTAATAAATTTAATTAAAATATTTGAAAATTTTTATATACGCTTATTATCGAATGTTTTGGAAAAAAGGTATCACTTTATAAAAGGATTTTAATTTTGCGACGTTTCAATTGTATTTTGAAGTACTTGAAGCTTTATTATAATTACAATGATGCTAATGAGTTATTCGGATCATTCGAATTTCAAATCCTTGTGTTACTGGTATGTGATTACTCGAATTATTGGAAGCATTCAAATATTCGTATTTGAATTTTTGAATAATTTATATGCCTGAATATTCGAATTATTCGTATTTTGATATCTGAGTATTATGAGTATTTAAATTTTCGAAGAATTCGAACGTTTACATGTTCGTATTATTTGAATTTCAGATCTGTTTTATTCTGACATCTACACGTTTAAATCATTTTAGATACTAAAGTATTCTAATTTTAGATTTGAATTCTATTGGTATTCGAATATTCGTACGTCTGAATTATTTAAATATTCTAATTTATATCTGAAGACTGAAGTAGAAATATTCTGATATTCTAATTCTGAAGTAGAAATATTTAAGTATTAAAATTAAAAATCTGAATTGTACTGGTATTTGAGTATGTACTTGCCTAATCGAAATGATAAAATTATTCGAATCTTAAATCCAATTTTTGTTAAAATTCGAATATCGAATTATTCAAATTTAAAATTCAAGTTTTATTAATATTTCAGAATATTTCAAATACTGTATAATTCTAATTTAAAACATTTAAATATTCAAATTGCAAATCTGAATTCTACTAGTATTTAAACATTTGAATATAAAACATTCAGATGTTCAAATTTCAAATCCGGAATCTATTGATATTTGAATGTTTGAATCATCTGATTACGTGAACATTCACATATTGGAACAACTGAAGTCTTTGAATTTTATATTAAAGTATAATTAGTGGATTTGCATATTTTAATTATGTCAAGAATGGTCACCACATATATTAGAAGTTAATTAGAAGAGAATTTGAAAATTTTGGAATTTCCGAATTTAGTTGTTTGGCAATTTGGTAATTCAGGAACTTGAATATTTGGAAATATGACAATTCAGAAATTTTTTTTTTTTTTAAATAGTCGCATTTTTTTTTAATAGTCGCATTAACTACCCAGGTTATTAGCGACTGTTGACCAGTTTACGGAGATAAGGTTATGGTCAGAAGTGGATGGTTTGAGATAACTTCTTCATAGTTGGGTGAGGATTCCTATAGTTTTACAAAATTTTAGTAATGTGTCTTGATACGCTGCTGATGTGGTTGCTTCAGTGAGGTTGTTCTTGATGTTTAATTTTCTTCTGGCGTGGTTATATTTTCTGCATTCCAAAATTATGTGTCTGATGGTTATGGTTGTGTTGCATATATCGCACCTTTTGGAGGAACCGTTTTCGAGTATGTATGAGTGAGTCAATTTGGTGTGTTCGGTCCTAATTCGACTTATTGCCACTTGATTTTTTCTTTTGTGTTTAGGGTTTGTTTTTAAATCGTAGAATTTGTCGAGTTGCTGATGGGTTGAGCTGGCTTTGTATTTTCTCCATGTAGAGTCCCATGACTGTTTTAGTAGTGTCGCGATATGATTATTGATGTCCGCAGAGGTGTTTAATATCGGCTGGTTTTCTGTGACTGTGGTTGTTGCAATTTTTGGCCTGAAGGTCGGCCATAGTGTTTCCGTAGATATCCATGTGGGAAGGAACCCAAGCTATGATTACAGTTTTGTTGTCTTTGGTTAGTTTATCATATTTTTCCTGAATTTATAGGTGCATTTCAGTGGTGTATTTTATGTTTTGAGTTTTCCGGATGGTGGAGAGGGAATCAGAGAAGATAATGAACTTGGACTGAGGAGATCTGTTGACAAGGTTAAAAGCTGATAGAATCGCGTACGTTTCGGCTGGACGTTTCTTCCCGGGTGAAAACAGCGGCTCCTGTTCCGTAGTTGTTTTTTGATCCGTCAGTGTAGATGTGGGTAAAATCAGGGTAATTACTGCAGAGGGCATTGAAAATTTGTTTGCATCTCTCTTCAGACAGGTTTTCTTTTCTGTTAGTTTCCAGTGATGTATCAATTTCGGGTGTCTGTAATGTCCATGGGGGTATTTTATGCAGTCTGGTCTTTTCCATATTCGGTATCTTAAATTGGAGCTCTTTCAGGTAGTTTTTATTCTCTGGTGGAGTGGGAAATTTCCAGTTTGGTAATGTGACTGGTGTGTGACCCTCGAAAAAATGTCGGCATGGATAATTGGGTTTGTGGATGTTAGTGCCCTTATAGCGTACTTTAAACTTAAAAGTTTTCTTTTATGTTCGAGAGACGTTTCTCCAACTTCAATTAGTAAGCTTCCTATGGGAGTTGAATTTGAAAATTTGGATATATAATAATGCGTTAACTTTGGAATTTTGGGATTTGGAAATTCGAGTATTTGGAAATTTTGAAACGTGGGAATGATTCAATTAAATTTTAGTAACGATCGATTCTAATTAATTTTAATGTTTCATTTAACTTCGATAATAGTACAAAATTCATTAAATTTTTCCAATTTTTTAAGTTCAATGTACTTTCTTACAGTAATTCGCAATATACCACTCAGAGTGAAGGCTAGAAAATTATGATAAAGTTCTTATATATTGCTAAATTGAGAACTGTAGAGACTTTATACTTGAAATCATTTTGTCAGGTCCAATTATTTAATATTTAAGCATTTACATAAAATTGCATTTTAATATGCCTCTATACAGATATTGTGATATATTCAATATTTCGCATTTTCATTACTATTTAAATGTTTACAGATACTTGCGTATTTTCTATAGTTTAATTCAGACCAGTTGATAATCATTAAAACAACATGGTCCAACAAAATATTAAAATTATTTAAAAATTATTAGTTCAAGATAAAGTCACGTTATCAGTATATTCCACAACATGAATAATGCATTAGTTTTAAACAAAATTTTTATAAATGTCAATTGTGTTTACTGCCTATGTTGTAAAGTGGTTTTGACGAATGCTAGATGGTTTTTAATTGCAATTAAAACAAAGTTATTGAAATAAAATAATATTCATTATACACTAATAACTTCGTTTTATTCGAAGATTATTTGAGTAATGATCAATTTTTTCAGGTACAGTAAGTTCAATCAAAATCGTATATCACAAATAATTTTTTAATTTTCGCTAAAAAATTTACTGGATACACCCGTGTAACGAATATAATAATATTCCGTATATATGATCAATTGCTTGTATTTAAAAAAGTACCAAATTTCATAAAATATTTGACACAAAGTGATTACATCCGTAACAAATCATAATGATAATCTTTAATCCGTACTTAAAAATCTAATTTCTCAATTTTCCTTGATGCTGTTATTAGTAGAAATGTTTTCGCTACAGTGTGACATTGGTTACAATTGTAATATAATTAACAATACATTAATACAACAATATTACAATTGTAATATAATTGTTACAGTTTGTAATATAATTTGAAAAATATTAACAAAGATAGCGTTTTGACTGTCCTTTTCAATTTAACAGTCACTTAAATGTATTTAAATGTTTAATTCATATTATTCTACTTGGGATAAGGCAAGAATATTTTGCCAGCAAATATTGAATAGCTGATACTGTAAATCCTCAAAATATCTCAAAATTGTAAACTTGTAATTTTTGTTCATCTTCGATTTTCTTAAAAACTGCCAACAGTGGAAAAAATCGGTTTATTGAGAAATATTCAGTTCACAAAAATCTATAATATTCGCTTGATAAAAATTTCAACATAGGAACGAGTTGATATTTATCGAACAGTTATATTTGAGATAAACGATTGTAATTGCGAGCGCGTTCGAACATGCCATCATATAAGGGGTGATTTTGGAAATTTAGTCAGCATACTGCTCTTTTTTCAATCAAAATATTAAAATTGTTATGTACTATGTAAATTATTATATAGTATAATACGTATCAACTTTCTATGATCTTACATGGATGCACCGACGCACACACCAAGTACAATTTATCCTTCATTATATTAAAGAAATATTAAAACTTTACGAGGTATTTAATAATGTATGTCAAAAATGTATTTTATTACAATGTGTTCGAAATCCTTTTGTATCGATTGACGATTTAAAGGAGCGAATTAAAATGCATTGTTCGAATGTCAGTACACGTCAACTAAAACATGTAACGAAAAATGCAAAAAAAAAAAAACGCATTAGACAATATTTGAAGTGTAATGGTGGAACATTCAAACACTTATTCCACACTTATAAAAAGTGATGTTAGTATGTCTTATACTATATAATTTTCGCCTGTATCATTTCTACTATTTTTACTTAAAAAAGAGTAGTAACTTGTCCTAGTTTTTAAAATCACCTTATATATTCAGTTTATGACAAATATTTAACAATATTTCTTTCTCAGATAGAAGCAGTTAATAATTCAAGCGGTAGTATTACTGTTATACCAGCATCACTTTTATACGACGCATTTTCTAACTAAAATTAAAAAGTGATTTATGGCGTACGATTTTCCCTATGCATCACTGTACATCTACTTCTTCCTCCTTGTTAGTTATTAGATGATATTTATTTACCCTTGTCATCTGGGGTGATTTTATTCTAGAAAGATACATTAAATCATTATATTTTCTGTTGTAATAGGAAACGAGTGAAAATTAGCAAAGATGTACGGCCTAATTTTAGAAAACTTGTCTGAATACATACGGCAGATCTATGGAGAAGACAGATGGGAAGAGATTCGACGACAAGCAGCCGTAGATCAACCTAGTTTCAGTGTTCATCAGGTTTACCCTGAAAATCTTATACCCAGATTAGCGAAGAAGGCTATTCAGGTAAGAACGGCATAAAATTATCTTTAGTTTCATACGTATCACGTATGCTCTCCAAGAACAATAAAATTGAAATGAAAGAATTACAATTTTTATTGGATTTTGTTGTCACATTTACAATCTCATAAATCTTTTTTTGTAGCAGTGTAATGTTAAAAATAAACTGGAAGGTATTCATTATATCACATTAACTGTTTTAAAATTATGAAGAAAAGCATAAAAATGATAACAATCGTTGCATTGTGCTACATAAACTGTAGCATTTTTTAATATTATTAGACAAATAATATTTAAGATTCAAGTTTTAACAAGTCAGTCATAAGTAATTAGTTTTTTAATCACCCAAGAAAAATAATGTTAGAAAATAATAATAATGTATCCATAAAAATAGTAATAAATAATTAATATTACAAAATTGAGGAAAATTATATTTTAATTCGTAATGTTTATTCATTATTTAATATTGATTGAATGATTAATTATTCGAAATTCCATAACATTTAATGTGAAAAGAAATCATGCTACATTTTATTTAATAAGTTTTACAAATGAAGTAAAAAATGTAAATAAATAATGTTTTAATTAGGGAAGAAAAGCAGTTTATAAAGAAATTTTAGTGATTGTACTTAAATTGTAAGAAGAGTACCATATGATTTCATAGAATTCCAAGAAATGTAGGAAATTTAAATTATACTCAAACATAAATAAAAGAATCAATATTCAAATATAATATGTATTGCGAGATAAGAACATGTTTAAATTTTAACAAAAGACAAATGTTTGTTTAAGTATTAAGTTACGAATTTTTCTGAAATGTGTAAATTGTAGTCTGCTTACTAATCGGAAAATTAAATTGACAATGTCTTTCTTAATTTACACTTTTACAACATGCAGACTAATTACAGCAAGTAATGTACTAATTACATTTATTACTTGAATACTGAATAATTAAATATAAAGTAAAATAAAACATTACCGAAGTGCACTACATTATGAATTTTGCAAATGATCTATTTTAAATTTTACAATCTTGATTAAATAGTACCCGTATCATATTGTTGTCAAATATTATTTTACAAACGGGTATTGAAAAATTATTCCTCCGTAAATATTTTCTGTTCCTTGTACAGAGTGTTCCAAAAATAGTGGAAAATGCAACGTATAGATTCTATATTAAAAATAGAGTTAAAATATTCATGGAATCTACATATATCCCGCGAAATGTTAGTGCGAATTTAGAAATTAAAATTAAAAAATTTAGAAATTTTGCGTTCACGAGCACATGGCAGTCAAAGAGAATCAATCGGTTTTAAGAAAAATTCATGATCGAAAAAGTTATATCGAGAATATTGAACTTACACATTCTACAAAAACGAAGCCAGTGATTTCGTAATTGTACAGCAATTTATCCATTTTTGTGAGGAGATTAATAGTTTGTGTACTATTTTTCGAACATCCTGTATGTACTTTTCTCTGTGCTTCCTGATAGGGTATGTTCCGCAACAGAAAAAACAGATGGTTAGAAAAATTTGTGCTTATACGTTACACTTAAATATGGTTACTTAATTCATGGTATATTGTATTTTTCGCTCGTATCACAGGTACTTGGCATTACGGAAAAAGAATTTTTCGATCAGATGGGTGTACACTTCGTAGGATTCGTTGGGCAGTACGGTTATGATCGTGTGCTTTCAGTACTTGGACGTCACGTAAGAGATTTCCTTAATGGATTGGACAATTTACACGAATATCTGAAATTCTCCTACCCTAGGATGAGAGCTCCTTCGTTTATATGCGAAAACGAGACGCGACAAGGTGAGTGATTTTTGAGTAACTAATCAGACATTTTATTTTAGTCATTCCAATTACGGTAGCCATTCAATAAATCCCTACTATGCAGGGTGGGGCAATAACTATTAGCACCTTAAATATCTATCAATCTATAAGGCCTAGAGAGAAATTAGTGTAACCAAAATTGTACGGTACGAATTGGTGTATTATACATATAGCGATAATAATTTTTGCCCAAGTGAAGATGTTTCGCTATTTACATTCTGATAGAGTATTTCAAGGCGAATACAATGATCTATTGGGACGGTCATTCATGGTCTGGGTTAAGCTAATTGTAATGGAAAATAATTTACTTTTAGGAAATGGTCAAGCACCGTTAATTTGCTTATTTAACAGTAATACACGACTATGTTCACCATATGAACGGACTCCATCTCTTACAATTTGACGACATTCCCCATAAACAAAAACTTGAGATTCACACCGCTCGGCAGAAATACTCATAAACGACTAATCGTAATATGTGCAGATGAAATGTACAGCGTGATTCAATGTTTATTTCTATTCAACAAGCCATAACAAGAAATTACGAGACAAAGATAAAGTAATATCAAGAACCAGAGACGGCAAAGAAGTGTGCGACCATTTCCTGAAAGTAAATTATTTTCCATCACAATTGGCTTAACCCAGACCATGAATGACCTTCCCAATAGATCATTGTATTCGCCTTGAAGTACTCTATCAGAATGTAAGTAAAAAAACATACTCCATTTAAAAAAACGGTGATGACCTTCATATCACCGAAGCGCCTCCACTCGGACAAAAATTACTATCGCTATATAATAGACCCCTTCGTATCGTAGAATTTTGATTACACTAATTGTTCTCTGGGCTTTATAGATTCGAAGATATTTAAAGTGCTATTAGTTATTTCCCCACCCTGTATACAGCAGAATTTCGATATTTTCCTGCGCTAGAGGCTCTAAGGACTGCACAGAAAATTACTTGACTATCATAGTTTATTTCTCTCATTAGTTGCATATTTTAAATTAGAAACCTTCTACTCAGATTCCCGAAATAGTTAATAACGTTAAATTGATAATGCCATTTTTCAGTCAAGTCCATGTCGCGAAGTTTAATTTTTAAGAAATTGTATATTTTAATTGTAAGGTACAAGTTACATGAATAATAAATTTTTATTCACTTGTTTTACATATCAAAACAATTATTTTATTACGAAAACATTTTGTTTGTCCCTTGTGTTTTTTACATGTAATATTGCATTTATATATACTTTTTTAAAACATTTTTACTTTCTATTTATGATAAACGGGTACAAAATCGCGCTTTACATTTGTACGTAGAATATGATGATACTCGTCTCAGTTTTTACCGCGAAAATTTATTACCATATTATATTCGTAAATGTAAAAAAGAATGTTATATCAACATAGGGTGTCAATCACCTTATTAAAGAGTTATAACAAAAATGCCAAATGATAATTGAATACTTTGTTCGATATCACGTATAATATATTCCAGTTTTGTCCGTCTAACTTTACTAGCGTATTTTATAAATAAATATAAGAAAAATCATTTACATGAACATACGCTCCGGAATGCATTGCTAAAAGTTACATAAAGAAATTTGAAAATTGACAATTTTTGCATGTAATTTGAAGGAGAAAATCAACTAGTATTATTTCGTATATTCCGCATAATCTTCCAATAAAACATTTAAAAGCCCATATTTATATAGTATTTTCTTATAATTTTCATTCGCAGAAAATACAGGTAAAGTTTTACGTACAAAACTAAGACACATTATATAATATATAGCATCGAAAAACAAAGAATGTTATTATAATTATTTCTCATTTTTTTTATTGAACTGACTATTTTGGTAAAGTATGGCGATAAAAAACTGGGACACGGCATTCCCAGTTTTTGGAATGGTATTTTAATATTTATAAATGCATTATTTGTAAGTAATGTCAAAATACGTTATGTGATTCATCCATAGAAGTGCACTGAATGATATTTCATTTATATAAAATATTGTTATTATATAACTTCTCCTAACTAAAACACATCATTATTTATAAATTAAATGACGTGTAGATTTTCATCAAATCCAAATGTTCTACATTCCCGCATATAATTTCAGAAATTTTCGAATTTCCAAAAGTCTCTAGTCTTTAAATATTTAAATCTCCACATTTCTAATTCTCTAAATTTCCTATAAATTCATTAAATTCTTCAGTTCTAAAAATTCCTCAAGTTCTAGAAGTTATCCAATTTTCAAATGTCGAATTCCAAAACATTTTTTAATCAAATTTTACAAGATCTGTTCAATATAATTTTTTCGACTATTAAACACCATAAAAAAATATGTACTTATTAGAGTCTCTAAGTATCACTACCACATTATGTTAAAAATGCACTGCTCACATAATTGTGGATACATTCCACCCTGCTATTTACTGTGAGTATACAGCTACAGGATTACATCATTTCTCTTCAATTTTGGGAAATCAAATATGTAAACCCGAAAATTTCAAAATTTTTCGATGCAGGACTTTTCCAATTTTTAAACTTCAAAATTAGCCAGATATAAATAAAAAATTTTGTAATTTACAAATTTTAAGATCTTGAAATTCATGAATTTATAAATTCCTAAATTTCTAGATTTTCGACCTTTCGAATTTTTAAATTTCCAAAGTTTTACATTTCTAAACTTCTAAATTTCCAAATTACCAAATTTTCAAATTCCTTAATTTTGAAATTTTCAAACTCCTAAAATTCTTAATTTCTAAGTTTCTAAATTTCTAAACATCTAAGTTCCTAAGTTTCTCAGTTCTTTTTTACAAACCCCTAAATTTTCAAACTCCTAAGTTTCAAAACTTTTATTTTTCCAAATGCGTAATTTTTTACGAATTCCTAAATATCCAAATTTTTCTTTTCCAAATTCATAAATTTCCAAATTTGAAGTTCTAGAAATTTACTATATTCATTTTCCGAATATTCACGATCCTTAGTCAGAGGTCCACAATTATTTTACAGCGAATTCCTTTAAATGAACAGAAAAATCTCTTTTCCCTACACCATCATTTTCCTAGGGTTACTTTTAGCATGCTCAGCAATGTATATGTATATGTCCTTCAAGTTTAACCTCAGCTTCTTTATACATGCTATATGAAGAAAAATATTTTTGCCTTTATATCACTGATTCTGTTTCTCTGACACTCAATCAATTCGAATTCACGTTCATTTTTTCGTATTGTAGGGTTGACTCTCCATTACAGGAGCAAACGACGCGGATTTGTTTATTACACGATGGGCCAGATAAGAGAGGTGGCTCGTCATTTTTATCACAAGGAATTACAGATTGAACTGATGCGAGAAGAAGTCCTTTTCGACACCGTGCACGTCACATTTCAGCTTACCTTTGATAACAGGGCTTTTACTCAAGCTTCGCTGACGATGACGCGCGAAGAAAAACATCTGCCAATTGGTGCCTCCGTTTTATTTGAGATTTTCCCTTTTTGCATCGTTTTCGGGTAAATATAGATTATTTATAATACTATTGTACATAGGGTGTATTCAAATTCTCAACATTTCTGAATCTTCTAATTTTATGCACCATTATTTTCAAAGTTTAACAAAGACTGTGCTCAGAAACGTAATCTGCCATCTTACGTTGCTGAATCCATTTTCTGAGACAAGGTTATTAATTTGAAAATATCTCAATAACTATTAAGTTTAGATCCTATCTCTTTTAACACCTTTTCATACAAAGTTTCATTCTTTTTTCATGTTCAAGATAAAATATTAGGTATTCAACTGAAAAAGATTAAAGGTGACCTTCATACCTTGATAGAAAACAATGTCAAAATAAAGCAATTGCAGCACTGCATGTGTCCATGCAACTTTTGTTTGGACAAATTTATTGTACAATAGATTTACGAGTTATTTGAAGTCATTATCAAAACTCACGTTGTACATTTACACGTTTAAATAATATATTATCTTATTTGAAATAATACTCGATCTGATTCCAGTAATATTCGAGGGCAATCTTTTATATCAGATTATTTGTTATTTTATTCGAATGACTCGTACTAGATTGAAAATGATTATTTTTATTGGGCACAAAACGAAGTTATTTTTTCGATGTTGTTTCTAAAGAGATAATTAATTAGCTGAAATAATTTATTAATTTATATTATTATTTTTTATTTTATTCCACTAAAGATGTGCTTAGACCTAGCTTAGACAAAGTTATTTACTTCAAGATAATAAATATGTATTGTGATTTAAGATTTTTTCCTCAAGTGCATTTTTATTCTGTTAATATTTATATTATTATTTTGAATAAACAGAATAAAAAGTAAGACAAATTATTTATCTTTAAAGATTTCAACTCCTCTCATATCTCGAGAAGCATTTTATTAAATATAGTAGTACGAATTTTTTTCTGCGGATTAAGATTTGAATTACGCCGACGACTTTAATATGTAGACTTTAATTAAATTTTTGTTTTCAGGTCAGACATGATCGTAAGAAGTATTGGAAATTCGTTAATGGTGATATTACCTGATCTTGTTGGTAAAAAGATAACCCATTTTTTCGACCTCGTTAGACCGTTAATTGCGTTCAAATTTCATTCAGTAAGAATACCCATTGAATTCTTATTTTCATTGAATATGTTTCTTATTGTGGCGACAATTAATTGAAATGAAATAACTTTCTTCTTTATTACAGATTTTAAATAGAACGAATAATATTTTTGAATTGGTAACGGTAGAACCGATTCTAACGGAACGACCATCTGATCGGCAGAGAGAAGAACTGATATTGAGTGACGAGCTTGATTCGATCGATGATAGAACATTACGATTAAAAGGTATTTTTTTCCAATTTATAATCAGTTTTTTGTTTACTGCTAAACCTACTGGCGAAAAATGCACACGTAATTTGAAATTAAAACTAAAGTAGGAAAATAAATAAACAATATAAATTAAATATAAATTAATGTACAAATAAAATATAAATTATAAATATAATTTAAATTAATATATAAGTATAAATTAATATATATATTAATTCTTTATCTCGGTAAAAATCATTTTAATAAATTTTGTAATTTAAAGAAGAATACTTGTGAATGAGTCAAATTACCTGTATGGTCACTTTAGTGTTAAATCATCAAAATAAATAAAATATCATTTAATTTCAAGTTAATGTCAACTTATGTTGACATCTTTTTAATAATTAACTTTCTTTAGGTCAAATGATATACATGGATAACTGGAAGATGATGATGTATCTTGGTACTCCTGTTATGCCGGATTTGAATGCACTGATCGCAACGGGTCTTTATATAAATGACCTATCAATGCATGATTTTAGCAGGTATAGTATAATTATTAAATTTTATATCGTTAAAGTTCACTCGAAATTTGGCTCAAAACTTCACTCAAACTTTACATAAATTATATGTGCCTACGAATACTTTACAGTAATTAACATTTTTATATACAGCAGCCCGCATTGAGTCGCGTGTACATTTTTATACAGTCCGTGAGGATTTCACTCTGATATTAACGTGTACCTTTATAAATGACAGTATAGTGGATGCCCCATGATTCTCGATTACAATCATATGACAATACTTTGTGTTAGTGTCGATCCCGACATTCAATGACCATTCACTTTTCTCTGATCTATAAAATATTCTTACATGGGACATCACCCAATTGGTACCCGCCGATTTTAATTAAATTTTTATATGTTATAGAACTCGAAAAAATATTTGACATTGATTTTTTTTATCGGCAAATATCCACTTTAAAGTAGTGAAAATAACCCTTAAAGTTGGGGTTGAAAAAGCTATTTTCGCAAATATCTCGAGAACTATTAGGCCTAGAAAAAAAATTCGAAATGCAAATTTTTCTGTTTTAGAAGGCCAATAATATGGCGTAAATGGATTTCTGAAAAATTTATTTGTTTAGAAAATATGTTAAAAATTAACATTATTTTGTCAATTTTTTTAATATAACGTTGAACTACTTTGATCAAATTTCACTTACGTAAACTATGGGTCCAAAGAAAAAATACGGATAAATTGGAATTTTTAATTTCTCTCATGCAAAAAATATTACTATGGTTCGAGTTATACAGTACATTTTATACCTTCCGTTCGGTGCACGCCTGATTTCTATATATAATATTCTGGAAATCGTATTATATTACATTTTTAGACTAATTTATTCAAAAAAAAATTTGGAGGTCCATAGGTGCCTCTATAAAACATGGGGCCCGAGTCAGGTATCCCGTTTGTTCCGCGTTATGGGCGCGTACTGGTGGTAATATTCGGTATACGGAAGATCTAAACGCGTAAATTGTACGTGCATAGAATTTAATGACATTATGATTAATTTAGATTATGCAATTAGTCCCTTTTTAGTATGATTCAATATTTAGTCTAATCAATACTACTCGTACTTGTCTACGTGTAAATAAATCATGTGCCGAATAATGATTGGAGAACTAGACTTTGAAACTGCTTTTAATAGATTCTGACACTAAACATTGCTATATTTTGTCTATGTCTATTAAATACTATTGTGTAAAAGAAATTTTAAAAAAAGTGGTGCCTCAAAACGAAGTTTAGCTGTTTTATTTATTATAGAAAGTAGCACACAAACAAACTGTTGCTTGCAAAAAAGTATTTCACAAACCGAAATTCTAGAATGAACTATTTGGTCATATAAAGGGTACATCAGGCTGAGATGATTAAAAGTGTTCTTGAACCTATTTTACCTTGTATCATTCGATAGCTTATCAGAAAACATTATACATATACCCTGTCTCAACCCTGTATTTCAACCGATGAGATAGTTACAAACGAATTCTGGCTTATCCAGTTTCACTCTGTTTTCCCTATTTAGTGGCTAGCATAAATTCCGAAAAAAGTAAGAACATTGTGCACACGGTAAAGCATATTAGAGAATTTTATGAAATTTTTTCGTTGTGTAAATGCTAAGTGTGAAATATAGAATACAGTAAGAAAATGTTAAAAATACAGATTTTGTAGATTTCATGTCTGCAGTATCTTTCAATTTTTTGGAATTTTTATATATGTAATATTGAATAAAAAAAAACAGGGTGAAATTCGATAATCTGGATTTCACTTTTAACTACCCTCCAGGTTGAGAAAGAGGGTTGAAACTTGATATATGATGTTGTTTTCAGATAAGGTATCTAACGGTTATAAAGAAAACACAATTTAAGGGGACTTTATCCCTTATCTTGCTATACCCTTTGCAGACGAGATGATACTTTAAATAAGAACCTTTATCTTTATAGCATACTGTTTTATCCCTGACAAGGAATACCTACGAAATCTGTATAAATAAATTGATGTTTATTACAGAGATCTGATGCTTGCTGGAACACAGCAATCAGTGGAACTCAAGCTAGCTTTAGATCAAGAGCAATTGAAGAGTAAGAAATTAGAAGAGTCTATGAGGAAACTGGACGAAGAAATGAAACGAACTGATGAACTGTTGTATCAAATGATACCGAAGCAAGTGGCAGATCGTTTGAGAAATGGAGAAAGTCCCATAGACACGTGTGAAGTAAGAAAATGTTCATTTTTATTGACATACGCAACAGAAGGTTCAATATAAAGGTTTCATCAAACTCGTTACAAGCTGATAGCTGCGAACGTATGAATCGTACCAAAATTACTTTTTGTTTTAATTTATTTGTACGAATAACCTTTTAATATCATTTCTTATAATTTTTGCCTTTTATTTTTATATTTATAAATAATTTCTACCATGAAACCTTGATATAATTAATATACTAACTATTATACAAAATTCCAGGTTTACTATAAATATTTAAAAATACGTCGACAAGTTTTTGCTTAATTGAAAACATGTGTGTTCTAAACATGGGTCACCGATGACCCATACGGAACTTGAAATGTTAATAATAGAACATTTGTTTTTTTCTAAAAATTTGAATGTCTTTTACTTAAAATTTAATTTTTACTTTTTCGATTATCAAATTTCATTAAATTTCATTAGATTTTATTAAATTTTATCATAACTATTTTCAGATGTTTGATAGCGTATCAATTTTATTCTCGGACGTAGTGACATTCACAGAGATTTGCAGTAGAATTACACCGATGGAGGTCGTGTCTATGTTAAACGCCATGTACTCCCTTTTCGACACATTAACCGAAAGGAACCGGGTGTATAAGGTATTCTTAGGTAGTAAGAGTTAGCATTTATTTGTCCTCACATCATTCTTTTGCTTTCTTTAACAACATACCATTCTTTTATGTTCTTTCTTTCTCTCTTAATTCAAGATGTTTATTATGTGCTTTTCCAAAGTTCATTGTTTAGTTTGTTACGGTACGTTCTAGCGTAGTTCAATAATTTTTTTTGCATATATAATATCGAATATTTTGTTCGAATTTTTGTACCGGTGTATGTATATCATTTTTTATTTAGGTTGAAACAATCGGGGACGCGTATATGGTGGTGTCAGGCGCTCCAGTGAAAGAAAATGATCATGCTGATCGTGTCTGTGATATGGCACTTGATATGGTCGATGCGATAACTAACCTTAAAGATCGTTCTACAGGTAAGAATGCAACAGTAAAGTTTCAAATTTTAATACATTGTAGACGATATACATATTATGAATTAAGTGGATTAAATGAATTTTGTCTTAGTCCCTGCATATTTTTTAAAAATACGATGCTGTTAACTTGAATAGCCTCATTTATTTTACAAATATTAAGCTTCTTAGTAGACAATGGATTTTTGGCGGCGTCGAACGAACAATCAAACGATTATTCGTTGAACCAGTTCCGAATAGATCGTCTGAGACTTTATTTCGTATAATAACAAATGGATTAAACAAGATTCTACATATATGTCAGATCGAATTTCTTCAGTGAAGAAGGATATAAACATTTAACTGCGAACCACGGGATAAATTTCATTGATCCAGATAGTTGGTACATATACTGGATATGTCGAACGTTGTTGAAGAAAAACAAGAACAATATTCCACGACATGGGACCAGGAAAGGACATTATATGTATAATTTGAATGCAAGAATCTGTTGATAATAATTAAGAATAAAGTTTAATATCTTATCTCAAACTTAATACGAGGCTGACTCAGAAATAAAACTATTTTTGTAAATATCTCGAAAACGAAGGCTGAGCGGCGATAATATGTATAAAGAAAAAAATGTTCAGAACAGTAACCTTGACAACATAGTACAAGGTCCATAAACTCGGTGAGGAATCGCTGAAGTAAATAATTACCAATATTTATTGCAACAATGTTAAAATAAGTGAAGAAAGCTGAAATGTTAGGCATATTTTGCATTTAGTGATTCTTGATTGTGTGGATTATAATTAGAATCAGATCCAAAACTGAGTTGAGGTGAAAATAAAATCTAGTTTATCATATTTGAACTGTACTGTTTAAATAGTAACGTGTAGCGACACGATACTATGGGATAAGAGATGAAGTGTTCAGAACTGAATTGAATATTACGAATGTTACAAATGCAAAATCGAATTAATTTAGTGAATAATATTCATATACTAACGATTTCATGCGTGCAAAGTGTGTCTCAGTTTTGACGTTTAGCAAATGAAAAACACGCAATTAACATTCTTGTCTATAGTGTGTTAAGATAAAATATTTTCTAATGTGTTAGTATAAAATATCGTCATCCAATAAATAAATGCTTCTTAAGAAAGCCCCGCATCTAGAGCCCCTGATACAAAGAGTTATCGAGCGGCCACTATAATTGCTGTGTCTTACAACAAATACCCATTTTCACAACGGGAGTCAATGCACTTACAAAACTGAATGATAATTATTGTACATATTATTTCGTTTCAGGTCTTCATCTTCAAATACGAGTTGGAATACACAGTGGTGCTGTAGTAGCCGGTATCGTAGGCTTAAAAATGCCTCGATATTGTTTATTCGGTGATTCGGTGAACACGGCGTCTCGCATGGAGGCAACTAGTCAAGCGATGCAAATACACATATCGCAATCAACGCGAGAACTGTTGTCACCTTCATACAAAGTTAAAGAACGAGGAGAAATTGAAGTGAAAGGAAAGGGTACGAAATGGAAATTGTTTCTGCCAAAGTTTCTATTGAATACATGCATCCAGTAATTGAGAAACAACTTTAGTCTTTATCGTTGCATTAATCATTCTTCATCAGATTTCATTGTTGCAATATTATGAGTTGATGTTTGCGTAAAAACATCTTCAAATTACTGTTACGGAAAAGAGATAAGTGTCTACAGACGCTGATAACGGTCAGAGAATTAATAATGAAATAATGCTCTAAATCTGATTATTGAAACTGTCTATAATAGCATACAAATAATTGTAAAATCAAACCATAGAAAGGCATCAAACCATAAATATAAAAAGTATCAATTTATTAAAGAACATGGTCACTGTGGCATAGGGCATATATAGTGTGTGTTGAAATTATTAAGACGATACAACAAAGAATATACACATTTTCTATGACGGCGTAAAGATAAAATTAAGAATAATTTTAATTTATTTATTAGAGTATTTTTAACTGATATCACTTTAATAAAAAGATGTAAAAAGATTTAAATGTATTAGGCAGTTATAAAAAGAACAATGTGGTCAGCATTTTGTAATATTGCATTCTACTGCAATCACCATTTTAATTCATTACAGTATACTTTCGATGTGTTTTATATAGTTTATTTTTAGTATATTATTTCCGCGTCATATTGCAAATATACGGACAATTAATACTTAAATATCTATAGCAAGTTCTTTTGAAAATTTCTTCTTTAATAATTTCCATAGATCTTTGATTCATAGTGTTTTCAAATGTGCACATACATTAGGGTGGTACTTAAAATTTAAATTTTTAAATATTGTTTACCTCAACATATTGTTCTCTAAGCTTAAAATGGAACCTGGTTAAAATGTTATTGCATTTTATAATATTTTAGAAAGTGCTAATAGTTTATTATTATTTTCTGTTACGAATCCACCTATTAGATTCCCGGTAAATATAAACGTCAAATTATTAATAATTTGATCAGAAACGAATAAAAGAGCATTTCTTACTATTAGTTAAATATGTTCGACAGAAATATCCTCCGATTAAGAAATCGACTATTAGCCTAATAGATTATTATTTGCGAAATAGATTTTTATACATTTAAAGTGGCAATTCTTATAAATTGTTGGTTCACAAATTTACTTCCTAATAATACCCCAATGATAAATAAACATGTTTTAAAAATATAATATGTAAAAAAAAATCGTTCTTTATCTCTTAAAAAATTCAAAATTCAGCAAGCGGTTCCAATATTGAATTGAAAAAATATAAAAGAATACAATATGATTTATTTGTAAGGCTGAACACATTGATAGGATGCTCCATAAAAAAATACAAACAAAATTTTTTTGATCTAAAAACCATCACCCTAATTGTACATTATCAACAAACTTCACTTTTTCAGAAAAAAAAAAGGTAGTAAGAGTTTATAGAAGCATTTTCACTGTAGAGCCAAGAGCAAATCTAGCTTCCTTAGGGAAATATGATAACTAACAGGAAAAAGAGTACTGTTCATTGATTTTGTAGGATTTTCGGAGGTTAAGAAGTTTAAGGATGAATTAAGAGTATGGGGACATAGGAATTTGGGGATCTTTGAATTTGGGAATTCACAGATTTGAGGATTAAAAATTTATGGTTTTTGAGATTTGGAGATCTGCAAATACGGGAATTTAAAAGTTGAAGCATGTTGAAATTGGAGAACTTTAGGGTTCGGATATTTACGGACTTGAGAATTTGAAAATTTGCGAATTGAAGAAATTTGAAAATATAAGAATGAAATATTTGAAAATTTAAAAACTTTAAAATTTGTTAATTTCAGGAATTCAGAATAAAGATATTGACAAATTTAATGATTTGAAAATGTTTAAATTGTAAAATTCACATATGTGTTCCCATTTAAAGGAAGCCAACGGTTACATTCGCTTGTACATATATATAGTAAAATGTTTGTTATATGACTTAATATTTCCGTCATTTTTCCGATATTTTCATTGTAATAAAATATCAATCAAATCCTAGTAAAATAAAGTTATAAAATATACCGTACTGTTCTATTCTTCAAAATGCTTTTTTCATACTTTTTATGAAAACGAAGTACAGTCTAGCCACATATTTCATTAATTCAATTCATTACATTGTAAAAATAAAAATCAATCTTTTCCCATATTGTAAGATGTGAAAGTACAATACAGAATATACGTTGAAACACATATACAATAGCTTTCCTTCGTATCGTTAAATATAGAAGTTTAGTACTGAGTAGATATATTTATCTTGTACCACCTCAAAGAAAGTCTTCCAAAATAGCGAATCCGATAAACTAGAAATTCATCTTAGATTTTACACTTGTAGAGAACTTGCTTATAGTGATACTTGATACTGGATGCTTACAATTTAATGATATTCATGTATAAACGTTTCGTTAATATTTTTAATACAAAATGAGTTGCTTTTCGAACCAAAAAGTAAGTCAATCAAATCTAGAAATTTCTAAATTTTTAAATTTCCAAAGTTACTAATCGTCATATTCTCAGGTTATAAAATACTGGAATTCCCATATTTCTAAATTTCCTAATTCTCAAATTTCTCAATTCCAAAATTTCCAAATTTCCAAATTTCAAAATTCCAAAATTCCAAAATTCCAAAATTCCAAGATTCCAAGATTCCAAGATTCCGAAATTCTAAAATTCCAAAATTCCGAAATTCCGAAATTCCGAAATTTCTAAATTTCTAAATTCGTAAATTCGTAAATTCGTAAATTCGTAAATTACTAAAGTCCCAAATTCTCACATTACCAGTTTTTGAATCTCAAAGTTCCCAATTTTCAAATTCTTTAATTTTCACATTCTAAAATTGTCAAGTTCCTCAATTCTTAAATTAAATTTTCTATTCTATTCTATTTTTTCAAATTTAGGTATCAATTTTCTAAATCAGACTATTCTGAAATTTTCCAGTTTTTAAATTTCCAAATGCCTGATATCTGAAATGTTCAATGTGTACAATTTTTAAATTTTAATATATTCCAAAATTATAAAATCCCACAATATCCATATTTTTAAATTTCAATGTCTCTAATTTTCTGAATCCACAAACTCTCATATTCATGATCAATGTATTGCTGTCAACACAATATCGTCAATATTTCTGTATTGTTCACAAATTGTAATTAAATACTCTATGATTTTTAGCGACTTTGGCGGAAAATTATGTTCCAGTCATCTTTGTTTGTCTTATGTTGCGTTGGTCAGGAGGGATAAGAGTGGTAGAGATTTGGTTTTCAAAAAAGTGTAAAAATGTAACTTCATTTTGCCAAGATTTTGCAGCCAAGAAGCAGTATTTTGTCACGATTGCTTGAAATATTTGATTGAAATATTTTTTGTACAATAATATGGGTCGATAAAAGCTCAATTTTGCAATTCTACTCTTAAAATTTCAGGAGAAGGAAATACACAAGTTTTTATAAAAGAAATTTCTTTACGTTCCATTTTTCCGAAAAAGCGTTCTTTGCTGACTTACAATTAGGTAAGTATGCAACGAATAATTCGGAAAAGAAATCCTGACAAAATATTGCTTCTTGGCTTCAAGATTCTGGCGAAACGGAGTCGCATTTTTCCACATTTTTGGAAACTAAATATCTAGTATACTTGTCCCTCAGGATCAATGTTCTTTAAGATATACAAGAATTGTTGGAGCTTATCGATTTTCTGTCAGAGGCCTCAGAAATCCCCCAAAATAATACTCGGTTAGCAGAGCAGACTCTTAACTTGAAACATTGTCATCTTGATTGTCTTTAAAGTCTCCAGTATTGTGTTCAGAATTTACAGTTCTCTAATTATAATCTGTTTTCCTGGAACATTTCGTCAGTGAATCGATATGAAATATTAAACATGCACCACTAAATTGTTTGAGACGTTGTTATATCTAACAGCGAATTAGTTACATATTAGGTACATATGAAAAATGTTATTTTAATGTTTACATACGTAACCATTTTCATTCCTTTAAACTTTAAATTGATATACCACAAGTTTCATTTCACGCTAAAATTTTTGTTAAATAAAGAGTTTCTTGTACAATGTCTGCATTTGCAATCATCCGATGGAAATAATATTGCATGTTTAAGTTGTGCTAAGCTAGTAGAACTCATTTTGGTTTCATTAGAATAATGGTGTAAAAGACACTTTACGATTGTTTGTAGCTCATCGTGCTGTACCATTATTGTCAGAAATATACATTTTTATTTATCTATTTTTGTTGATGAAAATAATATTACATATTTAGTTTGCAATAGCCTAGAACAACTATTCACAATTTCTGGTACTACCAGAATAACGATATTAAAAGCGTTAACCCCTTGGCCTACAACATCGAGTCAGACACGTGACGCACGTTACAGTTCAAATGTGACAAAACTAAATCGTATTTACATAAAGATCGAGTTTTGAGTATGATACCACTTGCAGTGTGTATAATTACAGGTCGCTAAATTCAGAATATACCTAACATTTCAACATTCTTTATATACCTTAACGCTGCAGTAATAATTAGGCAGCTCTGACTGATGCACCTGCCGAAAAACTTGTAGGCTAAGGGGTTAATGTCATTTGTGACAAAAAACAACAGACAAGAGTCACGAATAAGAGTAAATATTGTCCCCACAAAAATCTTTTGTCCAATAAGAAGATTTTTTCGATCACAACCTGCTCAGTTTTCAAAGTTTTTTTGCTTTCCGACACAACCCATCACACATTAAGCACAATTCAGCACAATGGAATTGATTTTTGAATACAATTGTTTCTTGTTTACTGATTAGAATCGTTTCTTGAATATCATTCTAAAGCTTTTACCTTTTTGCTCTACCAGTTTCTGCTACTAATTTTTCGATACAGTTTCGTCCATTTTACAGTGCTAAACTAAAAATGGAAAATTGTAAAATCAGACGGTTTTATTGTATTAATCCAAACTGGGTTGCATATTACCGATAACATTTGGTTTTGAAAGTAAAATTACATTTATCTGTAATTTTTCAAGGTAATTACGTGTCTATTAATTTGATTATTAATTAAGGTTTCAAATTTCACATTCCCGATTATCGAATTTTCACGAATATGCTTTGGATTTTCAAAAAAGATTTCGTGTAGTTTGCTATTATTGCTGTGTTTCGATCTGAGAAAATCAATAAGATCTTGTTCTGATTAAAACCGTTACTCTGAATCGAGATATTTTTAAATTGAGAAACAGGTGCTACTATTTTTGCATTAACCTAAGGGCACGTCTACATTATGCTAGTAATTGGTGCTAGTGGCCGTGCCAGTAGATAGTCGAACTTTTCCGTTTCTTGCTTTGCCTGTACATGTGTGAAAGAAAATGTTCTCTTTCCAAAATCTCGAAATCCCTACATCCCTAATTCTCAATATCTCCAAATTCCAACATCCCCAAATCTCTACATACCCAAATCCCTACATCCCCAAATCCATACATTCATAAATCCTTACATCCCCAAATTCCTACATCCCCAAATCTCTACATCCCCAAATCCCTACATTCCCAAATCCCTACATCCCCAATTCTCAATATCTCCAATTTCCAACATCCCCAAATCTTTACATCCCCAAATCCCTACATCCCCAAATCCCTACGTCTCCAAATTCCTCCAACCCCAAATCCTTATATCCCCAAATCCCTACATCCCCAAATTCTTACATCCCCAAATCCCTACATTCCCAAATCCTTACATCCCCAAATTCCTACATCCCCAAATCTCTACATCTCCAAATCCCTACATCCCCAATTCTCAATATCTCCAACTTCCAACACCTCCAAATCTTTACATCCCCAAATCTCTACATCCCCAAATCCCTACATACCCAAATTCCTCCAACCCCAAATCCTTACATCCCCAAATCTTTACATTCCCAAATCCCTACATCTCCAATTCTCAATATCTCCAACTTCCAACACCTCCAAATCTTTACATCCCCAAATTCCTCCAACCCCAAATCCTTACATCCCCAAATCCCAACATACCTAACTCTCAACTTCTCCAAATCCCTACATCCCCAAATCGCTAAATTTCAAAATTTTCAGGTTCTCAGATTCCTAAATCCTGAAATCCCTAGACTTCTACACCTCCAAATTCTGAGATTCTCAAAAATCCCAAAGAGGAAATTGTTTCTTTCCTTTCTTGCCTTCTTTTCCAACGATAGACCTAGTACAGGTAACGCAAGAAACATAATAATTCGACGACTTACTGGTACTGCGACTGGCACGAGTTACTGGCATAATGTGGACGCTCTCTTATACACATTTGTATTTCAGGAACGATGAAAACGTACTGGTTGGAAAAAAGAGAACACAGGCCTTCGTTAACGAAAGGAATCACCATTCAGGAACCACCGCAATGGCACACAAGAAGTACCGACAAAAGGGTATCGGCGGGCACTCCTGCTGCTTTTACAGCCGCGACTATGTTCGAGAATCAAAATTGTTTAGACACGGCTTCCAGAAGAGGTTCCAAGATAGCTTCTCCAACGCCTAACGATGCAACGTTTCTGCTCGAGACGGAAAGAAGGATGTACTCGCCCATTACATTTCAAGATGTAGCTCGAAGATCTGTTGCGAATTCACCTACGAAAAACGATACGAGAGGTGAGTAAATATTCTGTCAGGTCAAATTAATCGCAACTTTTGGTTTTTTTCTTTTTCTTATAAAAATAGTAAATATAACAGGAATGCTGTGCATTTTAAGCAAGAATTGTTTTTCTGACAAACACGTTGTAGTTAATATAAACTAGAAAATGCTGATAAATATATGTGTGTAAGATAATCTTTCAACAATATAAGGATATAGCAGTAGAATTTGCAAGTAAGTTTAGCGATATTGTGCATGATTTGTACAGTAAATTGGGGAGTGGTAAGCAGTAGTGAAGTTTAAAATTTTAAACATTTTTCTCTTTAAAACAATTTCGTAGGACAACTAGAATGTAGATTTGATATAACAAATCCTAATAACTTATAATTAATAATAAATTAATGTTGTCTCTTTAATAATTTTATTAAAAGTAGAAAATATTTTTACAAAAATTGCTTTACTGTCATAAATGTTTGAGAAAATTCATTTTAATACATGATTTAATGTAATATTAAAAAGTAAATAAGACTGGATTTTAAAAACTGAAAGTAATTTTCATTTTTCAAAAAATAATGTAACTTTGTACATATAGGGTATCTAAAATAAAATATTGTAAATATAAATCGGGAAAGAAGAATCAAAATTTTTTCGTATTTTCTCTTCTTTTTGAGAAAATTGAATTTAAATATTCTTGAAACTATACAAAAATTTGTTTACGGCAATGAAAGTGACAATTTTAAAACTTGATTGCTTAATTCAGCAACTGACAAGTATTATTAATTATTAGCTATAATTATTAATAAAGTTATTGTTACTAGTCAGTGTTCTATTTGATATCGTTACTTATGTGCGCATTTATCGTATTTCTAATGAAAATCATGTTATGCACAATAAATGTAGTTAAAAAAATTTAAGACTTGGTAGATGTAAAAATTTGAAATTTGCTAGCTTGAGAAGTTAGTGATTCAGGTATTTGTAAATTTGTAAATTCAGAATTTCGGGGATTTGAATATTTGAGGATTTGAGGCTTTGGAAATTCGAGATTTCAAAATTTCGAGATTTGGGAATTGGGAAATTGAGAATTTGAAAATTTGACGATTCGAAAATTTAGAGATTTGGGAATTTCGGAAATTGAAAACGTGGAAATTTAATAATTTAAAGACTGAAATGTAGGAAACTAGAAATTTTAAGATTTAAGAATTTTTAATTTGATAATTTGAGGTTTTGAAAACTGTGGCATTTGATAATGGGAAAATTTGGGCTTTTCGAAATTTAGGGTTTTGAAAAACCCAGGACTTATATATTTAAAAATTTAGTCATTTAAAGATTTGCAAATCTAATAATTGAGTATGTGAAAATTTATAAATTAGAAAATTTTGAATTTGGAACTGTGAGAATTTAGATGCAAATTCAGTGGTTGGATATTTGGAAATTTAAACAGTTGAAAACTACAAGATTTAATCGTTTAAAAATTTGAAGACTAGAAGATTTGATCGTTTAAAAATTTGGCGACTTTGGAGTTTGGAAATTTGGAAATATGAAAATTTCAAATTCTAGGGATTTAGGAATTTGGAAAGAGGATTCGAGAATACGAGTAATTGGCGGTTTGAAAATGATGAAATTTGGGTATTTTGAGATCTAAAAATTTGGAACGTTGCAAATTCAAATAATTTGGTTATTGGAGACTAAAAAGTCGAACTTTTTGAAGTTTAGGAATTCATAATCTTTGAAATTTAGAAATCAGGAATTGTAGTTACACTTTTACGTAATGTTATGTTTTGATGGACGGCTGTAACGCCCCCACACCGAGTCGCTGCCATAGAAGTTTCGTTTTAAAAATATATTAGTTTCATCCAAAAATATTCACGAAGATTGACCTCATTTTAGCCGTCCCAGTTGTATACCCCTCAATTTACGCGGAGTATTCGTCCCACGTGGATTCGTTTTACATGAATGAAAATCACATAAATAAACTCTATCAGTACAAAAGAAAATATATTAGAAAGAAAAGCTAATGAATATAAGTTTTACAAGCACATATTTATTTTAAATAGCTTATCAGAAAAATAACGAGGTTTTAGAAAACAAAAGTAAATCTTCGATATTGTTATTCGATATAATTAATCTGTTTTTTTAATTTGCTCAGATGTATCACCACCATCGTTTAAATTCTTTGAAAGTTCTATATCATTTTCATTGTTAATATTAATTTTCTCGAATGATTTGTTCTTAATCTTTTCTTTCACAAAATTTTCATTTTGCTAATATTCGATACATTTCATTAAACTAGGATTATGTAATGTACATTTATCCTTATCTCATAGAGCCCTGACGCGTTTTAACATCGGCGAATAAATTAGAGTATATTTGGTAGGGGGATGTTAAAAATAGGGATTTGATCAAATCCCTAAAGTATATGATCAATTCACGGAAGATGTTAAAATAACAACTTTGTAACTCGAGATGCCACAACTCAACGTGTTTTAATAAAAATAAATAAACATTATTATTTATTAATTACAACTATTCTACATTTAATAATGCATGGTTTACTAAATAAATACTTTTAATATCTAAACAATATTATTTCATCTTTTCACTAAAACAGTTAAGGGATTTGATCAAATCATTTACTTTCTTCAGGGAAATCACACCACAGAGTTGTTATTTTAATATCTTCCGTAAACTGATTACCTTAGGGATTTGGTCAAATCCCTATTTTCATCATTTCCCTGCGACATACAGTGGGGGACAAAAGTATTCGTACACTTGAAATATAGAAATAAAAAGAACAATATTTTCTATATTATTAAGTATATTTAATCATATGTAGCTGTATATTAAACAGTACACTTACAGCAACAATAGATCCAAAACCGAAGGCAATAACATCATGTAGTAACTTGAAATGACTTGAAATTCACGAGACTGTAAGAAATTGCCGCGACAAAAGTATTCGTACATTTAATTATTGCTACAATTATTTTAGCAGGAATTTTATAAATTAATATTTTGTATGATAACCCTTCCGGCGAATCACTTCACGTAATCTATCGGACATTGACAACACCAAACTTTTAACGAAGTCAGGTTCTATATTATACCCTTCTCTTTTTAATATTTCTTTCAAGTGTTCTTTCGACGTTATATCATGTTTTCGCACATTTTTTTCTAATTTCGCCCATACATCTTCAATAAGATTTAAGTGAGGCGATTGTGGAGGAGTTTCTAACATGTGCGAAGTATGGTATAACAACCACTAAAGCACTATATAGGCTGTATGTTTCGGGTCCCAGTCCTGCTGAAAATAAAATGTTTTCCCAATGTCTAATTTATCTGCACTATTTTGTAAATTTTGTTCTAAAATATTTAAATATAAACGTTTATACATTATTTTATCTATTATTAGATAGATCTATTATTAGAAGTAGCAATACATCCCCACACTATCACACTTCCACCTCCGTGTTTCGTCGTCGGTTGCATACTTTTGAAATCCAATTTAGTTCTAGCTATCCGCCATACTTTTGACATACATTTGACAAATTTTGACTCGTCGGAAAATACTACGTTTGTCTAGACGTCGCCGCTAGCATTTATGTATTGTTCTGCAAATTTTAATCTCTTTTTTTGTTTACTTTGCTTATGAGTGGTTTCTTTCTCGCAACTCTACTATTATATCCGGCCCGATGCAGCACTTTTCGTACTGTTTTAGGGTGAACTTCCTTCAGCATATATTCTTTAAAGTGTAATGCAATTTCAGATGCACTGGTATCTGGTTTTTCTTTAATAGTTCGGACGATTTTACGCTCTTCTCTTGTAGTTAATTTTTGGGGTATACCGGTTCTTTCTTTATTCCGCAATATTCCTTCTTTTTTATACTTGTTTTTAATACTTTGTACAGTCGATCGACTTCTTTTTAGTATTTCTGATATATTTCTATATGATTCACCTTCTTCATGTAACTGTATAGCAATTTTTCTTTCTTCCAATGTTGTTTCATTGCATTTTTTCCCCATATTGCAAATATCAGCGTTAAAGTGTACTCGCCACGATTACTACTGACTAAACTAACATAACATCTACTAATGTAATGATTACATTGATCAAAATGTCCTGATGTCACCGCAACTCTTGTATTTATCAACACAAATGATAATGTACGAATACTTTTGACCCGGCGATTTCTTACCGTCTCGTGAATGTCAAGTCATTTCAAGTTACTACATGATGTTATTGCCTTCAGTTTTGGGTCTATTGTTCCTGTAAGTGTAATGTTTAATATAGAGCTATAGATGATTAAATATACTTAATAATATAGAAAATATTGTTCTTTTTATTTCTATATTTCAAGTGTACGAATACTTTCGTCCCTCATTGTATATACTTCTTACTTTAAAAATTTCTATAAGAATATATTTTCTGCTCGTGTAGATTAAGATCATGCATAAAAACTACCACGTACATAGTGCCATAATTTATCGCGTAAAAAAACTAGTTGTAAAAAGTAACGCGTAATATTGAAGGACAGCTACATCTTTAATTAACAATAAAAAAAACTCATATTGCACACGGATTACCAAATTAGGGCATCTTAATATTTATTCGCGACCAATCGTGACTACGGTATGTTCTATTATTGTATAATCTAAACAGAATATATTTACAGAATGTAGGTCAAACTCGACGGGAGCAACGATGTCAAGGAACTCCGAGATGTTCAGCTCTTTGCTAAGTGACACGGAGGAACATTTCAGACAGCACAGAGACAGTTTGTCGCCCCGTGCAGAGAATCAAATAGCAGTTATCCAAGCGAAACCGGAAGTGAGCGTGAACACGAATTCAAGCTCGTCATCGGACGAATCCCGCGAAGACAGAGCGTGTTTGGTCGAAACAGACGCTCCAACACGAGAAAAGAACGAACAGTGCGAGAAAAGCAAAGAATATTACTCGGCGTTACACAGCAGCAATTCGCAGTCGTTGATGCAACAGGATCAATGCTGTCCTGGTTTCACTATGTCGAAGAGTGGCAAAACGCGTCATCAAAATAATGGCTGTAGCATCGCTTAATAGGCGAACTTCGAAAAACACCGATCGATTTGATTGCTCGTCAAACACGAGTGAACTCCTAACCTGAAAGTAGACTACTTTCGACAGGTTGCATACTGATGATGAATACTCTTCGAACGATTTGGATGGTCGAGAATTGATCGGAGAAGGCTATTTTATTTATGGTCTGACGAGGGAATCTTTCGACCTGAGTCTCATGAATTTCTCATGAACATTAACGGTAGTCTTGTGTGTATGATACAGTAAAATTTCGATATAAGCGAAAATAATTTACACAATATAAAGGAAAGAATTATCTCTACCACTGAGGGAAGACTCCTCGAGACGTCATGTTTTTATACAGTCAATGTCATAAACATAAACTCTTTAAAACGGTATAATTTTTATAATTTGTCCGAGCGGCTTAATTTTGTTGAGAAGCTTTAACGGTTAGTTTTCTAAATGATGTAAATTAAAGAAACTGCAAAAACCGCAAAAAATCAATGGAATTTAGAAGAAAGCAATAGAATCATTTTTTGTAACTTTCTCATTTAATAATAAGTACAATAAATTCAACTAAGTATTAAATCAATTAAATTTTATCGAAATCGGTTGATGTAGAGATAAATTACGTTCATCGAAATACGTAAATATTCAGATTTATTATAATTACAAGTCAAGAACGATTTTTATGACTTTTAATTACATTTACTCATCATATGGTTTCATTCATTTAAGCATCAGTAGGGTATCGCATAACGAACTGATTCGTTCTAAAATCTTGTTTAGTACAGCGTCCATTTATTATAGAATACTTTACTGTATTACTGAAATTTATAAAAGGTATTTTATAAATTGTCATTGTAGGATCTCACAATAAACTTGTAAAAAGTGACCGCGATTATTTTCTTTGCGATTCTGGTTAATTAATACTTGGTCAAAATGACGAAAGCACATCATTTAGTAAAATAATTCCCCTAGAGTTTCTAAAAAAAGTTTGAGCTGTTTAATCTAATTTGAAAAAGGATCCTTTTATTTCATTGAGATGTCCGTAAGACAATATCAAAGTGAGGATAACACTTTTTTATTTTTGACTTTTCTGTCATAAAACTTTTTCCAATAGATTTTTGACAATTTTCTGATTAAAATGATTTAATCCAACATAAATCATAAACATGATTTAACTTGTACCATATTTACTGGTTTAATTGACGATAACAAGATTCGAACGCAGAGAATTGCGAATGAAAAAGTAAGAAATGTTGCAGTTGTGGCAGTCGGCAAAAATCTTTTGCTCAGATATGATTTGTCTGATTAAAATGAAATCAAATACGACGTGATTCAGTATATATTTACTCGTAATAAGTTATTAAAGCAAAGTCCTCGATATAAGCGAAGTACTTGAAATTACAAGTAAATATTATACATGTATTCTTAATTACGTCGTGTTTGGCCTCATTTTAATCAGAAAAATGTCATAAATATATTGGTGGAAACTTGGCAACAAAAAAATGAAAAATAAAAGTGTTTTATTCTTACATTAGGGTGTCCCACCGATATGTTGCAGTTTTTTGGAGCATAGGAACTACACGACACAACTGAAAGTTTTGACCCGAAAAGTTCGCTAATATTGAGACTTTACTGTAACATGTTCAGAATTTTAGACTCAAATGGGCAAAAAATGACACGAAACATGCATTTAAGATTTTAAAAAATTATTATAAGTATCAGGAGTATAATTATCGTGAAATGTTGCAATTTTGGAAATTTGAATCGTTTTGTGCATATTTTGTTATAAATCTATTATTTTTTATTTATTTGTTAATAAAGCAATACGCCTTAAGATAGTTCTATATTATTCAAATTAAAGTTTGTTAATAAATGATAAATATCAAGATGGTACGACGCTATAGAACAATAATTATAATTTTTAATATCATTTATATTTATTTAAAAATATTAAATGTTATATAAATAATTACACGACGAAAATAAAATATCAAATTGATTAGTATACTAATTGGAGTAACTTTGCCAATATCGCTGTTATTTATGGCATTTTGTTTAATACGTGTACGTTTACGTAACATAACTTTATTGAAAAAAGCGTGGTGATAAATCCATTATAACAAAAATCAATAAAGTATTGAATAGCATTATTGAACTTATAAAAAATAGTCTAGATCACTATTTTTTTCAATGAACAGTAAGTTGCAAGTGAGAACAAACTAAGAATTTAAATTTTACATAAATATTAGTATACTCAATCATTAATAAAATGTGACTTTAATAGTTCGTATAACAATTGTTATAATATTTGCTTTGTACATTTTGCAATAGTTTCTTTGTTAAATATATAATAATACAAATTTATTTAAATTGTGTAAAATTGGCAGGAAATTGAATAAAATTGCTATACATATGTTATTTCCAAAATTAATAATAAAAAAAATTAATTCGTTAAACCTGAAAAAATTAGTTAACGATAATAAATAAATTAAAGTGAGAATTATATTACGTATTTAATGTTTCATTTTCAAATTTCAGGTAATTAGCATAACTCAGACTTAATATGTGTTAGAAACAACTACATCATCGTTTTTATAATGAAATATTTTTTTTACCAAATTATTATTGTTATTAGTTAAAAAGAAATTGGTTGTCGTTTCTGGAATTTCACGTAGCTCCTGTATCACGTAAACCAATTCTTTCAGTAGCATTTAAAAAAAAAAAAAACAGTGTGGTCAGTTTTACCGCAGAAAAGTCAAACTACAGCTCTCTCTTTTCTAAGATTCCATGTCACTGTGTTAAAATGTATAAACTTTTATCAACAATTTGTCGATGTGTATATGGTAAATCGATTTCAGATTTTACAGGAAGGTTTCTTGTACTTACAGTTACTTTTGTTCGAAATTTGAGAATAATCATGAACTTTGAAGTGTACCTAACTATCTTCAAGTACAGTACATGTATCCCTATAGTATTTCTCGTGCACGTGTTTTATTGAAAATAAGAAATGAGTAATATATTTATAACAAAATGCACAGAATAATTTAAATTTCCATAATTGTAACATTTTACATTAAGTGTGTTAGAAAAAAAAAGTTCTCCCTAATTGGATACGAACCTGTGATTATAAGATTTTGAAGTCCAAAACATTTGCCATTACACCACAAATGTACTCACGTAATATCTTTCATGTAATACATGTATGTTTATATATTGTAGTACGTGATTTGTTTAACCCTTTCACTCCTATGTCAAGTGTGGCTCGACATCACATTTCTCTTGAATTTGATAAATAATTCAGGTAAATAGATTAATTCAATATACAATATATTTTCATTTATTTATTACTTATAATAAATGAAAAATGTATTTCACATACTCGCACGGTTGCAATACATTTTATTGAGAAACTCTTTCTTGATCTATTTTGTAAATTAAGGAATTGGTAGGTAAAAGAAATTAAGTAATGCAAAGGGTTAAAACTTGAAATGTATTTTTTCTATAATTAATTGCCCATTTGAATTTCAAATTACAAATACGCGTATTTTACATACATATAAAAGTGTCATTTCACAAAATTTAATTGAAATCCGTGAGGATCGGTTCGAAAGCTTTTTTTGCAAGTTAGCAACTTGTTATCTTGGATTGAAAATGGACTCTCCATTTTTGATTGGGTGAACAAATACTCTGCGAACGATTTTGTTGGTTGAGAATAATCAAGAAGGCTATTTTATTCATGATTGTTGTGTTCTGTACATGAAACTTGTGATTGTTTAAACAAGGGTTCATAGCAAACTGTCGACCAAATCAACATGTTCATTGAGGCGGCGGTTCGGAGAAGCAATGTTTGGAGTAAAATGCAATGTATGATATAATCTGTGGAAAACACGTTACGAACGATTTAGAACAGTGATGGGCAAATCAAAGATTCGTTGAAGAGGTCACAGGTATTAGTGCTACGACGTAAATAGCAGTAAAGTGTGAAATAGAGATAATAGTGTTGAAGCTATTTCTTTTTCTTGAGATCCAAAAGTATGCAGCGGCTACAAGCTGTTGCATTTTATCGCTATTTAAATTGTCGAATTCCACACCAACGGAAATTTACAATGTTCATATTTGGAAATTTAATAATTTATTAATTTGTACATTTATAAATACATAAATATAGGAATTTCTAATTCGTTAATTTTCGCTTTAGATAATTTATAAATTTGGTAATTTAAAAGTACCTAACTTTGGAAAAGGATCTCCGAAATCTAAAAATACAGAAGTAGCAAATTTTTAAACTGACAAATGTTCAAATTTAATAATTAAGAACTTTGGAAGTTTGGAAATATATTAGAAATTTTTCAGTTCTCAAATCTTAAATTTAAAAACGCAGAAGTTTAGCAATTTCAAGATTTGAAATTTTTGAATTTTATAAATTGAAAAGTTTGAGAATATATGGACATAGAAATTTCAAATTAATGAATATTTAAATTTAGAAATTTGATAATTTGGTGATTTAGAAATTTAAAACAGTAGGACATTAGAAAATTAAATATTTCTATGTTTTCAACATTGAAAATTTAAAATGTTTTAATTTCTGTGTTATTAAAATTAACAAATTTAGTATTTAGAAATTTCACAATTTGAAAAGTGGTAAATTTAAAAATTTAGAAATCGACAAATCTGAAAATATAAGTGTCAAAATTCATCATTTTCAAAATTTGAACACAAATTTGAATAGTTGGATATTTAAAAATTTGGAAATATAGGGATCTAAAATCTTTAAAATAAGAAGTTGATTATTTAACAATTCTGACAATTGCATTCGAACTGCAAGCCCCTGTACCCTGACCTCACGAGCAACGTTGCCCATCACTGATTTAGAACATTGTGAAAGAGATTCGTATTAAACGTGTGTCCGCTTTGATTTTACACTGACATTACAGTGAATGTCACGTCGAATTTATATTAGTATACTGGACCAATGAAGCAATTAGTTTAAAAAACTATTATTTATTTGTGCAAGGTGTTTTGTTTTTCTTGTTCACTATATTGACAAGAACAGAAACATTATGGTGACATTTATTTGCCTTGAATCTGTGAATGCAGACTAACCAAGTCACTTAATTGACGAGTAATTAATGCAAACAAGTATACCAATGTAAATCCGGCTTTACTTTCAAGGAGTGCCCCTCTGCTTATCTTTGCAGGAGGCGTTAATCCTCTAATAGTGGATTGCTGAAACAGCGACAATTTAAATTATATTTTAGACCTAAACTAAAAAAATGTTAAACTGTTATATATTATTGATACAATATACGAAAATCTTTTGTTTAAGAACGTAACAATAAAAGTCTTATTCTGAATGATGTACATACAGTTACAGGGTAACTATGCCTAATATACAACACCTAACTTTAGTAGCCTGCCAAAAATAGAGATACGTTTCTTTTTCAACGTAACTAATGTTAAAACATGTCAAACTTAGTTGACAAATGCATGCTGATGGGTAACTAAATAAAAAATTAAATGTTTTGAAGTTATGGCAAAATTTGAAATAATCCAAAAGAATTGAGTTGAAAAAGTGGTACCTAGTATGGAACACGTAGGTAAAATGTAAAGGACATCGAAAAAAGATTATTTTTATTATATAAAATGGAACTTTATTTAAATAAAAAGGACAAATAGATAAGTGTTTTCCAATTGTTTTAAAGTTTTATATGATATCTTTCTTCGTTGTTTGCATCTTGAACATATTGCTCACATGAGAATACATTGAACTTATTTTTCTTCATTAGTATCACTATAATATACTTAGAATGGTAAAAATATTACTTACAAATCTATATAATATTAATAAGACACATGTATTCAATATGAAACGTATCTCATATTATGTACAGTCAAGAGCAAATGCGGCTTCCATACAGAAAATATGGCCACCACGAGGGAAGAGGTCTTCATCTCATTGATCGCAGAGATTTTTTAGGATTTGAAAGTTTGAGTTTATGAATTTAGGGATTTTGGAAATTGATGAACTAAGAATTTGAAAACATAGGAATTTGGGAATTTGAGGATATGTTGTTTTAGAGATATCGTGATTCAGAATGTGGAGACTTAGTAATTGGGAGGCACGTAGGCTGTTTCAGTTTTATACCGCCAAATTTTACTGACATACTCCATTTGTAAAAATAAGAAAAAGATGTTATATTAATACAAGGTTTTTACATTACATACAGAGAAATTACATATACATAGATGCCATATTAACGTATGCTTTATTAAAAAGTTATAACAGAAGTAGAAAATGACTTCAGGCTGGTTTGTCCTTCGATGTCACATACAGAGTGACCCAGTCGTGTACGCAAAAATTTAAGTACATATCCTATCAGAAAGAATTATAATCATATGTTACATAAATATAGTATCTTAAATGTTTTATTAAAAGATTATGAGGAATATACTAAACAATAATGGACGATTTTCTCTTTTAATATCACATACAAATTGTCGACATTCATATTTTTCTTTAATAACCTTCAATAACGCATTTAAAAGCCTATAGTCATATAAACATTTTTTCTTATTTTTATTTATGATACATGTTATACAAACAAAACTGGAATACCGTGTATGTATATGGAACAACAAAACAGTCAGTTGACATTTTATATTTTTGTTATAACTTTTTAATAAAGTGTTTGAATCCTTATGTTGATATAATATATTCTTTACATTTTTACTAATAAAATACGTTAATAAAAAATGGCGGTAAAAAACTGGTATACCGTGCATACATTTAGCTATCTCGGAATTTTAGAATCTAGGAATATAGTGCATCTACTAATGCGGTAGTTCAGGAATTTGGGGACATAGGAATTTGTGGATCTATAAATTTTGGAGCATTGGGATTTGAGGAACTTGGAGTTTGAGGACACATGTATTTAAGGTTTCGGCGGTCTAGGTATTTAGAAACTTAAAAATTTGGAAACGTATGTACTTATCGATTTAAAAACTAGGGATCTAAGAATTTGGGAACATACAAATTTATAGACCTAGAAATTCAGAGGCCTAGGAATTTTGGAGTGTAAGTATTTCAGAACCTGAGAATATGGGGATTTAAACATATGAGAACCTAGGGATTTGGGAATCTAGAAATTTGAAAATGGAAAATTTGGAAATTTGAAAATTTTTAAATTTAATAGTTTGAAATGTTGGAAATTTTTTAATTTAATAGTTTGAAATGTTGGAAATTTTTTAATTTAAAAATTCGGAAACTTGATAACTTAGAAATTTGGAAATATGAAAGTGTGTATATTAAAACATTATCAAGTTTATATATGTGTCTTTATCTGAAGGAAGCTTACATTACACTTGAATGTACACTCAAAGTGTTCCATATTGTATACGTATGTATTTCGACACGAAAATAATAATTATACTAAAAAGAAAATAAATTTAATAAAAATTTATTAAAATAAACTTACTTTAAAATAAACTAATGGTAAATTACTCTTGAGTATTTAAAAAGTAATCTGTTTTATTAAATAATATTTCACAACTTACTTTGGCCAAAAAATGTACCTATTTAACTTGCCTGTTAAAAACTTTTGAGCACTGTGAAACGCAATCAATATTTGGCATTCATTTATTCTTTTTACTTTGTAACTACATATTGTACATGGTTATTTTGCTACTTATTTATTGAGATATTACGGTGTTCTAAATATTAAACCTATGTTCTATATTAAACCATAGTATTTGATATTAGGTATAGTTACCCTTTACGCTGCGTAGGGTTAGGTTACGATTGACCCAGCGTTAACATTCGACGTTCAATGACCCACTAAGAACCAAGCAGTGAAACAATATGATTTGTATGCATGCAACTTTTTATGCTATATAAATTTAAAATTAGTTACGTATATTTACAAAATATTAAAATAACAAGCGGAATTGTTATCGTATAATGTATTACGGGATTCCGATGAGTGAATGATGGATCTACTTCAGATCACAAATTCTGAAATAAATACATATTTAAAATTATTAATTATACATTTATTGAAATGAATAAAATATATCAATTTTCTCATCATGATTATATATCATTGCTCTGCACGGAATATTGTGGAGATGATTGCTATTTTATTGGTTATATACATTTCAGATTTATTAGTACTTATAATTAGACGGTAATGCATGGGCCTGTTGAGACGTCTACATTGAACGTGTATAGATAACTCGGGTGTACAGTCAAAAGTAAATCCGGCTTTCCTCACGAAAATATAGTAATATAGTCCCAAAATATAGTCCCATTCACCAACTTTTAAGGATTTCTAAGGATTCATAAACTTGGAGCACATGAATATTGCGAATTTGAGATTCAAAGATCTATTGATATCAGAATTTCGGTATTTGTCATATAGGAATCTAAAATATAGGGATCTGGGATATAGGGATCTGGGATATAGGGATCTGGGATATAGGGATCTGGGATATAGGGATCTGGGATATAGGGATCTGGGATATAGGGATCTGGGATATAGGGATCTGGGATATAGGGATCTGGGATATAGGGATCTGGGATATAGGGATCTGGGATACAGGGATCTGGGATACAGGGATCTGGGATATAGGGATCTGGGATATAGGGATCTAGGATATAGGGATCTAGGATATAGGGATCTGGGATATAGGGATCTGGGATATAGGGATCTGGGATATAGGGATCTGGGATATAGGGATCTGGGATATAGGGATCTGGGATATAGGGATCTAGGATATAGGGATCTGGGATATAGGGATCTGGGATACAGGGACCTGGGATATAGGGATCTGGCATATAGGGATCTTGGACATAGGGATGTGAGATAAAGGGATCTAGGACATAGAGACTTGGGACACAGAGACTTCGGACACAGGGACTTGGAACAAAGAGGCTTGGGGTATAGAGACTTCGGACACAGAGACTTTGGACACAGGGATTTGGGACACATGGACTTTGAACACAGAGACTTGGGACGCAAAAACTTGGGACATTGGGACTTGAGATATAGAGATTAAGTATACAGGCATTTGGGAAACGTTTAAACGTTTCTTAAAGTTTAGCGATATGGAAATCTAGGAATTTACAAGTACGGACTTTGGTAGACGTGAGAATTTAGAGACTTAGAAATTTTGGGGATCCAGGACTTCGAGGATCCAGTGTATGGGAATTTCAGGAGACTCTGGAGATTTCAGGGTCTACAAATTTGGGAACCTACAAATTTGAGCATCTAGGAAATTACAGATGGTAAACGGGAATATTAGTAGATCTCCAAATCTCGAAGTCCACAAATTTCTTTTGTCTCGAAATTGTAAAATTGTCGACAACTCCTAAAAAAAAACGAATGGAATGCTTCATTCCTTTTCATTGCCATATTTTGTGTAGGGAAGGCAGATTTGTGGTTGAGTGTACATGGTACTACTGTGAGGTAATATGACCTTGGTGCACGAGAAATATATCATTAATTCTAAATTTAATACAATCTTGGTTTTTAACGGGTTAACATTTTGAGTATAAAAGTTTGATCGAAAAAGAAGCATAGTATCCCAAAAACATCATACAACCCGAAAATTATAGACTCTACTTGTGAAAACAAATCGAAAATTCTATTATTGTCTTGACAATCTGTACCATCTTCGTCTTTTAGACAGAAGCAATTAAAAATTGGAATATTACCTTCTGGAGTACATTCTGCCTGAGATATTTGATTAAAGTTTTGCAAACAAATCGTTTCGACATTTTTTCTCGATTGCGGCAAATCTAGAATCAAAATTGATAACCCATTGATGAGTATTTTCGCCAGTCCGTTTTTCAAATTTCACACGTCCCCAATATTTCACAAGTAACTAATGTTTCACCCATAATCAATACTGTACTCAGTGTCTGTTGTTTTAGTGCTCTACAAAATTATGTTAAAATATATTTTGGATTTTTCTCTATGTATGTTGGAAATGAAAATGTGAAAAAAAGTACGAAATAAATTAGAGAATGTTTGTTTGATGAAATCAAAATGTATCACCTTACCTCACTCTATGGCAGGTTGATGGTGTTCTGTAGCATATGGGTACACATGGAAAATATCATACTGTAATTTTTAATAATTATTTCTATTTCTGTATCCTTGTGGGTAACGTCATACTAAATTTTTTAGGAATACAAAGGTATTCCTCTGGCTTATGTTCTAAATTATCATTTAAAGTTCGTCGATACTTTGAATAGTCTGTTTTAATATCGAGATCCCTATTATATAAAATAAATAGTTGAGTTCAATGGCTAATATCAATCAACTTAAACGTACGTTTTATCGTAATAAACGGTTAAATAATAAAGTTGATCGAGCTGCACACAAGGTATCCCAATTTGTTAGCGCCAAACTTTATTAACATATTCTATTCGTACAAATATATAAAGGGCGTTATGTCGATGTAGGATTTCAAACGCTTTATTAAAAGCTATAACAAAAATACGAAATGATAATGTATTGCTCTGAATCGAGTTGTGCACTATTTTTGGGACATCCTGCATTCTTTTCAACACACGTAATAAAATGATGAATAAAATTAACCCTTTGCACTCGAAGTTTTTATTCATCCATATTACCAGCAACTCGAAGCATTTTCAATAGGAAAATCATATTTACAAGTAAATGATATGCACATTAAAAGAAAAGTCATTGTCCTTATATTATGAACTGAAAATTATTTACATTGTTTTCATAGCGGACCCCTCAAGTTTGAAAACAAATTTTAAATGACTCCCACCGAGTGCAAAGGGTTAACTTATGTTACTATTATTCGTAACAAATGTATAAAAAATATATTTTCTTTGTAATGTGGTCGTGAAAGTGTAATTAAACAAACGAATTTATTGATCATTTATTTATTGTTCAATATTAATTTATGAATATTTTTCTGTTCTTTTGAAACTACAAATCTATGGATCTACGGATAAGAATGTTGTTAGTAGCAACAAAAATTTGGCGGGCTGAAACTTATGACTAGATAAATCAAATCGGATATGCGGTTATAAATGTAATAATTAATAGATTGTGGATGTTTATGCACTTATGACATATCAAAATACGTAAACATTTGCAAATTGTATATTGCATACAATAAAATGAAATAAAACGTTCAGAAGATGCAAAACATACGAAATGTGCGGAATAAAATTATGTTATCTTCTTCTGTTTCCATCGAAAGGAGTATTTGAAAAAATGAGCTATGGACATACAAATTATTTAGTTGAGAAATGAGGTTTTCACTTGTGAAATGAAAAAAGGAAATCGATCGTGTATGTGGGCATAATCTACATTTAGAGGTGTCAATTAAGTTAAAATTTAATTTAAATTTAAATCAATTTTGTGCGTCATTTATAATCAGTAGATAAATATAGCTAAATAATAATACTTGTGTAGAATTTTGAATTATATAACGATACAGTATCTATGTACGTAAAGTAATAATTAAGGAAACTAAAAAGGTACTGAAATTTCTTAATTTCAAAGGTTTCGTGTTACACAGATAATAACACTTATTAGCTCTTTCGTTATTTAGATTTAATTATAATTTAATAATTTAAATTTTAGTTACGTTATTTAAAATATATTTGAATAATGAAATGGAGATCAACAATAAGTACCTTTCTATTTTAGATGATCTCTTTTATACAGTATTCTCTCTGTAAGTGTGAAAAAGATATCTATTGTAAGAGTAAAAATCTTATCCCCACTACTGGAGGATCCACCTCGGAATCATTTACTAATGCAAGCAAAGGAAAAGATTGCAATTTTCTTATTTCTTATTATTTTTCATGAAACTTGTACCATTGTATTCGTCTCGTTTTTCTGATTAAAATGACACCAAACACGATATAATTATGATCATAATTACTCGTATAGCAAACCATAAAAGTTTCAGACTTTTACACTTACAGCAGAGATACGAATTTCTCCTAATGGCTTGTTACACTAGTAATTATGATCGTAACTGTATCGTGTTTGGTGTAATTTTAATCAGAAAAATGAGACAAATACGGTGGTAAATGTTTCATTCACGGAAAACAAAAAATAAAGAATTTTGATGTTTTATTTAATAGGCAGAACTCGCACGAGTCATGTTTGCCGAACATATCGAACCTCGGTCCCTCTTAGTTTTTGTGTCACTATCCTTTTCTATGTACACCGCTCAAAAGTATGTGGACACTTCCTGAATCCTTATAAATGCCTCAAAAAAAAGTTATGATACCTCTGATTATTTTGATTAACGTGTATGTATTCCAGTTCGTACAGTGTTAGAGAACATATTTTAATAATAATTTATTAAATATCTTACCGATAATGATAAAAAATAATTATATCTTCTTTTTGTTCACATATCCATCGCGTGCTTTTATAACCGCGATTACTAATCGTGGCTATTAACTTTTTCAGTATTTCACTATTAACAGTTTTCTACACCGATTCTAGGATTTCCCACAAATGTTTTTCCAATTTTGGAAATTTTTCGAAATTGTCTATCAAGGTGGACTCATAGACATTTATTTATTTAAGAAAATTGAATAACTAAATTGTTAATTTAGTACTATTATAATACATTACATTCATATTTATAATAGAATTTAGCAACAAATATTGTTTAACAATAAAAATATACAATATGTTACACAAATTTCAAGAAAATATAAGTGTCCACATACTTTTGAGCGGCAGTGTACGTTCGGCTCACTACAAAGAATGTAGCACCTATTCTATGTATGTATACATGTGAAACTCCAGACCCGAAGTTTTCGCATTTATAGAGAGAATACTGTATTTGCTATATTCAAACATTTATTGTAATTTTATACAACAGGCTTATTATAATAACTGTTGTGTTCACAATATTATGTCAAGTATATTTCTATTAATAATTTTATGTACTTATATCATTTTTATGGACAATTATCAATTAGACGCGACTATTGCAAAACAATTTGTAATTGCAACTTATTTAAGATATATAAATATATTATATTTGAGTTGCTCAAATTTTTTTTTGTATGACATAATGCAAAATTTATTTTTCGTTCAAATGAAGAAAAATTAGCATCCTCTTTTTTCTTTCAACTTCGAACATTTTATTCTGTACTTTATTTAGAGATAAAAAGAAATGATGTTATAAAAAATGATATATGGATAATAAATATGTTAAGTATTTTCAACACGTGCAGGAAATTAATGTTTTGAAAATTAATCAAATTTTTGAAACCGAAAAGTCCTACATTCTAAAATTACAAAACCCGAATATTCCATAATTCTAAAATTCTAAAACTCCAAAACAGTACACTGGATAATACCTAGATTTATAAAATTACAAAATTCTAGTCTCCTAAAGTTTCAAATCATAAATATTTAAAAATCATCAAATTACAAAACTCTATTGTTCTATAATTATAAAATTCAAAAGCATTAAAGTCATTAAAATCCAAAATCTAATATAAACTTTGAATTTTTAATTAAAACTATTCCGATAAAAATTTCGTAGAATTTTCATGGTGTAGTTTATTATACTTTGTTTATAGCAGAAATAAAGAATATTTTTTAAATTGTAGTAATTGACTTATGTTTATCTTATCTTAATCATTTCCTGACCCTTCTGTAATTATATTATCAAAATGTTTTGTTTTTCTCAAAAAACTTGTGTGCTGATATAAATTCCTTATAGAAAGCTGTATGTCCATATAATCCAGATATCCACATATCTACATATCCATATAATTTCTTCTAGCTAAAGCTATACACAGTAAGTATTACCATTCTCAGGGTAGCGCAGTTAGCTTCCATTTTTTAGACTAATCACTATCCTACATTATCGCTTCAAGGAGAATATCAAATTTTTACTTCTGTCTTTGATTTCATATGCAAAACTGACAAAATCTTCAGCAACTTAATGTGCGAAATTAAATCTACGGCTTCGACAAATTAGCTATTATGTTTTCACCCTTCGCGACTGTTTTAACGATTCGGCGAATCAATTTTTGTAATGATATCTATTACATAATTATACCGCGCTTCAAACGGAATATTTAATGATATCGTCTGCTTTGCGAGCGGCATCGACGGTTTGTACGAAGAGTGCTGCAGTCAGTCTTCGCGAAGAAACCGTTGTGAAAGTGTTAGAGTTGAAGGGATGGATATTACTCAATATAAGTACTTGAAAAATAGTAAATATTACTTGTGTCTTATTGGCCAATGGCCTTATCAAAGTACGTTACAAAAGTTTCTAATTGGAATGATTTTTATTCCCACTATTGCTGCTCAAACTATTCTTCAGGTAAAGCAATTTTGTGAAACGAATTGCTTTTTGTAATTTAACACATCCGCTATCATCCTTGACGATCGACGTAATTTTTTATTTAAAAATTTCAGTAAAGTAAAAAAAAAAATAAGTGAAAAGTCAAAAATTATACTATGGAACTTTTAAATGAAGTTACTAATGTAAAACGCTAAATAGACATTTTAGATCAACCGTGTTTTTTTAAGTGGTAGTAAAATATTAAACGTGCGATATTGCGTGATCGGACATCATACTGTTCACGATGTCTAATTAATGGCAGTGGAATGATTAACCTTTATTATAGATCTTAGATAGTGTTTAGAAATTAACATTGAATTTTTAATCATTCTCATTGATAATTTGAAAAGAATATTTCTCAGTGTTGGTATGAAAATAAATGTCATTGCTAATGATAACATAATATATTTTATCCATTTTTATGAAATAAAATTCAGTACATTTACAAACAGAATATTTTTAAATAAAAATGTATATAATTATTAACATAATATGCAAATAGACTATTTGTGTGAGTTATATTTTGTGTTATTTACTGTGTTTTCTATTTTTATTTTTTAAAATCCATTTTTATTTTATAAGGTTAATATCATTTTCTAAGAAAATATTTTGAAATAACAATGCTTACTATTATTTATATATAAATTATCATATGTAAATAGGAGCTAGATTCAGAGTAGCTGGCAATCATTTTTCAGAATGTTTTGCTGCAATGAGCAATTTACGAATTATTTGAAGACTTTATGTTAAGAGATTCACCCAATGCTATTTTATGGTTGTATCTTTTGTATAAAAAAGTATTTTGTAATATTGGTCTGATGAGTTTTCAGTGTGGCGGGTTGGTGACCGCCTGGATCGATGGCGATATGGAATCGTTTTTAGAAGGTTTTGCACCTTTCGTCATCAGTTTGATGTGTCTTGCTAAGTTTATAAATTTTGTATACAATCACGATCAGGTACAGACACTTTTAAAAGTATAGACACTTTTACTGGCGTATGTATCCATTCATACATAATATTTTATATTAAATCTAAATGAATGTTCAATGTAGATGAAACGTTTATTGGATATAATGCAAGAAGATTGGAAAATATATAAAGAAGTGAAGAATGAATACAACATTATTTGTGAACAATATGCGGCAGGAAATAGAATCGTTACTAGTTTTGCAGGTAAGATTGTTTTAAAAATGTTAATATTATAGTACACATGTCAATACCATTGTAATTCAAGTAAATATATTATATATCATACTTATCGTATTATATATTAAATAAAATATAATACATTTAATATAATTATATTAATATAAATATATTAACATTGTTCATAATGGAAGTAAATAAGTTAATATTGATTGTAACTGAAGTAAAGGCGCTAATATGGTAGCGCGTTAATGCGATATGTACTGTCTTAATAGGATAATACACGAATTCGTTGATACATTAATACATTAACAGATTAGTATGTTAACATGTCAGTGTCTTAATAACCAAATATATATATTTGTATTATTATTCGGTAACGTGTTAACAGATTAATGAGTTGATATGTTCATGTATTAGATTAATAGAAATGCATCAATTATGTTAATAAGATTTGAAGTAAATATAGTCTCGAAATAACTCTTGTTTATTAAAGAAAATACGCAAGTATAAATGAACAAAAAAAATACTCAAGTGGAATTACAAAGAAATAACAGAACATAAAACTATAATGCTCTGAATCCAAAAAAGCACAAAATAAACTTAATTTAAATGCGTTGCAACAGAAGAACAACGAACCGGAAGAAGGCAAGTGGCGCCGCCCCTAGCTCTTTTTCGCTTCAGATACTGGGCCCATATTCGAAAGTCGCCTTAAGTTTGATATACTCTAACAGATAGTAATACCAGTACGATAATATGTTAATCCAGATAAGCGTTAGGTATGTTAAGGGGTTATGTGAAATAAAATACACGTGTGGAGTATATCAGAGTAATAATTGTATTTATAAAGAAAAATCAAATGGTGAAGAAACTATTAAAGCATTCGGTGCTTACAAGACGGGCGCACAGTTAGAACTAACTAAAAAAGAACTGCTACGACAGTACATGTGTCTACACCTGGAGTACTCGCAGTCCCCAGACCCTAATTAAATAATAACTGCAAAGGATGTGGGGTTTTCCGAAAACGGTATAAGCATGGTCAATGCTTTAACTTCAACAAGGTCCATTACAATGATTAATTAAAATATTATCTTCTTCCTACAATTCTTTTTCCCGCATATTATCCTTTTCGACGAAAGCTGTTTCTATATTTAATTTTTCAACAGATTATGTGCAGGATGTCTCACGCAATTGGGACAAGTCATATCTCAAATTTAATAAGAGATACGAAAATAGTGTCGACAACAATGTACACAAAAAAACCAAACGCACAACTTTTTAATAGTATTACATATTTTTTTTATTTGTATTAATTCCGTAAATCATTCTGCGTAAAAAAGAATTAAGGTACAATGTCTTTTTAGATAAAACGTTTCACATTTTTTATAAATTCAACGTTTTATAAAAGATATGTACTTGCGCACAATGTACACATTGTAACCAATTATGATGAACTTATTCTAACGTTAATTTGGAACGCATAGTTCAACACCATGGTCAATACACATTCTCGTTCTCAACTCTCTTGATTTTTTTTTATGGAATTACTCCAAAAACAAAATACAAATTAAACTAATTATTAAACATTGTTTAAACATAAATATTGACTATATTGATTCCATTATGAAAAATATAAAGAAACACTGATGGAATATTTCGTCTATATTTATCGAATACTATTAGATTATGCAATAAAAATATAGAAAAATAAAGATGTCCCAGGTAGTTTAACTAATTGTAAGTCCGACTATTATGTCTACACGAAAAATTATTTCATAATTATAATCTTAACAACATATTTCAAGGTCATCTAAATCGGAGGTGACTCCTTTATTCTGCATACTTAACCACTATTTTTAAAGAAATGAAAAATAGAATATTCTGATAATCTTCACTGAATGTTTCTGTTTTAATCGATAATTGGGAAGAAGCAAAACAAACGCATTGTTAACTGGTGGGTCCACAGACCAGGTGCCTCATGCGTATTCGAATGTGTATTTAAAATTTAGAGTACCTACTATAAACATATACGTAGGTAGAACAAGAATAAGATGTAAAGATTTTAAAGTCGTTTCAAACGAGTAAACATATCTGAATCTACCGAAAACGATACAAAACATGATTATCGTTGATTTGACGACTGACGTCAATGACGACGAAGTATTGACGTCAACAATAAGTTATACAGTTTTTAACATGGTTTCAGTCGATGCTATGCGCCAAAAATGATCGAAAACGATATTAAAACACGGGTTTTTATTGATTCGACGACAATCGGCGTGCATGACGACAGATTGCTGTTGTCAAATTGCCACTAAAATCTATACATATAGCAAATTTAGGGTGTCGTATGAGATTACTCTCAAAACTTCAAGTCAAAAGACCCAAAATTGCGGCCTGTAGCGTGGTACAGACAAACAAAGAGACAAAGAAATAAATGTAGACCGAGTCGTTCCAAGAGAAAACAATTGAAATAAAATTATAATAGGCGAAAGAACAAGTTGTAAAATGTTCAGCATATACAACAATTAACGTTTATTTTGTAATAACAGGTTTTTTATTTGGAATAATAACACCGTTCGCCGCAACAACCTGTATACTGAATATTGCCGATGCTGTGGGATTTTATAACCTTTCTGGAGAACGGCCATTAACTTTTCGCATTGAACATTTCGTGGACGTGGACAAATATTATTATCCTCTTATGGTACACTCGTACTTTGGGACAGTGGCATTTACCGCAGTCGTTGTAGCTATCGATTCGATAATAATTATTTTCGTGATACACGAGTGTGGACTTTGTGAAATTCTCAGGTAATTACGTAGTTACGAGTTGAAATTCTTATATTAGGTCATCTCATTCAAACCTGTGCTGTGTGTCAAAACAATGTGTTACAAAAAACAGCAGTGTAATATTGATGATACTTACAAGGCATTCCATGCGGAGGCGGACACTTTTTGAAGCACTATGTTTGATATTGCTCAAAAGATATATTGTAGTCTCTAGTGATGATTGCATTTCAAATCTTCTTCAAAATTTGCATAATTGTTGATTTTATACTTGTTTGAAACACAGTGTCAGCTTTTTTGATAAATCAGTACTCCGAGACTAAACTGATAAAAATGGATTAACAATGCTTAATTAGGTATTTACAGTGGAGACATTTTAGCACCTCTACTAAATAACAGTTCCTCAAAAATTGTGTGATTAGGTAACTGAAAAATTAATTTTCAGTTCAGTTCAATAAACAAACACAATAACTGAATTGAACTGAAAAATCAAAAGTGGTAGTAATTATGAATTAAACAGTTATGCAGTTGGTAACTTATCTAATTGGACATTTATCGATAATAATTATACTTTAATTTTTCTCTCTTCATATCCTATCCTGCCCTGGAAGAATATTCACAATTTTCTTGTGGTTGACAAAGAAAAAAAAATGCTAGTGAATAAGAGCATTATTATATCTTATAAGATTTCCATACCCTATAGAAGAATGCCAGTTATTGTATTCCGACATAACGTTAATTCAAATAATTTTCATATGAATGGTACGAAAGTGTTTGCATTTCGGAAAATTCGTCCGTAAAGGAGAAAAATAGGACTATGTCCTTATTGCCTTATTGTCGTCAGTATTTCTCTCCTATTATGACACTGTATTGGTTATAAACAATTGTGAAATGAACGGTTGCAAATATTTTTTTCTAATGCGAAATAGTTTCTATTAGGTGCCTTCGTGTCTCCATTATAAGTACTTAAACACTCATTTTTATCAGTTTAGTAATTTAAAACTTGCAATTTACTGAAAAAAGTTAACGCATACTCCAAACAGTTATACAACCAAAAATTTTAAAGATTTTGAAAGCAACTTCGAGACAATCGTATATTACTAACGACTATAATATACAGAGCATACCAATTTTTTACCGCCAAACTCTATTAAAGTATTCTATGCGTAAAATAAAAAATGATGTTATGTCATCAGAGAGTTGCAAACACTTTATTAAAAAGTTATGACAAAAATAATTAAAATAACGACGGACTGCTTTGTTGTTCGACATTGCGTACAGGGTGTTCCAGTTTTATGTACTTATATAACTTCACTAACATATTCTAGAAATAAAGATAAGAAAAAATGTTTATATGAACATCGGTTCTTGAATACTATTATTAAAATTAAAATTATTAAAAGTTACAAAAAATATTTTTACTGCTTCTATTTTTATTTATTTTTAAACTGGAACACACTGTTCGAGCATGGGCTTTTGCTGACAAAAACATGTTTCTCGATACAGCTCTGCAGTCTCAATATCATTTTGACGGAATTTGCTATACTATTTGTAATGTGCTAATTTGCTGTACTATTCATAAATGCCATGATTTCGAAATACTGGGTTGGCAAACGATCGGATACTGGTAGTGAATAGTTTCTGATGGAAATCTTAAACATATACTGACTAGTATTAACAGCCGCTTCATATTCATAAACATTTGTAACATCCCTGAAGAATTTTTTGTTTTTTTTTTGTCGCCCTCAGAACTGTCTCACTGTCAAGATATTTCGTTCTCCAGAGGTATACTTAATTTCTATTATTTTTCAACTCACAAAAATAAATAAAATAAAAATATTGTCGGTAGTGCGTGTTGCGCGATCGCGATAATAAATCTTGCAATAACTGACTTTTTTCTTTTTTAATCACTCATCACGCATAATGTGTAGTGTCAACATGGTAAGGAACTTTTGTAAACGAATCGATCTTCATCTTTATTTTCGTTTAATCCATACAATTAGTTCCGTTAATAAATTTATACTTATTAATAGTTGTGAATTTTATAACTACTTACCGGCTGACGTCTCATCGATGACGGTAACTACGTTACCGATGTCACGCGATTTGTTTGTTCACGACCAGGGTCAACCGTCACGCTCGAAGCTGTCGCTCCCGCGTCTGGGCGCGCGCTATTCTCGCACTCTGATTGGTCAGTGTTTTTCCTTAATAATTCAAAAACTAAGCTTTAACCAGCATTTTGGTAAAGGAAAAAGTTGTTCAGAATCACCCCAGCTATCACTCCTTAAAATTATGCCCACCAGTAGCCGAACACACTGTATATATATTTTGATTTACGAATATTATGTGGTTATTAAGTTTAGCAAATATATGAGCGAATTAATTAATTGTTAAGTTAGATTATCAAACGTTAGATTCATTTATTATTTTACTTATTTAAACAAATAGTATATTATATAGATTTTGTATGGAATATTCCACGCGCTGCGACTCTAACTCAGAAAAATAGAAAGAGTACGGTATATATTAGACAAGGAAAGAATGTACATTTTCGTTAACAATGTTAAATATAAAAGTTATTAAATAATTATTTGTTGAATAAAATATAGGAAAGTTAATTTAATGATATGTTAAAGTTGAATTATTAATAATCAAAATCAAATGTTAGTTTATTTGAATAAATAATATATATTGTAAATGTTTCATACGCAATATTCCGAAATACCTACGTGCCTACGTGACACGACGCTAGCCAGGATTTTTCAGAATTAGCGCGCAATCTCTAAAGAGAGGGACAGAGTATATAATTTCAATTAACAATATTATTTGTCATTAGAATTATTAATTCGTCAAATCCATTAATATATATAGTTAGCTAATGTTATGTTAAGTTTAATTATCGATACTCGAAGTCGGATATTATTTTGTTAATCCAGATAAATAATAAATTGTAATAACGTTCTATGGAATATTCCGAAGCTTCGTATGCTTTAACATATAGTTCAAGTCCTTATAGAAATACGTGCGTAGTATGTAGAAAAAGACAGCGAATATGTTTCTCGCTTAATACGCTATTAAATTATTATTATCACATTTAAAACATTAACTACGATTCAGAAAACACTATTAACGATGTTAGAAATTCATTTACTTCATTAATTAATGTTTAATTAGGAAATATATATAAAATTTGTAACCGTGCGGGTTACATAATTAGTGGTACACCCTGTGTATTTATCTATCTCAGCGGTAAGGGATATCCCTACTCTAGGCACAAGTCATGATCATAGTCGCGGGGGTACATACTTAGAATATTTGCCCCACTTTAGGGTAATTATGCGTGCGCATCGATCCCCTCTCGATAACGATCGAAGGAGGTCGATGCGAGGATCAATTTCGACACTCTACGTCTGGAAGCGAACCTATAAGGACCTCTCTAAACCTATTCAGCGAAAATGGTACGCGATCGGGAGGTCAAACCGACCTGGTAAGATAGACAAACCGGCTATCTACCCTCGACGCATACGCGCCTCAAACCGAGGAGTCGCAAGTTCAAACCGAATTGTGGCACTGCTAGAATACGATTATTAAAAGCCTTTTTTGTCGTGTACAGCGTAGTAGTCAAAACGAGAATTCTGATTGTAATAAATTCAATTTCTAAAGTCGTTTAAGTATAAAGTTCGCTGAATAGAAGGAGACGGTGAGTAATTGTTGTTTGTGAGTCAATTCTCAAAAGTAGTCATCGCCGATAATCCCACAGTTGTAGATAGCGACTGAGATCTTCTAATTGTACATTTTGGCGTGGTACAGCTCCCAGGCTCATACAGGCAATTGAAGTGTCGCTCGGCCCACGTAGAGTGTCCCGCCGTATCTTCTAATTGTACCTGTGTGCCCTTGTGAGAGGTAGTCTCGCGGGTGTGAAATTGGATGGTTTCTGCCATATTTGATCGAGGCACAGCTCACAGACTCGTTTAAGCAACCAGAGTATCGCTCAGCTCACAAAGTGCCCTGCCGTCACTCCTTGGTTGTACTCAAATGCCTTTGTGAAGAGGTGGACACGATCGTGTGGTACTGCTGTCTCACTGTTTGGAAGTAAATTTGTTCGAACATAGTTCATACTCAAATTGGGTAACCGAAGTGTCGCTCAGCCCACATATTGTGCCTGCCGTCATCTTCTGGTTGTTCTCGATTGGTTTATGAACTTCATAGTACGGGCACCATTTGACTTTTCCCGAATTATTCGACCAAGTCGATCTGAGTGTTTCTGTACTATACACGTCACGAATAATACGATCAGATTAGCACTGTTAGAATCAGGTGTCCGGCATCGGAGGAAGTCTTGAACCCAACTACATTCCTCTTGACAAACTCTTAGGTGTCTCAACCTGGTTTTGACTTCGTGCGAGTCTCCACCGGAACAACTCCCCCGATTTATCGGCCGAGTGTAAAAGGTGCTGCGACGGTCTTCAATCGTACTTTCCACAGAGATTTTGACTCCAACGACAGAATCACACTACCAGTTTATTTCTCTAATAAAATCCAATTTCTTTTCCACGTGCCATTGCGCGTTAATCTATTGTCATCCTTTAAATTTGATATAAAAGGTATTTTCGTGCGTGTCGGAATTATAGTTTGGGAGAGAACTCATCAGATAATAAGTCTACTCTATTTGTTCATTAAATAACGCGATCATTCCATATTGAACTGACGATTTCTATACTGTGTTAAACAATGTGTCTAACTTTCTCCAACGACCAACAGACCACTCCGCTGTCCAGTACCTGGAGGCCCGAATCCCTCCAATAAAAACCATTAGTAGAACTTGAATTATACTAACTTAGTGTTCATTTACGCATATACGCCCAACTTGGGCATAACCTGACAAGATTCACCATAAATATAATTATAACGCTTACAAAAGTGGCCCCCAACGTGGGGCACAACAAAAGTTAACAAATAACGTTTACAAATTGTATGTAAAATTATACGTAAAATTATACACGTCGAATATAGGGGTAGTTTTCCAGAGCCTTGAAAAGTGAAAGGACTTCGAGTATAAAAGGCCGATCGAAACCCGCCTAGGGTGCAGAACAGTTTTCAAAGTCGAGCTAGCTACACGTCGTTAGATAAGTATAATCCGGAACAGTTTTCGCTGGTCAGAGCCGAAAAGATTCTTAATTCTTGATTGGAAGTGCGGGTATACGCCATTTGGATACCTAATCGCTGAGTCGTTCTAGTAGCCAGTGAACAACAGGCTCCTCATTCAAGCGGTCTTGTATTTGAAACTCCGTCAGGAGAGTGCTATACTCAGCGCCAAGAAAGGTTGAGACATCAGAACGAGAGCTCTCAGCTACTCACATTCATATTGTAATTTTGGTCGAATTACTAAACGCACCGTCAGATTCTCGGAGTTAGCTCTGGGTGGTTTCGTAGCCAGCGAATAGCAGGCTCCCCATTACGAGCAGCTTGGTGTCTGAAACCCGTGTCTTTTGGGTGGCAGTCAAGTAATTACGATTTTATAATTAGAGTCATTTTTAATTTGCTACCCTGTCGGACGTATGCTGTTCATCTGATTCTGGGTCGTTGGGTCGTTTTAGTAGCCAGTGAACAACAGGCTCCCCAATTAAGCGATCTGGTTTTAGGTGTCAATGTGCGCTCTGGCTAAAAGGGTCATGGACAATTAGTTGTCGAGTCAAAAATCAGAAAGCATAACTGTTCCGACGAATCATATATTTTTCACATAAAATTTAGAGCCTTGAATCGAGTCAATCTTAGGATTTTGAATCAATAAAAGAATATTGTTCTGTCACTATCGAACCTTACGTAGTCGACTACACCGCGTTAGATAATCGATTTAAAGTATTAATATTATTAACTCTGTAAAAGCGAATCGAGTCGAGCTTAAAAGAGAATCACACTTAGGTAGGATTCCGCGTAACGCTAGACTTTAAAGGTATTGATATTGTTAATTTTGCAAAAGCGTAGTTAGCCTCGAAAAAGAATCAGACTTAGGTAGGATTCATCGTAGAGCTAGAAACGTATTAATTTCGTTAGATTTTGTAACTGCGTTAATTTTGAAAGAGTACAAATCGTAAAAACTTAGAATTTCGAGTCTTATGAATATTGTAAAAGCGTAGTTGAGTTAGCCTTGACTGTAAATCAAAACATAGGATTTTGAGATAAATAACTAGAAATTGCGTTCTGTTCAATTCTTCTTACACTTACAAATCGCGTATTATTTAATTTATAGAGTTCTGTTCTTTATACGGCAATATTTCTTTAGTTCTTTGATCTAGTCGTTCATTATATTAGTTTATATTACATATACTTTTCCTATTTTGTTATAATTGTTATTTGTTAATCATTCTCATCGTTATTTTATTGAATAAACCTGCTTATTGAAAGGTATTGACCTGTGGATTTCACTCCTTAACCGCACACCACACAAATCCCACATTCTTTAGATTTAGTTATTATAGATTTCAGTCGTTCAGTAGGTAAATACCGCTCTTTGCCTCACGAGTGCTGTAGATTTCTGTGCATAGCTCCAGAATCGTTACACATTGTAATAGAATATAACATAGGCATTCCGGAACACTTGCCGAGAGACCGAAATAATTCAGAGTTTCAGCTTGGATAACTTCCAAACGAACAAGTTCGGAGCATTTTGTTAGTACTTTTATGTAGAGGACAAGATATTTCCATTAAAAAAAAAAAGAACAGTGCAGTTGCATTTTTCTGGTGTACTAATGCACAAATATGTATAAAATTAGTTGCACATATCATTTAACCTCTACTTATAACATCTTGTTCTATTCTCAACCGTTTAGGAGGTACAGCCTGTTCCAGTTGCGTGGGACACCCTGTATAGACGGAACATAGGGTACTACTTTAGACGAAGGAACCCTCATGGTCAGAAGGGGAAGTTGCATAAGTTCAGTAGTGGAAAATCGGTTAGTTTCGAATGCATTTAGTTCGAATTATAGGCGTCCTTTTTATGTAAACTGTGTTAGAAACTAGTTAAAAATAACATTTTTCGTGAAGTAAATCAAACTGAGAGAAATCATGAGTTTTTGCATCGCACCTCATTGAGCAAATCGTAAAAAGGACTACGTATACGTTATACTACACATAATTTTATAAATCTTGTTTATGTTGCTTCAAATATACATATTATATAAACTATATGATATACAGAATTTTTAGTGTGTATTCTTTTCCTAAAAGATAGAAGTTTTGCAAGTCTTTTCAATTATATATAATTTAAGATTTTACCTTTTAATTTATTTATATGCATATGCCCATCTATTTACATACATAATGATCTTCATCTTCCTTTTCGGTTGCATTTTGTATGTCTATGACTTCGACAATTAGATTTATTATGTGATTATCCGAATGTCATCGAAGAGAAACGGTGTTAACCGATTTACCACTACTCGCTTTTTTTACTACAACGATTTTACACTGACAATCACTTTATATACATTTATGATTACCATCTGAAAAATTAGATCTCGGGGTTGATATTGGAGACCTCATACGGCGAATTTGTGAAACTCCAGAGATTTTTATTTCTCACGGATTTCTCTTTACAGGCGACATGGAAAAAGAGTTGGATATTATTTCAAATAATCTTCTGACTTAATTTCAAATAAAATTTAGAATTCAAAAATTAAAATTAAAAATTTTTAATTTTAAATTCTAAAATTCTAAAATTCTAAAATTCTAAAATTCTAATTTTAAAAATTCTAAAATTTCTAATATTAAAATTCTAAAATTTTAAGATATCCAAATATCGAATCTTCAAAATTTCTGAAATTTCAAATTTACAAATTACCAAATTCCCAAAATTCTAAAACCCCAATATTCTAAAAACTCAAAATCCGTAAATTTCCAAGACCATAAATTACTAAATCCTTATTTTTTTAATGCTGCATTCCAAATTTTTAAATTACAAAATTCTTAAACTCTACATTCAACAAAAATATGCTGCGTTGACGCTGCTCACTGTGTTTTGCAGTTTTTTAATTTATATGTTACTATAAAGTTTATGCTATTATCCATAGTTAATTGAGAACTATGGGTCTTTACGATGCACGGTTCTTTTACGCACACGAGTGTTTAAATGAGATGATCTAATAATTTCTATATAAGGAAAAAGAGGTGTCTTCTAATTTATATTTTTTAAAGCACCTCTAAATTTAATTCAACGCAAATTATTTTTAATAGTTTGAATATAAAAAAGTATGCATATTCGATATACAATCTATTTAAAATAATTGTCAATACCATCATTTTAATATTACTTATTTAAGTGCACTAAAAATTATAATGTATGTTTATTACAACTTTATTCTACACGTATAACTCTATACAACATCATTCTCTTGTAGCAATTACAATTTACAAAACTTTTTTGTACAAATAATGCTTTTTCGAAATACAGGTTTCAAAACAATATGGTTTTATTAAATTATAATTTATTAGATATCGTTTGGAAAACTGTGGAGAAAATAACAGCATGGACATAGAGCTACATCCTGACAAAAAAAGGGACATATGGTATCAAGACGCAAGGAGCTGCGTGTTATTACACAGTCACATTATTGAGTTAGTATTATTAGTCGTTCCAGATTATTCTCCATTTACGGTCTTCTAATTTGACAACTTTTCCTCACATTCGTTAACGAAGATTCGCTGACATTATCGAGAACGCAAACACAATGTCTTATTTCTTTCAACTGGGATTAAACATGATTTGCGTAAGCTTCACTCAGTTCCAGGTTAGTTTTAATTTTTCCAAGTCACCAATAACCATGTATGTATGCGCAATCTTTTAATTATTTTTATATTTAGGCGATTGTACATATAAGCATCCTAAACCAATTTCTTCGCTATGTTTCACTTACCATTAGTTTGCTGTGTGACCTTTTATTCGTAAGCTGGCCAGGACAACGATTAATAGATTATACTGAACGAATTTTTACATATGCGTAAGAATTTTCTTCATTTACATAAATCTTTCAGCCGACAAAGTAACATCAAATACTTTATACAGTAAATATTTGTTATATTGCCGGGTAAACAAGAGCTTGTCGTACGCACTTTAATGCACACTACAATTGAGCTGTTTATTTTGAAAGCGGGGCAAGTCCATTTTGGAAAAAAATGAAGATAACGGTAAGAATAGATAAAACCTAATTTTACCTGTAAATAATTTATAGTCAAAATAATAAAAATTCTCTAATATTTTGATGATGCAAGTTTGGGCGATTAACGGTATTGGAAAGATGTTTATTTTGAAAGTGATGCAAGTCCACTTTATAGTGCAATTAAATTCCGGTAAATTTAAGTAATATTGATAATACTGTGAGCAACTACGAATTGTATAATATTGGTAGTATAGGTAACGTCAATTGAAGTAAGGATGTGCAGTAGGTCTGCCTTGGTATCATTGCTGATTTCTGTTATCAGGTTGCAAGTACACTGTATGTCTGAAAAGTAACGAAACTTTTTAAATAAAAAAAAAAAAGGTATTAGTTATTTTGCCAAAATTAATTTTTTTAATTCAAAATACATCCCTTCCGCATCAATACACCGCTGGGCACGCTCAGGCAATGTTAACATAGATTTTTTTATGCCGTTTTGCGGAATCGCTTCAATCACCCTTGTCGCAGCTGCTTGGACTTGTGTAATAGTGTCATAAAACGTTCCTTTCATGTCTAATTTCAATTTTGGAAAAAGGAAGTAATCGCATGGAGATAAGTCAGGCGAATATGGAGGATGTTGGAGCACACAGACTTGTTTTTTCGCCAAAAATTCACGAACTGCAACAGTTCTGTGACATGGTGCATTATCATGCAACAGGAACCAACTCCCTGGCGCTCGATATTCGGGCCTCACACGAACGATTCTTTTCCACAAACGTTCCATAACACCCAGATAATATTCGCCATTAACATTTTGTCCCTGTGGAAAGAATTCCCAAAGTATAATACATTTAGAATCGTTTAGAATTTAGAAAAACCCAAAACCTGGCTTTGGGTCGTCTTCCAAAGAATCACGACCGTCCTGGAATCGCTTATACCACTCGAACACACGTGTACGGGATAAACAATCGTCGCCATAAACATTTTTCATTAATTCAAATGATTCCGTAAAAGTTTTACGAACTTTACCCAGCAGAATTTAATATTCGCTCTTTGCTCCATCGTGATTTTGTGACACGGTGACGAAAGGTTCTGTCGCTTTAAGCGCTATAAGTTCACAATTCGTTGCTCGATTCCAATAACGATTGGTTTGTTTTGTAGGGGAGGAATACTGTTTTCAAATAGCATATTGTTTTTATAGATGTCGCTAATAATGTTCCTTAAATTTAAAAAGTTCCGTTACTTTTCAGACATACTGTGTATGTTCTAGCTCAGTTATGTTCTAGCTCATTAAGGGGGGCAATACCTTTAGAATCTTAAAAAATTGCAAAATTTTTTTTTTCTATAAAATGTTAGTGCAACATCTCAAAAATATAGTGTCAAAATTTTAAAGCGTAATACGGAGCCCTTTTGATGTTATGGCCGATTATCGTGACACATGTCTGGTATCGCGCCGCAGATATTCACGCGCTCGGTGCGGAGGGCTATGTAACAGATTTGTTATTATCATGCCATTGCTGTGATTGAAATTTTGTATTATTTCGGAGAATGAGCTTATGGAGAAAAATCAACTTTAAGAGTAAGCTGAAGGATTATTATATGGCGCAGGAATCGCAGATTAGTTGGTAAATCATTGAAATTATTCAGGTTTTACTTATCGAAACTTTAAACGCATTTTTCTCAAAACTACGTTTTTAAAATTGGCGTGACTGATAACTCAAAAACTAGTTTATCAATCGTGCTCAAATTTTTTGCACATATCCACGACAATACTATCTAACATATGAACCTAAATGTACGAATAAATTTAACATTAAAGTCCTTTTTTATTGCAAAATATTGCGAAAATTTTCAGTAAAATTCAAAGTTTTTCTTTAAAAGCGCGCCATCTCTTCAATTTTCCATATTTTTCACATTTCTTAGGTTCATCTACTAACTGTGAATGTTAATAATCGAAACATCGTTTGCAAAGTTGTTTCAGACCAATGTAACTAAAGCTAGAAGTCACGCCGTTTCACGAGACGCGCCGAAACACTTCCAGGAAAGACTATCATAATTCCGCCATTTTTAAATATTTTTAAAAAAAGAAAATATGTTGTAACAGGCAATAGTTATAATAAATTATACCGGAAATTTCGAAAATACAAGACAAAGATATCCTATACAAAAAAATTCACAAATATCGGCTTATTTTCATCTATCTAAAGGTATTGCCCCCCTTAATAAATACTCAACAAAGTCGACACGGTTCTTGTTTCAGTATCCGTGCACAAGTCCCTTTAACAATTTCGCCGTTAGTTAAAAATTAATTACGAATTGCGGTTTATTTTATTTAAGAAAATATGGCTCGGAATGATTTCAACGAAAATTATAACTGTGATGCATCTGTAAATAAAGCTGGTAGGTAATAAGTGATAATAACAAAATAAAATACTTTTCTGGGTAATAACGGTACTCCAATAAAATTCTCATTTCCAAGGAATTTTATTATTTTAATCATGTTTCTAAAAATAAGACTTATTAGAATTGATAAGAAAAGAAGACTCTTGAAGTCAGGATGTGAACATAAAGACAATGCGGACCAAAACGATTCAAAGAAATTAAGAAAAAGAATAACTGAACGAGAGAAATATTATTCGTTTAATTAACGATTAGAATAATTCATTAATTTTGACAGTGAGGCAAGTCTATTTGGACATAATAAAATTTCCATTTTTTTAGCTACCACTTTACAGACTATTAGATAAACAAATTATCTAACACCACAAAATATAAAATGTTTGTCTATTAGTGTTTACCAATATTTTCTAATTTATTAAAATGCAAACCCTTAAATATCTCGTAATAAAAGAAAATTGATTTGCCCCACATTCGAAATAAATGGCTCAATTATTGAATACTAAACGATATATTGCCATGGATTAAATCATTTCGCGTTAGATTAGTATGCTTTATATTGCTACGCGTTGTGTCACAATGCATTACAATATTACGTATTAGAACGCTACGTAATACAACGACACGCAATATAACGCTACGCATTAGAACGCGATGCATTAGATTACACTGTCCAACAAATTTTAACTTTTTTTCGACGTTTCGATTTCCGTTCAATGATTTTTACAGCTTCCGTCGGACTATCCGCTCTGACGCGGAGCACCACTGTCTTTATTTTTTCTCTCACGTTGGAATTTTGCTTTCCGGCATAAAAAAAAATCGATATTGCAACTTTCTTTGGATGCTTATTAACCCCTTGCACTATTTTGACGAGTCTGACTCGTGATGCACTCGCACTTCAATTGTGACAAATCTTACTCGAATTTTGAATACACTTCAATCTGGTGTCCAAGTCCAGTTATAATTTGCATAGTCAAGAATTGCTGAATACAGGACTGACATAATATTTCAACTTTCTTTGTCTGTTTTAATATTGTAGCTGCGATTGGTTAGTTCTGACTGACACACCTTACAAATAAATCATAGTGCAAGGAGTTAAAGGTGAAAATCGGCTCTATCGCATGGTATAGATCGATTTTTCACTAAACCCTTACTTTTTAACATAAATTGAAAAATATACGTAAAAATTGGTGCAAAATCCGTGTCTCTCCGCATTGAATGATTGTATAAACATGTTTAAGTATTCAGAATGCATAAAAAGCAGATATCGTTGTATTCCGGAAAGTCTATAGAATCTTTTGATATAAATAGAATCTTAGTATCTTTTATAGTTACCTCACAAAATTAGAGAAAAGTGGGTTGCAGTTTCGTAATCAGCACAAGAAAAGCTATAAGAATCACTGAACGCAAAACGAAATGCCAATTGGCTGTTGGACAGTGTTATCGTACATTTTATTGTAATGCTTTACACCACTACATATAAATTGTCACGCATTATATTTTTACGCATTACGCTGTTACACATTACATCGCCATACGCTGTTTTTATATCACTATATGCTACATTGCCGCATATTAAATGTCAAATGAGTGCCTCGAGGTATACCATTACATATTACAACGCCACATGTTTAATCGTCTATTATTCTATCGTTACATACTATATCGTCACACATTGTATACATTGTATATGACAAATGCCCACGATTTTCGGTTGATAGTGCACATAATAAGTAACAATTATATTATAATCATTTTTATCGACAAATCCGTGAGCTATATTGTTAGTAATTGTGCATCGGCAATTAAACGCTGCGTAGAAGGACTCTTTTTATATTGTTAGTATCCAAAATTTTTCATTGCAATATAACGACAATTTACTGTAATTGGTATTAAGACATTTCAGTTTATTGCAGGACAGTATTGATTTGAGGACACTAAATTTGAAACTTTTTATTCACGATATTTCAATATTATTACGTTGAAATTGAAAATCAGGGTCGACTATAAGAAGGATACAATGAGCGCCATGCACTAGGATCTGTAGCTGTACATAGGCCTCCAAAAAAAGAAAGGAGTGAAGCTAAATAAAAAGAGAGAAAGTGTGAACGGGAAATGGTTACACATTTGTAATATGTTGAAGTTCATTTATTTCGTTAAACACTGTCGTGCTCTTATTTCTTCTTTCTATTTTTCGTTTCTTTCATTTATTTCGTTAAACTCTATCGTGCTCTTATTTCTTCCTTCTATTTTTCTTTTCTTTCATTTATTATTAATTTTAGAAACTACCACTTTTTCGCCGGTGAAAATTTTTTTGGAGTCCGAAAAAATTTCTCGCACTAGGTTCTATTTTTGGAGAAAACCGATGCGCGAAAATGTTTTATTGGAATGATATAAGCATTCAAAGATTTATTGGCAAAATTTGAGTTACAATTCGTAGTACAAAATGGTATTATAATCTCAATGACAATTGATGTTTGCATGAATAATAACTTTAAGAATGTATTAAAAATGCAGTTACTATTATTTCCAACACAGTTGAAATATTTGAAAGATTTCGGCAACTATTAATTCGATGAATGTTGCATTCTTGCAAAGCGTAGAAATTCGAACATTTTTTATCAATGCTAACATAAATCATAAATATATTCAGTATCACAAATTTTGTTAATAAAGCATTTTCGTACATAAGTTTATATGGACTTTCTTCATCTATTTGATCACAGAAATATAAGTTCTTAAAGTTGTATCACTAGAATAGGATAATATAAGTTTGGTCCAAATCTATTTAGACATCCTGCATATATGTAGTAAGATAAAGAGAGTGATTTAAATGGAATAATCAATTTACAATTTATGTAATGTTAATTTAAGAGTTAATATTATAAAATAAATTTTATTTTATCTATTTCATTGTTAATAAAAAGATTTCACATTCAGTGTTCTCCAATGAAAACCATCAAATAGTATGAATTAACATTAATACAAATTTTTTATTTAACTCGATGTTGAATGCTATATTTTAAGAAACTGTTCAAACTTTTGCTAGAAATGGAAATTTTCAGAACAAATAACAGATGGTACCAGTCATCCATTAAGGCTAGGACACTTTTGGGAATTATGTTAGCAAAAAGTATGAAACCTCTCCAATTAACAGCTTGCAGGATTTATACGTTAAATATGGAAAACTTCAGTATGGTAAGATTATCTCTTATTATTTTTCGAATTTTATGAATTTTTATTTTCTTCTTTCAGTCAAATATTAAATGCATGAAAATTAACGTTGTATTTAACCCTTCATTGTATTTTGTTGCAAGTATATTATATGAAATAATATACTATAAAATATTTTTATTTTGTCAAACATGAGTGAATACCAAATTTCATAATTAACGAAATTATTGAAAAGATTTCTGTTTCATAATTTGTTATGTCTTCTTAAAACGTTGCAAAATCGTAATATTATATAGTTTTTCTTGATAAAACTTGTTCCACAGAAAATATTTGTTTACTGTTGTTTTCTTATTAGTATTGTGAGAGTTCAAAAATACATTTCCTTTCTAAATTGGACAAGTCCATAATGGAGGGTTAAAAAATTATATTACTGGGAGAAAATTCTCATTAAAATATTTAATTTCTCATTTGCTTATTTACAGTTCATATGAATAACTTTTTTGTAGCTGTAAATATTTATTAGCAGTCCTCACTGAATTTGTATTTTTAAAATCATATTATTTTTTCATAAGAAAAAAGCAGAATGAGTTATAATTGTTAAAAGACATTTTTACTTGACTTTTTAATATCATTAAGGATTTGTTAACGTTAAACAGTTGTAAATACATAAGATAGTTTTACAACGTTAATAAATCTTATCTAACAAAGCAGAATTATCTATCTTCGCAATATTTTTTTAAGGTACTACGAACGTCATTCTCTTATAGTACGGTCTTATGTTCTTTCCAATAATTATCGTACAATTGACAAGGAATAATATGAAGATTTCTTGGTAAATCACTAGAATAAAGTAAATGCCTATTAATATACATAAAATGAATTGTAAGTTTTACTACACGTGTATATAGATGAAATAAAAAGTGGAGCAATTATTCTTTAATATTACATAACATATGGAATAATATTTTTAATCGAGATTAGATTAAATTGAGATATACGAGGTCAAGTTAACGGTGATATACAGTAGACTAAACATTATTGCAATGTTGATATGAATGGAGGAGATTTTTTAACAATCTTAACTGCTGGGTTGTCAAAATGTCTTTTGGTAAACATTATTTTTATCTAAAAGAAATTTATTTTCAAACTTCCGATTAATTCGTAGCATGGTCGTTTTTGAAAGTAGCAACTGTTTCTCACCGAAGAAAACATAAAAAAATGATAAAAAATCTTTGAATCACAAAAATTTCACGTAAATATTTTTTAGTACAGAACAATGTATTTTTAAATACAGAAATCAACATAAGTCATTGTCTGTAAAAATAACTGGCTATTTATATCAAGAATCCACTAGTATAAGAAATAATTTAATTTTAATGTTTCATTTGAATAATCTCATAAACAAACTTTAAAACAACTGTGTATATTACACGTTATTGAAATCCTACTTTGGTAATAATTGACTACATGCAAACAATGCACGAAATAACAGTTGTTTATAAACATCCAAACGACAGAAAGTTTAATTTCATCAGTACTAGCTACACTGAAATTGAGTACTATTTTGGGGGTATTAAAATTAAAATATCTCTTAAGGGGGGCAATACCTTTAGATAGATGAAAATAAGCTGATATTTGTGAATTTCTTTGTATAGGATATCTTTGTCTTGAATTTTCGAAATTTCAAGTATAATTTATTATAACTATTGCCTATTACAACATATTTTCTTTTTTTTTTTTTAATATTTAAAAATGGCGGAATTATGATAGTCTATCCTGGAAGTGTTTCGGCGCGTCTCGTGAAACGGCGTGACTTCTAGCTTTAGTTACATTGGTCTGAAACAAGTTTGCAAAGGATGTTTCGATTATTAACATTCACAGTTAGTAGATGAACCTAAGAAATGTGAAGAATATGGAAAATTGTAGAGATGGCGCGCTTTTAAAGAAAAACTTTGAATTTTACTGAAAATTTTTGCATTATTTTGCAATAAAAAAGGTCTTTAATGTTAAATATATTTCGTACATTTAGGTTCATATGTTAGACAGTATTGTCATGGATATGTGCAAAAAATTTGAGCGCGATTGGTAAGGTAGTTTTTGAGTCACGCCAATTTTAAAAAAGTAGTTTTGAGAAAAATGCGTTTAAAGTTTCGGTAAGTAAAACCTGAATAATTTCAATGATTTACCAACTAATCTGCGATTCCTGCGCCATATAATAATCCTTGGGCTTACTCGTAAAGTTGACTTTTCTCCATAAGCTCATTCTCCGGAAAAATACAAAATTTCAAACACAGCAATGACATGATAATAACAAATCTGCTACATAGCCCTCCGTACCGAGCGCGTGAATATCTGCGGCGCGATACCAGACAGAGTCACGATAATCGGCCATTACATCAAAAGGGCTTCGTATTACGCTTTAAAATTTTGAGACTATATTTTTGAGATGTTGCACTAACATTTTATAGAAAAAAAAAATTTGCAATTTCTTAAGATTCTAAAGATATTGCTCCCTTTAAGTTAATGGTTTCTTAATATGTAGATAATGATTTTTTCATAAAATGAGGAGTTACATCGATTACTTGACTTCTATAAAAAACTTATTAACATCGAGTTATATTTCCCTCGGTGTCATATTACTTCTATCCGAAAAATGTTCTGGTATCATGAATAATTTTTGTAGTAATTTTTTATCATAATTTTCATATCTTAGTGCTTTTGTGGCTAAATGCGATTAATAACAACGTTTTTAAAGCACTTTTTAATTTCTAATAATCTTCTTTCTTTTTTACGTTCCGAGTTTTCTATTTTGTTAACTTCGTGACTGGCCACCAGATGGTACCAGTAGTATGGTTTTCAAAGTGCGTATGAATGGGTCTCTAAGTAAAGGGGGAAAATCGAAGAAATAAATTTTTCTTCATTTCTACACAAATCGACAGTTTAGTATTTCAAAAATGTCCATGGACGGATTGCAACTAACGTTAATCAGTTTCCAAAAAGTAAATAATCAAGAACTTTAAATGTGTTTTTCTCAAAATCACTGTTTTCGAACTAGCATGTCACATAATTCAAATTAGATATTGAATCGGTTTATCTTTATCGATACAGAGATTTACATGAATGCTTTCTACAGCTAATGATGCTCCAAAAATAAACAAATTGTGCAATTTACTTTATTGATATTCATAATGAAGTTATGAAACTTTCTACAATATCAATATTTTAAATCGTCACAATTTTGTTGATTCTGTAGTTTTCCCGCTGAATTGAGATTTATTATCTCCTTATTTCTATAAGGAATAGAAAATATTGACATTTTGATTTTATAATCAGATAAAAAGAATAACGAGTCTAAACATGATTACAAATTCGTGTATTAAATAAGTGAAAATTAAATATACATATACTTACTTTTATACATCGGTGATCAGCTTATAAATTGTGACTACAAATAAAAAAACACTATTAAACAAACAGATGATTAAAATAATGCGCCAAAAACGATCACTGGTTCAGTTTGTTCTCATAATTTTTAAATATAAACATAACATTATATAGCGTTATTTAAAAAACGCAATGAATTTTTGTTTGAGAGTTCTTTTTATTAAAGTATTATAACCCACTAATAATCAATGATCTATAGTTTAAGAAAATTAAATCTTTCTACGGAATAATTCTGACCAAGAATTTTATTTATTTATCTTCTCTTTTTTTAGTTATATTTTTATTTTATTTTTGAAAGGACCTTTATTTCGTTTGTTAAACAATCTCATCAATGTGATCTCTCCCCAAAATTTTACAAACGGTGAAGGTTAAATAAAAACACTTATTCGCGAATAACTTGTTATCTGTTAGTTCTATGACAAAAATGGTTATTACAAAATTTTTAACTTAGAAAATTTTCTACAAAAAAGATTATACGGATTTTTTTCGTACGAATAACTATTTTCATGTATGATAACTTAAAACTACCTACTTTGGTGATAAAACGAAACGATACACAAATTAACATTTGTCTCCATCTAACGAAATTTCTTCTCGCGTTCGCATGTTTCGATTGAATTTTGTTCTTTTCCTTTTCCTAACGTTATTGAATTGTTTATTTTGTATTTTTTATTAAATAAATATTTTGTTCGTTCTTTATACAACTTATTACGTCACTTTTCGACCACGAATCTCCTCACCTACAACACTTTCATACTTCTAGAAATAAGAAATATTACGCTAATCGTGATTACAGATAATATTTAACATTAAAATTTAATCTTCTGCTTCTATTTGTTAATATATTTGTATCAGTGTATTTATATATATTTACATATGTATATATGGTGTGTAAAATTCTATACATTTCGTTCATTTAAACAATATATTTTGAATTTGATATAATATAAAGAGTAATATAGTCTACAATCCTGGATATAAACAATGAGCATCAGCAATTTATGAAAGTTGATTACATGTCTATTTTCATAATGTAGTAGTAGTAAAATAGTAGTATAGTACAGGTATCTTTCGAATAATAAAGTACTTAAATTGACGAAGTCGCGAAGAGCATGATTAAAAATTTCGAAAATCCTTGAATAACACGGAATTCGAATTATATGAAGATCCTACAATAATATTCGCATTATATATAATATATAATGGGTGAATTGAGTAGGAAAGAACTAGGCTACAGGAAAAGCCTGGTTTCAAATAGCAAGGAACCAATTAACTGTGTCATTTGAGGGATGTTTGTAATATCGAAAGTACTAGTATGAAATAGGGTAGAAATACGAAATACGAAGATTTTAATTTATATACAATACTCACATTTTCAATAATAACTAGAAACATAGAAGATCATAACGACATTTTATATCATAGTTGCCTATTGCCGTTTTTTATTTAATAGACGTTTTTCAATTTAATCATAACGAACAATTTTAGCATGTGCATGCTCTAGTGTGGTTTACTTTTATGTACTTTATGATTTTTATAGTAATTAAACCTTAAGAATATTAATACAGACTTCGTATACATTGCGTTTTAAATTGTGATCAATTGATAGAAAGTAAGATAACAAGTTGGTAGTAATATGAGATACATGATTTATTATGAACGACTCCGAAAAAGTATAACGACCTCGCGTCGTTCAGAATCAAATGAAGAAACGTGCAGACTTTGTGACACTGAAGTCTTTTATTACGAACTACGGGTCCATTGTAATCGTGTAGATGCAGAGTATAAAAACTAAACCAATTTCAGAAATATACAAAGGTATTTTGTCTTTAAGACCTACATATAATTCAAACTTTCTATTGAAATTTTAACTTCAATTGTAAGGTTTTTTATTAAAGCGATTTCATAACTTGTTCTTTCAAAAACAACATTGTCTTATATTACTAACTTAATTTCTATTTGTCCGATTTTTCTTTCATTTAGAAAAAAGTAAAGAAAATGGAAGTTCCATAAGGTATACAATATCTACGTTTATGCAGCACGTTCCATATAAAATTCACCAAACTCCTGCGCTTGATTTGTTCATTTATGACTATTCTGGCATGCCTTGACCAACAGACAAAAAATGTACTCCATATTTATACTTTCTCCTCTATTATTTTTTGACCACATTACTGTATATTGTACCTTCGTTTTAAGATACGTTTCCGAATCCTGCATTTCACGAAGCAAAGGTACGATTTTGATGTTCCACGTGCACTAACAATGAGTGGTATCATACGCCTGCTGCACCATATGGCCCTCGAGAGTCGATTCTTTTTCCGGAGAAATACATTGTCGACACTGAAAACGGTACCACCAATCTATCACACACTCGGCACGTGCCCCACCTTCCACCTGGGGTTAATTGATTTTCGTTCATGTATCTATCGAAGAAGTCATTCGAACCTCGATAAAAACTTGTTAACGACTCGTCATAGTTTACGAGCTTATTCATCGAGAACCAATTTTCATCGTCGTAATGAATCCTAGGAACAGCATATGTGCAGTTACTGTTGTTAGCGCCGGGCAAATTGGGCACTTGCTTCAGGGCACGCGCGTGGGGACCTCGATATTTTTCAGAAATTAAATAAATTTCAAGATTTCTAAATTTTCACTAGATTCGCAGCATTAGGACATTTCTCTTATATTCGTAAGACTGTATCTTTGTAAAAGTTTCACGCCGTTGATTAGCATTGAAGTAAATTGAGTTATTCGCAGATACTTGAAACTGTGAATAGTAACAAACGTTATATGTAAAATATTATCTGTATTCAATCAAATTATCAGTCAGGAAAATAGAAAATTTATATTAAGGTTAAGTTTGTTATATTACTCTAAATGGTTTTTAGGTTTATCGTCAAGTACAAAATATTCATTAACAAAATTTCAATTGAATGTTTTTCTCGAGATAGGCAAGTACTCTATCTGCCTTCCTGCTTGTATTCTATGGGTCCGTGTTCACAGACAAAGTATATTTATTTGTCATAGTTAAACATTATCAAAAATAAAATACAAAAGTTTAATTAATAACAATAAATCGTTGGTCATTTCCTTTATGCTACGCAACTTTCACTTCTAACCTCAATAATAAAAATACTTGAGGTAGTAAAAATGATTGGTTCGCTCTATTATTTTGATGTGCTTATATCGAAGAAGTTGATTATCAAAGTTATGAAATATAGCACAAAATATCAAAACTTCATTATTTGATTTTCAAATATAGCTCGTGTCACTTCGTGCTCTGTATTCGGCACCGGAAACAGTTAGAGAGTACCAAAAATTTCGTGACACGCAGACAAGGTGTTAAAAAGTTGTCTGACGTTAAATAAAAGACATCACAAGAAAATTGACAGGATAAACGTTTTCTGTTCTCAAGAAATTACGTCCTCCTTGGGTTAACGGACTTCAATCCTCGGAAGGTCTGTGTCTTCACGTCTGAGTGCTTCCGAGACAGTTTTTTCCCCCTAGTCGGCGCTCTTTATCCTAAAATCTCCAGCATTCGCCAGGGTAACACCTTGCAGCTCCTTTCGTCATGCGTCCCAGTTGCTCGTTGGCTCAGGGTTCAGGGCACGCGCCGTGCCAGTGGCCCCTTCTTAACAGGGGTAGATCCCGCTGCAAGATGGATATCTCTAATTGTCTCAAGGCGATTCGCCCCAAGACACAACCGTTGCATTTTGCTAATTTTCCTCTTTTTCGTTAGCTTTTTTATTTCTTTGGCATGTATTTAACGATACAGTCTGCGATACGATTAAATGCAATAGTATTCTTCTTATATTATTTGTATTCAATCGCAAATTAGTGAAGTATATTAAATAGCTTTAATTAATGATAGAATAATTAACTTTATTTGCCGAAATATCTGTTAAACATTCTCATTAATGTGATCCTTCCTCAAAATTTGACAGATGGTAGAAAAATGAATAACTCATCTATTAGATATATGACAAAAATAGTTATTATAAAATTTGTAACTCAGGAAATTTTCTGTAAAAAGAGTTGTATCAGTTTTTTCGTACAAATAACCATTTTTATATATAATAGCTTACAATAATGTCTATCGTCATATTTCTGAAAATAAGAAATAAAATACTAATAGTGATTACAGTTAATATTTAAAATTATAGCAAGGTGGTTGATTAAACGCAATAATATTATTTTTATATTACTTGCACTTCATTTCAAATTATTATAGTATATTAATTAACTTCAATATATGCACGTTTGCTTTTCAGCTGTTGTTTAGGGTAACGCATGCAAATATTCACTTTTATGCAATGAATGCCTCTTTTGTTGAAAAAGTAGCAAATATCAGCAAATATGCAAGAATACAGTTCTTGCATAGTAAAATATGTATATTATGTTACTATTGTTTATTAATAAAATTTTACACGATGACTGTAGAAAGAACGGACGGATGTTTCAATGTAAAAATTAAGAATAAGGCTGCCTTTTTTACAGCGAAACTATAAGAAAAATTGAGAAAATAGTAAGTAAATTTCAAAGGATTTGGAAATTTGAAGTTCAAATATTTATCATATGTATTGTATTTATACTTTATTTTTGGATTAGTATCCATGTGTTATAACTGATCAGAAAAAAAATTTATTTGCTTTATTTACATAAAAATTCCGGATAATAGCTCAACAACGATAATTAAGTTTAATGTGTTCATTACTGATGAATGAAATTATTTTTTTTTGTTATATATGAATAACGAATGAATCGAATTTGAGATCTTTTTATTCGTTATTCTAAATAATTTTTACCAAAGAGTGGTATCAGAGATGTAACGGTAACAGAACAATACGCACAGTAAGACTCGTTGATCCACATAAAATGCACTGTCTCCTCTTTGTTTTCACTTCCTTCGTATGTCCTTTTTATTGCAGCCACGAACAAGATACGCATATTACATGCAGTTATTACATTTCCGTAGCTTCCATTATAAAAGCATCTGCTGTTTCACTGAAATTAACTAACAGAACAGCGAAAGTCTGTCCAAGCGTTTCCTTTACACGAGACAAAGGGCGGAAAATCGGAAATTGGGAGTAAATTTTCATCATGGACTGCATCGTCACCCCTGGTTCTTCTTCAAAAATTTTTTTCTCTCTTCGTACATTGGAGAATAATATAAAATTTTCTTCTACTTACTAACGATAGGTAATATTCAAACCTAAAATTGTAACATTTTCTAGTTTTTTGATTGGTATGTAATATGTTTTCGTTATCGCTAAAATTTTCATAAAAGCCAGTATTTATTTTCTGCTAGGTTGTGTTTATTTTATTTTAAATTATTTTCTCAATAATACATCTCATTTCTCAATAAATTATTTTCTTATTATGAATTATATAAATTTAATGCATGATTAAATTATATACGTAGAATTTGGATTCATTTCAGTTTTAGTAACAGATTTCAGTTCGTCGCAATTTGATACCATAAATGGATCGGAAAATAACACTTGTGGTTCATCAATTTGGAGGTTAAGGTTAAATGAGAATTACTGCGTACATGATTCGCCAATATTCTTAACAGTAATGATCAATTTTACAATTTAATGTTGTTCATGAGGCAATAATATTCAATTTTCAATATTTATGAAATATAGTTTCTGTTTTCTTTCATCTACATAAACTAAAATAATATAACTAGAAAAATTGTAGATTATTCGTTGCAGAATAAATCGACAAGTTATTGCCATTTTGACACATAAACCGCTGAAAGTTGAATAAGTAGTCTCTAATAAACAATATTTAAACGTAAAATGATTAATCGCTTGTTTGTTTCAATGAAGCTATTTAGTATTAAGAATATTGGTGAAACATTTATGTAGTTATTATCGTCATTTCAACCTTTAAATTTATATAATATAAACACTATTTTATGATATGTTTGTCATCAAATTGTATTAGTATGTTCCTGTTTAAAAATTCGCTATTTAAAATGATACGATCTATCATCTTAATACTTTTTGTTCAAATATTTCCAGTGGCAATGTCTCATATAACGTAAAAGTTAGTAAGATGCAGTGTATTGTTAATTGTAGAAATTTTTAAAATTATTATTTCATTTTTCACGTGATCAGATAATAAAGAACCTACATCTTTCAGTTTTTAGGACAGGCAGATTGTATCTCAATCCCACCATCTTCACTTATTAAAATCATTAGGGTCAACAATACGTGAGTACTGTTTCTGCTTGAATTTTGTTAAAAAAATTGAAATTTGACATTTCAGTTTTGCAGCAATAAATTGTAATATTTAAGAAACACCAGAAAAATATATCTACGTAAAAGTAATCACGGTGTGAAAATAGAGAAGTATAACAATCATAATTAACAATTTACAATATAACCTGACCCATATCAATATATTTAACATTTTGATTGTTAGAAATTTTGTAATTCTTAGAGCATTTTTATATTTAAATGAAGCATAGTGATAAAATTCTATTTAAATGATTCTGTTTAATCATTTCCTTATTGAATATTACGATCAACTATTGTTATAACTTTGAAATATTTAATATTTTCTCCATGTTTATTGGAACTTTATCTATATTTAACGAGTGTAGTTTATTCTTAAAATATTTAATCTCCTTTTTTAACACCCTGTATAAGTATTTTCTAAACACATGAAAGTTATATTACACTCAACGGTTAAATTAACTTTATATTCTTAATGGTAAAATACACAAGATGGTCAGTAATTGGTGGCACAACCGGAAAAGGGGTGATTTTATACGAACAAATAAATCGAAAATATAACATAAATTTTTTGTATATATGGCTTGGTTTTTAAGAAAATTGAATTCGAAAATTTGTCAAAATATTTATAAAAAAATTTATTTACGGTAAGAAAGATGACAATTTCAACAAGCTTTTCGTTACTTTGACCATTAATGGGTGTAATTATTAATAGTGTTAAAATGTATTATTAGGAATTATTTTTCCTGATATTGTTGGTATACATACTAATAGAGTGATGAACGTAGTCGAATGTATGATAAATACATACCTAATTAACAATATTATAAAGGACTAATAATCGATATTAATAATCGCATGTATTAATCTACATCCATTAATCGTTGAATAAACCAAATAACTTGAAACTTGTTTCTCTTGCCGTGAAAAATTTCGTTATAAATATTTTAACCAACATTTAAATTCAATTTTCTCAAAAACCAGACCTAATACGAACAAATTTTATTTTATATATTCGACTTATTTGTTAAGTCCAATCACCCCTTTACTGTTGTATAGTCAGTTGTAGACCACCGTGTATAAAATGTCATGAGTGGCTTCATGCAAATTATGGCGGTAGAGATATAGATCTCATATTTTCAATTTGTGAAAAAATACAGAAAAAATAAATTTCAGGAACGAACACACTGAATCTCATATTAGGAATTCACACATTTGACTCCTGTATTCGTATAATTTTCGCCTTTATTTGACTATGGTAGAAGCGAATCTTCTTTATTGTACTTTCTATCTAATTGCGAAACAGTAGATATCAAATTTTTAAAAGGTGTGTCGAATTTTAACAAAAGTGTTCTCAATCGAGAATTATAATTTTTCAAATCAACGAGTCCCATATTGTAGAACTTGTCACAATAATCAAAGGAATAAGGAAAAGGTAATTGCAAGGAAAAATTTCTACTTTCAAGTCAAATAATAAGAAGCTACATTTCTGATAGGAAAAAATTTAAATTAATTAAAAGTTCAAAATATTTGTATGACAATAATTATACAATATTCATGGCATATTCCGGTTATTAATTATTACTCTTTTAAATATTAAATATTATATTAGTTCAATAAATTTAATAATTAAATACATATTAATTTAATATCATTTAATAAAAAGAAATCAAGTGAGTAATATTTTATGAAAGGTTGCAATTTTACTTATAATAAATTCATTTAATCAATTAAAACAGGTTGTTTTTCATCTAAATTAATTTTGATACATGAAACTTTTCACTGGTAACTTGTATGGAAGTGTCAATGAAAAGGTTATTTAAGGCTTTTACTGTTTCACAAACATCTTTTTGTATATAATCTTTTTCCTTCTTCTTCGCAGTCGGTGTTCTGAAGAACTTATGTGACTTTATAATGTACAAAAGTGTTCAAAAGTATACTATGAAATTTTAGGTTATATTGATATTATGATGAGTTTAACCCTTAACATCACACTGGGGTATGATACGATCGAAGCTAATTCAGTTTTAATTTTAGCCATTTTATATCTTGAAAATCTGAATAAATAAACTGTTATATCTCAAGAATGTCCATCTAAAATTTTATATTACAATCGAAAAAATTTGGAATTTTTCTGTGAAAGCCGTCATTTTTTCAATTCCTTTATGTTTCTGAATTTTTTTCATATTTAACGTTTAAATTTAAACCAGCTGTAAAATATGTTAAAACAACTTTCAAAGATTATTTATAATTTTTATCAAGTTAAAATAATGAGTAGCTTCTTTTTTTAAAACATTTTCAGTGGCTCGGGTTCTGAACGTCCTCGCGTGTTAGGTATGTTATTCTGGTGGAGTGTGACCGTTACGAGTTAAGAATAAGCAGAGTTATATTCTTGTATAGTTATTATTAACATAAGTGTATAGACTGTAGAATATACTTACTTTAATACAATAAATATTGATAGTGTGATAAATTCACTAAGGATGATTCATATAATAATTCGGTTTCGTATAAAATTACGTTTGGACCCATGGCGTTTAATTGGCCAGTGCCATGTTATTACATGCTAGTGGAAAACACAATACTTAATTTCATTATTTAGACAAATATAGTTAATTACAGCTTTAACAAAAATACTTCCTCGCTTCCTTGTGTGATTATGATATGAGATTGAAAACGTTGAATCTTGAAATATTGTACAGTAATATTTTTGCGTGATATAACTATTAAATTTAAATAAAACCCTGTAATTATATGTATGTAAAGTTAATACAGTTTGCTATCATATTATGAATAGTTCAAACGCTCGAAATAAGTAGAAATGTTATTATTAACAAAATTCCCACTTAATTGTTAATTACGGGTTCGTTCTGAGAACTTGTCTTAGATAAAAAATTAGTTAATATTTTGATACTTCAGCAACAAAACTCGTACTCTTTAAATTTCCTCGATGTTCTCCCTTTAAACAACGAGGTACCCCTTCCAGAGATTCCTTAAGCGGAATTTAAATCAACAGGTCCTCCCTTCCTTGGCCTCCGTTATCTAAATCAACAGGTACGTACTAACTTGCCTCCTTCCTCAGGAAGTGTTCAGCTTCTGTGTAAGTCGAGCAGATAAGGAAGAGGGAAAAAAACGAGCGGTGGTGGCGGCGGTAGCTTTCTGTAGGATAAAGAAGAGGAGAGGGTAGGTACAGAAGGAGTCCAGGATGGGCCCACCAGGTGCACCTATAGAATGGACATAAAACGAAATGGGAACCATATGTTGATGTGCTGAAGGACGATGCGGCACGCGCCACACTCATACCTCAGCCTTTACACCGCGAGGATCACTGACTTCTTCCTATTGTTGAAGTAATCGCACGACTTTGACATACTTGCCTCAACGTCATCGCTTCTAGTTCATAGTGATTTTGTTAGTACTCTACGAAGCTAGAAATCAACAACGACCTCAACGGTGATGTTTCAATCGGACACAATGTGCTGCTTGAAATGTAACTTTTTTGTTCGGTGTGATATGCAAATGGACAGAGTTCGGGATTGAAGGTGGAAACTTAAGAGTTTTCATGACACTTTGTGCGGTCGTTTTAGAAGAACTTGTAACAACGGAGCGGAAGTAGCAACTTGGATCATCGAGATGAATGTGTTGAATATTAACTTGTTAAACAGTAGTTATTAATCGGACGACATAAGTGTTTGTGAAGTTATGATCTGAGAAATTAACCTGGAATTTTGGCCAAAAATTTGTGTTGGAAACTTGAATTCCATTTTTATCATTTTCAAGATGTTGATAATCGTGATGGGTCATTTGTACATTGATTTGATCTAAAATTTAATGCAAATAAATTTATGGATCATTTCAAAAGATATTTCACATAATATTGTGACCAAACAATTTTCAAAGTGTAGTTGAATTCCCGGGAGGAAACAGAGTGACTGATTTTAATAAAGGATGGCTCTTTTGACAAATCATCAAGATTATCCAATTTCCACTGAAATAATAACAAATACATATCCCACTACAACGAGAACTTACGATACGTTGTATCCTTCCCCATACAATTCTCCTAATTATGATCCCATTAAAGTTCCATATACAGAAAATTACGCCCACAAAGGAGAATTAACACCTAGAAAAGAAACTGAAGCGATAAGTTACGAAGAGGAAGTAGTCGTAAAATATTCGAGAACCCCAGATTCCTATGATAGAAGTTCTTTCAGTGTTTTGACACCTGTAACGCCGCAGAGGTAAGTTACTATTTGATTGCAGGATTAATTTGCAAAATAACACTTATGATATAACAGTTTGAAGTTTAAAGAATGGCTAAACTGAATTAACAGCACACTTAAAAATATAAATAAAATTTACAAAATTAATATCAAAATTGTATGCCAAAAAAGTAGTATATGTTAGAAATTAGGGAATATAGAGATTTGGAAACTATAAAACGTAGAATATATAAATATGTAGTAAATTATTTATTTAGAGGGTAAACCCCTTAATACAAAAGAAATATAAAGGAGGAAGAGTAAATAAATTGAAATAAAAACATGTGAGAAGAACAATAATAAGTTGCGAAATTAGTCAATTTGTGTTATGAATATTGATAAAATATTTATTTATATTCATCGACCCTGAAACTTCAAATTGATGTACATATGTGTTATTTTCTGGTACTATTATGCCATCAAATCGTGTTGAATTTTATATGCTTTGAAATTAGTCATTAATTGTTGCAATTGATACCTAGTTATTTTATATAAAAGACACTAATGATGGGTTTATATGACCATTTGGTTCAAGTTTTAAACATTAAATACATATGTTATAAGTGATATTTTCTAATTTTAATATTTTCTGGTATCAATCTAACATTTACATCTGCAGTTTCATAATCTCTTTTATTAACCTGTTTTTCTGCATACACCTTCAGGAAATTACAATCGTATGTATGTATTACTATTTATTTACATTTTATTATGTAACATATGGTACATAATGTATACATAAAATGAATATGTATTTATTTTTAAGATTTTTAAAACGTTCATGGTCTGGACTTTTATTTTTGTCGTATAAGAGAATTTTGTATTATAATTATAAATACAATTATACTTACACAATTTATGTGAGGTATGATACATGATTGCGTATGATAACCGTCTATTTTTAATGAATCAATTAGCTATGTACATAATATATTGTTATTTATTAATTGAAATTTGTAATAGAAGATTATTAAATTTATTTTAATTACTTATAGTAATATAAGAAAAAATGATATAATATAAGAAGTGTAAGATATTTCTAAAGTAAGATTATTGCTGAACGCTTTTGTTGCATGGTTCTTTCAATTAAAAGAAAATGCATTTCTGAATTTTTATAAGTAATTTTGAATTAAAAAATAATAGTAAACAAGTATTTTTTATAAAAAAAAATATTCTAACAGTATAATAATGCAATATTGCAAATTCGCAATATTTTGGACACAACAAAATGTTGTTGCTACAAACGATAAAAAATATTTTCGATAGTTCCATTATTTAAAAAATGTTTAATTCATTTAAGTATGTGTCACAAAGTTCAAACACTTCATAGTACATTATTTTATGTAGTGTATTTGTAATAGAATATAACAAAGAGTTAATTATAATATAATTTCACTCAGATGAAAACATGGTAACATAACAAAATATGATATATCAGTTTGTGTGAAAATATTTTTTAAAAACTAATACATTTATTTACTTACATTTATCGATATTTATTAATAGAAGAATTTATGTCAATGTTATGATATATTTGATAATTAATAAAATAATATATTATTAGATATATGTATAATTAGACATATAATTAGATATATGATTATTTATTAGTTGAAAATCACTTAATAGAAAATGTAAACTTTTAATTGTAAGCTTTTGTCATTTTCATGTTCCAAATATACCCTAGTCCGTTTTTAGCGTATGTAAGTCTTCCATTCGTAAATGTATTTAATTTTAGTCGAAACATTATTGTTAAGATTTTGAAGGTTTGGATTATAATTGACCCAACGTGGTCGTTAACTCTCATGTAACAAATAATTAAGTGACCCATTTATAATGAAAATACAGCAAGTCTATTTAAAAGAAAACTATGATTTGCTATATTTTTCATTTGTATGAAATGCAAGATCTAAAAAACTGTAAATTAAATTTTCATAAAGAATGAAGTTATCTCACTTTCATTATAAACATCTGAAATGTAAGAAATACCACAAAACACAAATTTACATCTTCACGCACTAAGGATATTTACATAATATGTGAATATTAGGGATGGGTTTCTTGAAACGTCGTATTATGAATTTTTTTCATAATTCAAAACTCTCGGAATCCAAATAAGAAAATAAGAAATTTTTTATGACTATAAGCAGATTGGCAGTCGATTCTGATCGTAAAACTGCAGAGCGAATGTATGTGATGTACATAAACTTGAAAAATTTTATTGACAGTAGCCCTTAAAATAGGATATTACTCTTGTAAAACAAAATCATCACTTTAAGTTTCACGAATTTCAAGAATTTCTAAATTTTATAAAACTGTAGATTTGAATTTTGAGAATTTAAAAATTCGTTTCGAACTCATCCCTAGTTAAAAAGAAACAATATCGCCTGAAAATATAATAACGAAATCCAATGCAATTTTATTAGGTACGAACCCCAACACACGATAAGTCACACTGCTTCACCAAGTTCGATACTACATGAGGACAGTTCTGTGGAATACCATTCACCAGCCTATTGCTACGAAACCCCACCTCAAGAACAGAAGTGTCAGACCCTCGACACCGGTAAACCAATGCGAATGAACGTTGAGCAACGAAGAAACTGTTGGGAACCTGTTACGTCTGCACAGGTGAGTTATGACATCAAGTGATTCAACTGTCCAGTTGAAAACTACTGCTATCACTATTACTATATGTATGTACAAAGTCCGTTTCATTCAACCCTTGCATAGCTATGGGCGAGATAACTTGCAGTGCAATGCCGTTCATCTGACGATTCAAACTGGTAATGGATAACTGTATCCGTGAGAAAGCGACATATGGACATGCACTTGTGGATACAAATGGATTCTAATTTCTAAACTTGAAAACTTCAAATTTCTAAATTACCAAATTTTCAAGAGTCCTACATTTCATAATTTTAAAATTCTCAAGCTCTCGAAAAATTAAAATTTTTTTTAAATTTAAATTCTCAAAAGCTCAGATTCGCAATTCTCACATTCTCAAAATTAAAAATTTCTTAATTGTCAAATCTTTAGTCTTTTAAATTATCTAATTCTTGAACTCTCAAATTTTCTGAATTTTCAACTTTTGGAACTTCCAAACATTCAGATTGTTGAAATTACTACGTTCTCATATTTCCAAATCCTTAAATTTCCAAATGTTGAATTTTTGGAGGCGCAAACTGCTAAATAATCAAACTCGAGTTTTTAAATTTGCAAGTGATGTAATTTTAAAGTTTTTCAAATTCTAAAGTTCTTGAATTTCCGAATTCTCATGTTTAAAAATTTTCCAACTTCTTAGGTTTCTGAACTTTTAAATACTTGCATAAGCACATTTTCAAATCCTTGAATTCCTGAAATTTCAAATGCTAAAATTTTTTAATTTTTAGTGTAGAATTTAGCATAAAATATATTGATTTCTTCATTAACAAAGTGCAATTAATCAATGCTATTTATACAGTGATCTTTTGTTATAAAAATTTGACTTTTTTAATTTTTCGAACAAACGTTAAGTTTATTTCAGCATAATTTATAATTTTTTTAAAATTCTCAACAGTTCCTCTCGAATGCTACATTTTGTATTTTCATATGTTTGTTTTAAAAGGAGTTTATGTAAAATTCAAATGGAGTTTTGTAACTTTCGTTTAATTTTCATAGGAAACCATTAGTGAAAAAAAAATTGCCAATCAGTTGTCCGTGATTATAATATACGTACAGAATACGTATACCTTAAATTTACCAAAAGTATATTTTAATTATCATTACAGGTCCAGATAAGAACGTTTAAAACGTGGCTTTCGTTATTTTTTCGCAATTTCGACTTGCGGTCATTTTTTTACAACAACGAGCATCTAACAATGTACATTTTTTTTAGTTTCTAAAAAAACTTATGTTGTTTCACCAAATTTGGAAACACTTTTTCTATTTTATTGTATGCTTATGTTTTTTTAACATAACAATTACATATTTTTGTTTGAATAATAGATACACCGAACAAAAATTAAAAGTGGTCAATTTAAAAAATGGTGCCCAATATAGAACAAATAGAAATTATATAAAGAAAATGAAAAAAAACTGCATTTTTATTATGACAAGTAATTATTTAAATGAAAAAGACAAGCAAACAAATGTCTTCTATTTTTTGTTAGCTACTCTTATGTGATATTATTTTTTTTGTTTATGTATTTAGCATACTCCTTATATGTATATGAATACATTGAGTGTAGCTTTCTCTTACTGTCACCAGAATGTGCTTCGAAAGATAGCAATACAACTTACAATACTATGTATTATTAACCCTTATCGGTCAGAAGTTTTTTTTACATGATTCTCAGTAGGTTGTAACAGGTTTCAATAAATATGCGAGAAATATTCAGTATTATAAAAATAAAATTTTTGTTTTGAAAGTATATTACAAATATATGAGTTTCAAATAATTATTTATACGTTTTTACACAGAAGTACAGTGTTGCTTTTCTTCCTCTCAGCAACTTACAATTTGAACGTACTAAGCAATCGTTATGGCATCAGGTTGCAAGATATGTAGTGTTCTCATTGTCTGTTGTTAATGGCGTTGCATTTCGCACCGTTTCACTTTCTCGAAAATTAGAATTTCGACATATTCCATCATTGTCACCTCCCACGTGACGTGCGACCGCAGCGCCAAAGTAGTGTTGTCACGTGAGAGGTGACCGATAAGTATCGGTTACAACCGATAAGGGTTAACAAGGAATATGTACTTAATATGAATCATGTTCCATATTATGTACACTCAGCGTGCACCATATTGTTTACATACGTACTTTGACAGGAAAATAATAATTATCCTAAGAAGAAAATGAATTTAATAGTAAATTGCTTTCGAAAACACAAAAACAAATTCATTTAATGATGAATCATGAAAAAGTAATATTTTATAACTCATCTTCTGAAACTTAACTATTCAATTTGGATTTAGAAACATTTAAGCGCAACGAAACAATCATTTATATTCGACTGTACACTTTCGACCGAAACTCAAATGTTCATATGATTGTTTTTTGTTTATAACAAAGTATTTTACATAGCTATTGATGGATTTTATTACTTATTTATTGAGATATTGCAGTATTCTATATTAGCTATAGTTACCCTACATTATACTTCTTAGAGTTACTGTAAAAAGTATTTGTATAGTCTTCAAAACAAAATATGTAGGTTGTTTTTAAATTGAACGACTTAAATTTTTTTCTAAACGTGGAATGAGTAATTTAACAGATGAAATTTAGAAATGTGGCAATTTATAAATTTCGAAATATGGAAATTTGAAAATTTGAAAATTTAGGGATTTAGAGATTTGAAAAGTTAACATTTTGTCAGTTTTGATCGAGCATCACTGATTTAAAAGAGAACTTAGTAATACTTTTATAAAGGTTCCATTATAAAAAACTAAGCTAAATAAACCAATGATAAGCTATTCTTTTTAAACGTGTAAAAACTTTAGAAAATACTCTAAATAATTGTTTTTTTAATCTTATTTTTTTCCTTAAAGAGCACTATCGTCCATCTTCAAGATTTTGCCGCTTTCATTCATATACGCAATGCAAAACTATCAGAACCGAACCTACGTGCATTGTTAGATTATTCTATCAGAAAATGAAGTATCTTTGACACTTCTTATAAAGTAACCTTTTAATATATAAAAAAATTAATTTAATGTCATATGTCATATTATACGAGAAAAAAATATTAACAGCAATGGTATCTAGAATATTCATACAGAAAAAAGCATTCACTTCACCGATTTCGATGACCTTGAAACATATTTTCAGGGCAATATTGCGAATAACTTTTTTTACGTATGTAATCTTGACATTAATTTCAAAGATTTTTTCTTAAATAAATGTAAGCAATGATACTGATAGAATATTTTACTAAGAATTACCAAACTGTTAAGTGCAGTTTAATTTTTAGCGTATACACGAAAGTACAGTTCTGTTAAAAAGAAGGAAATGTAAGTACAGTTTCTTCTACAACTATTTTTCAGAAACAGATATCACCTACCAATAGTCCTCGAAGGGGAAGACGACGTTCCAGAGATATACCACCATCACCAAGCGTTTTGAAGCGTCGGCGTCTTGCCGCAAATGCTCGCGAGAGACGTCGCATGAATGGATTAAACGACGCTTTCGATAAGTTACGCGAAGTTGTGCCCAGTCTTGGAGCAGATCACAAACTGAGTAAATTCGAAACTCTTCAAATGGCACAAACATACATCGCAGCCTTGTGCGACCTTCTACAAAGACACGATGAAAAATGGCAATAACAGTTTACGTGAAATTATATTTGAGGTTACATTTTTCTTGCCCAAAATAAGAAAAAAAATTGAAATATTTCAGATCGGGGAATCGCTGCTTCGATCCATTCAGAAAATTAGCTATCTCAGACAGTGGATTTAACATCACAATCTTTTTGTTATAATTTATTTAATGAATGTTTCCGATATTTGCTTAATTGTTACTTCCTGTTTTTTTAAACATAGAACAGTCCCGATTATCAAAAACAATCTTAATACTTCGTTATCGCGTAACTAAATAGTTTGATTATAAAGTACATTTTGTGGTTCTTCGAAAAATAAAATAGCACTACACTTTGTCATAAGGAAATTCCAAAATGCAAGAGTTCCTAAGTTTTCAAAAGTTTAAATTAAAAATTTTCCAAATGTTTAATTTTCAAATGCACAAATTTTCGAATTACCAAATCCTCAAATTTCCAGATTACCAAGTTTTTAAGAGTCTAATTTGCCAAATATAAAAATTTTCGAATTGCTACATTTTGAAAATGGAAAAGTCCAAAGTCTCAAAGGTTTAACATTTCAAAATTCCAAAGCCCCATACTTCTAAAATTCCAAAGACCAAAAGTTTCATTACGAAAAATAAAATGTTATTTTATATTTAAAGAAAAATTTAAAGAAAAATAAAATTACGAATTTATTAATTAATTATATTTAAGGAAAAATAATATTTTATTTTATATTTATTTAGATATACATGTGCCTATTAAGTGTTTGAAACCTTTTAAATTTTGGAGGTTTTACTCCGACACCGGTCAAAGTATTAAGTCGAAAACTAATATTCCTTAGTTAATCAAAGCTGTGCCTCTGATAAACACCATTTTTCACCAGTGACACTGAATATATTAACATTGTATTAATGAATAATTTACTGATTTTTTAAATACAATTATTTAAAAAATCATAAAGTACGAGATTAATTAAAAATTTTTTATTGTAGATATGTTGCATGTTATAACATTATAATCGTTAGAAAAATATGTAAAAAATGGAAAATTTAAAATCAATTTTATAAACTTGTGAAGATTATAGAATGTTAGAGCGAAACACAAGGAGAATACATAATTGTATAAACGCTTTTGTAAATTTTTCCCTGCGCAAATTGTAATTTATCTAATTTTCTTTCAATGCAATTGTAATGTATGTTAAGTATTGGATCTCAAATTGTAGAACACGATGATAGAAAGAAAATTGATTTCATTGTTCAATTATGTATTTACTGTTTAACTTTCAATGAATTTGTGTTGTGTGTGTTGATGAAAATTAGTATCCTTGTAATTTATATTTATTTTTTACTTATAGATCATATCAAAGCAAATAAGACGGCTAATAATCCAAAGAAATGTTTTATACAAATGTGCATGAGATTAATAAATTATTGGTAGTTTAGTATGAATAATTATATTCTAACTTTTATATTATACATACAATAGAATGATTTATTTGATTTACTACTAATTAGCATTATACGTAGTTAATTAATAATAATCGTGAAGAATAATATGAACATATTTAGTGCCATTATTATTAAAAAATTTCAAAATACATTACTTTCGTAGTTTTTAGAAGTTTTGTGTTATTAGCTGAGTCTTTTTATAATTATTTCGACATATATTCATAGCTAGAAAATAAGTTAATTAATACTAGTATAGATAAACAATTTACAACAATTGTTTGATGATATTAAAAGAGAAAATTGTGTATACGTATTGTCTAATAACATTAAAATATTTTAAATATATTGAAGGTATTAATTTTTAAATATGTGATAAAAACGATTACGATTACAATATGGCGAAACCTTTTAGAACATCGTTTTTAAAATATAGCTGCATGTTTTGATATTTTAAATACTTAGATTATTTTCTGTAGCACTTAATTGTTAAAGATATTCTTAATGTATTATTTATATATTCTGTAGCTAGTCAGGCATATTATTAGGGCAATTTATAATAATTTTGAACCGTCCATGAATAAAATACTGGGTAAAGCCAAAGAATGATAATTACAAATAACTTAAGCGATAATTATACGTGACCTAAAAATAGACAGTTAGATAGTAAGTAACAACGACTTGATGTAACTATTTAACGATTTCAGAAGAAGTCTGAAAAAATCGATGTTGATGTAAAATATTGTAAATAAAGCATACCATACCTATATGAAAACCTATATCTTATTTTTTGATTTACATTCCTTTAGTTTGAAAAACAATTTTCTTTGCTTTCTCGAGAAATCGATTCTTTTGTCAGTAGCATTATGATATATTTTATCGTCAGCAATATTTTCTCTAAAATTACGAAAATATTAATTATTTAAGAGGATTGATCTTTTTTACTTTAATATGAAACATTTAAATGGTGTTGGATTAAAGTTTAAGCGCTAAACACATATCATACACATTACAAAAAGGCGTTCAATTTTATAATATTTACTTGCTAATAGAAATTAATGAGAAATATAATTAATTATAAGTCAATTAGAAGTCATTGTCAATACTAAAAACACCCATTGTTATCTTATTTTTAACACAAATCAGAACAGAATTTATTTAGAACATAAATCAATACTACATTGATTTTATAACTGGAAAAAAATTAACGTACATTTTATGTAAATCATTTTAATGAATTTTGTAATCGAAAATTATAAGTTCCAGGATTAGACATTTAATGGGTTTGATAATTTTAGGGTTAACTGTAATTCGTAAATACGTAAATTATATCATTTACAATTTTTATTCGAGAAGTCCAGCGTCTAAATTGATTATTTACATATTATCATTTATTCATGAGATAATTTACTCATTTAATTGAAAAGTAGTTATTGACGAATATTTGGAAGAATTGATGTACATAAAATAAAATATAATGCTCTATTTAAAAGAGGATACATTTATATTTTTGTTCTACCGCGTTGGACTTTGAAAAAAATTGAAGTCATAGAAAAATATATTATCTTACAAAATTGAACTTTTTCGTCTACAACTCTTTTTTATCTTTTGGGGATACAATGTGGCTCGATTTCTACAATCACTGTCTATATCTAGTAAATTTGCAATATATGCGATTAACCTCCTTTTACTAGAACGACGCGTCACGCACATTCATTGGATATACATGATGTTTCTTATGTAGTAGTACAACCGAAACGGGTAATGTGAAAATGTATAAAAAAGTATGTTAAAAATATATAAAAAGTTTGTTTTTATCGGGTTTCATTTTCGAGAAAATGGAATTTGAACATTTTTCAGGTATTTGAAAAAGAGTTTGTTTATAACGAAGAAAATGACAAAATCAGTAAGTTATTTGTTAATCCTGCATCAAGTAAATATCATAAATCAGCAAATATAATTATCAATATCGCTAAAATATGCTTATCTTATTTATTTTGATACTTGTTACTTATGTGAGTTCTTATCGACTAAATTCATCGAATTATACATTAGTACCTACAATCAATAATGTTATAAAGCACTTATAATTTTTAGTGGTACTAACGACTAGACTTATTTATTTAATGTCATTCATTCATCCATAAATTTATGATATCGTTGCATCGTTGAATAAATTTTTTTTAAATATTTAAAAACTGTTGAAGTTCAGGTTTTTCCTAAATAAACATATAAGTAGAATGCTTGGAATTATAAGTAAATATGTCCTGAATTAGGTCGTGTTTGGTTTCATTTTAATTAGGAAAATGTCATAAATATGTTAGTAAAAGTTTCATAAAAAAAATCAAAAGTTTTATTCTTGCATTAGGATTATCTCACGGATATGTTACTACTTGTTTACGTTTGGTCCTCTTCGATCGCTGTCTTTTTTTACGTTCGGTAAAATATGAATCAATATAGGACCTATATATGTGATATGAACGAAAGTTCTGATCCGAGAGATTCGCGATATCAAATATTTACTGTACTTATCTCCTTTTTCTAAGATGAGAAAATTTAGTAAAAGTATAAGCGATAACTATTAGGAATTTGGAATTACGGAAATTGAAAAATTTATCATTTTGCAAATTTGGCAACTTAAAAATTTGTACATTTCAAACTCTGACAATTTAGAAATTTTAGAACTCGTTTGCATTTCTCATAATGCTCAAAGCATGCACACAAAAATGCCACTTATAGAATTTTTGAGAGTAGAAATCTTATTTTTCAGAATCGATCCTCAAAGTGTTAATTGCTGATACACTGTCAACTAATGACGTAATTACCCTTATATACATTTCCAAACAGTAAATAATAATATATATCAAGTGTTAAAAAGAGAGAATGGTTTTCAAAGAACGCAATTTATTGCAAATATAACAAGATGTGTAAAGTATGATTTTACAGTATGTCTATGATGTGAAAGTACCAAGGTAAAAAGCTGAAGAATATTACACAGTCAGTTCAAGAAATTATTTTCTCCTTGAAGATAGTGTTTTGATAAATATAATGAGCAGAATTGATATTTTCCATAATCTATGCTACAAAGTCGATAAGATAAATGTTCTAGAGCTCAAGTGTGTCACAGTAATTAACAATACAGTGGAAATATTGATAGGAATAACATTTCTGCTTATTTTGAACGTTTGAAATAATACAAAGGTAATAGCATACGGTATTAGCTTCATGTAAATATAAATTTAAGTTTTTACAATTCAATACTTATATCACATAAAAATATTATTGTAAAATACTCCAAAATTTAACATTTTTAATAGTAAAGTTGTTTTAGATTTATTAAATAATGGAGAATTAAAATAATTTTATTTCTTATTAATTTTGTTTAAATATTGAAGATAAGTACTGTGTTTTCAACGAGTACGTGATAAAGTGATACTGAAAAATTGAAAGCCATCGATCCAAACACAATTTTATATTAAACCGAATTATTAAACGAATTAACCTTATTTAATTTATTACACTGTTAATATTTATTGCATCAAAGTGAACATATTTTGTATTCTATAGCCTTATGTAAATAGTAACTGTATAAAAATGTAATTTTACTTATTCTTAAGCTCATCACAATATCAACATAACCTAAAATTGTGTAATATACTTATAATCATTTTTATTATATTATAAAGTCACATAAATTGTTCAGAATATCGAAGGAAAAGGAACAAAAACATACAAAGAAAGATGTTTGTACAGCATGCCTTTAAAACAGGAATTTCGTTACAAATTACCAATGAAAAATTTTGTGTGTCAAAATGAAATTCCATGGAATATAACTATTTTAATTTTTTGTTATTAAATGATGAAGATAAGTAAATCAATTGTATACATATTCAATATTCGAGACAGTAATAAGTAATAATTAAAACATGTGAATATTTTCTTCAATTATTGTGCCATATAAAAATTTTCAAATTTTCATTTGTTTGACATTTTTTATCTTTTAGAAATTTAAATTCTCATTACTTTATCCGAAAGTAGAAATTTTACGTATTACTTAAACGTATTTAGTTACAATTTTAAACTGTGTTAATATAAAGAAACTTTTAATTATCTTAATTGCTTTCTCTATGAGCTCTAGAACTTTTAACTGACATTAGACAGATATAATTAAAAATGACGACTGAATAAAGAGTTAAACATCGAGTTTACATGTGTCATTAAGACCTTCAGAAAACTATTATGACAATTCGTTCCAGGTCGAAAATAAGCTATGAACAAAGCTGGAAATGAAGAAAGGGGTAACAGTGATCGGTAACCCTTTTCTATTTGTTAGATTAGCAAAATGAAAGTTTTCTGTTTCGAGGAACGTGGGCGGACAGCGGCACGTGCCTTCACAATAGAACTCGTTAGCTGTTTAGCATCGTTTTCTTGTTTCTTTCTTCCCGCAAACGGCCATCCACCTTTCTGCAGTAAATAAGAATTCCTTTCAATCGCAGATGCCTGATAATTAGCGATCATTAATTACTTGGATGGACGCGTGCCACAGTTGCTATTCTGGAAAACAGTTAAAAGAGACCGCGAGATTTCTGCTCCTGATATGAATCGTACAGTAGCCAATGTCATCAGCTGCACAATATAAAAAAGGGGTATTGGAAATTTTCGAATTTGCAAATTTGAGAAATCGAAGATTTGGCCAGGCAGTAATTTACGAACCTGAAAATTAGAAATTTGTCTTTAAGACGTTTAGAAAGTGAAGAATTTAAAAATACAGAAATTTGATAATTTGAGAATGGTAATTTGGAAATCCGAAATTCTGAGGGTTTGAGGATTCGGACATTTGAACGTTGTGAAATTTGGGAATTAGGAGATTCAGGAATTTGGGAATTTGAAGATTTTGGAATATGGGAAATTGAGGATTTTGGAATATGGGAAATTGAGGATTTTGGAATTTAAGAAATTATAGAATTTGAGAATGCAAAATTTTGGATTTTTGAAAATTTCGACATTATAGAATTTAGGGGCTTATGAAATTTGAAAATTTGATAATTCAGTAATTTGGTAATTTGATAATTTGGTAATTTAATAATTTAGTGATTTCGTAATTTGGTAATTTGAAAATTTGGCAATTTAGTAATCTGATAATTTGGAAATTAGATAATTTGCTTACTTGGTAATTCATTAATTTGGTAACATAGTAATTTGGTAATATGGAATTTTATGGATACGAATACCTGAAATTTGAGGATTTTAAGGCATCGCAAATTGTATAACTTAGGTAGTAGAAAATTTAAGAATGTAGAAACTTGGGAACTTGCAAATATTTGAAAATAAAAATTGAAGCTTTTAGAAATTTAGCTATCTGAAAATATACACACTTGGAGGTTTATAATCAAAATTTTGGGGTTGAAGAATGAAGGAATTTTGGAACTTGAAAAAATTGACGATTTCGTAATTTTTGGAAATTTCAGATTATATCATTTTGAGCTATTCAAAATTCAGAAACTGTGGGACATATAGTTTAAAAATTGTAAGAGTTGAAAGTTTAGAAATTCACAAATTTGAGCCTTGAGGAACTTGAACATTTCAAAATTTGGTAATTTAGTCATTTAAATGCATAAAGACTTGAAATTTGCGGTTTTACATATTATAAAAGAGAATATAATAATTTGAAAACTTAGGAATTTGAAACGTTTACTAATTAGAAATTTTAGAACTGAAGAATTGGGAGATTTACAAAGCTGTAAATTTGGAAAATTGAATTGGGGTATGTTGGATTATATATTTGACAAAAACCAATCGACCAATCAACGTTTGATAAGACATAGTTTCACAGCATAAATAGTTTATATCCAAGCAAAGAAACAGAGATATTTTTATAGATTTTTCTTGAGTCTAGTTTTTCATTACACCAGTTGAGTGTTAATTTATTAGTTTAGATCTTCCTCGTGCAGTGAGAATAATAACAAAACGTTTTATACAATTCAATTCACTGCGTAAAAAATTATTTCTTTAACCCATTTCCAATAGGATAATTTAAGATTTTAGAAACTGTGTAATTTAAGAATTTAAAAAGTTGGGAATTCGGAAAGTCTGTGTTTGAAAATTTGTGGACGTGAGCATGGAAGAATTTTAGAACTCAGAAATTTGGAGAACTCTTGTTTCGTATTTTAGAAATTAAAAAATTTTTATATATTTTTCGTTGCACTCACATTTGACGGTCCGTCGCAACGCTCTCGTCCAATTGTGTCTATAGAAATTTTATTTAAAGAATGTATTATAAATTGAACAAATTTTTAATATACATATTTAAACGAATTATATATTAACATTATAAGAAATATTGGGGTTCATGAAAATATTTAATCTCAAAAAAGAAATATACTAAATTCGTTTGCAATTTTAATATACAATCCATTTTTTAACAACTGTGCTATTATTTTGTTCCGTTGCTTTCCTTCAGTTTTTATTTAAGCTGAATCTATTGGAATTTATTAACAACGTATTGCATATGTACGAAGCAGTTTTATTAACTATGATAAAAAATTACTATTAATTTTCCAATTTTTACATGAATTATTTATATTAATAATAAAAAATACTAAAGCAATTATAATATTTTTAATTTATCCAATATATGAATGTGATTCTTGTTTCAACAACAAAATTTGTTATAGTACATTTTGTAAATCTGTTCACCCTTTTGAGTAAATAGCATAGTATTTTTTAATTAAATATTAGGAGTCGCTTCCAGCTATTGAATTTTGTATTTTGCAGCATCAGAAAGACAATTTTCTTTTCAACATATATTTTTATTTTTAAATTTGTGGACTAATAATTTTGAAGAATTGCCATTTTATAATTATAAATGTCTGTTTTCATGTATCAATAAGCTAATAAAATCGACTTCTTAATGTGAAAGTATTTGTGTCGAAATAATTAATAGGAATAAATACTGCTTTTCTTATTCATTTCTGGTATGTAACTTGCTGATAATTCGACTTTCAAATTTATTAAAGCTCTTGTGTATGGAGGCGCCCTTTAAAACATTATTAACCCCTTGCACAATGATTCATTTGTAAGATGCGTCAGTCAGAACTAACCAATCGCAGCTACAATATTAAAACAGACAAAGAAAGTTGAAATGTTATGTCAGTCCTGGATTCAGCAATTCTTGACTATGCAAATTATAACCGGACTTGGACACCAGATTGAAGTGTATTCAAAATTCGAGTAAGATTTGTCACAATTGAAGTGCGAGTGCGTCACGAGTCAGACTCATCAAGATAGTGCAAGGGGTTAAGCATGTAGCATTCTCTAAAATACCATGAATTGTGTCAAAATTATAACTGTGGCCATTCTTCAGTATAGAGAACAAAATGTTAAAATACATAGACAAGATTTTAGTTGAAAGTTGAATTTTAACACGTTAGCTGCCATGTCAGTCACCGATGATGGCTGACACTGAACTTTCCGTTCAGGACGTGTCAGTCACCGGTGACTGACAGTATAAAATATATTAAACTAAAAAGTTTGTATTGTTTTAAGTAATTACCTAAAATTTATTTAAGATTTACTTCATTTTTATTTATTACAGGATTGTATCATTAATGTATTTAAATATTACTTTTCATAAAATTTTAATGGATTTCATTTTATTGCGTGGCCTGACCGAGATTTCCTCATAAATACGCGTGGCAACTCACATGTTAAATACCATGCTACTGTACATTTTTTCTTTGCGAAAGACAAAATTTTAATACGTGAATAATGCACGTGTAATATCTCCTTTATTAAATGATGCTCTCAATTGATCAAAGAAAAAACATATTCAGCTTCAACGTAAAAGTGAAATAATGCAATACACCTTTGCTGCCAATGAAGATTTTGATGAAATTCGATTCGCCGTCAGTTATTGTACGCCAGAACGTTCCGTATAATCGAATTAGCGGCAAGAATGCAACACGACAAAAGGATTACAATCGTAAAATTTGTGGAAATGGCAATATGTTTCGTTGGTTTTGAATAAGCCAACAGACAACAAAGCATTCGTGGGACAGATTTGACCGAGTACGGGTTTCGGTATTGGGCGTGACCAGAAATGGTCGAATTTTAGAAATTGCAGCCAATATCCGTTTCAGGTAAAATTCGTGCCGCCTGTAACCTTCCACGGTGTTTCAGCTGGAAAAACTAGGTCTGTGGTCCCTGCAGTTTTCTTTCACGTCTTTTCTCAATGGTATTTCACAAAAACAAAGAAATGTTAACTAAAAGAAATAGACAACTAGAAATTTTTGTTGAGGATTTTATAAAATCATTGATTCTTGCAATTATGTGAGCCGTTTATTTCGAAAGTGGTGTAAGTCCATTTTTTGTTATCGTGAAGTGTTTAATGGTTTGCATTTCAATAAATTTTAAAATATTGCTAAGCACTGCTAGACAAATTTTTTATACTTTGTAGTGCTAGATAATGTAAATTTATTATCCAATAGTGTTTAAAATGGTGGCTAAAAAAATGAAGGTTTTATTATACCCCAATGAATTTGCCTAACCTTTTGCACTCGAGAAGCGACTCTCATTGTCAGTCGTTATTCGATTTAATACAATAATTTGAACTAAGCATTTTTTAACTAATTCTATAATATTAAACATGTGATGTATAAATATAGTGAAACAGGCAATAGTAGGAATTATTAGTAGAGAAATAATAACTTCACAAAAATTCATTTAATTTTTTCCCTAGTAAGTTTTAAAGTTGCTGTTTGCAAACAGTAAAAATATCTTCGAGTACAAAAGGCTAACTTACAAAATGAACAACTCATATGTGTGATCATACCGTCGTACTATAGTACTATATTATATCTATCTTATTATTATTATTATTATATCTTTTATCTCATTATTATTAATATATCTTACTATCACAAAAGAAACAGCATAGGCTTTAGAACATAGTAATATGGACTATTTCAAGTATAAATTTGTACATAAATATATTCCCGACGATCAATGTATATAGAGCTACAATTACCCATTAAATACCTTTAAAAAATTGTAGGAAGCTACAAATGACTAATTGTTTCAATTTATCGAGTACTGAAATAACATAAAATACATTTTAATTTATTAAAAATAGTTCAAACAAATCTTATCTCTCTTTACAACAGCGCGTGTAGCTGTTAGAAGGTCATTTGTGTTTTTCTATTCAAAGATGCAAATAATAATAATGCGAGATACTAATAATAATTATTATCAAAGTGTAAAATAACAAATATCACAATTACTTTTCCGTGAATAGATCCAAATTTCGTCGAACATAATACTTGCACGAAAAGAGCCATTCTAGAGCGACAATTTTCCAAATTTCGGAGTGTACCCATCAATTTAGCACCTACAATTTCAAAACACCCTATTAGACAAAAGCTGCAACGAAAGGGCGGTTTCAGGGCTAGACTCGACAATAATTCTGCAGGAGAAATTACATCCTCATTATTGCGACGCCTGTTCGATAACGAGGTGTAGCTTCAGGCCTAAGGTAGGATCCCGAAAGGACAATTCGTTCCAGGATGCGAGGGCATCCAGAAATTTTGTGACACCTCGCTACCCTTATGGTGTCAAACGCAGCACCCTCGACGGAATTACGATTCCAACCACCTGACTCCGTGTCGAAAGATTTTGCCACCGCTCTTCTAGACCGACCGCAAAACTCGTTAACCCCTTCCGTGATTAAAACGGTCATTGATTGGCTTGAGCATGAAAGGTTTTTTAAAAAGAATTCTGGTCGCAACGGCTTCAGAGAAATAACGCCGACAAAATTCGTTTCGAGAACTCCCATGGCGCCGTTGATTCTTGTGTTATATTCGTTATATTCCATATTGTTACATTTTTTTTGAAACTTGATATTCTGACAAAATTTTTAAATTTGTAAGTTGAAGTGACAAAAATTGCAAGTGATATACAGTCTGTCCACATCCTGGTGTGACAGAGCCCTTAAATTTTTTCCAGTAACATGATCTCGTAATTAATAAATGGATTACGAAGTTTGACATTTTAATAAAGACAACGTATAATCTCAAAATGCAAGCATCTCTACGTCATTAATTTTTGAGGTTACATGTAATGTTGGTTTCTTAGCGTTCGCTGAAAACACAATGAAGAAAAGGGCCAATATTAAATTTTGCTTTACCTTAGGAAAAACAGTAAGCGAAACGTACGGAAAGATAAAACGAGTGTACGGTAGTGATCAATTTTGGCTCTTCCCAAAAATAAAATTGGCAATGAAAAGAAACCATTACGACACAATTCAGAATATACAAAGAGATTCAACTGCGTTTTTACAAATGTTTCCGAAAAAGGAATATAATGACTGCTTCCAAAATTTTTAAACCGCTTTCAGTGCTGTATTGACTCAGAAGAAGTATACTTTGAATAAAAAAAAAATAGAAAAGCGCCAAATAATTGTGTTCTCGCATTTATTCGGTACTAGTTGCACCAGACCTTGGACAGACCGTTATGTACATAACTAGTTGGTCTACTTGCTCCGTAGAGTTAAGAATCAATATCGCTTTCAAGATTCAACAAGAGAATAAGATATTCATGAAATTTATGTTTTATGTTTTTTAAGTTTTAGATTAACGTGTATACAATCGAACGCAGTTAACTGATTAAAAATTTTCGCTTCAAAAACAAATTACAAAACAACTCTGAATATACATAAAAATAATAAAAAGTGAGGTCATCGTCACGTCGACAAAGGTTTTTGGGATTTTTCAGCCCTTTCTTTTTCTTTCTTTCTCCAATCAATTTTTGTTCTTTGTCTCTCTCTTTCTATCCCCACTCACGCTACTTCAAACTCAATCATCCGTCAAATCTTCTTTTTAACTTGACGTCGGTCAAGTTAAATTTAAATTCATTTATAGTTTTTTTGCCCACGCGTGTATTTTATTATTTATTTGTGAAATGCCAAATGCCTCGTCCATTCTTATTCTTTTTTTTTTTTGTGTGAGCATCTAAACACAGAAAACCGAGGTTAATGGTCACTGCCATTCGAACTCACGGTTGAGACGCTCGAAAAGATGACGCGTATGAAAGTTCTCTGGTAGTGTGCAGTAAACAAATCGCATGAAACATAAGAAAGTGTAAGTTTAAGTATGTATCATTACGACTTGAAGAGAGACAGAAAGAGAGTGGGAAATAAGAAAGGTAATGATGGGTGTTTTTATTACCAATTGTTTACTGCTGTCGACGTCTCGGACCCCACCCGACGTATGTAATTGAAATTCTCTTATATATACTAACTGATACGTAAGTCGAGCACTAACGAGAAACAGGTCTGCATGTTATGCGACATCTACCAATTGCAATGATAAACATGGTTGTTGTATTGGCTAGCCTACTAACAGGCGTAATTGCAAACAAGTGATTTGTGATAAACGTATTGCGGGTGTTTATGCGACTCAGAAACTCTTATGCACGTTTCTTGAAATACAGAGTACGCCAATAAAATGTATATGCAATTTATTGTTGTATTTAAGTTTTGTTTCATAATTATGATGTTACCCTAGTAACATTTAATATTGGCATTTTGATGGTCTATTGATGTTGTATCGGTTGTCCAAGAGTTGTAGAGCCAACAGTTGTACTCTACGTGGATCCAATGTGACTCACAGCGAATGGTACCAAAATGTCCTCCTTTGATTTTTATGGAACTCCATACGTTTGTGAAACAAGCTATAATAAGGGACATATAGCGTACAGTCACTGCGAATCCCTTTGTTCTCGGTTATGGACTTTTCCATGTGTAACCGTTACACGATGCTCTTTTGACCAGTAACTTTCCAGAAAACGGTTATTCGAGAAACGATGTTCAATTGTCCCGTAGGGGAACGCGTGGCGACAAGCATATGCCACGAGGCATTTGGTTTTCGGCGTCTCGAGCGAACGTTCGCGGTACTGCACGTGTTAGTTGTTATAAATAAATTATTGTTATTTGTTCATATAACGTCCCGAGATTTTATTCACCGTCACCTAAACTTAAAGACACGTATTTTTTTGTTAGCTGAGACACGACTTCAAGGGATGAAACCACTCTTCAAAGTTCCGATTCGTAAGTATCATCTTCAAAACAAATGAGGATATACACAAATCTTTTATGGGAAGGTTTTACAGTAACAGGATACAGCATTGCCTCGAAATAAGCAACATGCTCGGAACCGGCCAGTTGCTTATTTCGAAGGTGGTATGCTATTCGCCTTGCTTTTGTTTTTTAAATCGCTGTATGTGAGAGTGAGAAAACAATATACATGTTCTGTCCTCTTTCCACGACTCGTTCCATAACTTCTTCTGTTTTGCGGACCTCTCACTTCGTCGCCGATCTCTCACTCGGCGGCGGACTTCAATGAAAGAAGTGGGGATAAAAATTTGCTAATTTCGAAGCTCGAAATTGTTGCTTATTTCGAGGCAATACTGTATATGCAAATTGGCCAAAATGTAATTTGTTTATAACAAAATAATTTCATCACCTTATTTTTCAACTTACTCAAATTTGTATAATAGCGAGAAATGAAAAGCATTTCATTGTAAATTCATTGATATGTAGACATATTAACGAAATTGATTCTTAGAATTCCTCAGATATTCATTACTTACATTTTCACCATCTGACAAGTTACCATGCTAAATCAAACTGTATCGGATAATAATTACATTTGCAATCGACTTTATTTATATATATGAATAAAAAACAATTATTGTTGCAATGTGTTACTATTAGCATTACTAATTTAAATAGGTTGGTTTTCACGACTATGCTGCCTAATTTATTAAAATTTTTCATTATGTACTAACCCTATCAATTCAATTCATGTCTTACAAACTATATAAAGCTGTATTTTGTACCCAGTGATAACTTTTATAAAGTTAATAATTGCATATTGAAAAAATAATTGTTTCTTACGTACGTTTATAAATAATGTTGATTTAAAGTGTAATATCAGCCAGTACGGTTAGATTTCGTGTAGCGTGGTGACTTAAGGGTCGAGTTTGGCACTAGAAGTGTCCCTAGGTGTGAGTTTAATGCCCTCATGCGGTGACTTGCAGAAGTTCTGTCGACCTTTGTCTAATTTATGTATGTTTGGTTAGGAGAGACAAGGATAGGAGTTTCAAAAATGTGTAAAACACGAATTCTAAACGCCAATGTCATTTTGTTAAAAAGTAATATTTCGACATGATTTCTTTTGCATACTATTCTCAGAACTCTAGTCTAAGTCGGTATAGAGATCGATTTTGCAATTTTGTCCTTAAATTTTATGAGCTGGAAACTAAAGTTTTGTTATAGAAGAAAATTTTTCACGTCCCACTTTTCCAAATTCGATCCACAATAAACTTAAGACTTAAATTGTAATATTAATTACTTTACTAATAACCTTTTAATCGTTATATTAATACATATCTTCTGTATATATTTCTCACAAGCATAAAAAGGATTATTTGACTTAATACACTCTAAAAAAAGTTCTTGCCGATGCATCAGGCTACAATACAACTTAAATTAGAAGTGAATTTGTTATCGATTATAATGCCATTCTTTCTAAATAGAGACAATCGTCTACAAACGGACAAAAAAACATATTAGTATGTTCTGGTTTAGATTCGCCATAATGAAGACTTACAATCAACAGGATTTTATTGGCAGATGTAGTATATCAAGTGTGTCAAAAGGAATTACTTGTGCTAGAATGTATTGGTAAACCATTTACATTAAAAGTGACAGATATAAATGAATCTCATTTAAATTCTGATATTTTTCTGTTTAAAGAATAATTTTTCAACCCAAATCTTACTGCAGCTCTTTCTACTATGCCGCTTTTAGGGCCAAAATATATGTTTGAACCATTAATACATTTTTTAACGTCAATAGTATCTGGTGTGCGTAACAATATTTATGAATTACTTGGTGAAGATTGATGATGCAATTTTATAATTTATTATAATTTTAATAAATTATAAAGGACAGTACGAGTAATATGGGGTCATGAGATCAGAGATGAACTTATTGTTAGATTTGTATCCGGAAGAATATTAGCTGTGAGAGTAATACGAACAATTTTACTAGTGAAACTGTTAAACAGAATAAATGGTCCAAAATTACAATGCGATATAAAAGGTAAATTACCAAGATTACAGGGTGCATATAAATTGGTAGAACTATGAAACGAAAATAAATTCTGATTGGAATCGTCATTAGAGACACTAAAAAGTGCGTTTGAAACAATATTTATTCGTAGACTATCCTTGATTTTTTTACTTTTGTCGCCATATGCCGTTGTTTAGTACGCTTTAATGTTCGTTGCAATGATTTATAGTATGAAATACGTTTCTCCTTCTCTCTCAGCTTCTATCTTTATCTTCTGCAAATCTAAACCAATCAGGATAGCAAAGATTCCAGCAATCCTAGATATTTTGCCACCTTATTTCAACATCTGCAACAAGCAATTTTAGTTAACTATACATAGTCTTTAATTGTAAGGGTCTTTTACATTCTTAAATAAACTGTAACCAAAATATAAAATGAAACTCTTCAAATTTCTTTCCGTAGTGTGTATTCACAATTGCCTTTAAAAGTTAAAAAGTTGTATCTTTTTATTAAATTTCATAACGATTAATTGTAAATTAATTGGCAGTGATTTTCTCTACTTACATTTTATCACTTGCATTTATTTCTACTCTTTTAATGGAATTTTATTATTTCTTTCTATCCAACTACAACTGAGAATAAAAGTGTTTGCGGACACTCTTTCAAGTATTCGGTGAACTATTGTGGCTATTTCGATACCATCCACTATAGCTGAAGTAATTAATCTGAAACAAAATATTTGATAAAAATCAATTTATACGTACCTATTAAAATTTATTCAACAGCAAGATTGAATTCTGGCATATCTATTACCTAAGCTGAATAGTTCCAAAGTTCTCAGGTATAAAATGGATAGCTTTAAATGAAGATTCATAAAAAATGTTGTGTTATATTTTAAGATATGATGTCAAGTAACTACAGTAATAAAGTACTTACTAATGAAACTTTAGTGTCTTCAATTGCAAGTCAAATATTTACATTTGTGAGATTTTCAATTTGTTTACAAGAAATTGTAATGTCTGAAGATGTTGGTACTGTTAAAGTAGGGAAAAGTAATCGTATTAAAATGTCATTTTGTATTTCTCACAGCTTCTTCGGTTTATTTTCTATATGTGCTAGATGTTTGGCAATCACGTCTAAAATAAAAATATAAAACACGAATTAGATTTCATAAATAGTTGCTTTGCGTAATAAGTTATTTACTTCGCATAACACAACTTGTTTTTGTAATCATCATTGCGTATTAATTTATTATACACAAAAAATTGCAAAAATATTTACGCAGAATGTATACGCGTATACATTTATAAATTATTTAAAATAAAGAAAATGAGCTAAACAGAAAATATACTTACTAATATTTGATGCAACCGATTTTAGGTGATGTAGTAGATGGTGAAAGTGTTGTTTCGAGAGAATCTAAAAGAAGCATATGGATGTTTATTGAAAGAAAGACACGAAGAAATAGGCACTTTTGAAAATCACTAAATCAAAAAAGTGTTTAATCTTTTATTATTTATCTGATTAATACTTGACATTTATCAATACACTGATCTAGCAAAAATCTTTGAGTAGATGCTCTGGATTCAAATTTCGGTGTTCGGGTGTTTAAAAGAAAAAGAAATATGGAAACTGTTGTAAATCTGATATTATGAAATAGTAAAATTGAAACTTGTTTATGTATTATTAATACTTTCTTTTTTAGCGGGATAAGATATTTCATATGTACCTGTTCATCAGTCTTGGAATCATCACCATCATAAATAATTTTTCTGATAATCCTCTTTATTTATGCTCCTTACTCTCCTTCCTATTCAGTTCGCTTTCTGCCTGTCTGCATTTTCCACAGGCTTTCGGCAAATCATCTGAAGAAAATATTCTCTCTTTCTGTGCGATGGTTTACATAGTATTTACTTTTTGGAAGAAGATTGTGATCTTGGGATCAACGTACAACATCTACTCCATCTTTTACTTGAAATATTATATTAATCCTCAGCGGTACCACTTCGACAGATTTAAACTGTAATAAAATTCTACACAAGAATATATTCACAACATATATATTTATTTATTTGTTTAATAACATTCATTAATTCTGAAAGTTATGATAAGTTGCATTTATCATTTTATGTGTCGTTAATAAATTTTTTTTTTTATAAATTGAAACTGTACAAATTCAGTTTTTTCGAAAATGAAGTGACATGTGAAAAAGTTGTATTCTATATATTTGCCTTTTTTTTCATATAACATCACCTTATTTTCCATCATGTATTCACAAAATTATGCCACCATTTCGGGAAAACCTTGTATATACACTTATAAAAAATATCTGTATGTATATACAAAAAGGGACTTCATAAACACAGGTCTGTTCACTTTGAATATCGATACAGAAATGAATCTTTTGTTTATATGATAGCCTCGTGATCGCTAAATTCTTCTTCACTGTATGTAAACAAGAGATAAGAGTTGGTTTGGCTAAAATGTATATTCAGCTACCGTGAGGTGGCAGATAACATGTGCTAAATATTGCTGCTGATGCATCAAAAACAATTGTGATAATTATACTTGAAGACAAACGATACAAGTTTTGAGCAAATTTGTACTGAATAGACCTTTCCTCCAAAATTTATTTTTAATTGAAGCATGAGGTAATTTTCCTAGTGGTTAGGTTTGGTTAGGTTAAGTCAGTAAGGATGCAGTTACGATAATTACAATTTTTTTTATACTTAGATAATACAAAATTATAAGTAAATACATTCATCCGAAAGGGTACACTTTTTACTTTCAGTTAAAGTAATAAAAATCCACATTTCTTATAGAAAAAATTTTGAATTATTTGAAATCCGAAAATGTTTATGTGATACAGTAATTATACAATATTCATGGCATGTTTTAGTTATTAATTGTTACTGTTTCAAATATTAAATATATATTAATTTAATATCATTTCATAAAAAAAATCAAGACACTAATATGCAAAATAAATAAATATATAATATATATATGCCCAATTTTTGCAAAAAAAATGTTGTTCACAATCATGTCAGTTACAATCCCTTTCCGGGAGTAGTACTAGTTGTGAGACACTCTGTAGAGCATATGTGTCCTTTTGCGAGAAAAATTTGTTCAGGGACATGTCGACAGGAACATTCTATGCTAAACAGATACTTTTTTAAACCCAATATCAAACATACAAATTTTACAAATTTCAAAATGATTTAAAAAATATAAATATTCAAGTTCTGCGATTTTTCTTAGCAACTATTTGGCGAATCGAGTTAAAGTCTTGTTGTATTCGTAAAATTAAATCAACATCACTTATCCAATTTAGAATACACATTTGATTCAGAACACTGCAAATCTAAGGAGTATATTTTTCATGTGTAACGATTTCCTGATAAAAGTTTGATATTTATCATACTTGTCAAGGTTCTAAGTTTTGAACTTGGCTGTCTCGGTACAACCACATTATTCATCATCGACCCCCCTAAATCTCTTTGAAAGCATAGCCGTGCATAAATTGCGCTTGATTAAGGCAATAATTCTGCGGATTGGAAATATCTAGGTCGCATTATATCCACGCGAGTGTTCGACGACCGCAGAGACAAGAAGCAAATGTATGCCAGAAAAAAAGGATCGAGTTGAAATTGCAGGACACGTGGTAAGAAACAGAATATTGTGTAGTTAGTTTTTAGAGAGAGAAAGCTAAGTCAAACCGTGGTTTAGTCAAATCATCAGCCCTTTCAATAAACTTGGTCTTCTTCTACTTGTTCTCGCTTCTGGTTTCAAGCTTTCCTCAGTTTCTTGCACGCGTGTGATCACGCCTCTTCAACGCGCCGCGTCAGTTGCTCGAAAATAAGAAAACTAAAGATTTTGAACACGTAACCACACGGCAATAATTACATTTATGGTTACAGTCAATTTCTATAATCAATAGTTGCAATGAAGGTCGTTGAAAATGTTATCTAGGAGTGCTGCATAGGCAACAGATAAAAGCAACTTTTTATAAAGTGTAAGCAATTAACCAATATATCAGATTTATACAGGGCATCCGAACTAACTTGAGCATTTGGAACATCTTACTTATTTCTTATAATAGAAAAAAATGTAAAGGGAAATCATTACTTTTTGACGGAGCAAATATTATGATGGTTAAGATACTTTTCTGAAAATCTTTTTTTTAAATATCGAGGTCATCAAGGTTTTTTTAAACGGAATAATTAATTTTCATTACCATGGCATGATAGATGAGTTCAAGACGAATCCAGCGACCTACAATACTATGACATTCACGTAACTTTGAATACAGAAAAATGCATAGTAACTAGACAACTGACTGACGGACTAAAATAACCGATAGAAAGATTAATGAAGGAAATTTTACTGCAGTTGATGCTCAAAATGATGTCCAGCAGCTTCAATATAAATCTCTAAACGATTAAGGAACGAGTCTCTGTTTTTTTATAACTTGTTCGTTGATATTATCACAAGCAATTCTAATACGTTCTTCCATGTTTTCCGGTGTTGTAGGAATGTCGGTATAAACTACTGATTTAATCGCACCCTAGAAAAAAAATCTGGAGATATAAGACGTGGTAATCGTGCAGACCATTAGAATATTTACCCCACAACCAATTCACCGTTGCGAAAATTTTCGGTATAATATTTGACGAACGCATTTTGAGTTGGACATTCGTCATATTCAAACTATAATACATTCGATATTTTTGAAGTATAGGAATTTCTTCTAATAATTCCGGTAGCTTATTAGTTAAAAAATTGGCATACTTTATTTAAAATACCATTAATAAACAATGGTTCAATAACCAAAGTCAATAAATAATGAGCATCCTGAATGTTCTTTTTATGGAAACTGTGTTAGAGGCAATTTGAAGACAATATTTTTTGAGAAGCGTCTTCAATTAAGTGAAATCATATTTTTTGCCTTGTACCTGGTTGTGACAATCATAAAAAGATAAAAAACTGTGAACAATTAGGCAAAGAATGAATATTAAGACTATCATATTTTATTTGTAGGTATTATGAATATAGATACGTAACTAACAATTTATGTATTACATATAATCTTACAAACTTATTTGTGCTGCTTCAAATAGATTACATAAACTACTTGATATACAGGAATTTTAGTGTATATTTTTCCCCTAAAGAAGTTTTTAAAATCTTTTTCTTTTTCTATTTTTATCCAATCACTTATAATTTCATCTTCCTTTTCGATTGCATTTTGTATGTCAATGATTTCGACTATTAGACTTATGTGATTATACGAATGCCATCGAAGAGAAACGGTGTTAACCGACTTATCGCGGTGTTAACTACTCGCGATTTACTACACCGCAAACTTCACGGATATTTATCATTTTGCGTTTGAATTAATTAACAAATATTTCATTATTTGTTTTAACAAATTATTTTATTATTTTCACTAATTTACTATGTAATTTTCCACTAACATTTGCTCTTACAGAATAAAACTTATCTATGGTTGCAACATTCTACGGAAATATATATTTTCAGCAATAAATCGTACATTTTATTACAAACGAATTAAAGAGAAACATATTGATTTGTTTTTCCTGTTTATAATTCTGTTTTATTATTCATTATGACATTTCGAGTATTCATTGTTCCTCGGGGTTTATTATCTACTGACATTCGTGAAGATTGCCGTTTACTTATTTGGGAGTAATATAAATTTGATTATTTTCAAAGCTTTATTATCCTTTGATAACTAAATACTCAATTGCAATCATTGTGACAGCTTTAAAATGTTCTTGACAAATCGTTAGGATAAACAATAACAATAAATCCATCATATTTCTGCTTCGTAATTTGTTCGATCCCGGAATAAAACGGAGATAATAAAATAAGATAAATTCTAGGTAAAATGAATTCCTAAATTTTTAATAGTCTATATTTCCAAATGTCAAAATTTCTATCCATAGCGAATACAGAAGTTTTTCTTCCATCGTTTATGTCGATATACAGGGTGTAACCTGTAACGCTACTCACGATTTTTCTCCTACTTGCAGTCACCTTACAAAAAAAAGTTTAGAATAATATTTGCAGTGTATGAAGTGCACAATAGGTATTAGTAAAGAGAATTTCGAAAACAGTTTGTTTTTTTGGCAAAGTCAAGGTCACATTGGGTTTTTAAATAGGAACGTACATTTTTTCTTATTCATAGCTTTAGAGGGCATCGAGACGAATTCAAAACACATATTACATGATATTTTTATTTACAGATTTTTCGACTTACAGAAGTGGAAATGTGAAGTACTTAGCTTTTGATTTTGGTAGTGTAATCATTATTTGATTCCAAAGAGATTACTGAATGTAAACACACGACTAGAATGAAAGATAAAAAGACTTTATTTAATTGCTTGTTCAAAATGCATTCCACCTTCCATCAGACAATACTCCGCTCTTTTACCTCGCATTTCCACTTCTGTAAATCGAGTAATATGTTAATATAAATATATGATGTCATATATGTTTTGAATTCGTATCGATATCTTCTAAAGCTATGAATAAAAAAAAAAGGATGCTCCTATTTAAAAAACCCAAGGTGATCTTGACTTTGCAAAAAAAACAAATTGTTTTCGAAATTTGCTTTACTAATACCTATTGTGCACTTCATACCCTGCAAATATTATTCTAAACTTTTTTTTTTAAGGTGACTGCAAGTAGGAGAAAAATCGTGAGTAGCGTTACAGGTAACACCTTGTATATTTTATCATATGCTGAACAATTTGTACTTAATTTAGGTGGTAGACTTAAGTGAATCACTCTTAATATCGAAAGAGTTAACCTATTTTGTCACATTTTATCAAGTTCTATTTTATCTTAATACTGTGACATATTAAACTGTGCATTCCGCACTATCGTATTATCGTGCATTCTTATAATTTCTCTAAAAAAGATCTTTTTACACTGCTGAAGAAATGAAATAAATACTATAAGAATAAGTAAAAGATCGAATTAAAAACCATGTTATCAAATTAATACGTTTAATAGACTGCAATTAATGGATTGCTTATAATGTATCAACATCGTTTCAACGATCAAAATAAAATTTTTTAATAGAAATTTTTTATTCATGATAAATTGAAGGATACCCAGAAAAAAGGAGAGACAGGAAGCAAGTTACTGAGGGTTGTTAACCATCAATCTTGACTCGATCTGTTCGAAACACTTGGCACACGAGACTTATTCATCTTGAACCAGTGATACTGGCCGCGAGATGCAATCTATGTGAATGCATCTACAGTTTTCTGGGTATTCATCGTGGTCATCTGTTCGCCATATTTCGGACAGGGCGCGTGCCGTGTCGATAATACGGTGGTACCAGTCCAGTGACAAGCGGTAAGAAATTGCAGTACCAAAGAATCGATATCAAGGCAATAATTTATGCGAACAATAAGACATATGGTTCGACAATCAAGTACAATTGAACAGCCTATCGATGACTTTGTAGTAATTGTTTTAATAAGAAGGAACATCTTCGTTCAAGTCATTTGTTTTACCCCCTTTAAGGGGGGCAATACCTTTAGAATCTTCAAAAATTGCAAAATTTTTTTTCTATAAAATGTTAGTGCAACATCTCAAAAATATAGTCTCAAAATTTTAAAGCGTAATACGGAGCCCATTTGATGTTATGGCCGATTATCGTGACTCATGTCTGGTATCGCGCCGCAAATATTCACGCGCTCGATGCGGAGGGCTATGTAGCAGATTTGTTATTATCATGCCATTGCTGTGTTTGAAATTTTGTATTTTTACGGAGAATGAGCTTATGGAGAAAAATCAACTTTACGAGTAAGCCGAAGGATTATTATATGGCGCAGGAATCGCAGATTAGTTGGTAAATCATTGAAATTATTCAGGTTTTACTAACCGAAACTTTAAACGCATTTTTCTCAAAACTACGTTTTTAAAATTGGCGTGACTAATAACTCAAAAACTACTTTACCAATCGCGCTCAAATTTTTTGCACATATCCATGACAATACTATCTAACATATGAACCTAAATGTACGAAATAAATTTAACATTAAAGTTCTTTTTTATTGCAAAATATTGCGAAAATTTTCAGTAAAATTCAAAGTTTTTCTTTAAAAGCGCGCCATCTCTTCAATTTTCCATATTTTTTTACATTTCTTAGGTTCGTCTACTAACTGTGAATGTTAATAATCGAAACATCGTTTGCAAACTTGTTTCAGACCAATGTAACTAAAGCTAGAAGTCACGCCGTTTCACGAAACGCGCCGAAACACTTCCAGGAAAGACTATCTAATCATTCCGCCATTTTTTAATATTTTTAAAAAACGAAAATATGTTGTAATAGGCAATAGTTATAATAAATTATACCTGAAATTTCGAAAATACAAGACAAAGATATCCTATACAAAAAAATTCACAAATATCAGCTTATTTTCATCTATCTAAACGTTCATTTTTAAGGCGATTTTGTCGAATTTGTTTGCTAAAAATTGCAGGCAGTCTGAAAAATTTCAATATTCCGACTATACATTTTATATGTTCTCATTAATGGTGAAATTTTTACTTGTTACTGAGAAAATAAGATGTTGAATTTCGATTTCAATTTCATTTGTTTTGCTTCGTCAGTTTCTTTGAATTTTGTGTTTTATTTCTGTTGTTATTATAATATTTGTCGTCAGATTGCAAATTCGAGCGAATTTGGCATAGATTCAGAATTTTCTTTTCTGTCATTTAACTGGACAGGTAGTTTGAAGTTACAAAATAATATTAACTTTTCTCTATCTTCATGTTGTAGAGTACATTTTTAGGTTAGTTGAGTTTATTTCAAAGGAGGTGAAAGGGAAGTTATTAAATAATGAAGAAACCCTCGAAGCGATTGCTTATAAAAATGCAGAACTTTCTAATAGAGAAATTGCCCTGAGTATGCAAAGATAACAACACATGATTAATAACTTTATTCAATTTGAGCAGAAATAAGAATTTAATGCAAAGAGATACATTGTCTTTTCAAACGGCAACAAATACAAAATATAACAGTGGGTTAAATACAATCAGATTTATATCTTCCAGTGACGGAAAAGTGTATGTTATAAACTGTACGAAGAAGAAAACATTTTGTGTGGAAAAATATCTCGAAACTATTTTTAGACGCATCGTTATAAAGATACATGACTCACATTCGCAAAGAATCACAGCACTCGAAGAGGAGAACGAAAACATACTTGTTACGGGCAAAAAATTGAAGCTAGCAGAGTCAGATGGTTCTAAGTTCTACTGGTATAATTTAATAAAAAATCGAGGTGTCGCTATGAATCGAAATTTTGGCGATGTAAGTGTAAGGAAGTGGATTGCATTTAGCTACAGGCAAAAGTATGCTGGATATCAACAAAAATTAATTTCAAAAAGTAAATAAAACTATTAGAGGAACTTTTACTTTCATTCATGGAAAAACAAAATTCTAAAGAGTGGATATTTCAACTGCACAATAGATTCATCGCAGTTCAAGATTCACAAAAGAAGGGTTTCAAGTTAAAAATATGTAGTGAATGCAATGATCTACTCGATTTTCTAAGCTAAATTCAATTGAAAATCTTTGAAGAATTATAGCTTGTAAGACGTACACGATTACACAGTAATATTCTATAGATTTTGTGCTTAAAAATAGCATAAAGTTAACTTGGGATAGTGTAAACATGTCGACTCTACAAGCTCGAATTAACCCCTTGCACTATGACCTATTTGTCAGGTGCGTCAGTCAGAACTAACTAAACACAGCTACAATATTAAAGCAGACAAAGAATGTTGAAATGTTACGAGAACATGGTACATATTATGCAATCGTTGACTATGCAAATTATAATTGGACTTGAACTCCAAATGAAAGCATATTCAAAATTCGAGTAAAATTGATCCCAACTGAAGTACCAGTGCGTCACGAGTCAGACTCGTCAAAATAGTGCAAGGGGTTAAAAACGCGAATAATAGAATTTTTGAAGTAATTTGTAAAGATAGCGGGAATACGCATTATTGGCATAAAGTGTATAAAAGTAACAAATTTTATCTGCATATTATAAATAAAACAATACATCATGTGGAATATAAATTTCGTGTATGGCTTTCTTTAAATTATATTTTTTTGAAAGCAATTTTCGAAACGAAATACATAGTTTACTTTGAAACTGATCAGATATTTTCGTAATCTACTGAGTACTAAGACAATAAATAAAATTTGTTTGTTAGCGAATAAATAAAATTCGTTATAAATAAAGTTTCAAATAAATGTTACATGGAATTATAGAAACTTCATCGACTATACAATTGTAAAAAATGTAAAACTTTCTAATTTTGAAAATTGTACGTATGTATATACCTGTACGCATGATGTATGTAAACAGAGCTAGATTTATAAATAGGTTGAGCAAGTTAAAGCTTTGGGTTCACTCACCTGGAAGCTGACCAAAATAAAATATAATAAATGTAAAATATTTTTGTTTACAAACATAAACTATGTTACAGGAAATGAATAATTAATTATAATATCTATAAACTTCAAACAAACTTTTCAACACGGTGTTTAATAAATTAATTACATAAATTTATCAAAAAATCTTATGATTTGTACGGTCAATAATTTTATGTGGATTTAAAGTATTTTTCACAGGACTTTTTATGAGAGTTCTTTTCTTTAAATTCGTTTTAAAGAAATTTTGGGATATAAATTATATAAGCTTTTAACCTTTTTTAACTTTTCCCCTGTGTTATAGCGAGGGAATATTATTTGTGTACGTAATGCAATTCTAATAAATAAATTAATAAAACAATATTTTAAATTGAACTATTAATGTATATAATCGGAGCAATCTGTCACAAAATTTCAACACTTTTCATTGTATTTTTCATTATTACATTTAGAACTTTAAATGGCATCATAAACAAATTTTTAATTCAATTTCATGTTTCCATTTACTTTTTATAGAATCTACAGTTAATTGAACTCAAAAAATGACACCTTGTACAAACGTTTCTAGTTATATGGACATCTATCTTATACATAAAGTGTGATCGTTTATGTATAAAATATAATACATACTTTTGTGTAAAATTATCCTACCGTATTCAATGATTTATGAACGGGAGTATAGATCTAGTTAAATTCGAAATTTTTAAGAATCGTTCAATGTTATAAACGGAATGTACAATATAAAGTAAGCATACATAATTATGCAATGTTACAAGGTACGATATAAATGTATCCAAGGAATGACAAAGATGCAATATAATTAATAAATGACTACTAGTAACAGCAGTTACCAGCCTAATTTTTTGCAACTTTAATAATACTTTAATATAATCAAATGTTTAAATGAAACAAAAAAATAGGTTACTTTTATTTGAACCATAAATCTTTTAATGTAGAATCAAGTGTTTGACCTCACAGCTAATGCGTTGTATATGTCAGTGTATTATATTTAAAAATTTAAAGATTAACTATTTTTAGTTGTTAAACTCTGTTAAATAATTAACTGTCTGTCCTTAACAAGGTATGTACGAATGTTTAGTTAGATGTTTTCTAAAGGAAGACCAAGTTTCAGAAATGAGAGAGTGTAAAACTCGGGGAGGCTCCCTCGTTACTTGCTATAATTTCTCTGGAGAAGCCAGATTTGCTTTTGACTGTACATCATTTGTCGTTTCAAGTGCTCATTTGACGAAAAGACACGAAACGACAGAAGTCTCTCATTACAAAACAATTTTTAACCATCGATTTACTATGACAGCCCTATGCCAGACAATTAGAAGGTAATTAATCCCCTGCACCTCGTTTGTAATAGCCGACCACCGAGCACGGTCACGCTTTGCCGGTCAGGATGTAACCGATGCAACAGATGACACCGACTTCTTGATGGCACCACCCAGGCCTATCACTATACCATGGATACCGCATTTATTCTCCGCCCCATAGACTCGTGCCATGTGGCGATCCCCTTGGCCACGTGGAACCATCTTCCGACACGTCATCGGTATAGCTAATTTACGATCTTCTTTCGGGTTTCAACGGATACGCTTTTCGACTTTAGCACAACGAAATAACCGATTATTGAACACCTCGTCGAGACATTGAAAATCTTTGTTATAGGGATAATGATATTCTCATGGTGGTTATGTTTCGTGTTGATACGAATGGCTGGGTTGGTACGAAGGGTCAACTCTAGTGACTGAATACCCCGAGTATTATTTTTGGAGATTTTTGGAACCTCTACCGGAAAACTGATATGCTCTAGTGATCCTTATTTATAAGATGTTTTATTGGACAGGAGAGACAAGGACAGTAGATAATTTGATTTCCAAAAATATAGAAAAATGCAACTTCGTTTTACTGGGATTTTGAAGCCAAGAAGCAATATTTTGTCATGATTTATTTTCCAAAATATTCTTTGTATAATTACCTAGATCGGTGAATATATATATTACAGTTACAATATAAACTGTGGTGTTTAGATTTATTTAGTACCTGTTAAATGTCCAAGTTTAATAATTCTTCTACAGTAGCGGTCACTAAAAATCATACATCGCCTTCGTCTCAAAATTAAACTGCATAAATGTGACAGTTTTGTAATATATAGTAAAATATTTTATAAATGCCGTTGCTTACTTTTAATAATATAAAGAGTTATTAAAAAAAAATACAGAATTTTATCCAATATTTACGACAAAATGAATAATTATTGTGAAAGGTATGAATTACTGCAATTATGTCAATCACTGAAAACCGTACACCAACGAAATTATTTGATAAATCGCTAATGATTGTGATTTGATAACCTTGAAAAAGCAATTTTTATGAATTTTTATGTGATATGTAAACCGTTTTACAGCAATGCTCATAGTTTTTGAAAAAAATCAACTTTGAGCAAAAATTGCAAATTACTAACTTTAAACATGATCTGTGGATTTATTCTAATAATTATTCTGTTCTATTTAATAATAAATTATTCTGTGAACTATCTCGAATAAAATGATATAAATTGACGTTGTGTTATAAACATTTAAATATGGTCAAATAACAATCAAAGTAAGAAACATACGAAACACGACATCCTCTGATAATATTTTTCAATATATTTTAAAAACTAAAAATATGGGGGGATATCTAACTATAGCATACGACAGAAGAAACAGTACTGTTAAGGAAGCATAACGTAAAGATAAACATATCATATTTTGTTTGCGACATATAAGCCTAATAATTTATAATAGTATACGATATCGAAACCACAAAATGTACACGACAGATAAGACGACCATCGGAGTTAATTACTATCATCATCGTGTTATCGCGTGTTCTGTTTTCATTGCAGAGACGAAGTATATACGGCAAGAGATTTGGGGATATAGAAATTTTGGAGCGTACGAATTGGGCACCTTAAGATTTGGGAATCTAGGGATATGACAATTTAAGGATTTGACGATCTAGAAACTTGGAGACGTGAGAATTTATGGACCTAGATATTTAACAGTCTAGGAATTTGGGGATCTAGAAATGTTGAGACTTATTGTTAGGAATTTCGGGACGTAGGTATTAAAGGATGCAAGAAATTAGGGATATAGGTATTTGAGCAAAGGACTCCTAAGTGCAAAATATGCATAACATCTTTCTTATTTTTCATGACATCATAGGCTCGAATGACGTAACTGCCCAGAAATTTATAGATCAAGGAGTTAAATAAAATATGTAAACGAGAATGAAACGGCGGTGAGACATTCAGACAATGTTCCTTGCCAGATCTGATCGCCAATAGCAGTAGTCGAAACGCATAGTCGAACATGGTACTTCACTTAGTCGAAGCACTCCAGTGGATTTTCGGTGGATCGTGTTTTATGACGGGTGGCGATGGCGACGGTACATCGTTGTAAAATTACCTGGCGATTCGGGTGCTACGTTGCGAAAAACTCAGAGGTTACCTGTCGTCGGCTGAAGCTTACTGATACCGTGACTTTCGTAACAATTGTCGGATAAACGAGCAAACAAGGGAGGGTGGGGAAGAAAAAAAAAAGAAAGATGAGAAGGCAACGAGCGCCATGCCATAAATTCTCGTCGAGCGGTGCGCTAATGGACGTTTCCTGTCGAACCTCGAGCAATCGTCGCGAACCTAGCCGCGAATATTCTTCGGACGACATTGTGCGAAGTGCCGCTCGACAAAGCGAGGATAAAGACTTACTTCGATACCTCTTGGTATACGGTACTTGGCTTTGAGAACACGCGACTTAACCCCCGACCAGATAACGCGATTGTTTCGTGCTTGAAACGGTTCCAGAATGCGGTGACTTCGAGGAAAGTTGTCTTATTATAGGCGTCTAAGATAAATGTTCCAGTGGTCACAAGATTAAGAAAACTGTTAAAATGTTCGGATATTAAGATAATTGCAATTTCTTCTTTATTTAGACAATAATGTTAACTAAATACGTTTAAGTAATCTGTACAATTTCTACGTTCAGATGATATAATAAGAATCGATATTTGCGAAAGAAAAGGTTTTAAATTAATTAAATTTTGAAAATGTTCATATGGCCCAGTAATTAAACAATATTTATAGCATGGCCTAATCATTAATTGTTAATCTTCTAATTATTATATATGTGTTAATTTAATGTTTCATAAGAAGAATATCACGTTTGAATTTTCGTCAATAAGATAAAAAATCGAAAGTAAAAATTTCGTGATAGAAGCCGTCGCGGTTCGCACTATTGGATTTTCCAAAAATACTGATGGAATCTTAAAGTACAAATAAAAATTTCACTTAATCTAGGTATTTAAGTATATACAAATCCATTAAACCTATCTACATAACAATTAATCAAAATGTAAATTGTAAATTTTCATATAAAAATATGGGGAAAAAGCTGTTATATTGGAAAAAGCACAAGAGATATATAAAATTGCGACGGATTCGTAAAGATCACGAAAAATGACCTTACAAAATGTATTGTTACTACGATCTTTTAACGGGTTCGATCTTTATTGACACGCTGCAGCTATTAATTACAAAGATGTGTTTGAACTTTAGAATATTTACCTTACTAATGTTCCGTTTTGTACAATCTGGGTTGTGACAACGCTCGATTCAATTGCAACGAAAGAACAGCAGAGGTTGCATACTGAAATCACTTATTCAAAGTGCAAATAAATTTCCGAATTTGTAAATCGACATTTCACAAGTTTTCAAATTCCCAAATTTTCAGTGGTTTAAATTTTCAGTTCTTCAAGGATCATGTTTTCAAATTTTTAAATTTCTAAATTTATGTTTTATTTAAATCCTGAAATTTTTATATTTCCAAATGTTCAAATTTACAAGTCCTCAAGTTTTTGAAACTGCAAGCACATTTATTTTCAAATCTGCGTATACTCAAATTTTCAAATCCTTAACGTTCCTAATTTCGAAATGCACAAACTTCCAAAACGTCGAATCTTCAAATTTCGTAAAACAAATCAGTAACTTTTCTGCTTGTCAAATTTTTAAGATCGCATAAGCACTATTTATAACAGATTCTCAAATTTGTTTAATTTCAATTTTTTAAATTTCAAAAAGCCCAAATTTTTAAATTATCAAATTACAAAATCACGTTTTCAAAACTTTAAATCTCTAAATACCGAAATTGCCAAATTCTTAAATATCCAAATTTTTAAACTTCTAAAGTATCAAATCATCAAATTCCATAATTTGCAAATTTGCATATTTCAAAATTTTCCAAAGTTCCAAATACTGGAATATTCAAATCATCTATACTTCAAATTCTTCAATTCTCATATTTCGAAACTTCACAATATCTTAAACTCTAGATTTCCAAATTCTTAAATTTTCACACTCCTAAATTCCCAAATTATATAATTTTCAAATCCCTAAGTTTTACAGTTTACAAATCCTCAAATTGCTAAAATCTCAAATTCTAAAAGTTCATAATATTAAGATCTCTGAATTTTCGAATTTTTAAGTCTTCAATTTATCGAATTTTTAAGTATATGTTGTAAAATCATAACAAAATTCACGTTTCTTAAATACTTTTTTTTTTAAACGTTCGAAAGACACTATAAAAAGATATAAATAATTTTATCCAACATAAAATTTTGCTGTTAAAAAAGATAACCTGTAATTACATAAGAAGCTTGGTATAAACTCGTCTTAATATTTGGTCGGTTCAACCATGCAAGCATGGATTCTAGAATCCTAGAGTACCATTACATGAACAAAATCGAGTCAAGATGCCACATTAGCATTAACAGTAATTACGTACATTGACATCATATTACACTTCGACATCAATCCACCTCACAAAAAATGCACCCCATAAAACATCCTCAATATTCACCCTGAGCCTTCGAAGTATCCAAACTTTATCCAACTTCCGTGTTGGCTATCGAAAAGGCAAAAAAAATCGATGATTAGTGGCATCCTTTTAATTCGGGCAGCGATACCTGTTCTCAGATGCGTAAGGACACATGGCGTTTGTCGCGACCCTGTAATTCCGCACGAAAGTCCGCGCTCGACAAAAGTCTGCGCGTCGCGTGAATGCAAACCAGCCCGCAGAATGGCATTATATTTCTGGGTCCAGTTATCCGCAAGGGGGTAACTAACGGAGGGTTAACAGGCGACCGGGCGATTCTAGAAATTATCGTGTACGAACGCGAAGGGCAGTGGTGGCCGAAGCGAAGTAAAAGCGAGGCGAGACGAGGCGAATCATCGGGGCGTGACCGAACGGCAGGGTGGTGCAATTGCGGGCCACGTGCCGGTCGCGTGGCAAGAACCGACGCGGTGCGACGCGACGCGACGTCACGTGACGATCAAGCGATGCGACGGCACGTCGGGACGACGCGCACCACGTTGTAATGTCCTATTCCGGTGTGTCATGTGCGAGAGATCGTTGGGCCCAGCGGAGCACGACGGCACGCGACCGGGAACATCTCCGACGGTTTCCTTCCAGGGTTAGGCCTGATATACATTTCAGAAATTTCGTACAGTTACTCGTATTTACATTCGAACACTGCAGTGCTTCTGCGTTCATTGTTGTATACAGGAAGGGACGATTTATATATCATACTGCTTATTTTACAGTAATATGAATCCTTTATTGTAAACGATTAATATATATGTATATGAAAATATATGTTGTAGAATACGGGGTGTGCCACGTAACACTTTTTACGATTTTTTAAACACTTGCGATAATTTGACAAAAAAATATTTCAAACAAAAGTTGATCAGTTCTCGATTGGCTATACATTCCAATAAAAAAAATGTAGAAAATATATTTTTTTTAGTGTTATTGAGGTTACCTTTATTTTTTTTAATGGCATTTTGTATTTTTGACTTATTAGTATTATATCCCGTATCAAGACGAAATCAGCGACCTAACATACCATGACCCTCGAATGACCTTAAAAGCAATAAAAATGGTTCATCCTTCTTAAAAATAAATTCTAAATTAACTCCTTATTAATATTAATGTCAATAACTGTACGTATGATATGTACATTGGGTAACGAAAATATTCGAACGCTCACATTTGCAATTGTTAATGAACGAAATGTATATTGTAAATGCAAATTTGCAAAATGTATATTGTGTATGTAAGTCTGTTTCTGACAGTGTAAGATGCGTAGTAGGAGAAAATTTCAAGTTTATGTTAGTATTTGAAACAGATTCAGCGACTTATGCAATACTTATAATACGTTTATTATAAACATGCACCGTTAGTTGGTACAAAAGTATCTGAACGCAGATACCATTATTGACATTTTTTGTACATCTTTGCCAAAAATGTAAATATTAGTACTGAATGAAAACACTTCACGTTCAGTTGATGTCAAGCTACCGTACCAGTGACAGTAATATGAATGGCATCTGTATAATACTCAAGATGTATACCGGAAGGTCAGAAACACAAGAGTGTGAATGGAAAACCATCCTCTTGCTATATAGGTACTGAAAATAATATAGTTATATTACAAAAATTTTAAATACAAGTATGTCTTCAAGTAGATTTCTAAATTTCAACATTGCCAAATTTTAAAGTTCGCAAATTCCCAAATGTTCAAATACCCAAATAAAATGTTTGCAAATCTCCTCTTTCCAAATCTTATAATTTTCAATTTCAGGAAGGTTCTTCCTCATTTCATATAATATTTTGTTTTCTCGTGAAAAAATCATCCAACGGTGTTTATCTTTTTCTGTTTTGTTCAGCATGCAATTGTCGATAGCGCGACATCGCATCCATGACACTTCGTCTTGCCTTCGCGCTTCTACCAAAATTTAAATCATTTTGTATAAACTAATCCGTAATTTTCGTTATAGTGCGAAACTTCTTTTTAGAAAATCCGTCTTGCTTCTCATCTTCAAGAACGTTGACTTCGTCATCTTCGTTTGTAGTTCTACTAATTGTTTCATATCTTCGTCAGAAAAGTATTGATTTTATCCTAATTTTTTTTCGATATAGAATTTATTTTTGCTGAAATAGTGTTAAGCGGGGTTTTACTGTGTGCTTAGAATAGACCAGTCTTATTATGTCTATTTTTTAATTAATTTTCAATATAATCGATATAATTATACATATTATTTGTATGAAACACGTAAAAATACTTTAGTGGTATAATACTCTATTATTATACGTAGGATACTTATGTAAGACATATAAAATAAAACACGTTCCTAACCCTGTTGCTTTCTTAGCTTTTCCTTCAGTGTGACAGAGGTCGTTTTCGATTCGTCCAGCTCACACTCGCGAATTTGATCCTGATCTGTGTACGGTACGCGACATGTTAACCCTGCGGCAAGGAGTAGATATAACAAGAGATGACACTTTGATGCTCGGCACCTTCGATGTTTGTTGAGACCTGTCCCTTTAACGCGTTGTCTGCCACGCTGAAGTAGTTGAAAATTTGATTAAATAGTGTTTCTATTTGTAACAAATCTTTCCAAATATGTTCATAATATTTTTTTGTATTTACTATTCATAGGTGCAAGTATGTAATACGAGTATTCTCAATTAGACATGATTCTTAACAATCTGAAAAATGAAAAATTGGTTTGGTAACACTATTTAACAGCTAATTCACTTTTATATTCATTACAAATCTATAAAGTTGATAAATTTTACAAATTTAGGAGATTATAAGTACAGGGTGTCTCATTATAATCTTTCCACGCGATTATCTCGCAAAATATTCATTATTCAAAAAAAAATGTTTAAACGAAACATGCTCTATCTGAAGGAGGACATTCACTGGTGTACACTTTTTTTTCTGGGTGGAGGCGCCTCCGGAATTTGAAGGTGACCTTTATTTTTTTAAATGGAGACGTGTTTTTTTTTCACGCTAGACACATAGCTTACCTCAAGACGAATCCATTGACCTACATTATGTTGATCTTGAAATGTCATTCAAGGTCATTTCAATGGCTTGAAGTTTTCTTCTTCACTGCACGTCCAGAAAATTTCATAGCAGTTTGTTGGAATATTTATCCATTTCTTTAAAAAATGTAAGGATCTAACATAAAATCGAATTATATTATATGATAGAACAGACTCTTATCTTGAAGAAACGCTTAGCTAAAATGCAAAATTCGTTTTCCTAATATTGGCTAAAAATTAAATTATATCGCCGTAATTGATTTGTAATTTATAATAAAATATTCTATCAGTATAATTCTTTACACAAGCAAAGCATGAAGAAAAATAATATCATATAATGTAAACTTAAAAAATGTGAATGGCGTTTGTTTATTTGTCTTTACTATTTAAGAAATATTCATCTTCATAATAAAAATGAAGTTTTTTCGATTTTCTTTACATATTTTTGATATATTCCATATCAGATACCACTTACTCAACTTATTATTTGTGACCCCAATTACATTTTTGTTACAATTTCGAGACATTTAAATTTTTGCATAGTTAATCATTTTTGGAAAGAAAACATGTCATATTTCTGATAAGCTTATAAAATTAGGTGTTCCATGTTACGTATAGTTATCCTACAGTGTATGTTCTATGAAACGATTTCAGGAAGATCAGATTTTCTTCTTGAGAAAATTCTCTAGAAAATTATCAATAGCATATCTATGCACGGACGTTATTTTAACGGTCACGTAAATGTGATAAATCTTCGTAGCTAAAAGAGACGATACCGTTACATGAAAACGACTATTCCGCTCATGTCTTTGTAATCACGCTTACATTTTTACGATATGACACTTTAGAAGGGCTATTATGCATCTCCGTTGATTTTACATTAATCTTCGTTCTATTCTCAATTTTCTATCGCTTATACCGTTAGAAAGCTTGAAAAGTTTATTTATTTATCTTTCTACTTAGTTTTCCTGTCAACTAATCAATTTTTGTTCATCCTTTAATTGCAGTAGTATCAATCTTAGCTCAATAGTTTTATAAGTTAATTAATCTTCCTTACAGAGATAGTCGTGACTCAGAGTTACGGAACATTTGCGATGGTATTTTAATTTCATGCGATGACAAGACTTCATACATCACGTAATAATGTTCAAAGAATTAGTATAACATTTAGATATGGAAAATGATAAGGAATAAATTGTTAAACCTTGATCTGTACGATTTATTTCTAATGTTCCAAATCGTGATCCAAATTAAAACCTGTTCAGATTAAAAATTATTCGTTAATTTTGAATAACTCCGTTCTATCCAAATATTTGTTTTAAAATATTCGGATACCTATACTTTTAATGGAAAGGAAGATCTTATTTTTTATTTTTATTTTCCATTTTGCTATTTTCGTATATTTACGTTTTATTTTGAATTCGTGTAGGGAACTTATTAAAGTAATGACCAACTTTGTTTCATTTAACGTCACGAAATGTAAACATAAATTTGATATTCCTTTTTCAATTACAGAAGAACAAAAAATTCTGTTTTCGATTTCAGCTCCATTATGCGAGTAACAAAATTTCACCGTGGGTGGAAAGAATGTAAATCACGCTGCTTATAGAGAATAACACGGAAGAGCGAACAAGTGTACAGAAAGAGACAGAAAACGATGTTTAAGATAATCATATGGTCGTCATCTTCCCGTTACCGGCAATAAATTCTAAACGGAGAACAACGGATATGTAATTTCGTCGAGTCACGTTGTCCAGTGTGTTAAGTTCTTACCGTTTAACGTACCTTCGTTGGAAAAAGAAAAAATGCTCAAGCTGGATATTTAATTCTCTAACGTGTATTACACGTGCCTCTTTAGCAAGCCTTCAACACTGTGGCTTCTTATTCATGCGTTTTATAACAATCATTTTACACCTATCACTAATTATCAAGCGTCCGTCAACACCCGTCGAGGTTCAATAAATTAGCTTTCTCAGTCATAATTATATGTCTATCGCTTGATATGCACACAACTCTCTAGAAGTACCTTTAAATAAAATTATGTAAAAACAAATTGCTTAGACACTTTTTGAAACTTGGATCATGTTCTTGAAAGTCTGTTCTACTACATTTTTGACGTTTGAGTTAAAAAAGATTCATTGTTGAAACTTTATTTTTTGAATATATCTCATTTGTACAATTTTTGGGTTAAGTAAAACTGTTTGAATTGTATAATTCTCAGACTAGATAAAAATTTATGCTAATGTATATTATTGTATAATTTACGATCTAGATAATAATGTTCTAATTATTTGTATAATTCGTGTACTTGAACTAGATAATATTAGAACTGGAGGATTCTTCAACTAAGGAAATATATTTAAATTATATAATTTTTGGAGCTGTTAGAAATGATCAACCTAGAACATTATGATGGTAATATTGTCGTTGTATAATTTCTCGATCAAATGAAAGTGAAAATTTGTACATTTCTTCTAATTAAAATGTTTAATTTAGGAAAGTGTTGCACCAATTGAAAATCCTTGACTTATGAAATGTTTGGAGCAGGTGGAAACGTTTGACTTGTAAAATTCTTGTAGCACGCGACGGAGACGCACGATTTAATTCTAGCAATTTGATTTACAGCTATCACACGGCCGTTGCGCGCTGATGGGTAACGACCCGTGGAAACACCAAGAAAAGGATGGCGCCAATGGAAGTACGCTACTCTGCATGTGAATTCCAATGAGCCTGTTATATTTCGACCGTTACGCTCCAAACGGCTGCATTCATTCGAGGCTAATCTACAAAATCTCCCGCCAAAATCGAGCACTTTTCTCAACCATAACGTCGAACGATTAAGAAAGCAGTTAAAACAATTGCAATTTCTTTTGTATTTAGACAACGTCGAAATATAACTAAATATGATTATGAAATACACAAAATCTCTATTGTCAGATAAAATAATAAGAATCTATATTTGAGGAAGAAAATGTTTTAAATTAAATAAAATCTTAAAATGTTCAAATGGCTCAATAATTAAATATTCATGACATGTCATAGTCATTAATTATTACTGTTTCGAATATTAATATATATTATTCATTTTCATAATTTAATAAAACAAATAAACGTAGTAATAATTTGTGGAATGCAAATATTTTATTTATAATAAATACATTTATTCAATTGCAATGGAGTTTTTCTTCTGAATTAATTTTGGCATATGAAACTTTTCACTAATGACTTAAAATACAGTCCCTGCTTTTAAAACTTTTATTGTTGCACAAACATTTGCTTCGTGTGTAATCTTTTGTCTTTTTCTTTTGTTCTGATATTCTGAAGAGTTTGTGACGTTAAAACATAAGAAAAATGATTAAAAGTATACATATAATATATTATGTCGAGTTTAAGAATAAGAAAAATATATCTTTGTATAGTTATTATTAACATAAATGTAGAATACAAAATATATTTACTATAATACAAGCTAGATATTAACAATATAATCAATTTCCTAAGACTGATTCGTTTAATAATTCGATTTCATATAAAATTGAGTTTGGGCCGATAGCCTTTAATTTTTTAGTCTCATATTGTCGCGTAATAGTGGCAAAATACATATACTGATGGGTCTACGGGTCAGGTGCCTCACGTGAATTCGAATGTGTATTTAAAATTTAGAGCGCCTATTGTAAACATGTAGCTAGAATAAGAATGTGATGTAAAAATTTGTAAGTCGTTCCAAATGATTAAATGTGTTTGAAACTATCAAAAACGATTCCAAACACGATGATTGTTTATTTCACAACGATTGACGTCAATGACGATGAAGTATTATGGTCAACTGTAGATTAGAGTTGTTAACGTGGTTCCAGTTGATTCTACGTGTCAAACAAGATCGAAAACGATATAAAAACGCGGTTTTTTATCGATGCGACGACGATCGGCGCGATGACAACAGGTTCCTGTCGTCAGATTGCCGCTAAAATCAATACAACAAAAGGGTTAGTTTCTACCTTCGAAATTTCAAGACATAAGCCATAATTGCGGCTTGTAGCGTCGTACAGCCAAACAAACAGATAAACGAACAAATACAGATTGAGTCATCCCAGGAGTCTTATTACGTCAATTCAATCATTAAAGCAATTGTAAACATATCCGATATTTTTGCATTTACGTTGTTTGTATCTGTGATGCGATTGATACTAAATCGTGTTATGCGAAATGTCCAAGTTTTTTTTCCACGAACTTCACGAGTATATTACACAAAGTTAAAAAAAATATTACATAAACATCGCCTCTTAAATACTTTTTTGAAAGGTAATAAAGGAAATATGAAATGACAATGGAGTGCTTAATTGTTCGATGAAACATACTGGATGTCCCAATTTTGTGAATGAAGCTTTACCAATATCTTCTGTAAGTACAATTGATGTTTTTGTACCATTTACTAATACGTAACTGTAGATGAAATATCTATAAACAGTAAAAAACATATCGAAGTATTTCAAAATACATGGAAAATCAAACTGTTACGAGGTAAATAATATTCTAACATAATTATTTAAAATATTATTGTATTACCGTTTCAGGTCATTGTACATCATTTGCAGCCACAAAAGTATTATTTTTAAAAAATCAACTTTCCATCTATGGTTATTTGTAAATTTAATAATAGAAAAGATCTACACTAATTGTAAGACCTGTTTAATTTCAATTGATTGCAAATATTTATTACTGACAAATAATTTCTATAAAAAAATAATATCGGCAAATCGAGATTTAATCATCATCTTCAGCAAACAAAAGCGCTGTCAAAGATTAATATTTCAGCTTAACGTGACCGTATCAACAGTTAGCAAACGAAATATTTTCTTAATTATTGTAATAAATATTTCTGAAATAGCATGAAATGAAGCCATTGCACGTTTGATTATTTCAAATATTTTTTGCAAATTTCTTCGAAGATTGCTACAAAATTGAATGAACATAATCTAGAGAAGTGTGGCTACTTGTGGATAGTATGTGCCGTCACAAAACACAATACATGATCCTTGTGATCAGAGAATGCACTTTATTATTTCTAGCATCATATACCTTAATAATGAACCCCGTTGGATATTATTAATCATTCTGCTGCAGCTATCACTCCTACAGATTGCGGTAATTATTATATCAATATGTATAACATACAATTATCTCACGTAATAATACAAGACTCATTACAGATTAATTGGTAGTATACATGTATAAATATTTTTTATGTTAATTATTTATTTTAGTTAGTTATTTTTTATTGATTGAATGCAATCAATTTTTTGTTTGAGGATAGTAACTTTACATTCGATATTTTTTTGTTAAAGTAACTTAAGGAAGCAACTCTGTGGAAAAGGTTGAGTTGCGAAACGGAGAATTTGCTTCACAAAGAGGTGAATTTCATTTGTAAACATATAAATTCGATTTGTAGAACGGTGACTCAGAGTTTCGAAATGGTGAATAAGACCCGTAGAAGGAATAGTTTGAAATGTAAAAAGGTGAAAATGACCTACAAGAAGGATAAATTTGAAATGTAAAAAGGTGAAAATGACCTACAAGAAGGATAAATTTAGTTTGTAAAATCTGTATTATATATGTACACTGTAGACGAATGCTGTAGACTGCACCGGGTACTGTACAATGTATAAATGCATACATACACAGTATGTCTGAAAAGTAACGGAACTTTTTAAATTCAGGGAAAACTACTAGCACCATCTATTAAAACAATATGCTATCTGAAAACAGTATTCCTCCCCTACAAAACAAAACAATCATTATTAGAATCGATCAACGAATTGCAAACTTATAGCGGTTAAAGCGACAGAACCTTTTGTCACCGTGTCACAAAATCACGATGGAGCAAAGAGCGAATATTAAATTCTGCTCGGTAAAGCTCGGTAAAACTTTTACAGAAACATTTGAATTAATGAAAAATGTTTATGGCGACGATTGTTTATCCCGTACACGTGTGTTCGAGTGGTATAAGCGATTCCAGGACGGTCGTGGTACTTTGGAAGACGACCCAAAGCCAGGTTTTGGGTTTTTCTAAATTCTAAACGGGTATTATACTTCAGGAATTCATTCCACAGGGACGAAATGTTAATGGCGAATATTATCTGGGTGTTATGGAAGGTTTGTGGAAAAGAATTGTTCGTGTGAGGCCCGAATATCGAGCGCCGGGAAGTTGGTTTTTGTTGCATGATAATGCACGAAGTCAAAGAACTGTCGCTGTTCGTGAATTTTTGGCGAAAAAACAAGTCTGTGTGCTCTAACATCCTTCATATTCGCCCGACTTATCTCCATGTGATTACTTCTTTTTTCCAAAACTGAAATTAACTATGAAAGTAACGTTTTATGACACTGTTACACAAGTCCAAGCAGCTGTGACAAGGGTGATTAAAACAAGTCCGCAAAACGACATAAAAAAATCTATGTTAACATTACTTGAGCGTACCCAACGGTGTATTGATGCGGAGGGAATGTAACTTGAATAAAAAAAAATTAATTTTGGCAAAATAACTAAATACTTTTCTTTTTATTTAAAAAGTTCCGTTATTTTTCCGACATACTGTGTATGTACACTGTAGACCAATGCTGTAGACTGCACCGTGTACTGTAGAATATAAATGCATACATAACATGCACTAGGAAGTATGATAGAGTTCTTTAGGAACAAGTCTTCAAAATCAAAAATTTAGAAAAACATACGATACAACAAAAAACAATTATTTATTCACTTACAATTATTAACTTCAAAAAATGGTAGATACTTATTTCCAAATAATATTTATATTTTCCAAATATTTTTTTATTATGGAACGTTTATGGTAGCACCCTTTAATGGTTCAGAATTATAAATTCAGGTTCGAAACTTGCTTTAAAATATCATAAGATGCTAGCAGAAAATTCACATCGGAATTGTCGTTTTAGAGAAAAATAGTAATAAACAAAAACATATATGCATACAAACAATCTCTTGCCACAAATACATATACTTATTCTCTATCGTAGTGAGTAAAAATGGCAATATGCAGGAAATAGAATGTACCGCTCGGTGTTTAAACGGCAAACGTCCAAAGTTTTCTGTTCAAAATAAAATGTTTATACAGCCATTTTTATCGAATTTTAAACTTCAAATTGATATAAGTATTATTTTTCGGTATATTAATGCCATCTTATCAGATTTTCATTGTTTCACAATCGTTCATTCATTAGACATACAGTAATACAGTTTTTTAACAACTGGTCATTTTTAATGAAAATCAGTACCGCACAGATTATGTTCTCGTTTTCATTTAAGCATCAAAGTAATGATAGTCATCTTGTATTACCTTTCTAACTTTTATAACTTTCTAACTTTTTTATCGTTAATTGATGTCTGACATTGGGGTTCGAAATTGGTCGTTACTTTGCATAAATGGAAACCAACCATTTCATATGAAGAACATACACGAAGAATTTATGTAATATCTTCCGGCACATTTTAGTTTTAAACTAATATGGCATTCAAATTGCTACGGCTACTGTTTTCTGATATTTCGATGTTATTATATCGTGTCTGACTTTTTAAATATCTGACATTTCATATGCGCCAGTTACTATTATTACTGGAATGCCTTGGGTATGCAGTTTTTGTTGATTTTATTCGATCGTTTAAATTGTGCGAATATCAGGTAGGTAGAACGGATCGATTTCAATTTAATGATTTACAAATTGCTTCAACTTAACCTAAGTAAACACTATCAAGGTTCATCGTCAATCAGTTTTCCGTAACTCGATCACGCGATCAATAATCCACAGTGTATCCACGTACGGGTTAGTCGATACAGGCAAAATAAGAACAATTATAAATTATAATATGTGTGCATACTTTGGTATCATACTGCATTGCTGTATTTACAATATTTTCCATGTTATGTAAAATATCAAAAGCTTTTTATATTTATGTAGAATGTCAACACTCGTGGTGATATGAAAATCAACGAATCAAATTTTGTATAATAGATATATTATTATTCATTTTCTATATTCAAATTTTTCTCTGAAAATTTTTCTTATATCTATGATAATTTTAAAGAGAGCATTTTCTAGCTATGTACTACCTTTTCTGACGATTTCACAGTCTAAATTTCTGATTGGCTTGTTATTAAATGTATATAAGAATGAATAAATATTCGTTATCGCACAGTGGTAAATTGCAACGCGGTTGATTCATTGTTTCAATGAGAAACTAGCCATTTTTTATTCTAAATGTTAATGAAAAATGTGTCAACAGTATTTTAACTGTTATATTTACTTGTTAGTTACTTTTTTCAAATAGTGTTTAAATTATCCTGTAAGTATATTCTATAAGTGTTATTTCCAGGCATTTTTACGGGATCAAATCTTGTTAAACAGAATATTTAATTCATAATTACATCATTTTTTCAACATAAAACAACAATATATGTATGTACTTTTGCAAGTGTTGCTATTAAGAAATTAAGGAGAAACAAATATCTTACATTAAATTTATTGACAGGAAAATGATAATATTGCAAGTTTGCTATATTTTAAGAAAGTGCAAAAAAAGGTTATAATTAGAAAGCGTAACAAATGTTAAATTTAATTTGAAATTTGCTATTCATTTATATTTACCAAAATACAAAAATATTTGATATAAAATATTTTAACTTAAAACCTTACAAAAAAACACAAATATGTTTTTTCTACAAAGCTAACTTTAAAACATGACAAAATCAATAAGTCTATGTATGATAGGTAAATTATGATAAAAAATGTGATAATAGTTCAAAGCGGTGAGTTGGGAAAATTGTAAATAATATGAAACACGCTGTTAACTTGTGAAAAGAACTGAAGAAGCTTAATTTTTATTATGATAAATGAATATTTATTAACATGAAAGGAAAAAACAAATAAACATATATTTTGTGTTTTTATTAAATATATACTATATATTTATATTTTGTTACAGTATCATCACTATAATGCATTCAGAATGGTAAAAATATAACTTTTAATACCATGTAATTTTTAACAAGATATATGTACTGAATATAAAATATAATACATATTATTATCTATAGTAGAATTCAAAATTTTGAATTCTTAAATTCCACAATTTTCTAATCCTGAAATCCTCAATTTTCTAAATTCCGTCATTTTCAAATTCTCAAATTTCTTTATTTCCAAATGCCCAAATTGGGCAGTTTCCAAATTTCCAAAATCATAAATTGTTAGAATTTCAGAGTTCCATTTACCAAAATTTTCAAACATTCAAATTTTCAAATTACTTTCCTAAAATGTTTAATCGATTTTTATTTTTATTGCGAAAATAAAGTAACAAATATACGGAAAATAACAAAATAAAACAGTACATTCGATATTCAAGATCGTTTTATTTTATTATCAACAATCAATCGATGAAATTTTACAATATAACGATATTCAAAAGTTTCGTACTGCAATGAATAATATGAGGTCTCGTATTGAAAGAAAATTCATATTAGTGAATTTTTATTAAAAACAAAAAATTTATACTTTTCACTGCAAAATTCGTTTTTTGTAATTACCTGTCATTAGAAACAAAGTCGTTTGTATTTATCGAGGAAGAAAGATCGCGCTAATTAATCTGCCTACAATCTTCACACACGGATAAACACACCTTGCCTCTAATTATATTACCGGTACAAATTTTAAATTACCCTCGACCCTTGATATTTCTCACATTATACACATACATTATTTATACGTGCAGTCACAATTTCCATAGTTAGATAACAGTAAGTGTATCGTTGAATTTATATTAATCAATAACAGATTCCATTTATTCACAGCTAACTGATAAAATTAATTAATAATAAAATACAAGTATTGATGCATATCGAATCTGTATTAAAAAAAATTGTGTCGTGTGATCGCCACGTGCGTGAGGTAGAAATTTTACATTTATTATGATAATTCATTATGATATATTTCATATATTTTTGTATTATTACCATGTATTATGGTATATTTTATATTTATTATAGATAACAATTTTGGGATTTCTTATTTGACTTTTATTTAAGCTTTTGGAAATTTGGAAACTTAGAGGCTCAGAAATCGAAAATGTGAACATTTGGCGATTTTTAAATTGTGGGTTTTAAATATTTGGATGTTTGAAAATTCGGCGATTTTGAAATTTTGAAATTTGAAAATCTTAAAACTTGAGATTTAAAATAATTCGAAAATTTGAGAATCTGGATATTTGAAAATTTTAGAGTTTAAGAATTTGGAAACTAAGAAATTTGCACAGTTAAAAATTTGACTTTTGAACTTTATGAGATTTGTTTACAAATTTGAATACTTGAGAATTGAGGTTTGGAAATATTTTTAAATTTAAGCTGTTCGAAATTTTGGAAACTTGAGAACTTAAACATTTCGGAAATTAAAAATCGAAAAATTGAAAATTGAGAAATTGCAGATTTGGACATTTGAAAACTTAGAAATCTTGGAATTTAAAGGTTCGGAGTCATAGAAATTCTGAAAGTAGATTTAGAAATATAGAAATTTGTAGGATTTTTCCACGGAATGACCGTTAGAAAGACGTAGTTTTTTTCCATAAAATAGCCGTTACAAAGACGACACTGCTCGCTGCCGTGCTGATAGTCGATTGTTTTACAATAACGTGTTGCGACTTGCAAATTTGGGGGCAGTCGTATTTTACGCTGCTGAGGAGAACAGTCGCGGAAAGCGGTGCCGCTCGGATTGACTGTTCTTTGTTGTGTGTGTTTAAATAAATTGTTAACTTTTCTTGTTTATTAGACCTGTGTTTTCCCTCTTCTACCGAACTTTAAACATTTTTCCTTCTGTTACGTCGTATAATTCATATAATACTTGTCCATGATGGAGTGTTTGGGACAAATCGAGGCAGTGAAGGAAAAAATTAAATCAGCGTCTGTAGCTGCGATAAGATCGCTGCATAAATTCATCTTCTACGATGAAGGAGATCGAAGTAATCGAAAATGGCTGAGAAACTTTAAAGGTTTTTTGTTTGCCATTAATTCTGAAGAAGAGCGCAATTAGAATATGCCAGATGCCTAACTACTGGTGACCTTATTTCAAGTTGCAACGTTTTGGGAATTGATTTTACGGGAAGCAAAGAAGATATAATAATTCGTATGTGCAGCGCTCTAATAGATTTGAATCTATTAGTAAGACCTAACGATGAAGAGAAGATGATGAGAAAAATACAGCTGGTGAAATGGGAAACGACAGTGGTAGTGAACGTGATTTTGAAGCTACTATTGCACGGCAACAGAGAAGACACGTTAATTTCGCTTTTAGTTTCAAAGATGTGGAAAACACGTTACGCACTTTCGATGGTAGTAACGCATACCCAGTGGAAAAGTGGATAGAAGATTTCGAAGAAGCGGCTGAAATCGTTCAATGGTCAGAGTTACAAAAACTAGTCTTTGCTAAGAGATCTTTATCCGGGTTGGCAAAATTATTCATCCAGAGCGAGCGTGCCATTAACTCGTGGTGCAAATTGAAAAGTGCGCTAAAAAAAGAATTCGTCTCTAAAGCGAACAGTGCACAAATACATAAGATGCTGTCGAAACGAAAACTTTTATCGCATGAAAGTGTGCAACAATATTATCTAACTATGAAGGAATTGGCTGCAAGAGGTTCCGTAGAAGAAGATGCATTAATCCAGTACATCGTGGACGGTGTAGTCGACGATATACCTAATAAATTTATTTTATTTGGTGCTACCACTTTGGAAGAGGTGGTAGGACGACGCAGGCAAACAAGGAATCTACCACTAACCAGAAAGCAGCAGAACAACCCGCCAATAGCAGTAAGATGAATAAAAGCGAAATACGTTGTTTCATTTGCGGTAAGAAAGGACATCATGCGAATAATTGCGAAAATAAATCTTTAGGCCGAAAATGTTTCAAATGTTAATCTCACGGTCATATAGCGTCTAATTGTCTGACTATTAAGAGTGAAAATGCAATTGATCCTCCGCGAATGAATAATATTGCCGTAGTTCCTTCAAATAATATGACTAAGGAAATTAAAATTGATAATGTTTCTTTAAATGAATTGATCGATACGGGAAGTCAGCTCACCATAATTCGAAAAAGTTTTGCTGATAAATTGAACATTCAATCTTTGAACAATCTAAACGTTACGTTGTCGGGAGTAGGAAAGCATACAGTTTCTACACTAGGTTATTTCTCTTCTGTTGTGAGCATTAATGATTTTGATTTTCCGTGTAATATTTATGTTGTACCGGATAGCGCGATATACCTAGATGCAATAGTTGGTAGAGATATTTTAAATCAAGCGGAAATAAAAATCGACCCGTATGGAATTTTTATTAAAAAGGTATCGCAAAATATTTTTCTTGCCGAAATCAATATACCCAATGACAGTAATTTAAATATTGAAGAAACTGCGACCGTAGAACATCGTAAAAGCATTGAAAAATTAATTACGAATTATAAACCAGAAAAAGTTAAAAGTACAGAGGTAGAAATGAAAATAGTATTAAAAGACGAAATGCCGATTTTCGAAAGACCGAGACGTTTGCCAGTATCAGAACGTGAGATAGTCGATAAACAGGTAGACGAATGGATTAGAGAAGATATTGCTGAGCCCTGCGTATCAGATTTTTGTAGCCAGGTAGTTGTTGTAAAAAAGAAAGATGGTTCGCCGAGAGTGTGTATAGATTATAGGAAAATAAATAAAATGATAGTGAAAGATAGATTTCCCTTGCTACTAATAGAAGACGAGCGCGACAAATTATATGATGCAACTTTGCATCACCTTTAGGTTTTTACGACTCTTGACATGAAGAACGGTTTCTTTCATGTATTTGTAGAGGAAAATAGTAGAAAGTACACGTCCTTCGTTACACATAAAGGTCATTTTCAATTTAAGAGAGTTCCTTTCGGTTTATGAAACTCTCCAGCAGTTTTTCAGCGCTTTGTAAACCGTGTATTTAGAAAATTAATAAATGACGGAATTTTAGTGCCATATACCGATGATTTTATCATTCCGGCTGAGAACGAAAATGTGTCTGTTAAAAGATTAGCATTAGTGTTAGATACAACTGCAGAATTCGGATTAGAATTGAATCTTAAAAAGTGTGCCTTTTTAAAACAAGAAATAGAATTTTTAGGTCACATAATAAAGAATGGTCGTATATATCCTTCAGTATCAAAAATACAGGCGATAATGAAATTTCCAGAACCAAAAACTGTAAAGGGTACACGTAGCTTTCTCGGACTCGATGGATATTTTCGTAAATTTATTTTCAATTTTGCTGTATTAGCTAAACCTTTGAGTGATTTGTTTAAAAAAGAGACTACATTCAATTTTAGTGATAAAGAAAAAACTGCTTTTGAAACACTTAAAAGTTGTTTGTTACAGAATCCAGTTTTGAATATCTATAATCCGAAATTTGAAACGGAATTGCACACTGACGCAAGCAGTGATGGTTACAGTGTTATTTTGTTGCAAAAATCTTTACATGATAATCAATGGCATCCAGTGTATTATTTTAGAAAAAAAAACAACCGAAATCGAAAAGAAATATTCCAGTTATGAATTAGAAGTATTAGCGGTGATAGGAGCATTAAAAAGACTGCGTGTTTACCTTCTAGGTATTAAATTTAAAATTATAACTGATTGTCAGGCATTGGAGAAAACAGTGAGTAAACGGGACATTACAACGAAAATAGCGAGATGGCCGTTATTGCTCCAGGAATATGATTATAAAATCGAACATAGGCCCGGTGTTAAAATGAAGCGCGTAGATGCGTTGAGTCGGTATCCAATTATGTTTGTTCAAATTTGCAATATTGCGGCACGTGTTAAGCGAGCAGAAGATGATGATGAATCCATTAAAGTAATCAAAGATTTGTTAAAAAATGAACCGTATGAAGACTACTTTGTAAAAAACAATATTCTCTATAAGTTTGTAGAAGGCCGCGAATTATTAGTAATACCTGAAAGTATGCAAACCGAATTAATTAAACAAGCGCATGATAAAGGGCATTTCGCAGTCAAAAGAACGGAAGAGTCAATAAAGCAGAATTATTATATTCCGAAACTGCAACAAAAAATTAAAGATTGTATTTCAAATTGTATTCCGTGTATTTTAGTGAATAAGAAAACTGGTAAACAAGAAGGATATCTGCATCCTTTCTTTAAAGGAGATGCACCGTTGCAAACATATCATCTCGATCATTTAGGCCCGTTAGAATCTACCAATAAGAAATACTCGTATATTTTAGCGATTATAGATGGTTTTACATAAGTATGGTTATACCCTACAAAGTCGACAACACCAGCAGAAGTGATTGCTAAATTAGAAATTCAAAAAACTACTTTTGGAAACCCAGCGCATATTATAACAGATAGAGGTACTGCATTTATATCTAAAGAATCTGTTGACTATTGTATTGCAGAAAACATTAAACTTTCACATATTACTACAGGTTTACCGCGTGCTAATGGTCAAGTAGAAAGATTAAACCGCACAATTATTTCTGTTTTATCTAAACTAACTTTAGATGATCCTACTAACTGGTATAAGTTTATAGGCGATATTCAAAGAATAATAAATAATATCTACCAGAGAAGTATAAACACGACACCCTTTGAACTACTCTTGGGGACAAAAATGAAAACAAAAACAGATATAATGTTAAAAGAATTAATCGAAACTGAATTTATTAATGATTTTAACGATGTTAGGGAAAAATTACGACAAGAAGCAAAGAAACAAATTCTTAAGGTGCAAGACGAAAATAAAAAAACATATAATCTACGTAGGAAACCAGCGAACATGTATAAAGTAGGCGATTTAGTTGCGGTTAAGCGTACACAAATTCAACCAGGCAGTAAGTTAAAACCAAAGTATTTAGGACCCTACCGAATTACCGAAGTAAAAGATAATAACACGTACAATGTAATTAAAGAAGGCTATTGCGATGGTCCGAAGATAACGGCTACTTGTACAGAGTATTTAAAGCCATGGGCATTAATTAGTTTATCATCCGAGGCGGATGAATAATAGGATGGCCGAGTTTGGAAATATTTTTAAATTTAAGCTGTTCGAAATTTTGGAAACTTGAGAACTTAAACATTTCGGAAATTAAAAATCGAAAAATTGAAAATTGAGAAATTGCAGATTTGGACATTTGAAAACTTAGAAATCTTGGAATTTAAAGGTTCGGAGTCATAGAAATTCTGAAAGTAGATTTAGAAATATAGAAATTTGTAGGATTTTTCCACGGAATGACCGTTAGAAAGACGTAGTTTTTTTCCATAAAATAGCCGTTACAAAGACGACACTGCTCGCTGCCGTGTCGATAGTCGATTGTTTTACAATGACGTGTTGCGACCTGCAAATTCGGGGGCAGTTGTATTTTATGCTGCTGAGGAGAATAGTCGCGGAAAGCGGTGCCGCTCGGATTCCTGTTCTTTTCTGTGTGTGTAAATAAATTGTTAACTTTTCTTGTTTATTAGATCTGTGTTTTCCCTCTTCACCCTCATATCCTACAAATTTTTGACTTTAGGGATTTGAAAATATAAATATTTGAAAATTTAGAAATTTCTAGTATGCGATATACGTATTATTCTGCGACTTATCTATTACTACATAATTCATAACTGGTTACGCCAATGCATGCATTTTGTACTTGCTAAGCTTGAGTACTTTCACTTAACAGTATTATAAAGTTGTTAGTAATTAATAAGTGTCGTATCATTAGTTTGTGCTGAGTTACCACGGAAATGTAAATTCTGAATATCTAGTTTTTTCTACTTGAATATTTTGCATGACATAAATAACGCTATATAAAAATTAGTACTGCTATAAATATTGCTAGTTCAAATTCATTGAACTTCGACATTTCGTGTGACAAACGAGATTTATCAACGTTTCATTAAATGCACGTCTACCTCTTTTAGACATATGATTGGGTTGATGTTTGATGATGGGGAAATGATTGGCTATGATGTTGATAGATGTTAGAAGCTATGTGGAAACTGCTTGAAACGGTATCTATTCGTTGAACATGTTTCATTTTCTACGATTAAATAGCAGTTTGATAAGTATTTCCCGTGTTTTTACTCGAATAAATTATTGATACTGTGTATAAAATTTTAGTTTCTTCGGCAAGTTTTATCATGCACAGTGACTCACGAAATTGTAGTAAGTCATATACTTTTTTTAGTTTATAAAGACAGGCGAATAGCTTAGGTTGAAATATTATACCCGCTGTTATATGTTTTCATAATAATAATAATAATAATAATGTAGAGTACTAAAATAATTGACTCTGAGTACATTACTGCTTATGTGTGAAACATTAGGAACGTATGAATTTTGAAAAACTGACTGAAAACGTTTGTTAATGAGGTGTCAATTTTGATTCCAGGTTGTGCTTCAGTCGTGAAAGAGTGTCGGAACGATTTGTTTGCAAAACTTTAGTCAAATATCTCAAACGGAAATTTTTTGTAGACGTGTTTATTCAAATTAAATTTAGTTTAAAATATTCTTCTTTGTCTCATTTAAAATTACATTGTATTCGTTAATAAAGATCTTGGTGTTACTATTTTCAAAAGTAAAAATATTTTATACTGTTGTGTTAAATAAATGACAATCGTGCGTTGAATTCTTTCGTCTCGTTTATGTCTGTTACTATTTGTATTATACATTTTGTTATAGTATTTCTGTCATAACCTTTTGAAGAAGGTTTGAAATCTTTTGTTGATATAATTATTTTTTATTTTTATAAATAGAACTACTTAATGAAGTTTGACAGTAAAGAACTTGGACACTGTACTTACCTTTCGGTAATATTGAGAAATGTCCGGAATCTGTGGATAGCAAATTCGTTTAAAAAAAATTTGGTACATATGCAAAATAAGGCAACTTTCTTCGATTTCGACGATCTTGAAATATATTGGCAAGGTCTTAATTTTCCAAAATTTTTCTTAAACATACACAGACTAATCGGACTCTTTTGGTTTTCTAGATATTCACAAAAATAGGAAAACCATCAGATTTGCCTTAACTACGCAATTCGGCAGATGTGGCAGATCAGTGTATCTGAAAATTTAGATTTTGGCGATCTTTTATCTGTTATATAATTCAGTATTCAGTAGAGAAATTATAAATACAATCTGATTTTTTAGATATTTTATTCTTTCTATTTTCATTTATGGAATAAGTAGTTTGTATTATATTAGAAAAAATATTTAGGTTCTTCATTTGTATGACGAAAAATTAACAACTCAAAATTCGTTAATTCTAAAACATTTTCACACTGTGAACCTTTCACTTTACGACGAATCACATTTGTTTAAGTTATATGACTAATTAATTCGACGAGTTTAATTTCCACACGAATATTATGTTATACAATTGAATGTTACAATGGTCGTATACGGAGTTAAAAATGTATATAAATGATATGTTATTAACGGAATATAAGAAATATTTACTTGCACAATGAACTTACTGCTAAAATATAATTATAAATATAATTTACTATCAAAATTGAATCATTGATTTTAGCAAGGGACGTAAACAAAACATATTTGTATATGTAACACTTTCTTGAATGGAAAATCTAGTCAATAATTTACGCAGTTTTAAACTAATTTTTTCCACGAATATTTAAAAGACTAAATAAGTTTGGTCACTGTCTGTCTAGCAGAATCGAAAAGATATACAGAATCATTGACGACACCTTGACGACACATTTCAAGGTTATCAAAATTGGACGTAGAATTATTCTGCATAATTAACATAAATTTTTAATTGTAAAAATCAATATACTATGAACACAAAATACAGAAGCAAATAAAAAATTCCTACTAAAAAATATAATAATGCAGTTTACATATATTTGACTACGAAAACTGGTAAATATAATAGTCGCAACAATTAAGTTTTCCTTACAATAGTTGTAAAGAGAACATGTGATTGAAACGTGTCGTAGCCGAATTATTGTTTATTATATTCTCTTCAAAAATTATATAAAGAAATAGCTTGATAGTATTTGTCCTGTTAATGCCCTGTTTTGTGTGATCTCCAACATTAGGGGAATTCACCCTATGTAGGTATACTGTGATTTGTAATCTAATCTTTGTAGGACTATTGATCTGTAATCATCTTTTTATGGTTATAAACTGGCCATCGAAACTTATTCATTTGAAATTGTCCTGAATAAATGATTTATTTAATACATTCAATTAATCGATGTTTTACCTTAAGGCTTCAATTTATTATTTCGTAGTATCAGTACAATTTTAGATTTTATGTGGCAAATTTTGCTAGTATTTTCGTACAGAAAGCACTCGCCATTGACTACGTGATTAATTAAAATATCAAACGTCTATTCAATTTAGTAAAACTTTCGTTCGATCTAGCATCATATTTCATGTCATCGAACACGTTGACATTGACATTTACAAAAAACGGTGTTACCATCGCGACGACATTATACCCCGAAGATCATCACGCAACAGAGTGACGAGTTGCGAGTGATAATGACCACATAAAAACGGACACTCGCTGTTTTAAAGCGAACACGCGATCGTGGTAATCACCATCGAGACATAAATTAAAGAAAGCAGCATGTACCCCGCGGGCACCGCGTGTTTTGTGACGAGTAGTCAAGATGACGATGCAAGTGTCAGAGCTAGTAGTCACTTCCTGGGTGGTGAGGATGCACCTGGTCACCCGTTACCCGCGACTAGAATAACATGGTTGATCCTATGATTCTTCTATTAATGCCAACCACTGTTTGTCTCTTCTTCATTCTCCTTTCAACCGTTCGATAGTTCATACCGATTGAAGCTTCAATACAACGTCAGGTAGTGCTAAGATCGAATACAATACATGTACACTACTCGACAAGATTATAAGTTTACTATATTTCTAACTAGTTTATTATTAGGGATGGTACTACTGTTTTTCCTTTTGCAATATCAGACACAAGAAAACTTGCTTTTTTTTCAAACCCTCTTTCATTGCATCCCAAATATTACAAGAAAGTTACATATTATGAAGAGTTGTTTTTTTAATAGCTCGTAAATTCAGTTTAGTAAAAATATTTTATGTCGATTGCTGTTGTATAATATATTGTGATATACTGCGATGTTACAAATATAAATATATTTAATACATATTTGAATTTCATTAAAATTGCGCTTTTGATAGCGAACTAAAGCATTTGGTCAGGAATGTGTTAAACGAATTCTTTCAACGATTTGCTGCAGCGAATTCCGTTGCAATCTCCGCTTTCCAGGCAAAATGTAACGCATAGAATGAGATTTCACGGAAATGAAAACGCGATAAACGTTCAAAGCGAATTGTGAGTTTCGATGGATTGCGATGTGAGAAGCGCAACAGAGAAATTCACCGCGCTTTCTTTGTATCATTTTTCGTGTAATGTGTGTTAGCCGTGCTTCACGCAGGGATAATTAAGTAAATGCGAACGTCGATGCTTTTCTTTAGCAGCTAGGTGAAATTTAGCTTCTGGATGAAGGATTAGGATCCTGGAGAAAGATCTTATCTAGATATTCTGCCGGAAATGTAATTTCATTCGTGACCCCTTAAAGGAGTACAGTACCATTTTGATCTTTGATAGCAAACGCATTTTTGCATTGATAATACTGAAACAGTCATCTCCGTCATTTTCTCTATTGCTACCGACTACTATCGAACCGCAACATTTTTTTATTTCATTTATTGCAGTGCTCGAAGTTTCTCGTTCTAGCAAACAGAGCGAACAAATAAAAGAATGAAAAATACAAGCACATTCCAGGAACATCTCGTTACTAGATACAATGCAGTCCCATGTGCAATCAGTGAAATTTTAATAGTTGTGCTACAAATTTGAAATATTCTTTATCATTATCGATCAAGTTTAGTGATGACAATCAACAATTGATATCTATGAATTTTGCACTTTAATTTTATTATTATTATTTCATTTCACGTAGTATTGCAAAGAATCTGAACAAAGGTCTGGACTTTTCTCTCATTCAACTGGCAGGTAGTATGGAGTATAAGAAAATATTAATTTTTCTTTATTTTTGTTTAGTAGTTTCGTTTATTTCAAATAAATTGGAAGGGTAATTATAAATAAGCAGGAAAATATTGAAATCATTGCTTATAAAGATGCAGAACTATTTAACAGAGAAATTGCTCTAACAATAAAAAGATTGCACTACATGATCAATAATTTCATTTGATAAAAAATCATCCCATGGCCAAAAATGAAAATTTGAGATGAAGACATACATCGTCAATTTTTCAAGCTGCAACAAATAAGAGTGTAACAGCGGGTCAAATACAATCAGATTTAAATCTCTCTGTTACGAAAAAGTGTATGCTACAAATTTTACAAACTAGTAAATGTTTTGTGTGAAAGAAAAACGTATCGAAATGAGCTTTAGACGCATTGGAATAATGGTGCAAGATTCCTGTTCGTAAAAAGACTGTCAGAAAAAGATAAATACATGCCATTCTTGTAAAAGAAAGAAGCGTAATCTTGTAAAGTCATATAGCTTTAAGTTCTATTGGCACGACGTGACCAAAAATCGAGATGAACGGTTGCAGATTTTTTATTTCAATCAAAATTTTACGCTTTCTGAAGATTTATGTGTATCCATATGTGTTGTATGTAACAAAATTAATTTAATAATACCAAAAAAGTATTTCATTATTACTTTTTAGATTGATTAAAGTGACTTTTTAATAATCTGTAATTAAATTCTGAGTAGTTTGTTTATTAATCCGTTAAAGCATATAAGTTTATATATTTTATATGTTTATGTTCTTATATCTTCATATAAATTTATTATTATATTTTTTCTTAGTTCATTTACTTATTTTTTTATTACCTTAATTTTTCAAAAAATAATTTATTTTCTGTAAACTACTTAAAAAATGCAATAATATTTAAAAAATTTGTAATGTGTTTATAGAAGTTTATCTAATGATCTAAACAACATAACTGTTTTCAAACTTAAAGATTTACTAAAAATAGTTGCGTAAACTGTTCATTAATGTTTTTAATATGATGTTTAATATGTTTTGTTAATTGTTCATTACAATGCGTAATAGGATGTATAATAATTAACATGTCTATAATAAAAAATTAAAAATGAAAGATATATTACTTTTTTTCTAAAAGAAGGTATGAAATTATATCATCATTTTTAACAAATGTTAAGTTTCAAGTTGATATAACATATGCGCTACTTTGCTACCCTGAAATCGGTCGACATTTGTTATAACTGGCAACCAGCCATTTCGTATACAAAATATTAATGAAATGTTCATTTTGTCATGTTCGTTAAACTTTAAGTTTCAAACTCATAAAGCATAATTGTCATTGTACGATACATTTATATTGTCAAATCGTGTCTGACTTTCCTCGACATAAGATCTGGTGCGATCTATTTGAACGGAAGATGTTCCCCAAAATTCAAAGAAAATGTAAAAAAATTAAAAGAGAATATAAAATTTTTAGGATGTAGACATTTCAAATACCAATCGGGGCATATAGTGGTCTGAAAAAATAGACATTTTGGAAATACAAAAATTTGAAGATATAAACATTAAGGGAATATAAAACAGAATATAAACAGAAAGGGAATATAAAAATTAGGAGGTATAGACATTTACGAATATAGGAATTTGAAACTATGGAATTATTAAAATATCTGAGACATATAAAGTTAACATAGACCCATATACTAAGATAATTTATAAACAAGAAATGTATAAGTGCTCAAAAATGAACTGGAGTTATTATGACTCTCAGGTATATAATTGACAATTCAAATGATTATCATTTTGTGGAACACGTCGGTTCAATGAACAACGCATTTCTGTGAATCATCAGGAATATGTTCAAAGATGTTTATCGAAATCAGAAAGCATTCTGTTCGACTTTTGTTCCTACTTTCCGAATGATTACTCTGACATTGATTCGAATCGTTTCACGCGAATTGAAGGTCGGATTCATCATGATAATGGTGAAACGGTAATTTCGTCTCTCACGTGGCTTTCTCAAACTCCAATCACTGATACGAACCGTTAGCTGTAGAAATTAATGAATGTTGTCTTGTTCGTATGAAACATTATACGATTGACCCGCTTGCAATGAACTTCATCATTTCTTGTTATTTATTCAGCGATCGAAATATTAATCATTATTAACGGTCAACAATATGTTCTTCAATACAGTAGGACCTCGATTAAGATACCGTCCTAGTGCTCGGACGAGTCTCAGTAATTAACAATTGAGTAGGAAGTATGTTTACAATAACATTTCTGCTCATTTTGAACAATGAAACTAATCAAAATATGATAGCAAATGAAATATGAAATTCATTTGAATTCAACTTTTTTAAACTCGTTTCATAATCATTCAAGCAAGTGAGGGATTATTTTTGCTAAGTTCTAATTACTTAATGTTACATAATTTTTTAAATAGTAAAATTGTGTTAGATTTATTAAATAACAGAGAATTCAAATTAATTTCTTATTAATTTTGTTTAAATATTGAAATTAATTATTTTCTGAACATAGTGAAGCTTCTGGGACGACACGATTTCCATTTGTCCATTTGTCTGTAAAACGGTACAGGCTGTAATTTTAGGTCTGTTGTCTTGAAATTTTGAAGGTAGACTCGTGAGACACCCTAAAATAGCTGTATAGATTTTAGCAACAGATTTTAACACAGATTTCAGGAACACCACCAAATTTTGTAACTTGAAATAAGAAACTTGTAAAACGGTCATTTGAACATTTTGGTAGTTTTAGTGTTAAAATAAACACTTTGTAGCCAGTTATCAGTGAATAGTTTCGTATACCGAAATTAATTCAGGAAAAGAAAAACTCATCGTAATTAATTATAAATATAATATTTTCACTGCATAAAATGTTACCATCTTGATTTTTTTATGAAGTTTTGAAAATAATTAAATTAATATATATTCAATATTTGGAACAGTAATAATTAATTACTAGGACCTGCCATAAATATTCTGTAATTACGAGGCCATATAAATCATTTCAGATTTTAAGTAATTAAAAACTTTTTCATTCGTAAATATAGATTCTTATTACTTTATCTGAAAATAAGAACTTTACATATTAATTACACGAATTTAGTTATAATTTTATATTGTCTAAACAAAAAAGAAATTGCAAATAAAATCTTAACTGCGCTCTTAATTGTTTATCTATTGAAACACGAATCATATCACAGGTGATACAGACTAATTGTAAATCTATATCAAATCAATTTTCTATTTAATGTTTAAATCTTTGTTGACGATCCATAACTATTTCCGCAACCGCATGTAACAAGAAAATGGCTGCTCACAAAATATAAACTATGATACTAGTGGCCACAATAATGGTGTGTGTCGTATTGTATTTTCAAAGATTATTAAGCTGAATATGTAATGACACGGTACTAATAAAATTTAGTTTATAATAATGTATTCATTTATAAATATTTCATACAAATGCTGTTCAATACATCTGGACCGAGATATGATTTGAAAATTATTAGACATAGTGAAAAGTTGTTAAGGAAGAAATTGAATAGCCAATCCTTCCATGGCTTTAATTTGTTTATAAATACAGCAATATGCTTAAAAGTTGGGTATGCACTCCTTCTTTTAATAACGTTGAATATTATTTTCTATGTAGGTCGATTCCTTAAAACGTTTTTTTAAGTATTAAGTTACAACGTCAAAAAGATTAATAGTTCGAGACATATTTTCAATTTAGTATAAAATATCTCATCTTTCAAAATTAAAATATCTTATGAACGATTGTTGAAGTTGCTTAAAATTGATTTTAGAACCAATATGTGGATAAACCAAATATACTCGGTTAGTTACGACATAAAATAGCACCTCTGTGACTTCGAAAAGCTTTGTAATAGAGTAAGTTAGGGTTTTATATTAGGAACGGCCTTCATATTAGACAATCTAACCCCAATGTTAATAAAAGTGCATTACCGATAAAATGTATAAATGTCTGTAACGTTTAGAGAGTATTAACATACTTATTAAAAATAACGATTACATTATAATGCACATTAATAGTTTGAGGTGTATAACTATACATAGAAGTTCACTCTCTTAAATAGGATAGTGAGTTATTAGAATAATGAAATAGTAGAACAGTAGTACGGTAATATAATGAATTAATAGGACAATGAAATAATACAATAGTAGTACCGTAATATAACGAAAGAATGGGATAGTATTGGTATAGTATAATAGTAGAATAATAAAACAGTAGAGTAGAAAAATAGTAGAACAGTAGAATACTAGAATAGTTAAATGGTAAAATGGTAAAATAGTAAAATAGTAAAATACCAAAAATAATAAAATTCTTACGCAAGAAGAGTCTATCTATCTTTTTTATCGCCATTTCCTGATTAAGAAAACGCAATTATAGAATATTATACATTTTTGTAATTTAGATCAATTACATTTCATGACTACCTTCTTCGATAAATTCAGAAAACGAAGAAACAAAGGAAACATTAAAGTAGTTCATTTGCGGTGGTAATGAAGTGTCAGATATGGTGTGAGCTAATCAGATGTAAATTCCAGAATGGCTGACGCCCACGGTTTTCTAGTTTTTCCTACAATTAATGAGCTGTTAGTGGAAAGGGCCAGAAATTGGCAGGATTCGTATCGTTTTGCGCCAAAGGTGCAGCTTTAGGAAGGCCAGGAAACCTTGTACCAAAACCTGTAATTAGGACACCTTGGTGTGATTCTAATTAGGGGCCTCGGTTTGCCATAAATCTCGAGCTATTATGGGGGTCATGTTTGAATGAACCCCGAGAATTTGGGATCTTAAATCATTTAGAAAATCAAATCTTCTTTTTTTAAGGGTACAAAAATCGGTATATACACTCTTATCTTCGATTTTCGAGTATAATTTTTACTCAAGATTTTTACGTAATAGCTTATATGGCAATAATACTGTATATTGAAATTTATATTATAATCGTAGAGTGATTATGAAGGAAATAGAATTTCAGTTCAACTAAAAAATATTTAAATTGCATCTTTGATAAATGGAAAATATAATTCGTAACTAAACAAAGTGCGTTATGTGAATGGAACGAATTTGGTTATATCTCGAAGTTCGGAAGAGATAGGAAAAAACTGTTGAGGAAAATGTTGAATAGTGTAATAATGTTTACTTTTCTACGAATTCATTTCTTTCATGAACGCAATGATAAAAAATATAAATGCACTTTTTTATTGCTGGAATCACATATTTTTTCTTACTCGCATGAACTCCTTGGACTATTCTGCATAAAAAAAAGTATTATTTTACAATTTTAAATAATCCCTAGTTCGTGCAATATCATATCTTATTCAATACACGCATTATAATTAATGATAATATTGTATAATCAATTTCCACTATGTATTTAGAACACATAGTCCAATATTATAACCATCACATTTTACCAACCTCAATCTTCTTAATTTATTTTCCCGGTGTGAACTAAAAGATAATTTATATTCGTAAGTATTTATTTCTGTGAAAGATACGAGGGAAATGAATTAAGCAACATTGCTCAAACATGAACAGTGACCACGTTAATTTCGTTATAAAAAACATTAAGAAACATGACGAAGTGTTTGCTGTGTGAAGACGAACGTTTGAACATCCTTAATGAAGTAAGTACATATATGTCATTAAAACTTTTTTCTTATTTACTATTATTTTGTGCTGCAATATAGCTTCATAATTTATTTCTCTCTAAAGCAACACTGTCTCACATTACTACCCAAATTGCTACTTTTCCGACTTTACTCACATTTCGAAAAAATAGAAGATTCGAAAATTCTGTAAGATACACAATACTTACGTTTACGCAGTACATTCCATGTAAAATTTCCCAAACTTCTATGCTTGATCTTTTTTATTCTCGCAAAAAATAGATTTGTATAATAGTATCTATTCTATTACAGATAAGACTCGAGTGGTTAACATGAATATGGTTATATAGGCGGTTCGTATCAATCAAATACAAATCATTATACTGTAAATCATCGAAGGTCGTCTGAACTGTAACTCGATGCAGCAACTAATAATCAATTTATGTCCTTCATCGGCGGCAATAAATTTATTATTACCTGCCGTCGTATTTACCGTCTTCCGCCCGACAGATCGATCGTTTCTCTGTCACGTAAAGAAGATCTATTATAGATCAATAGACGAGAAGGTGAGTGCAAGTGCGACAAATCACGCGATGCAGGAGGATAGATCGATAATTTAAAGCTGTGCATAGGTGTATCGAGTTCTACGGCCAGTTGATTGCATTTGCATACACCCATTAAGCGAGCAATCTCGAATACGCGATTTCTTTGGATGCCTCATAGCTTCCCGTATATGTCTTGGTGATTTTGCGAAATACACACTTATCACCGGTCGTTGTAAAATGTTTATTTCGTTCTTGTTGCTTTCGCGTCTTCAGCTCAGACATCATCAATCACTTAACGAATTGATTTCCAAGATGTAACGGCATGAACCGATTGTTTAAAAATCACTTACGAGAAGAGTAACTCGGGATAACTGCAATTTCTTGTGATATCGGAAGAGGAACTGTTAATTTCAATATCGGTGGTGTTTGATATAATGAGCACACAGATTGAAGCTGATGAATCTGACGGATTCAGGATCGTACATGCAATAAGAATAATTGTAGCTATAACGGGACTACACACGGTTTTTGAAGCAATTTTACTTCTAAGGACATATCCCAAATGTCAACCGATTTTAATGAAACTTGCACGAAACGTAGTTTTCGAAAAATATTTGATTTGAAAAAAAATTTTTTTATCGATGATCTTCCGCATTTAGGGAGTGGAAACAAGCCTCAAAGATGAGGATGGAAAACGTATTTTTTATATATCTGGAAAACTTGTAACACAAAAAAATGTTGTACAGAAAAATTGTTTGTTTTTGGTACATTTAATCGTACAAACTGTTTTGCAAAATATATGTTTATTCAACAAAAATAATAGAAGTTAACGTTGTTTAATTTGGTGTTCATGGCTACAACAAAATCTTGCTTCTTTATAGTTAATGCAGTTTATTATATTAATAAACTATAATACAAAATGACAAAGTATCATGGAATATAATATAAATATAATAAATGTCGAATTTACCTTGTTCAAATATAAATATAAAGTGACTCTCTCTTGTATAACGTAGGATACAAGTTGTAGCCTACTTGTATGAGAAAGCAGCATCATGTTTTACCCATGAAATCTAGAAGACAAAACACTAACTTTTATTATAATCTTTAAATAAATGGATATTTCCTAAAATTGTTTGCTCAGTCAATTTTGCCGCTAAGATACAAAAATTTTCATATGCAACATCTTTTTGTACTATAAAAAGATTTCAAGGTATTGAAAAAAATACGTTTTCATTTCTAATTTCGAGAGGTACTTTCACCGCCTAAATATGAATTCTCGATAAACAAGATATGGAACAAATATTGTTTCAAAAATTATGCACTGTGTAAGTTTCATTAAAACCAGTTATTAATACTTGTGAATGATACCAATCCAAATTTTCAAATTTGCAAATTTGGAATAATGGAAATTAAAAAATTTTTGAATTTCGAAATTTCAAACTTCCAAATTTGTCAACCTCAAATGTTTTCATTTAAAAATCTCAAGTTCACAATTTTCCTTCTAAATTCAAAAATTTAGAAAATCTATTTTATGCATTTCCGAATTCTGAGAATTTATGGATTTACAAATTATATCGACTCGTATGTTATGGTCATGCGTTGTATTTCCGTGTGTTGTAATGCTACATGTGTGACCATATGTCGTGTGGTCATAGTTGATTGGGCATGAACGTATTGAAAAATTTGCAAGGTACATTATTAGCATTATAGTTTTAATAACCAAATCCTATATGAAAGAGCTTTTGCTATGTTACTGATTCCAAGAATATTACACTCAGGCACGTTGTTGACAATACAGGGTTTTCCCGAAATGCTGGTACCAAAAAATCTACATCGAAATTAAAGAACAGGGTAAATTTACTTGAAAAAAATAAGTAAAAAATATAGAATATTTTCTTATGCGGTAATCATTCTTAAAAATATTGAATTTAACCTTTATTCAGTATTTGTGAAAAAGTTCCTTTACAAGTCAACAAATGAGAAAAGTAACTAATTATTATTCTACAGTCAGCAAATATTAAAAATCAGTAAATGTAGTCATTAATATCACTAAAATTCAGAGGCACTATTTATTTTCATTGATTATAACTCTTATGGTTACTTATGTGTGTTCATATCACTAATATTACTGCATGATACATTAGCATTTACATCAATAATGTTATAAAGAATGACTTATAACAAACTTCCGTGCTACGTTGCGTAAATAATAACCTGGATTTTATAAAAACTGATTTTCAGACGTTTCATAAATACATCAACCTTGTAAGGTAAAAGTACTAGTAGTTGATCATGTAGTACTAGTAGTTCACAAGTTTTTAAAAAACATAATAAAATAAGGTTTTTATAAGTTGTGCCCTTTTATGAATGTGAACTTCAGATGCCAGGACATCTGTCGGTTAAATTTTAAAACATATGAAGCGAAGTATGCTTAGTAATAACGATCATCTAAATTTATTAATGTAAGTAATATACCGATATAATTCTACGTCCATAAAATTTTTGTTAAGAATAGCTATACGGTTCAAGTAAAAAAGTTCTTACGTTATGAACATTTCGCCAATGAAATATATTTCTTCGAGTATAAGCAGTCAGCTTTTAGGAGTGGTCTACTTCTGAAAGATTTACCGAATTTTTAAATATATTTCTGGAATTTGTATAATTTAACTTTTTTTAAAACTTGTTACATAATCTAAGCAGCCTAAAAAATATCTCCAGGCATAAAATCTCGCTATTTAATGTCAGATACAGTTATCCTCGTACACATGGAATATTTTTCTTAACTGGTCAATTACTGATGGCACTATCTTATGTTTTCTTCATGTCGGCATCAATCGAGCTTCGTAAGTAAATAAAGTCATCATCTTATCTTCATTTGTTTCATTTTACATGTGTAAGGCAAAGGTTACGATTATATTTCGAAACAAATTAGTCGATTACCGATTATATTAGTAAAAGACATAATCATGGTGAGAACAAGTATCAGATCACCCTTCAAGAGGTGTCTCTTCGAAATAAACGTAAAATTCTACGATTAGCTTTTAACTTGACGTCATTGGTTCAACTGCGAGATAATTGCAAATTAAATGTTGCAAAAAATACCATCCATAGAACCATTACAGCGCCTCCACACACTGTTAAGGTGAAAATACTATCGGCACCACAATTGAGACATGAAGATAAATCAGCGAGACTTTCATTCCCTAAAGCAAACATTAGTACAGATTTGAAAGATGTCAGTAAAAATATATATCTTATAAGAAGCGAATGTTTTCTGGTTATAATTTGTTTGTCATAGGATAGTGACGAGAAAAAATTCAATATAGATAAAGCAGATAATTTTAATTCGTATTAGCATAATAAGCGAAAAGATGAGAAATATTTTTCGAAATGCAACTTTGATGGTGGCTGGATTATATTTTGGACGTGTTTCTTGGTTTCATGGAAAAAGCTGCATAACATTTATTGCTCACAAAACAAACACTACTAATTATAACGGTACATTAAAATATTATTGAAAGCGCTATTGGATAAAACACAATGAAAATTTCATTTTCATGCAGCATAATACATCGGTTCATAACCTGCACGTACATTAAGATGGTTTGCCGAAAAAAATATTTCGTTATTATATTTGTTTGCACATTCTCCTGGTGGTAATTTCATAGAAAATTTATGAGGAATATTTGTACGAATAAGTTTTTTAAATAATCGTATGTGTTCAAACAAACAATGTGGGGAAAATATAGTAAAAGTTCTTATTGCTTGCATATGAAATCGAAATTTCGATATAATTCATAGCGGTATGAACACGATAAATTATTAAGTTTCCTATTTCTTTTTTATATAAAATATAATAAAACAGTTCTTCATAAACGGTTGATATATTTATGGAAAGACTGAAACTTTTTTACATAATTTGTTGTTTACACGCTATAAAACAGTATTTAAAGAATATTAGCCATGTTTTTTTAGCAGAAAACATAGGTTAATAAAAACAAATGAAGTTTGTTGATTTATGCAGAACACTGTAGTAATACTATCAAGATGAGTTAAAACAAGGCAGGTATTCGACTACAGTAACCTTTTAGGAATTAAAGCTTGTTCATGGGCGTACAAACTCGTCTATGTTCGCGTCTTGTACCCGCTCCTTTTTCTTTGTGGGTCGGGCACACGGAATCGGCTCATTTGTTGCGTATTAGCAGAGGATAATGAGCTTCTTGAGGCTGCCGCCTTTTGCGAACAGCCAAGTGACTTCGACTTTCCGAAAAAGGAGGGAAACAAATGAGGTACGCCTACAAGATCTTGGGACCAAGTTTTCGTGAGACTGAAAATTTCGAAAATCACGGGTTCATTCCGGCAACGTGTCCATAGTTAATTCATTTCATTTCATTGTCGTTATTATGTCGTGTTAACTATTAAATGAATTAATCTACAGTACAAAGTAAGTAAATTGTTTAGTTTTGTAATTTAGGAAATTGGAACTTTAGAAATATGTGAATTTAAGGATTTTTGAATTTAGAAATTTGGGAAATACACAAAAAGTTTTTTTGGAATTTAAGAACTTACAAATTTGGAAATTTGGAAACTGAGAAATTGAGAATTGGGAAATTTGAAAAGTTAAAAATCCGACATATAGCTAAGATAGCTAAGTAATTGTTTAACGTATGCTGTTAAGTATAACAGTACAAATTAATAGTGATCTCACTGTTGAACATATTATACAAACATGTGATCGTTTAAAAGTAGTCATTGTTTTCACTAACATACCTATATAATAGATATGTATAACATATATAAATAAATTAAATTAATATATAAATAAATAAAAAGGAAAAAAGTTGGTACGTTGTAACTACCATAAAATATCGAGTAGATTTAATAATGATAGGCACTTATTTTTCGTGAAATGGAGTTGGAAATTGAGTAATAGTAGAGGGAATTATGAATATAGATAAATAGAAAGTGTACGCAATAACATGGACCTGTGTTTTTCTTCTATGTATATCTACATAGTATGCTCTTGGAATTAAAATAACAACGTTAGTTGAATATTAACAATGATTTTAATATGATAATTGCAATTTTGAACAATCTATTAACAAATTCACACAGAACGCACAGAAAACTAATACTTTAAGTCTTCCGTTTTTATTATACGATTCTCGACATGTTAAAACTCAGTATACTCTGAAATAATTAACAACAACTCAACTTTTTCTCGAAGTTGCAATCTGCAAACGCTTGTATAACGTTAATGTACCTGCACGCACGTGTATGTACCACTAATCACATATACTTAACACACTCATACTTCCAACATCCTATAATGTGTATTACCAACACAATGGGGACCCCTTTCATAACTGTAGTTCGGTAACAACTTTTTTAAACAATATACTGAATAATAAATGCATCGAAACATATGGACTCATAAAATAGTTTGCAAGATTCTTGTATTTTGTAATAATGTAATGGCTTATTAAAGATATTGTTTATACCACATCGCTAAATATATTTAAACTATTTACAAATTGAAATCAAAGGAGCATGTGCATCCTTATCCAACATTAGAATAAAATATCAAGAGTGTAATAGATAGAATTCAGAAATATATTCCTGCCAATGTAAATCACATTGAACATGATACATAAGCTGTTTATTTTGAGAGTGGGGCACGTGCATTTTTTGTTGTTGCGAGATATTTAAGGGTTTGCATTTCAATGATTTTAAAAATATTGGTAGGAATTAATAAACAAATTTCTTGTATTTTGTGGTGTTAGATAATACTTATTATCTAATAGACTACAATCTATGTGAATTTCATTTTCCACATTAACGTATTTCTTTATAACCGATAGTATAGAGAACGCAACATGATTTTCGATTATAATCATCGCATGTGTTAGCGTCGACCATTTATGTCGCAGAGAGTTGATAAAAATAGAGATTTGATTAAATCCCTAAGGTATATGATCAATTCACGAAAGATGTTCAAATAACAAGCCTGTGAGGGGATTTCCCTGCAGAAAGTAAGTGATTTTGATCAAATCCCTTAACTGTTTAGTGAACTGATGAAATAAACAAGTTAGGGCTCGCACAGGTCTATGTTTCGCTTGTTACCCCTCCCTTTTACTTCACCGCTCCCCTCTGGTGACCATGCCGGCCAGTGCCCAAACTTTACGCGAGAAAGGTTGCGCGCATTTTTATTATTGTTTTCTATACAGTACAGTATTGCCTCGAAACAAGCAACAGTTTCGAGCTTCAAAATTAGCAAATTTTTATCCCCACTTCTTTGATTGAAGTCCGTCGCCGAGTGAGTGATCGGCAACGGAGTGAGAGGTCCGTAAAACAGAAGAAGTTATGGAACGAGTCGTGGAAAGAGGACAGAACATGTATATTGTTTTCTCACTCTAACACATAGCGACTTAAAAAACAAAAGCAAGCCGAATAGCATACCACCTTCGAAACAAGCAACTGACCGGTCCCAAGCGTGTTGCTTATTTCGAGGCAATACTGTATTTCGAGTTTTATCAAGTACCTACCGTAGAAAAATGAGTTCAGATATAGAAAGAAATCAAACTCTGACCGAATTTGTATCTGAAGAACAGTTTAATGTAACTATTAGGACATTTTAACATTTTCCGCGAAATGATCATATACCTTAGAGATTTGATCAAATCCCTATTTTCATCATTTTCCTACGACATATACATCCGAGGCCCGTCTACTTTTCTGACACGATTGCATTTTCCTTTACTAAATTTCGCTTAATCGATCCCGAAAATCAAGTAAAAATATGAATTAATTTATGAAACATTCTCAGCACGACTGCCCTCTCGGACAAATATTTAGCTTACCCACTCTTTTTCTATACTTAAATAAATTATGTACCTGAACAACTATTAGAGAACCAGACTCTGAGACTCCTCTTAATAGACCCGACACTAAAAATCGTTGTATCTCGTTTATATTCATCAGATACTATTTGATTATGCAAAAAAAAGTTAAAAAACAAAATGATGCCGTAAAATGGACTTTAGTCCCAAAGTGCATTTTATATCGTTAACTTTATATAGCCTATTATTTTTATATTTCTCAAATCTCTATATTTTTTACGTTCTATATCTGTAAATTTCTACGTTCTGAAATTGATATATTCTCAAATATATCTCCTTTACCAAATGAATTTATTAAATTCTCAAATTATGAATTAAATCATGGTAAAATTAAGTATCTCTACACTTGATACCATCCACAAAACTCACTTCCTCCAAGTAAAAGTTTTGGAAAAGATTATACTGTGTAACATTCTTTACTACTGCAACAACAAAAACAGTATTATTTTGTATTTGACTGCTTTTACGTATCTTACGTCGTTTCATAATCGCTCGCGAAAATGCGAATACTCAAATTTTTTAACATTCGAACGATTGTCGTCAAAATAGTTTCATGTCATAGTTATCAAGAAATGCATTTAGAATCTTTAATCCGTTCCATACATTTCAAATTTAGAAATTTTTACATTTTGGTATTTAAAAATTAAGTAGTTTTGTAATTATATAAGTTAAAGAATGTTTAACTTTAGACATTCAGAAATTTAAAGATTTCCAAAATTTCAAAATATAGAAATTCAGGAATTTAGAAATTTGTAAAGGTGAGAATATCGAAATTTGAAAATTTTTTATTATAAAAATGTAAACATTTTCAATTTTAAATGATAAGTATTTTTACATAAAGATTAGTATCTTTTAGAGTAAAATATACAAAGCTTCGATTAATCCGAGTATGATCACTCATAGCAAAAATTTTGCTGATGTAAGAAGTGTATTGGTCCACTGACAAGGTGTTCAGTAGCCTTCAAATAATTAACGTACAGACATACATACATACACAGACACATTAATTAGACGATTTGATGTCCTATTTTGTGATTAAATAACGTGTAACTCTATTTCGGTACTAAATATAGTGTCCATAAACATTGAAGGTATGAGGTACATACAATTTGTCCATAAATATTAACATCATTGACAACATACATACGTTGGTCACTCGACGTTTCTTCTAATGAACTCCAACTGAGATTCTAAAAAGTACAATAAACAGTAGGACCAACACGAACGTTTGCACCGGTAAAAATAATCTCGTTCAATAAGATTTGTCAATAAATATGTTTTCGCTTGAATCTTGCGTAAATATTCGCTATGATAAACGTGAAAATTCTCCGTGTTTCAAAATGTCCTCGAGCGATCTGTATAAGAGTGTATTGTTAATATCACCTATCAATATTATGACAACGTCAAGCACTTAAATAATTTATCAGTGATTGAGAATCGAAGAAAATAACATTCTTCCCTCAATTATAATACTTTTTCTCAAAATTATATCCAGTTTCACCATAACTAGTCTGACTATAAATTAACTCTTTAGAACACGTGGTACTTGTACTACATATTTTTGTGAATCTTTTGGATTAAATTTAAAAATTTGATTTAATATATTTACATGAGAAGGCGTTCCTTTAAAACGTTAGAAGTCGTTTTTTAGCCCATAGTATTTTATCTTTTAGCTTTTCATCGATAATGTTAATGGTTCTACAAGCTGTCTTTGAATTAGGTATTGTTGAACGTTATCATAAAACTAAATATATTGCTAGTATTATTGCACATATAAGGTTACTACTTAATGTCTTGTTATTTAAAGTATTAACACTATAACTATAAAACCGGTGAAATGGCCGGTTCTCAAGTTTCTTATTTTGAATTATAAAATTTGTTATGATACTTTTTTTTTAAATCTGTGTTAATTTTCATCGAGATAAGGAGCTAATGAGTATATTCAATTACATTCATTCATTTATTTATTTTTCTAGTCTCTTTTTAATTTCAAATTATGTGTGCATTATACGCTAATACAGTTAGAGTTAATAAAGCGGCTTAATGAAAAGCAAAATATTATTATTGATCAAATATGGACAATAAATGTTATATAATATTAAGAACCAGAGAACGTTCTTACGACCTTTCTGTTAGAGATAAGTTTATCTACATTTTCCACGTGGCCAAACTGTGAATACAAACGTTTATGGTAGAGACATTGATTAGGTCTATTCTAAATTCGTTAACAAGAAAAGTATATAATGTTATCTAACAACGAATATTCTCATAGTATTTCCCTACCGATAGAAGTAGAAAGAAATTCTGATTAAAATTTCTTGCACTTTTTTTTTCTATCATTTTTAAAACTATCATTTTTATCTATGAGAAATTTCATACAAGCGAATGATACCTCCAAAAACGATGACGAAATTGAACTGATAATACATTCTTTTTCTATACGTAAAATATACTTGTTATACTAATGAACAAGCATAAGAAAAATTAAAAAAAAGTTTAAAGAAATTAGTGGTGGCTATTAGGGTGATCTTTATTTGATTAACAGAATTGATTTGTGTTTTGCGTTATTCAATTGCTATCAATTTGCCACTGTGTACATAAATTAATTATTTTATTACTAGTGCCGGACTTTTAAACTATCCAGTATATTAGGGTGATACTTTTTGGAACAGAAAAATTTTTTATGGTGAATCTTGTCAATCTGTCTGTGGCAGGGAGATGATAAAAATAGGGATTTGATTAAATCCCTAAGATATATGATCAATTTACGGAAGATGCTAAAATAATAAGTTTGTAACTCGAGATGCCACACGTCAACAACGTGTTTTAATAAAAATGAATAAACATTATTTATTAATTACATTCAGGAAAAATGTTTAAAATTTCACGAAAAATATCTTTTTTGTTTTTAAAAATATCAGCTTAAGTACCTATTTCTTTTGTTCATTACTTTCGAATAAATAATTTGTGTTTCAATGACTATTGTTGTATTAACTATTCTACATTTAATAATGCATGGTTTACTAAATAAATACTTTTAGTATCTAAACAATATTATTTCATCTTTTCATTAAAACAGTTAGGTTTGATGAAATCACTTACTTTCTTCAGGGAAATCACCACACAGAGTTGTTATTTTAACGTCTTCCGTGAATTGATCGTATACCTTAGGGATTTGATCAAATACTTATTTTCAACATTTCCCTGTGACATATCCACCCTTATGAATAAGTAACACGGTATATCTCTAATATTTTTGAATTAAATATATTTAAAATATTTTTGAATTAAATATTACGGGTCACTACAAGTTACCGAATTTTGTGCTTTTCAAGAGAAAGAATGTAATTCTCTTTTTGACATATTATAATTGAAAATGTGTTCATTTGACATTGGAACACTATTATAAAGTAAATTTTTGTACCAACAATTTTTAGAATAGTCATTTCACATGTAACTAATAAATTTGATTCCTTAATCCAAGGATGTTTTTGTCACGATTATTTGATTAATAGTAATAAATACTAGTTTCCTTTTTCAGTTCTGAAACGTAACTTGCTAATGATTTGACTTTCAGGTTTATTGAGTTAGATGCGTAGATTCGTTATTGAAAATAATGAAGAATAAATTAATAAGCAAATAGCAGCCTAAAATATTAAAAAATATAGTAAAATTTTCACCACATCCGTTACTCAATAGAAAGAACAGAATGTTAGGATAAAATATCCGAGTAATATGTTAAAAGTTCAATTTTGACATATTAGTATACTTTAACTAATCTGATTCGTGACGAACTTACAGTTCAAATGTGGTAAATCTCGAATTTTAAATACTCTTCCCTTTGAAGTTTGAGTCCAACTATTATTTGCATAGTTAGACATAACTGAATACTAAATTTACACAATTTTCTATTAACTTTCTTTATTTGTTTTAATATTGTAGCAGTAGATAATTACTGCTATAATATTATATTACCAGGTACTTACTGATGCACGTGACAAATAAATTATACAGCAAAGGGTAAAATATCACAATGGTTGTTACTTTATTACGTAAAATTGTATTTTAGGGTAGCATAAATACATATCAATAATATAAATTATAGTATGACAGGCTACTTTTGATTAAATATCATTAAATCCCATTTTGAAATTACACGTATTGCTAATAACTTACTATATAAGATAAATGTATTAATATACGCATATTAATCGTTCAATAATATTAACATTAAGATTCCCGATGTTCTGTGAGCAGTTACTATTAAATACAAAATAAACTACAACAATAATTAAATAAGGGATGAGACATAAATTAATTTATACAATTATTCTTCAGCTCGATAAAAGTCACGATTAAGATTAGCAGAACCTGTTTCATTTTGACATGTTGGAATTAAATTCATAATCTAACATTGCTATTTAAAATAAAATATTTATTTTTCAATATAAAATATCTCTCTTTACGTGCTCTTCCCATTTTTTAGTAACTGCAATTGGTAGCCAACTTATATTTAAGAGATATTTTTTTTTAAATATGCGACAGACACGATTTTAATTAGATTAACAATTTTGTTAATATTTTCGCCGTTATTGTAATATCATTACAATGTTATTATATATTGCTTCTATTAATATATCAATATTATTGATATATTGTGCAATAAAAAGCAGGTGCAGAAATAAATGTGTTTCAATGTCCTCTATTCGCGACTTAACGAAAACCACGGTATGATTTTTATGTGTTTAGAATTGTAAATAAAAAATACGACGTGACGAAACATTAAATAATATTATTTTCTTATATAACATAGTGCTCGACTTATGTTTATGTGTTCAATTTTTACTGTCATTTATGTGTATGTATTATTGTAGAAAATAAGACATTGTAACTAAATATACAATTTATTATATTGTAAAAATATTATATTGTAATATTACAATAAAAAAAAATGTTTTATTCTACCGATTAAAGTTTTAAAGTATGGAATTTTGGTATAAGTATAATAACTTGGTGATTTACTGCACAAAAATCTTTGTGTACAACGGTACATTATGCACAAAACTATTTTTTATTTCCTATCAAAATATTCAATTTTTCAAACACTAAAGATAAAACACTTTATTCTCATCTTTTCTCTTTATTTTCCCGTAACAATTTTTATTTTCAACATACGTAATTATAAAGATAAATCTATTTCATTCATTTGAAACCATATAAACACGATGCTCGAAGATTATTGCAAATTACATTAAAAATCGAAACAAAAATCTTATGAGTGTTAGAATGAAATGAATATAGTAATATATAATAAAATTAATGTAACAAAACGTAGATTTATAAATACTTAACCACTCTTTGTTTATAAAAGATGCCGTAAAAAATGTGAACGAAACATACCTCGAGCCTGTCGGATGACCTGATACATAAATTCCAGTAGCGCTATTTTTAGATCGCGGTTATTTTTAAACATGTTGTATAATTCGACTAGTCAGCTTGTTATTGGTTTCGCTATTTACAGTACTTATAAACGTATCTTTAAGGCGTTAGAACGTTAAACGGATTTCACAGAAACAGTTGCGAATGATTCAAAGATTAACAGTAATCGATAACGAATCGCTAAGCAAAAATGTCAATCTTTTTCTCTAACTACAATGTTAGCTACAATAGAAAACATAATTTTTCAATTTTAATTATTTTTAAGTACTTTAAAAAGATGTTGAAGATATTTATATTTATTTGTTAAATATTTAATTTTCCTTCTTTTAAAGGAAGAAAATTATTTTTACTAAAAAAATTGTTGTAGGTGAGGAGATCCGTGGTCGAAAAGTGACGTAATAAGTTATATAAAGAACGAACAAAATATTTATTTAATAAGAAATACAAAATGAACAATTCAATAACGTGAGGAAAAGACAAAGAACAAAATTCAATCGAAACATGCGAACGCGAGAAGAAATTTTTAATGGTGATATAATAAATAATAAATTCCGTTAGATGGAGACAAATGTTAATTCGTGTATCGTATCGTTTTATCACCAATAAAAATCACTTAAAAAAAAAAGGAAAATTAACTAACTCATTTGTTTAAGTGCACAATTTAGAATTTAAACCTAATTTTAAATACATTCTCAGTTTTATTCTTATACGATTTTTGTAGATGTTAGTTTTTCAGTATACGAAAGTATTTTGTTTCGAAATTTGGATATCTAATTTTCACTGCTACTTCTTTGTGTGCAAAGCTAGCCTTCCAACATGAAAACTTAAAATAACTCGTAAGTTATTTATTTGTTCTTTATTATCTTACTCTGTTAGCAAAATATTTGTTTCACCTTCAGTCTTTTAAATGGAATGTTTAATATTTCTTCTCAAAATTGGATGATGTGATTTCTAACATTTAACAGGAAACACGTTTGCAAACATGACCTGCCATCGTAAACAAAGCTGTGTTAACCCCTTAACATACAAGTTTTTCGGTAGCTGCGCCAGAGTTACCTAATTATTACTGCAGTGTTAAGACAAATAAAGAACGTTGAAATGTTAGATATTATACAAATTACAATTGGTATCAAACTCAAAACTCCATTTTTAAGCAAATAAAATTTAGTTTTGTAATATTGAGCTTGCGCTACTAGTCTTACTCCATATTAAAAGCCAAGAGATTAAGAATCACGCTGTGTGACGGTATTTCCTCATAGAAGATTATTAATTTGGAAATATCTCAGTATTTTGAATAGTTAAAATTATTTGAACACTGAACCTACTGGCGTATAAGGCATACTTATTTTAAAATTAAAAATGAAGCTGAAAAATAAATGAGCAAAAAAGAAGATATAAGTTAGTGTACACATTAATTCTTTACATTGATGGAAATTAATACATATTTGAAGAAACCTATCCTAACAAATTTTATAATTTAAAATAAAAAGTTTGTAAAACGGTCAAACGACCGTTTTGCTAGTTTTAATATTATGTTCTACTTTGCGTTATACATTTTTGCGTAATATTGGACGGTTATGACGTGCTATTAATAAGTCTGAAGGTGATCCTAATGTCTTGCTAAAGAAATAAGATTAGAGCACTTTATGATTCTCTAGATACCGTATAACTTTTATTTAAAATATTTTTTCGTACAACAAATAAATTGCAAGGTATTATAATTCGTCTTGTTAGAAGCTTCATCCTGTATATGTTTTATAAATATGTTAATAACAATTAAATTAATTTTTTATAATAATTAAGTTAATTATAGCTCCATAATCAATATGCGTATTAGATAAATCAATTTTCTAATCGTTCTACTCGTAATATTTTTAAATGTTGTAATTTAGTTAACTTTTGATTTAATTAACTATATTAATTACATTAAATTTCAAACTCGTTATTTAATTATCACAGATGAATACAGATAGTTTTTATATTGAACACAAAAATTAACTACTACTCATTTTTCGTATCACGTCTTGATACATTTTCTTAGAATAGTAAATTTTAAATTTTATGCAATTATCATTTAATTCAATCAATCAAAACTGAATATATCGTACAGCAACATATAGGTATTAATTAATACCTTCACGAATAAATTTAAAAACTTTGCTTTTGCATACAAGCAGTATCTAGATGAAGTACAAGCTGTACATAGGTTTCGATACAAAACTGTACCTCAAAGTGTTTGAAAATTTATGAATAATTTAGTAAATAACTTTAGTAAATTAAGTTTATATTTAACAAAATAAACACTTCGGTAATTTATTTTTTTTAGCAATGATAAGTTATAAAGTATTACTTTCACGTTATTTATCAATCACGATGCTTATTTCTGAATATTCAAAATGAATTTGCCATTAAATTTATTTTGTTCTGAGGAAAATTATTATTTTCCTGTCAAAATACGTAGATATTTTCGTAATATGGAGCATTTCTCATGTTCGATATATATTCTTTGCTAAAATTATATAACATTTTAAATAATGCTTTTACCAATTTACGAACAGCACAATGGTAATAATAGAAGCAAATATATCAATTGCTATTTTCATCAAGTTTTTAAAATAGAAATTTTCATATTAAATTGTCTCTATATGTTCTTTTCTTACCGAAGTAAAAAAGAGATAAGTAATATTGATATTTACTTCAATGATGATTAATATGAGCCCTACTATCACAATGTTATAATAGAAGTATTCTGAATTTTGAGTAAACAATGAAGATTCAAAGATGTTTCGGGAAACAAAATTACAGAAAGAACACACATGGATTGTGACTATAACCCTTGTAAAGTATTAGAATTTGTCCACGCTTCCCTGCCCCTCTGTATTTAAAATGTCATAAAGTACAAAAGAAGCGAAGAAGAAAAAGGGACCGAAGAAAAAGCTGACCATTCGGCTGCATACAGCACTATTCAAAAGTGTTAGGTGAGTCAACCCCGTATACGTAGAATATACATGTCTAGTTTTTAATAAATCAGATATGAGAAATTTGTAAATTTACAAATTTGGAATTTCCAAATCTACAAATTTACAAATGCAGAATTTTTAACTTTACGGATTCTCAAATTGAAAATTTAAAAATTCGGAGATTTCGAAATTTAGGAATATGAAAATTTACAAATTTACAAATTCGGGTACTTGGATATTTGAAAATTTGGGAATTGGGGAAATTGGAAATTTCAAAATCTGAAAGTTTAGAGATTTGAAAACTTGGGAATTTTAGTATTTACAAGTTTAAGAATTTTTTAAGGTGAAAATTTGAAAATTTGAAAACTTAGGAGGGTTGGAACTGAAATATTTGAAGATGTGGAGATTTTCATATTTACTAATTTGGGAATTTTTTAATGTGAACATTTGAAAATTTGGGTAATTAGGATTTGAAAATCTGAAAAATTTAACGTTTGGAAATTTGGAAATATAAAAATTTAAACGTCAGTCACCTGGCTTCGATGCACCTTAACGATATCTTAACGATAACATCGATATTTTAAATAATCAATAATATATCAGTATTATTGATATTTATTACTGAACAATATCACACCTCTAGTTCAAAGGATTTCTATCACTTCAGGAGACTTAAATGTAGCAGTCAATTTTATTACAATCCCTAGACTTCTATAAGTATTTTGTTTAATTCATTAAAAAAAGTTCCTATTTATTTCCAAAAAATAAAATATCCTAAAGATCACTAACGTTTCCATTAAACTGATAATAGAAAAAATGTAAAATAATCTGAATGCAAGGTACCTCTCTGCGTCCCCTAATTCGGGCACATTCGAGGAAAAGAATCAAAGGGGATCGAAAAAGGCAAAAATTAGGGATGGGTTCGAACTAAATTTTTAAATTCTCCAAATTCGAATCGAAAGTTTTACAAAATTTTGAAACTTTTGAAGTTCAGAACTCTCAAAACTTGAATTTCCAAAATTTGTTCAGTTTATACATATAAAACATACGCACTCGCTCTGCAGTTTTACGATCACGATCGAGTGTCAATCTGCTTATATCTTCAAAAACAAAAACTAATAATTGCTCAGTTCGTACGATATATACAATACATCAATCAAATATTCTCAAGGCACGCTGCGAACGATTCTTTATTCATTGATTTAATACATTTTCTTATCTGAGTTTCAAATCACGAAAAATGTGCAAAGTTTCGGATTCTTGAAAATCGAAACTTTTTCGTGTTTCCAGATTCCGACGTTTCGAGAAACCCATCCCTAGCAAAAATAAATTGATCTGGGGCTAGCTGTTGTGTCTCGAATGTCAAGAACACGGCGCCTCTGTCCTGTGACCGTGCGTGCCACTCGATAGAGCGCCTTTCTTTCACGTCGATCGTCTTTTGACTCTACCTTTGAGAGCCCCCAGCAAAGAGACGAAGGAAGACGAGGGGCGTGTCCGGTCTCGCGGCTTCTACAAAGAGATGCCCACTTCCCTGTGGACCCCTTCCACTTCTCCCGGAATCCCTTCCACGTGGGTCTCAGTAGTCGTCGCTCCCCACCATCGGGCCCTAAGAAAACTGGGCAGCATGGTCCAGACCACGAGATCGCCAGGTAAAGCCAGTTTACGCAACGCTTCCGTACGCGAAGCATACACGGTCATCCAAAGGATCCCGTGAGTCCTTGCAATTCCTTCGATCGAGCGAAAAAAAAACATGGTATCAGCTGACAGGATCGAAGCACTCGTCTAAGAATGTTCTAACCCGAAGAACACAACCGTGCTTCTGCAGGAAATGAATGTTTCTATTTGGAACATTTCGATCGTTATTTTGGAACATTTCAATTGTTGTCAGTTTGATTCGTTCAAACGAAATGACAGTCGATTGAAGGTACTTTCAATCTCAAGATTGTAAGCGTTGTTGAACAAATACGAAGAAGATTCCAGAAGACTTACGAGAATGACCACATACACCAGTTTTCAACAGTACGACCTGCTAGATTCCGAGGGCTACGGGTCTGCCAGTAGCCCAGAATCGAATCCACGCAGTTGGAATCATCCAGAGATCTATCCACAACCTCCAAGATCGAGGGGTAGCAGTTGCGGGAGCGTGAGCTCGGTCGATTGTCAAAATCGTGAGTACCAAGAGATCGGTGCCCCAAACGGCAGCTTTCACGTGACCGCAACCGGCTTCAACTTTACCGAATTCTACGAGGGTTATTATCAAGAAGGTTGCCAAATGGGTAATCCTAACAATACCAGAATCGTGAAGGAACACGGCAAGATGTTCAGGATGAACGAGTGCGCGGAGAACGTTTACGAGAGTGCACCAAGTCGAACCGAGTTCTCGAACGAGACACCGTCGATCAGACAGAATGTGGAAATCTCTTCGAAGGAACATAACTCGAGCAACGTGTTCGGGAATGGCAGGTGCGAATTTGTCCAGAATCAGGAGAACTACTTCGCCTCGAAGAGTTACGGTGCCCCGAAAGGTGACGGTTTTTTGGCTAGGAATAACGGCAATTCTTATGGGCAACGAAGCGACATCCTTTATTTGGGAGCCGCGTACAGCGTGCACAGGAACGAAAACTACGCTCAGAATAACGGCCAGGGCAAGTGCGAGTCATCTAGGTACCATCCAAAAAATGAGCTTCGAGTCCCGTCGATGGAGTACGCTGGTCAGAAGACGAAAGACGCTATGCAGAAAATCAAAAATGGCACTCCGGGGATCGAGGTGCTAAGGAAGAGAAGATTGGCGGCGAACGCTCGTGAGAGAAGAAGAATGAACAGTCTGAACGATGCGTTTGACAGACTCAGAGACGTAGTGCCCAGCCTCGGTAACGACAGAAAACTCAGCAAGTTCGAGACCCTGCAAATGGCGCAGACTTACATTGCAGCATTGTACGAGTTGTTGCAGCGGGAGTGAACCAGGCGAGATTGAACACTCGTTGCGATTAAATTGAACGCTGCTGACGATCTATGAATAAGGAACTACCTTTTCGAGATGATCAAAGCACTAGTGGAAGCATTCCAACCAAGTACAAAAAGATTCGAGAGATCCTGCTTTCGTTAGCGGGAGAAATGGTACTTTTGCGCCGTTTTTGAGCGAAGACGACCAACGAGAATGCCAAAACGGGCATCTCAAAGTTTCCAGTTCTTTCAACCGGAATCTTCTGAATGACGAATGTCGCGTTGTTGCTCATCGACCCGGACGAAAATGGTACTCTTCGGACATCCAACTACTAAAGGCTAATGGAATCGAGGAAGATTGAACCAGATTCACGTGATCCACGATGTTAATTGACAGATAAGTAAGTGGTACGATATTGGGAAAATTTATAAGCGCTGTTGTCTCGTTCCGTGTCTCATGAAATTTATAATTTGTAATTAGGTTGCGGATGTTTATGAATTTATAGTATATCGAATATTATAAGATAGAAACAATATGGTTTAGAACAATAATGGGCAGTAACACGATGCACGGACATGCATGTGATTTGCATTCGTAGACTGATGGGTAGAGAATTTCACAAATTAAAAATTGAGATGCAAAAAATTCAAATTCTTACATTTTTTTAATTTAAGTTTTTAAATTTCTAAATTATCAGATTTCTAAGTTTAAAAATTTGGAAATTTGGTAATCAGAATATTAAAAATTTTTCTAATATTATTTATTGCCAAATCTGCAAATTTCCAAACTTTTAAATGATCAAATTACCAAATCTTTATACTCGAAAATTTGGGAATTTAAAAATTCAAAGTTTCTATATTTTTAAATTCTTGAATATTCAGTTATATTTTTCAAATTTCTCTACTTGTAAATATAAAGTTTTCATGATCCTAAATTTTTAAACTCCCAAATTTCTGAGTGTAAAAATTTGAAATTCGCAAAAAACTTCATCAGTACCTATATCGTAAAAATTTTCGAATTAACCCTCTGATTTTATGTCCAATATCATTTTAATTTTCTTTTAATTTGACATTGTTCTACGTATTGTCTTCTAGTGTTTCAGAATTAGTATAAGTATTTTACTTTAGAAATACTATCGATTTTTCCATAAAATTGAGTCACCACTGACCTGACGCCGACCATCCAAAAGTTAAAACAGTTATTTAAGTAATACGATGAATAGAAATATTCTATTAAAATGTATATTTACATAAACATCCACGATCTAATTAGAATAAATATTTAAAACTAGAACGTAATCTTACAACACATTGTTGACCAGTTCTTTCCATAATTAATTGAGATATTTATTCAAATATCAATTTTCTAATGCAAGATGTCTCACGTGAAATTATTCAGTAAGTAAATACGAACAAATTCAAATTGATTAAATTCATTAAGTGATGAATATTTGAAAATTTTACTTACGTAACATAAAAAAACAAATAAATGTTGAAAATGCATGTAGTACATCCTTGTATTTCTATACATTTACATAAAGTAATAGATCATCGTTTGGAGCTGTTTTTACGTGGGATATCTTGCATATTCAGTTTTAAAAATGTAGTGCAAAATATTATTTTATTGCGTAAATTTTGCATGGTCATATATTTTTTTAACACGGTATGTTACTTTATTATATCTAATACGCGTTTAACATGTATCTTATGTTTCCGTGTCTCATTAATGCGTAGACATTCGCAGTCCATCTATAATTAACTCTTTCGCCGCTACTGACGCACACGTTGCGTCCATCAATTAATGCTTTAATAATATTGATTGCTAAGAATAAATTGTTTAATCCTTCATTATATTTTGTTGCAAATATGCTATTTGAAATAATATATTAGTCTAATACACGAATAAGCAACAAATTTTATAATTAACAAAATTATTGAAAACATTTCCGATCTCCTGTAATTGTAGTTTAATTATAATTTCATTATAATTTATTATTATTATATTACAATTTCACCAAATATGGCAAATTTGCAACATTGTAGCTGTAAATACAATTTTTAAATAGAAAATATTTGTCTATCGTTATTAATTATATATGTTTAGAAATGAATTTCTTTTTTTTATTATAAAGAACATGCAAAGGAGGGTTAATCAATATTTTTCTTTGAAGAAGACTTGACAACAGTCAATTATCGATGAAAACAGAAATGCATTAATACGAGTAACAGTGCTGAAATAATTGATGAAACGCAACGTATGCATCAATACACATGAAACTTACATTAATATCAACAAACATAATCTGAAACAATTACAACAAAACAATTTATACATTAATAATTGTATAAATTGATGGAAGTACAGATACGAGTACACTCGTTAGTGGTCAGCAATGTGTTAACCGAGTATGCCGAATTAACTTGTCATTCGACCGATCAGACCTTCAGGAAACGATAATATACTTATCAAAATATTTTTGCTTTTAAATGTATCGGTATATTTTTATAAAAAAAAATATATCGTATGAGCATTTGTTGCGAACAAAACCGATCAATACGTGTTATTTCATTTTTTATTATTATATTCTCTCGATCAAATCACTTGATTAACAGAGTAAAATTGTATTCCAGTACTCGATTATAAAAAAATTGTGATTATACATACAGTGAATCAAGGAAATATTGTAATTAAATTTACGATGTTATGCTGAATATTGAAATACCACAACGTATAATTTTTAATAAAATTTCAATCCTTTACAAGCAATTGAAATATTTTATGCTTTTTTGATTCGCTATAGCACACATCTATTTTAATCGGAGATGGGCATATTTATACGTGATAAATCATTTTATCTTATTTTAATAAGAATTTATTCAAAGAATAATGCGTCCTTTATAAGTAACGAATGAATTTTTATTCGAATAATTTTCGGATAAATATTTAATCAACGAATAAACGGTTATTCGCAAGTAACAAATGTTATTTTTATTGAGTAATCTATAAATAAAGTTTGAATGAAATTCGTGAATAGAAGATATTCGTCGAACAAATTTTTATCAGAAACTTAATTAGTATTTGCGAATAACTTAATTTTATTTGCAATTCTCGTCGAAAGATTAGTCGAACAACGCCCAACTCTGATTTTAATAATACAAAAAACTGTACATTCAAAATAAAAATTGTGGACCATCAACGACCCACATAACACGGATCGTGATAACCCTCGAACGGTGGGCACTGAAGATTTAGGTAATTTTAAGTACCATTTTGTAAATCTCGATCACAGTTGACCCGCTAATCGTTGGAAGGTTAATATCTAAATTAAACATCAACACTTTGCTGGTCACCGTCAATATTTAAAACTATTTTCTACTCCGTTCATATTCATTGAATAATATATAACTTCGAACAGTCATAACTTCGTAGCGTACCGCACAGAAACTGTGAAATGTAAATGCAAGAAAAGGAGCGTAAAATTACGAAAGTCGTGGATCTCGTAAAATATGCGACCATCAAAGTGTTAAAAGTCCTCCATATTTAAAATTTTTACAACCTTGTCCGTGGAACGCGGTCCAACAGCATCAACGATTTCCCGAAGAAACCAGGGAAAGAATTTCAGTTTCGATCCTTGCGGATAGTTTAATTAGCGATGATTGCAGCGTACACACCGCGGTGCTCGCTAATGCTTTTTCCTCGTGCGGCCTTGTTGCCGGATTCCGAAACATTTTTCAAAAGATCCAACCGCGATAACGTCGTCGATACGAGAGTCTGACGAACTTTGTGACCGACAGAGGTGTTCAAACTATTACACTAATCATTAATGAACTGTTCAATAAGGTTTTACTAATAGAAAATCGTTCAAATAAGACTGTACATTAGAAACAATATTTTGTATGCATATTCTCGTACTTAGTATTCAGTTGATAGTTAAAAGTTTGATTTTTAAATTGATAATTATCTAGATTCTACCAGATAGAAATTGAAAAGTTATTGGCAATATAGCAGAAGGTTATTGATTCAAATGGCGCTTAATTTGAGAATATTAAATGGAAAGCTGTTATTTGTTAAATTGTAGTCAATTATTTTGTAAGAAAATGGTATGACTCAGTCTGCGATCAACCTAGGATTGCAAGTAGATAATGGACATTTCTTATATTATTTTTTCATCGTGATACAACGCTTCAAGAAGCTTTCATGAAGTTCTTGTTAGAGCTGTTACCTGACTAGGACAGGGCTCGCACGTGTTGATATGTGACTTACTACACATGTACATTGTCACTGCAGTAATCAACGCGTCAACCTGTTCGTATAAGTAAGTGATGAGTTACTATGATTGCGAGGGTGCGGTGCACGGAGAAACAAGTGAAGCGTACTTGCAAGTATTATTAGATATTCAAATTTTTCATTTGAAATTTAGAAAATTATTTACATTAAAATCGCTGAATCTACAAATTTTTAAATCTGATACTTCCATATAAAAGCGGTCTTTTATGCATTTTCAAATTTCCAAATTATTAAATTTCCTAATTGTTAAATTTGGAACTTTGAATCGCTATACGCTTTTTCCACACAAATGGCGATAAGCTATTGCATGTGCACCTAATCTGTACATCACTAATACAGATAAAGTGCAGATAAAATTGTACATAATGCACTTGTATGCAATTACTATTTAATTACAAAAATATTTGTTGTCCTTTGTTAGTTTAATAGTTAGAACACCTCTGTAAAGAATGTAACTAATATTGTAAAGATACTAGAACAGTAAGAAACGAGCTTACGATGAACTCAGTGCAGATACACGTTACACGAATAGCGGAGTTTGACCAGAGTATAATTGTACATAAACGATAATGTCTTATGTTAACTGTAGACTTCGTGTAAATATCTGATTAGACTACTAAGTTATTGCGATGCTGTATAGATAATTCTTCTGTACATATATAAATAGACAAGGGATCTCTTGATCGAGCTGACGTAGATTCACTGACTGCAAAATGGCTGCAATATAGCGTAACCTAACCTCTATGTTACACGATGATTGATCGTGTCTTTTATAAACCGATGTGCATTTTTTGTCTACTATAACAAATTAAAAGCTTAACTTTATACAAAGTGTTCGATTTCCCATATGAGACCATTATTTTTTCTTTCGTGTGCTTCAATACGGACTCAAATTAAACTTTAAAAACGGATATAATATACAAACAATGTGCACTGTTTGAAGTTATTTTTCTGTTCTATATCATCGATCACATGCGAAAGGTATCAATGTTTTCTTTTATCAATAGCTTTGATAAGAATGTCAGGACTTTTTATAAACAATTTTAATACATCATTTATTAGAGCAATTAAACGCGTAATTACAAACTATATCATCTAATCAAAGATCATACCGTTGATACTATTAAAGGATGAACATCTTTCATGTTTGATTGGTTATAAAGAAGAGAAAAAGGAAAGTCATTCTTATTTGTTAATACAATCATCAAATGATGAACATTACATCTCATCATGTTATACTATTTTATTTTATGCTGTTTTGTACAACGAAAAATTGTTCTTGATGAACAAATTTTCAACTGAGTGCTGGTAGCGAACGTGTGAAGTAACCATAATCATGCACTTCATTGATGTGCTGGAATATATACCATTAGAATTTCAATTAATCAAGTCGATCAAATTTCATGTTAATCAATTTCAATTAGGATCATATTCATTTTTAAGAACACTTTCTACATATGAAGTCATCTGTAATAAACAGATTTGCATTCTTGTCAAGTAACTTCTTATATGGCACGTACTAATACTAATAAAATTTAAATACAAATTTTTAAGAATAGTTTAAATTACAATATAGATTTTTTATCTGTAAATCTTATGGCAATGAAGTTTCATGCAAAATTGTTCATTTTCGAGATCTGAGGTAATATTCCAGCAAATCGATGCAGAATTAATCAAGAAAGAAATTGTCTAATTTAATGTTGTAATGAATCTAAAAGCAGGGCCGACCACAAAGGAGGTACAACTGGCGCAATACACAAGAGTCTCGGAAAATCTAAAAAGAACGATAAAGAAAATAAAAAAGAAATATGTATAAAAATATATTAACGTTTATTTGTTTTATTCTACTTTCTTTGTTATTATTTTTTACGCAAAATGATGTTGTTTTTCACCGTTGAGAAAATAGTTAGGTTCCCGAAATATTTTTTGCACCAAGAGTCCTTTATGGAGAAGGTCGGCCCTATAAGCAGAAGACGAAATAAAAATATAATGAGTTCAATATAATCACAATTAAATGTTACGCCATAATTTCTCGATTTAGTATTAAATTTTTGTAATAAGTCTCATATTTCAAGACAGAAAGAGATTTTATAGCAACGATGCAAGAAAATGAAAAGTATCTCGTCAACTGTAAAGCCTAGTTTACATTGGTACAAGAATTCAATTACTATACTCGAACAGAAAGTTAAGTATAGTAGAATACGCACACAAATTATACTTATTAGTCTACTTTTTTAATGTAATTACTTAAGTCCAGTTCACATTGTGAATCAAATGGTATAATAATTGAAATTAGAAACAGAGTTCGTTCACTACATAAGTAATTAAATAAAATATCAAATATTAAAAGGTAATATTGAAAATTATGCAAATTTGAAGAAAAAATATTAAACATTAAAACTAGTAAAACTATGACAGTAGTATCGCAGTTAAATTAATGACGTTCTACGTCATTATTAATGATGATATTAATGATGTTCTACCATTTAACACGCTGTGTCCAGAATACAACAAATGTACCGAAACCATAAGTACCAACGACGTAAATCTATCCCTAATATTGCATACTTTTAAATACAGAATTCTACTATTTATCTTAAAAAGTCGTTACGAACGTAACATATTAATGTATCAATGTAAAGATTTAAGTCTAATTTATAATGAGATGTTATCAGTTGTGAATGATTAAATAAGTATTCGGTACACTGTTAAAACTAGTAAAACTGCGATCAGGTATTACAGAAAAAGTTACTTGCGATTTTGATACTGTGTGCACTTGACAAGAAGTCTCTGGGTCAGTAACCAAATTACAATAGTAGATGCGATCGCTTCGATAAATAAAATGCTATAGCTCGAAAATATGTGTTAATCGGGGTTCCACTCTGAACAATCAATTCCTTTCACGAGACTTCTTGTAAAACAGACATCATTAATGTAAACTAGGCTTGGGTAAAGACGAACTTCACAACCGACTAACAGTTTCCCAGGCAAACCAAAGAATCTGTAGACGTTAAGAAACACATGATTTGTTCCTCAATTAATAGAAATAAAGAAGAATGCTACTTAAGCGTGAAAATCGAATGAAATTGTACTGAAAATTCTTTATCTTGACATAATTCCCCCTTTCGTCTCGACAGTGATATAATGTATACACATACATTTTCAAGCGATATATTAATGAATTTGATTTATAAAATTATCTTCAAGCTCATTGCACGGAACTTATACATTAAATTATGATACAGTAGGCTTTCGTTATATCACGACCTTTATACGGAACTCTATAGGCACTGGAGTTTATGGAGACCAACGTAATATTAACAACCGACATCTTTTTTTCTCTAATAATCACAGTATCTTAGAACTGCATTGTTTTTTTTTTTTTAATATTATACAAAGGATTTCACAAAATTATTTATAAAATCGATACAATACTATTGTAATCAAATTTTATTATCAGCAAACTTTGAAATGTATAGTACGTTTTCTGTATTCGTGGAAGATTTTTCTAAAATATCGAAATCCGGGGATAATAGCGAACCCTGTTATGAGCATACAAGGTATTCCAGTTTTTTACCACAAAACTTGACGAATATATTCCATATGCAAAAATAAGAAAAATGTGTTATATTTAAGGATTAAACGTTCTGTTAAAAAGGTATAATAAAAGTACAAAATGTTATATTTTTTTATGTGACATACAGTGTGTCATTAACATAGTGCAAGCTTGATCACTATTTTTTCGAACTGTGATCAATCACAGATAAGTAAAGCTGTAAATATTGAATCCACAGAGATCGTGTTGTATCTTAGAAATTGGAACAACAAAATATCTGTTACAATTTTAGTCAAAAAAAAATACCACAGAGAATTATTTAATTTGGATCAAGTTAAACGTACAAACTGACAATCTTCAGCAGTAAAAAACGTTGAACATTCACATCTGACAGAAAGGATCATAAATAGCGTACAAAAACAAACGTAACTTGTGTGGTAGAGTGATGCTTCTTTATCAAACAAATCTCTTTTTCTATTTTTTCATGGGACACCTTGTTAACCTGTTTATTCTTATGTGAAAATAATATAGTATTTTTATTTTATTTTTCAATTCAATATTAGGAGTCGCTATCAACTAATGAATTTCGTGTTTTCACGAACAAGAATGCAATTTTCTTTTTAAAATATTATAATTTTGAAACTTGTTTATTTAACGTTAGAATATCATTATTAAATTAATTTGTGAATCAACCATTTTTAAGAATAGCTACTTCACATTTATATAATTAAATTTCGCATATATCATTGGGCTAGTTTTCTGCTTCGTTTCTGGTATGTAACATATTGATAATCTGACACTCGAATTTATCGAGAATCTGTATGGATTTGTCATTCAAAATATTCCTGAGCGGATAGCACACTTTAAAATATTATGAAAAGTAATAAAATTTTAATCAAACCCATTTCTCAGCATAGGGTACAAAATGTTAAGGAGCCCAAACAATATTTCAAGAGTTGAATTTTATTGTCAGTTATACGCATCAGATAAAAAGTACAAAAATAAGAATAATTTGTGTACCATGTTCATATATTTAGCAGTTATCACAAAAAATGCAAAATAACATTTAAACGTAGTAAAAATTAACTCAAAAAAAATATTTATTATTCGCAAATGTCTTTATTTAATTTGAATTTGTGTTTGGAGGTTATTGAAGAGCTATGTTAAACTCTGTTTCATAGATTCGGATCACGTTTAACCCACCTTTTATTTTAACTTATTTGAATTTGTATTTAAAGAATATTTGGGCAATATCGAACTCTGTTTCACAGATTTGTATCAGGTTTGACCCGTTTATTCAAGGGTTAAAAGTACTTTTCTATGGACGAAGGTTTCGAGTGTATGACAGAGTTAATTTGGAGACCCGTTCGGTTACGATTCAGCAGCAATGTTCCTCTCGCAATTAGGGATATGCAAAAATCGCAGGACAAATGGCGGTGGTCGGCCACCTCCACTTAGCAGTCAATCACAATTAAATACAATTTTGCGCAGGCTTCGGGGCCCGGTAATGGCGCAAAAAGAGAGCAAATTGAAATCTCCTAGCTGACAGAATGATAGATGGTGCCGGCCAGACGCGAAAAGAGCGCGAATGAGAAGCCAAACGAAGACGGGGTGGAAGCAGAAGAGAGAAAGAGAGTTACTTTGCTTCTGTCGGTGGTATGAGAAAGATGTTCCTCTTCATTCCGAGTCAAGAATCATGGAGACGTACGAAAATACAAAAGTCAACCAACGGTTTGCGTTAGTGTACTTCGAACTACGATATGGCGAAGTCGTGACTTCAAACAGTGATATCGATGTTGAGACTTGAGAGAAAATGGTATGACATTATCACTGGTCTAACTGAAGAAAATTTTAAAGAAGTTTGGTACTTACAGAAACGTAAGTTCATTGATACTAATGACAAAATTAGTTTCTATTCTGTCTACGACAGAAAACAACCCTTTAATACTTGCACGGTCAGCGGTGGTTCTTGCCGGAAACTGGAATTAGTTCTATTTTTATTTCTTACATTTATTATAGTTTTTTTTCACTTTTATTCTATGTTTTCATTAATTTCTTACGTTAATAAGATTTTTGCTGTGATTAATAATACTTCATTGATATTTCTAATTGCGAGTTCCAGATTTTAATCAGGGTTTTGATATATTATACTTTAAAAGATATTAATCTTGATGTATACAATTTATTATCATTTGAAATTCAAAAATTCTATTTTTCTACAAAATAAGTTTCTGAATTCGTATATTTCCAAATTTATACATTTTTCTAACTTATCAAATTACAAACCTACTGACTTCTTAGATATTAAAGTTTTAAAATGTCCAATTTTGGAATCTAAGAAATGGATAAAAGATTCTAAAAGTGTTCATGTAACACAACTATTCATGTAACTATTTTGACAATAGCTGTACGAGTATTAAAAAATCTGAGTTTTCGCATTACTAATGAACAGTTATGAAACGACGTAAGATACGTAAAAGCAGTTAATACAAAATTACTCTGTTTTTAACATTTTGTATTGTAGTAATAAAGAATGTTAAATAGGAAAATTTTTTCTAAATATTTTACCTGAAAAAGTGAGCTTTATGAATGATATCAAGTGTTTAGAGATACTTAATTTTACCATGGTTTATTTGATAATTTGAGAATTTAATAAATTCATTTGGAAAATTTTGAGACATAAATTTAGAAATATTAACATTTAAGAACATAAATCAGAAAGTATAGAAATTTGGAGATATGTTCGAGAGTATAGCAATTTGGGAACGTAGTAATTTATAGATATGGAACGTAAGAAATATAGAGATTTGAGAAATATAAAAATAATAGGCTATAGAAAGTTAACGATATAAAATTCACTTTGGAACTAACGTTCATTTTAGGGCATCATTTTGTCTTTTAACTTTAACTTGTCTTTTGTTTTGCATAATCAAATAGTATCTGATAAATATAAATGAGATACAATGATTTTTAGTGTCGGAATCTATTAGGAGGAGTCTCAGAGTCTGGTTCCCCAATCGTTGTTCATATACATAATTTACTTAAGTATAAAAAAATATGAGTGGTATCGATTGGAAAAATATTTATCTGATAAGTCAGTTGTACTGACAATAGAATGCTTCATAAATTAATTCATATTTTTACGTGATTTCAGGGATCGATAAAACAAAATTGTTAAAAGAAAATACAATAGTGTCAGAAAAGTGGACGGTCATTGAATGTTATAAATGGTCGAGGATAACACAACTGACTATTGCATGATCGTAATCGAAAATCGTGAGGCGTTCACTGTACTATAAACATGTTAATGTAGAAAGTGAAATTCATATGAATTATATCAATAGTTACATGGGATTCAATGCAGAAGGCTATACAGAGTGTTAGGTAGATCGATCGAAAGTTTGTAAGGAAAAAATTTTATTGTTGATTTAGTTAAAACACGTTCTGAAAATAAGAAAATATACGAATTTGGAGTTTATAATAATCATAATAAACTTTCTACAATCGTTTACATTGGAAATGTCCAGTAACAATTGAAATGAACAAAGTGGCTCTCAAAAACCATGATACTTTGCATAAACGTATATATAGCTAAATATGTTCCAAATGACCCCTTCTTTCATCTTTTGCAAACTTTTTATCGATCTACCTAACACGCTGTATACATCAGAGTGTTAATCACTGTCAAAAGTTTGTTGGAAAATATAGTTTACTTTAAATTTGAGTTATATTACGGTCAAATTGTGATTAAACTGTAATTAAATGTAACCATACTGGCGTCCTGCAAAAGACTGGACGAAAGAAAGATGTTTCTACGACAACGAATTTTCACCTTGACTGTGCGAATACTTCTGGCGATAATTTTGTCTCCCAAATAATATTTACCTAATAGTATTTTCAATGGCTGTGTTTCAGTCTCAACATGTATTTTATCAAATAATAAAATTCACTTAATTACTACATTAAAGTAACCTATACAGTACTCCCAAACTATCAAACTTCAACAATATATAACTTTTGAATTATTGGTTTTCAATATTCAAAATCATTATATTTTGTCTATATTTATTAGATACTTTCAGGTTATGCGAAAATTGAAAAAATGGAATCCTGAGATGAACCTGAAGTTTAACCCATTTAGGAATAGTAGTAATTTGAAAATAATAGTAGTAATTTGGGAAATATTGAAATTGAAGACTGTAGAAAGTTAAAATATACAAATTTTAAGAAATAGATAATTAAGAATATAGAAATTTAAAAAATGTAAAAATTGGGGAATATAGAAATTTGAAATATTGAAGTGATTTTCTCGATATTCAAATATTTGGAATTGCATTTTTAGTACGGTAGATGCAAAAGATAAAATAATTTGAAAAAGTTGCATAAAATAGTTAATAATTTATTTCATCACAAGCATAACATAGTTCAGAAAAAGGTCCTGTAAAGCTTGGACCCTTCTCGAATACGAATACAACAGGTACCGAAATCTCAGTGGATTCAAAAATGAAGAGAGATTTGGGGCAAATGATCTCACTAAAGATCAAGTATTGTAAAAATAATTTGTATCCGCCCATTATTATATTAAATAATTTAGTATATAAGAAATATTTTCAAACTAACAATGTCGTAGAGAAGGGGCTTTGTAAAGACTTAGCACGTTTGCTACCAGTATCACATATGTAATAAATTCTCGTTATATTACCCTTTTTGTACGAATTTGACGCATACTAGTGGAACTCTTCCTCCACTATACAGGATGTAAACACCGTCGCAATCAAAGAAGAACACCAATCAAAGAACATTCGATACAATATATTGCGAACTCCAAGAATTTTCCGCTATCAAAGCTTCATTCTTTGCGATATAACAAAAATTTACTGTGCATAACATTTTCGATTTTCCATATAAGGCCAAAAATTTCAATTTTTTATGTTTAAGAAAGTAGTATAATAATACAAAAACAATTCACGTACAAAATGTGAAACTATACTACTTTATTTTATTTCATGAAAGTGCCTTATGAAAATTTAAAAATCAGACAATTTAAGAAACTTGCAACATTAGAAATATAAATAATTTAACCAAACATCCAAATTTCTAAATTCAGACATACAGAAAATTACAAAATTCATAAAAAAAACTTGCTGAAGTTTCTAAACTCCGAAATTTTTCAGGCAGAAAATTAAAAAATTGTTAAGTACAAATAAATGTTAGAAATCTATGGAGGTATAAATTGATATATATTATTAAGTACTGCTTATTCAAAAAAAATAGTATAACAATGCAATAACGACGTACAAAATCTGAAATTGTATTATTATATTTCATAAAAGAAGTACCGTGTAAAACGTTGTTAACATTAAAGCTACCAAAGTGGTCAAAATGATCGGTTTACAAATTTGTTTATCGGTTTACAAGTTGTTGTTCAGTTTTAACAAACGCGTAAATATTACGAGATATAGAAATCGCTCTGAACAATAAAGGAGAATTATAAATCCATGAACGATTGACCAGAGATGCACACGCACATCGGTTCCCCCAACAAATTAATTAAACCCGTTCGCAATTATCGAAGAACGACGCGATCGTAATCTATAACCGTGATCATAAATCCAGCTAATTGTAGCCACAAGAGGTCCGACTATAAAGCGAATGCCAAAAGAAACATCATATCGTTACGCGTGCTCGATTAAGCTCCTACAAATTAGCAGCAGCCAGTATCGAACAAAGAAGAGAACCATCTTTGTACTCGGGACAAATCCATTTCCAGACAGCTTCCTCAATTAAGCCCGAAGAAATTTACTCGATTCATTCGTCGATCAAACAGAAAGGGTTAATTATTCATCGGCTCGTTCACGGCACGATCGAGAAAGTCGGGACGAACAACTAGAAACGGAAAGGCTGAAAGAAGAGGATAATATCGAAGCTGCGAAACCGCATGTGTGGCCGTTTCTTTGCAAACAATACACGCAAGAGGTGTTAATCAGTCGACGTGCAACGTCTTCATTTGTCCATCGGTCCGTGTTTCGTCATCGTAGCGGAGCTATTCGTCTTCCAACGTGGGATTCTGCACGGATAGGTAATGAGAGGATACTCGATACGCTTCAGGAGCTTGCACTTGGCGGAAAGAAGCTGCAGAAGAGGAAGAAGTAGGCGACCGACGAAGAAAATCGTTTCCGACCATTGCGATTCTGGTAACGCAAGGCAGTTTGTTATTCACCGTGGAAAAAGTCTATTCGTTCCGCGTGGTTTTGTTTATTCGTGTAAATATATGGGGAAAAAATGCAACCTAGCTAGGCCTACAAGGAAAAACGTTTCGGATTGTGATGGTGTTTGGAAGATGCACGTGAAATCACTGGAAATTACTACACAGTAGAAATAAGAGATTTCTGAATGCTTAATATTGTTGATACGTTATACAATGTAAGGAAAATCATCGTGTGTAGTAGGGGGTCGAATATGGTAGGTTACCTTAGGGGAAATGATAAAAGAGATACGATATATTAGGTTTAGCTGGATATTGTTTAGTTTTTAAATTTAAGAATTTAAATACTTTTATCTTTTGATCTTTAAAATTTGCAAATTTAGAAGTATACATATTTTAAATTAAAAAAAAGACAAATTCACAAGATTCCAAATTTTAGGATTAGAGAATTTCTAATTTTAAAATTGCAAAATTTATTATTCTTTAAATTAACTAACTTTAAAATTTTTAACATAGTATTATTTTTGGATTAAGACATTCACGAAATTTCTAATTAAAAAGCTTGCTATTTTTCGAACTGACAAATTTACCATTTCTCAGATTGAGAAATTCCGAAATTTTTTAATCTCTCAAGTTTTAAGCTTAAAAATTTTTAAATTTACAAATCAAGTTTTTTAATTTATTAATTCTGGTATTTGCAAATTTTATGATTGTTGAATTGAAAAATTTACTATTCTCTAAATTACAAAATTAACTACTCATCACAAATTTTTAAATTTGCATATTTACAAACTTAAAATTCCGAATCTATAAGTTTTCAAATTTGTAAATTAAAAATAAATAAATAAAATATTTTTCAAATTTGTAATTTTACAAGTTTATTAACCTTCAAATTTGCATACTGCGCAATATGTTATTTTTTTTAAATTCAGAAATTTATAAATTCTCAAATTATCACACTTTTAAATTCAGATATTAAGATATTTACCAATTTCCTAATTTTTAACATTTTAGAAGTTTAAGCATTTACAAACTTCTAATTCATAAACTGAAGGATTTATAAAATTTTCAAATCTACAAACTTATTTTTATATATTAAATTATAGTTACTATGATTTCTGTCTTTTTTTTCTTTAATAACATTTTGAAACCGTATTAAATTATGATTGAATAATACATCCGCAAAATAAATTATTTCATTTTTTTAAAGTATTTGCATATAAAATAATTTTATAAATTCAGATTTCAACTAAATCCATATCCAAATGACGTAACCTCTTACTACATTGCAACTGAAGCTGAAATCTTCTTATTTTAAATAAAAATAAAAGATTGCTGCTTTGAAATAATGTCACAGTCCATTCTTTTAATTATTTTTAATTTTCAAATAAAATTAATATCGACTTGTTTGAAGTAATGAATTATTTCTTTATTTCTTTTTATTTTGAATTCAGAAAAAACGTAATAGAACAAATAAAATCGAAACATTTTATCTCAGGAAATCTGTACAATTTTTTCGAGGAAAACTATTTATTCTAAGAATTCATCAATTAGAGCATGTTATCTAGAACGATTTAATAACCTCAAAAAGAAGTCAATACCAATAATATCAATAAGTTTATTTTATCTCGTATTCAAATCATAAATATGTAATGATTTATGGTTTCACCCCCGTTTCTTTCAAATTCGAAATTGTCGGTTTTTTTTCGTTCGAACATTATCAACAATTGTTACATCGTGATATACACAATAATTACAATACAATTAAACTTAAAACATGTCAATTAAGATATTTAGTGATTATATGATCGTATATCCATTATCTTAAATATTATCATAAATTATTAAAATTACTTCATAAAATAAAATAACACAGTTCTGTTTCGATGACGAAACAATTAATATGATAATGTGCATATTACTTGAAATAATAATTTCAATAATATTGTGTGAAATATTTGCAGCATGGTGGGTTCGGAAGCGTCTTACTATTGTAATACATAAATAAGCATGGTAAGATATTTTTTTTACCACCTCGAAAAATTAAAATTTTGATAAGCTCTTTTATGTACTTCATTAAGTGATTTGATCGATAGATGGCAGGTCAGTGTTCCATTAATGAAAATAAACACATTTTGTTACATTTTATATGAATATTTTTGTGCAATAAAATACTTTTTATATTCTACAATGTGATACATTTAAGAGTAAAACTGCCAAAGAAATTATGTCTCAGGAAAATATGATACTCAAAGGAAAAGAGGTCTCCTATTCGCTAAGTTTTATGAATTTAAACATTTAAAAATTGCTTAAAAATTTAAGTGCATAGGAATTGAGGGACATTGAAATTTGGGAATTTAGAGCATCATGAATGTAGAAAAGCTTTCTAGCAAGTTAAAGAGTTAGAAAGAGACATAAGAGTTTGTCAACCAAGAAATATCACCAATCTAAAGATTTAAGAACTGTGGTATCTTGACATATAAGAAAATAGGAATTTAAAAATTTGGTGGTCTAGAAATTTTGAGATACAGGAATTTGTAAATTCAGGGATGTGGGAACCTAAGAGTTTGGAGACAAGGTATTCGCGGATTTTCGAATTTGAGACATAAAGATATAGAAATTTAATGGTTTGACAACATAAGAATTTAGCGACCTACAAATTTATGGACATAAGGGTATAGATGTTAGGAATTTGGGACCCTCAATTTTGAAAATCTAGGAATATAGGAATCTAGGAAAATAGAGGTCAAGAAAATTAGTGATTTGGGTATGAACAAATTTGGTGATCTAGAGACTTGATGACGAAAAAATTTGATAATATGCAAATTTGAGTATTTACAAAATTGAAGATTTAGAAATTTGGAAATTTTGGAATTTTAGAATTTTGGAATTTTGGAATTTCGAAATCTCGAAATTTAAGAATTGGGGAATTTGGGAATTTAAGAATTTGAGAATTTAAGAATTTGAGAATTTGAGAATTTGAGAATTTGAGAATTTGAGAATTTGGGAATTTAGAAATTTCAGAATTCGGATTTTGGAATTTAAGAATTTGACAATTTGGAAATTTGAAAATCGAAAAATTTGAGGATTTGTGGATTTGAAAATTTTTTAATTAAAAAATTTGAAGGTTTGGTGATTCGAATACTCATTTATACATATATTCAAATAATTTCAACTACGTTTAGAAATGTGAAAGAATGAAAACTTGTGATTTTGAAAATTGTCAAAATAATGATGTAAAAAAGTTACATCTCTTCATAGTACAACAAATGAGATAAATAGTATTGAAGTTTTTATCGGGTATATTTATGTACAATTCTGTGTATTATTGAGTATTAAAGATATTCTAATTGGTATTCAAGTTTCTAAAAACTCGAAGAACAATTTTCGATGAATTATAATTACTCATCAATGAAACGTACTATTTCCATTATTAAAAACGACTTCATATTGCCACCAATATGTATCCACGAAACCCAGTTCTCTTTGAATTGCGATATTACTGATAGTATTGGCATAAAATTATGTAAAGTTGATGTAAAAAATATTTATAATTGTAATGAAAACAAAATTCAGTACCTAGAAGGAGCAGATAATAATATTGGAACATTAATAATGTTTCAACGAATGAAAGGCAAAACATGACGATGTTTAGCACATATAAAAGCAATGAAAATATCTGCGGTTTACAATGTATGTAAAAGATAATTAAAAAATTAATTTATCGGAGATAAACTATAATTTCATATGATCCAAAATAGCACATTTAATTAACCCCTTGCACTATTTTGACGAGTCTGACTCGTGACGCACTCGCACTTCAATTGTGACAAATCTTACTCGAATTTTGAATACACTTCAGTCTGGTGTTCAAGTCCAGTTACAATTTGCATAGTCAAGAATTGCCGAATACAGGACTGACATAACATTTCAACTTTCTTTGTCTATTTTAATATTGTAGCTGCGATTGGTTAGTTCTGACTGACGCATCTTACAAATAAATCATAGTGCAAGGGGTTAATTATTTTATTCATACGTTTCGTAGAAAAATATAATTTTGATAAGATACATACAATATTTCGTAATGAATAGAATTATTCGTAAAATAAAGAACGTTTCGAAAATTGTTTTACACGACTGTATGTATTATTTTATAATGGTAGCCTACCTTGTACCTAAATGTACTTTGAATACGAAAGTATTGAATGAAATTTAACTGTTCAAATATATATTGGCAATTAGAATTGGAATATGTTGTGCTACGCGTGTCTATTTTTACTGTGGCCACCAAAGTGTTATTTCAATGTATCTTCAACAAACAACCATTTTCGCTGTATCAGTCAAAGCATAAACATTGCTAATCTTTCTTTGTGTTCGTGTAACTTTGAGATAATATATGAAATTTAAGAGATTCTAGAAGTTCTGAAGCGTTTTCCTTCTAACGACCAACGTCGAAATCCGTAACCCTAAGAACTGGCTAAGAAATTACAGGCATTTTCAAATTAAGTCGCAGCGTTTCTACTTATTTTTTTAAATGAAATGCGCAGTTTGTGTCTTCTCGCGTGCCGTTTATGGCGATATTATCATAACTCGCTTCTAATTTGTAGACGAGCCACGAGGGAAACGTAAAAGAAACTAAGGGGTTTCTTTCGAAGAGCGCCCTTCAAATTACGGCGTTCTCTGAAATATTGAATAGAAATTTAAGAAATCGTCGTCGAAACCACTTTATTCGAACGGTAAATGTGATGTATGTATGTGTACGAATTGTAAGATGAATTTGTGAACGACTGAATTGAATACCGACACTACCATGGTCTATCTTTGTAAATATGTTCTGTTCGAAAACATGATTATAAATGATAAGGTTTAGTGTAAGAGAAGATACCCTTTCAGTTAGAGCAAACAAACTCCCACCAATAATGTTCCTCTGTCGAGACCAAATGTATTTAAAAATGTGCAATGTTAAATAAAAACCATTAAATAAAATTTAAGTTGTTTATATTATTACCTATCCTGAAATTACATGTATCCTTCTTATAATATATAATAATGTAACTTATTAAAATGTTTATTTTTATCTTCTAATAACAAATGAAAATAAAAAATGAGGTACAGAAAATTATGACTGCAAAAAATGGAACAACAGATTTTGATGAAAGTGTTTGGGATAAATGAAAGTTTTAGTTTTTAGTTAAACACATATCAAACAATATAACTTAAATTACTTTCAATAATATTATTATCGAAATGTTTGCAAAATAAACTAAAAGAAATAAAATAGTATTTTAGATTGGTCAGGAAAATAAATTTTTGGGGAAGATTGACGTTTGAAAATATAACAGTTGGACAACATAGATTATTAAGAAAAAAAAGTTTTGAAGAATGTAGAAATTAGGAAATATAAGTATTTGACAGTATAGAAAGTTTGAATTACAGAATTATAAAAATATAGGAATTTGGGAAATATAGTAACTGAAAACAACAGAAAGTGTGAAATATATAGATTTCGAAAAATAAAATTTCAAAAGATATACAAATTTTGATGTAATAATTTTCTGTGATCATTACTTTTTCTTTTTCACTTTCACGTATGGAAGATTGTTATTAAGTAATATAAATTAAATTAATGATAACATTATTTTATGAAAAAGGTATGCTTGCAATTTAAAATAAAACAGATACAATAATATTTTAGATTGTTCCTTATTACTTACCTATTATTTTAAAATTATAAACCTTTCGTCGCATGATTTTTTTAATCTCGAAAAGTAGTTCGTTATTGAACTCTTACAAATAAGTTGCCGGTGGAACAATAATAGTAAACAAACATCTTCTATTAAAAAAAATTTATTTGTAAAAAATGATATAACATCGCAAATTTTTTCATCTTGAAAAGACAATAAAGAAATGATTATTCGAAAACATAAAAGGTGTTTTTAATAATTTCGTTAATTCTGAAATTTGCTATTCATTAACGTTTGACAAAAAACAAGAATTTTATGCAACATTATTTTGATGCAAATATATTTGCAATAGAATGCTACGAGGGGTTAACATTATAATTTACTAAAATAGATTCAAGGATTTCTAAAAATTACTTAAAAGTCAAACATCTGTTATTAAATAAAAACTCAGTGAACTAGTTACATATTCCGGAAAAACGGATGTTTTCAAAGTAAAATAACTAAAAGGCAATAATATTGTTAATTCTTAGCTATTAATAAACATCTTAAACTTACTATTTTAAATTAGGTATAACAATCTAGGTAGGTACTAATCATCAATCATTATTAACCGAAAACTCAAGAAATGTTTTCATAATGAAATTAAGTAAAGTACAATAATATTTTAAACCACTTATTATGCTACAAAAACTGATCTTCAATATTTTTAATTATTGTTAAAATAGAATTAAAAATTTTTTAAAGTAATCAACAGTAAAATAAAACAAATTTTATAATTTTATTGTCTACAAAAATATAAATATTTTTTTAATGAAATTTTATTCAGTTCATTTTTTTGTTAACATTTAAGTGCCGTGGTGGGGTAAGATTTGACCGTACCGAACTTCTCATACCGAAAATTATATGTATAGCAATACAACACACTAAAAGATCAGTTTGTTATTTTTTAATGTAAAAGAGATTTTAATTAATACGTAAAAATAGAAATAATTAAACAATGTTAGTTAGATATAAAAGATCAATGAAACATACACCCTGTATGATATATTTTAAGGCGTAGAATTTAAGATAGTTGCATCGTGACAGGTTAATTAAAAAATTAAGTTATAAATAAATATGACAAATAAAATGATTTTGGTCAAAAATTTTGATCGTAGACAACATTTTAATACGCATAATATTATTCTATGTAAGAAATAAATATTTCTCTTATCGATTTTAGAATACAAATTATCAACGAGAAATACATTTACTGGTTTTCTGTAAACTTTATTCAGAATTTTTATACAAAACTCTATTTCAAGAATCTTAAAAAAATAAATGAATATGTAATTTTTATTAGAATAATTCATATTCGTCTCTAATCCTTGAGCTAAAACGAAAAGTAAAATAGTAATCGTTAGTCCTTTTTAAATATCAGCAGTGTTCAAATATTATTTATCATTTACATTGAATTAAATTTTAAAGAAATTTCATAAGAAATTATGTTTGTTAACCACATTAAGGGGTTAAATTAATGCATACGCCTGCGTGAAAGAGAATTATGCAGATTTGCTGCCTTTGAACTGGATACTCGGGAACACTCGTAAGTATACTACTGGGCCACGAAAATTATCAAAATCGATCGAGTCTGTCCGCCATAATTTCCAGCTCGAACAGTCAATCGACACAGAAAACGATCGAGATGCATCAGAATGCACATTCTGGTTCGAAAGCTACAAGAACTTCGAAACAGAGGAACCGCCTAGGCCTAAATTGTTGCTCGAGGCTACTACCTTTTTTTTCTAGGGTATAACTGCGCCAATAATTTCGAGGACGCTACGGAGAAAGGTTGACGATTTCTCCAATATTTTGAACAATTTGCTTAAACATACAATTACTTTGACAACAATTAGTGTGTGTCCATACTCAAAAAGTTTCATATTTTATAACAACCTACTCGATGGAACAGAACAGATATTTTTATTGTAATGTTATAATATATTATATTTATGATACAATTTTAAAAGTATAAAATATTATTTTTATAATATAATATATTGAATATTTTGTTACAATGTAATATTTTTTAACAATAATACACGTTATAAAAACAAAATTGAACACATCCCTTTGGCTTCTAACATCGAGACAAACTAACAAGGGACATCACCCAATTGATACACGCCGATTTTAATGAAATTTTAATATGTTATACAACTCGAAAAAATATTTCACACGTATTTCTTTTATCAGCAAACATCCACTTTGAGGTGGTGAAAATAGCCCTTAAAGTTGGGGTTGAAATAGCTATTTTCGCAAATATCTCGAGAACTAACAGACCTAGACAAAAAATTCAAAATGCAAAATTTTCTGTTTTTGAAGACCAATAATATGGCATAATTGGATTTTTGAAAAATTAGTTTGTTTAAACAATATGTTAAAAATTAACATTATTTTGCAAATTTTTTTAATAAAACGTTTTAATCTAAATTATTTTTTTAATAATTTAGAGTACGTGCAATTAAAGGAGTTATATCTGTTCATTAAGAATTGCCTCACGATTGTAAAAAATATACATAGTATCTCTGAAAATATATTTTTTTATAATTTCGAAAATTATGACTTATTTCGAAATGATCTTCTAAACTATTATAAACGGTAGTAAATGTAAAAAATGCGATGGATAAGTGGAACAGAACATAGTAAGGAAATTTATCAGTTTTTGTTTGCTTTATCTTGTATTATTCATTGTCAAATACTTTTTTTATTATATTACTTATTGACTTATTTATTGCTAATATCGATTTTTATTCATAACACATTCATAAAAATAAAAAAAAATTCGAGCAATAAAGTTATGGTTGCGATGAGGAACGTTCTTCCTAATTTGACATTTTTCGTTTTTATTTTTTTTTTTTGTGAAGAAGTCATCTAACGTTGTCTGTCTCTTGCTATTTCGTTTAGCAAGCAATTATCGATAGCAAGACATCGCATCAATGACACTTTGTCGTACCTTTGCACTTCTACCAAAATTTAAATCACCTTGTATAAAATGATCCGTAATTTCTATTATAGCAGCTAAACTTGGTTTAGAAAATCTGTTGAAAGTTTCTTTTGCTCCTCATCTTCGGAAACGCTAATTTCATCATCTTAGTGCACTTGTCGAAAAAATATTGATTTTATCCTAACTTTTTAGATGTATAATGTATTTATTTCTCTTCATTTGTATTAATGTATATAATCCAAAAACGATTGACGTACTCACCATTTTCCAAAACCACTGAACCGATTCCACTAATTGACATGAGTTAAACCGCGAAAAACATTTCCGTTTTAAGCACTTATTGACCTAGAATTCAGTACTTTTTGTAATATGAATAATTGCCGTTCTAACCGCGTGAATACAGTGACACAGGATCGTACATTATAGAGCCCCATGGCTAGATACTTTATCTACCAAACTATAATAAACATGAAGTTTGCATTCACATTTTACATTTGTTAGTTTAAATGGGTATACTTCAACTACAATGTAAATTTAATCCTGTGCGAAACGCGGGTAGTTTCTAGTATGGTATATGTATAATTAGAATTTTACTGCGTAATACTTAAACAACATTACTGCATTACTGCAAATATGCAAAACTCACGTTCACAAACACTCACATGGTTTGGAGAGAAGAATGGAAATAGGTAATTTTATTAGACGAAAAATAGTTTAATTTAGCAGGATCAAATTATCTTAAATTCTGTTGACAGGATTTGACCAAAAATCAAGATGTTGTTATGATCCGAAATTTTGTTGGTGGTAGCATAATGATGTCGGCTACATTTGCCTATTTGACACCAATGTGTTGAAAATCAAGCAAAAATTAATCTCGAAAAATACATAGAAATATTTTTTAATCAGATTTTGAAGAATGGAATGGTTTTACGTTAAAAATATTTAGTGAGTGCAGTTTATATGATATCTTGACTTAAATTCAATTGAAAATCTTTAGAGAACTCTAGGCCGTAAAATATACACGAATACAAAGTATTACGCTACAATTTTGTTACACAAAAACATAAAGCAAACTTAATCTACAAACTAATCTACAAACTATTAAAGTCTACAAACTCTAATAAAAAAAATGAGCAATAGAATTTTTAAAATAATTCATAGAAATGGTGGAATTACGCGTTATTAGCACATAAAGATGAAGTAAAATATTTTATTTGTATATTGTAAATAATGCCCTATGTTAAGTAGAATTACAGAAACGCGTATCACTTTCTTTAAATTATATATTTTTTAAATTAATTTCTTAATTCAATGTATATTTTACTATAAAACTATTCAGTTGCCCTTATAATCTGTCTATTATCATAATAAATAGATATTTGTTTCGTTTTTACAAATTAATTAAAATTTCAAATAAATACACTCTGGAACCGTAGAAACTTCGGTGATTGTACATTGATTCTCGAAACATTATTATATTTCATTGTAAATCACAGTTTTTTAGATTTACACTAGTCTAGGGTCAGCAATTTGCGGCTCAATAGAATCATATTTGTGGCTCTTAAGGAGGGCAATACCTTCAGATAGATGAAAATAAGCTGATATTTGTGAATTTTTTTGTATAGGATATCTTTGTCTTGTATTTTCGAAATTTGAGGTATAATTTACTATAACCATTGCCTATTACAACGTATTTTCTTTTTTTAAAAATATTTAAAAATGGCGGAATTATGATAGTCTTTCCTGGAAGTGTTTCGGCGCGTCTCGTAAAACGGCGTGACTTCTAGCTTTAGTTACATTGGTCTGAAACAAGTTTGCAAACGATGTTTCAATTGTTAAAATTCACAGTTAGTAGATGAACGCTTTTAGAGAACAAAATTTTACTGAACATTTTCGCAATATTTTGCAATAAAAAAGGACTTTAATGTTAAATTTATTTCGTACATTTAGGTTCATATGTTAGATAGTATTGTCGTGGATATGTACAAAAAATTTGAGCGCGATTGATAAACTAGTTTTTGAGTTATCAGTCACGCCAATTTTAAAAACGTAGTTTTGAGAAAAATGCGTTTAAAGTTTCGATAAGTAAAACCTGAATAATTTCAATGATTTACCAACTAATCTGCAATTCCTGCGCCATATAATAATCCTTCGGCTTACACGTAAAGTTGATTTTTCTCCATAAGCTCATTCTCCGTAAAAATACAAAATTTCAAACACAGCAATGGCGTGATAATAACAAATCTGCTACATAGCCCTCCGCACCGAGCGCGTGAATATCTGCGGCGGGATACCAGACATGAGTCACGATAATCGGGCATAACTTCAAAAGGGCTCCGTATTACGCTTTAAAATTTTGACACTATATTTTTGAAATGTTGCACTAACATTTTATAGAAAAAAAAATTTTTCAATTTTTTAAGATTCTAAAGGTATTGCCCCCCTTAAGTAGTTTAAAAGTACATATTGAAAAATTAACTGTAATATTGCAATTGCCAAACAAATATAATAATCCTGCGCACCGAAGATAGCTAAACCTAGCTTTAGCTAACCATACTTTCCCCACTCACCGACGCCACACTCAAAACCAAAAAGTGTTTCCCTTTTCTTTAATACGTTGACTTATATGTTCTGTTACTACGCAAAATAGAATGTTTTGATTTCACAATCAATACATGTTTCATAGCAAATAATGGTTATATTATTTTTTCTAATAGATATTACCGATGTATGTACTTACATTTGGCTCTTTAAAAAAATAATTTATCACATCAGGAAAAAAATGGCTCTTAACTCCAGAAAGGTTACCGACCCCTGCACTAGCTGATCTATCAAGTTCGCAAGGTTAAAAATAGAAATAGAATAGAAATAGGTTTAAAAAATAGAAATTCGTGTGCTTTATTTTTGAAGGAGAGATAATATCAATAATTAAATTTACTTTTTGTAATGATTGGAATATTAAAAGAGTGTTGTCTAGATTAGAATATTATAAGTGGTGAAATTTCACAGCTAATTAATTCTTGATGTCTGTCTCGTTGAATAACTTGCAACTATCGCAGAGTTCTTTGATAAACCACATTCTTTCTGCGTCAGTTATAATAGAGAATGTGCAACCCGTCCCATGAACCAACTCTAGACGTCACTTTCGTGGTGCTTCTTCAACTTTGATCACCACACAACCTGTTCTAAAACCATTTACAGTGTCACATCCACCTCCTTGCAAAAGTTTAGAAAAAAATATTCAGTAACTTTTACGTAATGACACGGTATACATAAAATTAAACTGAGATTTATATGCATACAGTAATCGATTCGATATAATATAATAATTCGATATAAGTAAAAATGTCCTGTACGATATAAGTTAAAGTGTTATCCCCACTACTGCATGCAAGAACTCTCAAGACGCCCAGAAGCTCGCTCACCGAGAAATGTAACGTGATACGGGTTGGGTATATCAATGGACAATACTAATGCAAACAAAACTTTCTTTTTTTCGACCTTTCGGTTATCGAAGTTTCACCAATAGATTTTTTACATTTGTTTTATTAAAATGAGATCAAACATGACATAAATCGAGTCATATTTGCTTGCATTAATTTGTTGGAGTAAAGTCCTCGGTGTAAGCGTAACGTTTGAAATTGCAAATAAATATGTCCCAAATTGCATCGTGTTTGGTCTCAGTTTAATCAGGTAAATGTCACAAGTATATTAGTAAAAGTTTTATAAAAAACAATAAAAAATAAGAAAGTTTTATTCTTATATTAGGATTGCCTCACCGATATGTTATTGTTTGTTTATGTTCGGTTTGTTTCGCTCGCTGACCTTTTCTACGTTCGGTAAAAACATCAGTCAATGTAGGATCTGTGCGATATACGCAAAGGTTCAGACCCAAAAGATTTGCTTATATTGATTTATTACTGTATATAGATTACACACTTTTTTGCTGGAACATTATACAAATTACTTCTTCGACAATTCCCTTACATTGTATTCAACTATATGTTAAGTCATAATATTAACAAAAAAAGAAAATATTTTTTGACGGTAGCATAAACTCTTGAGGACATTCGCTTAAGAAAATCTTATCATGATATTTAATATGTGTAATTATTCTGCTCCTTTGATATGAAAGGCTCTTCATCATACTGCAAATTATCCTGTTTCCGATTATCATCCACTCAATATATTAAAATTTTACGAAAATTATTAAATTTTTAATTAAATATACAACTTTGTAATTAAAACAATAAAATGAAAGATACATTACTTTTTTCCTAAAAGAAACAGGGAAATGTTTATATGATCATTTTCAACAAATATAAAGCTTCAAATTGATATAATATACATACATGTGCTACTTTGTTACTTTAAAACTGGTCATTATTGTAACTGGCAACCAGCCATTTTATATACAAAATAGTAACGAAATGTTTGTACTGTCATGTTTGTCAAACTTTAAGCTTTAAACTGATATAACTCTACTTTTATTTTATTAAATTATGTATAACATAATTAAATATAATTATGTTAGATGCCATTAAATATAATCTAGATCGATCAAACCGAACTGAATGCACGTTCAAAAATTTAAATAAAATTCACAAAATCGAGATTCATAAAAAAAATAGTATATGTCAAAAATTGGCAAGTACACAGTTAGGAAATACGTAAAGATTTAAAATGATATTTTGAATATTACACTTATAGTCAATTTGAAAATAACGAAACAACACTTTACTATTAATCTACCTAATATTAGAGAATCTATAGACCAGATGCTTTGCGAGACTTTAAACATGTATTTAAAATTTAGAGTATTTACTGTAAATATATGACAGCCTATATGGCAGTACAAAAATGAGATGTAGGGATTTAAAAATTGCTCCAAGCAATTAAACGCATCTGAAACTAACGAAAATGGTACCAAACATGATTATTATTGATTTGACGACGACTGGCGTTAATAACGACAAAGAATTGCCGTCAATGAGTTATAGACCTTATAATATGGTTCCAATTAATGTTATGAGTCAAAAATTAATTATTATTAATAAAATTAATAAAATTCCTATTATTCTATTAGTCTAAAAAAATACTAAAGTACGGTATTTTATCGATTCAACGACGATCGAAGTTGATGACGACAGCTTCCTGTCGTCAGATTATCGTCAAAATCTGTTCAGCAAAGTTAAGGTATCTGACGAATCTACCCTCAAAATTTTAAGTTAAGAAACACAAAACAGATAAATAAATAAATATAGATCGAGTCGTCCCAGGGGCCTCACGACGTTTCACAATTACGACAATGAGTAGAATTTGTTTACTCGTTGCAACTTCTTCACAATTTCAAATAACTACTACGTGGAACTACAGAAATTTCGCAGACCGTACTTAACCCTTGCTGCAAATGCACGTGTTGCACCGTCGGTTGGTCCGACCCTAGATATTCTGGATACCAAACAGAAGAGTATTTCCAAAGTAACATCAGCAGTAGTGTAGCAAAGTGTCGCCGATAATCTACTACAGAGAACGTGCCTACAAAGGTTGCAAGCGTTTAGAGGTAAAGCTGAATCCTCGTGGTCGTCTTTGTCGTCGTTTAACTCCCGATTTCCATTCGAAGGTGAGGTAGCGTACGCGCTACAGGTAATTGGTATCTTACGCGGGCCGTTGGTAGAATAAATCGATCGTAGCGAATGTTGTTGGGTTTGATAGAATGCCGGATAGCGGCTCGCACAAAGCGACCTTCGTCTGGTCGAGTGAACCTGCTACCAGCCAGACAAATTGATACCAGGCAACGCACTCACTCTCCCTATCTTTTCCGCCTGTACATCGAGGGTACCTTACGTGCCTGCAGTAAGTACGGGCGCATAACTTGCAGACCTCGATACACAGCTAGTGGAAACGATCAGAGTTAACTCTTGTGAATCACGTTACGATTCTCCTCTGTATATTCCTTTGTACACGACAAATATAGTGGTCACGACATTTATCGATTTAAGTACAAAAATTCATTTCAGTTAAGCACTCTAGGTTTCTAACGTTTGGGTTAACAGTACAACTACCGATAGTTATTCTTCTACCAGAGAAATAACCAGAAGCTATTTCTATCAAAACTAGTCAAAACGATTTGCTTTTAAAAAATACTTTTTATATTTGTTGATTTGTTACTTCCTTACAAAAGCAATTACATGTTGTATAGTATATTTTTGGGATTATTAACTCAACTGGGACTATGATTCCGAAATGAGGGTTGGCGTATTTGATCACTTACACATCAATAAGAATAAGTATAGTCCAGAATATTTGCTTTGGTAAGAAAAATATTACAATACATTTCCATTTCAAAGTTAAATTATTTCAGGTAACTTATAATAGTTAAGTAAAAGTTATCATTTTTCACGATTCTTACACACGTAGTTTTTCTTTTGAGTGCACTTTCCACATATTTTTTAAAGGTATTATAAATGATAGTGATCTTACTATTAATACACTGTCTTACTTGACACCATTTGCATGGAAGAAGTACTACCCTCTTTGAAGTTCTTTGTACATTTGCTCCTCCTGATTCCATCCTTAATTTTATGTTTTCATAACAAAATTTGGTACAGCACATACCTAACACCACTTGTAAGAAAATATGGCTAATAATATTTATAACATTCATAATAAAAGACAGAATAAATAATATATATATTATAAAATTTCTAACAACATTCATGATAAAACATATCTGACATATGCGCACATATGTGCATATTTTTGTTCCATAGTATCTGTATACTTTTTCCTCATTTTAGTTTCATATCACCGTAACCTGAATTTGAAAAGATATAAAGCGCGAATATTAAATCAAGTTTTTGTTTCATATAAATAAGAAATTGGTAAGTATGCATTTTCATTATTAGAAACATTAAGAAATCGGCAATAACATTAAAATGATCAGAAACATATTTACCTTATATTTTTCAAATTATGTTCACAATTGCTTCAATACTTTGTTTACGCGTTAATTGTACCATTAATAACTATATTTTGTAACATCGATATGAATATAAACTATAAACTATAAATTTTAAATTGACGTGAAGTGCGTGCTCTTACTGTATGCGTTATTCATAAAAAATTTTAAATATGTTATAAATATTCCACGTATAATGTTTGAGAATTGAATTATTTTTAATATTTGGCATGTACTAAGCAGCATATACAGAAATCTTTGGAGAATTTCATTTTTTAATTAATAAATCATTGAGCATATAGAAAACAATGTTACTGCGCTTGTATTTCGTTAACAGCAACCAAATTTTTGAAGAATATTATTATGGTTATATCTTTTTAAAACGACAAAATTTTTCATACTGAGTGAGCAAAAAATGAAGAGAAAATATGCCTTTATTATAAATACTAGCGTCAATTTAAAATATTATTATGACTATATTAAGTTTATCTTTAACTTTGATTCATCAAAGCTATATTCCTTTTTAAAATATATTCATATTTTACATTTTTTACGTTTTGATATTTTAATACGAACAGGTTCGTACTAAATGAGAGATCCTTATAAAAGTAACAATAAATAGCTGGTATAAATTGAAAAAATCACGGGTGTCCTTATATTTAGAGAACTCGGTGTTTATATTACAGCGTATAAGATAATAAATTATTAACACTTCTTTGGCACGAATTTATTTTAATCATTTACTTAATAAACAATTTTTGAAGCTATTAAATAATAGTTTCACACGACATTGAATTACTTAAATTATTTACGAAATTATATTTAATTTAACCATTGCTGTTATTAATTTAAAAATTTCAAAAATGCTTCCTTGCATTCCTTTGATTTTAAAAAATTTATCGCAATATTACATTAAAAAGCAATATTAAAACACGGAACTTTTACAAAATTAAATGTATTCAAATTACTCAAATACCACATTATATTTACTCTAGATTTCTAAACACTGTAGAGTGTGAGCAAAGAAATATTAACCAAAGAACTTCTTTTCAATTAAATTTCATTAAATTAAAAGGGACGGTATTGAAAATATAAGCAACATGAAAACCTGAAAGGTCGTAACAGGTGATTATAAAGTTTCGCGAAATGATAAAGAAAATACCTGTAATTGTTTAATAAACTACTTAATTCTCTTCAAATCAACTTGAACAGACAAAATTTCAGAGACGGTACTATGGTGCATTCTATTTGTTCGTAATTTGTTAGCGAATTAGACACGCCATAGCACCCTCGTCAAGTGTTTCAGCCAGTGACGATTACAAGCCACGATAATAAAGTTAATGGGTGCACTCCCCGTACAATGCAGTAAACCGCCATTATCACGATTACTGTTATTATTGCAATTATGAGGATTGCTCAGAGTAACCTCGTCAAGCGGGAATGAGCATGAATTACGCTTTCGAATGTGAGAAGCCGTGGATGTTTGAGCTAACGTATGAAAATTAATCGTCCGCGGGAGCACAGGTATGTACCGACATCAAATGCAAGTTGATTTAATGGTGTTCTGCTACATTCTGAATATTCATGCGTAATGAATGATAATAATACTGATATGTTGATAATGTTTTCTAATGTTCTATTAACTTAATTAAATAGTATAATTAAAATATAAATTTTCATAATTTTTCTATTATTTGTGTCCTTGGTTTTAATAGTTTTATGATACTTCATAATAAGTCATTGAATTTCTGATTAAACCGACATACGTATTACGATGTCAAACGGAAACACTTATATCGAATAATTAACATTAGAAGTAACATTAAATTGTACGTTTAACATTTTACTAACCAATTAAAACCTTAGTCATTTTTTAATTAATAATTGTTAATTTTTAATATTAATTGGCAATAATAGTTAATTGTTCCTATGCGGAATTATTTAAAAAATTAAACGAAATAATAATAACTTCGTTTATTTTTTAGTGTAATAAGTATTTTATTTCTTTTTTTAAATAGAACATGTATGTGTTTTATTATAATAATCATAAGTAAGGTTGAAATGCTTTGATATTTCTCATTGATTACAGAAACAAACTCGTTGATTTAAGTGTAACGATTTTCGTTTTTATCGCAACTAACCTTCCCTTTACTTCATTAAAATATAGTAGGAACTACATAATTACTAATTTTGTAATACGAAATTAAAATTCTTAAATTTCTAAATTACCAGAATAATAAATTTTCAAACTCCCAAATATTGCAATTTTCAATATTCCCAAATTACGAACAACAAGTGCGCAAAGTTTTAAATTCTCAAATTCTTAAGTTCTGAAATTACAAAATTAAAAAATTTCCAAACTCTAAAATTCCTAAATTTCCAAATTCATAATTTCCCAAATCTCTAAATTCCTAAACTAACCTAACCTCATTACCTACCTATTAAATCTAACTTAACCTAATCTAAAATTACAAAGTTTCAAATCTTAAAAATGTTTGATTCCTAAATTTTTAAATGTCAAAATTCATAAACATCAATAAACTTCAATTCATAACTTAAAAATTCAAAAATTTCCAAATTTCCAAATTCTGATATACTCAAATCGTCAAATTTACAAGTTTTTAACACTAAACAATTTTTGAATCACTACATTCCTAAATTCCTAAACTTCCAAATTCTTAAATTCTTAAATTCTTAAATTCTTAAATTCTTAAATTCTCAAATCCTGAAATTTTTAGTCCTAAAGTTAATAAATTTTCAAATCTCTAAATGTCTAAATACCGAAATTCATCAAATTCCTCAAATTCCTCAAATTCCTCAAATTCCTCAAATTCCTCAAATTCCTCAAATTCCACAAATTCTACAAATTCCTAAATTCCTAAATTTCTAGATACCTAAATTCCTAAATTCCTAAATTCCTAAATTCCTACATCCCTAAATTCCTGAATTGCTAAATTCTTGAATTATAAATTCCTGAATTCCTAAATTTAAAATTTCCTAAATTCCTACACTTTTGTATCCCGAAATTCCAACGTTACCTATTTCCACATTGCAAAATTCCCTAATGTCCAAATTCTGAAATTCAAGTATTCGAATCCACTCAAATTTCAAAGTTTTGAAATTCTGAAATTTCAGTATTTCACAATTTCTGTATTATCAAATTCAAAGATATCTGCATTTCGTCACTAAGCGAAAGTTTTCTGCATCAACTCTGATGTAACCTAATAAAAATATACACCTAGTAGCACCTATTTCAAACTTAAACTTAACCTGACCTATGTGAATCTCTACTTAATGCAACATAACCCAACCTAATGCAAATATAAGCCGAATGTAACAAACATTTTATACTTCCAATGGTTGAAGTATAATATGAAGTATAATAGTTGAGTTATACAATCAAATTTACTACAATAAAAGAATATCGAGTACTGCATGACTTTACTTTTTTCATTTTGAAGAGTAGATGTTTACCTCATGCATTTTGAATCAATTTGACCGAAGTATTTCTTGAAATAGAAAAGTATGAGACACGTACCAGCGCAAAGATTTCACGTAAATCGTTTCGAATGTTCCGGACATGCACCACGTAGAACAGTAGGACAGGTCCGGGTTTCTTGATGTCTACATGACTTTGCTATTTCCTCGATCTTGTTTGCTATACGTCACCTTCGATATTATCTGCTCATGCCCACTATTGGAACAGTTCAATGATCGTTTCCAAAGCAGTTCAGTCGTTATACTTTGTATCATTGAATGATGATCATGTAAAATACTAAGAAAATGAAACCATAATATATTTTATTTTATTTACAGGGTAAACCTTTATGTACAAAGAAGAAATATTGTGTGCTGGAGAAATGTAACGTATCTATAGTTTTATAATCGCTTAGAGTAAATAAGATACAAATTAAAGTTTGCGTAAAAAAAAAGCGACGAAGAGAACAAATACAATGTACCATAATATAAAACGCGCATATTGCATATAAATACACAATTAAAGATTAAAGAAGTTTGGTTAACAGATGTTTTAATGATACCATGGAGTTTCAAATATATCAGTATTAAGATGAACTGAGTTAACACAATTTCCAGTTCGATTTATACAACTGAAGTAATCGTAATTAGTGTGATGTTGTTCGACACGAATTAACGTGTAATTTCTTAACACTAGATTTACGGAACCCGTCAAAATGATGGGCCATACGTCTTTTAATTTAAATGACAAAACTTATTAAGAAATTTTTGTAAAAATGTATGTCAACTTTCGTTAAGCTAAAGAATCAATGTCTTTGGCAGTTCACATATCATCCCCAATTTATTTGTTTTTCTACTTTCAGTTCAAATTTAAATATGAATAACCATCAAACGTCCGTAAACCTAGTGTTAAGCAAGTTGAGGGCATATTCAAATAGAAAAAATGGATTATCACCGGACAAAATATCACACCATTCGTTATTTTACAAAAGAATATAATGTCGAACATTCTTTTTACGGTTGAATAGTATTTGGAAGCTTAGGTTTTTAAGAATTAAATCACAGTCGTGAGAGTTAAACAGTATGAAACAACCAGTATGCTTGCTAGCATGCCTTCAAATTTTTTGTTCGACACATTCAATATCATTAATATGAGAGTTATAGTACGGAGACCAGATTATACTTCCATATTCTAGAATAAGTCTAATTAGTTGACAGTGTAGTGTTCTAAAAATGCCAGTGTTCCTTGGAAACTTCGAGACGTTGTAAATGAGATCCAGCAATTTAAGACTATGAAAAATAATATTTTTGTAATGTGTCATAAAATATAAGTTAGATGAGAACATAATACTTAAACAGTTTTCATTGTACGCATTGGCCATTGAGTAATTATAAAAAATATTGAATACATGTAAATAATTAATAACTTGCTAATAATATTGAATACTTGTAAATAATTACTAACTTATTAATAATGTTTAATACTTATAAATAATTACTAAGTTACTAACTTGCTAATAATGTTTAATATTTGTAAATAATTACGCTTATCACTAAATGTAACGACATTTGCCTAAATTAAAAGATAACTTATTAGTGCATCACTTTTAAATTCTGTTCAAGTCATGTCGAATTCGATTATCACATTGTTACTAATATTATGATACATTTTGAGTAAATATTAATAACTTGAAGAAAAGAAAAACTTGTGGTCAATCATTCATAAATAAAATAAGCAGTAGAGGTTGTGGGTGAGCACCTCGGAGAACACCAGAGGTTACTTTAATTTGAAAATTAATAATTTACATCCTGTCATATAATAGACTATTTAACCATGAAATTATGCTACCGTTAATCTCCAAGAACTTTAATTTAGCAGCTAAGATGGAATGATTTACAGTGTCAAATGTTTTACAAAAAATTGCATAAACAATTTTTGAAATTGTTTGAACTGTTTGAATTCGATTTGAAGATTTTCCTCGATACAATTGGATAGATAATGATGGTATTGTACAAGATACAATCATAATTTTTCTTATATGAAAGAACATTCATATAGACATAAATAGTATGTAGGTATTTACTTTAACGAATGTAATTTGAAAATGCCACTTTTATACATATATAAGTTGGTCATTATCTGGTACAACTGGAAAGATGGTGATTCTTGGTAAGTCTTGATTTTCCAAAAAATCCAATTCGAAAATTCGTCAAAATATTTAGAAGAAAATTTGTTTACAGCAGGAAAGATAGCAATTTCAATAAGTTTTTCGTTAACTTAATAATTGATGTTAATGTAATAATGAATGTTATACATTAATGATTGAACGTAATAATGGATGTTGTACATTCTTTACTATAGTAACTGTAATTATTAATGCTGTTAAAATGTATTATTAATTGTTATACTCCATAATATTGTTGATATATGTACCAATGCATGTAGCAGAAGATGAATTTTTTGAAAGTATGATAAATACACACATAAGTAACATCATAAGGAACAAATAATAATTTTATCGATATATAATATAATAATTACGTATATTAATTTATAATGTCCACTAAAAATTGACGAATAACTTGGAATTGTCATCTTTCTTGCCGTAAACAGATTTTCTTTTAAATATCAAAATATTTCTTACAAATTTTAAATATTCGTCAAAACAAATTTTCGAATTTAATATTCTTGAAGATCTAGCCTTATATGACAAAATTTTATTGCATATGTTCTACTTATTTTTCTTGCAAAATCACTCCTTTTTCAGTTGTACTTCCAGTTAAAAGACCGCCCTCTATAATATTAAATTTTTATGCATTTGATGCAGGTAATATGCAGAAATTGAACATTACGAAGACTAACTTGAAAATTATTGAGGAGTTTGTTATCACTTTTGTTATGTACTGTTGTTGAAGAGTACTGTCATACCCAATTTTCTTATAACTATTTTATTTTAACTTTTAACAGTTGTTTATATATTTACTCTCTGCAACCACTTTACAATACCACTCTGAATACTTTTTATTTTGAACCAACGTTCTTCTGGTATACTACGAATATTTTTCAAAACTTTAGACGTTTTATTTTAATCGCAAAATGTTTTATTAAAGTTTCTTTGTTGCACGAAGTTGAAATTAGTTTCAATATAAGGAAATTTTGAAGGGTATCCGTACTTAACAAAGATTACGGAAAGAAATGACATATTACTTTACATTTCTCATACATGTGTAGGCATCCCTCAGTACTTGATAATAACATGGTACTCGAATTGCACGAAGTCGCAAATAGCACTGTTAAAAATTGCGACAACCCTCTAATAACACGTATCTGCAATAATGAAGCTTATTACAGAAAAGAACAATATACAGGGAGGGCCGGAAATCGTAGTACAATCGGGCAAAGGGTGATTGTACGTTAAAAGAGACAGTGTTTGTGAACACTGTCCTAACATAAACAACCGTGGCAGTGAGAGACACGACAAGCAAATCGTACTAAATCGCAACAAGTTGTTTAAATTTTATAGACGATTTTTTTGAAAATATTTTTAAATTTTATAATTTTATCAAAATATTTAAAATTTTCCGGAGCACTGGATGAGAAAATAATGTACCAAAATATTTTTTTCTCTTTTAACGTACAATCACCCCCTGCCCGGTTGTACCACGATTTCCGGCCCACCCTATATAATATGTATATATGTATAATGGGTGAATTGAGTAAAAAAAACTGGTTACAGGAGAAACCTGGTTTTGAATAACACGGAGCCAATTAACCGTGTTATTTGAGGGATGCCTGTATAATATTATATGTGTTTTATTTCATTAAGGTATGATGTATTGAAATAAGACCGCAATACTTAATTACAATAATCGCTTTAAAAGTTAATGTACTAACATCTTTTCGATTCATTTTGTTCATGCTTTCAGGGTAGATACTCATGTGATATTTATTTAGTGAAGGTATTTAACAAGAATTTCGCTTAACAAAAAGTATTCTCAATAAATGGTATCATATAAACCTTCGTCTTTCTGCGATTTACAAAAAACTAAAAACATTAAAATTAAGAGGAAAGATTTCAGAGGAAAGTGGAAACGATTTAAGAGGAAAGATTTACAGTTATAGCTACATAAGGAAAAAGTTCAAGGTTTTCAGTAAAGCCTTCCAATAACATAGTGAATGACGTTAAACAATTCAATTAGGACAGTAGATATATTTACTTCTATTTTTGCTTTCTAAACGGAACATTGAATTTCGAAATTTGCATTTTGAATAAAAAATGTTATTATTTAGCTAATCAAAATTTGCTTTTACAACTCACGACAATGAATGAGTAGTAGAGCCTTTCAAAAAATAAAGTTTCATGTAATCACTGTTCAATTTATCTCCTTTAGAAACTTACGTGAAATGGGTTGACAGCATTTCAAATGTAACTTACTACGATCATATAAACAAATTCGAATGTTCCTACACCAAATATATAAAATGTAAGTGAGAAAAAGAATGTAACTCAAGCCGAAAAACTAATATGACGTCAAGAGTAAGAAAAGTATACTACACATGCTATATAAATTCTTACAAATTTCAAATCATCAAAATAAATAATTCATTATTTATAAGTACCTCTTTCTAATAATTATTAAAGAACAACAACTGTACATTAACCATTTTCATAGTTTCTTTTTTCAATTTTTTTACTAGTGTTAAAATACTTATTATGTAAATAAAGAAAAATACATATTATAATTAAGAAACTTATTAATTTGTAATAAACACTATAGTCCCTTCAATAACAAAACCTTTAAGTTTAATAGAATTTAATACTATGAAAAGAAAAGTCATATTTATAACTACATATTTACAATTAATAACAAGTTATAACACAATAGTTACCTAGTTTTTATGAATGTAGTGCTCAATTTGTAATGTTCAAAGTCACGTAGAGATCATTATACTGTAGATCGTTTAATTTGTTTTAATTTCAGCTATTATGCCATGATGGTGAAAATATTGTCCCGTTTAAAAAAAATTTCGACAATCTTGAAATTTCGAACAAAATGTTCTTGACAGAAATTTTGCTAACCATCAAATATTTGCCCTTTCGAACAACATAATGTTTAACATTTCTCTCTAACAATTTTTCTATCGTACTAAATAAAAGAAATATTCAAGATATTCAAGTTACGTGGGACACCCTATATTTACTAATCCAAATTTGCCAATTCGTATTACATTATGAATGCAATAATAACCTTTCTTTAAAAACATACAAACTTAATTAAAACAAACGGTACAACATAATGTAGCACCGGTATACATACAGTGGGGGACAAAAGTATTCATACACTTGAAATATAGAAATAAAAAGAACAATATTTTCTATATTATTAAGTATATTTAATCATATATAGCTGTATATTAAACACTATACTTACAGCAACAAATGACCCAAAACCGAAGGCAATGACATCATGTAGTAACTTGAAATGACTTGAAATTCACGAGACGGTAAGAAATCGCCGGGACAAAATTATTCGTACATTATCATTTATGTTGATAAATACAACAGTTGCGGTGACATCAGGACATTCACATAAACGTAACCATTACATTAGTAGATATTATGTTAGTTTAGTCAGTAGTAATCGTGGCGAGAACACTTTAACACTAATATTTGCAATATGGGGAAAAAATGCAATGAAACAACATTGGAAGAAAGAAAAATTGTTATACGGTTACATGAAGGAGGTAAATCATATAGAAAGATATCAGAAATACTAAAAAGAAGTCGATCGACTGTACAAAGTAATATAAACAAGTATAAAAAAGAAGGAATATTACGGAATAAAGAAAGAACCGGTATACCCCGAAAATTAACTACGAGAGAAGAGCGTAAAATCGTCCGAACTATTAAAGAAAAACCAGATACCAGTGCATCTAAAATTGCATCACACCTTAAAAAATATATGCTGAAGGAAGTCCACCCTAAAATAGTAGGAAGCGTGCTGCATTGAGCCGGATATAACAGTAGAGTTGCGAGCAAGAAACCACTCATAAGCAAAGTAAACAAAAAAAGAGATTAGAATTTGCAGAACAATACATAAATGCCAGCGACGACTTCTGGAAAAACGTAGTATTTTCCGACGAGTCAAAATTTGTAAAATGTATGTCAAAAATATGACGGAAAGCTAATACTGAATTGGATTTCAAAAATAAGCAACCGACGACGAAATACGGAGGTGGAAGTGTGATGATGTGAGGATGTATTGCTGCTTTTGGAATCGGCAATTTAGTGATAATAGATAAAATAATGGATAAACATTTATATTTAAATATTTTAAAAGAAAATTTACAAAACAATGCAGATAAATTAGGCATTGGGAAAACATTTTATTTTCAGCAGGACTGTGACCCGAAACATACAGCCGATATACTATGTTAGTGGTTGTTATACCATACTCCCTACGGGTTAGAAACTCGTCCACAATCGCCTCATTTAAATCTTATCGAACATGTATGGGCGAAACCAGAAAAAAGTGCGAAAACATGATATAACGTCGAAAGAACACTTGAAAAGAAATATTAAAAAGGGAATGGTGTAATATAGAACCTGACTTCGTTAAAAGTTTGGTGTTGTTAATACCCGATAGATTACGTGAAGTGATTCGCCGGAAGGGTTATCATACAAAATATTAATTTATAAAATTTCTGCTAAAATAATTGTAGCAATAATTTAGTGTACGAATACTTTTGTCCCGGCGATTTCTTACCGTCTCGTGACTTTCAAGTCATTTCAAGTCACTACATGATGCTATTGCCTTCGGTTTTGGGTCATTTGTTGCTGCAAGCGTAATGTTTAATATACAGCTACATATGATTAAATATACTTAATAATATAGAAAATATTGTTCTTTTTATTTCTATATTTCAAGTGTACGAATACTTTTGTCCCCCACTGTATATTACATAACACAAATACGAAAATCATACTGCGTAATTTGAAAATAAAGGATTGACTTCTATTATTATACAACACACAATAAAACTGACACCAGTCATTTATTGTTAAAAAAACAATAATTGTGAACGTAATTTGGCCTGATAATTCTGGGTAGCAAAAATTTATAGCAGAATGCATTACTATAGAAACTAACAAACATCAACAACAGTTTATAACTCTACATAGAAGTTCAACTTCTACGACGCTACTGGGGAATGTTTTCCGATATGAGTAATGATTTCGAAAGCACATTTATTACTACACAATGAAATATCCTTTCTGTTACAACTTAAAGTATATGCCTTATATAAAAAGTACATGACAATTTTCTAAATATCCAAATTCAACAATTTTCAAATTTCCAAATTCCGAAATGACCACAGTCACAGAGAAACAACCGATATTAAACACCTCTGCGGACATCAATAATCATATCGCGACACTACTAAAACAGTCATGGGACTCTACATGGAGAAAATACAAAGCCAGCTCAACCCATCAACAACTCGACAAATTCTACGATTTAAAAACTAACCCTAAATACAATAGAAGAAATCAAGTGGCAATAACCCGAATTAGGACCGAACACACCAAATTGACTCACTCATACATACTCGAAAACGGTTCCATAATTTTGGAATGCAGAAAATATAACTATGCCAGAAGAAGATTAAACATCAAGAACAACCTCACTGAAGCAACCACATCAACAGCGTATCAAGACACATTACTAAAATTTTGTAAAACTATAGAAATCATCATCCAACTATGAAAAAGTTATCTCAAACCATCCACTTCCGACCATAACCTTGTCTCCGTAAATTAGTCAACAGTCGCTAATAACCTGGGTAGTTGATGCGACTATAAACCACTATTTAAAAAAAAAAAAAAAAAAAAAATTCCGAAATACTCAAATCTCCAAATTTCTAATTATCTAAATTCCCAAATTTTTGAATATATTTGTTATTATATCTTAAAGTAAATATGTGACAGGATACACAAAACTACCATATAAATAGATTTTTAAACCCAATGTTTTTTATAATGTGCCTACAAATTAGGCCAACTTTGGACATAATAATTACACTTAATGGAATAAATTTATAGATGTTGCTTCCCATTCCATTATCTTGCAATATTACCTTTCCCAATATCTTACGATGAAAATAAAAAATTTAGGATCGCCTAAACGATTTTCACTCCGCATAACCGACGATCTGTCATCATGTGCATCGTGTCGAATGCGTATGCTCAGCATGTTTGATTTCCGCTTTGACATTTAAATTGCCTGCTTAAATTGCTTGTATTATTCAAAAGTAGTCTCCTCGTCAGAGTATCGTCTCCTGTTATACCTACTGTTTGATTAGATGCTGTTTGGCATTATGGAAACTTCTTCTATTTCGTCTAGGGACAATTAAATCTATTCCGCATCAGGGTAATTAAATTGTCTGTTTAGTGTAAGTAAATTACTTCGGGCTATTGTGAAGCGGACTTTAAGCGTGGAATACAAGGCCGTTGACAGAACGGCCAATTGAGCATAGTGGCCAGGAATATTGTTGCAGAGTGCCCGTGGCGAACGCATCGGTGATTCGTGGCATTCCTTCTGGGATTAATCGATTTAACGGTTCGACGGGCCGACCAGTGTCCACGTTGCTATAATTTGATGGAGTGGCGTTCAGCGTACATCTTCTTTTCGCGTCATCCACGTCCGTACGTTTTCGCACTGTCACCACGTAACCGTTGCCGTGATGCTCGCCGCCGGCAGACAAAGCGGAGAAGTGCACACGAAGATGAAAAAAAGAAATAGAAACGAATCAGGGAAACGAACGGGGAACAGGGACAATAATACCCAGGCCACACGATCATTAATTCAACTTTGCTCGCAGATATTCCCGTCCTCGAACACGGAAGCCATCTTCGTTTCGCGTCTCCCTTCTTCCTGTTGCCCTACCTCCGTTCTGGGGTCTTTTAGAGAGGCTCTGAAGACGAACACGACAGAAATGATGGATAAAACGAACGGGAGGAGGTGCGTGCACCATGCACGGTGATGCAATCGACTTTTAAACGGTCGAATGTCGTCTCGGTGAAGGTCTTTGAGAGGTACTTCCTGGCAGGAAAATGGTCGACCGCGTACCCTCGGTTAGCTGGAATTTATGATCTTTGTTGTAAATCTAGCTGGAAAGAGATACTTGATTCTGGAGAGGCTTGGATCCTTTTAACGCGGACTGTTATGTTCAGTTTGGATGGAACGTGCCAATGGAAAATGAACGAACGATAGTGATCGTTATTAAGCCTTATAATACAGTCAATGATTTGTTTTTTATATTTCCAATAAATTTATAGACTTATGGTGTATGCACGAGTAAAACCAAAGTTATTTCTATTTATATCTGTAATCATACACAATTTATATTTATATTCACGCGTATGCTGTAGAAAGACAGATTTTTTATCTTTGATTTTTAATTTTTTGCAGTCGCAATCAATGGTGGGCAATATTTAGTAGAATTGACAATTAACGATTACAATTGAAGTGTTTAATCGCAAGACACAATTAACAATTATACATATACCTTTTCGACAGATTAGGTTGAAATAAATATTTTTCAACCGGGTAACTGTGTCAATCACACGATTGATTCTGAAATCGATTTTAATGACTTTGAAGTATACTATCAACATCAGTATTTTGAATAACAGTTTCTTATAGGAACATACATGTAATCGTCACTGGATTTCAACTTTCAAAATAATCGTAAAAAGCTTTACTTAAATTTATATTACCTACGTACAACTCAAAATGATTATCATCCATAAATTATGTTCATCATATTTATTATTTGATTAGCATTGAGAAATGAGACCCCCTTAGGTACACTGAATAAAGTGTACCTAATCGTAACATAAATTTAACTGAAACTTTTGTAAATATTTATCATTGTTAGTCTCAATTGCGATCATTTTTAACCCCTCAACGCACAGTATGCCACAAATGGTACAAATCTTTTCGTTCATTTTTTAGATAATACATACGTCATAATTTTACTATGCATTGTTTCCTATTTTATACAAGACACGGTTATGATTTTTAAACGTAACCTGTTATCTGTGATTAGAAAAGATCAATTTTTGCAACTTTTTTGCAGCGTTGCATATCCTATACATCAATTAAATAATTTCTTGTTATATTTTAAGCGGTTGCAGCTTTCAAAAAATACAATGGAAGTCCTTAAAATAATTTGTAGCTAACATTGTACATAAATTTACATTCTTGAAAATAATGTTTAGTTTAAAAATAGTAATTAAAATAATTATAATAAATTGCAAAAACAGATGTGTGCCATATGTGGTACATCAAATATTAAAAACAGTAAAAATACGAGTTAATTTTGCCAAAAATTCATTCCATACTTATCCTGTAGAAGATATATCTCCTTATATTTTATTACATGTAATAAAATCCTGCGGTGAAGGGTTAATATATTGTCAAAAGTCATGACTCTGAGTTGTAATTCAAAAGTTTCAGACGACAGTTGCTGTTTATTAGAAAGCTATCACAAAATAGTTAATTCAAAAGCACATAATTAGACAGAATATATACATATGTACTTAAAATTCATTCCATCATTTTCCTCATTGGAGGAAAAATTATATTTCTGTAAAATAATGACAGTTGTACCTTCCATGACTAAAAATATGAATGATAAAATGAAATAAAAGATATAAAACTTTGCACTATCTTGTAAAATTATTGTTTTGTATTTTTATAACACGAAGCGTAAATTATACAATGATTGACACCTTAACCTGAAACTCTATTTCGAAGAGTCAAATGCATTTAGCGATTTTAAATTTTATGCAAAAAAAAAAACACTAGAATCGATTTATAGAAATGGTCGAATAAAATAAAACAAGTATACTGTAAAAAACAGCAAAGATGATAGTAAAGTGTAATCAGTGGAATACTCAATGTTTGAAACTATTATAAAAAGTTTATTAAAGATTAAAAAGTGTCTTACTACATTTTTATGAATTACACCAATTAAAAAGAATTAAGCAAAAACTTGAATTTGTAAGTATATCACGATAAAAAATAAATAAACATTCGAAGAAACAGTAGTCAACATGTAATTGTTTATCCTTACCAAAATTGAATGTGTCAATAATGAGGGCAGTGTCATAGTTGATATCTGTATTATAAAATAAAAGCGTGAAGAGCCTTTCCCTTCTTACCTGTACAAAAAACTAATCCAAAATTAATTTTAGTTTAATGAAAAATGAGTTTATATTAAGTTAAATTTCTTCGAGATGAATCCACACATTCTACTTACTGCACAAACTCGTTATTGAAACATTCACGATTTTATTCAATGTGGAAACCTTAATGCTATATTAAAAAATTAACTTCAAAAGATATGTACAGGTAACCCTCCTATAACACGGTAGATAGGTTCCTAGAAAATGTCGTGTTGTGTGAAACCGTGTTGTATGAGACCCAGAGCCAGTACAAAAAGGGGGGTTACGTTCCGAAAACTTATTAAAAACAAATATTTTTTTAATTCTACATAAATTTGTATTAATTTCTTTTTTCAAAAGACGATCCAAGATTTGCATCTTTACTTCTAAAAAAATAAATTTCCTCTTAAACGTTGTTTTTTTATCTTTATCGGACATGGCTTGGGACTGAAACTTAATGTCTTAAAGACGAAAGAATTATTTTTTAACCGTGGCTCCACGCAGACTGCCGTACAGCAGCGTGAGACATTTTTGTCTTCAGGCCACGGAGATGAAAAGAAATACTTTCCGCAACACTGTATCTTTAAGACGGCAAGCCTCGCCGCGGCTGTAGAAATAGTGTTGTACAAAGGTTTTTGCAATTTTCTTATCGTGCCAGAACGAAACCATGTTATAAGATGCCGTGTTGTAGGAGGGTTACCTGTACATATATGACTCCAGCCTTATTAAAACTATTTCTACCAACACTTCGCGTATACCTATTCCTACCGCAACTGGCCGAATGACCAGTCTTTAGCACAATTTATATTTTTTAATATAGAATGCAGATAATACCCAATTAGACAATATAAAAATATAGGTTCTCTTATTCAGAATTCTATAATTTTATTTATTTCACAGTCATAGTACGTAAGGCAGTGTAAGAAAATCGGAGATTCTGGATTGCTTCGGATACCAATCAGGCAAATAAACACCACGTGATCGATAGGCAAGCGAGAACTGTAAGCACTTACAATTAAAAGTGCTGTAAAACAGTCCTTAAAAGGCATTTTTAGGCTAAAATCATGTCACAACTGCATTACCTTTCGTTTGTAACGACTTTGCAGTTTAGGAATTGAGTCGTTGAGAGAATACTATTACAAAAAGATATAAATCTTTCTACCAATCAAATGACGGATCAAGGTAGGTAAGACAGACTACAAATTTTCTTCAGAAAATATACAATAAAAACAGAAGTGAATATTGAAAAATGTATTACACGTATATTTGAGGAAAAGTCGTGAAGTTTAAAGGCGATTCAATTACGTTGTACGTATATAGGAAATTCTAATCGAAATTTAAAAATCGGTCATTTGACCGGTCGTGGTAGGAATCATGTTAACTTATTTCACACCCAGGTTCAACGCACATACATCAGTTATTATATACTTGCCAATATTAAACAAAGTTAATATAAGAATTTATCTACTGTTATAGAGTAAGAACGTACCTAACTTTTTGTCGGTAAACTATTGAGTACTATGTAAAAATTGTGCGATATTGTAGTTCCTTCCTTTATAAATCCATAATGCATAATTGTACTAGTATGAAAAATAGTAAAAGATCTCTGTCAGTTCATTTAAGTTCTTACAAAGAACCGGACGAGATGAAATAAAGAGAGAAAAGGGAGATATAGAAGTAACTTCCTTTCGCAGATTACGAACGAATGAAAAATCTTTTTATTCAGTAACAGCCCCTAATGACCAACCACGAACGAGCAAAACCAGAACGATTACCACCGTGTCGTAAAGAATAGTCGTTTAAACCTCTTAAGTGCAGTGATGAGACGTGAGGTGTATATTAATTTCTACTTTGACAATGATTTTTTTCCCAAATTTAAGCACAGAACTGGTTTAATAAATCGCACCACTAATAACGTATGCTCCTCTGTATTTCCGATATACTGTGTTTCTTCTTCACACATCTTGAATGATTCAGACCTTTTACTTTTTTATTTATGTAAATATAGCAAGCAATAACTTCCGTAAATAGCCCCTGCACAAGGTTCCTTTTCCAAATAAATCGATAAATCGACTTACACACATACATTTACGTATTAAAGCTCCCACATGTTCAATGGCCTAAGCTTTTGGTAAGAAATTATAGAATTTTCAATATAATTTGTGGAAGTGAAAATACGATAAATTATGAAGCTTCGTATTTTTCTACATAAAACACAATAAAACAATTTTTCTTAAATGATTGATATGTTTATGGAACGCTTATAAATTGGTTTCTACGAAAAGCTGCTGAATATTTACATTAATACAACGAATTTTTTTATGTAATTTGTTGTTTATACAATATAAATTAGTATCTAAAGAATATTGGCCATAATTTGCAACCGAAAACACAGATTAATAAAAACAAAGGGGATTGTTATATTTATGAAACGCGCTATACGCGATGTTACTTCCAGAGTAAATCTAGAATTTGATTGCAGGGCTAGTGCACATAGGTGGATTTAAATAATTTACTATAGAATTCAGTTTTAAAAATTCCTTACGTGATACGTAATTAATATCAAGCAATCAGGAATATACAATGCAAATGCAGGGCAAATGATTCTATTACAAATTTTACGAAAAAGATGAAGAAAAACGAGGAAGTATTACATTTTTATTCGACAAGAAATTAACAATTTATTGTTAAAAATGTTATTGTTATTAAAAAATTAAAAGTTCTTAAAAGAAAAATAATAAAATTCATAAACAAGAAAAATTAAAGAAGGGGATAATTTTAAGAAACTCAGTCGATTTCAGTATCGTACTTTTAAAAAATGTGTTTTTTTTAGGAATACCCGATATACGCAGTAAAGTATACAAAACAATTCGGATAAAATAATCAGCTTAGTTTGTAGAAATTAATATATTAACGCATAAAATGTAATGCAAAAGAAATACGTACATACAATTATTCTACAGAATTAACTCGTTAAAATTTTCGTAAAAGGAGAAATACAATTAATGTTCGAAAGATGGTAAGATCACATGAAAAGAATCAAATTATTATTAAATAACGATTCGAAATTCCTATTAGGTAAATTGTTGAACGAATAGTATAAACGAATTAAACTAGTAATTTATTGCCTGCACAAAATACACACATTTTTATTACGAAATATGTAAAATAAAAGAATATAAATGTATGTATCATAAATTTAATTATGTTATATTTAAGTTTTATGTAAATATATAAGAATAGTATTAAGAAGAAGAAAAGGAGTCTTACCACTATGTCGGCCCTGTGGCAGGTTTATCTCCATATTCATTAAAACATTTGTTCATTGCAGCGTGGAAAATTCTGTTGGTTATAATTTATTAAAGAAATGAGTTCCGCTAGATCAAAAACAATTTATATAACGTATACATGGCATAAGAGTAACAGATGAATATAAAATTTGCCCTGAAAGAACAGAAGCGTATCGATGAAACATCTCTGCGTCTTTAACAGAGTCCCCTAGTATTCTGGTGCAAAGTGGTATCGGTTAACACCATCGAACCAGCTACATGATAATAACAGAGCTTTCAGTGCAACAAGTTAAACGCGTTGTTTCGAAATCGGTATCATTGACCAATCAGCGTCAATTGTAGCGATAACGATGCGACTTCGCGTTCGCGTATCAGAACATGGAATCAAAATCCGGTCGATACGCCTATAAATAGTCGCGGCCAGAGTGCGTGTAATAACAGATCGAGGCCAGGGGTTTACCATCGATCCGTATCGATCTATCGCGAATATACGGCCAGTCTCGATCCCTTCAATAATTAAATTGCCGACTAGCTGGCTCAGCATCGTCCACGCGCCTTTTCTTCTCTCTTTTCAACCTTCCATCGAATGTTCGTCCACGGTCGTTCACTGTGAAGAAAGACATCACGAGTAAATCGTTCCTCTATTTCACGCTTTACGCAATGAAACGCAATCATTCGATCGACGTGATCTTGAAATTCCTTGCGTTTCATTTGCCACGAAGTCTGAGAAACAACGATGGGAATTTACCAGCAAGGCAAATGTCCTAGTGCTCGAACGAGTACCGGTAATTAGTAATTCAGTTTTGTTAATAATAACATTTCTGCTCATTTTTAATATTTAAACTAGTCGACATGTAATAGCAAATGTATTCGATTTATATAGATACAAGTACAAATCTCTATAATTAAATTGTTATATCACGCAAAAATATTACTGTAAAATACTCCAAGATTTATTGTTTTCAAATTCGTTTCATAATTACTCAAACAAGCAACTTTTTTTCAAAAAGCTATTAACCCCTTGCACTATTTTGACGAGTCTGACTCGTGACGCACTCGCACTTCAATTGTGACAAATCTTACTCGAATTTTGAATACACTTCAATCTGGTGTCCAAGTCCAGTTATAATTTGCATAGTCAAGAATTGCTGAATACAGGACTGACATAACATTTCAACTTTCTTTGTCTGTTTTAATATTGTAACTGCGATTGGTTAGTTCTGACTGACACACCTTACAAATAAATCATTGTGCAAGTGGTTAATTGATGCCGTATAATTTTTTAAATAGTAAAGTTGTTTTAAATGTATTGAATAACAGAGAATTCGAATTAATGTTATTTCATATTAATCTTGTTTAAATATCGAATCTAATTATTGTGTTACTAAACGCTTTTGGCACAAAGGTGATTTCTCGTCAGATCGAATTATTAAATGAAGTTGCCTTAATGAATTGATTACATTGTTGATAAATGTTGTCTTAAAGTATGTTTTGTATTCTATGTATACAGTAATGTTAATAATAACTATACAAAAATATAATTCTATTTATTCCTTTTATCATAATATCAATATAACTTAAAATTTTGTGACATACTTTTCATCATTTCTTTTACATATTACAAAGTCATAAGTGCTTCAGAATGTCGAAGAAAAGGAAGAGAAGAACTGCATACAAAAAGTTGTTTGTGCAGCAGTAAAATCCCTTTAAGGCAGAATTAAGGTTCAGGAAAAAACCGTTGTAATTAATTAAATAAATTTATTGTAAGTAAAATATTCTCATTCCACAAAATATTACCGTCTTGATCTTTTTTACCAAAGAATGAAAACAGTTAAATTAATACAATTTAATATTTGAGAGAGTAATAATTCATGACTAGGACATACTATGAATATTGCTTAAATACTGAGTCATATTAACCTTTTCATATCTAAATTAATTTAAAACATTTACTTTCGCAATTTTAGATTCTTATTATTTCATCTGAAAGTAGAAATTTTATGCTTTTATATGTATAAACGTATTTAGTTATAATTGTACATTTTCTAAATGTAAAAGGAATTGTAATTATTTTAACTGTTTCCCTGAATCATTTGAGCATTGAGACGCTAACCTTATATACGCCGTTGACCTTTGAGTGACTCATTTATTATAGAATTTTGAACCATTTCAGGTTATTTTTTCGGAAATTGGTGTTACTTAAACCTTCATCATTTTTATGGTGATATTGTGTGTACATTTAAACTGAATATTTAATTTTTCAGGAGATACACAGTATGTCTGAAAAGTAACGGAACTTTTTAAATTCAAGGAAAACTACTAGCACCATCTATTAAAACAATATGCTATCTCAAAACAGTATTCCTCCCCTACAAAACAAACCAATCGTTATTGGAATCAAGCAACGAATTGTAAACTTATAGTGTTTAAAGCGACAGAACCTTTCGTCACCGTGTTACAAAATCACGATGGAGCAACGAGCGGATATTAAATTCTGCTCGGTAAAGCTCGGTAAAACTTTTACAGAAACATTTGAATTAATGAAAAATGTTTATGGCGACGATTGTTTATCCCGTACACGTGTGTTCGAGTGATATAAGCGATTCCAGGATGGTTGTGATACTTTGGAAGACGAGCCAAAGCCAGGTTTGGGGTTTTTCTAAATTCTAAACGATCCTAAAGGTATTATACTTCGGGAATTCGTTCCAAAGGGACAAAATGTTAATGGCGAATATTATCTGGGTGTTATGGAACGTTTGTGGAAAAGAATCGTTCGTGTGAGACCCGAATATCGAGCGCCAGGGAGTTGGTTTCTGTTGCATGATAATGCACCATGTGACAGAACTGTCGCAGTTCGTGAATTTTTGGCGAAAAAACAAGTCTGTGTGCTCCAACATCCTCCATATTTGCCTGACTTATCTCCATGCGATTACTTCCTTTTTCCAAAATTGAAATTAGTCATGAAAGGAACGTTTTATGACACTGTTACACAAGTCCAAGCAGCTGTGACAAGGGTGATTGAAGCGATTCCGCAAAACGACATAAAAAAATCTATGTTAACATTGCCTGAGCGTGCCCAGCGGTGTATTGATGTATTTTGAATAAAAAAAAATTAATTTTGGCAAAATAACTAATACTTTTTTTTTATTTAAAAAGTTCCGTTACTTTTCAGACATACTGTGTATGTAAGTGCGTATTCTTGTTGCCTAAAATGGCTTAAAATTACGTGGGTATGTAATTTTGCCTTAATAATATGTATATATGTTAATCAAAACTTTCAAGTTTTGGACAAAAATGTTTATTTAACTGTGTAAGACATTAAAGAGTTGAGAAAGTCTACGATAAAAAAGTAAGAACGCGATTAGAAGGATGATTCTTTAAATAGCAATAAATAATTATTTAGTAAGTAATTGCATTATACATATAATATAAAGCGTTAAATGTTACGTATGTAAAGTATAAAACAACAAATATAGTTAATATATACATTAAACTTGAACAGACATACATGAGTGTATTTTGCCTCATAGAATCTGCGTACTTTCACCTCATTTTACAATACAATACGTATTCACCTCGTTTTTAAAATTCGTTTCATTAGCTTCGTTTCGTCGTAACCTCAATTTGAAAAGATGTAAAACACTAGTAATCAAGCTTTCATTTCACTTAAGTAACAGATCGGTAAATATGCTTTTTTATTAGTGAAAACATAAATAAAGTGATCCAGCAATAACATTAAAATAATCAAAAACATATTTACCTTATGTTTTTCGAATTGTGTATATGATCACTTTAATACATTATGTACATAATAATGGCATGATTGTCATCCACATTTTATTAGTTACAATGTTCATGTCTAGACATATCAAGAATGAAGAAATGTCACTGGTAGATTACAGTAGACTAATTTGTCGATCCGAAATTTTATACTAACAATCTACTCGCTACATGAACAGTTTGATATGTTCCTTTAATTGCAAAAAAAATTTGTTCTGAAAGAATTAATTCAAAAGAATAGTCATATAATTGTAGAATACGTTTGCATAATTGTAAAATACGTTCAGTTTCACCATAATATTATTGAAACAAAAGTAATGCTTCCATCATTGATAGCAAAATTAGTTTTAATACCTAAAACTCATTTAACCATAAAATACCTCCAAAGTCAGAAATTTACGATTTTGGTTAAAAATCAATTTCTTTTGAAAAACTATGAGCTATACAAAAAACGGTTTACAAATTCAGTGCATAATAGTTTATAAGAATTGTTTATTGGAGGATACGCAATCAAAATTATTAACAATTTATCGAGCAATTTTATAGCTATGACTTTCCGTAACCGCATTTAGTACCTTTCGTGACAGTTATTCTTTTTATCGCAAACAAAAATTATGTTTTTCTCGCGTAAAAAGAAAAGTTACACTAACATAATATTTTACCATGTATTACAAAACCACTTTCATACAATTTTTGTTATCAAAGTTCTAAAAGATGAAGGCGGTGTACGATTTTCAGTAATCTCCGTTGTATAAAATACTTGAAACAAAATGACAAGCGATGCCATACACGATAACGATAGAATTCAGTTCCCTTTTAATAGCCTATGCCCTATGCAGTCTAAACAGTGAGATGCACGATAAGGGGAAAAAATCAGAGGATTCGGACGAAATTCGCCTGCAGGTTATCGTCAGCCACACCTGCCCCATATCGACATCGAAAGGGAGAAAAGGGTTCTAGACAACGCATCGCGCGGAATATCAGATTCTAAAATTCGCCCGAAGCCGATCGACACACCTAGTTAAGCTTTATGATGAATGCGTGAAAAGGAGGACGAAAAACGTTGGAGATCCGTGGCTCGGGCGTTGAAGATCAGTGGCAGATCTCGAAACTGATTTGTCGGAGTTACGCGTTCACGATCGGGAGCCATCTTTTACTCCCGAGCGTTTCATCTTCGCACCTTGACCGCCTCTGGGAATGCAAATTATTATTCGTGTCTCTAGTAGATAGAGGTCTCTCTCGTCTACTGGGATCGTGACTTATCATGCTTAATTACACGGTCTACCGTTGAGTTATCGATGTTTTACAATATTAAAGAGCCACCAATTAGCCGTACAGGTTTGATCCGTTTTCGTTTCCGTTCAGGGCCGGTGTCCTGTTCGTTTTCTGATCGAATTCACTTTTAATAGCGCCCTATTCTACGGGGATCAAGTCGTACGTCTGCGTTATACGATAATATATGAGCTCAGTATAAAACGATGCATACATTTTGGAAATAACACGTTCCCTCTTCGCCCATTCGGACGGTGTACAGTCAAGAGCAAATCTGGCTTCACTAGAGAAAGTATGCCAACCAAGTGCCCCCCACTTGTCTCCAAGGGTCTCCTCAGATCTCCCACTCATTAACGTTTAGGGATTTGAGAATTTGGAAACTTATAAATTTCAAGATTTTGGATTAGGCAATCAATTTGGATAGCTGTAAAAATTAGGATCATAGGAATTTGGGAATTTGGGATTTGGAGGTTTAGAAATTTGATGCCATTAAAATTTCGGGATCTACGAATATGGAAATCTAGGCATTTCTCGCTCTAAAAATTTTGGTGCATAGGAATTTGGAAATCTAAGGGTACGAACATTTAGAAAGAGAACATAGAAATTTTTGAATCTAGACTCATAGATAAAATTGAGAATTTTGAAATTTTTAAATCTAGGAATTTTAGAAATCTGGAATTTCAAGGATATAAAAAATCGACAGATGAAAGTTAAAAAATTTATAAATATGAACATTTCTTTATCTGTACTATATCTTTCTGTATCTTTACTGAAAAGAATCCTACTTTGTAGTCGAGTCTTTAGACACAATGTCTAGGTGAGATTGTTTTGTAATTGTTAAGGTTGTTTCGATCCTTAAATGACGTAGTAGATATATCAATGAATGATGAACTATTTTTTATGAGCAACATGAAAATGTAATTAAGCACTATATTTACGGACGTTTGTCATATTTCAATCGAAACTGAGGTAAAAAAATAAATAAATAAATAATGTAGAACACACAAATTGGCAAGTACAATTATTGTTTATTTCGACGAAAGTTAACATACATTTTAAAAAAAAATTCTTAATCATTTCTGTAATTTGAAATTAAAAGTCTAAGCTCCGCCATTTTTAGATGTCTCGTAAGTCTAGTGTTAAATAGAGTAACTATAGATATTAGTTTTGATGATATAATACTGGATTTCAATATCTGTAATCCCAACTGCGTTTTAAAACGCATTTCATAGAGACGACAATTTGCGGAAAGTCGTAAAATTACTAAGACATAAAAGTTTATGAATTTAGGACATGTAAGGACGATGAGGACATACGTAATACAGTAGGCCAGTTTTGCATAAAAAATTTCAGAAACATCGATGACAAAAAGACCTGTGTTAGCCCATTTTTGGCACCTCGAATTTCAAACTTCTTTTATGTATGTCAAATGGTACTATATCAGAGAAATTTTAATATGAACGTGGGCGAGGTTTGGGAGACATGAAGGGTGTAAGTGATAGTTTCTCATAATACATGAAAGCATACGAAACTCTTCAAGAGTCCATACCAAGAAATAATATATACATATAGCGAAGTGAACTATATAATAAAACGAAACATATCGGTTTTTGTGGATGTTTTACGCCGGATTCAAATATAACCTTTGTTTTCATCTAGCATGAAAATTACCCGAGAAAGATGGGGTTAAAGTCAGTGCTTAAACGTATTTCCAGGGTACTTTATAAAGCAGCACTTCCATAAATGAAATAGCGGTGAATAATAAATCGTTCATTTTCTGAACAATGAAATGCAGATGATCCATTCAGGTAATATCCTCAATATTACGTGAATTTCAGGCACGCATTCTTCCTTATGCAATGCACCCTGACTGGAAATCATCAATTTCATCCCCTTCTCTCTCTGGAACTGTGCCTATGCTCATCTTGAAATTTTACTGCGATCAATGTTTTATCTAATAGTACTGTTTGGCATAAAAGTTTTAAATTCGAGGACCAAAACGTAGGCTAAATTTGCCATCACTCTTTGAAAATATTTGGAAACGAGCTGATATTAAGTATTTGTACTGAATAAATAATTTCAAATTATTGCTACTCATATTTATAGGAATTTTATTAATAAATTTTAACAAGAACGATTTAACAATTTAGAACTACAATATTAAACTTGAACACTACGAAATATAATTAACTTAATTAAATCAATAACGTTTTAACTAATTATCAAAATTCCACGATGTTCACAACTCAAGCGTTCAATTCCGACTCTCAACTCTTAAAATTATCTTTCGTTACCTCGTAACCAAATCGCAACTCGAAAGACAAAAAAAATCATATAGATATCGAAAAATAGATCGATTCAGTTCCGCATAGCTTATCGTGTTCACGACGCCAATATCGGCGACGTTACTCTAAAAACCCTACACTACCCTACATATTTTAAATAATGTACTGAAGGCACTAATTCTTAGAAGATTTTGTTAAGTTTTTATATGTTTTATTTATTTTTGAAATTGTATACCTGCGTACTTCATTATTTTTCAACGATAATAAGTATATTAAATGAAAGTAGTATAAGTATACTACAGTACAATTGGAATAAACTGTAATAAAATGAAAAATATTTCTATCGTTGTATTCAAATAGTTTCGCAATCATTGACAGCATTTACCGAATTTGAAATACGATTAATTCGTAAACAAATGAATAATCATTTCTTTTGCAACAAAAAATATTTTTATAGAAAACAATCAAATATTTGGATTAATAAAATAAAAAATTCATTATTTCTTAAAGAAGAGAATGATGTATGGTTGTGATTCTACATCCGAATTCTCTCCGATTATTTCTTGATTGTTGCATTTTGTTTATTACTGTCCAATTCATTTTTATTTTAAATTAGCATATATGTCCTTTGTGTTACATAAATTTTACTTTAAATAACAAATGCGAATTTTGTCCATGACTGTTGTGCTACTTTTTACACAGATGATTTGATATAGCGAACTATAACAGATATAGCTCATGACAAATGTATTTGTTCAGTCGTTAAAGTGAGTGAATAATTAATACTATAAATTATGATTCATAAAATAACATAGAAGTTTGACGGTAAAAATTAGAATAACCTGTATAGTTTAAATCATTGTTATCATCTTTTACATTTTCATCTATACACAAATTTTTCTGAACTATGTCACTAAACATAAATATAAACTATGAACAAAGTCAAATTCATTTTGTTTCAAAAGGTTAAAAACTGTTGAAGAATAACCGCTCGTTTTGAAAAATGTTATGTCATGGCTCTACATCCCGTATTATTGAGAAAAAATATTGTAATGCTTTTTAAAATCATAAAACCAAGAAATGAATTACTTTTGTTAATTAATATTACTATTATGTTCCTAAATATAAATACAATAACAAACTCAATGAACTTTAGGATGATTAAGAAGTGCAGTGTAAATCAAAACGAGCGAACCTATCTTTTTATCGTGAATTGTATAAATGTAATTATCAGTTGTATTATAGTATACATACGTATAGTATATGCATATACTATTAGTAACAGATATAGTCCGAAAAAGTACTATGTTTCTGATACATCACTATAATTCTACGATTTTTACTTTTTTATTTTATATAAAACCTTAATTTGCGAATTTAAATTTAAAAATTTCAAACGTGAGATATGGTGTTTTAACGTAGTTTTATTTTGTATCACTTTCATAATGAAAAGTACTATATTTTTTAATTGCGTTTGATCATAAAGTACTTCACTTTCCCGAAAAAGAATTGGTAACCTAATAAGTGATAATATCATTCTGGCTCGCCCTATATTTCGAAACCTGTCATTACCTGTTGTAATTGGTAACAAGTCATGTTGTATTAGAGATCTTAATGAATGGTTTGCGTAATCGTATTCAATACTCATGCTTCAAACTGATATGCCGTGCCATTTTACAGTACTGATATATCAACAAATCATGTCATGTGTCTACCATAAGTGACTTACTGTCTACTTCAACTGATTATTCTATATTAAAAGCACGAATAAAACGTTCATAGAATCGATTAAAATACATGTATATGACACACATTAAACATGTATCGTAAGCACCATTTCGTGTCATTCTAATGTCAGCGAATGACGTCAGACTGTCCATGTATTGATATCACTGTTCGCTGCAATACAATTTAATAATTTCATTCAAAAGTTTTTCATTAAAAGTCTGGACGTACCATTTTTCTCGTTATCCTGGTACGTTGTCGGGTCATTTTTCTCTGGTCGTACCATATAGCCAGTGGCCCGAAAAAAAGTTAAGGGATATCGGCGATAGCAGTTAGAACAGTCAAAAAAAGCTGGAAGTAGCAAAGATACATAGCACGATGTGTTCAACCAACGCATTCGTTCATTTCTCTTTCACGATCCTCTTTCTCTCGTTAACACGGTGCTATCATTCTTTCATCGAGGGTGTGCATTTAAGCGCCGCCGGTCCCGTTGCGCTGATTTCACTAACGAACCCAGCGATTTATATCATCGATCGAACCGTGTCCGCGGTAGGCGAACTCGAACTTATCGAGAGTCCATTGTTAAACGGTACCCGGCAGCCACGAATGACCCTTATCGTTTGCATTCGCGATCTTATCGCCGATGGGCGCTGTCGAAGCTTCGATGAGATCGAATAAATGCGCTTTGGAATCTACACTACCGGCCAAAATTATAAAAGTTCACCTTGTTTTTAGCCAGCTTAGGGGAAAGTTAAGATAAGGTAAATGTACAGGTGGTGAAACGATTACGGTTAAGATAATTGAAATTTCTTTTGTATTCAGTCAATGTAAAATTATAATAAATATGTAATTGTCCGTAAGGGTAACATTTATACCTTCAGATGAAAACAATAAGAATTTGTGGAAAAAGAAGTTTTAAATGAAAATCTGAAAATGTTCATATGGCCCAGTAATTAAACAGTATTCATGACATGTTCTACTCATTAATTATTACTGACCCAAATATTAAATATGTATTGATTTAATCATTCTTATCATTTAATAAGAAAATATTATGATGGTAATATTTTGTGGAACGAAAATATTTCATTTATAGTTAAATTCATTTAATCACCTACAATAGGTTCTTATTTCTGATTTAATTTTAAGGCATGAAATTTTTCACTGATAATTTGTAACAAATTGTCTGTTTTAGTGGTTTTTATTTACAAACATTGATTTTTTGTAATCATTTCTTTCTATTTTCTTCATCATTCTGAAAAAGTTATGCGACTTTATAATATAAGAAATATAATTAAAAGTATTTTATAAAATTTTAGGTTATGTTGATATTACGATGAGTTCCGAAATAAGTAGAGTTATAGTACTTTTGTAGAGCTCTTATTAACACAAATACAAAATATACTTATTTTAATACAATAAATATTAACAACGTAATAAATTTCATAATTCAGATTCGTTTAATAATTCAGACATTTTCGGTGGACACGCTAAAACATTTTCTTCAGCCTTCGTTGTTTTACAAACAAAATATTTTGATTTATCTCTTTTGGTTCTAGTATTCTTACCATTAATTACCATTCTTTTAATTTTACGTTTTCGTACTGTTTATGTTACTAAAGTGCACCGTTTTATTGCTGAAAGTAAAATAACAAACAGTAGGACGAATTGCAACATATAGGATTAAAATAATACTGTCTAATAATAGGGCAAGACGTTTTGTCGGAATTCTATGATCTCATTCAAAAAAATGTTCACTTGTAAAAGCCAGTATATTACACATACAAAATGCAAAAGGAAATAAATAAGTACCCACTCAAAAATGTAATAATGCAAGTTTTAGCAATTTTCCATAAAAACTGGTAACTAAAACATATCGAAGCTGAATGAATGGGTTTATTCTATCTGTACGAATGATTCAAAAAATGGCTTGGTAGCATTTTAAATGGGATAGATACAGTTAATTTAGGTGCTGTCCGGTAATACAGAAATGATTCCTATACATAATAAAGTTAAGAATTTTTCTGGGCTAAATGTATTATAAAAAAGATTAATTACTTGATCAAATATCCCACTTAACATACCGATCATGCATCCTTCGATGTATTCAATGTTAAGAAGTCGGAAAATCAAATATACTTCAAATATTTTCATTACTACATAAATTTATATAAATGTACAAAAGATTGCTATTTCACTGAATTTATTGCAAACTTTGACAACGTAACGGTATTTTCAGGAGGAAAAAGAAAACCATAAACGAAGTACTTACTGTTTAGGTGCTAATAAAATAAGTGCATCTGACGTTTTCACTCTATAGACTGAAATGACAGACAAGACTTCAGTTTAATATTTCTGTATGTAGATAATACTACAGTGTTGTACCTTAGTTCCATTCCCGCTTTTGAATAAATGAGATAAACAGTTATCTCATTTCCTTGTAAATTCAAAATTTTTAAGAAAAAACCTGTGATCCTTAGTATCCTCTTTATAGAAGTGTTTTCATGGGACAGATTTTTTAGAATCGGTATAATAAATGTTCCATAGAACCGAGTTATTTAAGAATGTGTATTGAAAAAATTTTCATAATATCTATAAAACAACACAATTGTGTAGTACTGGGTATATTCATAAATATAATGTTATTCATATATTTATTTTATAAAAGACATGACAATTGTAACACAAGTAGGTGATTAATAGATTCAAAGGCAATGTGAAACAAAAATGAATACTTGTCAAATATAATATGTAATAAATAGTATCTGTTTTTAACTTAAACGAATTGAAATAGAAGTTCTAAAATATAGTATACATATAATATACATTTCCATAGTAATATATGAATTTACATCTGAATATTATTGTACTGTTTAATTGTAATTTAACTAGAATAATTATTTTTAAAATATAAAAAATAAAAAATTGATAATTTAACAGTATTTGAATATAAGGATCCGCAAAATTTGGGTAGTTGTAAATTTGAGGATTTGAGCATAAGAAAAGTTAAGACATATAGAAATTTAAAAATTTCGAAATTGCGAAATAAAGAAAATTCGGAAAATTATAAATTTAATAATATAGGAAGTCCGGGGATTTAAATAGTTGAAAATTCAAATATTAACAATTTTTTAACATTGAAAATTTTAGAAATTCGAGAATTTCGAAATCTTTCATCGACTTAAGTCGTCTTTAAGTTACGTCGGTTATCCTGAAAGCAATTAGTACGTTAATGAAAGGTAAGACTGTATTTGCTCGCTGAGTTTAAAAGCACCTTTAGGTTTACACTAAACTAAAGGAAGAAATGCCGGTTCTTTGGGCAAAATTTAAGTGTAAAAAAATACATATGAAAAATGATGTATCAATACTGATTCATTGCAATGAATTCTGGTTATCTATGTGTATTATTTTGTACAGAAATTAGATAACGATGTACGTTATTCGAAACATTATTTATTATAATTTAATAGAAATATCATCTTAATAAATATATGAAAATAAAAATGGTAAATAAATATTATTTTGGAGCGAGTCATGCTATATGTCTGTACTATACAGAAGTTAATTTTGTTTTTTAAAGTTAGTTCATTACACATAAACGAAAAAATAAATGAGTATTACGTTCCTACAGAATACAGTTTGGTGTCACTATTTTTTATTGCCAAGTTTGTAAAGCGTTTAACACTTGTGTGATCGTTTGTGTATTTTGTTCAATAAAAATTATTTTCCATAGTTGATTTCATATTCTTGAAGTAATCCAATAATTTTGTTGTATTACATGCGTCAGATATACATATATGCTTAAATTTCTTTTTTAATTTGCTTTCTATGTATATTATTCAAAGCTAAGATTTTTTCTACCTACTTATTATGCAGTACCGGTTATTTTATATCATGCACATAAATAATAAAAGAATTAGGCCAATAATATGTTGACCTGTTTACCAAAAACATGTCATTCAGATTATAATTTAAAATCAGATCTACTCAACGAACTTTTAAATAGCTGCAATCTTTTAATTGTACAAAGGTAACATAATCAATTAACCCTTCATTAAAGTCTGGAGTAAATAAATTAGTGAAATATGTACTGTCTCTATTATATTTAATAAATTTAAACTTTAAGTTAACGTGATTAAATTTTTTTATGGAGAATAAGGCTATATAGACCTTATTACTTAATTTACATATTAATATTAATATCTCCTGTCAATCTTTTGCAGTTAGCGCGTCTTTTGATTTGATGACAATTGTAACAACATTAGTCCTCCAAATGACACTTGAGAAACGAAGCTAGCAGAGAAAACACAATGAACGCATCATCTGATTTTAACATCAGTATTTTTTGTAGGTGTTCAGAGAAAGAAGGAATTGATTAACAAGAAGAAATTATAAACAAAAATAAGAAAAGCTGAGGGAGTCCGATAGAAATATAAGAAAATAGTAAGTAGATGGGGATAGCAGAAAAAATAAATAAAAAAGAGCTTATCAGGCACAAAAGTAGACTTTGATAAACAAGTCACTGACAAGTACACAATTTACAAGATCATTGAATAAAAATTGATTATGATATGCAGAATGTTCCCAGTCTGATGAAGCAATCGAAAAAGGGATGAACCTACGTGAAAAAATAAGCCAAAAATATACAATGAAGTTTTTACATATGCAGCTTGACTATTGAGAAAATTGAATATCAATAACTTATTAAAAAAAAAAAATGCTCAATAGATTATTTAGAAAAAAAAACGGTTAAACTTTGTTTTGAGGCATCAAAACTATCAAGCTTCAAGAACACATAACTTTTGAACCTATGAATATTTTATCTATATTTATTGAATATTATCAGATTATGCAAGAAAGTTTTACCAGTATGATACTCCAAGACAAAGTTTAATAAAAAATTGTTATTACAACACAGACTAACAAATGCAACAATTATTTCATTAATTTAAGGATTTATAAATATTATTAAATAAATAAATCTAGTCATTAATATTACTAAAATTTGTTATTGGTAAGTCTTCGTAACATTATTGACGTGGGTACTAATGTAAAATGCGATGAATTTACTTAATGATAACACGTACAAGTAGCAATCTGTATTATAAGTAATAAAGATAAACATATGTTACATATTTATAACACCACTACCTGATTTATAATATTTTCTAACTGTAGAATTAACAAATTTGTTGATTTTGTCACACTCTATATTGTAAACAAACTGTCTTACAAATACTTGGAAAATGTTGAAATTCAATTTTCTTAAAAATGAATCCACGTACAAAAAAATGTTGTTCTACAGTTTTGACTTACTTTTTCATGTAAATTCACCCTCTTTTTAGTTACAGCATTTTGGAAACACCATGTACTAAATGTAAAGGTGAAACTCACGTAAGAAAATATTAATTGTTCAATTTAAGAAAACATCATTTTGAATAATTGAAATAAAATAAAAGTTCTCAATGAAAGTTCTGTACTGTATAAATGTTCTTTAGCAACATTATTAATTATTTAAACTTAAAATCTACTAACAAGGGACATCACCCAATTGATACACGCCGATTTTAATGAAATTTTAATATGTTATAGAACGCGAAAAAATATTTGACACGTATTTTTTTTTATCGGCAAACATCCACTTTGAGGTGGTGAAAATAGCCCTTAAAGTTGGGGTTGAAAAAGCTATTTTCGCAAATATCTCGGGAACTAATAGACCTAGACAAAAAATTCAAAATGCAAAATTTTCTGTTTTTGAAGACCAATAATATGGCGTAATTGGATTTTTGAAAAATTAGTTTGTTTAAACAATATGTTAAAAATTAACATTATTTTGCAAATTTTTTTAATAAAACGTTGAACTATTTTGATCAAATTTCACATACGTAAACTATGGGTCCAAAGATAAAATACGGATAAATTGGAATTTTTAATTTCTCTCATGCAAAAAATATTACTATCGTTGTAATTATACGTACATTTTATACCTTCTGTTCGGTGCACGACTGATTTCTATATATAGTATTCTGGAAATCGTATTATATTACATTTTTTATACTATTTTATTCAAAAAAACGAATTTGAAGGTCCATAGGTGCCTCTATAAAACATGGGGCCCGAGTCAGGTATCCCGTTTGTTCCGCGCGTACTTGTGATGGTACTCGATGTACGGAAGATCTAACGCGTAACTTGTAGTTGTGTGCAGTGTAATATCTTCATGATAATTTAGAGTACGTGCAATTAAAGGAGTTATATCTGTTCATTAAGAATTGCTTCACGATTGTAAAAAATATACATAGTATCTCTAAAAATATCATATTTCTTTATAATTTCGAAAATTATGACTTTTATTTCGAAATGATCTTCTAAACTATTGTAAACGGTAGTAAATGTAAAAAATGTGATGAGGTTATGTATTATAAAATTGAAACAAAAGTGACATGGTTTCAATTTGATTGAAATTAAAGTCAACGGGATTATCAAAATGTTCCGGTCTGCTACTGATGTAACGACACCAAAACCATGCGTACTGAAACAGTTTTTTATACCTAGGTGCGGACAATTGATTATAAATTAAAGAGCACATCTTGATAATTGTGTTCCGTGTGTGTAAAGTAATTTGTAAATCTAACGTAGGTACAAGGTTTAATATTTTATGCGCGAAATTTGTTCATATTCTATAACCATATACGTCCAAAGCTTGTGTCAATCCAGTAGTGTTTTTTGCGATGTATAAAACTGTCAGTGTTTTACTTGGTGGGGTGATATTTCTTATCAGATTTTGATCATATCCTGTCCATGAGTCTAGTAATAAGATGTTCTTTTCGGACGAATTTCGAAAAAATACTGTTTCTACCCATTGTTTGAAAAGATCTTCGTTTAATTTATCTGATGCCGATACTCTGATAACAACATTAGATGCCGTCTCCGGTCTACTTCTATTTCAATTTTAAGATAGATATCCTGAATACACTTTTTACATTTACTATTATTTCTCAATAGTTCAGAATACCATTTCAACATAAAAATTACAGTTCTGGAAATTATAAAAAAATAAGGTATTTTCAGAGTTACTAAATTTTTTACAAACGTGGCACAGTACTCAAAGAACAGATACAATTCTTTAATTGCATAATTTAAATTAACCATAAAGTCATTACACTTTACGCACGTATAATTTACGCGTTTAGGTCTTCCGTGCGTCGAATACTGCCACCAGTACGCGCCCACAACGCGGAGCAAATGGGATACCTGACTTGGACCGCATGTTTTATAGAGGCACCTATGGACCTTCAAATTCTTTTTTTGAGTAAAATAGTATAAAAAATGTAATATAATACGATTTCCAGAATACTATATATAGAAATCAGTCGTGCACCGAACAGAAGGTATAAAATGTACGTATAATTACAACGATAGTAATATTTTTTGCATGAGAGAAATTAAAAATTCCAATTTATCCGTATTTTATCTTTGGACCCATAGTTTACGTATGTGAAATTTGATCAAAATAGTTCAACGTTTTATTAAAAAAATTTGCAAAATAATGTTAATTTTTAACATATTGTTTAAACAAACTAATTTTTCAAAAATCCAATTACGCCATATTATTGGTCTTCAAAAACAGAAAATTTTGCATTTTGAATTTTTTGTCTAGGTCTATTAGTTCCCGAGATATTTGCGAAAATAGCTTTTTCAACCCCAACTTTAAGGGCTATTTTCACCACCTCAGAGTGGATGTTTGCCGATAAAAAAAAATACGTGTCAAATATTTTTTCGCGTTCTATAACATTAAAATTTCATTAAAATCGGCGTGTATCAATTGGGTGATGTCCCTTGTAAGTAGTTGGCCGCGACGACAACTTTACGTACGCTATAAAATTCAATTTTTTTATCTTTGTGAATTATTAATGTTAATGACAAAATTGAAGAAAAACGATTTATTCTATTTTATTAGTTACTATTTATACTATAAATCACTTTGTTCAAATTTGACTTTTGTTAAGAATAGTTCAAGTTATAATAAAGGAGTTTAAGATGACCGATACTGTATGATTCTCCTCAATGTTTAACGTGTTTACCCTAAACGAGTTAATACTCATTCTCCCATTTTAACAAAATTCGAGTATTAACTAGTATTATTTCCTTTTTTCACAGTAAAATACTAGTGGAGCGACGAACTAACTTCAAATTGACTTAGAGGCCTCATGTGATGAAATTAAAAAGTTCCGGAAGATTTGGATTCATTCCGCGTTACTTTTTACAAGAGAAACAAGAATATTTAAAATTTAAAGTAGCTACTGCAAACATGCAGATAGAACAAGAATGAGATATAGGGACTTTAAAATCATTCAAAACGATTAAGAAAGTATCTGAAACTATTGAAAACAATCCCAAACACGATTAACAGGATTGTCGTCAACGATAAATTAAAGCTATTAACGGGGATCCAGCCATTCCCACATATCAAAAATTATTGAAAATAATACCAAAACACTGTTTTTTATCGATTCGACGACGATCGACATCGATGACGTTGCTATCGTCAGATTGCCGCCAAAATCTTTACTTTAGAATATTTCTCGAGCCTACGCTCAAAATTTCAAATTAAAAGACAAAATTGCGATCTGCAATCTGGTACAGACAAACAGACAGACGAACAAATGCAGATCACCTCGTCCCAGGAACCTCACTACGTTCATCAACTAAATAATGGATAATACATAAACCAACTTGTATAATCATTATTTATTTTCATGAAGGTTAACATACATTTTGACGAAAGTTTTTTAATAATTCTGGCAACTGAAAGTAAGAAATCTAAGATCGATTTTGACAGATATCATAAACCTAGTGTCAAACAAGGATGAAGAAATGCTTTGCTCTTGCTCCACCTTCTCGCTCGCTTCTTGTAAACGCACCCTTACAGTATCCGCGGACAGCTACGGCTACGATCGTGGGTCGAAGCTCACGTGGCAAGATAGTAAGTCAGAGTTAAGGTAGGTCGGGGCGTAACCCAGGATCAAACGAGTCAATAACTCGTGGCGTGCCTCCTCCACCTACAATGAGAAATCGTCGTGGCGTACAATGAATGTGGGTGCGAGCTGACGTAGCCACGTGTTCACGGATATGTCTTCATGGAATCGGAACCTCGAGCGACGGGACATTCCTCGTGTTCGCGAGCAAACGTATAAAACAGTCGTCCCGTCACAAAAATCACGATCTGATCGAAGAAACAGAAAACCAAACGTCCACGAGATAACTCTTTCAATCGGGTGACCTATTGTCGCGGTTTTATCTATTAGGGACGTTGAATTGAACACAACCGATCGTATGGAATGTCACGTCCACCGTAATTAATTAATTCTTTGAGTGTATCTTGTTCGTGTATTACCAGCCATACCGAGCGACTAATTCTTCCATGATCGCCGGAACACATGTGTCCTACTTAACTGTCCCAATAAAAGAATGATAAAAGTACGTTGTATAACATATTTGTTTTGTTGATTATTTTTTAATAACTGAAAATTGAAAATAATCTTGTTATTAGCTGAAGGCGGAAATAAGTAAGATTGAAAGTGTCATAATTAATTTTTAAATGTCATAATCAATTTCTAAACAAAATTTTTTGTTTGTTAACACTAGATGTACGGATGTTGGATGAGTAGTTATTTTTAGTAGTTAATAAAAATAAATAGTTGACGCAAAATATCATACATAATTCAGGTAAATATAAAACAGTATACTTATGTAAAACTATAAATAACAGTTGTACTATAATTAAATATCACTAGACAATTTTTTGAGAAAAGGTACGGAACCCAAGTCACTCCTAATAAAAGTATTAGTTACGCCAGTCATTGATTAATCGTAAATAATAAGAATCTATATTTATGAAAGAAAATATTTTAAATTAATTAAAATCTGAAAATGTTCATATGGTTCAGTAATTACATGAACATAGCCTGTCCTAGTCAGTAATTATTACTATTTCAAATATTAAATATATATTAATTAATCTCATTATTTAATAAATAAATTCACGATAGTAATATTGTGTGGCATACAAATATTTTATTTGTAATAAATTCAATTACAATGGGTCTTTTGTCCTGAATTAATTTTTGCATCCGAAACTGTTCACTGATAATTTGCAACGGAGTACCTGCTTTCAAGGCTTTTACGACGTTCTAAAGAATTTATGTGACTTCATATTATAAGAAGAATGATTAAATGTATGTTATAAAATTTTAAGTTATATTGATACTATGACGAGTTCAAGAATGAACAGAATTATATTTTTGTATAGCTATTATTAACATAAATGTATAGACTACAAAACATAGTTTAATACAATCAATATTAACAATGTAATAAATTCACTGAGGCTAATTCGCTTAATAATTTGGTCTAACGTGAACTTGCATCTGTACCAATGTCATTCAATATTATGTTGTCACCTACTAGTCAAAAAATGATTCTTACTTTAATTTGAGTTCCCTATTATTTAATAAGCATAAGACAACTGTACTATCGTAAAAATTATTTAATACCAATTAATTGCAAATTTAACAGCAGTTCTCCTTAGCTTACTTGCATCATTATGAATAAACCTTGAAATATTTTATAATAATATTTATGTGCGATATAAGTATTGAATTATATAAACTTATATTTATATCTATGTAAAGGTAATAAATTTTGATTAGTTTAAACATTCGAAATAAGCAGATATGTTACTATTAAAAAAATTCCCACTGAATTGTTAATTATCGAGATTCGTTTAAATGTTAGGACATTCATTTTACACTTACACTATCCTTACTGTTATAGTTTTATACAAACAGTTAAGAACGTTCTACATTCGCAAGTACAGTTGTGATTGCACGGTTAACCGTGCATATGCCGAATATAAACAATAATTAATAAAATTAATTAAGATTTTAAATAATTATTTCTGAGTAAGACTCCATGTATTTTGACTAAACTTTATGATTAACACTCCCAAGCTTTTAGGATATACTATCTATCATTTTAATCGTATTGACACGCCGAATACAAATATCATATTCGATCTCGGCGGAAAAGCATTCTTGTCGAATTTGGTTCTCGTGCTTTAAGCTATCATTTATCATGGCTTTTCACGTGACACAAGCTACATTTAATACTATACATTTTTGATAGGAACAATTGTCTGTTTTTGAAGCACAGTACCACTTGTTATGGCCATTTCGAGCTGTCTTCCTTTCGTTTTGCAACGGAAGGTTTCAAATCCGTAACGTTTGTACTGTCATTTCCTTCTAACGCTTTGCACAGTATTTATTTCTTGGACGAAAATTATGATCTTGGGATCAACGTACAACGTTTTAGCCATCTTTTATTTCAACTGTTAATCGTCGGCGGTTCCATTTGGACATTTTTTCAAATTTCTTGTTAAATTTTGCATATGATTACAATCTGTTCCACAAAAGCGTGGACGCGATATCTATGAAATTTGATACCCAATACAGCAAAGATTGCGTCAATCCAAACATACAATGTCTTCTCTATTACGCAATAGTCCTTCAATTCTCTTAGTATCATTTCTGTCACTGAAAAGTTCAAGTCATTTCGAGATGAGTGCCGTATACGGTAAACAATTCGAAGCAGTATTCTTGTGCCAACACCCGAAAGGGCCAAAAATGAATGTTAGAATTGCAGCAAAGTATCTGCACAAGTCTCGCGAATTTGTAAATAAGTGTATGCAACGTTATAAAGAGACAAATTGTGTCGATGATCTCCCTGATCGAGGTTCGAAGCGAGCTACGAAACTCAGTGCGGCGGGGTTTCGGAACTTTATGAGTCTTCCCGGATAATTTAAATGCTCAGAAGATGATTAAACTGTACCAAAGGGGTCTCTTAGTATCGGTGAAACATTGGTTTAAAAGAACCAGAGACCATTGGATACTTCAAGAAGACAACGACTCCAAACACCAAAGCCGCCTTTGTACGGATTGGAAAACAGCGAATGGTGTCAACGTGTTGGATTGGCCATCTCAGTCCCTCGATGCCAATCCAATCGAAAATGTTTGATTTCTCATGCAGTACAAACTCCGAGAAAGCGTATTTTAAAATTGAAGACGCTAATTTGCCGTATTCGAGAAATATGCAGATTGTTCCTGTCTCATACGCTGCAAAGCTGGTTAAAAGTATGCCCAGGAATAATCGCTAATGGTGGTGATTGGACACATTATTAAGCAAATGCGTATTAGTTCTTTAAATGTACTTTCGACCTGTACAACCTTTTTACAAAAAAGATTTACTTGTACTCAGATATAGCTCTTGTGAAACAGACTATATATTCACAATACTCAATATACGTATACACAACAGACCTACACATTGTACATTAATAAGGATATAGTAATATTATATGCACTAATAAAATATCTAGATTAATAAGGCTAAAATAAGAAGAATACAGAAATATACATATATGTATATACAGAAAATACAGAAAAATTTTAATTATTAATTACTAGATTTCGTTTTACCACTATTTACATCGCATCTTAATATCGCAGATTGAATGTAAAAATAAAATCAGTTTCGAAATATCGAGCAATTTGTATACAAAGAACCAACAGTTTTCGGTTCCCTGTGTTCTCGAAATGAGATTCTATATAATGCACGCGAAACAAGGGTGCAGAAGTATCCTTTTCAGAGTAATAGGAGAAACCTTTAACGCCAGTACTAACACAATAATCGTCCACGATAGCTCTTCTATTGTTTCGGAGGTGGATCCAGTTGTTTTCTTGCCCGCTAGCTATCGATATTATTTTTCGCTATTTTGCTGTTTGGTGGATGCTCGTACCGCTGCATAAAACGTGAAGCGTGGCTGCGTGAGGCACGAGACAATAATAATTCATCGCTTCGGGGCCCGCAGCACGCAGACCGTCCTCGCGATTCTAATCCTTGGGCAATTTGCACAGAGCGCCGTAAAATAAGAACTGTACGAGAATAGCCAATAGAGTCTCTCTTCGGTCTTTCGGATCGGCCAAACGATTCGTAGAAGAGAGAATTTACAACGGCGAACGGATTGCGAGAAAATGACCATTGCTCCGCAGCCGGATGTCCTTTCAAACCGATATTTCTTCTTAATCCTGAACTACTTACATACTAATAAGGCAAATAATGGTAAAATCTGAAAATTAGAATATTATTCTGGTAGTTGATATATTCTTTGTCATATTAACCATTTGCTATATGATTTGTTTTCCAGATGCATCAATCGGAACTAACTGCTACAATAGTAAAATGGATAAAAAAAGTTGTAATTGAACAAATTGTATTTGGACTTAAGCTACAAATTAAGGCGTATTAAAAATACGAATAAGGTTTATGATATTCAAACCGTAAGTGCGTTACGTGATTGACTCGTCAAAATATGGCAAGCGATTAAAGGTGGAGTAATATATATTTAGCCTGCGTAAGTATGTTACATTAATTTTTATGTGTAAGTGGCACTGTCTATGTTAAAAAATAGTAAACAATTCTTTGAATAATGTACAGTATTGTGCAAATTAATATGAACGCAATGATTATTTTGGATTGTTGTACGTGGTCTCGTTTGAAATGTGTTGTTACGTCCTTCAAAGAATTAGTTTTGTTGTAATGAGACTTGTATCTTTTACGATAAAAGCTACAATTAATATTCGTAAGGACAAATGTCAGTAAAAATTCAACTGACGCTCAACAAAGAATTGGCACATATCTTATTACACAGACATTATAAAGAAATAGCGTAAAATACAGGGTGTTACCTGTAACGCTACTCACGATTTTTCTCCCACTTGCAGCCACCTTACAAAAAAAAGTGTGGAATAATATTTGTAGGGTATGAAGTGCACAATAAATGTTAGCAAAGCAAATTTCGAAAACAGTTTGTTTTCTTGGCAAAGTCAAGGTCACCTTGGGTTTTTTAAACAGGAACATACATTTTTTTTTATTCATAGCTTTAGAGGGTATCGAGACGAATTCAAAACACATATTACATGATATTTTTATTAACATATTTTTCGATTCACAGAAGTGGAAATGTGAAGTACTTAGCTTTTGACTTTGGTAATGTAACCATTATTTGATTCCGAAGAGATTACTGAATGTAAACACATAACTGGAATGTAAGAAAAATAGACTTTATTTAATTACATGTTCAAAATGAATTCCGCTTTCCATCAGGAAATATTCCGCTTTTTACCTCGCATTTCCGCTTCTGTAAATCGAGTAGAATGTTAATAAAAATATCATGTAATATATGTTTTGAATTCGTCTCAATGTCTTCTAAAGCTATGAATAAAAAAAAATGTATGTTCCTATTTAAAAAACCCAAGGTGACCTTGACTTTGCCAAGAAAACAAACTGTTTTCGAAATTTACTTTGCTAACATTTATTGTGCACTTCATACCCTACAAATATTATTCTAAACTTTTTTTTGTAAGGTGGCTGCAAGTGGGAGAAAAATCGTGAGTAGCGTTACAGGTAACACCCTGTATATAATATTAAATGGAATGTTGTATTTTAATTTAAAGCTGATTGTATGAACAGTAACATATTTTTATAATATGGTAATGTGTGTTCACCTTCGTTCACATAATAGTATATGGGCGACTGGGGGGAGGGGGATTGATACAACTAGTAATTTTTTATTTTCACAATTTTTATTCCAATTAATTATTCAACATAAAATATGTTAAAATGTATATTTTGAACTCTCCTCTGTGCGTATTGTAAATGGAAATGTGAAAAGATACAAACAAAATAAGTTAAAGAATTTTTATTGGGTAAATTCAAAATTTATCAACTTACTGTGGAATAAGTACTAACCAAAATTAGTACATTTATACAACTCAGGAAATGCCAAATACTGCAGATACACACATTCTAATTATGCTATCTACGCGTAATATTTTTAATTACTATTACACCTATTGCGTCTTTTGTTTCTTTTCCGTTTTCTTGCTTCCCTCTGGCGACCACGCTCTTTCGTACTGACGATGTAAATCGCAGCACTCTCTTGCTAGAAGTTAAAATAAAATATGTATTTTCCAAGTAATATTTGTTTATCTTAACAATTATCCAAACTGCTATAAAGAACTCTAACAAATGCTTCACAAGATACTTGATATTTTATGTCAGAAATATACTGTATTACAATAAGTACTCCAACCTTCTACCATTGCATTCTAAACAGTTTCTAATACGTCTTTTTGCGAAAATATTAAATACTTTAGTGATAACAGACAGCTAATCATTTGATATTAAAATATTAATAAAAAGTTTACATAGTTGTCTTCGTCAAATTTAAGCCTTAACTTAAAGCGTTACCTATATTATAGGTATAATATAATATAAATAATGGTGTAATATAAATGTATATGATATAATACATTTTTATGATTAAACCGTATCAGATTTTATGAGCTTGAAAATTGGTCATTACTTCTCCATTCTATGATTATTAATTTTATATTAAAAACGTTAATAAGAAATTCACATCAGTTTGATCTGAATTGCCAACTTAAAACCAATTTATATCCGTTTTATGTTAACTTCACACTGTATTATTTTATGATGCCTTTGTATTATTGCCGAACGTAATGGCTCCTGAAATGACTCGATCCGTATTTGATCGTTCGTTTATTTGTTTCTCTGTAGCACGCTATAGGTTGTAATTTTGAGAGTAGACTCGTAAAACACCATTTTCCTGTATAGATTTTGGGCGAGAATCTGACGACAGGAAACTGTTATTATCGACGTCGATCGTTGTTGAATCAATAAAGAATTGTATTTTGGTATCGTTTCCGATAATTATTGACACATTGAATCAACTGAAATCACGTTAAAAAGTTTATGAATCATCGTTGACGACAATACTTCGTCGTCATTGACGTCAGTCGTCGTCAAATCAACAATAATCGTGTTTAGTATCGTTTTTGATAGTGTCAGATATGTTTAATCGTTTGAAATGATTTAAAAATCTTTATATCTCATTCTTATTCTACCTATATGTTTACAGTAGGCACTCTAAATTTTAAATACACATCCGAATTCGTGTGAGGTACCTAGTCTGTAGACCCACTAGTTAGCAACTAGTCTATTATATTGTTACTAAACAATCAAAATGACTGATTTCAGTTTTCATATTTTATATTACATTTTTTTACGTGCACGTGTCGAAATGTCTGTCATATTTTGTTAAGATGAAGTATGGTTATGTATGTTTGTTGATATTTCAATATTTACTTATTTATTTTCAATTTAAAAGTAAGTGCGCATTTACATCGGAAGTTCTACTGTTAAATCCTATCAAGCTTTAAATATTTTAATATCATTTAATGCAATTCACCTAGTAGCGAAAATACTAAATGAATATGAGTGATTAGTTCATTAATCACTTAATCCAACTCAAATGTAGATAAATGCTATTCAAACGTGCAAATGTTCCACTCAAAACATAAAGAACTAGCATGTTCCAGGTTATATCAGCAACTCGTAGAAACCGTACGTTGAACGAGTTCAAAGTAGTTTCAAGAGGAAAGAATTCGCAGGATGAACCCTTTGACCGGGAGATAAAATTCTTCAAAGTCGAGTCATGTTAATCGTTCCGGTGGACCATCAAACGACCGTTCATCCGTGTCCAAGCAAATTCCTAGAGCGGTCAAAAACCCAAAAATCTGGCAGAAACGTTTCGGTGACGCCCGAAGGAGAACACTTCCAACGAGTAAACCTTAATAAGCAGCCATGAGCTATCACGAAAAGAGTCCAAAAGTCGTCCGCGGGCGAAGACCTTCGAATCTTTTCCTGCACTTCTTCCTCGTGCATGAGTCGCGACGTTTGGTCCCCCTCGAATGGCGCTTCTTCAAACGGTTCGTCTACACGCTCCGGGCTGAATTTTATGCGGAAAAAAAGAGAAGAAATATCGACGATGCTCTTAGACTGCGGAGAAATGGTCGGATCGCAAAATGTCGTTGCACCGAACTGAGACGGCGATTAATTGATGGTGCTGTGCACACCGGAGGATAAGCCGACGTAACAACTTAATGGCGTTGCCCCGCAGCCTAACATTTCAAGAAGCGTGCCCGCGGATTGGCTTTGATCTTAACCCACTGTTTTGACGAGACCGAAGTATCTAAAGGATTGAAGAAGATGGTAAAAAATGGCCAAAATTGGTTAGCACCTAAGTTATTGATAATGTATTATTTTATGAACCCTAAGGAATTGTTAAAACACTATTATATACGCAGCAAGTGATGGAAAAATTACAAGATGAGTTAAGTGCATCTTGCGCAAAGTGAAATTTCGGGATTTGGTAATTTTAAATGATTATAACTTTAACGCAATTGTCTAATCAAATCCTTGAAAAATTTTGAAACTATAAAAAATAACGTTTTTGTAATATGTTGCAAACAATTGGATGAAAAGGTAATATCTAGACCTCTAACAGTGTTCACTGCAGGAAATAGTTAATCACTGTATTTATATTCTACACCAAAAGAAATTGTAAAAATTAGTAATTAGCAATTATAGAAAGCAACAAAGTAGAACAAAACATAACTATGAATATTTGATATACAAATATTAAATAATCTGAGTAAGCTTCTAATATATTTTTAGGAGCATGATTTTGAAAAAGTTTTTCTTCCAAATCGGATGTTTCAGAAATGGTGGTATAACCGGAAAATGGATGAATCTACGTGAAAAAATTATTAAAATATTTTTGTATGTGACTTACACATGCTTAGAAATACTGAAGTATTTGTAAAATAGTTTGTTCACAATCTAGGAAATAATAAAGTCAATAAGCTGTTTCTTTATTCTACAGTAAATAAGTATTATTATATCAACATATGTAATTATTAATATCGCTAAAATAATTTTACTACTTATGCATGTTCTTATCATTGACTAATCTACATCAACAATGTTAGAAAAATGACTGATGAACTTTAGTAGTATTAATAATTAGATTTATTTGTTGAATAACATTCATTAATTCTCAAATTAATGAGAAGTTGTTGAATTTATCATTTTATAAGTCGCGAACAAATTTTTTTTACAAATACTTTGAAACTGTTGAAACTCAGTTGTTTTAAAAAATGAAGTAACATATGAACAAATTTCATTGTATATTTTTGTCTTATTTTTTCATGTAGGTTCACCCTTTTTCTGTTATACCACCATTTCGGAAACACTCTGTATAAGTGACCGAAAGTCGTAGTTTCCGACACAACGTCACATTGTCACATTGTCACATGGAATTATATTAGCAAGATAAAACTTATTTGTTTCAGAAAAGTATGATAGTTAGATATAAAATTCGTAATTAGAAACATATCTTCTGTTGATTGGAGATTATCAATATAATATTTTATAATGAAATTTTAAAATGTTTTAATAATCCACTTTACAACAAATTGGGTTATTAAAGACAATATTATTAATATGTGGTATTTTTAAGTTATTCTGTTCTATGTATCTGTTACGAAAAATAAAAATAGATATCCGATATTAATGATGGCTTTTTATAAAATATATTACAAAATATTACAAAGGTGCAATGAAGTTTTTGTTGTAGGTGAGGAGATCCGTGGTCGAAAAGTGACGTAATAAGTTGTATAAAGAACGAACAAAATATTTATTTAATAAGAAATACAAAATGAACAATTCAATAACGTGAGGAAAAAGGGCAAAGAACAAAATTCAATCGAAACATGCGAACGCGAGAAGAAATTTTTAATGGTGATATAATAAATAATAAATTCCGTTAGATGGAGACAAATGTTAATTCGTGTATCGTTTCGTTTTATCACCAATAGTTTTACATGGTTAGTTTTGTTTAAAAACACATTTAATGGACAAATTTAGTCAATTGTGAAGGCTGACCAGGTACGTAATTTTACAAGGTGAATTTTGCAGTGTTATTTGGAATTGATTACTGGTGAAGGTAATGTACCGAAACACGCGTTTACCTTCAATACCATGGTGAGTAGTAGATATCCCAAAGGTCTCTATTCATTGTAAGTCTACAAAATAGTCAATGTCTTTATTGAATCACAAAATACCAAAACAGCGCCATACTATTTGCAGATCTACTAAATATTGCAAAATGCTATTACCGCGTACTGCAAGGATAGTAACAGTCATTTTGAAGTACAGACTTGTATAAAACAACATTTTTCTATCTTAAAGCTCTTATACAATATTTTTATTTCCATATTAGAAGTACTTGGTATAATGAGATGTAACGTATTAAAAATCTATTAATAATTTGGAAATTTCAATTCAATCAATTTATAACGATTTCAAAGTTAATAAACATCTATTTCAATAGTTAAAAATACAAAAATTTACGTGAATGTATACAAGGAAGGATAATATTAAATCATCATTATCTCAGCAATCCGGTTATCAATTACTATAAAATAAGAAGAACAAAAATTTTATACACTATTTACACTGTTTTATACTTGCAACATAATAACAAAAAATATTTTATGATAGGATATTTTACATGTAAATACTTCTTTTCATATTGTACAACAAAGAATTAAAAAAATCTGTCGATATTTTCACAGTTATATTAATAGCACTTGTTACAAACTGGGAGCCTGATCAAATGGCAGAATAATAGTAACACTCAGAAATGTGATCTTGCTTAATCGGTTGAAATGACGTAACAGTACAACTGCAATAGTAGTACAACAGTAAATTATAATCTCTTGTCACGGAGAAGGAAGTAAGAACTGATTCGTATTATCAGTTCGTCCGCATCTAAGGACAGGGTGTCGCAGTGGTGTCGACGGTATTACAGTAGGAAATAATTCACTTGCACTTTCTATTCTTCCTCCGACTAATATTTCACGTTTACAACACTTTTGAAATTGAAATTAGTCCCGTTATAATCAATCGATCAATCTGAGATGCCACTGCGTGCTGAACAGTTGTGTAATTACCAGATGCTCCAGCAACTCGGGTTACTTGCAACTGTTCGGTGTGAGCTCGTATACAAGCTTGAGCTCTGACAGGGCCACTGGTATCGTAATATCGATCAATTAAATTGTAACTTGATACAACTAAACTTTAATCAGTTTACGCTACTGTGCATGCGTGAAATGAGAGGGTACTAATTGTGTTACGATGACGCACCAACAACGAAAGTAATTTAAAAATTTGTAAAATAATTGTCACAGTGGTCGAACGATTATGGAAACAACTAAAATAACTGCAATTCTTTTCATAGACAATGTATACGTATAACTACGTATCTTTATAAAAAAGCGTAGAATTTCTACTTTCGGATAAAATAATATAAACCTACATTTGTAAAAGAAGATGTTTTAAATTAACTACTATTTAAAAACCTACAGATAGTTGAGTAAATAAACAATATTCTTGGCTTGTCCAAGTCATTAATCGTTACTGACCCAAATATTAAATATGTATTAATTTATTTTCGTCATTTAATAAAAAAAAAAAAAACAAGACAATAATGTTTTGAGGAATGAAAATCTTTTCTTTATAGTAAATAGATGAAACTTTTCACTGGCAACTTGTAAGTTTATAAGTGTATGTTTTAGAGGCCTTTACTGCTACATAAATGTCTTGTGTGCAATCGTTTTCGTTTTAGTTTTAGTTTTGATTAAAACTATATTATAAAATTTTAGATTATGATGGTATTATGATGAGTTTCGGAATAAGCAGAAGCACATTTTTGTATAGTTGTTATTAACATAAATGTATAGAATATAAAATATACTTACTTTAATACAATATGGAACAACTAATATGGAACATCTAATTTTAAAAGCTCGTCGAAATGGAAACATCCGGTCTTTTCAACGAAAGTGACATTAAAACATAACAAAATTAATAGACAATCGTGTTTTAATGGTTAACTATGTACCTTAACGATGTTCTTGCAGGTACAATTGCCCATCATTACAAGTTTTATGTGTGCTGTAGCCCGCCATTTCTTTCTCATCAATTTTAAGTTGTTTAGCCATTTTATTACGTTTCCTACCTGCTTCAAGACGCGTTTCTCTTTTGTCCGAGATTTTATTTTGTTTTTACGTCATTTACAAAAGCTGTATTTTGTAATCAATTTTCAATGTAGCTCAGATAAGAAAGTTTTGGTAAATCACTTTTGATTATTTTTTTCGGCGTTACGACAAAATACTGTCTTTTTTTAAACAACAAAAGCTCGTTGTCCACGCGGTGAATATTTCCAGATTCTAAAAAATATTTAAATATTTATTGTAATTTTATAAAGTTATTCTGTTTTAAAGTATTCATTAATGCTTTTTACAGATGTCATAGGCAGACTTTGATCTTCGTTATACGTTTCTTTACGCATATTATTATTAAGTCTTCTTGACCTTTTTAGACATATTTTTTACTTATTCCTTGCTTTTTTAGTTACCTCCTTGTTATATAAAAGAAGGTACAATATCAGGCATCATCATCTGAAATTTCATTGCTTGTAACTTTCTTATAATATTATCAAAAATTAATTTGTTTATTTTAAAATTTCTTCTCTCAGCTCAGTAAAAGACATTAAATACTGTAAATATGAAAATAACGAATGTAATCACACATTGGAAAAATATTATTATATTTATGGTGTTCTTTTTATACTTACGTATTTATTTATTTGTATTTCCAACTCTATGTTTAACTGCGGATATCAAAAACCTCAACAAACATTTAGAAATTGATTATAACATTTTTTAAGTGAAACTTCTATGGGCACGATTCGACGTGAAAGTGTTACACCAGTCGGTAACCGTTAGATCCAAGTGTCACGAAAAATACAAGCAATTAATCAAATTTCTAAATTACCAATTCTCAAATTTCCAAAGTTCAAAATCTGTCAAGTCTCCGAAATTTCCAAAACATTACATTTTTTAATCTTCCAAGCTTTTCAAATTCGTAAATTTCCAATTTTGTAAAAGCTTAAATTTTCAAATTTCCAAATTGTCATGATTTTAATTTCTCAAGTATAGATTTACAAATCCCCTAATTTTCACATTTGTAAATCTCTAAATTCCCCAGTTTGCAACTCTTTGAATCTGCAAATTCCGAAATTCCGAAATTTTGTAATCTCCAAATTCCCGAAGTCCTAAATTCTGATTTTCACGATTTATAAAATCAAAATTTCTTCAGTTTGTAAATCTCCAAATTCACAAATTCTTCAATTTTCAAATCTTCAAATTCACAAATTCTTTCATTTCTAAATCTTCAAATCCACAAATTTTGCAATTTCCAAATTAAAAAATTCCTCATTAAACGATTAACTATTTTAACTGTAACAGTTAATCATTGATGTAACAAATATTGTTAACATATTATTGTAAAAGGAACCAACAATACATAATTCTAGAGTAGTAAAAAAATCGTGACGATTACATCACGGACCAGATAATGATCGTGACACAAGGATCAAGCCGCGTCTTGTGAGATTTGAGATCAACATAACGTGTAACAAGGTTCAAGGGAAGGACGAGGAAAGATAGTGGAAGTTGAGTTAATTGCTACTTCTAGTTCTCCATCCTGAGATCGATGCTAGTTAACCCCCTACTACCAGCGCACACGGCTTTCTTCGTTTGATCTCAAGCATTCTCTCTTTTCCGCGCTACGATGAAGAAGATTATCCTTAAGCATTCACACGACCTTCATTGTGCGTACTTGCGCGTACCTTAAGTGTGCAGAATCGCGACAGGTCTATTGCTCGTGAGGAAGGTCAGTGGCCGTTTCAGAGATTTCACTCTGGATGGCCCTTGTTTGCCATGCATGTATCTTGGTTGACAATTAACTTCGTGCTTTGTTTGCTTTGCCAACATTTTTTACACAGTTATTCCAATTTAGAGAATTTCTCGGGTCAATGGAACTTCTTTTAACACTAAGCGTACTGTGGGATTATTAAGGTGATGGTAGTAAAGGAACTCTCGCCCGATTAAAATTTAGTTTGTTAATGTATTTTAAGTTTCAAATTAACTATATGATGCAAACGACTACGAATGACAAAAAAGTAACATAACCTCCTTTTCCACAATTGACCTTCTTGAACAGCTCTTGTCACGCGGGAAACTATAATAAATGTCGGCTTAGAGCATACGAACCAAATTCGAAAAAAACGTATTCTGACCAAAATCAAATGTGATATTTGTATTCAACATGTCAGTACAATTAAGATTATACGTAGTATGTGTCAAAAGCTCTGGGTTATTAATAATAAAGTTTAGCCAAAATACGTGTAGTCTTACACAGAAATTATTATTTATAATCTTAATTAATTTTATTAATTAGTATTTATATTCGGCATGCGCATGATTAATCATAGTAATCAAAACTATACTTGTGGATGTAGAATTATTATGTATAATTACTCGATAACGTCTTCAACTTCTTGAAAGAAGATATGTCAGTGAAGTAAATATTCTAACGTTCAAACGAGTCTCAGTAATTAACTTAACTTTAAAGTTAATTCAAGTCTCAGTAATTAACTTTAAAGTTTAAACTATACAAAATGTATCAGCTTTACATAGATATAAATATAAGTTTCTATAATTCAATATTTATATCACGCGAAAATATTATAGTACAGTACTCGAAAATTCAACGTTTTTAATATCGTCTCAAAAAAACAAGTAAACGAAAGAGTATTTTTCTTAAAGTTATAATTACCTAATTTTATATAATTTTTTAGATAATAGAGTTGTTTTAAATTTAATAAACAATCTTATTTATCTTATTAATTAATCTTATTTCTTATTAGTCTTCTTTAAATACTGAAATTAAGTATTGAGTTTTTTCACTAGTACCTGATAACATAACACTGACTAGAATTAATGAATTTATTACATTACATATTTATTTATTGAGTATGAATATTTATTTATTTGCATATTTATTGCATTGAAATAAGTATGTATTGGTTTCTATATATTTGTGTTAATAATAGCTATACAAAAATATAATTCTGCTCATTCTTAAAATTGTCATAATGTCAACCTAACCTAAAATTTTATAATAAACTTTTAATGATACTTTTTATATTATAAAGCCATATAAGTTCTTCAGAATACTGAAAAAAGAAGAAAAGAGATAAACGAAAAGATGTTTGTGCAGCAACAAAAGCCTTTAAAATAGGTACTTCGGTATAAGTTGCGAATGAAAAATTTCATGTATTAAAATTAATTCAGCAGAAGAAAACTCATTGTAATTGATTAAATAAATTTGTTCTAAAGTATCCTCATTCTATAAAATATTACAGTCTTGATTTTTTTTTTATTAAATATCGAAAATAATGAAATTGATACATATTTAATATTTGGAACAGTAATAATTAATGATTGGGACATACCATGACTATTGTTAAATTACTAGGCCATATGAATATATCTATATGTTGATTAATTTCGAACTTTCTCTTTCGCGAATGTAGATTCTTATTATTTTACCTGAAAAGTAGAAATTTTATCTATTCATATAAACGTATTTATTCGTATAAAATAAATTGCATTTATCTAAACTGTTTTCTTTATTGTTAAATAAATCAACAGAAAAACAGAAAATAAAATACATATGAATTCTTTATCTTGAAAAAAAAACATTACGAATTTCGAAAAAGTTTTTTAACAAATATTGTAATGTAAAATAAAAAATTTTTTATCCATTTTGATTGGTTTTGTGGTTTTACTGTTAAGGTAGTTTTTATCCAACGACGCTAGTCAAATAGGAATCTATAAATAGACGACAAACGTAAAAATGATATGTTGTTATGTAAATTATTGTAGTAATTTGTAAATTAAAGATGCAGATTACTGCTGCTACCTGTAATTACACTGATCTTGAAATATGTTATCAAGGACAATATTCTGAGTGATATTTTTTTATATATATACATAATAGGCAGTTCTCCTCTACTTTTAGAGATATTTGCAGGAATATTTTTACTGTGGCAATTATTTACAAAAAAGCACAGTTAAGTAATTCCGACAACCTTGAATTATATTGTCAAGTTCAACGTGCTGAGTAATGTTGATTACACACAAGATGAGTTTCGTAACATGATGATATTAAATAACTCGTAAATCATTTACTGTACAAAAATTTTGAAACAAAAGCTACATGATCTCTAAGGACACAAACAGTGCAACAATCGCTTTGTCTTAATTTGTACTTTTATCGAGATATGAAGGTTGCCTTCAGATTTTTCTTTTTTTTTTTTGACGAAGCATGAAATTTTGCGTATAAAAGTAATAGACGAGATATGACTTAAAATAGTTATGGAGATATTATCAAATTAATAATCTTATATCAGAAAATCGATTCAGTGAACATCACTCGAACGTAGCTTTATTTATGGCAGTAGGTCATGCTTCTAACAGTTTGTTAGATTTTAGATACTATACACATAAAATATCTTAGTATCTGATTGTCAGCTTAGTTTCCGACGCAGAACAAGAATAAAAATGATATTGTAAGAGATACCGTGTGTTACTTTTATTGTCGTTTAATCATTTAAGAAAACAGTGGGAGAGCGAAAGTATTATACGCAATTGAACATTCTATTTTAAATGAATCATTGCACTGTATTTTTTAAAAACCCGGTAAAACGTTAAAAGAACATGGTTCCTTCAATGTACAGAACTGTAAATGTGGTAAAATTGAGTACGAAAAGCACTCCACTTTTATTTTAACATCTGTTACCCGAAATCCGTATATCAGTACTCGTTAAATCCACGTAATGTGGACTTCAGCCACAGTTGTATTCTTCGAACAATTTCATCTACATTCTACATCAGCTGACAATAAACAAGTTTGTGTAGTGTGATCAAAAGAAGAAGTAGTCCACAAAGAATCTGAAATTTTATCTGGAAAAGTCTGGAAAAGATTAAATTATCTCTTAAAACTGTATTTATAAAAACTTCGTTTTAGTGCATCATTTCTTTTAACTCTTTTTTACATAATCAGATAGTATTCAATAAATATCAATGAAATGCAATGATTCTGAGTGTCGGAATCCATTAGGAGTCTGAGAGTCTGATTCTCCAATCGTTATTCAGGAACATAATTTATTTAAATACAGAAAAATACGAGTAACATTGCTTCGGATAAACTTTCAATCGTATTAAGAATGCTTCACAAAGTAATTCATATTTGTATATGATTTGAAAGATCGACAAAATGGAATTTGGTAAAAACAAATACAATCGTGTAGAAAATTAGACGATGTTGGGGATGATTGACACTAATATAAACAAGAATCGTGAGGAGTCCATTACACTACCACTATACTACTTTATAAAGGATAATATTGGTAGCAAAATTCATCAATACTAAGAAAGAGTTCGTAGGCAAATATCATTTACTCTTAACTTGAGTTAGTTTGCGACCAACGATTAAAATTTAATTAAATGCAATTTAATAAATATTTGCTAGAGATGGTACATAAAAATGGAATTATACTGGCATCCTGCAAAAAACTACAAGAGGAAAAGAATGTTTTCACCACAACAAATTTGTACTTCGACTGTACGAATATTTATGACAATTTTGTCGTCGACATATTATTGACCTGGTGCCATATTGAATGAACGCGATTCGAGCACAATATGTGTTTTACTAAATAATATAGTTTATTTAGTTACCACATTAAAGTATTCTATATACTACTCCAATACTACCAAATTTTAACAATATATGTATGTATAATTTTTGAAACAATGAAGTCTGACATTCAAAATCATATTTCGTCTCCATTTATTGAATATTATCAAAATATAAGAAGTTAAGGAAAATATAGTGCCTGAAGACACTTTTTAACTCTATATTTAACGATATGAAGAAACATAAATTCAATATTAATTTGTATATTATCACGATTAGTGTAGAGTCAATTTCCCTTTAGTTTCAAATACGTATGGTAATAGTGTAACACTATTAATTAGTCTATTTGATGTTTCATTTGTATTGCCTGCTTAAACAAACTCTATTTTATTTCTCAGTTTATTGGTATTTTGTATTTTAGCCATTTTTCTGTTGTAAACTTATTGTCAGAAATACCCAAGTGATTTAAATTACGAGTTAACATCAAAATAATTTAAAATAATTTAATGCCAAAAAGACAGATCACTTTTTTTTGGAAGAAGCTGTGTGAATTGGTGCACTATCCTATTGCAAAGTAATCTTATCGTCTTCTGTCGATGTCATAAAGAACAGCAAATGTTTGCATAACATTTTTAATACATTTACATTCATTCCTTCGTTTATGAATGCTAATTCACACTTGAAATTCTATTTTAATGTAGTCCAAATCATAATTAATCTTAATGACTAATTTTAATGTGACAAAATCTTTCTTTGCGTGAATCATGGTAATAATAATTTAATCCATCTAGCCCATCCATATCAAATTCTTGTTGTCGCCAAAAGTAACACACTTCCTATCTAAAAATCTGTTCTGTAAATTTCACTGTAGCATCGATATGATCCTTTTGTAATACCAATTTTTGTAAACATTGGCAATTAACAAAGACTGTAATTCAAGGCTGAACTTAACAAAGGCCATTTTCTTAAAAGGTTAGGAACACATTTTGAGTTATATTAATTCACAATTTTTAATGCAGGTATACCACTTTTGATATTGCTCTTAAAACTGCACGTTTTACAGTGGATGAAAATCGTGCGTGTCTTCTTGATCCCTTCTTTTTAACACAATTTCGAATACCGAGTTTAAACAATTTTTTTATAATACTTCAACAAGAGGTATTCAGTTTACTTCCTATTTCATAATGAATTTTTCCACAACTTCTTAAATTAGTTGTTCTCTGTGATTTTAGATCACTCAAGCACGGTTCACGCGGCATTGTGTTAAAAAAGTAAAATTTTACAAATCTTGAAAAAATTACTTTTCAACATCCATAGAAGCACCATCGCACTATACAAACTCTGCGATAATTACTATATTAATGCACAGCCTCTTAAGTTCTGTTTTATAGCATTAGGCAAATAATCCGTATTATTGAATGAAGACCATCTGAATATAAAAGTTTTTGCTATATAATTATAAACATATCCAAACATGATCAATCATAACACGGAAATTTGAAAAACAAAAGTCAAAAAATACGTTTGAGTCTATAAATATCCACATTACCGTAAGTAATCATTTATAACATAGAAGATATTTTCACAAATTCTTTATCGACGAAATTAACTCTCGTGGGCCGCACAAAAGCAGTAGGTTGCCATAGCTTGCCTGTTCAGTCATATATTGTTTTCAGGTAGATCAGAATCGTGAATCTCTTGTTATAAGTGATTAAGCAATCGGTTCATGATTAAAAGAAAACCGTAAGGAACTATAGGTTCAATCCTCCGATAATGAACATTCTCCGTCTTCCGGCCGTCTCCTCTCCTTTATCCGAGTCTCTTCTCTGATTCTTGAGTTGACTTATTCCCGCTCATTGTCGCCATTCCAAGCCGCTCGTCCCGAGGGGAAGAGAGATCGAGAATGCGGCAAGCAACGTACGAAGCTGAAGAAGAACGCTTTTGCAGGAGAGCGGGTTCGACCTAGGAATTTATCACCGCTACCGACAGCCATTAATATGGCATTGTACGCCCGCGGACACCGGCAGTGGCTCGTCCATCTTTTCGTGACGCCTTAACGACTGACCTCTGCAACGAAGGACAGCTCCTCAAGGTACACGCAAGTGTCACCATTTTGCGATCCAGATCCACCATCAAATCATCGTTACGTGATTAAAGTAAACGTCCCAGTGGTCGAACGATTAAGAAAACAGATAAGATAATTTTATTTTTTTTCATATTTAAACAACGTAAAATTATAAATACGTTTATTTGAAAGAGTAAAATTTCTACTTTCAAGTGAAATAATAAGAATCTTCATTTGTGAAGAAAAAGTTTACCTTACTGTATATGTAAGGTTATCGATAACCTTGCACATGCTGAGTATAGAGAATAATTAATAAAATTATAAATAATAATATTCGTAATAAGAGGATTATGAATAATGTCACAGTAGAACACCTCGTAAGTTGACTAAACTTTATTGTTAACATTCCAGAGCTTTTGGTACGTACTATATGTCATTTTAATCGTACTGACATGTTGAATACAAATACCACATACAATTTTGGCGAAAATTCGTTTTTCTTAAATTGAATTCCCACGCTTTAAACTGACAGTCATCATGGTTTTCCGCGTGAAAAAAGCTACATTCAATATTGCACATTTTTTATAGAAACAGTTGCACAGTCTTGAACCAAGTACCATTTGTTATGACAATTTCGAGCTGTTGCCCTTTCGTTTTACAACGGAAAGTTCCAAATCCGTAACGATTTATATATAGTGTCATTTCTGTCCGATACTTTGCACAGTATTTACTTCTTGGAAGAAGCTCTTGGACCAACGTACATCATCTTCGCCATCTAGTATTTCAAACATTTATCGTCGACGGCTCCACTTGGGCATGTTTAAATGTGTATAAAGTTATGCACAAGAATATGTTCACAATATCTCTACATATTGTACATTAATAAAAATATATTGCTATTATACGCACTAATAAAATACCCAGAATAATAAGGCTAAGTTGAGAAAGATATAGGAATATTGTATATACAGAAAATGCAGAAAAAGGTCTTTTTAAGCAGAAGAATCACTGATTTCTTCGTTTTGAATATCCATACAGGAATGAGTTTTTTGTTTATAGGATAACATCGTGCTCGCTAAACCCTCCTTTATTGCATATAAATATGAAATAAAAGTTGATTTGATTAGAATTACGTACCTGGTCGCCATAAAGCAACGCGTGCTAGTAAGTAGCTACAGATAGATTATCAATATTTTCATTAACATTTAATTCCTTTAGGATAATTTCAGTAACTACTCATCAGATTACGAAAGAGATTTCTTCAAAAAAGCTTAAAAATAAAAACTAAGTGTAAAATAACTATAGGTGGCTGTAAAACGTAAACTGCATATGTTAATAGGTACATATTAGCACAGAGAACCATCTTCACTATCAAGGTGTTTAAAATAAACCAACATTCATTTATCAAATCATTTATCTACATTCATAACATTCTACGATTATTCAATGTATATGAGCTGTTGATATACACGTTCTCTACATTAGATTAGGTTAGAACTAAATTAGAGTTAAAGTAGCGCACAGAATGTTTAAAACGTAAATGATATGAAAGATCGTCACAATGTTATAAAACAAAATTGTGTTTTGTAAAAGTAATGAATTTTATTATAAATAGAAGTATTTAATATAATTGCACCAGCACAGAGATTTAAAAATGAAAATTGTATGAAACCATTTTATGCACAATTGCCAGTTCCAGAAATTATTCTTCATACTTTTATCTATATTTACGTAAAATTTGATTGTATCTGATCCAGAAACTTGATACTGTCTCCAGTTATAGGAAATTTAATCTTGTTAATTAATGCACATATTGAACTTGATCCCATCTCAACGTCTCTATGAAACTTAATCCTGCTTCTACTTATGGAAATGATCTTAATTTTATGAATCTATAAATGAAAAGGACTTTGTGATTCTATAGATTTTGTTATAAACACCATGCAACATTTTTAAATTTCTAAAAACTATAATTTGTCGAATGATTTCATTTAATTTTGCATAGTTAGTCTTTTCAAGGTGACGGAATGATTTCTGTATGGAAACAATCTTGTTCAATTTAAGTACACATTACAATTAGATATTCAAAGTGAAATCAATAGCAGGGTTTAAATTAATAGACTCCGGCGAATATTGGACAACTTTAAGAACTTCTAATGTAGTTGAATTATTCGACAATAATTACAATGTGACTAGTAGAAATTTAATTAACTGTTTGTAATAAATAACGCTGCTTTTTTTATTACTGAAGAGAAAGAAGATGAATATCGGCTCTTTATCCGTGGATAGTAGAGGATTGCAGAAATTTTTCTTCCTTCAACTCCTTCTATGCTTTCTCACTAGCTATTATGACTATTAATGATTCCTTGCCACGTACTTATTTCTTCACAATTTCGCTTTAGAGATTTTTCTCTGTATGTTATTGGAGAAACTGAGGTATTGCTAAATAAGAACGTTGCGTGATTGAAGTGTTAATAATAGCAAGCATTATTTTATATTATATGTGTGGTATATTTCACTAAATATGAATGAATACTATTATTTTTATCTAATTATAATTAAATAATGAATAGCACTCACATCTATGATAATTTGTTTCACAAAAAATATACAAATTAAACCTACAGAAAGTACTTTCGATTGATATACACGATATTTCTGCGTAAATGCTTGTAAATGTTTAAATTTGAGAATTTTTAATTTCAGAGTTTAAAAAGTTGAAAAATATTGAATTTCGAAACTGCAAAATTTGCAGACTTTTCATTTCTGAACTACAAAATTTGAAAATTGATAAATTTGGAATATTTAGAATTTTTAATATTGGAAAACTAAATTTGAACGTTTAAATATTTAACAGTTTGTAAATTTCGGTATTTCTCAGTTTGCAAGTTTGTAAATTTGTAAATTTAATAGGTTGGAATTGAAAAATTTGAAAATTTGAATTTTTAATGGGTCAAAATTGAAAAATTTGAAAATTTTTGAATTTAGAAAATTGTAAATGTAAAAGTTTATGAATCTGAAAAGATGAAAATTTCAAATTAGAGAATACATAAGTTCAAAAATTTGAATTATAACATTCGGTTTAACAAAATTTGCATCTTATTACTATGTTAGAGTGAATTGTGTGTTTAGTAAAATTTCAATGCTTACATACAAATATAAAAATTTTAGGCATAAATATATTACAATTTTATAAAATTATTACTTTTACAATATTATGTATTACATACCTAAATTTCAAATTAGATTTTAAGCTATCTAAGTCATAAGTTCAAATTCTTTCTTTTATGATTGTATGATTTAAAGCTACTATTAATTAAAATTGAAAATCTATTATAATTAAATTTATGTTTTTCATCTTTCAGAAGCAAAATAGAAAGCAGAAAAATAAAACGTATTTCAATTGTTAAAATAACAATTAATAGACTATTATAGCGACTGCGCTAGATTTACTATATCATGGTTAAGCCATAATTCCTAACCGTTTCAATAATCTAACAAAATTGTGTTTCTGTTACAGTAGACACATACTCAAACGATACATATGACAATCTTGTTTTGAACAATATAAACACTTTAGTGCTCTATAATACGGTAAGTAACAAAAATAGTCTTGTTTGTTTAAAAAGAAACAATATTTGTATAACAAACTGAAGTTAACTTTAACGGCATGGTTTCACATTCGAATTAACGAACTGAATATAAGTGACACGTAACGTTAGCGACTCAAAACAAAAGATGGACTATATTTCAGTAACAAGGAATCGCTACTTCTTTTAATTTTAACTTTATATTGGAAAATAGTAAAATTAATAGCAGAATTTGAACTTTAACACTAGATTTACGGAACCCGTCAAAATGACGGATCATAGATCTCTTATTTTATATGATAAAATTTATTAAGAAATTTTTGTAAAAATGTATGTCAACTTTCGTCAAGCTAAAGAATCAATGTCTTATGCAGTTTATAGATCATCCCCAATTTATTTATTTTTCTACTTTAGTTCAAATTTAAATATAAGTGACCATCAAACGTCCGTAAACCTAGTGTTAATCTAAATAGAAAAACTGAAATTGAAACAAAGTTTAAACTATTGTTGAAAAACTGATGCTTTATCTTGTAACCATCGAAGATATTCGAAACAATATTGACGACTACTTAAAACACAACGAACCTATCGAACAGTCCAGAATTTCGGAATCATAAACAGATTAGATGATAAATTACTTGAATGACCATTTTTAATACATTTTGTTTAAATAATGAGCACACAAGGTAGGAAGCAACAAACGGGTCACCGAACTATAATACCCAGTACAGTTCTCTTTGCGGTACCAATCGGTAGCACTGCTTGATTACTTAGCTGCAGTGAAGATTCTTTTAGTGGTAACGCAGGGGAAACCTCTCGGTCCGTTGATCCGTACGCTGTCGAACGATCATTAATCATACCACGAGCGGTGACTGTGACGTACCGATGTTTTCACCTTGGCAATGATCCAGGAAACGATGAGATCCAAACGAGGGAATCCGCGTGGCTCGATCCAAAGACGTTTCTATTCAGAGTGCCGCACGTGGTTCCGTGGTATATTGCAGGCAATCCACGGGATGAGTTCATAAGTTAAGCATTTCCGCATATATCTTGACGCGCGCGTGCAACCATAATCGTACATGGTGGTCTCATTGAAATGCACTTTGGTAAAATGCATGTTTAGGGGATGATGCTCGGATGACTTTGACCCTGATGTATGTTATCACGGACACTCGTTTGAGTAACCCTGCAGATGATTTTAAACGTCGTTCGTCTTTTTTTTTTAACCCTTTGCACTCGATTTATTTTCAAAGTTGTTGGGTGTCAACTTGTAGTGGATATAAGCGAATATTATATTTCAAGCTATGTGTTTATGCGGCAACGGTCGATAAGTCGGTTAAAAATGCGTGTTTTTGCGTGTGGTGTGTTCATTTCAGTTTGTATTCAGGGAATGTAGTCCCCGTTTTCGTTGCTTATGTTCGTTCATATGTACTAGTTCGCGATAACTTGAATAAATACTGTTACGACGATTTGTGTTAAAATTCTCAAAATATTCATTTCTTTAATTGTTAAACCTTCACAAATGCGTACCTCGTCGCACATAGGGTGGACGGTTACACTGTCTGCAGACTGATATGCGAGTTTTAAAGTAAATTAGTGTTGTCACCTCCAGTGTGACATACGAGTGCAAAGGGTTAATGTTGATAAGATGAATGTCTTAATGCTCACACAAGTCCCACTGATTAACAATTGAGAGGGAATTTTGTTAATCTGTGCCTACTTTGAACGTTCAAATAATCAAAATAAAATAGAAAAAGTATGAACTTCACATAGATATAATTGTAAATTTCTGTAACTCAATATTTATATGGGGAAAAAATATTATTCTACAATAATTTAAAATTCAATGCTTCTAAGCTTGTTTCATAATGTTGTTTTAATTATCTTAACTGCTGCATAAATCGTTTAACTACTGAGACATTTATCTTACGCATTAAAAATACATAGATCACGAATAGAATCCATTTTCAGTGAAATTGATTTGTATCATAACTGTTTGATTATTAATAATTAAAAAATTTGTATTAACCTCCTTTTACTAAAAAGACATACTAAGATGTTGCATATGAAATGGCCGATTTTGAGACATTACTTCGGTGCAATTTGTTAATATAAAAGTACAAAACCGTAATTATGATATGTCAATCTGCAGCTTAAATTTTACTGAAAATGATTCGATAATATTTTCTTAAACGTCTTCGTATAAAATGGATGTCAGAATCATGTGAACGATTATTCTGTATAATGCACAGTGAGATGGTTATTTAACGATTTATAATTTTATATTAAGAGCATTAACGAAAGGTTTATATGATTATTTGATGTTTTGTCATCAAATTGTATCAGATTTCAGAGGTTCCAAAGTCGATTATTGTTTGCTACAACTGACAACCAGCCATCTTGTCTTCGAAATATTAATAAAACATGTATCCATTTATTTTCTTTGAACTTTATCCTGCAAAATGATATAACATGTGTTATTTTATAATGGTATTTTTTATACCATCCAATTGTGACAAAATTTCGATGTTTCAAAATCATTCATTAATATACTGCGACCTAATACACGGTAAAATAGGTTTTTAACAACCAGCCAGTTTTTCTAAAAAATTTAAATGAACGAATTCCGCTGTCATTCTCATTAAATTCATTTTCATTTCTGCTTCAAATTGATATAACATATGTACTATTTTTAGGTACTACACTTTAGGTGTACTTTTAGTCATAAATTTGTGTTAGGCTCTATGCTTTGGAATCAATTATTGTATTTGACAATTAGCCATTTTATATGTATTAAGAATATTAAGAAAGAATTTATGTTATCTTATTTACTATGTTTTAACCCCTTGGCTTATAACATCGAGTCAAACTCGTGACGCACATTACAGTTCAAATGTGACAAACACAAATCGTATTTACACAAGGATTAAATTTTGAGTTCAATGCCGTTTACAATTTGTGCAACTAAACGTTACTAAATTCGAAATATACTTAACATTTCAACTTTTATTTATTTATCTTAACACTGCAGTAATTAGTTATGATTAGCTATGATTGACGTAACTGCCGAAAAAATTATATGTTGAGGGGTTAAGCTTTAAACTGATATGCCGAAAGTGCTATTGTGTGACACTCTTATATCCTCAAATCTGACGTTTTATTTTCGAAATCTAATAATCTAACTTAACGAAACTTCATCTATAAAAAACAGATCAAACTATCATATCCTCAATTTAATTGAAAAATGAGTTAGGTTGGGTTAGGTAAAGTTGTATTATTTTGTCGGGAAGAAGCACAGAAGAACAAAGATCTTCTCTCTACCCACGCATTGAAGTTAACGACGATAATTCATGCTTCCTTTAAATAATAAGTTCTCTGTATCCTTTGGATCATTTAAATACTGAATAAATTCTCGTTTCGAATACTCACAACCCACTCATTATGCAAATTTTTGTCTGTTAATAACGTTTTAATAAAATACGAGCGGCAACTATAATTTCTTAAAGAAAACTTAGGAGAATGATCTTCATAAACTGTCTGAAGGTTAAGGAGCATCATCCATGAAGTGTTAATTATACCTACATCCTTAGACTGAAGTAATTTTAATCTTAGTAAAAAATAGATTTTGTAGATGGTTTCAATCTTCTTCACACATCTCGTTTTCTGCTTTGGAACATAAGGCGAATGTCCGACGCTTAACTCATATGGAGGATACAAAGGTAAGATGGCGGATGTTATTTCCTATTTCTGTTACTAATGCATGCCGCTTTTTAATTGTTACACCATTTATGTACATCGAGCTATATTATAGTTCAATATGGTAAAGTAAACAACAACTAAAACAGTAGAAAGTTAAAACAGAATCAAGATTTCTTAAGTGTAGCCTTGCACTTTCACGTCAAATATTAATCCATAGAAATTTCAACAAAGATAGATATTACATGAGAAGTAAATTATAGCGATTATAAGAGGATAGAAATGAGTGTCGAATGGTGATTTATAATGATTTTGACATTTAATTATTATTTTAGAATTATTTATTTACAATATCCCGTTTAGATAAAGTAGCAAAGACGGGATAATTAACTTGTCATCTGGTCAGGTTAATGTGTTTGCTTTGCAATTAACGCATTTCAAAGTTACCGAAGTTATTACAATGCAGCTAAGTTATACTGACATACCAAACAAACGAGTTTGCTCGAGAGATATTTTAATTAATATACAGATCATGCTTGAGAGGACTGATTGCAGAAACCATGTTGCAAAAAATGGTGGAATGAATCAGCACTCGAGAGGCAGGATTATTGAAATGTCAAGACTTATTCCAATACATTTGTCATTTTATCGAATGATCAGATGAGACGGCAGAAACACATAAATTATTCTTGCATTTTATACTAAAGAGAACTATAAAATTGCTTTTTTCGTTTGGTACAACATATAAGATTATTAAAGTAAACGTTACTGTTTTTGTGCAAGATTAAATAAGTTAAAAATAAGTAGTAAATTAAATATCTATGTATAATTATGATAGGGAATCTATCTTACACCATGCTCTCCTCTGTGTATTCATACTTCAGAGAAGTCATAACAGATAGAACATTTTAAAATCATGCAACTTTATTGATTAATACAGTGACACGTATTAATATTCGGACAAAATAATATTCTATCAATTACTACTTTGTATATTTGAACATAATTTAATTAATATAATGTTTTGTTTTTTGTTATTATAAGACATGTATTTTTCTTAACAATATTGCAAATTTTATTTATTTAATCTACTTAGTCATATAACAAGTAATATATTACGAAGTGTATTATTCTTACGTTACAAAAATATTCAAACATTTAATTTTGCACAGTAGTTTTACATAAACAATACATGTTTATAACATGAAAATTTTTAAATATCAATATTTTATCAGGTTGCCGCCTTACATGTCGTAATCGACTGTTAGCGATACTTTTTGTAAATAATTTTGCACAATATACGTACTTCCATTACTTTAATAATTTTTGTTTTAATTATTCATCACATAAGTTTTCAATGGAGTTTAAATCCAGAACTATCATTTTTTTGATAAAATTTAAATGTGTTTTCAATGTTGCTTGCAGTTTTCTAGTTTTTGTTTAAAAATATCTAAATACCATCCAGAATTCCATTTATAAAAACCAGCTCCTAACTTCTTTTGTCCAAATACACTCCCAACCCATAATACTCCCGCATCTGTGTTTCATTATGTCTATGGAATGCTATAGTGTTTAAATGTTAATAATAGTCACTGTACATTCGTTATATCGTTGCAAGTCTATTGGAGATTTTCAAAAATGTGCCAGCAGTTATAGTTTCCTTTCAGCTTACATATGGTTAGCGCAGTAAAAAATTATTTGATTTAAAACATGTTTTATACAATTAGCTAATGATACTTTTATTAACTAATGAAAATAAGTTATTGCAGCACAGAAACATCGACCATTAAAAACGTAAGAATTTCAGCTAATAAAAACAACGAATATTTAATTGCATTATTCGTAATTTAATATAGGTTTTACCAAAAGACCAGCTCAAATATCTCACGAAATATAAATAATGCAAAAAAATGTTTTAAATAATGATTGTACGATATTGACAGGCAGGTTTTGAAAACTTCTATAGATGTTTCAATTTTCAAATAGGATACCACATGTTTTTTACATGGATTGACTCTTTACAATATTCTGCATAAAAAATTATTAAGATTTAATATTTAAAAAATTGATAAATAAATTTAAAGATCAGATATTTCTTTTCAAAATTTGAAATATTTCACGATTTGCTCATTTTTTCATGAAAATACTTAATAATACTTGTTAATACTTCTTCAAATAGAATGTTCCAAGAAATTGATTTGTGTAAAATGTAATATGCAGTTTTGCTGAAAAGAATAAAAATAACGGTACAATGTTGTTACCAAGCAGTTTAATTATTCAAATCGATGTATCGATTTCTTTCGTATAAGAAATAAAAATGTACTTATCATTGTTTAAGGTGCAAAGATTGGATACTTTTGTGTATGTATTATTCTTCTACCGTGCTTATTTATATCTTTCGTATTGTTATTGAAATACCTGCTCATGATACTCATAAGTATTTATGAATTGAATACCGTGCTTTTGATTTTATAATTCGCAGATACTTTATGGTTAACACATTTGCTGATGAAAATGGTTATAAAAGATTGTTGATGCGTGTCGAAGAAACACCGTATACATATTTAGCCATACTTAGGTAAGGAGTTTCCCCGTTAAACTCACATGAAGCAATAAACCAAGGATAACGCAAGATTTATCGAGACATCTCGCAACTAGAACCAGCAAATTTGTAATTGTCGGATTTTGCGGAGGCCTCACCCTTGCTTTACGGAATAGGTCAAGCAAGTACTATTTCTTATTTGTCTACCGTGAAAATGGCCCTGTAAAACTACGTACACATTTTTAAACTAGAAAATATATCAAAATTTTTGTTCATACAAAAAATTTTCTTTTACGCGATCTTCCTATCTTTTTTTATTTTTATTTTATTTTCTGATATTTTCAATGTGTAACTTCAGGCCAATAAAAATATAAAAAGTTTATAATATTTCTTACTCGACGCGTCTTTTCTTTTAAAATATATATTATAATCGAATGGATCGTGGAAAAATACCGTGCTTGATGGAGGGATTTTGAGATTTTTTAATTTTTGAACTTTGAAGCTTTGCATTTCTAGAATTTTTAAACTTCAAAACTTTAAAATATTTAAATTTTTGAACATTGGACCTTTGGGATTCTAGGATTTTAAAAAGTTTAGAACTTTAAAACTTAAATCATAATATTAATCGTAATATTATAATCAAATGGATATGAATGAATCCAATCTTAACCATAATATTAAAAACTAGCAATCTCCATTATCAATTAATCTTTTTAGATTGTTACCTATGCGCGTGCTTATAAAATTTTGCGATTTAAAAAGTTTTGCGAAAATATTTTCAATCACTTACTGCGTTACCTATGACACCTTGTTGTTCAGGTCATAGGTTACCAATCAGAAAAATTAAGAGGCTATGACTCTATCTCGGCGAGTCCTATATGTGTGCAAAATTCTACCTTTTACCCTTATCGAGATTGAAAGTAGCAACGGACAGACATAGTGTATTATATATATAGATATGAAACAAACAAACCAATACCTTCTACTTTTATTAAATATACCTTATATGACATTTTTCCTCGCACCGTACATGTTGCGTACATTGTTTACTTCTGAATACATTAAACTACTTTTTTTCCATCATTAGAACTATAATATAGTCTACTTAGAATAGAAAATATATAATTTTTGAAAATATAATATTAATAACGAACATTTGTCCCATATGAAATAGGTTTCATATTACATCCATACAAATAAAAGAAATATTCTTGCAAATATTGATTGAAATAAATATTCTGCTCCACACTGTGTTAAATAAAGTGAAAAATAAAAGTTGATAGATATAATTATTGTGTGACACGAAATGAGACCATAGTTTCAGTATATACCATAATATGCTGGCTCAAAATATACTATTCTGAGCAGTTTTTAAAAATAAGCAGACATTTATTGTGTAAATTCTATTTAAACAATTTTACGTTAATTTGTAATTCTTTAAATGACTAACTTATGAAGTGTCACATGTGCCAAGTGTAAGGAGTTACGCTTACTTATTTATGAAATTTTGTCATCTTCTAGACAACATCCAACTAAACTTGTATATCCCATTTTGGGGATCGGTGGTTAATTGTTTTAAAAATATTAATAATTAAAGATTATTACTACTTAAATTCTGAAATACAACACACTAATACACATAAACCATTAGTTCTGCGTTTAAACGCTTCTCTGAAGATCAAAATGTCAACGGTTCAATTACCAATTACCTCTTTCTTTCATTTAAATATTCAATTATATCAAATATCAGTATTAGAGTTGGAAAAAATTATGCTGTAACTGTTGTTATTGTTAATACTCCTTCAGTCCCATGATAATAATAGTAATTGATGAATTTAATTTGTTCCATAGTAATGATACCAAAAGAAAATAAACATGGAATGCAATATTTATTATCAAAACACTACATTAAATTAAACAATAAATTCAAAATATTACTTCTAATTAATATTTTGAGTGTTCAGATAGTTTTTAATTTTTTCCGAAGAGAATCCCTTGGCTGCGAATCATTTATATTTTATTAAAATTATTACAGCATATCTCTCTTGTTTTCACCTTACTTTTAAAATGGGTTGATATACAACTGAAATAGAACGACTGATTTCGATCAGCGATTCGTAATAATTAGGTTAATCTCTAAATTGAAAGATGTGTCAAAACAAATGACAAATGTCATGGAATATTGATCTTGTTTGAAGACTTCGCAATTTTGCGCTAAAACATAACCTACAGCTGTATTCGCCAATAATTTCTATTTAAATATTTACTTGCTACTATTATTATGGGACAGGGAGAATAATTTATTAATTACGTTACATTTATTATAATGTTCAAATCTGTATTATTCATTATGTACATTAATATCGCACATTTCATAATTATGTACACGTGATTTATAAATTCCGTTTATAACTTTTAACGATTCTTAAGAACTTCGAATTCAATTATATCTAACCATATTATTGTACATAATGTAATGTTCTATCTTCAATAGAAGTCGCATTTTTTTCATCTTTTTGCACCCTTTTCAATTTTTGACAACTATAGTTTGCAATTAAAAAATCTGGATAAATCATGTAATATGCGCTACCGAGTCCTTAGTGTTTCAGAATTTTTTCAGAATGTTTGTATCTCATTAAATTGTAAGAATGGAGCAAAAAGATTCAAATTTCGACTTTTCCCTTTACTACCCCCCATCGAGGTAAGATGTTAAAACTTGGCGTGAGATGTATTTTTTCTCAGATATGTTATCAAATGACATTTTAATGCATGCTTCATTTGACTCAAGGGCACATTTGAGTATCTTATCCCTTTGAAGGTATCCGAGTTTGTCGGAAAGCCGGGATTCCACAAAAGAACGGTTTCGCGTGATTAAATATTCCCGCGCGTAACACGGAAGTCCCAAAGTAACCGTGGTTGCTTTAACAACTCATTTTATAGGGGAGAGAACACCTTCGTGTTGCAAAATTCTACCTCTGGTTCGTTCTCCTTCCGCCGGCTCTCGAATCGACAATACGAACGGCAAACGGAATAACATTTTTGAATTGGCTCGTTATCGAAACCGTGAATTACGATTGTTCGATCTCTCTCGCACCTCTGAAGCTCATTAACATTTTTAGCTCGGGGCCTCCATAAATAATGCCGCCGGTTCACAGAGGGCCGCACACGAATTAAAGATCTTTTAGTTACCCCATATACCTGGACCCGTGTAATTGGTACATACGATTCAAAATCGATCTGTTCTTTTATATTCAAATATCTGGCGAATGTTAAATAATCTTCCGTGTACGTACATGACTGCTATCACAGAATACTTTTAAAGAGGACGCAGTTTTTGCCGTTCGATCGTTAAATTGATTTTAATTTTGTATCAGCATGTTACCAAACAAGTATACATACAATTATTAAAGAAAGTTGAATTATAGAAATTGAGAATTCTTAATGGTTTAGTAAAACTCGTATAATATTATTGAATTACCATGTTATGACTTTTGCTTTATTTAAAGTGGGGTATATTAAGTCGATACAAATGTAATTATGATTTTTATGTATTGATACGATATTTATTATCGGAATGCATTTACACGATAAATAGGTAACACGTAATTAATTTATGTATTATATTATACTGCATAAATATTGTATAGTGTAATAATTTCATGGTAGAAAACATTACTTTCATTGTTCAGAAGTAAATGTAGAACAAAATTTGAAATGAAACGAAACGTATACAGGTAAATAAAATAGAACCATATGTACAAAACTTGGTTTCTGCACATAAACAAATAGAAATATCTCATTTAATTAAATCATTTCAGACTTCTATTTGCTCTTTCTTAATTATCTTCATGAAATTTCATTTTATAATTTAATAAAGGTATATGTATTGATAATATATAATTATACATATTGATAAATTTGAAAACTTATTTACAGTGGGGAACTCCATTTTTCATCTTTCTATTGTGTTCAGTTTGGAAAATCAAATTTTTTACTAAAATTATTTATTTAAAAATGTTTAACGTTTTCCTATTGCATATTTAATTGTTTGTTTAAAATATTGCATTTTCACTTTTATTTAAAAGTGTAAGTACCAAGTAATATCTCGAAACAAATAATTTCAATAAAAACAGAAATAAAGAAGATTTTCAATATGATAATAATTATACAGTATTTATCCATTTATGTAGTTTTAATAAAACATAAAATTGCACTTGATTTTTGTACCGATGAAAATGTACTTTGCAAAAGGAAACTGTGTAAAAATGTCGTGCCATTATTGACAAAAAAGTATAAAAGCTCCAAGTTCTCAAATTTCAGAATCTCAAATCCCCTTTCCGATTTAATAAATTCCTGACACACCAAATTCCTGATTTATCACATTTCTATATTTCCATATACCTCAATTTCCAAAAAATCAAATTTAAAAATTTTGAAATTTTCAAATACCAAAATTTCTTAATCTTTTAATTCCAAAATTCCCAAGTCCCCGATTTAAAAATTCTCAAATTCTTAAGTACCGAAATTTCCTTATCTCCTCAACCTTCAAATTCCAAAGTTCACATGTGCAACTCTCGCGCACAACACTTTTTTTGAAAAACACGTTATTTTTCGGACAGTCCACAATTAACAGTAAAATGATTGATTTACTCTGCATATTTAACAATGAATTTCGGTAATATCCGATAATAAGAGAAGAATGAATAAAATACGATTCAAATAGTCGATAATTATTAATATATTGCGAATGTTTAGACATTTATGACATAAAGTCTTCACTTGTTCCACTAAAACATGGATCTCTATTTATAGAAATATTTTCAACACAAAATTTCCGAAACTAAAACTGACACAATACATATCTACATATACATAATAACGTCTATACACGTAATATTGTACATGGTACTATACACATCTCTTTTAAGTTTAACACGAAAACTATCAAACCGGTTAAATAACCGTTCTATAACTTTTATAGAAACAAAGAGTTATAGAGATAAAAAGTTAATGTATATTAATTTATATTTTAAGTTTGTTTATTTTTTAATTTAAGTTTTAATTTTAAATTAAATGTGCATTATACGCTGGTAGATTTAGTGTTAAACAACAATCTTACCTTTATGAAAACGATGTAATATAAATCAGTCTATATATCTTTCTTCTTTAAATCATTTTTAACAGATGAAAAACTCTAGTGTACTTGGCACTGTTTAGTAATATACCTAAAATGTGAGTTTCAAGGATTTCAATGTGTTTGTTAAAGAAAAAGTATCGATATGATGCGAATATATGTTTACTGAGAAAAGCCACATAACTTTTTAGCCAACCAAATATATTTCATAAGATCCCTGAACGTATACATTACATGTTATGACAACAATGTGTTGGCGTATGCAGCAACAGGGTGAACCGGTACCGGAAGGATGTTGCGTAAACGGAAGTGCGTGTGCGACTCTTTGTTTCTTTAGTTTCTATTGAGGGATGCACCTGACTACGACTTTCGAACACAAAAGTATCGCTGGAAGTAGAGTGAATGGCTAAAGGATATAATAAATTATTGAGTTTGAAAGATCCGGACTTGCGTCATACTGTGTCCTAACCGCGGATAAGAGTCGTAAGAACAAATTTTACCGTAACAAGAAAAGAAAAACAAAAGTATACAGCTGTATCATGATTTCTTTATTTTCTCCAAATAATTAAGGGAAATCGAGACAAAGTAAAATCGTAAGACAAAGTGAAATATTTTCAACTAAGTATTATTAGTGAGTTTATGTAGCCGCTATTTTAACAAGTATTTAGGAAAATGAAGCCGTTGTCACTTCCAAAATTGTTTATTGGTAAATCAAATTATGTACTCACAAGGGACATTACCCAATCGACACACGCCGAATTTTATGCGTTCTTGAATATGATATAGAACTCAAAAAAATATTTGACACGTATTTTTTTCATCAGCGTCCATGCTGAAGGGGCGAAAATAGCCCCCAAAGTTGGGGTTGCAAAACATATTTTGTTGAATATCTTAGGAACTATAGGCGTAGGCAAAAAATTAAAAATGGGATTTATGTGTTTTTGGACGGCAAATTTTTCTATGTAGTTATCTTTTTGATTTATTTGTTTAAAAAATATATTGAAAAATAATATATTTTTGTCATTTTTTTGGCAAAATGTTGAGCTATTTTTATAAAAATTGGTATAAATAAACTATACATATTGATAAAGAATACGGATAAATTGGAATTTTTATGGTCACCGTTATAGTAGATGTTATTACGTTGCAAATTGCACTCACATCTCGACTCCGCTGGTCCTCTATAGCAATGTCTGCGTTCTATTTTGATTTTGTGTAATATTATTCAATTAATTTACAACATGCTTTGTTAATCGTTTCATGAGTAATGGAAAACGAAATGGCAAATAAAAGTACCGGCAATTCCCATCGTAAAAGAGTGGAATGCTAGTGGTTCATTGAAATAGTAGTTCTTATTCCTTCAAAATTGTTCCACGTTCAGAAAAGTATGGTAGCCCTGAGAAGAGAACGAGCAAGTGAATTGTTATTTTTTGCATGAACTATAAAAACACTACTATGTAACATCGTCTTATATGGAAAGATATTGAATTAGGAGCGAATATATAAAAAAAAATCCTATTTTCCTATAATATAGGCAACAAAGAAAATTTTTGCCTTTACTCTATGATTGGAAGCTTTACGATAATATGATCTTGTCAGCTGTAATTGCAAATGACTGCCTGTTTGGTGTTAAATAAATGTTTCTATGTTTTCAATGTTTGCAAGAATACACCTGTATAGACTTCTTATAAACTTTATTAAAGCTACAAAAATTTTAAAAATAAATATATTTAACACCTACATTAGTTACAACATAAAAATTGCTAAAGCATTATATAATTTATAATACAAATTTTTAATTTATTCTGATAAAAACTAAAATGTACCGAGGAACCATTAATTAGTTGTACTAGAAAACGTTCCGTTTCGAAATTGATTTCAATTGCTACAGTGTAACCTAAGCATTCAGAAGCTTCTTAATTTTTCAATGAATACAATTTCTTTCTCATTTTTCATTAATTAATATTAATATTAAACCTATTTTCATTTATCATTAACAATTACATATTAAAAATATTTGTTAGCCAATGAATATCATATTACATCCACATATTCAACATGTCAAATGTGTCAGTACAATCTTCTGAATAAATACTTTTACCTACGTAACTTTGTAATTCTTCAAAACTACTTGTTATAAGACATTTTGAAAGAACTTTGTATATCATCCTTGTACAAGTCTATCATTTAACCGGAGAATCTCACAAAATTCAACACAAAACGGGCAGTTTCTCCAGGCAAGATTTGTACCTCCTCCCCGCGTCGATTACAGTGATCGTGAATCGACCGAGCGTCGATTAACCAATCAAAGAAATCACCTCCCATACCTCTGTGGTCCATCAATATTCCTGTGATGCAATTGCATAATTGTCGAACCCCCGCGTAAGTGGCAAGCGTGCATGTCACGAATCACGCGAGCCGACCATGTTATGAAGGCACGAGAATTGTAACAGACTCTGATATGCGTATAATGGCTTGCCCCCCTGCACTTTCTCTCCTTCCTTCCTTCCATCCGCTTTTTCGTATACCAACATCACGGTTCGTGTGTCTCGGGCGAGAATGAACGAGTAAAGAACCAGCAAGTGAAAAAAAGACAGGAACGTCTTCAAGCATCATACGATTGCTTCCGCAAAAATCGAGGATCTCCGATTGTGTACCGACATCGGGATTTGTTGTCTTCCGTATGACGGGTCCGGTCTGTCACAGCACTCGTATTCAAACTATAGGGTACCTGCATACAGAAGCAATCTAAAGAAAGACCGTGATTACACGCTGCATCCTGACTGTCAGAGAAGATTTTTCGTGGAAGTTAGGTAAACGGAAGCGAAACTTCGATTGATCACCGTTTAGAGAAAAAAAGGAGAAATTGATATCGAACACTGTTTCGTGGGAAAACGGTGAAGGATATAAATACAGATAAAGAATGAAAAAAAATTTAAGGCATATCGAAGTCACAGGATGTATAGAAAACTGTGTGTTGCCTGAGGAATGTCAATACCATTCGTCACTTCTTTGCAAAATTTGTAGAAATGATTAGAACGTGGTTTAATTTAATGTTAGTAAAGTTGATACTTAGTGTCCGTTAGTGGGTGATCACGTAGGAATTCTAGTATTTTAGGGATTTAATGATTTAGATTTGGTAATATGAGCATTTGATATAATTTAAGGATTAGGTCCATTAGGAATGTAGGAATATGGTTTTGGGCATTGAAAATTTGGAATTTAATAATTTGGAATTTCGGGAATACTTAATTTGGAAATTGTAATTCGAGAAATTGGAAATTTGAAAATATATAAATATATAAATTTATAATTTATATTTATAAATTTAAAAAATTAAAAAATTTTTCAAAATTAAAGAAAGTTCTCCTATTATCAAATACTGACGGTTTTAATAAACGAACAAGAAAAAATAACGTTTCAAGTGTCTTATTTTACATTAAATAAAAGTTAACATTATTAGAATCTAAAATAGAAAACTAAATTAAGCAACAATATCATGATATTTTATGATATGATGTTTTAAAAAAATGAAAAGTGGCATCAATTAAAAAACACCGAAAAAATATTGACTTAACTTTGAATAGCTTCATTATAATTTAAAATATTATTATTTTAATACAATACAGTTCATTACACTGTAGTATAATAACATTTACAATAATAACAATATCATGGCTCAGCTTGTACATCTTGAACATTAAATCCAATCTTCACTGCTTTCCAAACAAACTGTTCTGGTTTACCTGTTTTAGTTTGAATGGTTTTATTATTCTTAACTCTTAATTCTAACTTTTGAATCTATGAATTCGGCAAGATTCAAAATCATTATGTGTCATCTATATTTATTGAATATTATCAGATTCTGCAAAAAAACGCTAAAAAAATAGTACCCCAAGATGTAGTTTAATCAATTCCAACTAGTATATGTATAGTAAAAAGATATTAAAGACATATTTCAAACTCATTAAAATCTAAGGTGACTCCTTTATTTTGCATAATTACCAAGTAACGTTACGGCTATTAGTGAAGGTCCTCAAATATAGCAATATAAATTATAATTAGGTATGCAAGATATGCCGCGCAATTGGGACGAGTTATATCTGGAATGTGATAAGAGATATAAAAGCTAGTCAGGAAAGGATTAGATGATATGATATATCTCATTTTCTATTTTATTTTCTTCATGGATGCAACGATGTATCCAAAAAAGTATAAATGTACTTTTTTTTAACCGGAATTCTATATTTTTTCTTAATCGTATCGATTCTTCGGAATATTTTGCGTGACTGAATATTAAGGAACAATGTTTCTTAATAAAAAACAATACTTCTTTAATAAGTCGTGTACTTACGTCATAAAACACGTTTAAACGTTCTACCTCCGTATACCCACTCTATCAGTATTTCTTTGTTTTTCATGACGAAATAAAATATGGTCATTATTTATGTTTTCGCAATGTATTTTAATTCTTTGTTTTTTGACTTCCACAAAAACAAATAAATACGAATGCACTTTATCTTTGAAGTAACTCCGTAAAAAAAGTCAAATGAGTTGTGAAGGAACAAATATGGTGACGATGGTGCTGAACTATGTACATGTTTCAAATTAACATTAGAATAAATTCGTCGTTGAAACATTTTGCCTAAAAAGACATTGTACCTTAATTCTCTCTTACGTAGAATGATTCATGAAACTGATACAAGTAAGAAAATATATTCGATTAAAAATTGTGCGTTTGCATTTTTGGATGCGTGGTTGCGTTCATGAAGAAAATGATGTCGTTGAAAAATAAACATTATCATACCATTCAAACTTTTCCTGAACAGTGTTTTTCTATCTCTTATTAAATTCAAGATATAACTCGTCTCAATTGCGTGAAACACCCTGTGTATAATTCGTTCTTCAATGAAATATAGAAACCGCTTTCATTAAAAAAGATAATATAAAAAAATTTTTAGGAAGAAGATTTAACATTTTAATTAATCTGTAATTGATTAAAATGTTATCAAATAACAATACGGATATATCTATGTAATTATCTATTAAGATGCTAATATGTTAACATGTTAAAAAATTAACATATTAACACAATTACGCATTACTTTTTGGATACGGTAACGTGCAAATGGGTTAATTTATCGTATTTACACATTTACTTATTAATCAGTTAACATATTAAATCGTTAACATATCGATCTCTTAACGTATTATCGTTTTAAAACACTGATGCATTAATGCGTTAACATATTAGTGCCTTCATTTCAGATACAATCAATATTAACATATTTCCTTTAGTTACGATCAATATTAACTTATTAATCTCCATTATGAACAATATTAATATATTTATATTAATATAATTGTATTAAATATACAATAGTTTACTTAATGTATATACGATAGATATAATATATGTATTGTATGTATAATTATAGTATAAATTACGTCGTAAGAATATTCGTAAAAAGATATAATCATAAAATAGCATTGGGTAAGTCTCTTAATATAAAGACTTCAAATGATTCGTAAAATGCTCATTGCAGACAAATTTTTTAAAGAAAAATTGCAAGTTATTCTGAATCCAACACCTATAATTATATTACAGTTTAGTAATTATAGTATAAATCTCTCGAATACAAAACAGTAAACATTGTTAATTCAAAATAATTTCCTGGAAAATTTTTAAAATCTTATAAAATAAAAATAGACAAAATGTATTATGTGAACTAATACATTCATTGTATCATTGTATCATAAATTTAAATACACTAATGATACAATTCTATAATAAATAAAAATTAAGTAAATTGTAAATAAATTTTAGGTGATTACTTAAAACAATGTAAATTTTTTAGTTTTATATATTTTACATTGTCAATCACTGACGACTGACACTGAACTTCCCGCTCAGATCGCGTCAGCCACCGGTATCAAATCTTACTTTTCTGTTAAAAGAAATTCGTATAAAACACAGAAAAGAAAACAAAAAATATTACTCACACAAGTATTATATTTGTATACATTTTTATTTAAAAATATTCTGTTTGAAAATTTAATGAATTTTATTAAATAAGAATATATAAAATATATTATGTTATCATTGGTAGTGATACTTATTTTCGTATTAACATTGAGAAATATTCTTTTCAGACCATCAATCAGAACGATTAAAAACTAAATATTAATTTCTAAACACTATTTCAAACCTAGAATAAAAGTTAATCATACCAATGGTATCAATATGACATCATAAACAGTACAATGTTCGATCACGTGATATCGTGTATTTAATATTTTACTACCGCTTGACACATATAGTTAATAAAAAATTTCAATTTAGTGTTCTATACTAATAACTTATACGTATAAAAATTCTATAGAATAATTTTTGACTTTTCAATTATTTTTCTTTGGATTTACTTATATTTTCAAATAAAAAATTGCATCGATCATCAAGTTGCATAGCGGCTGTGTTAACTGTTAAAGTATAAAAAACAATTCTTAACTGCTTCACAAAGTTGCTTTACGCTTTGGACAGCGATAGTTGGAATAATAGTCATTGCAATTAGAAACTTTTGTAATGTACATTGATGAGGCTATAGGAAAAGTAATATTTAGTATTTTTCAGATACTTATATTGAGTATTATCCATTCCTTCAATTCTGATACTTTCACAATGGTTTCGTGAAGACTAACTACAGAACTCTCCGTGCAAACCGTCGATGTCGCTCTCCAGGCAGACGATGTTATTAAATATTCCGTTTGAAGCGCGAAATAATTATGTAATAGATATAATTACAAAAATTGATTCATCGAATTGTTGAATCCGACTGTCGCGAAAGGTGAAAAGTAATAGTTAATTTGTCAAAGTGATAGATTTAATTTCGCAAATTAAGTTTCTGGAGATTTTGTCATTTTTGCATATAAAATCAAAGGGAAAAGTAAAAATCCAATATTCTCTTTCAAGCGACAATGTAACAAAATGATTAGACTAAAAAGTAAAAGCTAATTGCGATATCCTGAAAAAAATAATAAATAATAAATACTGTGTATAGCTTTAGATAGAAATAAATTATGGCTATGTATGAAACTTGCTAAAAAAAATTTGTATAAACATACCATTCCTTGAGAAAAACAAAACATTTTGGTAATATAATTAAAGGAAAGTTAGGAAATGATAAAGATAACACAAAAATAAATGAATTGCAAGAATTTCATCATACAAAAGTAATTTGAGCATCGCGAATATATTCTATTTATACATATATCTTGAATATATAATATTTTAGCAATATTATCAATATTATTTATATTATCGAAAACAGCACGGCTTCTGTAATGATGCACTTTTTGTAATTGGATATTTTTCCAACAGAAGACTTTCATGTATTACAGTAATATTGTAGTAAAGTGGAACAATTTCTAAAAACCCATTTCGTGTTTCAAAAGAAAATATTATTTGAATACAAAGATAAACCTCGAAAAACTAAATACCTTAAAGAAGAAGTTATTATAGAATTTCTCTTAAAAGTGTACATATTTTATGCATTGTTTAAAGTTCCAAATTGTAAATGAACTTTAATTTCTTCAAAGTAATATCTTAATTTCTAAAATCTCGCCTTAATTTTAACCTCCCTTTCCCATCCCATCGTCTTTTAAAAGGTGTCTAGATTGTATCGACAGAAAAAGGAGTTAGAAGAGCTGGATGAATTAAAAACGTTAAGATTGAAAGAGGAAGTCATAATCGAATTTTCAGTCAGAATATACAAAGTCCTTCGTAGATCACGCGAGATCCTGTTCCGGGACACGATCGGGAAGTTGATCCGACGCATCTGGCACGCCACCACATCCTGCAGAAATATACGAGTCATCGCGTGGCCTACAATCAAAATGAATGAAGACACTGTTGTGGGAGATCAAAGGAAAGGGGAGTATCTATTTTGATGAAGATGTTCCACGCGAAACTATAAGAAGTCGATCAGTAGGTCTAGCCGTTCGTGACCGTAGTAGGTGTTCGCAACATCAAAGGATACTGTTTCCCAGGCTTCAAAGATTTAGCATTGTCTAACGGGGCGTCTCAAGCGGTTTTCTAAACTGCCTTAAAAACCCGTGTAATGTGGCCAGCTGAACCACCCACGTGGAAAGTGGATGTCGAACCATCCAATAAAAGCGCGATCCAAGGTGAAAGAAAGTTTTCCGTTTTCACGCGATTCCGCCTCCATGACCTACATATAATAGATCTATGGTGGTGCATTCGACTCCCTTCGAGAGGGAACGATCGTTCTTTTGCTGTCCCATTTTAATCCTTTATGTGAAGCTGTTCTCACGATGAATATACAGACTACTCCATTCCAATATTAGGTTTTCTTATGACTTTTCATATTTTCAAAATAGAACTTCGATGGATTAGAACTTGCAACGAAAATTATGTAAGGTGTTCTTCTAACACCAAATAATATCTAATACCGGACATTAGCTATATCTTTCACATTTGAGGTGCTATTAACCCATTTTTTCGAGTACTTCCTAAAGGAAATAGAATAAACGACTAAACTTCGTTTTGCGACATCATACCTTTTTCACATAATCAGATATTATTTGATAAATGTGAACGAAATATAACGATTTTCAGTGTTGAAATATATTAAAAAGAGTCTCGGTGTCTGGTGCTCCAATTGTTATTCAAGTACAAAATTGACTTAAGTATAGAAAAATACGAGAAGCATTGGTTAAGCTAAATATTTAGTCGCTCACAGAATGTTTTTCAAATTAGTTCATATGTAGTAAAAATGAATAAAATCGTAACATAAGAGTAAATGATCATTGGGCCTTGAAATAGTGGACATTAACACAAGCGTCCGTCGTATGATTATAATCGAGAGTCGTGTGGTTTCCACGATGTTACCAGTTATAAAGGACCTTGTTAATATCGGTACAGAAATTTACACGGATTGTTTCGTAAGTTGTACCAGACTCAATGCAGAAGGAAATATACATAAGCGCGACAATCACAGTAAACAGTTCATGCTTCCAAAAAATATGGTTCGTCGCAAAGTAAAATACGCACGATATGTAAACGTTTTAGAATTTGTGAATTTTTAGTTGCTAAGTTTTCATTGTACAAATCGTTACTATGAGCAAGTTAAAGATAGTAATATTTTTGTAGTTGCAATGTCAATTATTTATTCCATAAATGAAAATGTAAATGAATTAAATATCCAAAAGATCAGTTTGTATTCATAATTTTTCCATTGAATATTAAGTATGTACATCTAATGTCGTAATGGATGACATGTCCACCATGGCATAAAATGTGTTGGCGGTTGCAGTTTTAATTATTTAAGTAAATCACTTTAATTTGTTATTTCACCCCGTGTTTAGGAATATGACAATTGCATTTTGCTGACACGGTATGGATTTGTATAATTTATCATTGCGAAAGCATATAAGAATTACGTAGTTGAGACTTTGATAATTTATATATTTTTATACATATCGTAAAAGCTAAAGGCGTAGCACCACTATATGTGCAAGAAAATATTATTCAGAATTCTTACCTTAACAAGATATTTCAAGGTTATCGAAATAGAAGGTATCTCTCTTATTCTAATTTATTCTAAAATATTTTTGAACAAATTTGCTGTCTTTCGAATTCAGACGAAATATGTCCAATCACGGAATTGTACATATTTCAATCTGATGTGTTGCAATTTGTATTATTGTCTACCATTTTGCTTTCAGTGATTGGAATTAAGAGTTAAGAATAGTAAGAGCATTAAAACTAAGCGGGGTGAACCAGAATAATTTGTTTAGACAGTGAAGACTGTATTCAATGTTCATGATACCAAAAGAGGGCACACGAGTTTTGTGTCGATAATGGAGCTGTTCCAAATTATGTCAATAATGTTTGCTGTGTTCTTTAATCGATGCCATTTTCCGTTTTTTCAACAACATACACCAAAGTTTCATGTAAAATTAACATCATGATATTATTGCTTCATTTAGTCCTTTATTTTAAATTCTAATAATATTAGCTTATATTTAATATAAAATAAAAAAGTTAAAACGTCATTTTTTTCTTACTCACCTGAGATAACTTTAATAATAAATTTATGAACTTATGAATTTTCAAATTTCCAGTTTCTCAAATTACAATTTCTAAATTCCCAATATTCCAAATTACTAAATTTCAAATTTCCAATTTTCAAAAATATTTATTACTAAATTCATAAATTACGTAATTCTCAAATTAGTAAATGCTTAAAGTATCGAGTGTCCAATTTACTGGACGATTCACTTACATTAAGTCATCAAATGAATGATAATAATATATACGCAATAAATATTTTAAAAAATGAACAAATGTACAATCATCGATGAAGTGCTTCACCAAATTGAAACAAGCGTACACGGACAAGCTAAACTATCTTTCTTTTGTAACTTATACCCGCTCAACGGGGTGCGTTCTTGTGGGAAATACGGGCAAAATCTACGTCGACCACCCATCGTGACCGTGGCGGCAAAGAAGATTAAGTCACAATACACCTATGAGATGTGAAAATTTTGAAATAATGGCTAAGCCAGAACATTGGACTAATTCTTTGAAACCGGCAGGTATCGATGTACGGTCGCGGAGAAATTCTTTTCATTAAAGGAATTTTTCTACCCCCTCAATTTTGACCCGTGCTTTGCTTTCAAAATTTCTATCCCGCACGTGCGTAATATATGTGTCTCATTCGTGCTATGTATATTATATCTGTTTTGTCAGTATCAAAATTGTCAGTTGGAAGACAGTACATGTTTAAAATTAAAATAAAAATTTTTGAAATAATAACATTTACTATTTCTTATATTCCAAAATACGTACGTTTCTGATCAAAATTCTTTTCGAAGTGAACAATGACTTTATGTACGTATACGATTTAAGGAACAGTCGTTATTTTTATACAATTTATTGTTTTATTACTTTAATATTCTACTGTTCTATGATTTTAACATTGTACTATTTTTTAATCACTGTTTCTCTACGTTCGTGTTTCATTATTTCACTATTTCACTACCTCACTACTTCGTTATTTCAGTATTCTATTATTTTGCTATTTCACTATTTCACTCTTTCAGTCGTCCTTCTACTATACCACTATTTCACTTCATTAGACTTATTCTTTCCGTTATTGTCACTATCATGTACATAAAACGGCAAAGATATATCTTATAATATTATGTAATTTTCGGAAAGAACATATCCCCGATATCAAACGCATCCCACATCACATCCAATCATGTTCCTTATTGCTTGCACATGTATTTCGACAGGAAACTAATAATAATTATTGTAAAAAGAAAATAAATTTAATGGTTAATTACTTATGGACACTCAAAAAAAATTTACCTTAAAGCTTCGCTAAGAAATTGAACTATTTAACTTGTTTCTTATAAACTTTCAAGCACTATAAAACACAATGTTTCACATTCAACGTTACACTTTTGACTGAAGCTCCAATGTTAATATGATCGTCCTTTGTGTATAACGAGATATGTTACATGATGATTGATAGATTTTGTTATTTATTTATTGAAATATAACGATCTTCCATATTAGATGCTGTTGCATATTAAGTGCAGCTACCTTACACAAAAGGTCACCTTATACAAAGCAGGTTCAACCCAGTAGCATAACATTTAAATCGTAAAGTAATTTCTTTAGAAGCAAGACTATTATGTGGAAGATGAAGTAAAATATGTCTCGGCAGTCAACGTGTTAAAGTCAGCTCTTCAACAGAGGTGATTGCCCGTAACGTGATTGCCACCGCGGGCGCCGTTAATGCTCAACGACTCATCGACGAGTACACATTGATCGGCTATAAGGAAACGACAACCAAGAGAACTTTTAATTTATAACTTATTAAAATTTTCTCTCGTTGTTTCCCCGCTTCCTCGACCAACTCGCTAACTACCCTGTCGTACGCTTACACAGCTTTCTTGTCCTTGATCTTCGTAACGTGATTTATGAAGACCCATTGACAACGACACAAGGTACTCACACGCATATCCGGCGAGGGATCTGTCAATAAAACTCGCAACGGTACTTCTCCCTCGAGCACTCTGTTTCACCTAATCTCAATGAGATAAGGTAAATGACCTAGTGATCAAATATTAATAGTAACATTTATTAATAGTAACATTTCTGCTTATTTTGAACGTTTGAATCAAAATGTAATGCCAAAATGTATTAGCTTTACACAGACATAATTATAAGTTTCTATAACTCAATACTTATATCGTGCAAAAATATTATTGTACAATACTCCAAGATTCAATGTTGTTAAACATGTTTCATAATCATTCAAGCAAGCAAGGAAATATTTTTGTTAAAATTGTAATTAATTAATGTCAAATAATTTTCTAGGTAGTAATATTGTTTTAGATTTAGAAATAATAGAGAATTCAAATTGATCTTACTTCCTATTAGTTTTGTTTAAATATTGAAATTAAATATGTGTTTTCCACTAGTTTGTGATAATATGACACTGACCAAACATTAAATGCTATCATGATTGCACGTTAATTGAATTATTAAACGAATCAGGCTTAGTAAATTTACTACATTGTTAACATTTATTGTATTAAAGTAAGTATGTTTTGAATTCTATACATTTATGTTAATAATAACTGTACAAAAATATTATTCCGTTTATTTTTAAACTCGTCAAAGTATCAACATAACCTAAAATCTCATAATAAACTTTTAATCATTTTTTTACACTATAAAATAACACTAATTATTTAGAATGCCGAAAAAGGAGAAAAAAAGAGATTGTATACAAAAAGATGTTTGTGTAACAGTAGAAGCCTTCATAAGATGGCAGTGGAAAGTTTCACACGCCAAAGTTAATTCAGAAGAAAAGAGTCCATTGTAATTGATTAAATTAATTTATCATGAATAAAATACTTCCATTCCAAAAAATATTATTTCCTTTTATTAAATAATGAAAATAATTAAATTAATATAGATATAATGTTTGAGATAGTAATAATTAATGACTATGACATACCAGGAATATTGTTTAATTACAGGGTCATACGAACATTTTCAGACTTGAATTTCTTTACAACTTTTTCCCTTACAAATTTTTATTACTTTATCTAAAAATACAAATATTAATTTTTCGGGTAAATTGCAATTATCTTAACTGTTTCCTTAATCATTTGGCTATTGATAAATTTATCTTAATAATGCAATGTTGAAAGTTCCTTAAACATTTCGTTTTTGTATTGGTTTTTATATATTTTATAATATTTATATTTTTATATATTTTTGTAATATTTCTTACTATCATAGAGGGTACAATCCACTTTTTAGTATTTTCAAACTTCTAAATTTGAAAATAACTAAATACTGAAATTTCTAAGTCTTTAATAGCCACATTTCTGCATTTCTAATCTGCAAATTTTTAAATTCTTAAATAATCAAACTCTCAAATTCATAAATTCGCAATTTCCCAAATTCCTATATCCCCAAAATTCAACAATGCAAATTATCCAGAATGACTTCTAAATTTCTAAATGTCTACATTTCTAAATTTCTAAATCTCTAATTTTCCAAGTTCTCAAGTTACTTAATTTCCAACTATCCCTATGTTCTAAATTGAAAAAAATTCCTAAATTGCTTCCCGGTTTGTATCAAAGTATACATAAAGTAATGTTCGTATTTGTTAGCTACGCGCAATAAAATGTTACTGCTTTATTAATGAAATATGGAAAAGTTATGTTGACATTTCTTATAGACATAAAAACGTAATATTATTCTTGAACTTGCTCAAGCCATCATTGTCTGTGGAAATATTCTCGTTATGGTAGCGCTTAAAGTTCAGCTTTTGAAATATTGCTTGGGCACCATGACGTTTTGTTCTTTAGGCTGACAAACGAGCCTGGTTAAAATTTTATTACATTTCATATTATTTTAAATGCCACAACTCGCTTATTAATATTTAATGCGACGGATCCATACACCAGATTCTCGATAAATCTAAGAGTCAGATTATCGACAAGTTACATACCAGAAATAAAGAAGGAAACAGTATTTATTGCTGCTAGTCCAGTACTTTCGGCAGATATATCCTTACAAGCGTTGAAAAGAAAATTGCGTTCTTTCTCTTGAAATGTATAAATCTCAATTAGCTGACACTGACTCCTAATGTTTAATTAAGAAAGATATAATAAGTACCGTATTGCTTATTTATAAGGGTAAATATATTAACCGGATGCTCCATAAAAAAATACGAAACAAATTTTTTTATCAAATAAACACCATTATAATGTTATATACATACATTATAATAAATTATAGTGTATGTGCTTTTTGACACATTGCTTCATAAATTTTTTTCAACTCAGTTTACTCACTGACATTACTGTGAAATTTAAAGCGATGAATGTTTTTGGGTTTTATATATGTATATAAAATTCTCTTTTCTTTCCTCAGTTAGATTCTACTTAATCTTTTACATCATATTAAGAATTCTTTAAAAATCGAAGGAATTTTAATGTAGTAAAATACAACTGTAGAATGTATTGAAATAATGAAATAATATGCAGTAGAACTTCTGTACCTACAGAATTAATATCGACGGCTTCATTTATGCACAGTTGACAATATTTTTTGAAAACATTGAAAATAACATTTGTAAACATTAAAAGATAATTGATCAATATACACCATTATTGTAGTCGATAAAGATCCTCTTGCATCATTACCTGCTGATTAAATTTTCGATTTTACAAAAACTTTTAAATCTGAATATAGTATAAATAAAAAGAACTTGAAAGTTGAGGAGATGTCATTAATTAATAGATTAAATAATAAACGGCTACGATGGGATCCTAGCGGTACTCCGTTTTCTATCTAAACTTTCTGTTGTCTCTCAATTAACATTTAAATAATAAACGATAAGTATAAAAGATAAAGGTACAAAAGATGGATTGAATTGTCGCTGGAAAGTAATTTTTATTTCTCACACGGAATATCCATAACATCGGGAAGCGAACTTCCGCTTCGATTTCATAACAACCGGACGATTTCACTTCGATTTCCTCCGGTATCTTTTCGTGTCTGATTCGCGCACCGTCACGAAGTCAGATTGACTGAGATGTTTCGTGATTAGGATGACTCGTTCGAAAGCTTTTAAGCGTCTCGTTTTGCACATCTCTTCTACCTAGTTTTTTCCATCGAAATGAAAGGACCACGATGTCATTCGGTAGCTACGCAATATACTGCTGCTGGCAAATATATCGTTCACAGTTGTCCACGATTCGACACGTCCAACTTCCTATTCCCACCGATTCGAAAAAATGAAATGCCTTCCAGAACAAAATTAATGTGATTCTACCGTATTCATTCGAATAAGCTACCGTGCATTGTGCTTTTCCTGAAATCGCTCCTAGCTGGACCACCTAGGATTGAATGGAAAAGGTCATTTTTCAAGGGACGAGAATAGAAACGGAAACGAAGATATCATTTGAAAATTGGTAATAATTAGGCCGCGTATAATGCATCACAAAACGGTCACGAACTTTTTGATTTCTTCTGCTACGAAGAATCTGTAGTTTTGAAATTATACCTGGTTTTTGTAAAGCTCTTAATTCAACGAAATTATGTATACAACTGCGAAGATTAATAAAATGACGTGAGGTCAACAAATTTGATTAATACATTGGACAGTAAAAAATTATAGATTGATTAATACTGACATTAATTAACTTCTTAACGGTTGTACCTGTGGCAGATATGCACTTAGAAACATCCAATTTGTGGAAGTACATGACAGCAAATTAATGTTTGGCCATTTATATTTTATCTATTGATGCTATGATATCTTACATGAATCCATATACATACATCGTCTTTACGTATACAAATAATATACCTGCACACATTGTCAAGGGCAAAAAATTAATCATTCGCAATGATCTCCTCATGTATCAGTTCTATAATAAAAGTAGTTGATATAAAATTTATAGCGTAGAAAGTTTTCTACGAAAAAGATTTTATAAGTGATTTTATCAGAATAACCGTATGTACAAAAAGTTTCACACGTGACCTGAAGTAGAAAAAGTATTTTACTTATTAGAAACACGTATAGCCCTCGATCGTTACTAAAGATGTGTTTTACTGTAGTTATTTAAGGAAATGTAGTTCATTTTAATTTGTGTTTTTTCATAATAAATATTGTAACTAGTTTAGATTTTAAATCAATCGGAATTTTAGTTTATTTTTGATTAAACAATTCGAAAATTGAACCTACACATTTTGTTAGCCCAAGATCATGTAAATTTTTAATTTTAATTTTATTAAACACTGTACATATTTTTTAAAGTAATGATTTCATGAATATAATGTATGAATTTATTTATACTTCAATTTATTTGATATCAGATGTGTAATGTGCCGATATGTTACTTCTAAAAATGCTTTGAGAATGGCCTAAACTCAGAGTCCGAAATGTGAATTAAATAACAATTAAATGTCTTATATGAAAGAAATATATTTTATATTTTAGCATCCATTTTTACATTTTGGTACTTATTTTCTTTTTTTATCGGAAATTTTAATATTCGCAATTTTTTAAATTTGTAATTTAATGTATTTTTGTAGCGAATGTTCTTAAAGTTTGTAATTCAATTTATTTTTATACGTTTCAAATTAAACATGCATACGATCACGTATTATTATATCACAAGACCCATACTAACTTTTTAAACTCATCTACTCTTGCGGTTGTAATTCTAGCTTATATCCAATAAACATATTTTTCATATATATATATTTTTAATAAATTAGTGAAAACACTAATCTTAGGTGAATTCATTTATGACAACAGATATTTTACGTGAAAAGATATTGATTTCGAAACACACGTGATGATCACATTGCACTGCGCCATCGTCTCGCGTGCATATTTACTGATGATGTATAACTCTTTGAAGATTCAGCGAGATTAAAATACTCTTTCGAGCAAAAGAAATTGCATCAAAATGTGATCACCCGTTAAAGAGATACGAAGCCACAGATACATAGACATAAAAAGATACTGCGTCGAACATGAAACACCTCTCCCTTTAGTGTCGGGAATTAAAAATCACAAAAAAACTGAAGATAAAAATGGACGAATCCAAGACCGGATTGAGATGTGTGCTTCCTTCGTTCCGAACGTCTAATTATAGAGCGATCAGTTCGATCGAGAAGGTGATCGAATGAAAGCAATCTCATAAAGGCTTAATGCTTAATGATTGACAAATAACAATTAGGCACCTGCTATGTGGATCATCCTTCAGCTTTTTTGCTACCGTTTCCTCGATACATTCTCAATGAAACACACTTACACACGTCGATTCAATCAGCTCCTCCTACACTTCCTCTTTCTTTCACCTCGTACTTTCATCCGAGAGATTCACTTTTGTTCCCATATAACTTTCCCCCGTGTACCCTTTTTTTTACTACCGATCATCACGGTGATAGTATCGTTACAATTTCCACACCTCATAAAAGGACGAGAGGAAACGGGTTCGATACGACACACGAGACCTTTTTATTCGATAAAGATCAGAAGACCGGAAGTGTTTTTAAAAAGGATTGTATTATAAAAGAAATATATTGAAACAACATACAGCGTTGCTAAAAAAATATTGATATTGATGTCCGGTATATACTGGGTGATTCTGTAAACCTGGATAGGGTATTGCTTTTTTTTAAAGTAAAAATACAAAAAACTGATAGAGGAAGACGTCATATAATGTAATATGCTTTAGCTTTATATGACTTTATTTTTTATAGCATGTATGGATGCACCGACGAGTATAATTGCACTTTATTTTTTAATGCAATGCAATTTTTTTGTTAAATTAATCGATCCCTATTATCTTGTATATAAAAGTACTAACCAAAGTCAATAACGAAATATTTTATATTTTATGTGAGGAACGTACTTTATTGCAATAAGTGTTCGAATTACCATTGCATTTTAAACACTTTTTTATGCTTTTTTTTTTTACATATTTCATTATATGTTTTAGCTAAGTTGCATCAATTGAATATCAATTTGCACAATTCACTTCGTATATTCACTTCGTGTATAAAATCTGTATTATAATGTTACGTTCCGAACAGAAATATTTTCAAAATTTCCTTTGTAGTTTTTACCGACCGGATGCGTATCGATAATGCACACTGCATTCTGGGAACACCCTAATCGTACGCAGTAATGGTTTTTAATGTTTATTAGATAGACTATCTTCTGGCAACTAAACTGAGATTGTTAATATAGCACATTCCTTCCTTGGAATCAACGTGGTCCCACGGTCCAAATCTTAGATCAATTTACTTCTTCGAACCGCTCAATATAAACAAAGAGTGCGCTCGTGTGGTCCGATAACGCCAAGCGTTCTGGAATGTCTCTCGTGGATCCACGATGCGACAGTAAATTACAATAGAAATTGTTCATAGATCTGCATTGTACTGATATTGTAAGTACTTATACGCCAGTCAGTCCTACAATAGTTAAGGTACCGAGCACAATTAATCCACATAATTGTAAAGATTATTCAATAATTAATAAGACATCAATCCATGGCTCGAGAGTAAAGGAAGGAATTATATAGAAAGAGAGGAAGATAAGGACTGGACAAGGGAGGAACGCACATGCACCCACCACCACCTAATTAACGAATCACGGTCCCTTACGCATTGGCCTCGCAGCCTAATTCGTTAGGCGCATATCAACGCAATGTAAACAATTTCGGACTAGGCTCTCTGGTCTTCTCCGAGAGGTACAAGTTGCGACACTCTTCGACGTACAATCGCGAGGTGCGTGTCAGGGGTCCGTGAAGTGGATTAGAGACGAGTTTGTCATTAATTTTGTTAAAATTACAAGTTAGGGCAAAGACTCTATCTTCACGAATTTTTCAATTTCAATTTCAATTTATCTTATTTTGCTATTATATTTGTTTCATTTTCATTTCTAGTTCTATAGTTCATTTTGTTTAACTTCATAATAGTTCAAGTTTCTTAAAGGTTTTAACTGGTGGATTGGTTAACTGTGTGTGTGTTTCTTCCTTCAGGAATCGAGGCATTGCAGAATATTCGGGATACATACATATATACATATATATATATATATATAATTTCAAAATTTAACCTAACACATTTATTTGGGTGAGTTATATTTTCCTTTACTCTTCCAGCTAGTTTGTATGAATATTTTCGGCAAGTAGTTTCCAGTAGTTAACAATTAACTGTGGGATTTCCCTAACTGGAAATTCTTAAATTTGTTGTTATTTGAAAATTGTTTATCCTTCCAACTCCGGAATTGCGTAACATTAATGTCAACATCGCCAATATCTTCTTTCGTTTGAAAATTAACCATTTGTGAATAGCAATATATTGTATACACTATCCTTGAAACATTTCTTTTATAAAAATTTAATCTTTTATATGTCCTGAGTTATTTGTTCATTACAACTTTTCCTTTATTGTTTCCTGACTATTCCATAAATTTGCGATCTAATGAAAGGGCCCGTATGGGACTAGCGTATCTCCGAATCCACACAACATAAAGACCCGGTTACAATTGATTTTGTTAGGGAAAATATTTTTCTGGCTTTATACGCGCGCACGCCGCACGTAACAATAATAGTGCAAACAAAATATAATCTTAAAATTATTAATTCAATAATGGAATATTATAACTTAATTTTATTTACCTATTTTCATAAAAAAAATATGTCGAAATTAATAAGGAAAGAGAAAAAAGTGGAAAGAAAGTCAATTAAAAAACCTGAAGAAAAGAAATATAAAAATCTATGATAGAATCCAAAAACTTAGTGATTAAATAATCTGTTCAAGAAAAGTACTAATAAAATCGAATTGCCGAATTTTTGTTAATAAGTAACATTTAATATTTGATATTAACATGTATTTAATATTCCATCATAAGTTTCTAAAGTATTCCATATTTTATACATAATTATTGTTCGAAGTAATTAAAGTATTTAATACAAATTTACGACTCTAGTTTAATTTAGCTTTTCAAGTACTATGTTTTATAATTTACTTTTTCGCAGAAAGTACTGAAATATTACATTTTATCACATGTCTATGTACTGGAACACCGAAATCAGGACGCTGGGGTACGCTGATTAAGCTGTCCAAGTATTAAATTCTTGTAAAGACTACCAACTTTAAATGGTTTACAATACTATTAAATCCAATAACTATTTCATGAAGTTCTTAATCATAAAATAAACTCGATTTATCACATAATAGCAGAATTGTTTAATATAATTTAATTCATATAGTTAAACAATATTCTAATGTTTCTTTCGTACCTTAAATGTTTAAGCATTGAGTCTTTTACCACACACGTGTTTTAAAACAAGTGATTTTTGGGTTTACTATATGGTCATTATATCCATCCACTTGACACGAAATTAAAATTGCAATTAAAATTGCTTACAACGGAACGAGGACAGAAGTGCTCAAACTAAATCCCTCGGTGGCAGGAGAACGAATAGCATAAAAATAATGAACAGAAGGGCCGCCACGTCGGTGCCTCGAGTTGTATAAAAATGACTGCGAGATATACGACGCCGTTACCAGGATTGGAGCTAATTACCACCCAGAAGCGACGTCCATATCTCCGGTAATAGTGAATCAGCGTTAGCTGACCTCCTATTGGCGACCATAGAATCCGACCTCGGCGTCGACCTCGTCGATTTATTTGCTCGTAACGAGGTAAAAAGACCTGGAGGATAAAGGGAAGCAAATCGTAAGGGAAACTTTTACAATGCACCGAGGTAATATTCATCGCCGTTCATATATCTTTCATCATCTTTGGTGTCGTCTTCGTGTTCGTCTTCGTCGGTCGGTGTCGTCGTCGATGGTAATCATGCCTCCTGTTTTCATCGTTACCGTCGGTGTTTGTTACGTGCGTCGCTACTGTATGAAACAGAATGAGGAAAAGAGCAATTTTGCACCCTGTGAATTAGCCTTCCTATTTGTCAAGCATCGGCACGCCGATTTTTCTGATTCGAATAAGTACCCATCTCGTATTAAAGTAACTGTATTGAAATATTAACGAGGGGAATATTGATTCGCGTCTAGTAATCCCGATATTAAATGAGGTGTTTCGTACGTATCACATTGGAGACGATGTTTTATTCGACGAGTTAACGGTATAGTGATGAGATATGGAAAAATTTTAATGACAGATGCTAAATAAGCATAGGTAAATGACGTGAGGTCGATGAACTATGTGTGTTATTAAATTAGCAGTTTCGTATTCGTCGATTTAGAATAACGTAGACTGAAGTTGAACTTTCTCTTGGAGTACCATTTTTTTTAACTGCTTTGCTTAATTTCATCAATCATTAAAATATAATGATTCTGAATGTCGGAATACATTGGTTTGAAAGTTACATGTTGTTAAAGTTTGGTAATTTTGGAGTTAAGGTAACCTGTGTAGGTTACTTTAATATGGTAACTGGATGAATGTTAGTACAGTGGGCCCTCCACTTTCGCACACAATTGGTTCCTAAAAGTGTGTACGAATGTTAAATATTCAAAAGTAGAGGGATGTAAAAAAATATACACCAAAAACGGTGTTTTAAAGTATTTATTTATTTATTTATTTAGCTTTCGGGTGTTTTCTTTATAAACTTGTCAAGAGTTAGTTGAGTACCTTCTTTTTTTTCTTTTCGTGGTAAAGATTTCTATAACACGCAGTTTCTTTTTTATTGCCCTACGTACTTGAGATGTACGTTCTCCATTAGGATCGCATTCTTAGTTAAAAATTTGAGAGGAGGCATCCAATTATAATGTAGCCTGCTCGACTCACGATGTCCGATCAGAGGGAACATTCTGCCGCAAAGGTTTACAAAGTTGAATTTTTTTAAATGTACGAAATAGCAAATTGTGCGAAAGTAGAATGTGCGAATGTCGATAGCTGCCTGTATTTAGTAAAACACATATTGTGCGCATCCATTAAACATGCCATTGAGTCAATATTATTTTTAGCAACGAAATTCTTAGCATAATTACTTTCACAATCAAAGTGCAAATTCATTATCGCGAAAACGCACTTTTGCAGGTATGACTCCATTTTCTGAGTATACGTACCGTCACTAGATAACATTAATGAAATTTCATTTAGTTCAAGTTTTATTGAAATTTTGCTGCAATCTAACTTAAATTCAAAGTAAATTGTAATTGCCTGCAAACTTTTACTGTGATTAACATTCTTATGTATATTCACAATCCATATGAATTTCACTGTCAACGTGTTCCTTTATAAATGGTATATAGTTATAACTGGTATTCCTTTATAATTCGGAGTATAGCGAAGGACTTACGATCCTAAATTACAATCAATCTGCAGTCGTTTGTGTCAGAGTCGATCATCAAAACAAAACAATCACTATTGGAATCGAGCAACGAATTGCAAACTTATAGCGGTTAAAGCGACAGAACCTTTCGTCACCGTGTCACAAAATCACGATGGAGCAAAGAGCGAATATTAAATTCTACTCGGTAAAGCTTGGTAAAAGTTTTACAGAAACATTTGAATGAATGAAAAATGTTTATGGCGACGATTGTTTATCCCGTACACGTGTGTTCGAGTGGTATAAGCGATTCCAGGATGGTCGTGATACTTTGGAAGACGACCCAAAGCCAGGTTTTGGGTTTTTCTAAATTCTAAACGATTCTAAAGGTATTATACTTCGGGAATTCGTTCCACAGGGACAAAATGTTAATGGCGAATATTATCTGGGTGTTATGGAACGTTTGTGGAAAAGAATCGTTCGTGTGAGGCCCGAATATCGAGCGCCAGTGAGTTGGTTTCTGTTGCATGATAATGTACCATGTCACAGAACTGTCGCAGTTCGTGAATTTTTGGCGAAAAAACAAGTCTATATGCTCCAACATCCTCCATATTCGCCTGACTTATCTCCATGCGATTACTTCCTTTTTCCAAAATTGAAATTAGCCATGAAAGGAACGTTTTATGACACTGTTACACAAGTCCAAGCAGCTGTGATAAGGGTGATTGAAACGATTCCACAAAACAACATAAAAAAATCTATGTTAACATTACTTGAGCGTGCCCAACCGTGTATTGATGCGGAAGGGATGTAACTTGAATAAAAAAAAAAATTAATTTTGGCAAAATAACTAATACTTTTCTTTTTATTTAAAAAGTTCCGTTATTTTTCCGACATACTATGTATATTTTCTTTTACTAAATTTCGCATCCATCGATTCTTAAAATCATGTAAAAATATGAATTAATTTGAAAAACATTCTCAGTACAATTGAATAATAAGCAGAACCAACATTACTCTTAAGCTTCTATACTTAAATAAATTATGTTCTTATATAACAATTGAAGAACCAGGCTCTGAGACTCCTAACAGATTTCAACACTCAAAATTGTTGTATGCCGCCTATATTTATCGAATACTACTTGATTATGCGAAAAAAGGTTAAAAAATATGATGTCCCAAAACAAAGTTTATCCTAGATTTATTTTTGTAGTTGAATTTTGCAACTGTACAGAAACAAACCACGGGTGATCAACTGAGCCACTTATTCTGAAAGGGGGCAAGTCCATTTTGATTATCACGAGATATTTAAGGGTTTGCATTTCAATAAAATTAAAAATATTTGTAAGCGCTAAATGACAAAATTGTTGTATTTTGTGGTGTTAGATAATGTATGTTTATTATTCAATAGTGTTTAAAGTGCCGGCGAAGAAAATAAAGGTTTTATTATGTCCAAATGGACTTGCTTCACTTTCAAAATTGATGAATTATGTAATCGTAAATTAAGCGGATAATATATCAGTTGTTCCGTTATTCTTTTGCTTAATTCCTTTGAGTGATTTTGCTCCGAATTATCTTGATATTCAAATTTTGACTCCAAGATTCTTCTTTTATTACCAGTTCTCATCGGTCTTATTTCTATGAACATAATACAAATAATAAAATTCTCATTTTATTTGTATTTTTATTTACTTATTATCTGCCAGCTTCACTTCTAGATGCATCACAGCTACAATTTTCGTCAAAATCATTTTGACCCGTATTTTTTTATTTAATAAAATGAACTACAATTCGTAATTAATTTTCAAATAATAATAAAATGGATAAGGAGTTTTGTGCACCGAAAACTAAAACAACAACCGTGTCGACTTTGTTCAGTATTTAATAGAAACTGAACTAGAGCTTATTTAAAGGCTGATAATAAATGTCAGTAATGATACCTACACAGACCTACAGCACATCCTCACTCATATTGAGGTTACCTACACCACCAATATTATACAACAATTTATAGTTTTTCACGATATTGACACAATTACTAAAATATACCGAGGCTAAATTTTACCGTAATATGTTTGGTTAGAAATAATTTCAACCTAAGGTGGACTTGCACAACTTTCAAAATAAACATCTTTCCAATACGGTTAATCACCTAAATTTCCATCGCTCAAATATTGGGTAGTTTGAACTATTTTTATTGCTGACAGATAAAAATAGCATATTAAGTTTCACCCATTGTTACCATTATCTTCATTTTTATCTAAAATGGATTTGTTCTATTTTCAAAATAAACGATTCACTCAACAAGGAAACGACTAGACGTTGATATTCTTCTTCCGATATTCACTTTGTCTAATAATAGGTTATTATTAGACAACTTATTTAAAATCCACATTTTAGCCAATTTTGAAAAAGGAAACCTTCAATAACTTCGGTTGCAGTAAATGAATTATATTGAAAATAATATTCATATCGCAACGTGGCAAGTTGAAAAACGTTCTACTTTTATAAATTGATGGTACTGTATATAAATCTTTGGTCGCAAATAATTTTTCACCAATCTTCTTTTATTGATTCCTATGTAGGAAATGATGAAAAAATGGTGCACATTAGTGTATTTGAAATTTCTTGGGCCTTAATTTGCATTGCCTCGTTCATTATTTGAAAAGATATATCTATACTAACATCATTTCATAACTCCACTTCATGTGAAATATGTACGGTGCTTCTAAATCGAAATCAGTATCGGTAATAAATACAGTGGATTCCGGTTAATTGTGACGCCAGTTAAACAGGACAACCGGTTATTGAAGATAAATACTGAAAAACAGGAACAAAATTTATTGTTTCTAATTCGTTTATATGAAATATATCGCCGTTTTATTGAGACAGTTTATATTGGTACATTTTATAGATTGCAAATGCAGTGAAGCTTGTTATGAAGTAGTAAAAATGATTGGAAGTACAAATAAGATTCGAACGTCGAAAAAAATAGTGTAAATGAATGAATGAAAAGAAACTTCAAAAGTTCAAAATCATATTAAAATGCGATCAGTTCGACACATCTTACATGTGGTTTTTAATAAATCGTTACGCTTTATTTTTTATTTTATTCAGATTTTATGTGTCAAAATAAGCTTTACTGCAATTGCCGATTAATTAGGACAAATTAATCTGGTCTGAGTGTGTCCAAATTAATCGGAATCTACTACACTTATTGACAAGTACTTGTCAATGATATAGACACTAATAAATAACACAGTACATATGTTGAGCGATCGTATCCTGTAGTTTTAAATCAAATATTTTCTGATAATGTATTGTTCACTACATATTTTAGTTGAAACATTTTGTTATTTAAACAAGTGGATTGTTCTCTGTTAATTAATTTTAACATTAACCCTTTGTACTCCATAATTTCTTTTACCTATCAACTCCTTGATTTACAAAGTAGATGAAGAAAGGGGTTATTAATAAAATGTATTGCAAGAGTGCGGAGTATGTGACAAATACATTTTTCGTTTATTATAAATAGTAACTAAATGAAAATATACATATTCGACTAAACTATTTATTTGAGTTATTTATAAGATCCAAGAGAAATGTGATGTCAAGCCACACTCGGCATAGGAGTGCAAACTGTTAATAATAGTGTGAAGCAGTAATAGTAAGAAACTTCGGTTATCTGATTCAATGAAGGTGACGTATCCGATATTTCTAATAATGATGAGTTAATCTCACAAGTAAAACTACTGAATTGTCAGTTTCGTTTGAAAACCTCTTAAAATATCTACAGTACCGAACAAGATATGCCGCGTGTGGTAAAATTGAAAACGATGCGATAATACGGTACCAGAGAAATATTTTTGCAAAACATATGCGATGTTCGTTCAAATCAAAATGTTGATATTACCAGTTATAACAAATATATATTTTACAGTTCAAAATTTGGATTTTCAGATTTCACTTCTATTGCTTATTATTCTTCTGTTTATGTGCGCCATTATGCACAAGGTTGAGAAATCATGCGTAAATATGGTTGAATATTCTTGTAAATTCTGTTATTATACTTTTGTACGTCTCAGATTTTATCTTACACATTCGAAATAGAATAATTAACGCATACTAACATTTTTAAATTTGCGTTGGCTATAACATGTTGGTCATAAGAACAATTCTAGCATAAATGTACACGATTCCCCTAGCATCCACTATTTACCGTAATTGTACCTAATATAAAATAACAAAAAATAAGTAATATATAAGTAAAAAAATCTATCAGGTACAACGTATAAAATTATAAAATATTACTTTTACATAATGGGTACATGTTCCTTGTTAGCATTACATAGTAAGGAAAATTCTATTATCAGACACTTAAAGTTTCTTTTAATAAATGAGAAAAAATGATGTTTCAATATTTTTATTTTACATTAAATACAAGTTAGCATTATTGAAATTTTAAATAAAGGACTAAAATAATCAATAATATCATGATATTAATTTAAACTAACATTAAACTGAAATATACTTTTGTGAAAGAACATGAAGTAGCACCTGTCACCAAACGTAGCAGAAATTATTTCCGTAATTTAATATAGTTTCAATATAATTTTCAATAATCACATACGAAATCATGAGAATAATCGAAACTGCCAGCAGAAGGTTTATAATGATAAACCATGAGTTGTGACTTATTTTTGATACCTTGAACACTAAATGCAGTTTTCGTTGCATTACAAACTATTCTGATCCATCTCTTTTGCTCTTACTAGCATTAAGCTTTAATTTTAACTTTTGTTGTTAATGTCACTTAAATTCACCGTTTAACCACTGAGAGTAACATGGTAAGCTGTAATATAAATTGCATCACATAAGTCTGAGATACAGAGTGTTACAGTCTTTTACTTAATTTGTTAACTTTCTTAACAATTTGGTAGTAAAACTGTTATTGATATAATACTGTTTTTTATATTACATCAATGTAAGATTTCAAGCACTTAATTCAAAAGTTGTAACTGCAATTCGAAATGACAACATGTTTTATTGTACAATATCACGTACAAGATGTTTCAGTTTATTCCGTATAACTTTTATAGTACATTCTATAAATAAAAATAAGAAAATATGTGTATATGAACATAGGCTCTTAAATGCATTGTTAAAAGTTCATAAAAATAATATGAAAGTCGAGAATTCTTCGTATGTAGTACTGAAGGAGAAAATCATCCAATATCGTATCGTTTATTACTCATATCATAATCTTTCAATAAAACAGTCAAGAGCCCATCTTTATATAACACTTTTTATCGTTTTTATTCATAGAATCTGCTGACAAAGTTTTACGTACAAAACTGGGGTGCGCTACATGTGTCATCGAAAAACAAAGCATTCCGAAATGATTTCGTACTTTTGTTATAATTTTTTAGAAAAGGGTTTAAAAACATATGTTAATTTAACATCTTTTTCTCATTTTTTCGTATGGAATATGTTAGTAAAATTTAGTGGTAAAAACTGTGTCACTCTGTACATACTGCCCAGCAATGGAGGAAAACATTTTATCCGAAAACTGAGGCAACGCACCTGCTCAAAAAAAACTTTTGTTTAATAAAACCAATATACATACTATACACACAAAAGGTACAAGTTAATAAAAACGCACCTACTAAAAGATATAGTAATACAACATGCACGTATTTAACCATTTGGCTACAAAAGGCATATGCATGTACGTGCCTTAATTTTACTTACTATAGCACACTTACTGTTTTACTAAACTGATCTACATACAGTTTCGTATAATCTGGCAACTGCAAATACTGAATGTCAGACAGTGTTTCAATATTTTATAATGGCAAAGATTTCAGTATACATGTATTGATGGTACCGTGAGAAGTAGGCCGCAGGCAAAGGGTTAACCGCGAAATTAGTACAATGTAATAGCCTGTAATTTGTAAAATGAACCGGATGTCTGTCAAACGCAATCAATTGATCTCTGTAACCGGATACACGTGATTGAAAAGTATCAAAACCAAATCATTGTTTACTCTGCCTCCTTTGCATATTACCACAAAATGGCTTAATAGCCTTGTAAATATGATTGATATAGTTAATGTCCAATACCAGGTGTTGTCTGTTATTAGGGAAACTATTATAAGTTAAGGGTAAGTTTCTCAAAACGTCGAAATCCCTCGAAGTACAAAAAAGTTTCAAATTTCGAGAATTCGATGCTTTGTATTTATTTCGTGATTCGAAACTCTCGAAATCCAGATAATGGATTGTATACCCCGAATATTTGGTATGTGATGCTTTGCGAATGCTTGTTTAGTTTTCATTTTTGAAGGTATAAGCAGAATGACATTCAATTGTAATTGCATAACTACAGAGCGAATGGAGATGATGTACGTAATCTTGAAAAATTTTGTTTACGTCAGTTCATAAAATAAATTATTACTCTTTGTGACGGGAATTATGAGAAATAAATAAAAAAAAGGAACTAAACATTGAATACTGCTCACCGATATTAATATATGGTGTAAATTCTACTTTTATTTAAGTAGTTTAGTTAATTTAGGTAAGTACTCAAATATGTATCGCAGTTTAAAAGTAATGGACAAGGTTTAAATAAGCGTGGTATATTTTTAGTTAGGTGGCAGAGACTAACTTCCTTCAATATTAAAGGTGAACATTCATCACATCGATCTTTCTTGGACGAGTCATTGATTATAAACTGCAAGCTATGCTTTTCTGGAATGATATTCGTCGTTGTGGCTAAAGCTATTGTTTCAAGTTTCAGGTGTTTCAAAACTTCTTAGTTTTGTTTCGAAAATTTAAAAATTCAGTTGGAATTCATCTCTAGTTATATTTTTATCATTCTAACAATAAATACATTATAGCGATAATAATGGAGAAAATTGAGTCCTATACATGTAAATGTGAACAACGTACTCAACATGCAGAAGTCGAAGAATGATACCATATAAAATAAACTTAAAACAGTAAAAAACTTTTGTTTATTTATATTTTTTAATTAAATAAGTGTTTTTCTACCATAATTTTAAGACATACAAGTTTTGATTATTTAAGATGCGAGTATCCATTAATTTCTTCATGTTTTAACATTAAACTCGTTTAAAAGAGAACATGTTTCGTCTTTCGGCAGCTTTTATAATCAGATGTTCCATAACAGTAGCACAACTCAAAAAATATAAACTTTAGAGGAGTTACATTAAAAAATATACATCTTTTAAAATATTAAATACAAGCCTTATTAATTATTACAATTATTAACTAATATTTCTACTTTATTATTACTTTATTTTAAATATACGATACTACATGATAAAAATATATGTACATACATATAGATAAGGTAGTCTTATTTGCGGAAAGGTTTGCAGAAAAAGGAATCAATTTCAAAGTTTGCACAATCAATACCAAACGACAATACATCTATTTATCAAAATTTAATTTACAGTTCATTAAAATTATTCAAATTAATAAATAATAAATATTTGTAATGAAAAACTTATTTTTATTTATTTTTATTACCTCCCACATGGAAAATCGTATTTTTTATTAAAATTATTTTGTTTTAATTATGGTTTAATACTCATATCTTTTAATTACAGAACCAGAAAATTGTTAGAATTTTTGTTCTTATTATTATTTTATTCTTCTTCATATTTACGAAAATACACTTGCAACGCAAAGAAAGGTGATTTAAACTACTAGGTGATAAACTCCTCAATTGTGCATAATGGGTCTTTACGATATCTTTTGCACTGATTAATCACAAAAATGGAGATTTAAGATGGTTGCCAGAATTTAATTATTTCGGATTTTTTCTTGCAAAGGTGAAACAAAAAAATTTGGATATATAAGTTTAAGGAAAATATTTAAATTGATCCACGAATCTCTACAGCTAAAAGAGGATATTCCACAAAAACATTTGAAATAATTCAGAATACACTTCTAGAAACCATGGACAATATCTTAACAATATACGATTAATTAATTATCTTAAATATAAATTATTATTTAATTAATTATTAAAATTAATAACTCCTTTTCTCAATTCTCTTTTAATAATCTAAATTTGAAGGAAATTTTTACGTCATCTTGTCGCGGGCAACCTTTAATTTTCCAAGACAAGTTACAAATATTTATGTCAATAAAATTTATTTTGATTTTATTAATAATTACAATACGAAAGACGTTATGGATCACCCTGTATGTATATATATAACACATTACGACGTGTGGATACACCAGTGATTCTGCGATATATGTTAGAAGATAGGATCTTTAACTGTTTCGGTATCACCAGTATACGGGGTGAACCTTTTATAGACATGATCAATGTAATTATCTTAAAAACATGAAAATCTCAATTGCATAGTTCTTATTACATCTTTAGAAAGAAGAGATAAATTTAGTTGGTTTCAAATATACGCTCAAATCATATAAAATTCAGTACCTGTATAAAATAAATCATGTAATAGTCATAATTAATTATTCAGAGCTTTCTTCACTCATATATTAAATTTATGTATACAATGATGAAAGATTTTATTATAACAATTAAATGAAACAAAAACATTTGAAAATGAGATAAGAAAGAAAACATTAAACATTCAATCAAATTACTATTAAGTTAATTTAATAGTAATTAAGTTAATTACTATTAAGTTAAAAGACAGAAACAGAAAGGAAACATTTTTAATAGAGGAGAAGATATAAAAATACAAATATAAAAATAATTATACTAAACTATAAAATTTGTAGACGAATAAATGATATTTAATGTCAAACTTTTTTATTATGAAAAACAAGTGTACGGTATTATTTGACAGTTTAGAATATTTCTTGAAAAATGGAACATAGATAACTTTTAAGAGAAATACAATTTTACTTGATATCTAAATAAATATTAATTAAACTTCATGCAGTCTTTAACTTATTCAGGAAGATTTTATAAAGGATCGTGCACTAAATGTATAGAAAAATAGCTTGCGGTCAAAATGTCTGACTGTCAGATATTTTGTAGTTATGATCTCTTGATAAAAAAGAATTAATTGATAAAAATTGAAAAAATCGACAATCTTTGCTTCACCATTTGGAAGTTGATATTTTTATATGCATTTAAATGCGAAAATTGGCGAATTTTATGAAATCTCTGAATTTTCTAATTTGCCAATTTGAAAATTTTATATTTCTGAATTTTCAGCTTTCCAAATTTGTAAGTTCAAGAATTTCGTATTTCTATATTTCTATATTTCTATATTTCTCCAAATAACCAAATTATCAAATTTTCAAATTTAAATATTTTACAATTAAAAATTTCTCAATACTCGCATTTATAAATTAAAAACTTTAAAGTTTCTAAATTTCCAGCCATCGCAATCACATGTACATCTATAACTTCAAGAATGTAGTATTTCTGTGTCTCTATATTTTCATGTCTCCTGATTTGAAAATTTCATATTTGTATTTCACAAATTTGAAAACTTGAACAGTTGAAAATTTTTAAATTTTAAAGTTTCGAATTTCCAAATCTGAGAATTTAATATTTTTGTAAATATTGTAAACATAAAAATCCGACATCTCTGAATTTCCAAATTACTAAATTTCTAAGTTTGAAATGGATTTCCGTGGATTTCCAACACTCATGATTACACACATCATGTGCACTACCACTCTTTTTCGGCGGACTTCCGATTTGCCATAACGATATTACCAATATATCATCAAGTACTAATAAAGTATTCCACTGATAATTAACAGTAACACATCTAGTGTCACCTCCGCAATACAGTTGTTTACCAAAGCAAAATTCCACGATTTTTTCCCTAATAACCAAATTTCTGGAAAAATTTCTTGAAAATTACCGTCGCGTGCTTAAGATAAAACAAGCATGGCTATTCAAACGGTATTCCTTCACGAGCCTCTTGTTTAATAGCACAATTAATCAACGCTGTCATCCGAAACGGTCGGTCGAAATCTTTCGCAGCAAGTACAAACGGTGGTCTGCGTATGAATCCTGCGATTTAAAATGAATTTATAGATAGGTATAACAAGCGTGTATATACGACTCGTGTTTATAGCCGTAACAGATTTACTACGAGTTTTCTTTTCAAACTTTTCTGAGCTTTCATTGGACAGAACGGTTCGTGAAACCGATTGCTTTTCAGAATATTTGTCGTTGACTAGTTTCTAACCGAACGACGATATAAAAGATATTCTGTCACGTGAAAAAATTGCATATACCTATATTATCTAACAAGATTTTAAAATATATGTAAAGAAAGACCTGTTCGGTATTTCTTAAGTTTGTATTTACCGCGCTACCCATAGAGACCACGAGCGGTTACGACAGGGATAGATAGGCTTTTGTTTATAAAATAGAAGAGAGGACATTTTGGTGATATCGAACAGGATTTTGTTATTGGAAACTCTCCGAGACTAAAACATAAAGAAAGACCTGAAGTAAAGGCTTTAAATGTTGTTTCTCTAATTATTACAGGTGAGCGAATATTTTGTGAATGTAAATACATTGTAAATAAATAAACTCTCATTATTACAGAGAAACGCAATTCTAGCCTTGTCTCATTTGGTTTTCAAATTGCTGGATAAAATTCCATTATATATATAAAGTCTGTGATTTGATGAAAAATTGCAAAAGAGCATTTATGGCATGAAACTTAAAATTCAGTCAAAGTAACTACATAAACCTACGGAGCATAATTATATTGCATTTACAATTTCCAATAATTCTGATGTTTTAGGTAATAATTTCTAAGCCTGTAGTCAAGTTTTTGGTAATTATTTTAATTAATAGTATTACATAAAAAAAAGTAAAATTAGAGTGTCCTGAATGCCGTTTATTTTAAACTAAATATAGTATTAACATTATTTCTACCAAGAGGTATCAAAAGACACCTTTCGAATTTTAACTTAAAATTATTCTCAAAGTTGAATCATTTCTCCACAATTAATTTTTTGACTTTTCATACAATAGTTGTTAAATTAATTTAGCGACATCATTTTCTTCCAGCTCATCCTAGATCTAAAAATGTACATATGGTATACTTATTTCTACCATTATGTGTCTTTTGACACCTTAAGGATTTCATAACAGTGCTTAATTTGCAACCATTTTACATTAAATATCAACACCACTTTGCACCATCATATTAATTATAATCAGATTAGAGAATCCCGATTTCAATTGTAACAGAAAATACAAGAGTTACCACATAACTTTGATGTTCGCTTCTTTCCCGCCTTGTTGTATTTTACTGTACACTGCTATATTTATATTTTGTAGGTTGATGAATTAAGCTAGAATTTGCAACCTGATTAAATGATCTCTATAAAAACACATCAATGTATCAATAAATATATTTTTAAAATTATCTACATTTAACTGATAATTTGAAATCCCAACAATTTTGGCAATTATTTGCCAAAAGACACCTTTTGGTCGAAATAGGTATACACAAAATCGTGGTAGAAATAGTGTTAAAAAGGATTTTTAATTGCTCCACACCAATAGCATCGCTACAGTAATAATATTTAACTAGTTACCTATGACACCTTATTATTCAGGTCATAGATTGCCAATCAGAAAAATTTAAAAGGCTATGACTCTATCTCGGCGAGTTCTACATGTGTGCAAAATATCAAGTTTCTACCTTTTACCCTTATCGAGATTGAAAGTAGCAACGGACAGACATAGCGTATTATAATATACATATGTATAGATTACAGTGAAGCTACTAGAACGTAGAAGTTTAATAACAAGTCTGATACTTTTTACGTGTAGTTTAAAAAATAATTCTTTAGGTTTAATTGTTTGCAATAATTTTAACAATAGTTTTTATGATATCGTCACTAACATGATTTCGGGGCATAATCATGGCTTTTAACAATTCACAAATGTTAAAAAAGCGGTTATTTGCATAATCATATCCAGCCATAATAATCCATACATTATCGATTGAGGTTTGATCTGATGAGCGTCCTAGCTCTCCAATTAATTAGTTCAGTTAAGTTAATATTAAAAATTTAAAACCACGTCATAGTTTCTTGGTTAGCATGCAGAGGTGCATTATTATGTTGATGTTTCCGCTGAATCTCGTTTTTTTGTACAAAAATGCTAATAAATTATTGCCGGAGTTGTTTCCGAATATATTGACAATAAATTATGTAAGGATTTCAGTGTATTCCATATTGTCCATGTTAAAAAAATAATAAACTCTTCGAAGCTTGACACTGCAACAAAATGAAATAATAATAATAACAATACAATTTTTTTCATTTCAAATAAATAATTTTAAATAATTATTTTATTCATTTTTCAAATAGAGGAAGAGAGATAATAATAGAGATAATAATACAGCAGAAAAATCAGGTTATCCTTAAAAGTAATTATTATTTATTAATTTGCGCAATTTTAATAAGTTGTAAATTTTATTAAATAAACATATAGGGTACCTGTATATAATTTAAAACACTTGATTTGAAAGGCTTCCTAAAAAGAAACATGCTTTTCTTTCCTTGAAGTAAACGTTAAACAAGTCATCTACGTAAGGATTCAAATATCTTCAAATTATGGCGAAAATGTAAAAAAAAGAACAACGGTGAGTTGATGTAATACTGACATGCAATGCACAGAAAGTTTGTTAATAAAACTAAAAATTTATTTTAGTACATAACAAACGTCTTATACTTTTTTTAAATTTATCGTATATAAAACTTTTTTCGCGATGCGCATTATGAACACCGCGCCAATATGTGAATGCATTAGATCCATTTTTCTTCATCATTGTCATTATAATGACCTACTTATAATAACAAAAATATAACTTATAATATTGTACCATATTAACAAAAATATTTACCTACTATGTTTCATATTACGCGCACTCAGTATGTATTGTATTACGTATACATCCTAAGAAGAAAATTAATTCAATAATAAATTACTTTTAAACACCCAAAAACAAATACATTTAATGGTAAACTACGAAAGATACATTTACTGAAAATAACTGTTTAACTTGCTTTTTAAAAACTTTTAATCGCTTGTGTAAAAAAAAATGTGTCGATTGAATTGTAAATTGGCAATTATTACTTTACAATACTTTTATCGTCTAATCAATAAAAATCGGTGACAACATACAATCTTCATTTAGGTCTTTGTTTGCTATAATTAACAACTGAAAAATATTCTTGTATACTTATCAAATCTTAAGCTTCAAATTGATATGCGGTACTATTTTTTACGATACTTTTAACTGAATCGATATGATCCATAAAATAACAATAGTACATATTTTATTCTCACTGTTATTTGCTACAGCTGCCAAACAGTATCCATGTATTAAAACTATCGTTGAAATGTTTACGTAGATATTTTCATTAAATCTTGAATTTCAAACTGATATGTCATAATTACTATTTTAATATGTCAGAATTTACTATTCTTTATGTCATTAAATCATATCACTTTCTATGTTTTGAAATTTGTTATTCGACTCAAAATATCCTATTAAAAAACACGAAAACCTTGTCGGATTTTCTCCGCCGATTTCTTAACGAAGAAAAGAAAAATGCCTTGAACATTTATCAAAGCTATAAATTATCGGTTAAGACACGAGTTAAAAAATACGTGGAATTAAATTCGTAAGGAACGAAAGGATATTAAAATATGAATTTATGACGTCAACGCATAAAAGCTTTCAATTATGTGAAAGTACTTCGCTCCGCATTAATATGGATGTAATATTTTATACGGCTATAATTACTCGTAACTGTCTAAGGGGATATTCCCCTAGACGCACAAACGAAGTGAGTAATCAAAAAAAGCACGGCTAAAGCGTTTGTATCGCGATAATATCGCTAATAACGTTGTTCCGTGTTTACAGTTACGGGAATCAATGATGAAAATATAAAAGACGACAGTTGCCTGCAACGCGGTGCCTATTAAAAATTATACTAATTGCAAAATTAAGTATGACGTTAATTTAGCTCCATAATCAAATTTAATCGTAAATTAATGGTTTTTGAGTCAATTATGATGTGATGACTAATCATCAACGTTTATCATATGCTTGTTCAATACGCTTTGATAATTGCGAATAATTGAAGAGGAAACAGATAAATGTAGACAATAAAAATAACCAAGAGTTAAGTTCATAAAAAATGTAGAGCAAACTTGCTTAATATAAGGTGATTTTTCAAGTAATTCATAAATGTAGTCTGTATAAAAGAATATTTCGAAATTTTGCACTTGAAGAATATGTTCTTGAATAGATATACGTAATGCGCATGTGCTGAATACAGTATATACATATACATTGTACTTTACACAGGAAAACATTTTTTTATCTTTTTTCGATGATGACTTTAACTTGAGTAATAAACTCTTAAATACATTATAAATGTCAAAAAGAAACACGCATATGAGTTAATAAATTAAAAATGACATAATATTGTCTTAAACTTATGAAAATAATTGATTAATCATTACAGTAATAGTATTGATAATCGTCAGAGTAATATACACTAGCATCGAAGAAAAATCAATTACAATAAACTAAATTGTTTATTTCATATAAAAGTTAATTATAGCTATGCTTAATTCGCATATTTTGTATAGTGGACGAAAAGCTGCTGTTATATGATGAAATGTTTGGCATTTAAATGTTAATTTAAAAGTATTATGCACGTACAAAGGAATGATCTTGAAGTGTCACATATTAAAAAAATTTCAGAATTGATATTAGGAATATAAACTCCATTTATAGTAATATAATATTAGATTGAAAACAATCTCAAAAATATCCATAATAATTTAATACAAACTGTACAACAAGCTGTAAACATACTCTTAGTCGCTAATAACCCACGAGCGATTGATGCGACTATAAATAAATAAATGAAAAAAAAAATTAATATTTATATACCAAATGCCTCGCTATCTAATAACACTTTATCATCAGCTATATTATTAGACTAAACCTATGTAACTGATAGATGCCGCAAGAATTAATCCAATTTTATAAAAAGTGAACGGTTTCGTTATTGTATAAATTTAAGACAGTATATTGTTTTACGTTATTAACTTGTATGCGAATTTTCTTTTGGCATTTATAACACTATGTGAGTAGTAGACATGTTGTTAATATTTTACTATTCTTATAAATATTAATTATTTCGTTACATCTTCCTGTAGAATATACGAAATTTATGTATTATGAAAAACTGAAATGAACCTCGAAAGATGATCAAAAAGTTGCTGTAAATAAAACGTATTTAATTTTATCAAATATACAAAATATTTCACACATGTAATGAAATGTTATTAAGTATATTGAAATTAAATATTCCTGTCCTACAAAATTAATTAATCGAAGTTAAATTTTGTACCATAAATTCTACGTTATAAGTTAATGGTAGGATAAAATTGCATAACATAACTCTCGAATAATAACATTTTTGTTAAAAATTCGGTAAGCCTTCTTAAAATAAGATATATGCAGCCTATTAGAAAGTATAACAAAGGTGATTTTGTTTCTTCGCAATAGAACAAAAATAAAATTTACACAAATGCGCAGGTACAAAAAATGAATTCTTAATGTGAGAACCAGTTTGTTTCTGAAACTTAGTTTTCATATTTTTTTATAAATCGAACATATGAGATCTACTTTTTCATCATGGTAGCATACGTGCGCCCATCGAGAACACTTTAAACGTTTCACCGTTAGGTGATAAAATTAAGTTAACCGTTAAATATATAAAATGTTATCGGTGAGTTCACGAAGGCCACGACACTAAAGAAATAAATTTTGTGCATTCAATTTGAACAAAAATATGGAAAAGATAAGTTTCAGGATTTACTGTTTGTTCACCAAAACATGTGTTAAAACAGCAATTTCAGGGGAAATATTTGGAAGCAATAACATTGTAAGTATTAAATAGCTTTAAGGTTAAATCTCCGTTATTTACAAGTAGTAAGTCTTAAACTCCGTTGCATAGTAGTATCCATGTCTTAAACTCTGTTATATTAAAAACGATTATACACTATTATGATATAATATTATTGAGATATTTGTAACTTAACCGCACCACTTTAGAAACTTTTCGCAACGCATGCTATAACATGTGATTGTTCAAGGTGTTTAATTGATTTCAAAGTTGATGTGAGGATGTAACAAACATGGTTAGTTACAAAATGAAATAGCACCCCTACAACTTTCAAAAGCTTCTAAGCTGGACTTTCGTATTACGAGAGATCTTCATAATAAGCAGCTTTAATCTATTTATAAAAAAACATTTGATTGTATTTGATATTTCAACTGTCCTAATATGAAGTCATAATAAAAAAATGTATATAGCTAACATAGAAAAATGATTTTTTTCCTCGTTGAAATCACTGTGCGTCTCGAGAGTCACTAGATGATCGTTACTCGATGTGGCTGCTGCCTTCGGGTATCCTGGCGAACGGCCAGGCCCAAAGAGAAGACAGAAGAAAGAAGAGACGAAGAAGAGGTGGTAGCCCCTTCGCTCGGTTTTTCAAGCTAACAGGGAGGGCAAGAGAATCTGATTGCGCGGGATTCCCGCTTTGAAGTGGCACCGCCGATGTTCTCGACCATCTCGACTCGTTACCACTACGGAATCGGTACTCTTTCCGCGATATCCTTTCTTCGGATTCGTTCACCAGGTCAACTGGCGACTCTATTCAATTACATGTTAATTTCTCTATTTAACCTTATGCCATACTCGTGCCATACTCGAAAACTCACTTATCAAAAAACATCAAAAACCTTGAAAATCTCACCATTGGGTTTAATACAAGGTGAAATATTTCTTTTTTAATTTCTAGGGTCAATGGCGTAATGCGCGAACGAACCCCGATATTTAACAGCTGAGTGTAAATTTTGTTGATAATAATATTTCTGCTTATTTTTTAGGCTTTAACTAATCAAGCACAGTGTACTAGCTTTACATAGCTTTAATTTCTATACGTAAAAATAATATCATACAATAATATTCAAGGTTCAATTTCTTTTTAACAAGTTTCATAATGGTTTAAGCAAGTAAGGATGTACTTCCGTAAAAGATGTTTTAGATTTATTAAATAGTAAAGAATATAAATTAATCTTATTTCTTATTAATTTTATTTGAATATTCGAATTGACTTTAATGACTTACACCATTAGCGATTTCGCGTTAGACCAATTTATTGAACGAATCAGTCTTAATGAATTTATTATATTGTTAATGTTTATTGTGTTAAAGCATATTTTGTATTTCATACATTTATTAATAATAATAGTTAATAATAGTTATACAAAAACCTGCCATAATATCAACATATCAAAAAGTTTTGTAATACAAATTTAAAAAATTAAACAAATGCGCATATGACTGTTTCCACCTTCGGTTACACAAACCTTGAATTAAGTTACCAAAGGCAATATTCCAAGTAATTTTTCGTATGTACATGTATAACCAGCACACAGTAGAACAAAAAATTTGCGGGCGGGCAAATCAATTATAACCTGTACTTTTAATCTGATTTGAACGATTTTTCTTTTAAATGAAAGTTAATTAAATTTTGAAGAGATTTGTAAAACAAGATTTTTTAAAAATGTATTCAAATTGCTTATATTTCCCGACAAAGCTTAAAAATTCTTTACGTTCACTTTTTACAAACATCAGTTTTGTAAAGACTTTGGATTTATTCAGAATGGTTTCTTATTAATGTAAGAACTATCTACAAAAAAATTTCCACTAATATGAAATGAATAAAAATAATTATTTTTAATATTAAAAGGAAATTAATGAATAAAGTGGTGGATTTATTACCACACTATACCACCACGCATAAATTAAAATACTAACTTCTAAATAGAATTCAAAACATAAAATATAAAATAATATAAATTATTAACAAAAATTGTACTAGAATTTTTAATAAAAGAAGTTATAATTTTCATCTTATAATTTTTACCACAATTTGAGAAAGGAACTATTTTTTATGTTGTACTTTTATCTTTTGTCGAATATTTGGATGAAATACAAATATTTGTTTATAGAAAAAAAAACACTAAAGGAAAATAACAAAAACAAATGGTTATTTTATTAACAGGATTGTTTCAATATAGCATAACTTCGTACCTTCTTAGTAATAAATAAAATGTAACTTATTTCATGGAAAAACTTTTTGAAATCGATGGTTTCGGAACTATCTACTTTTCTGTTAACTTTTCTAACTCCTGTTGAGGATATTCTACTTCATGTTTCATATAAAAGTAGGTTAACAGTTTCGCAGAATTTCTACTTTATGATGATCCGCCTGACATGTTATAGCATAACATTAAACATTAGCAATATACTCCTTATTAATTAGGTAGAACTATGTCAAGTTCCTCTATAATATTTACACCGTACCAATGTACACGAAGAGAAAATTGGAAAGTAATGATCGTAAAATGCTGTGGAAGAAAGCACAAAGTGATTTTCTTATCTGACTTCATTTTACGAGTATTACAACTATAATACACTCTCGATATATCGCCTTTTTATTCAAAACTTTGAAGGTGATGATTGAGAAATTAGCTGTTATCATGTTAATTAATATCAGTCCAGCTAAGCAAAAATATACAACCCCGTTAAATAAACACCTGCTGTATTTTTAGTTTTTAACAAAATTGCATACTTTATTCTACATAACTTCATTTTTCAAAACATTTTGCATAAATAAATATTAAGCACAATGTCAGAAAAATCGATAATTTATAAAATATTTCAAATTTTTTTATGAAATACCTTATTTTTTTATTGACAACATATGAACTATTAATTCCATTTCATGGTACACCATAGTTATTTATTTACGGAAAACACTCCCAAAAATCAATTAATATGAAAGAAAATATGCAATTCTATTTCAGCAACTGAAGTTGACCTTCGCATCCATATAAAAAGCAAAATAAATATGAATAGTTTGCAATACTATATGTCTGTCTGGAAACCATGCAACTTGGATTGGAAATATTTTTTTGTACAACAATTTATTAGATATTTTAAATTATCAGATTACAAAACGTAACCCTATGTATTGTATGACACTGTTCTTGCAACACTGTTTACGAAAAAGGCATTTATACATGTCACTAAGTTGGCCGCAAAATGTGTTACTTTCATAAAACATAAAACAGACAATTTAACTCAAATTGAAATTAAATTATACTTGCAATATCTTCATATGATATATTACTGTATAAAAACTCTAATAAAAGTTGATATTGTATCAAAAGTAAATTCTGCCGTTCGGGTTGTGTCCCAACTACAAAGACTTTAAGCTAGTTTGCACAATCACATATTAATTAAAAAGGACTGCTGCAAGATCATATTCTGAAAGTCAACATCCGTTACTAACAATTCCTTTTTATAAAGCTATTTTTTTTAAGTAATAGAAATTAATTCTTCATGAAGTGTGTAAAAAAATAACGGACATTTTTTTTCGTGTTACGGAGCCCTTTCAATTGTTGCAGATGTGTCTTGATGCCCTCAATTTCACCTTTTTATGAAATATAACGATTTTATTCTAAATACTACTGTTTTGTGATAAATAATTTAATAGCAATAAAACGCATTACTATTTGAGCAATAACACAATCTCACGTTATTACAAAATTTACGTAAAAATAAAAAAGACTTATAATATGCTATATTTATTTTCTTACTATATTACACCATTTCACTGTAATTAATTTATACGTAACAATTGAGTGAGCGTTTCTTAAAATTTTAAATATGGTTTAGGTATGAAATTTATGCAATATCATCGGAAACGTAAGCACATTCTTTAATAATTATTTACGAAAATTTATCTAATACAAATTAATGTTCTTTATTTTGTGTCTTATTAATTGATAATTAGATTTTATTTAAACACTTTTATTTACAGTTACTTATATATGTATTTTGAAAGACTCTGTAAGTGAAACAGATTTCGTAACTGATACATCGGCCTTACAAAAGTGCAGAATCGAATATCTCATAGCAATTTAATATGATATTGATATTGAATTGTTGTTTTTATATATCTTCTTTAAAATCTACAATAAGATAATAAATAGGTCATCTTTTCAATATAATCCATTTACATCATAATCTGGTACCTAATACCAGAATTATTACAATGCTCCAAAATTTTATTAAGAGACCAAACAAACGAATTAATTATATATATACCTTTCTTTAGAAAACTTTTAGAAACTTTAGGAAAAATATATACATATATATGTAAATAATTTTTAATTATCTTTAATATAAGATGAGAAACAAGTTTATTTTTTTTTAGTAACGCCTTGGTTTAGTAACAAGACGTTATTACCGAAGCAAGTTTGTTACCTTAATTTAACAAATACAATTTTTAAATCTTTAGTATTTACAACACTATATCTAGTTACACTATTTATAATTTTGTTATTAGAATATATGAAATCGTCATAGCGAAATATATAATCAAACTTTTCCTATACTTCTACTTCTATAAGTTTGTGAATATTATTACATCAACCATATTTTCTTTATGTGCTTTCAACCATCTTAAACCCGTTTCCATAATTACTTCTGAGTGTATAGAAGTATAAGTCAAATTATTAAGAGACGAACTTGGTGTCTCTTCTTCTTTTACATCATTTCAATTTTCATTAGACCTGTTTCATTCGTTTACTTATTTCACAATTTGATTCGCTTATGTCATTTACTTTATCGCTATTTATTCATTCAATTATAATATTTTCCTGAGAAAACATTAAATATAATTATATATTTCTCTTCCTTCCTTATCATTAAACAACGTTGGTCTGATAATCAGACATTTCGTTAATCGAAATTCCAATAATCAAATTTCATGTTAATCAACATTCTGATGATCCTTCATTCCGTTAATCGAGATAATAATCAAGGTTTTACAGTATTCAAATAATTAGAAGAAAGTTATAGAAAAATATTACTCCATTATACCAATAAGATAACATAGCAAAGACCTTGATATTTAACATTTGATAATTATTGACTTTCAATAGTATTAAGAACAAAAGTTCATGTTCATTGAAGCAGTTAATGCGTTAATAAAGAGAAGTCCGTAAAAAATTCTGATTCGAATTCCCTTACTCATTTTCAATTTTCTCCATAAAATCCCCGTGACAGAACGTCCGTTAGATCACCGAACAAAAAAAATTGAGCAATTTAAACAATAAAGCGAATTCACTTCAGATAATAACTCGTTATTATACCGTGTGCCCGATCAGGACCCTGTCTAAGGGGACTTCCAATGTTTTTAAAAGATCGCACAAAATCGACGGCCAACAATATAGGAACGGACCAAGTTACGGTACAAAGAACCCAAATCTTAATTACTCAACGGACAGCCACTTTTCAATTTCTCACCTTGCCAGGGGCCATGGCAAAAACTCAGTGGCTATGTGTACCTTGGAATATGGCGTGATGCCAAGCTGACACGGTTTATAACTCGTGCTTCTTGTGTTCACTTCGATGAAACATAATAGAAATATACAACTTATTACATTGATCTAGAGTCTCTATATTTTTTTTTTTTTTTTTTGTAAAGTTTTTGCTGTTAAGTTTTAAGAGAAAAAGAAAACTATATTTAAATTTACTAAATTATTATTATAATAATTTAATATGGTATTAAATTTACTTTAACTGTATGTAAATTTTTGTTCGTCACGTTTTTTCTTGTACCATAAATGTAAATAATTTTGGAAGTATACAAAGTTTATTTTGATGTTCAACAAATGAAACTACCAGTCGCAACTGGTTTTCCAAGATTCTTATACCGTTGCAGACAGTACCTCTGGATTAAGAATTGCAACAATATTGATAAATTATTGAATAGCTTTACACTACGTTTTAACCATAAATTATACACCGCTGGTCAAACAAGTTCACTTCAGTTTTACCTACCGTACTGTTATGGATAACATTATTGCTTTTACCATTTGCAGTATTATGTAAGAATACAAGAAAAGCATGAAAGAAAGATTTTACTATCTTTATGTAAACAGTAATTCATTGCTCTATTTATGGAAAATGTATTTTGTGAGTTGCACAAAATAAGTTCGCTTGTAATTCAATATATTTATTTACTAATCACAACTCACGTCGCTTTTTATAATCAATTTCAGTAATCATCGATAAATTAACTTGAAGATATAAGTTTTAATATTCTTAATACGGTTTTCAAAATATTTATCAATTTTTTCCGACATTCTTATTGTGTCGACTTTTAATTCTTGAACTATTGACTATTATGAAGACATTTCAAAATTTTTTTGAAGATAAGAATGAAAATATAATTATAAAATTCCTTGATATTTTTTACTATACTGTCTTGCAATTAGGGGATTTCACGATATACTAAAAGCTCCTTCCAACATTACATTATCTAGGTAAAAATTACATGTCGCGAAAATATAATGACAATGTGAATTATCAATTTAAATGAATTAAATGCTTTTAATTTTCGAAGAGAGGAACAATACCTTCTGATGCATTACTTTTGTAGTTGGGAAATTTGTGTTAACATTAAAATTAATAAAATATTGATTTTGTAAAATAAAAATTAATCAATAAATATTAACCTCACTTCTTAATATTAGTTGTATTAAATTGATGTTTTATTATTGTTGCTAAACAATATTAGGATTGATAAAATTACTAGGGTAATTTCGTGTAAGATCTGTTTGTACGTGAAACGACTCGGTCTCATGTATTACAAATATATTTGAATTTCTTACTAGGCCTGGTAGCATTCTGAAAGATATTGAGAAGATACATTATTCTATTTTATTTACCTGTTTCCAACTGATTAAAAATTATCATTCGTATTATAAAAATTGAATACCTTTGAAATTGTTACTGCTTAAATTTTAATTTACTGATATTTTATCAAAAAGTAATGACATTTTTTATGTAATAATATTTTTATGTAAAAAATTACATTTTTCGTGTAATAAGATTATTTTCGCGCTGTTATTAAAAAACTAAGTTAACTCTCGAAATAAATCATTCAGTTTTTTAAAGTTAGCTCAATACATAATTATGCATAATAACTAACAACCTTTATATTTAATCGTATCAAGTGAATATAAATAATAAAATAATAAATGTAAAAAATTATATATACATTTGAAGTTTTTGGGCACCGTCAACGCAGTTCAAAGTAGTCGAATAGGTATGAATGCTGCAGCTAAAAACATTAACACTCAGATTCCTATTTTAAATAAACAAATAAAAAATGGTAACTTATCTGAAATTAGAAGAAAAGACCCGTGTTCAGTAGTGAGTACAAAAATTTATGAAAACCTTAAAACTCACATCAAGCAGTTCTAAAAATAAGATTTTGCGCCAATATGTAAATATGTTCAATGATATTCAATTCACCTCAAAGATTGAGTATAACCATTACCTAATATGAATGATTTTTAATCTATTTTTAATATTTTTTTTATAATACATTAGAAGTTTTTATTATACTATATTTGTTATTATAGAATATATTTTTAAAATGCCGTTAAAACTTGAGTGTTCAAGAATCCAAAGATGAATATTTTTTTTACCATTTTAAGAAATACATTTTTTACCTGAGCTATAACTGCTTGAATTGTGAAACATTTAAGATGGCTGTATGTATAGATTGCAGTTTATTTTCTTTATGTAACGTATGATTACTTTTGTGTTTTCCTATTTTTAATACCATATTTCGATTAATATCATATGAATGTTTCATAATTAACATCGTCAATAATGTTAGTAACAACTGACATTGATTAAATATAACGAGAACAAACTTTTACCGTCGATATTCGTTGAATTTTCTACATGTGCACTAAATTGTCATGTTAATAACACTACGTCTAAACACGTGTTACCTAACCAGAATATTAAATTTCATAAATAAATAATTATATACAATATATTCCTGTTAAGTAAATCTATTTATGAAAATCTTGTTACTGGTTGATTCAATACACATATAAATAAAATTTTTTATTTATATCAACATGTTTTAGGGCTAAAGTCATTAATTATTAATTTTAAGTATGTATAGTAAGAAGTAAAGTTCTGTATAAAAAAATCTACCGTTCGAAGTTAACTGTACGATACTATGGTAATATAAGATACATTTTTAAATACGAAATTAAAAAATTCGGAAAAGTAATGTATACATAAGTTATAGAAAATTGTGGCTCTCTTAATAATTACGAAATTTCAATAGGATATATCATTTCTAAAAAATTCTTTAATAATTCCAAGAACATTGAAGATTTTAAGAACATTTTCAACATGGTTGGAACTTTCTTTTTAAAGTATATTAAAATTATTTTTATATACAAATATTAATTATTAATTATTGACTGAGGTAAACGTCCCAAAGGTCAAACGATTAAAGAAGCAGTTAAAATAATTGTCATTTCTATTATACTTATAGAATGTAAAATTAGAAGAAAATACATTTATCCAAAGCATACAGTATCTATTTTCACATAATAAGAATCTACAACTGTGAAGAAAAAAGTTTATAAATTAATTGAAATCTGAAAATGTTTAATCTGACAAATTTAATCTCTGAATATACTATAACTTGTACAATAATATTTTGGTATTATATGTATTCAATATAGAAATTTATAATTACATCTATGTAATGCTAGAACATTTTGTTATTACATGTTGATTAAACGATCATAGTAAGCAGGAATGTTATTACTAATAAAACTCTCAATCAATTAATTATCGGAATTCGTTTGAGCACTAGGACACCTATCTTCTTATTATTTAATTTTCCCATTTAAGCTGAGTTGGAATGCTAATTCTTCCCTCAGTGATATGGGCAAAAGCTACTTTTCTGCTTCTAAAGGGGACAGACCCAGTGTTCCTGTAGCTAGATCCATATCATTATACTAGAAATGCATAAACATCCGCAGTGATAATAATTTTTATACTAAAACTACCAAACCAGTCAAATTATCCGTTTAAAAGCGTTTATTTGAAATTATACTATTTGTCAAGACCCATTTCTTAAAATTTATATTAATTTTCATCAAGATATAGAATTAATGTGTATATTAATCCATGTTTCATCATATGTTTATTCAATTTTTTACTTTCATTTTTAATTTTAAATTAAACCTGTATTGTATATCGATCCGTTTAACGTTAAGGTAGTTCGTGAATTATGGGCCACCCTGTACTAATCGAGTTTAATTCCTTAAATGTAACACACTTGTAATGGCAGCGGGTTACACGGATAATCGAAAGGTGTATAAGTGTACACCATCGTATCATGGAATCCGCGAGTGGCGCTGACTGGCCACAGCAAGAAGATAATGCGCCCTCCGAACATTTCGGATTCCAGCCGCACCAAAGAATAAGATTCTCTTTGCAACTCCCTTATCCCTTCCTTTCTTTCTTCTCTATCACACGTGCTCCTTTCTCTTCTCGTCGTTCTGTCTGTTGTGTTTCTCCGGGTTCCTTGACTTGTTGGATAATTATGTTCCCGGGCCCTTATTCCTCGACTTCGAACCTCTCCATAAACGTATCGAACTCTTCTCCCGATTCAGGTCTCGATTCCTCTTCCTCTTTTGATTCTCGTCTACTCCCTCGTCATCAGTTTTCAGCCCTCTTTTCTCTTCTTCTCATCTCCCCTCTTCCCACCTAAATCTCAACCCTTTTTCACTTCTTCACCTTCGTCTTTCTGTCTCGAATGACTTCTTCGTCTTACCCACGGACTCGATCTCTCTCGTTCTTCGCTGTCTCACGCCTCCTCCGTTTTGCTTCCTCTTGTTTTTTCGTCGGCCACTGCGTGTCGTTGTCGCTCATCCGTGGACGTGACACTTCGTCTTCCGTCCGATTCCGGAGCCACAGTCACGAGACTGACCCACGATCGACGATCCCCCGATACGGATGGTCTTTTTTTTCGTCATCAATTTTCACAAACGGGACACTTTGAGCAGGAGACCGTTTTTGGTCGCCACGGTGAAAATTGAGGCAAAGGAGAAATAGACAAACTGCGAAGTCCAATACGTCGGTACCGTTGAGGAAGTGGATTAAAAACTCTTTCTATTAAAAATCTTTTCAGAAGCTATTCGGTTATCAACGTCAGCTACAATATAATACCGAGCACAACAGGCTTCCCTAAGAATGAAAGCGATATAGAGAAAGAACATCGTATCATTGTCCTTAACCCCGTGACTTATAACATCGAGTTAGAGTCGTGACACACGTTACTGTTCAAATGTGACAAATCCAAATCATATTTGCATAAAGAAGCAGTTTTGAGTTCGATATCAATTGTAATTTGTGTAATTGAAGTAGCTGTAGCTGACGTTGCCGAAAAACTTGTAGGATAAGAAGTCAATATGCAAGAATAACCGTTTCGATGTTTATATTCGATATACCCATCATGAGAAAATGATGATCTTTTGTTTAATAACAAGTATACTCATCATGAGAAGGAGATGATCTTTTGTTTAATGACGAGTATACTCGTGATAAAGAAAAAAATTCGCAATTGCTATGTAAAGTAAAATAAGAAGCATATTTATAATTTTAATACATTTTAGAATAATATGGAATTAAACATTAGTAAACAAAACGCAATAAGGTAATCTACAAATAGATTAATATTATTTTTATAATATTATAATACTATTTTTATAATATTGTTTATCCTAGTTCTAAGGAATATTGTGCTCTTCATTAATAAACACATTCAATTTTTAATTTTTAATTTTTGTTTTCCAAGTGTTTGATTATTTTATATGAATTTCTATTGTATGACAATTAAACCGAATTGGACTATGTATGAAAAATGAAAAGTGGAGTAAATGCTTTGATCGAGTGACAGAAACGTATTTTGTAACTTCCATATTCGGTTCCGTATGACTAGTTTTACAATGAATACCTACTAGTTTCAGTTTTATATTTAAATTAACATGGATGAGTATCAGCAATATAAAAGAAAACTATTACTTATTCATTCCTTACGTTATACGCAATTTTTAAACGTTAAATGGGCAAATTGTCGAAAAGCTGTCTCTTCATCACACCTCCTTCATGTTTCTGCAATATTTCGTTTCTTTGTATGCTATTTATGCATATAAATAGTGTTGTTTAATATAATAAACAGAAGACAATTCGATTGAAATCACAGTTTGATACATATACATAATTTATAGATAAAAATTTTACATCATAGATTAGTAAATAAAAGTTCAGATATATGTAAGTTTTGCAAGGACAATTGATTTTGACATTTATACAAGGGTAGTAAGAATATCACATAACTGTTTAAAAGAAATTTTATATCTCAGTTTTATTTTGATAGACATGTATTATATCCAATTGTCACCTTATTATATGTATAATGACTCATTTGTTTTATAACGTATAGATATTACAGGTATTTTTAATATGTTAAATACCCGGAAATGGAAACTGAGTCTATTCTAAATTCGTTAACAATAAGAGTATACTGTTACCTAATAACAAACAATCTCATCATTCTTCTCTAAGTCATCAGTACGAAATAAATTGTAATTAGAAATTCTTCCATATTTTTTTGTAGTTCAAACTTACCTCCCTGAAAGATAAATAGTTTTATTAGTTTTCGTATATTTCTTGCAAATAAATCATAGAATTGAATCATAGAATTGAAATGACTACTAATTCACTTTTTGTAAATAAAACAAACTTTTTACGAATTTATAAAACAACATTGGAGATAAGTTTAAAAAATTAATGATGGTATTACCTAAAATTGCACGGACTTTTTTTGACACCAAATAATTTGAGTTTGATCGAATGAGTTTCTTTGAATGAGTTTAATCGTAAAATAACAAAATCGCTCCCATAATTCTGCGGTCTAAATGACTTAAATGCTTAAAATAAATCCTGTATTATCGAAAATCCTCAAGTATCGAAAGATTTGCTCATTTACATGCTAAGATTGCATTCATTCAATACACCAAATCATCTTACCACAGTATATGAACCACTTTATCCTGTAATAGAATCAGATGATCTATTTACTCACAGATTAGTTTTTAATTTTGAACCAGAAATCACAGTAAAATTATGTACCCTTGTGAACATATGTTTATTTCCAAATACTGTTTATACTATTTAGCTAATAAGTTGCACTGTTCTTTGATTTTTTCAAAAGTTATGACATACGATATAGACGTACCTCATTATGGGATGTGAGCTTTATGCTCTACAGGGTGTCTCACGGGATTCTTATTCAGAATCACGTCAGCTACCATTTCAAGGACCTACACTAGTTGTGAGACACCGTGTATATTCTATTATGGACTCATAATCAGTACGGACAATTTCAAACTTACAATTTGACACCGAATAAATGCTATTTTGTGGTATTTTTATGTCATCAAATTATATTAGATTTTTCATGTTCAGAAATCTGGTAATTTGCATAATACAACAATATCATGAATTGTGCCTACAATACTTAACACTGTATATTGTGCATAATAATATTAAATAATACTATACCATTTTGTAATAATAATTGTTACATACATATATGGACATATGAATTCTTCGATCTAATTTTATATCGGATGCGAAGATAACACACTTCCAAAAATAAGAAATACATAATGAGAAACAGTCTCCTTATCAAAATTCTGCATAATTTGTCTTATTGACATTAAATTTCCAAATTTTTAAATTGATCGGTTTAACTTTTATCAGTGCAATAATAATTTTAATTTAAATAACAAATGTATATTTTTTAAATATTAAAATGACTCGTACATCTTTTAAAGAACAACAAATTCAACATTAAATGTACGACTAATTTGGTAGATGTATCAGACATCACGAACTACTACTATGTAAAAATGACTAAAGGAATTTAAAATGTCATGTTTGCATTGCATTAGGCGATCCTTAACTCCGCAAATTACAGTTAGATTTAAATTGAACACTCAACTGTGCTGAAAGTGCAAAAAAGATTTACCATATTTGAACTGCGAGTATGTTACGAGTAGCTCGTCATTATAGTGCAAGAGGTTAATAATTCTTAATATAAATTCACATTTCTTATTTTTTTCAGTAAGTTTTGAACGTACACTATTCTTCGCTTGTGATATGAATATTTCGTAGTGTAATCTTCTTTATCAAAATGGCAGAAAAAATAAATTATACGCTTGTATTAATTTTGAAATTATCATTAGATATATTTAAAACAGAAATAAAATCAACGATGTACATGTCTCGACGTGTTTCAACCGACTATCAATTCTTTGATTACTGCGTAATCATTCGGTATTGAACAATTGCCGATTTTTTATGCCGAGCCAATTCACTCTTTCGCCAATTCACTCTCTTACAATTCTCTTCCGCCAATTCACTCTCCTACAGTAGTAATAGATGAATACATACAAGAATGAATGTACACAGTGATTATGTTATTAGTTCGTTTTGTTTTGCCATTTAACAACAGACCAAAATCATACCACAAAGCAACGAAATCGCGTGAAGATCAACTCGTTAAAATGTCGAAAATTCGAATCTGCCAAGTTGCCATAGAATTTTGATCTTAATTACATTGCCGCGGGAAAACGGTCGTCGTTAAACAACAATTCCCGATTCTGTAATGGTGAAACGACTCGCAGTAAACGTCCTGTTTCGAAATCGGCTCCTAAGAATTCTGCCAGTGCAAAGACGGTGCACAGATTTCCAGGTCTTCCAACACGAACGAGAGAGAAGCCGAGGGGGCAATTACATCGGAGAACAATTACAGGTTGGCACGTCCTCCCGGTGCCATCGCGGCTTTTTCTATCCTCGAGATTCCAAGTTGAAGAACGTCCAGGAACGTTTTCGAGAGATACGAGGGGGTGGGTCGAAGACATTTTTATTACGGTTCAACATTTCAGCCCGTAACGATATAACGAGCAAAAGCCAAAAGATTATATTTACTATCAGGACATTTTTTTTATAGTAATCAAAACAAAGGTCATCAACTTAAACATCATTTATTTAGTAATTACTATAATAAGAATAAAATAACTAAAAATATATATATAATAAAATATAAAAACTGTTTTCAATAATCTATGCTACTCCTTTACGATTAATCGACCACAAGCAATTGGGTTTTCACCAAATAGATCAATGCATTTGTAGCAAATAAATTCTTCCCCACATTCTAACAATGACTGCTTTCAATTATTCAATTGTCGAATATTTTTTGTTCTCGTTATAAATTGAGTTCGTTAGTATTCGCTGTCATTCTATAGTTTGTATATGGTTATACTTAAGATGTGTATTTGCACTGCAATGAGTAGGAGCATTATCCTTTTAAAATGAGTGATATTTTATCACTTCTTTTAAATACACAAGTAAATATGATTATAAAATTTCTTGACGTTTTTTATTGTTCCTTATAATTGAGAATTTCTCAGATACATTGATAGTTCCTCATTTCATTGCATTATCGAAGTCAAAAGAAGTATAATCTCGATTTGAATTAACTTTTTCTAAATCATTTGTAATAGAAACATATTCAGTATAAGTAGCCCAAATGATATTAATTCTTATTGTTACTGCGTTTAAACAGAAAAAAGTCTTCTGCTACATAATTGTGTAGCAAACAATAAAATATGACGAAATTTCAAATTGCAAGTACAAGTACTTAAAAACATAAGGAAATTTTATAATCATTTTTATTTTCTTAATTTTTCACCCACATTTCAACTGGATAATACTATTCATCGTAGTGCAAGCACATAACTTAAAGATCACAATTTTCAGATTTTTAAATGACCGACATGTTGAAAATGAATGAGGAGTGCTAGCAAACTGTATTTATGAAGAAAATAAAAAATGTTCGACAGTCCAATAATTGAAGAAGAACTTTCTATAGAAAGAAACTGAAAAATTTAATTAAAAACCTGAAAAGAGAATAAGATTAAAAATTTTCGAATTAATTAATTACAATGGAACAGCAACTGATTATTAAATACAATTTTTATTTTAATTAATAACTAAATAAATTATTATTTTTATAAGTGAACATATAGTTTTGTCCAATCCATAAATAAAATTTTCAATAAAAAGAGCTATTGGTATTGGTTTTTTAGCATTCTTATTTTATACTACAAAGTCAAAAGGTAATAGTATTATGCGTTACAGTAGACTAGCTAAAACTGTATTGAGCTTATAATGTTAACCACTAGTGTATTAGTCAGCCGAACAAGTATTTATTTGCCTAAAATATTTAGAAAATTATAGATTAATAAAAGAAAACCCTACATAATATTCAAATGAAGAGTACAAAAATAAAATTCAAAATATGATGAGACTAAACATTAAATGACTCGTAAATTATTAATTATAAACAAATTTGTCACTTTCAGATTTTTAAATGGAATGCTTAATATTTTTTCTTAGATTTTGACAAAGTATAAAATTTTACACAAAAACGGATTTAAAAAAATGTGGTCTAAAATTAATAGTTGCTGAGATATTTTAAAATTAATAACCTTGTATTAGAAACTAAATTCAGTCAATGCGGCTGTAATGCAACTTAATTTATAACATGATATATTTCTGAAAATAGTTTTTATTAAGTTTTAAACATTGTCAATACGAGATATTTTCATATCTGATTGTCAGCTCGATTCCAGAAGCTCAGCAATGTAAAAGTGCCATCGTAGAATTTAATGCGCGAAATACTGTGTGCTAACTTTTATTGCTATGTTCGACAACGGTGAAAAATACGATATGATAATCGCTTATGATGCGTGTAATGAAAACGCTGTAAGTGCTAAAATATCACATGGAAATGAACATCATGGTCGAACAGCAAAATTACATTTCATTTTTTTAAGACTTAGATGAATACTAAGAACATTAGTACAGTAGACATTAGTGGAGCAAAATACGAAAACCTGAATGTAGTGAAACTATGCAAAACAAGGGATACTCCACTTTTATTTTCGCATTTACTGTCCGTAATCCATATATCAATACTGGAAAAGTCACACGTAGTCATAAGTCAGAGTAGCGTCGTGCACAACCTTTAATTTCAAAAATTTCATTCGAGTTACCTCTCGTCACATCAGGAATACGGGACTTGGAAGAACGTGTACAATATTCTGAACAGTTGCTGTACCAAATGAAAATACAAGTAGTACATTTGTATAAACCATTCTGTGAACTGACAAAGCAATATTTACAAATAACGGAGGGGTAAGTTTAACAAATATGCGCTACTAAGCAGCAGAGAATCTGCGTTGGTTTTGTGTGGTGCGACATAATTGATTACCAGATCATTGGATCGTATTTCACTAATGGGTCATTAACGAGTCAAACATATTGCACTTTCTGCCCGAAGTATTAGAGGATATACCGTCTCTAATACGTTTAAGAATGTGGTATTAACATAACGGCTACCCTGCGCATAATGCTCGACAAGCACGACAGGTATTAAACAGAATGTTTTCCAATTGCTGGATTGGACGTGGTAGTAGCATTACCTGGCCATCTCGTTCGCCAGATTCAGCGACGCTGGATTATTTCTTTTGGGGATACTAAAAAACAAGATTTATCGCGATTCATCGATGATAGTCGAACAAATACCAGAACGAATTATTCGTGCATGCGCCACAGTAACTACAGATGTACCTGAAAGGGTTCATCTTTTACTCATAATCGGATTAGAGAAATGTATTGGTAGCAATGTTAAAGCACCCCTTGAACTAAAATTTATTTTTATAATGTCATTAATTTTACATACTATATCTCATGATACTTCTTAATGCAAAACTTCATACTATATTTAAATGCAAATAATAACATTAGGCATTCCATTTAAGAAACTGGAAGTGTTCATATCTTGATAAGAAACAGGATAGTAATAAAGAAATACTACCGTGTGTGCTATGAATGCAAGACGCACCTTGTACGATAGTTAATTCTACGACCATCATATTGCGTTAGTTTTGATTTAACTTGACAATGAATGATTTAATACTAGGTTTATGAAATACATAAAAATGACATATCTTAGATTTCTTATTTTAAACTACTGAAATTTTTAAGCTGCTTTGGTCGAAATTTATGTTTACTTTTGTCGAAATAAAGAATAATTGTATAATTTATATTTCATTCGCATACGCATTGTTGAATTTTATTTCTAACCTAAAGATAACCGTTTGTTGAACATCCATAAACCTGGTGTTAAGTGAAAAGTGTAAAAGTTTCTTAGTAACAAAGGTCATTTTTATGTCCCCTAAGAAAAGATTAAAATCGGGAAAGATTGTTTTTCTTATAAACCCATAAATAACGCTACAAATTATACATAAACATGTATTGGATAGGTAAGATTACGCGGACATTCACATGCTAGTTCCTCGATATTGATGATTTATCGATTTATCGTATATGTCCACGTGGATCGAGCGATAGAATTAGGGGTTAAGTTAAGCTAGGTCGCGGCTCAGGGTCAAGAGGTTACATGTCCGGGCGACGTGCCGCGATGATTGGCGGAATGTGCCGTTTTACGAGGCTTCGAGGACGCGTACCTACGAGGAGACGAAAAAAGCAGAAAACGACGAACGCCAAGACGAGAAAGAGTGTAGGCAGAGAAGAACAAGGTGAAGAGAGAAGAAGAAAGCGGAGAAAAGACGATACTGGAAGCGCGCGCCGTTGCAGTTATAATTTGATGCAACGCGGCTATAAAAGAGATTACGCGAATAGATGGCTATAATTTTCGTGGAAAATAGCGAAGAACCCTTTTACCACTCTTCAAGATGACACGTCGCGTCGATGACCTTCTCCCTTTACTTCCTCGCTCCTTGCTTCGTTAACATCAAATTCCAGTACGTATCCTTTATTGCTACCACTTCTTTTTCTGCCAGGTTCCACCATATCAAATTACCGACTCCGACACGTACAACGTCTGACACAATTTGGTGACATGAACGTTCTCAAAATAATTTTTTTGTCATATTAATTTGAAACTTAAACTTTGGCCAAAATTTTACGTAATTGTCCTTATCACGAATTAACTGTCAAAATCATCTCATGTTGCTCATCGATCATTGCTCATTGATCATCTCTTACAATGCGCAGTAAAATAGTTATCTAACGATTAACAATTATATATTAAGGACATTAACGAAAATTTTGTATAGATATTTTGAACGAACGTCTAGCATTAAATTAATGTAATACAGATGCTATTTTGCCATAGTTTGATGTCATCAAATTGTGTCAGATTTCAGAAGTTTTGAAATCGATCATTATTTGCTATAAGTACCAACCAACCGTTTTGTCTTCGAAATATCAATAAAACGTTTATGCAGTCATTTTCTTCGAACTTTAACTTTCAAATTAATATAACATATGTGTTATTTTATGAGACTTTTATGACGTCAAATCTTGTCAGACTTTCAATGTTTCAAAATCGTCAATTTAATTTGTAACCTAATGCACAGTAAACGGGGTTTTTAAACAATTAGCCAGTGTTTGTGAAGCATATAAATGAACCGATTACGTTATCATATTCATTAAACTTATTTTCATTTCTGCTTTAAGTGATATAATATAAGTGCCATTTTTAGGTACTTTTATGGCATCAGTTTGTGTCAGACTTTCTGCCTCACTAACACTAAACTCAGCCATGTATAATTCACACAATCTAAAATCGTAAATAAAGTACATATATAAATAAACAAACGATGAGACATAAATTAATGTAAACATTAATTCTTTATCGAGATAAAAATTGATTCAGATTTTAATGAAAACATGTTAACAAAATTCGTAACCAAAAATAAAGAATTTGTAAACCCGTCATTTTAATAGATGTGGTAGTTTTTATGTTAACATTCTCATCAAATGACTGCAGTAAAATCGAATAATGATCAATTTCGAAACACTTAAAGTCTGAAATGATTCGATAATAGGAGAGTACAGTGGAACTTCAATTATTGCACGAAAAGTACCTATTTTAACCGAATAACGTGCATACCTTAGATTTCAGATGCATTCCACGCAATGTTTACGTCTTGATACGTATATACGCGTAATAGTTACTACGCGAACTGCGGGCTCATTATGATTGCAAAGGTCCGAAGAGAAGAATTTATGTATGTGATTATTGTTATACTAAGTTAATTAAGACAAATTAAGACAGTGTAGTTATTTCTATGGTTTATGAATACAATTTTTTATTCGCGAATCCCCACATTACGAAATTTCCTAATTCTACAATTTTCACGTCTCTAAATACTAAAATAAAAATTTTCAAATTTCCATAATTTCCAAATCTCTGAATTCCAAAATTCTTAAAATTTTCAAATCTTTAAATACCTAAATTTTCAAATTTCAAAATACCGAAATCTTCAAATTCCCAAATTTTCAAATCCGACAATTTCCAAGTTCCCATATCTTATAATCTCTAAATTTTTTAATCTTGTAGTTCTTCACTTTGCAAATTTCGAAATTTCTAAATTATCAAATTCTCCAATTTCCAAATTGGCAAGTCCTGAATTTTTAAAAGTTCAGATTTAAAAATCTCCAAATCTTCCTATTTCTGAATTCTCCACATTCTTAGGTTCCCAAATTTCTAAATTTCAAAGTTTTCAAATTACCGCCTTAACAAATGATATTAGATAGCTCTTTTGATCACATATAATCCTGGATGCAATTTACTTTTTTTTTAATAAAAGAATTTATGACTATTTTTGTACCTTACCTGAAAATTACAATTTCATATGTATTTACTTTTGCAATAATATTTTTTTATTTTGGATATAATTTATAATATACTGAATTTTTTTTTAAATATGCCATCACTCAACTTATTCTATTCTTACTCTCGATTGTATATAGAAATATAATATAAGCAGACAGCAGGTAGTATGTAGTTATAGGGTGTATTTTCATAGTAACTGGTTCGAAATACGCAGAAAAATGACTATGACGTAGAGGCAAACGAATTTTGGTGAGATCGATCAGTTCGAAGAACACATGTGCCATGTAGTAATGATCATTACCGTGTAATGACCGGACGAATCGATTGGCTACGATCAGTCCTGAAACCCAGTGGTTCTCAACTTTGTTGTTACGGACCTTACCAGGCGTCTACAGCCTTTTAGCATGCTGCAGTAGATTATTTTTCTGCATGGAGCTATAGCAACGAACAATCTTTGCAAATAGTAATATAATAATTGAGACTAAAAGATTTTTCCTTCGATATTGCAATAATCACGAATCTGCAAAAATCTATGTAAAAATGTAACAAAACTTTACTGTTCTTTTAATATGACAGAAACGTACTTTCATGAAATAATGTGCAATTTTTGTGAATATACTCAATTATTTGAGACGCCTACAATAGACTATATAAGAAATAATTTCGTTGACGTTTTTAGGTAGATATAACGGTACTTTCTCACTAAAAATATATCTACATATGTTGCCGAGAATGTATACAGAATGTTCGCGGTGGTATGGACGAGTATTTTTCTAGTATAGAATAAAAATTTCAAAAAATTGGAAGAGAAAGACGTTCTACTATATACCTATAACAATACGATGACCTATTTCAATTTTTTATATTTACATTATTTTTTGAGATATGAAGGTAATTTTCAATTTTTTAAATGAAATGCTACATATTTTTCACATCTTGACATTAAAGTGTATCAGGACGAATTCATTCTTGTACATGATTATAACCTTCAAAGTCATGCGAAATAGATCGGACATTCTGTAATATTGTATTGCATGTTGCCAATATCAATTGATGAGACTACATATCACAGTTTACAGCTTTTTCAGACGAAATTAAAAAGAAATTTTTCAGTAAAATTTATAACAAATGTTTGGAGTCATTGTTACCACTTTGTTTGGCTATTTTTGTATTGAAACTTTATATGGTAACAAATGTTTACAATTTTTAAATAACGAATTTCAAACTTATTGGGAATTGGTATTACAGTCTCTCACGCAAGGCACTGTAGGAATTAACGTAATAGTATTTGCTTAAATATCAATTAAAATAATAAATTTTAATATAGCAATTGCTATTTCAAACAATTTTTTAACAAATTCACACATAATGCATAGAGAACTAATATTTTAATTCTGTCGTTTTTATAATATTATTCATCCTATGTCAAAATACAGTATATTCTGAAATAATCAACTCAGCTATTTTCTGAAATTACAATCTGCCAACGATCGTATAATGTTAACATATACACACATGCACACATCTACTATTAAACAATCATATTTCACACGCTCGTACTTCTCACATCCTTCAATACATGTTACCAACATAGGGTGGTTTCCCCTTATAACTGCAGACTGGTGCAAGTACTTTAAGCAGTACGTGCGTTAATAAATGGATTGATAAAAGTGGACATTGATAAAAGTGGACATATACCTATAAAAGAACATGTGGACCTCTCGATTTGTTACTCATGGATCTTCTATTATTAGGTCATATTAAAGATATTGTTTACACTGCTCCGTTAAGAGACTTAAACCAATTACAAACTAAGCTAAAAGAAATAGATGCATCCAGTGCAATATTAACACAAATCAAGAATGTAATCAATATAGCTCAGAAATGTATTCTTGCTAATGGAAGTCACACTGAAGGCAATACATACATCTATTAATTTATAGTGCCAACAGACTAATAAAAACAATATTACGAAATGTTTAATTTGTTTCTTTCATTTCTGTCGTTGCATGGTCTTGAAAATCATATTGCATATGAATGAATTTGTCTCGACACACGCTTTCATATGACATTGAAAAATATATAGCATTCTATTTAAAAATTCGAGAGTCTCCTTCATTCCTCGAAAAAACAATTATTATATTTTCTGTATTATTAAGTATATTTAATCATATATAGCTGTATATTATAAATAATACTTACAGCAACAAACGACCCAAAACTGAGGGCAATAACGTCATGTAGTAACTTGAAATGACTTGAAATTCACGAGACCGTAAGAAATCGTCGGGGCAAAAGTATTCGTATATTATCATTTTTGTTGATAAATACAACAGTTGCGATGGCACCAAGACATTCTGATCAATGTAACCATTACATTAGGAGATGTTATGTTAGATTAGTCAGTAGTAATCGTGGCGAGTACACTTTAACACTAATATTTGCAATATGGGGAAAAAATGCAATGAAACAACATTGGAAGAAAGAAAAATTGTTATACGGTTATATGAAGAAGGTAAATCATATAGAAATATATCAGAAATACTAAAAAGAAGTCGATCGACTGTACAAAGTATTATAAACAAGTATAAAAAAGAAGGAATATTGCGGAATAAAAAAGAACCGGTAGACCCCGAAAATTAACTACGAGAGAAGAGCGTAAAATCGTCCGAACTATTAAAGCAGATTCCAGTGGATCTGAAATTGCATCACACCTTAAAGAAGGAAGTTCACCCGAAAACGAAGAGTGCTGCATCTGGCCGGATATAACAGTAGAGTTGCGAGGAAGAAACCACTCATAAGCAAAGTACACAAAAAAAGAGATTAAAATTTGCAGAACAATACATAAATGCTAGCGACGACTTCTGGAAAAACGTAGTATTTTCCGACGAGTCAAAATTTATCATATGTATATTAAAAGTATGGCGGAAAGCTAATACTGAATTGGATTTAAAAAATATGCAACCGACGACGAAACACGGAGGTGGAAGTGTGATGGTGTGGGGATGTATTGCTGCTCCCGGAGTTGGCAATTTAATAATAATAGATAAAATAATGGATAAACATTTATATTTAAATATTTTAAATGAAAATTTACAAAACAGTGCTGATAAATTAGGCATTGGTAAAACATTTTATTTTCAACAAGACTGTGATCTGAAACATACAGCCTACATAGTGCGTCAGTGGTTGTTATACAATACTCCCCATAGTTTAGAAATTCCTCCACGATCGCCTTAAATCTTATCGAACATGTATGGGCGAAACTAGAAAAAAATGTGCGAAAACATGATATAACGTGAAAAGAACACTTGAAAGAAATATTAAAAAGAGAATGATGTAATATAGAACCTGACTTCGTTAAAAGTTTGGTGTTGTTAATGCCCGATAGATTATCTGAAGGGATTCGCCGGAAGGGTTATCATACAAAATATTAATTTATAAAATTCCTGCTAAAATAATTGTAGCAATAATTAAATGTACGAATACTTTTGTCCCGGCGATTTCTTACAGTCTCGTGAATTTCAAGTCATTTCAAGTTACTACATGATGTTATTGCCTTCGGTTTTGGATCATTTGCTGCTGTAAGTGTAATGTTTAATATACAGCCATATGATTAACACTTTGAGCGCCACGTCAGCCATCGGTGGCTGACACTAGACTTTCCGTTTAGGCCGCGTCAGCCACCGGTGGCTGACACTGAACTTTTTCGTTTAGGACGCATCAACCACCAGTGGCTGACAGTGTAAAATATGACGTAAAACTAAACAATTTATATTATTATAAGTAATTACTGAAAATTTATTTAAAATTTACTTAATTTTTATTTATTGCGAGATCGTATTATTAATGAATTTAAATATTTCTTTCCATTACTTATTGCGTGGCCTGAATGGAAAGTCCTTAAGAATTCGAGTGGCGCTCAAAGTGTTAAATATACATAATAATATAGAAAATTTTGATCTTTTTATCTCTATATTTCAAGTGTACTAATACTTTTGTCCTCCACTGTATATAGATCATCGTGTTATTAATAGAATGTAGTATAGTCATTTTATCTTCCATGTTTTTTAAATTTTTTGTACTAGAAAAGCATAGGTCCATATTACGGTGACTACCGTGTATAGAGTACCCATTTATAGGTCACAAGTATGGAATATCCATTTTATTTTCTGACTTGCGGCTTTTAAAACAATTATGTGTGAATAAAAAAATTAGTTGTGAAATTTCATGTGAAGATATAACAATAAGATCGCAATTCCTTTAATTTAATTATAACCATGTACGTTTGTAAATTGTACTCTCTAGACCTGCACAATCATAACGGATTCATAATTGACATAACAGGCATTGGTCAACCTTTCTTCGAAAATTTTCAAGTAAAATTAATGTGCATGTTGTATCGATTAATTCTTGTTGATGTCGGCATACTTTCTTCAGAATAATTTGTAATTAATCAAGTGTCCCATACCAAGTCACCATTCAAGGTCGATTTGGTAACGATATGGGACACTTGATTAATTACAAGGTCCAGCACTTCCTAAACTTTTTTCATTCATGATTCCTTTTTATCATCGAGATATGCGATCCCAGATTTAAATATAAAAGGAACATGTAAAAATAAATATTTTCCCACAAGAAACTTATTTCTTAGGTAAACACATGAAAAGACGTAGTTTTAAGATTTGTTTTAAGTATACGAGAATTAATAAAAGAAAGTCACATTTTACTGAGATACCGTATTTCTTTAAATTCATATATCTGACTTAAATTTTCGCAACCCCGACATTTCGCTTTACGACCCCATTTAGTGTCGGGACTCATAGTTTAAGAAACGCTGACGTAGTCACTGTACTCAGTGACGGCACCAAGTTATTTTGCGTCTTAAGCAAAATTCCGTAATTAGTCCGCCTTCTCATTCACAAATTAGCCATGTTTTTACATTGAAGTGATGAAAAAGAAAAACGTAATAATTTAAACCGTAGTATTTATAACTAATTACACATACTATCAATTATATCAAAATTGGCAAGAGTAGCAACACACTGTTGTCGAAGATTGTTTCCGGATAGTTAAAGGAACCCTACTATATATTATAATTTATTCGTTATATTAAAGAAAATATTAATAATATTATATTTGCGATACCAATCAATAAAGACACCTAATCACAAAAATAAAACATGCTTGAAGCAAATGTTAATATTCTCAGAAGATAATTATAAAGTAACATCGCTTCTGTTGTTTTGAAAATCAGAAATTTTGCCAAAGTAAATTTAATTTTCAAAATCACAGGCAATAGTTCTTCCTTGTGGTCAGAGTAATAAACTGCATCCTGAGGTGATCGCAGGTTAATTCAATAAAACAGCAAGAATGGCGGACTACTGCTATGCATGAGCAAAATAATCATGCGTATGGAAAATATCGATATTCAGAATCGATAAAGCAAATTTTCTTCGAATTTGACATTTATGAATTTTTTAATTTAGGAATTTGAAAATTTGGAACTCGAGAGAGATAAAAATTTTGAAACTTGGAAATTTATGGGTGTAGAGATTTTATAATTTAGGGATTTTAGCACTGAAAAGTTTGAGAAGTTGGAGATATGAGGATTTGTAGATTTAGAAATTTGAAAAATTAGGAATTTGGGAATTTTTAATCAAATTTTGGGAAATGTGAAGATGCGAAAATCATGGTATATGAAATTCAGAAATTTGAAAATTTAGGATTTTGTAGGAAAATTTTTGAACTTTCAAAAATTTCTAAAACCCTAAATTACTTAGTTTTCAATTCTCCAAACGCTCAAATTTTCCACATTTACAAATAAAAAATTGGAAACTTTTCAAATTGTCAAGTTTTGAGTTTCCGAAAGTAAAAATTTCCAATTTCTAAATCCCCAAATTTGTTAATATTCCATTTTCCAAGTTTAGAAATTCCATAATATTTAAATCATCGAGATTCACAATATCCACATTTCCGTATTTACAATACTTCAGAACTTTAAAACCCAAAAAGTTCCAATTTTCTACTCCCAAGTTTTCAAATTTCTGAATTTCCAAATTCTCTAACTTCAAATACATAAATGACTAAGTTTTCAACTTTTTTGATTTTTAAATATCCGAAGCATCAAATTTTATAATTTTCAAACCTCGAATTTTCAAATTTCTATATTTTCAAATCACCAAATCCCTAAATCCTCAAATTATCGAAAGCCCCATTCCTTAAATGTCTAACATTTTAAACTTAAAAGTTTACGAATAAAATATCAACGAGTTTTAGAAACACTTTCCTTTGCTTAACCATTTCCCCTAGGAATGGTTATGGTTTTTATCTCTGTAAATGAAGTTGTGATTAATATAATTACCAATTTTACTGGAATACAATATTACTACTTCGTAAATATATGTGCATAATGGAATAACAAAATAAAAACAATTAAGTATAATAGAACAAATGTAACATATCAAATTCACATGACTATAAAGACTGATTTCACATGCAATTTTTTCGTATTGCGGTCCAGTACAACTGAAGCCGTGGAAATGAGAATTCCACCTTATATGTACATACACAGTATGTCTAAGAAGTAACGGAACTTTTTAAATAAAAAAAGAAGTATTAATTATTTTGCCAAAATTAATTTTTTTTATTCAAAATACATCCCTTCCGCATCAATACACCGCTGGGCACGCTCAGGCAATGTTAACATAGACTTTTTTATGTCATTTTGCGGAATCGCTTCAATCACCCTTGTCTCAGCTGCTTGGACTTGTGTAACAGTGTCATAAAACGTTCCTTTCATGGCTAATTTCAATTTTGGAAAAAGGAAGTAATCGCATGGAGATAAGTCAGGCGAATATGGAGGATGTTGGAGCACACGGACTTGTTTTTTCGCCAAAAATTCACGAATAGCGACAGTTCTGTGACTTGGTGCATTATCATGCAACAGAAATCAACTTCCCGGCGCTCAATATTCGGGCCTCACACGAACAATTATTTTCCACAAACGTTCCATAACACCTAGATAATATTCGTCATTAACATTTTGTCCCTGTGGAACGAATTCCCGAAGTATGTATAATACCTTTAGAATCGTTTAGAATTTAGAAAAACTCAAAACTTAGCTTTGAGTCGTCTTCCAAAGTATCACGACCATCCTGGAATCGCTTATACCACTCGAACACACGTGTACGGGATAAACAATCGTCGCCATAAACATTCTTCATTAATTCAAATGTTTCTGTAAAAGTTTTACCGAGCTTTACCGAGCAGAATTTAATATTCGCTTTCTGCTCCATCGTGATTTTGTGACACAGTGACGAAAGGTTCTGTCGCTTTAAACACTATAAGTTTACAATTCGTTGCTCGATTCCAATAACGATTGGTTTGTTTTGTAGGGGAGGAATACTGTTTTCAAATAGCATATTGTTTTTATAGATGTCGCTAATAGTGTTCCTTAAATTTAAAAAGTTCCGTTACCTTTGAGACATACTGTGTATGTATACTCTATTGTATATTCAAATGAGCATTTATTTGAAACTTCGGATCATTTATAAAAAGTAACGAAATCCTATTTATTGTTATAAAACTAAACGAATTACAAAGATATCTGATTAGCATTAAGGTAAAATAAGTACTCAATTTACTTACTTTGAAAAATGTATAATGCAAAGGTAGCGATATAATAATAATGCTTTATTTACAATATCATATTACTTCAAAAATTATAGTACCTCTGTCTCATAATAATATTAGCAATTGATGAATTTAATTTGCTTGACAATAATAGTAACAAAAGAAAATAAATATAGACCGCAACATTTATTATCAAAAAACTAGATTAAATTAAACAGTAATTAGATTAAATTAAAAAACTAGAATAAGTTAAATTAAATAGTACCAGGAGTAGTATTTTTAATATTGTTAATATTACTGCTAATTGTTACTTTGATTTTTCAGACAGTTTCTGAATTTTTCAGTAATTTCGTTATTGCATTTTAAACTTGTACGTAAGATCCCTTGGATGCGAATCTTTTGTTTCCCTCTATGCGTGAGCTTACAATTACTGGAGCCTTACTCCCTTTTTCCAAATAAACGAACCAACTCTCTTTTTTTCATTGATATTCAACTGAAATAATTGATTTCGATCAGCGAATGAAATTAAAAAAGTAGTTTTATATCGAAATAATTACGTTAATCTACAAATTGAAAGATATGTCAAAACAAATGTCAGATGTCATAGAACATTGATTGTGATTGAAAGCTTCGCCATTTTGTGCTAAAACATAACTTACAGCTGTATTCGCCAATAATTACTGTTTAAATATACATTTGCTATTATTATTATGGGACAGAGAGAGTACTATTTATGTTTTTAATTGATATTTATATAATTGACGTATCTACACTATTCCATGCTTACTTTATGATGTTTTTAAGTTCCAAAGCTATAACATACCGCTTTATATTCGCGTACATCTTACGAGCCAGAATTCTCTAGAGGTTTCCAATGGAGTTTAGGTTAGGAAATTGGGCAGCGCACTGCATTAACAGGATATTCTAGTTTGGAACCATTTTCTTGTGAACCTTGAACTGTGGACAACTGCGTTATCTTGTTAAAAAATCAGAATCTAATTATTTCATGTTTGAAATTAAAGCTTCTTCTAATATTTCTTCGGCACTAATTTTCTTTGATATTCTTCATATTTTTGTCCTTCCCCTATAGCTAAGTGCGATTAACGTAATTCTGTACTAACAATAATTAATGTTTCTCTAGCTATGTAAAGCGTTTTCACCGTTAAAATTTCAAATCTTAATCGCATCTTAATTTTTCGTTAAATTGTGTCAATAAAACTTAATACCATCTACCTCACTAGACTAATTTCTTTTCGTCTGAGAAAATTAAGTGTACCTATTCTTCTTTCCAAGTCATCACTTTTTGTGAACAAACGTCTTTCTTCTTTATGGTAAATCTGATTGTATTTGACCTGCTATTATACTTTTGTTTATTACAATTCGGCGAATTAAGGATGTATCTTTTCCGCCAATTTCTTATTTTTGCCGTTAGAATGATTTTTTTCGTGTAAATCACCTACTCGAATAATGTTAGTCACGTGATGTGATATTTATATTTTCAGAGCAGTTTCTCAGTTTCCTGTAAGTTTATAAACAGTTACTTCGATATTTTTTTTCCTTATTTAATAATTTCCCTTTTGGCATATTTGAAATAAACTAAATTAACCTAAAAATATTCTTAATTACACAAAAATGAAATCAGTATATTTTTATATTCCACCCAGTATTTACGCAATTGTATATGAGAAAGGAAAGGGCTGGAATTATGGGAATTTCGTTTGAATTTGTAATACGATATCGAATATTGCAATAATAATGGAAATAAAGCACAACATTCACAAATAGCAATAAAATAATACAAGTTTAATTGAAATAGTAATTTAATATTTTATTATCTCAATCGATAATAAATAATAGGTCGAACTTCGTTTTGGGACACCATTTTTCTTAACCTTCTTTGCATAATCAGATCGTATTTAATAAATATAGACGAAAAGTTCTACGGTTTTAAGTGTTAAAAAGTGAAATTGAGGGCATCAGATATATCTGAACAATTGAAAGGGCTCCTTAATACGCATAATAACACCTGCTTTTATTTCATTACATATGAAGAATTAATTTCTTTTACTTAAATAAAAATTTCTTTATGAAAAGGAATTGTTAATAGCGGATACTGACTTCAACAATATGATCATGTAGCAATACTTTTTAATTAATATGTGATTGTGCAAACAGGCTTAAAGCCTTTGTAATTGAGACACATCTTGAACGTCAAAATTTTTCTTCTCATATAATACCTATCTTTATTAGAAGTTCTATTCAGTGATATATGATGTGAAAATATTACAAGTATAATTTATTCTCAATTTGAGTTAAATTGCGGTCTTTACTTAAAAGACTGGATGAGAGAGGAAGAGGATATTTTCGCAACAATGAACTTGCACTTCGACTTTGCAAATATTTATGAGGACAATTTTATAGCAGAAATAATATTTATCTAATGGTATTTTCAATGGATGCGACTCGAGTGTAATATGTGTTTTATTAAATAATAAAATTCACCAGTTACCACATTAAAGTATTCTGTAGAGTACAGTCAAATTACCATACTTTAACAACATATAGATTTTAAACCAATGGATTCCGACATTCAAACTGATATTTAGACTGTACTTATTGAATACTACCGGATTATGCAAAAAAATGGTGGCACAAAACAAAATTTCAGTTAATGTCAATTTTATACATGCTGAGCATTATCGATATACAGCGATGATATAACACTAGAAATCGAAATATTTTCAAAAAAGAAGTAGAAAATAATATTTGCCATTTTATCAAGTCTATCATTTTATTCCTGCCTATCTTCTGTTTTATGAAAACATCACAATTTATAGCCAACTTAGTGATATATAAATGTCATTTTCGTGAACAATACTATAGAAAGTATATTTTGTACATAGAATATATTATAAAGTATACTATAGAGTATATTTTGTAACATAAGAATTTAAAATAACAGATACATTGTTGTATGAAGCAATATTTCAAACAAAAGGTGCATTATTTCCAGAAAGACGTATAGTATTGCAAACTATTCGTATTTATTTTTTTATATGGATATCAAGTTCATCTTCAGTTATTTTTAAATAGAATTGCATATTTTGTTTTACATTAATTGATTTTTGAGAGTGTTGTCTGTAAATAAATAAATACAGTGTGAAATAAGAAGAAATTAATAGTTCGTAATATATTGTAAGTTAAGAAATATATTTCATACAATTTGAAATTTTTTACAAATTATCGATTGTTCTAACATTGCGTCTAATACTCATTTTGAAAGTTTTTCAAATGTCTATCTTTGCAAACAGTTTCAAAGAATTGAGTTATATAGAATAAAGTATGCAATTTCGTTAAAAACTGAATATACAGCACTTATTTTTTCAACGATGCTGCATATTTTTGCTTTCATAAAGCAATATTAATTAACATTTTGTCGTCTACCTTTCACTTATCACCATCACACGATTATTGATGAATTGATCATTCATTTGATCAAGAAGATGATTTTAAAAAAAGATTATGTAAAAAAGGTCAAATAAATGGTGTCGCAAGTTTAACCAATTAAAAACTCAATTGGTAATAATAAGGAATGCATGCAATTTATAACGGAGTTATGAAAATTTCCGTGAATGTAGTGATTCTTCAACACCGTAAGCGAATCAGGTTGAAAAGCACTGACAACGACGACCATGCAACCGGTACGTGTAAAGTTCACACCTTAGCAAAGAGCTATGGTGTGTTCGCCCTACCGCGCAACACCGCTCGTTAAACGAATTAAGTAGTTACGCTTTGTTTAATCGGGGCCACGGAGGCCTGAATTAAGTTGTTATTGCGAATTAGCTGATTATACGAAGCGCCACGAGGTGTCGAGTTGATTTGTTGTTGCGAAATATGGCATGAGGTTTGTTTATGCTCGCCACGCCCTACACCCCTTGCCGACCTTTCAGCTCGTTTACGGCTGACCTTAAATGAGCTACGCAGACCTCTCGATCCATGGATCCATCTCGCGGTTCTTTCTTTGCTCTGCTTCCCTCACGATCCTCGATCCACCCCTTTCACTCACGCTCCTAACGAGGGAATGGATAATGATTGTCTATAATGCTTTGATAACACTCCACGTGTACGATATATTACTAATGGTAGGAGACGCTCGGTTAACCCTGCTATACCTTTTTCGGCTGAAACATGATACATTTTTACAGGGGGGTTAAACTAATATTGACTGTAGTGCACGATGCACTTTTTTCTTAAAAAGTAGTACAAGTTGCTGAATAACAGGCTGGTGCCTTTTTTAATTTTGTACAAGTAACCCGAGGAGATGATTGAAGGAAAAGGTGGCAGGAATAATTGATGAATTATTGGACGAGATACTTGAGTAACTGAGATCGTGTGAATATTACAAGGATTATATGCTTTATTTATTTAATGGGCCATGCTGTTTGAATTATGAAAATGATAATAATAGAAAGACAAATTTATGTACGAGGACTAATTTTTAGTGACACGATGATACGCAATTTCCGCTTATAATTGAATAGAAGCAATTTTATAGATGTACATAGTCACATTTATTTTTATTGACGTTTATTAAAATTTATATTTGATTGTTATTGGACTTCAAATTTAAGTTTTCTTATATACCCTATGTTTAACATTTAGAAATTATTGAAATTATAAATTTTCAAATTTTCATGTTCCAAATTTCTAAACTTCTATATTTTAAATGACCGAAGTATACACATTCACAAATTTCTAAGTCCGCACTTAACAAATTATTAATTTATCAATTTTCTCAATTTTTCCAATTTTTAAATTTCTAAATTTTTAGACTTTTAGATTTTTAGATTTTTAGATTTTTAGATTTTTAGATTTTTAGATTTTTAGATTTCTAGATTTCTAGACTTCTAGATTTTTAGATTTTTAGATTATTAGATTTTTAGATTTTTAGATTTTTAGATTTGTAAATTTTCAAGTCCCTAAATTTCAAATTTCAGAACTATTAAATCTCCATATTTCTAAATTCCCAATATTTTAAATGTGAATTTAAAATCTTGTTTGATTTTCAATACCTTAATACTTGCATACACATTACACATTTATGCTCACGAGTTCTACGCCGGACACGTAATCTGGTCATCACCAATATAGAATTACAAAAAAAAATTAATCTTAAAATTACAAAGCGCAAGATTTACAATTACATGTGATTGGATCAGAATTTAGATAAGTGGATTTATAACAAGCTGGTTTCGATAAAAGCGTTTGTATAACGGGTTTGTTGGAACATTAAAGTTGATTATATTCAAGATTACTGGGCGGTCTATGAAGCTATTAATGACTTCACCAAAGAAACCTTGATCGTTAATTTCCCTTCATACGAGCGAAGGTATTCAATACAAAATAATGGCTTAAATGACGGCAGAACCGGAAAATTGTTTATCGTATTTTCTATTACAAACTTTTAACGATAAAACTATCTGCGTGCAGCTAGCCAACTCAATAATTGATATTTAGTACAAATATTATTATATGTTTGTAAAAAATAATTATTTCTAAACAATTACCACTTTATCAATTCTATAATATCATCATTTATCTTTATTTCTTGTTATACCGTGTTGCAAATGTGCAACAAAAAATAATGTGATTAAAAATCCTTATTTCTATCAAACATATATAAATTGCAAATTTCATGATTGATTTCATGATTCATGAAGTATTAAAAATATATTTTTGTAGTTACAGTTAGTTAAACGTTCGCATAGTATGACAGATTTGCAATATTATATAGTTTTTCTTGAAATAAGTTTTTAAAATAGAAAATATTTATTTATTGTTATTTTCTTTTTATTGTTATTTGTAATTCAAAATGGTACTTTTAATTCAAATTGGATAAATTATGTAATAAATAGTTAATAAAGTGTACAGTTCACTTATATTTGATAAAAAACAAGAATTTCATAACCTATGATTTCCACGCAGCACATTTACAACGAAATTTAACAAAGTGTAATTCAAAGTTGTAAAATAGGGATTATATAGTGAAATGACTAAACTGTATTTCAAAATATATCGTCAGAGATCAAAAATGTTAAATAAAAACAGTAAACTGCACTTGGCGCGATTTAAGAAACCAGTATGCATTTAGTAATTTTCCACCATATTAATGTTAATATATTATATTATATTTCTTTGTTTAAATTTTTATTTTATTTTCCTTCTATTTATTTTTCTTGAAAAGAACATGAACAAATTTTGCGAAAAGATGCTATACTTTGTTACCATTTAATTATCTGAAGAGCAAAACCTTTGCGTTCAGGCTCCTCTTTGGAGAATAACGGATACATTGTTGTTCTCTACAACGCTCTGTAAAAGATCTGAACGAAATATACACAACCTTGTAAAGGGCCAGGTTTACGTATCTTTAAAGCGTTCCTCCTCTCTTCTTACGAGAGTTCACCAGGTGAAATATGGCTGTTTGAACCCGGACATGTTTCCTGTAACTTTTACAAACAACAATTCCGGCTCGCAACATTCCAAACTACGTTTGAAACCACGCTACACGATAAGAACGCTTTTCTCAGAAAGGAAAAGGATTTACTGTTACTCTATGTACGGCATTGTATCGGGTAATCAGTCGTGTTATTCTCTGCTTGTGGGACTAATTTTTAATAATCCTGTTCGATGCTGTAAACTATGAAAGCATCCTAGAAATCACGAGTCATTGCGAGAAATGCTAATAAATTCGAATAAGTCATTACACGATGACGTTTCATGAAACGTTCGTACTAGCTACATGTTAAAGCAAACGAAAAAGCGCGAGTAGTCTAATATAAATTGTAAATATTTCAGAGAACCGATAAAAGGAACATAGCGATCACTTAAACGATAACTATAGTGAAAGTAAAATATGAAATTAAATATTTACTGCAGACCATCGTACGCAAACTTAAAATATTGAATTATTATGTGAATAATAGAATTAACGTGTAAATAATTATCATAAATAATTTTAAAGAATACGTGAAAATAATCTCACAGAGAAAAAGTATTTTAGGCAATACTTGAAAGGAACTTAATTTCCTGACAATCTTCATCGTACATCCGCTCAATGAGCAATAAGTACAGACTAGGCTATTCGATCGTATAGATCATACTTCGAGCAAGGAGGTGGAGCAAATAATACGTATGTGGCCGTGAAAGCATTGTTCTGATGACTTATGGTAGGCAACTACACATCGAGAAACTTTACAACAATATACACGCTTACATGGGTCACATAAAATGTTATACCACCTGACTAAAACATCTCAAATATCAAGTATTGGCAAAAGTTTATGTGAAATAATATTACAAGGTTTAATCATAAACATAAGTTTGGTTATCAAAGTATCTACTGAGCTTTATATTCTTTTAAACATCGAATGATAATAAAGTTATTAAGATTGCAAGGATTCATTTGCAAACGCATGTTTTTAAAAAATGGTAACTGCGCATTTGTTTTTACACAAATCAACTCTTAAGATCGTTCTGAGTGAAAAACGTTTGAGTACAATATCAAAAAACGAACAATTTGTGAAATATTCTGAATTTTTGTACAACATACAACGCTCTTTAAGTTAAAATATCTCACAAACTTCTTTAAGTATAATATTTTAATCTTGTTTATACAAAATGACGAGATAATTGGATATGTGTAAAGAACAGAATGATTTTCATATAAATTTTGAAATGATGCACTTGTGAAACGCACATGTTTTATTGTACTTGTAAAAAATATGATTGAGAGTGTAAAATCACCTTATCTATATCCTCTAACATATTTTTATAATTGTAACAAGAAAAAAGAAGATATAGCTTGTTATAGTTGCATGAATTAACCGGTTCACTTGGGAAGGTGTCTAGGAACACTCATAATATTGTTAAACATTAAAATTAATTTTGAAGAATCATAACACTATTTATGTAAAAGTGTCTCTTCTTAAGATTATATTGATACGTTTAATATATTTTCAAACAATCTTTGAGAGCCACTTTCAGTTCATTTCTTTTGTATCTAAAAGAGATCTTTGTCCATAATTATACTGTACACAGGAACAGGACTTATGTGGTTAGAAAGTGATATTCATTGATTATCAAAGTATTTGAATTTGTAATTATTATTAATAAATAACAAATACAATATTACCATATTACAGTATTATTACTAATAAATAACAAATACAGTATTATATTAGTACACTATTGTTATTAATAAATATTAAATACAGTATTATTAATTAGCTATCAGCATTACTTTATAATATACAAAAATTAATAAACAACTAAAGCAATTCAATTAAAACAATTAAAGGTCGTATTGGAGAGATTAAAAAATTGTTAATAAATTAAAAAACTTGTAAATATTGTAGCCTATATTATAGACTTTGAAATTAACTTGAAAACTGAAAACATTCTTTGCTACAGCTGCATTAATTGTTTTTACTCAAAATTTCAGTTCTCATTAGGAAGCACAATTAAAAGTTTTAAATTAAGTTTTATATAATACTTTAATAAGTTACCTTTATGCTGAAAATGATATACTAATTGCGTATGTACCTTAAAATTCCCTGTAGCTATTGTAAAATTTACAATTTTCTTTGTAAGGGTCAAGAAATAAATATTTGCAAACACTCAGAACTCAAAGACACTCATATAACTAGAGCTCATATAAATGGCCATCAATTACGTAACCATTTGTAGTTATTGTCGACAAAAGATTAGTGTCGCAAAACTAGTATTCCTGCAGTAAAGATAACATTTTCTTTTATTACTTATATTATAATTTATTGCTTATATTTTGTTGCTTTTAATTTATGTAGTATGGCTTATATTATATTCTTTATAATTTGCTGCTTATATTTTATTGCTTTTATTATATATATTTTGATATATAATAAAGTACTTTGACATATTTATCCCTAGATACAACACTCTTTCCCACAAATTGAAATACTATGCAAACTTCACCGATTATTTTACAATATCTATGTATAGGGACAGTATTCATTTTGAATTTATCTTTAGCAAAAAGACTGCATAAAGCTTTTATAATATCCTAATTATTGTTGATAAAAAGGAAGAAGTATGAGAAAAAAATATGATTTCTTCAACAGTTATTGTTTCATATTCCGTTACACGTATTTCACATCGTAGAAAATTGCATGTACAGCAAACTAAATTATTCTTGACAGAAACGGTGACTATAGTGCGTAACTGTTAGTGTGATGAACTTATTATCATGAATGCACAATAAACCACTTTTAAAATGGAGAAATAATTCTACTGCAAGGTTTGATACAGCAAGCGTTGAAGTTGCAAGAATTCATAGTATGAAATTGTGATTGTCGTGGAACGTTTCAATGATTATGGAAATTATCGTGTCAAACCGTATTTGTGTTGTTTGAAGGACTCATAATTGAAAATGAAGAAAAATGTTCATCAGCAGCAACTTTAATGAAAGAATCAAGTCTTGGCATTTTCAATCTAGTAAAATTATATTATACGCGATGAAAAAAATAAAGAAATTGAACGAATAGAAAGCAGTAATTTAAATTACTTACAATACTACTGCTGTAAATATAAAATGTTAAATGACATTAACAACTTCTACCACATATTTTCCTTAGTGATTCAGCACAAAAAACGAACAAATTTCAAATCTCCGTTCTAATCGAACAACATGAACGTTTACGCAAACTTCAATCACAGTTCTCGTCCGGTAAATGGTATTCGATTATGTGAAAAGGGTACCTATCTTTGGCACTTTGAAAAAAAGGACGCTGCTTACAAATTTATTCAAATAAAATTGCTCCATGAATTCATTTAATTAATTTTTCTATATTAAAAAGCGATTATAGTGATTCAATGACAAGCATTTATGTATCGAAATAATGAGCATACAATGAATATTTAAAAGTGATAATTAAATAAGAAAATACCAACCGTAAAATATAGCTCCCTACGAGTAACGTTTGATAAACAAAATTATTTTAGTAAATTGAAAAAGTTTCCAAGCAAAGAAAATTGAGGAAGATTGCTTAAATATAACGTTAAACACTGAAATTCTTTGGACTTTCGCATATTGATGAATTTGAAATTTAGAAATTTAGCAAGTTGGAAATATTTCTTTTAGAATTGTTAATATTAGAAATTCATCACATTTAGAATTAACGTTTGTTAATAAAGTTTAAAGTTCTAAATTAAAGTTAATACTCACTGCTATTATTTTTAAATAGCAATAAATAAGACAGTAAATACCATTTTTATCCTGTTGCTTCAAATTAATTTTTCTATTAACGTGTCATTTACTATTTTAATGGACGCCTACTATTATTTAAACTAGTGATCTGTTTTCGTTAATTAATTTTGGCATTAACAACCTAAATTATTTAATTTAACGAAGTTGATGTATCCGTCTTTTATATTGATGGTGGGTTATTTTTAGTTTCATTCAGAAACCTCTTAAAACATCCTAAGAAAATAGGTTGCATGGTGATAAAATAGGGAAAGGTAGGAAAATGTGATTTTGCCATAAATATTCCTACAAAATTATGAATGTAATCTTCGTTTATATCAGAATGTGGATTTTACAAAATGAATTTTCAAACTTGCCTTCTATTATTTACTATCTTCAATTCATATGCACTATTATGCATACAGTAGAATTTTGCGTAGATCATGGTTAAACTTTTTCGAAAATTATGCTATTATACTTATATGTATACATCTAAAATATTATCTCATGCGCTTGAAATACAATATTAACACATCAACAACGCAAAATAATTGACTATAAACAAGAAACAGTTATATTGTTACTTGACTTTTAGTTGAAAGTGGATTATTGAATATAAAGCTTTACTGTGTTTTATTATGGCTAAAAGATTTTAAAAAACAATTTAAGTATTTACATTTAACAATAACGATTCAGCAACGATTTACCAATTTCTTGCTTATTTATGAATGCATAATTTCCTCACATTCCTCTATTCACAAAGAACATAGAATACGCGTGTCTCGTCGTTGATTTTTATCGTGATAAACCACCAAATAAAATGCAATGAAACGGGACCAATTATCCGCGTGTGTATAGCGAATGACCAGAAAAACTACCGTGACGATGGCCTTCTACACACGAAACAGAAAACCGCACCCCAAAGCGCGTGACTAGAGCTCAAAATAAATGAAAAAACTAAATAAAATCGAACCGAGACGACGATGATGATGAAGAGTGGCGACCGACGAAGAAAATGAACCACGAACGAAGGAACCTTACGCCTCACCCCTTCTTTTAAATCGTGTGCAATCACCTTTTGGGGTGTCGAGAGTGGCCAGCTCCTATATTATTATCTTCTAATGCCAGCAGCATTGTACCAGCGGGAGACAGTGGTGAGAATGAAAGGAGACTTGTCTGTGAAAAAAACGGGAAGAAAAAACGTGGCGACGAGACGGTAGAGAAAAATGAAAACCCTCACCGATCATCCCCGACTACCGACATCCTTTTCAACGATACAACTCTCTTCTTTTCTATTCACCGACTCAGTCTATCCACCTTAAGTACCTTAAGGTGTATCTGCACTGGTGTTAACAAACAGTTTGCGATTCTTTATAAAAATCGTAGTATTTCTAAATTGTTCATATTTTCTAGTTTCACAGTTTCTGATTTGTTTATGGTATTTAACATGACTCTATTAAATCTTCTCCGAACGATTTTCAAGTTATCTTTTGTTTTACAGCAGACTCTCGTTATATTACCATAGACAGAGACGATTACATTAGGTTTATTATATGCGGAGTGTTTAGGAAATGATCGCGCAGTTGAAACAGAGGTTAGGTTTGAAAATTATAATCATTTCAATTTGCTATATTTTGATTGCATGTGAAAAGAAGATTACACTAAGCCCGAAAAAGGTTTACACCTGTAAAATGTATTTTGGTTTCTGTATCATGAAATTATATTTTTGTGTAATGAATTATTACAATCAATTATTAAATTCGATATAGATCAAATGATTATTATGTAATTTTTATAAAAAATAGTATTTTAACGAACAGCGAGAAATGATTAAAATCTGAAAGTTACTCAGAAAAATGGCCTTGACAACATACAATCTCGAAATCAAAGTCATTGAAAGTAGATCCCATAAACATTATTTTTACCGACATTAAGAACGGAAACGTACATTAGCATCTTCTTGAATTTATACCCATCTTATTATAATACCCATCTTATGTAAAATCGTAGTTGATTGTTATATCACTGGAAAATATAAAAAATAATTACAACTAAAGTCCATTATATTGAAAGTTTACAATGAAAAATATTTACAAATTTTCCAATTACTACATACATTCTGATAAAGTTATATCTCATGTTTAATATTTTTATCTCCTAATAGCATAAAAAGTAATGTTAATTAAAGTCAATCAAGATCGAAATTTATTTAGCAGATATGTTTGATATTGAAAACTCAACATTTTCAAAGTCCTGCATGTTTATAGACAATGTTAGTATAAGTATCAGACAATTTTTCGATTTTGCAATTTTTGGTCCTTCAAAGTGAAGATTAATGCGATTTTCTTACTTTCCTATAGCACAGTTTTTAATATTGTTATTAATATGGATAATTATAGTATCTTGTAAATAGACGTCACAGTCATTGAATCGTCGATTTTAATAAAACTGCTTTTAATGAATCTTAAACAAAAGTAAGATGTCATGTTGGTCAATAATTTTCGAATTCAAAAAAGGTTAAATTACTAAACGATATCACAGCAGCTGCTGTAGCGCAGATGTTAGAGTAGTAAATTTTTAAAATACTCTATCACGAGTTCAAATTCTCAACATAATCAATTATTTCTTTGTTTGTATATACACTTTTCTTTGTTTTTAAACATATTTTTATACATCTTTATGTGTTTCTTTCAATATTATTCTTTATTGTTAATTTAAAACAAATTTTTCTATTTGATTTTTTTTTTTAATTTTTTAAGATCTTATTTATTACTTTTTCGTATCTTTTATTTTTTTTAATTATCTCCAACTGTATCGTATTATTTATATCGTATTGGATGGTATTGAGAATATGCGCAGTAATATAGACAGTGCTTTTTCCTATGCAATAATATTTTCAAAAAATAAACGTGAAAAAGGATTAGACTATATTTTACTAGTAGCACGATGACCAATATCAATTTATTATACTCACACAATCTTTCGAAAAATAAAGGTGGCCTTCAGTTTTTTAAATAGAATGCTATATATTTTCCAAAGTCATATGAAAACGTGTGTCAAAACGAATTCATTCGTGTGCTCGATTACGATCTTCAAAGCAAGGACCGAAATGAAAAAATTAAATTAAACATTCTGTAATGCTGTATTTATTAACACTATTTCTACCACGATTTTGTGTATATCTATTTCGACCGAAAGCTGTCTTGTGACACTTTTTCGTTTGAATGCAAATAATTGCCAAAACTGTTGGGATTTCAAATTATCAGTTAAATGCAGATAATTTGAGGAATATATTTATTGATATATTGATGTGTTTTTATTAGAGATTATTTAATCAGGTTGTAAATTCTAACTTAATTCATCAACCTACAAAATATAAATATAGCGTTATAGTTACAACTGAAATCGAAATTCTCTAATTTGATTATAATTGATACGATGCTGCAAAATGGTGTTGATATTTATATGTAAAATGGTTTAAAATTAGGTACTGTCATAAAATCCTTAAGGTGTCAAAAGACACCTCATGGTAGAAATAAGTATATCATATAAAAATTTAGATCTAGGATGAGCTGGAAGAAAATGATATTGCTGAATTAATTTAACAACAATTGTATGAAAAGTCACAAAATTAATTGCGGAGGAATGATTCAACTGAGAGAATAATTTTAAATTAAAATTTGAAAAGTGCCTTCGGTGCCCCTTGGTAAAAATAGTGTTAATATGTTGTTACTATAAATTAATAGATGTACATATTGTATTTAATGTGACTTCCATTAGAGAGGATACATTTTTTAACGCTATTCGTTAAATTTCTGATACTATGTGTTAATATTGCACTGGATCTGGATGAAACTGTTTCTTTTATTTTAGTTCATAAGCGGTTTAACCTTATTAACAGAATATGTAGTGTAAACAATATCTTTAATATGACGCAATAAAGATAGTTCCATAAATTACAAATCGGGAGATCTTGCAGGCCATTTTATAGGTCGACATATTCCAATTCATTTGTTAACAGACATACTGTTTAAAACACTTGTTACCAGTTGGCAGTTATGAGGAAAAACTATGTTGCTAACATACATTGTAGAATGTGGGAAGTATGAATGTATAATGGTAGATGTACATATGTGTGCGCGTATATGTTAACATTAAATCGGAAAATAGCTGAATTGTTGTTGATTATTTCAGAGCATACTGTATTTTGACACAGAGTGAATAGTATAATAAAAACAAAAGAATTAAAATATTAGTTCTCTATGCATTATGTGTGAATTTGTTAAAAAATTGTTTGAAATAGCAATTGCTATATTAAAATTTATTATTTTAGTTGATACTTAAACAAATACTATTATGTTAATTCCCACAATACCTTGTGTGAGAGAGAGTAATACTGATTCCCAACAACTTCGAAATTCGTTATTTAAAAATTGTAAGTATTTGTTACCATTTACAGTTCCAGTGTTAGATACGAACCAAGTAATATGTTGTAAATAATTTCACACTAAATATTTGTTGTAAATTATATTAAAAAATTTTTCCTACTTTCTTCTTATATAGTTGTAAATTGTGGTATGTAGTCTTATCAATTTGTAGTGGCAAGATACAATACAAAATGACAAAATGTTCGATGTATTTCTTTCATTCCTGTCCTTGCATGACATTAAAGATCATAATCGTACACATGAATGAATTCGTCTTGACCGACGGTTTCGCGTGGCATTGAAAAATGTGTAGCATTCCATTTATAGAACTGAAGGTCTCCTTCATTTCTCGAAAAGTAATGTAGATATAAAAAGTTTGATATACATTATCATATTTCTAGTAAAATATACAACTTTGTCTTGTTGCATTTTTTAGTCCTTACTGTTTACAAGAAAAACAGGGTTTTACATATTGTAAAAATAATATTACGTCAGATTTACTATTGTAGTAAGTTAAAAAAATAAAAAATACGAAGAAATGAATGAAAATGTACGGAATATTATTACAAAATGAAAGAACATATAAATGTATTCATAAAACGCAAATAAAAAAGAAAAGTACGTATAAAGGAACAAATAAAGATTTATTGATCATAAGGAGATTGCTCATAAAATAATTTAAATATCTACCGCTCTGCCACAGCCAATTAAGTGATTTAATATTTCTGGTAATCAAAGAATTAGATATTAAATATCTCCCCAAATAATGAGAATTGACAAAACCAGATAAATATGAATTACGTTACTTTTTCTTTAGAAATTTTCAAAGGAAGCTTTATCACAATCAGTAAGCCAACGACTGTAATACCTCCTTGCTAATAAATAATTAACAAAATCTATTAATGACGACGTAAAATATTTCCTTTATAAACAAAAGACAATTATATCAACATTTATTTTGCCAAGCTTGTGAAATAATATGTTCCATGTTAGGCGCAATTATTATGTTAAAAACTACAGTAGATGTGAAGAAGGTATTAAGTTAGGATGAAAACGTAATAAATTGTTATACCGTACAGAAGTGTGCAATTAAATTTTCGAAAACTTAGTGTATAAAGTAAAATTCTTTTCCCCCACCGTTGTTTTTAAGAATTTCGATGTTATCAAAGCAAAACATGTACCTACTAATCATAATCTGTCGATTTTATTGATTTTGTGATTAGCAAACTTTAGATAAACACTATTTGGCTGAATGTGAAGAACAAAATTTCTTCTAACGTTTCTCTCCATTTCTTGTCAGGTTCTTACATGACCAAGAATATAAGCCGTGTTGACATTTAGGATGAACGGTAAGACACGACACGACAAGAAGGAAATATAGCAATCGAAAGATCGCATAAATCATTTTCCCCGTGCCAGTCGCAAAACGAGAAACTTTCTTCGCAATATACCGCATAATTTCCTTCTAACAGTCAGGTATCCTGACTGTTTTGTGGAACGATACGACGACGAACATTGCGTACGAATAATACCACGACGTACTAACGAGTTCGTAATAGCAAAAAGTGACTTTGTCGAACAAAAAAAATATCCCGATAGATGAGAAGATGAATGCGAATTTATTTGTCCGCTACTAGCAAATAATAACTATGGTAATAGAAATAACAACAATACTGATTACCGTTCTTATTACACGAATACATCTTTGTTACATATAAGTATAATAATGTAACCATGCTAATTACGTTCCATATTGGTATAGGACAATTTGCACCAGCTAATAAGCGTATTGTGCCGCTGTTTTCTATACGAGTACAAGCAATCAAAGTGAAATTAAAGCGATGACCGTATATACGTATGTAGACACCTCTCTTCACACTGTCTTTTGAATTAAGATTGATGCTTCGCTATTGAACATTCCGAGACACTTAAATTTAATTGAAATTGAATTACTCGAGACTGGGAACTCTCATTCTCAGGGTCAATCGTGTTGCTGTAAAGCAGTGATTTGTAATCTTTTCTGCAGGCACGGAACGCTTTTGATTACGATACGAATTTGCGACACATTAAAATCACTAATTAAGATCAGAATATTTCCAGATTCATTGGTAAATATAGAAAAAATACTGTTTTCAAATTTGAAATTTGAAAAGTTTATAATTTTGAAATTTCTTAACGTTGAGACTATGGAGTTATTAAAAAAATCGTTCACACCAATATTCCCCATAAATTTTCTACGCGATTAACGTCAGTGGAACGTGCAGACCAATTTAATAATGGAATATTATTTTTGGTAAATCATCTTAATGTATATGCAGATTTATCAACCGGTGCATTATCAACAGGCATAACTGTTGTTGTCCACTTTGTGAAAAATAAATGTTGTGGAGCTTTTTCCAAAAGACAGAATATTTTGGCGTAAAATATTCGAAAAATATTTCACATCTTTTCGTAGGTATATCGTGCCAATATGAATTAAAACTATCTGACCCATCTAGATTGAATTTTTTCTCGTCGCTAAATATAACCTACAAAAAACAAATTGTAACTGCAGAACATTAATTTCTTGTAAAATGTATATTTTTAATAATATTTTTCCAATCTGTACTGATGTTTGCTAGTTAAAGCTAGTTATACAGTCAAGAGTTCAAGTTAAAGCTAGTTATACAGTCAAGAGTTCAAGTTAAAGCTAGTTATAGAACTTTACGTTTATCTCGAGGAAATACTTCTGTAGAGCGACATGAAGGCGTCTTTTCACCAGGATTATGCCTTTTACTAACATAATTGATAATAACATTATTTAAACGACCTATTTGTATCGCAATATAATCGTAATCTTTGCCCTCAATGTGAAAAGCATCAATTATAACTTTCTCGCTCTCTGAAAGTTCTCTTCCACGAGGCATTTCACTTCCTAACCTTTACAAACACACCTTGCGAATGTAAATTGAAACAAATGAAGGTAAAATGATGAAATTGTTTACTTATGAAGCTCGATTAATACTGATATAAAAAGGATATATGTATAAGATTAATATACATATTTATAAAACACCTCAAAAACAAGTTTTATGAAACTCAGCTTACATTTATGTTAATACATCACTTTTATTTTACACAATTTATTTTCTACGCATTACGAATTAGTATTTAAGGAATACTAACCATAACCTCCTACCAAACCTTAGATAATTGAAATTATGAGGCCATATGATATAAATCCATATACCCATATGGATTGCATAAATGTAGTAATTCTAATATATATATATTAGATATATATATTAGATATATATATAGAATTACTATATTTATGCAATCCATGTGGGTATATGGATTTATATCATATGGCCTCATAATTTCAATTATCTAAGGTTTGGTAGGAGGTTATGGTTAGTATTCCTTAAATACTAATTCGTAATGCGTAGAAAATAAATTGTGTAAATATATATATGCTCCCATTGCATCGATTTTGTACTAACAAGGGACATCATCCAATTAAAACTCGAACCATAGTAATATAATTTTCCATGAGAGAAATTAAAAATTTCAATTTATCCGTATTTTTTCTTTCGACCCATAGTTTACGTATGTGAAATTTGATCAAAATAGTTCAACGTTTTATTAAAAAAATTTGCAAGATAATGTTAATTTTTAACATATTTTTTAAACAAATAAATTTTTCAAAAATCCATTTACGCCATATTATTGGCTTTCTAAAACAAAAAGATTTGCATTTCGAATTTTTTGTCTAGGCCTAATAGTTCCCGAAATATTTGCGAAAATAGCTGTTTCAGCCCCGACTTTAAAGGCTATTTTCACCACTTCAAAGTTTTTTTTCGAGAACTATATTATACATAAGTCTTATCAAAATCGGAAATTATCAACTCGGGATGGTCCCTTGTTAGACCATTTTGAAGGTCAATTTTCAAAATGGTGTCTCAATTGTACTTTAAAATCATCGTACCACATTTTTCTCGTCATTATCTTCATTTTTAGAATTGCAGTAATCTTATGCATCTGACAAATAATTATCGCTGTAAATTTGTCTCGCCGGTTAAAAATAAACTTAATGTTTTAGTATTATTTTATTGTAATTCTACGATTCACAGTGAACTTTTTCCGCATTACATAAATTGTCTACTCAGATAAAAGCTAACCCATTATTGATTGACATGATGTCTGATTTATTATTACATCCTTGATTCACTTTTGGAATATATAAATATTAGCATTTGATAAACAAATTGTAACAAAAATTTTTTGAAAAAAAAAAAAGAGAAGTAATTCACAAAAATCTTCTCGCAGTTGGTCCCAAATTCCAAATTGACATTTAGTATCTTGCTGAATCTATCTGGTTACAACTGCGACCAAACGTGTGCACCACCATCGTATAGCCCACTTCAAGTTAATAACTCCTAATTTAAAGCACTACTCTAACAGAAAACGCTCTTTAAATGTGTAACGTCGAAATTATTCAATGTTGAGGTTCCTGGAATATTACAAAGATTTACCCTACAATGATCTTGAAAGATCAAACTAAAGCTGGCTATACACATAACTATATACTTTAGCGGTATACATATTTGTAGAAGTTGGTTGAATACGTATACTAACATCACTACCTGTATGAAGTTAGCACCCCATTTTGAAAAAATAAAAATTCTAAAAATTGTTCCAGGTTGTTCTAGACTTCTTCTAAATTGTTTCAGAAGATAATACTTTTATAATAAATATTTCAACAGAAAATTAAAAAACAGTTTTTTTCACTTGGCACCCTATTTTTTGAAAATCAAATTTTTCGTTGTTGAACCAGATTGTTCTAGTTGTTCCAAATATTGTTCCAAAGTAGTAATTATTCAAACAAAATATTTAAAAAGATATAATAAAAAAACGATATCAAGCGCGCAAACAGTATTTTTACATCTACGGCTATCATTAACATCTTCTGAACACGAAATTACATATTTAAGCTAGTAATTAACGTAACAACTTAGAACAACTTTGATTGTTGCCAGAACAAATTTTTTAAGAACACTTTACTCTTGGAAGTAAACATATTTTTTCCCTTTTTTGCAATTTTATTTTCAGCTGATATAATAGAAGTAACTGTTAATGACTGTTAATAAAACGTCGGATGGGTTTTTACATTTGTTGCGTGACGTATTGTCTGAATTATAGGACGATGTTTCTGTGCGATATGATTAAATTTGGTCTTTAAATAAAATGAAGCTTTACCGCACTTTAATTTAACTGTAAGAAATGTTCTAAATGAAAATTACCAATGTTGGATTGACTGCGATAGTAAAATACTTGGATCACTACTATCTCTAGACTTATTAAGTGAATTTTTGTTTGTGGAACCATATCAAACCTATTATGTACAGCGATCATATACCGAATATTCAGTTATATAAAATCTGTTATGCGTTTGAAATGTTAAACTTGCAAAACAACACTCTATCACACGTACGTAGAAATTTAATAAAAAAAGCACAATTATTGTATATAAAATCATGGAAATTTTAACGATTTTTAAATTAATGTTTTTTAATACTTTACTTTAATACTTAATATTGTTTTTAAGCACATTCATTCATCTTATACTATTATAGAATTTATCTGAATCAATATAAAAATATTAAAAACACTCATCAATGAACAAAGATATGCTAACATTAAAATCCCAATTTTTAAACCCAATTTTCTCAAAAACGAAGTACCAAACGAAAAAATTGATCGTTTCACATGGATTCAGTCTGTATTCGGTTGTACCACAAGTTGCATGGCACCCGATATACTTTTGCAATAAATTTATACATGTATACAGCTGAAGTATGCAAAATTCAAGTAGTCAGTGACGTATACGTGTACGCATAGCAGGCTTAGTATGCAAAGCTTGATGACGTTCATGCAATTAACAGTATGCTTGCATTGTGCACATATGTACATTCGCCATGAGAACGTAGAATGCATATATTCATCGTACAGGGACCAGAGTGCGTTGAAAGGGTGGTAGAATCCGCAAAGAACGGAAGACAGGAGAAGCATCGAAGCCCGACAAAACGAAATGTTTCGTCGTGGAAGAAGAAGCCGGCGGATATAATGGATATCTTTATTATCGAAGGGAGAGGCAAAGCCGATGGGAGTCGGGTAAAGTCGTCGTAGTATCGCAACAGCCCAACCCAACGACGACGACAACGACGCGACACGACGCGACGCGACGTTCCGCTCGACCAGGCTAACAGAACTTCGGTCCAATTGGTCTACCCTTCCCCCTTCCCCGGCATAAATATTGATGAAAACGATACATTTATACGCGAACGACAAGTCCGTCCGCGGATAAAAAGTCAAGAGATTTATCGGGATGCGGCCTCGCGACGACAGCCATTTCTGCGCCGATCATACATCAAGCAGAGCCTTCAGGCCAATTCTGAACGAGCCTGATGCTCATACGATTCCTGTTTCCAGAGCGATCCACCTTCGATTCGTTAAAAAGTGTTGTTTCGGCTAGATTTTTTTTTCTTCGTTCGCCCATTTGCATCATTTTGTTAGAACAGAAAATGGATCTGTATTGCAGAAATTTGTTTTTCAATCCTCATCTTACAGAGATCGCGGTCCTAAAAATTCCTTACTCAGTCACGGTGTTCTGAGAGAGACAGTAACTTAAAACCTGTACTGCTTTACTATCGTGTAATATAAAACTGGACGAGTATGAGCTGCCTGTTTTGAAACAGACAATCACTTTTTGAGAACAACGAGTCGAAGCTATTTACAGTTACAAAAACGTATATGATCTTTTTATCTTTGACAGTTTCATTTGCAATTCTTACTACTTATTTCTTTAATAGAAATTTTACTGTTATATAAAAATGTAAATACGTTTATTTTGATAGTGGCATAAGCCCTTAATATAATTTTAATTTTATTAAATTATAATAAAAAAATTGTTTCATATTACTATTGTATGTTGGTAATCACAATTAAATAATTATTAGAATTTAGTTTTATTTTATTATATCACTATAAATATTACATTACAAAATAACACTCGTTTGTACCTACTATATTACTGCGTTAAAGTACAATTTACACACCGTCTAAATTTACAGTTTTACAATATGTATAGTTTTATAGTAAAATTAGTAAAGAATTAAAACATTAAATAAAACTAAAATTTAAAAATTTTAAATTAAAGAAACAATAAAACTTACCTTAAGAAAGTAAGTTATTGGATATAATAAAATCAAAGTAGAATCATCAGCTATTATTATATTAGACCTATCGAAAAATTGTGTTCGTTTTTAAATTAAAAGAAAATAATACATTTTCAATGCCTTTATTAATGTTTACTAAATAACGTAATGCATTAGTGACCTCTTCCCAGCGTGAAGGTAATTTGTGAATGCGATTTCTGTAGAATTACTCATCTTGGAAATGAAAAACCTAAGCAGTGATATTATCAGACAAATCTTTTCGGTAGACTTAATGAGTGGACTATCCTCTGTGACAGAAATCGATGACAAATTTGATGAAAGCAAAATAATTAAACTTCTTTAACAATAACGTATGCAAAAGTCAACTTAAAAAAAAATACATATACCATAAAATTGTTACATAAATTAACGAAATCACTCATTGCGATAATTGTACTTAAATGCTCTAAATTTTAACGGTAATTTAAAAATGTCAATATTAGTAAATCAAAGAAGAATTCAAATTGTCACAAAGATTAGCTTAGTTACAATATCCGCTGATAATTTTGCTTTAATTAAATTAATTTGTTCTTTTTGTTGCTTGCTGACGTCATTTTATTTTGTTTTTTAATTTGTATTCTATTATTTTATATAAGTCTTGTACACTTAAACACCTTTTTAACTTTCATATAATTACACACATATCTGTCTTACTTTTTTCTGCTAACAACTTTAATCTTTTTTGTCTTTTTCTTATTTCTATTTTTTATAATTTTATAGTTTCAATCTTTTTATTTTCTTCTATATTTTATAGCCTTTTAACAGTTTTATATTATTATCCACAACAATTAAATATAATAAACCTATTTAACAAAAAAAAATTAATTTTTCTGTATAATAATTTTATCAATGATTTATCAATTTTATCAATATTATGGCCATCACATGACCAAAAGTGGAATAATTACATTTCGACATATCATCTTTAGTTGGTGTCTCATTTAACCTCTTCGAGGACACTGACAAATATATGTACGTTTAATTTCTTTTTTAATTCAACAATTAATATATGTTGTTGTTACATTATTTCCTTTTCCAATAATAAAAAATAATACCTGAAGAGATAAAATATATTTTAGATTATTGTCAAGCATTTTTTAAATACGTTAAACAGTTATTTTCATACGAGTCGTACTCTAAGCATTGTCTATAAAAGTATTATACACTTACATTGAACATATTTTCAACTAATCTTCAAGCTAGTAAATATAATACATGAAACTCCACCATCGCGTGAAGCAGCAAAACCTAAAGAAACACTAAAATTTTAAATAATATAAATAGGAACAAAAGCAAATTCTAAGATTAAGTACTTGGAATTCCCAGAGAGACAGTAAATGTGTTAAGCAACCTATCTCTAATATTTATATGAAATGAAATATTTATGCATTCCGCAAATAACGATTTACTAATATGGATAACCAAGTTACACCTGAAATGATTTAATTAAGAAGATATCCGATTAAGATGGCAAAACAGTTACTAAAAGGAGATGAAATGAACTGTCGATTGTGTTTAGGAACACTTCTTTTACTTCACTTGCTAGCATGTTTTGTAGGCATCATTAGAACCGGTTCCCTTGAACGCGTGGCGTCGAATGAAACACGCCAGGAAATTATTTAAGACTTTGATCTTGCTAATTTAATAGCGAACTGTACCGCAAAAAGAATGTTTCGAAGGAACGGCACGGACATCAACCACTGCACGCGTTAAACTTGATTTACTCCTGTTAGATCAATGGTATCATACAGAAATAAAGACAACTAAAATTTATACAGGATGTATCCAAAATTACTTCCCACGATATACTAATGGATTTTTATTATTAAAAAAAATGGTTCACGCAAAAACATTAATATACATAATCAATACTGTCTATTAACGTATCGAAAACCTTCAAAAATTTTGGTCAAAAATAAAAATAAAAACAACTTCTATTTCTTAAGTCACCTGTTTATATTCTTAAAATACGTAAAATGTAATTTAGTAATATACTTTCATGTATTATTTTATCTATCTGACTGCGAAATAATTTTTCTTTTAATAATAGTTAACGATACAATCCAGAAATTGATCTTTGATACATAAATTGAAATACAAAGACAAGTACATAGTATTTAACGTTCATTTGTTTATTATTGCGAATTTTTATAGCTATTTCTATTAAACTTCAAACTTCGATTTAATGCAACATAATATATTTTTATACTTATACGCCATCCGAACAGTGTCACTCGTAAAACAACAATCTATAATATAAAGTTTGCTTTGATCTTAATTTGTTACACCTCACACCCAACCATTTCATACTGGAAGTCAATGATAAACAGTTTATATAATGACTTTCATGAAATCTTAAGTTTTAAATTCGTATAAAATAAACGTTATTTTGCAAAACTTTTGTCATCAAATCACATCAATTTCGAAACAAATAATTTTGATTCAAAATTAACCATATCAATAAATCAATAAATATCGATATTATTTCTTTTTTAGGAAGAAACAACATTTCTACCCGATCCCACCAGTTTTCTCATTGAAATTTATGTACGTATTTTAAATGTAATATTTATTTCGCAGGATTTTATTAAAGAATAATAACGCTAATACGTTTAAAGAAGTTTCAAGCTACGATACGCCATCTCTCGCAAAGATAACATTGATGCCGATTACGATGCAACCGATCGCCTCACCGAGAATGTTTTCTTACAACAAGATCCCTGGACGGGCAGGGGCCCCCAGACCCCTTTATTGGATTTAGTCCCCTAATGATTTTGTCAAGCCGGGATGAAAAGAACCTGCCAACATTCCGTCGTGACTCGTTCTGCATTCGAATTTGGCGCTGTAGCCACGCTTGCCTAACCGTCGGGGAGCCCCTCGTAAATTATGTTTCACGGATCGTAACCCATCACCTAACACAATTATCCGCGAGAAACAACCGGCAGAGATGATCTTTTAACGTTATTCGATGTCGATCATCTATAAATTACCTGCTACGATTTATACTTCATCCTGTTACATCTTAAAAACATGCACGTTTAAACATTTTCTCATAAGTTCAACTTCTGCTTCCATTGTGCATTAAATTTTTGTCAATTAAGATAACAAATATGTGTACATTTAAATTTCACAGTTTCCAATATTTTTAAATTGTCAAATTTTTTAATTTTCAAATTTCATAATTTGAATATTTTCATGTTTTTAAATTTAGAAACGTAGGAACTTAAAAATTTAGACGTGTAGGAATTGAGCAATTATTAAATTTTCAAATTTGTTGATTTATAATACTATCATTGATGTGCCTGAATACGTTTTGAAAGACGAGGTTCTGTGGATAGGAAGCAATTCTGGCTGCAAATTTGATACTTAGGTATTTTATTCTGATTCGTAGTGGAAGTTCTGAAGCTTCGCTAAGGATGCCGTTGATTGGGCCAGAATGGAAGTCGCCCACAGCTAATCTAAGAATTGTTATGTACATATTTTGAAATTTAGAAATAGGAACTTAAGAATTTAGGAATTTACCAATTTTCAAATTTTCAGATAACCAGATATTAAAATTTGCAAGTTTCTTAAGTTTACGAATTAACAAATTCACCGTCACGCTTTCAGATTTTCAAATTTCCACATCTAGAAATTAAAAAATGTTTAAATTTAGAAGAATTCACAAATCTTTTAATTTCTAGATTGTTATATCTCAAAATGTACCATTCTACTTTACAAATTTTCAAATTCATAAGTTTAGAAATTTAAACTGGTCAAAAGCTTCGTACTTGTCCAAAGTTATTATAGTCTATTATAGATCTTATTATAGTCTCTTGCAATATAACGAGGGTCTCACACCCTTGTGGTCACAGTTATCGATCACTGTTCTAACCCTAACCGATATTTACAAATCCATGCAAATAAATTCAATAGAAACAAAGAAAATGGAAGTATACAGGTATCAAAGTAGCAAAGATTAATTGAGCATCAAGAAGCATGGATCTTCTTGCCATGATACACAAAACGTAGGTCCCCAATTATTTCCTTAAATGCCTCACAGTATTAAAACAAGTATTGGCTGTAGGTTATCTCGCTATTACGCGAAACTAATAAATCTTTCTCGCGGTAGATACATACATATCGTGTCTTTCTTACACAACCCCTCCTTCCATCGTTCCAGGAACGAGGCCTTCGATCATACACCATTAATTATCCACACAATGCATGAGGATTAGGTTTTTCTGAAGTTGGGACCGCCGAAAACGTAGGTACGTGCGCCTGGTGCATCTCTTCACATCAGCAGACGTCAACTCTAAATGGAAATGTCTTAATTACCAGAGCACGTAGTGGTTCAACAAACAAAAAACTTCGTCAACCGTTTCTGCATTGCCCCGCGACACAACGATACATTCACAACGACGTATAGTACTGATTCTCGTACAAGGAGGAAACGCAATGGATTGCTCGAGTACAAATATTATACACTCCTTATTTACTAGTTAAAATTGTGACATCTATTAAGGACGTGAGACAGATCGTTGGGAATAACACAACGTCAAGGATGAAATGAAAAATTCGTTTATGACCGCTAGATTAGATTTACGAAGTTAAAATGTATCCAAATAAAAATCCAATAAAAATCATAACTATCGACTGAGAATACTTTTATCAACATTTTAATTAGGCTTGTATAACAATAAGACTCTCAAATCTACGTATAATCTAATTTTATATGAAATGAACAATTCAGCTTATTGTAATTAATTTTTACTTAATATTAGTGCATGTTACTGTGACATTTAAAATATCATTACCATAACAATTCATCAATCTATTATTTTGTAAGTTGAAGACAATGCGTATGTAATTTTTAATTTACTAACTTGTATAGGAATTTCCTTTCGACATTTGTAATGCTATGTAAGTAATAGATATTTTAATAACATTTTGCTGTTCTTATATTATTATAAATATTAATTATCTCGTTATATTTTCCTTATAGCATATGCGAATTTTATCTGTAACAAAAGACTGGAGTAGACCTAAAAAAATGGCCGAAAAGTTGCTACAAAGAAAATGTACTTAATTTGATCAAATATACAGGTTAATTCATACACATTAAATGATAGTAAGTATATTCGAAATTTAATATTCTTATCCTCAAAATTAACTAATCGATGTGAAATTTTATAATACATCATAAATTGATGACACGATAACTCTCCATTAGAAACACTTCTGTTAAAATGTGCCTTTTTGCAACCTACTACTGTAAAATATAACAAAAAAGATTCTATCCCTTCATAATGACAAAAACGAAAATTATATGTACATATACATGCATGTATAGATGAAGAAGTTTACTTATTTCTGCAACTCATTTTTTCTATATTTTTTCACAAATTGGACATATGAGATTTATTTCTTCACCACAGCAGTTTGCGTGGACACATCGATAACACTTTAAATACTTCACCTTTGAATGTATAAAATTAACTTAACCATTAAGTATATAAAGTGTTATTGATGCGTCCACGAAGACTGAAATACTAAAAGAATAAATTTTACACGAATTTCATGTGAGAGAAAATATGGAAAAAATAAATTTTAGGATCGACTGACTGTTCACCAAAACGCGTCTTATAGTAGCAATTTCAAGGGCTCACATATTTGGAAACAATAAAATTATAATTATGAAATAGCTTCAAGGATCTTGATTGTTTAATAACATAAAAGTAATAAGTCTTAAACTCCGTTACATGCACTATACAGGGTGTCTCACAACTAGTGTAACTCCTGGAAAGGAGTTGTAGCTGATGTGGACAACTTTTTCCATTGCAAAAATGAAATTTAAGGCTACGTTTTTGAATTATTAACGGCAAGCATTATTACGGACATGGAAATTATTAACAGTATCTATGAAAATTATTATACACTTAACATTGTTGAAGTATACACAGTATGTCGAAAAAATAACGGAACTTTTTTAATAAAAAGAAAAGTATTAGTTATTTTGCCAAAATTAATTTTTGTTATTCAAAATACATCCCTTCTGCATCAATACACCGCTGGGCACGCTCAGGCAATGTTAACATAGATTTTTTTATGTCGTTTTGCGGAATCGCTTCAATCACCCTTGTCACAGCTGCTTGCACTTGTGTAACAGTGTCATAAAACGTTCCTTTCATGGCTAATTTCAATTTTGGAAAAAGGAAGTAATAGCATGGAGATAAGTCAGGCGAATATGGAGGATGTTGGAGCACACAGACTTGTTTTTTCGCCAAAAATTCACGAATAGCGACAGTTCTGTGACTTACAATTAGTGTATTATCATGCAACAGAAACCAACTTCCCGGCGCTCGATATTCGGGCCTCATACGAACAATTCTTTTCCACAAACGTTCTATGACACCCAAATAATATTCGCCATTAACAATTTGTCCTTGTGGAACGAATTCCCGAAGTATAATACCTTTAGAATCGTTTAGAATTTTGAAAAACCCAAAACCTGGCTTTGGGTCGTCTTCCAAAGTACACGACCGTCCTGGAATCGCTTATACCACTCGAACACACGTGTACGGGATAAACAATCGTCGCCATAAACATTTTTCATTAATTCAAATGTTTCTGTAAAAGTTTTACCGAGCTTTACCGAGCAGAATTTAATATTCGCTCTTTGCTCCATCGTGATTTTGTGACCCGGTGACGAAAGGTTCTGTCGCTTTAAACGCTATAAGTTTACAATTCGTTGCTCGATTCCAATAACGATTGGTTTATTTTGTAGGGGAGGAATACTGTTTTTAAATAGCATATTTTATAGATGTCGCTAATAGTGTTCCTAAAATTTAAAAAATTCCGTTACTTTTCAGACATACTGTGTAGATTTTAAACCAATGTATTCCGACATTCAAACTCATATTTAGTCTGTATTTATTGAATACCACCGGATTATGCAAAAAATGGTGGCACAAAACGAAATTTCAGTTAATGTCGATTTTATACATGCTGAGCATTATCGATAGATATACAGCAATGATATAACACTAGAAATCGAAATATATTCAAAAAAGAAGTAGAAAATAATATTTGCCATTTTATCAAGTCTATCATTTTATTCCTGCCTATCTTCTGTTTTATGAAAACGTCACAATTTATATTTGTTTTCTTTATAAATTGAGTTCACTAATATTTCTCATATATTTTCTATGAAACTTATATCGGGGTTGTGTGTCGACCATTTTTAAATTTGAATATTGTTGTGTGCTTACATTGTAGTAAATAGGAGCGTTATACTGTTAAAATGTGAGCGATATTTTATAATTTCTTTGAAGATAAGGGACTACAAGCGATTATAAAATTCCTTGATGTTTTACATTACTCACTCTTGCAATTTGGAGTTCCCAAGATGCACTAAAAGCTCTCCACACCATTATCTGGGCCAATATAACACGCTGAAAAAAATATAATCTCCATTTGAATTAACGATTTTCTGGCTAGATTATCTACGACAAAACGAATTCAATTTAGATAAGTCAAATGGTTTTAATTCCCATTTGTGCAAAATTCAAAAAGAAAAAAATGTCTGTTGATGCAACATTTTTTTGGGGACAAATTGTTTTTGAGGATGAAGAAAATGGGAAGTAAATATTCAAAAAAGAAGTCAGTATTTATGATATTTATAACAAAAAATAATAATTGAACAAAATTACAATATATTTATACGTAAAAGTTAATAAAACTGTATATTTCAACAGATGTAACAGTAATATAATTTAAAATAAAAATGGGTATTAAAATTCAAACTAATTTCGAGATAACAAAATACCCATAATATACATAACAAAGTATAATAATCGAAAGTGAGTGGAGTAAATAAAAAACTTGTTTTAATGTTATAAACAAATTAGTGAACAAACATAATTTTCTCGAAATTCGCAATGGTCAGATTCATCAAATCTATAGTTGTTATGAAATGAGAAATGAAAAATTAATATTTGATTACAATTAATAAATCATATGCAAACTAGTAAGCTATACTAATGTATAGTTTAATTATCTTTCAATGAATAGACTCCATTTTCTATCCAGAATCAATTTATATTTCTTGGTAGTTGCTTTCTACAATAATGCTTACTTAACAGACAGTCTCATAGTTTGATTGTTTTACAACGAATAAGCCCAATTTGTTTTACATTCCGTTGAAAACATTCAAATTAACTCCTGTTATCGATCACCTTTTCATTTCGAACAATTTCGATAGTTATACAATTAAAACTTCTTTGCCTTTCACAAAACAGTAAGCATCGTTTGAAATAAATTACTTCTTTTATTATGTTTTATCGACATGTTAAATGAAGTTACTTTGAGAACAAACCCTCTTAATTATTAGGACGGAGTCTGGGAGTTTCATTGATTAACGTAAAGAATCTTAATAAGAATATTTATTACATTATTACGCTTCCGTAGAATATTTCAAATCTACGCGCTTAAGAAATGACTACCTTGCGTATGCGCGTTACTTCGTTTTTAATATCTTCTTTTTTATAACTTTTTTTTCGTTTTTAGTGATTGGTCAATTCGTTTCGACATCTATACGATCTATGCGAAAAACATTAGCTGAAGTTCAAAACTAAAAGAAGGAACCAATGATTGTTTCTACTTTTTGCGCAAGTGCAGTAAGTGCAGTCAATGCGAACAAACCTAATGCCGACCGACGTGGGTAAACGAGCATCAAGCAGCTCGACGTGTAAATTAATATCGACGAAATCTAAGAAATTGGATTCATGGTTGCGAATTCAATCTGTCGATTATGCTGCGTTAACATGTGACATACAAGGAAAAGATAATGGCTGAAAGTCTGCGGTTTGCAGCAATAATGATTCTATTTTAAACACAGCATCAACTTTTTAAGATCAGCTGTCATAAGCAGACGATAGACAGGTGAAATTTATTTTCTGTTTGACATTTCGCCAGTTCAGTTTTTTAATAAATCGGTTTAATATTTTTTTAATAATTAGTACATGTGTATTAACTTTACAGAAATTACAATAATATAATTTCAATTACTATCTTTCAACTTTTCAAACTAGTATTTATATTTTTCGCTTTAATGCACTTATTCTTATACTTATTCTTTATAATTTCAGCATCTACTTACTTATCTTCGGATTGTAAGGTCATGGAATTGACTGAAACCAATGTACAAATAAGAGATTGTTCCATTAATTTACTCCCTGTATACATCAAACAAGAACATGACGAACACGAAACAGATTTCAATGATGCTGAAATAATTAGTGCAGCTCAAAATTTTTGTGCTATCGAAATCAAGGAAAGTAAAGAATGTACCACAATTAATGGCAGCAAAAAATCAGATGTAAACAACAAAGATTGTACACAACACACAAACAGTTTGAACAGTTTACATCCTACGTTAAACGATACTGATCAAAACGAAAATTGTAACATTAATGGCATTTTAAATGGATCAGTATACTTGCAAAATTTAGACTATGAAAATATAAATATAGAAATACAAAAGTCTGCGAATCAAATAGCTGAAGTTTTTATTGAACCAAATGAACAACTACAGACAACTAATTATAGTGTTTCAACAGTTACCATACCAAGTGAACTTCTAGGACTAAATCTTAACATAAAAAAAGAAAATGAAGTAGATCAAGAAACAGTTTATGCTACAGAATGGCTCTGCAGCGTGAATGCTGAAAATGATCTTCAGTTAAAGGTTTCTAAAAATATCAAAGAAAAAGTTGACGTTTCTAACAACATTGACGCTACAATAACACTGTTAACAAAACAGAAAGATCAAATACCAGAAAATAACAATAGCTTAGAAACCAAAGAAAGTAGACCTGAAAAATCTATAAAACAGATAAAGATAAGGTCAAATTCGTTAGAAGATTACAAAGAGAAACTAAGAAGAAAAGCAGAGTGTATGAGAGAAAAGAGAAAAAAATTATATGAACAAGAAAGTGAAGAACAACGTCAGCAAAGACTAGCAAAGGAAGCAGCGAAAAGACGAGAAATGAGAATGTATTATGAAACTCCTGAACAAAGAAGAAAAAGACTAGACGTAGAAGCAGCGAGGAAAAGAGAATACAGAATGTATAATGAAACACCTGAAGATAGAAGAAAAAGATTAGATCGTGAAGCAGAAAGAAGAAGGATGAAAAGGCTTTCCTTATATGCTAACGAAACACCAGAACAAAGAAAAGATAGATTAAATAGGGAATCTGCGAAACGAAGAGAAGCTCGACATAATCAATATGCTAAAGAAACAGAAGAAGAAAGAAAAGAGAGATTAAAAAGAGATGCTTTGAGAGTTAGAGAAATGAGATTTACTAGATCTGCTATTGAAACAGAAGAGGAACGTAAACAAAGATTAGTAAAAGATGCTCTACGTAAGAGGGAGGTAAGAATGCATGGACGACATACGGTGAATAATAATTTTACTGAGCTTCAAACGGTTCGCAATTTTGAAGAATTAAACAATGTGCAGATAAAGGAGAATTCTGATAATCAATTTGGAGGTCATTATTTAAACAATTGGATGATGTGGTTTCAAAATTCATTAGCTCAACCAGTTCATGTTGGAGACCAAATCAAGTCTCAATTGGAAAGTAATGAATAAATAGTGTTACGTGCATTTTTAGCACTACACATGAAATGTTTTAATATACATGCATCAAACAAATTATACCTAAACTATGTATAATTTGTATGTACATGCTTTTTCACAAATCCGTGCTTAAATTCTTGAAAATATGTTTAATGGTTACTGCATTAACATCATACTATTTGCAATATACTGTTTGCAATAGTTTAGTGATTATTAGTAATAGTTCTTATATATTTAAGTTTAATTTTTAATATTTATAAATTTTGTAATTAAACATCTGTTATTTGGTATGTTTGTTAATATAAGATAAAGGTCAATGGTTAATATATATCTTTGAGATATTCAATATTATTAAACTTTTTATAATATCTTAGAAACATATTAAACTTTTACCATAATAAGAGATGTACAAATTATAATAAAATTATTATAATGTTATTTTATTATTTAATACGAATGGGAGGAAAAGAGTTTGTTGAACTGTTAAGATTGTAAAGAATTAAAGTTGTACGTTTGTAACATAAAAGGAATATTCTTAACAGTGCCTTTTTGTTTACTATTTTGTAAAAGCAATTATAGTGTGATTCTGACAATTTCTACACATGTATATATTATTTAAAATGAATGAATGATTCCAGGGAAACCTTAATTTTCCATTGGAATGAATGTACATTGCAATGAAATCTTTTCTACAATTCCTTTGTATCAAATAAAACAAAGTATGTTATAATTCAACTTTGATTTCTTGAGTACCTTGCATATCATATGTCTCCTTGTACACTTATTCCAGTATAATACTATAACATGATACTTGACATCATTTTTATATAAGATAGAAATTAATTTTTGAGTAATGTTTTAAAATTAACAATTTTTCACAGAAACTTTAAATCCTTTAATAAGCATTTAAAAATGAAAGTATAACAAGCATGATCCGTTTATTGTAATAATAGAATTATTTAATTTATTATGAAAGTGATATGCACTTGCGGACATTAAATAAATATAGTACTCTTCTGTTACATTACTATCGATGAAACAATTAATAGACAATATTATACTTCAAGTTGTTTCAAAAAACAATACTAATTAACTTTAGAAAGTTTTGAAAATAGTGCAAAAGTTGTATTCGAAACTTAGTTCCTATCTCCTACCGTTAGATGGCTAAGCATTTGGCGATTCATAAAATACAACTTTTTCAAAGAGAAGGTATAACAAGAGGCAACACTCTGATAAAGAAAATAAGTTCAGATATATGCCACTAGAGGTAGTACATCGTTGCGCAAAGTGCGGCCAAGTATGCGAGAGAGACGGATAGTGCCGAGGTACATGCTATCTCACTCTGACACGCTCGTGATTGGTTGAAAGTAGATACTCATTTGGTTTGAATAAAACCTTTCGTAAATACCTTGAAATAGTAATGCAAATAAATGATTTTTGTATTGTTAAGAACAAATAAAATTACAAAATGCCAAAAAAGTGTCACATATCGAATTGTAAAGTGCAAAGTGATGATGAAAGAGGACGTAATCTAATTTTTTTATGTAAGAACTGAAATATTTTTGTATAACATAGTTGAATGGTTAGGTTATCAACTAGAGTAATTATTTATTTTTTGCAATATGTATTAACTTAATTTTTAACAGAGCTCCTACCGATGAAAAATAAGAACAAAGTGGACTGAAGTATTATTGAAGCTCGGGGTTAAGTTGAAAAAGTACACATACATATGTACATTACACTTCAAAAGCAAGTGTTTTTACTATTCAGGATTATGCAAAGTAACTTAGCAAAGAATCTTACACAACAATCTTTCAAATTAACATGATACTTGCAGGTATATTTAAAGTTATTACTAATCATCAGAAAACAATTTAATTATTTATATTAAGTTTACAGACAATCAAATGAAGATGGACAATCAATAGCTATTTCAACAAATTTTGAGAAAAATCCTGTATTAAACCCCTCAGATAGAAAAATAAATTTTGGATCATTGTAAGACATTTGAAAACAATTCAATGGAAAATAATTATGAAAGGTGACTATAAATTTTTGTTTAAATATTTGTTCTAAAAATTAAGTATTGTGTGATTTCAAAAAAGCTGCATTATATTGATCCATTTTGTATTTAAATATATTTTTTGTTTCTTATTTAAAATAAAATATACTTTACAACTTACACTTGTGAAGATGAATTGATGGAAAATCACTTAGAGATTGAATGTAACCAATAACTGATAGTGTAAAAACAAGTAAGAGACATTCAAAAACAGAAATTTCTGCAACTCAATCAAATCAAAAAAGAGTCCAAATGTCATCTGAAAGTAAATCTAATCTTTTTACACTGACAATAGTATAACTCATATGATATTGATAGGTAAAAATACTAAACTATATTTTGTATTCAATATTATATTTTGTGTGGTTTATAATTAATGTTTATTTAATTCTTTTTTAACAGTATTAAGAAAACAAGAAAACTGTTATTGTTCAAATAAGTACACGCTAAAGGAGATATTGAAAAAAGCTTTGTTAAAGTAACCAAACTTTGCAAATGAAAGTTTGACGTTGCAAACAATGTGTCAAGAATAATTTCCTTACAAAACATATGAGAGGAAAATACATAAATGAAAAAATTTCGGAAGCGTTGACTGTAAGCAATAAAAGAGTAGCAAATATAATTTAATTTATCATATCAAATAAAAAATATGCTTAATGTACACGAAAAAAACATTTTTTTTTAGGAATTTGCACTTATTATCAAATGTTATAGATAACAAGTGTGCATAAGTGCATGTTTTTTAAGCGTTTAAAAATGAATCATGTATAATATAGACAAATGTATACTTTAATTTATTATAAAAGTTATATCAAGGATTTTAGTAGCAAATGTTATAAATCTTACAATCAATTGGAATTCGTTTAGAATACGAATAAACTTTTTGTTTTATTATTTGTATTCAAAGAAATCGTCCAATTTCAAAATATTGCAAAATTGTTATGTTTCTATTGCTTTTTTTTTTTTATTTTACATTACATAGGGCCATCAATTTTTTATGAATGATTTCTATACAGTATTGTAATATTGTTTACATATATGTGTATGAAACATAAACATATTTGATTCTAATACAACAAATTTTTGTTCTCAATTTTTAAAACAGAAAAATTGTTCATTCTTTATGAATTCTTTATAATTTGTCACGTGATTTGCTATATGCATATCAAATAAAGTATGTAGACAAAGAAATATTTTTATAATAAAACAAATGCATTCATTTACACACATACAACAGTGTAATTTATGTATTAAATGAAAATATGCTATTATCTCCTCTTTGATACATCCAATCAATGTAATGGATTTATTACAAAAAGTGTGTTATTCTGTGTTACGATGTATGTGTTTATTTTGTTATCATTAAACATTTCCACATTACACTAACTTTTTAGATGTAAATTTATGTCTGATAGACTCTTTGGCCGTCATTATATTTTAAACTTGACACGCATTATGGCGGAGCCAATGAGTGCGTGTATTCATTTGCAGCCAATTGCGTGCGTGCCAGAATGAGACAGCATGTACCGGCACCATCCGTCTCTCTCGTACACTCGGCCACACTTTTCGCAACGGCATGCTACCTCTAGCAGTATATGTTCGAAGACTAGTACTAGCCGTGCTGAAGGTAAAAATGGCAACAACGCAAGGGGCCGGCTTTGATGTATTTAACCTAACCTACCTTATCAGTCTTTCGACTACCCTGTCTCCCTCTATCAGTCATTTAATTTCCCGCCTAATTTTCAAATACATACATTAATGTAACAAAGAATGACATTCAGGGAGGATAAGTGCAACAATGCAGGTAAGTATTTATATTTATTAACTTTGCAGATGTTTAATTTTATAGGTAACCCATTTATTTAGCCAAATCTTTTTAATACATTTCAATTCAGTATTATGTATTATATACAGACCTCCTGAAAATTTTGTTTTACATGTAGTGTATTTTTCCAAATTTCATATCATATTTATTAATTAATAATAATTACATTTCTATATTTTTATTTCACAAAGATGAAGAATTGAGAAGGGCTAAACTTTACTTTGAAGCACTACCATATTAGCTTTTACTCATACTCTGTTGGTCGGTTAGGTAGAAAATGCCATTAAAATAATAAAACATATTTTTCTGATCACTAGTTGAGTTATAGGTAGAACTCAATGTGACATTACACACACATATCAAATAAGCTAAAAATGTTCAACTTTACATACGCATAATTATTTAACTACTGGATTCCTAACATTAAAACTTGCATTTTTGTATTTTAGGCATCAAAAATTATTAAATGGTAAAAAAAGTTTACAATTTTGTGTGCTCCAAAGCAAAGTTTAGCTTATCAAAGTATTTTATCTTCAACAGTGTATTAGAGAATGCTTTGTTGGGATATCCAAATCTTATGACAAATGCAGTACCTTCCATTGTCCCTAATTCACCATTTTATCTTACAAAATATGTGCTACCTCAAAGAAAAGATCCTGCAGTACATCAAGAAAAAGTAATTCAATAGCATGAAAGTTTAGTTGAAAAATTTATTAGTTCAGATTTAACTAATGATTTTTCAAATTTAGTTGGAAATTATGAAGGAAAGATTGAAATTTCAAATTGTTGGCGTATTAAAATAATAAATTCAAGAATTTATTACAGATCGTAATCAATGACAACATGAAATTACAAGTTTTTCAAAAAGGTAGAGAATTATTACATAGTGACTTGAAGTGTGTACTGCCTATTATCAAGAAATTATGTACGTGGTTCCAACTTCAAAATGTATTAACTGCATAATTCCCTTCTTCCCTTCTACATGTTCATTTAACCTCTTTGTTTTTGTATCAATAATTGTATTTATTTTAGGTTTCTATTTACTTGGTTTTATCTTGCTTAACACTTGTTTTCTTTCGAAACCATTTGAAACATTTCAAATATAATGCATCACAACACCAAACTACTTTGAGAGTCCGTAGTTGTATACCACATTTATGAATATTGGTATACTTCTATATTACTTCTACTTACTATAGTTATAATATTTATGTATCGCGTATATATTAGTAACCGATAGTGTATATTATTATAATTTTCTACTGAAGAAAACGTAAATTATAATCCTGAGTAACAAGACTTCACTTTTGAAAATAGAACTTCGATCCTCGTCTGAGCGGTGTTGCCATGTTGTTCAGCAGCGCTAATATTAGAGTTGGTTGCACTTGTGTAATTATTTTTGAATATAAATTAACTTATTATTGCCACGATATTAATTGTAATAAAATAATAAATTATTTTACTTATTATAACAATAAATTATAAGTTGGTGTATAATATTTTGCAGATTTAAGTAAAATACATTTATATTGCAATACTTCATATTTATTGTATGCATGAAGTGAATATTTACTATATATATATGTGTGTGTACATTTTTTATTAGATGCTTTATCGAAAAACGTAAAAAAACTATTTGAAGATATTACATATAATGTGCATATATGGTATAATAAATGTCAGCTATCAATGGTAGTTACAGTTGGCTACAGTGTCAAGTAGGTGACAGCACGGTGACAGTACTTGTAATAATCAATTTATTTTGTTCGTTGAAGGTAGCAAAGGTTTTTTCTGACAGATTTTAGAAATGAAATATATTGCTTAATTCATTTATATTAGTGTTTCTTAATTACTATATAAGATATAAGAAAATAATATGTGTAACATTTTTGTGTGCACCGACTTACTAAAGATATAAATAATATAATATTTGTTAATATAAATTAAAAAAGCCATACTTTAATCGTTTAAATCAAATTTTGGTTTGATATAAAAATTGTTTATTAGTTTCCGATTTATTAAAAATTCGACAAAATGATGGAAGATATGCAAGAAGAGGTTAGTATTCACTTTTTTCTAAAAATGTTTTAAATACTATAACAGTTTAAACTTCACTTCTTTTTGGAAGAATAACATTTTACACGTTTCTTATATAAAATTTTTCACTCCTTTGAATGATATAAATCATTTTATTCAAATCAGGAATTCACTTTAATTATCTCTTAAATTTCTACAAGATTTGGTAAATTGATTGGGTACATTGTTATGAATCTACCTATGTATTGTTTTATAATTAGATGTTTTAATATTTAAGTTTCAATAGAATTTATTTTTCATACTACAAAATGTGCTTTGAACAAATGGATTGTGAAATAGTCGGGTAGGTACTAGAAGTTACAGCAAGTTTTTATATACAAGTTTAAATTTTTGATAATAAATTTTAATTTTGTATCTTTTACAAATCACATAATTATGTCTATAAATTATACAGAATATTTTAGAATTGGTAGTAAAAAATGAAGTAGCATAATGTATAAGTCAAAAAAAGGTAAAATTGCCCTATATATATGTGTCGAAAATGCACCTACTCCAAACTATATCCTTCCAAAGTTTTATAAAAAAATATTTCTTGAACTTAAATTGTAGATATAATAAATTTTGAATATGTTAATAATTTTTTATCAAAAACATGAAAACAAACATTTTTTAATTTTAATTTTTTTCATATCATAAATTGTGTTGGAGCTGATTAGCTTGACAATAAAGATACCATTATTCTATGCTAGAAGTCTTGCGCAAACTATGTAATTTGTATATTTATGAAACAGGTTGATTATTTCAAAAACCATTTATGCAGCAATAAAATTTAGACCAGTTCATATTTATTTCATAAAGCAATAAAGTTCAATGTAAAATTTAACTGTCAAAAGTCAGATAATACATTATTTATCTGTGGTTAAAAGGTTATATATATATCTCTAGTAGTTTCAAAGTTACAAGGTTCGTGTGCCATTTAATTTGAGCTTTTTTAAAGTTTAAACATTTGAATAATTTGGGATTTAAGCTATTCATTAATTTTATTCTTAAGAATAAATAATTGTTGTTAATTATTATTATTTATACAGTAAAATGCAAGGTAAAGAAGTTAAGTATTTACATAATTTTTTTGATATTTTATTGTTTTAGATTCAGTTTGTGGTGGATGACGTAAGTAGAATTATTAAAGAAGCGATTGAAATGAATATTGGTGGAAATGCCTACCAACATAACAAACTAAATCAGTGGGCATCGAATGTTGTTGAAGGATGTTTGGGTAAACTTACAAAACTTCAGAAACCATATAAATATATAGGTGAGTTTTACTAGATTTAAGAAAATTAATTTTTTTACTACGTGCCAGTAGTATAAAAAATTAAATTGCTTAATTTTATTTGAATTTTTATTTAATTTACATATTTAAAATTCTTTTAGTTACTTGTACCATCATGCAGAAAAATGGAGCAGGATTGCATACAGCAAGCTCGTGTTTCTGGGATAACGCTACTGATGGAAGTTGTACAGTACGTTGGGAAAATAAAACAATGTATTGTATTGTTTCTGTATTTGGCCTGGCAATTTAATTGATATTAGTGTACTAACTGTTTCTAACAAACGTTAAAGAAAAATACTAAACTTCTGTTTAATACGTTGCATAAATTATAGCAAGTATCATATAGAAAAAATGGAATCTATTTTTCATAATAGCTTTTTCTTTTCAATAATCTTATGTATTTTTTATATTGCAAATACATAGTGCTTGAAATACTAATTATTGTATTCATTAATTGTAGTATTTATATAAGTTCATGAACTAAAGATTAATATTAAAATGATTTATTTTGTTGTATGTTTTATATAAATGATATTATTTATTATTTACACATATGTTTTACATGAAAATATTACTGCATTTTAATTATTACAGTACTTTGTAGTAGTTGATCATATATTCTACGTAACATAAAAATACACAGTCATGTATTAACTGATATATATCAAATTGCAAAATATATGAATATTTTTTTGTAAATGAACATGAAATATGTGTATACTTTTGATCTTTAGTATTGATTATTCCAACTAGAATTGGAACTTTATGTTTATGTATGAAGTTTAATAAATTATTAGCAATACTTCAAACAACGTAAACCATAATTATTATTCCATAGTATTTTATAGTTCTGTCATCTTAACTAAGAAATCTTCGTCAACCGATAAATCTTCGTCTAATAAAACCATGTTTACGTTTAAACTGTCGCCAAATTCATCATCTATATATAAATCTTCAATAGTACTGTCAGGAACATCCTGTAAACATATTTTAATATACATTTCACAACAAACAAAAAAAAACAAATGATTTTGTATTACGTATCCATTTAACACATTTTCCAATAATATCAAAATTCGGTTTAAATATATGTATAGTGTTGCTTAATTTGAAAAGGGAAAAATCAAGTTGTACTTAAATTTTTATACAAATATCATAATGTTGCAAACTGTACATAAATTAATATTAATTTTAATGTATTTAAAATAATATGCGTACAATAATACGAAAATAATATAAATAAACTTAAATTTTAAGTTATGTAATGCTTAAGTAAAATTATGTGAAATAATAAAAAAGCTAATTTGAAAAAACAACTGCCAGTACATACAATATACATATAAGTAATTTCACCATACAAGAGATAATTCTACATGAAAAGATAAGATAAAAGTGTGAAATAAAATGTTTTTGAATATTATTTCATTTTTTTAGGTAATCAAAGATAGTATTTTGGGTACCAGAGCACACGGTTGACTTCTGCCGACGGATATCTCTGTACATATGCATAAGATAATCCGTCCGTTCAATGAGATTTGGAAATTTGAAGTATTAGATATTGGAGAAGTTGGAAGTGTAGAAGTTTGCAACCTTAATAATTTGAAACTTTGGATTTTTATAAATTTGGAACTTTGTCGAGTAAAGGATTTTTAAATTGTGGAATTTAAGAACAATTTGGAAAATTGATAATTTGTTTGCACTTTTTGCCATGTTCGAGTTTAGTCAACCATTAATGCTCTCGCATCTAACTGCATCCATAGAAGTTTCTCTTCAAAAATTTTATTTTACATTTTCAACTTATCTATTGACTGTGTTATACCGGAACACCGTGTACAATTACAGTCTATAAAGTACTTCATAGTTAATGTATCCAATGAAGTGCTTACCCCTCTGCGTATAGGTAATTTCCCTAAAGCCGAGTTATTCATTGATCTCAATTGACTCAACGCCGCTGGTAAAGAACGTCTCCTTGGTAAAGCATTTCGATGACACGACTTACAATTTTTGTTTTTTGAAGTCTCATTTAAGAACATCAAATCAAAATTCTCCGTTGATTTCTTCTCGTTTTCTTTCATTTCTGTCTGAGCATCAACGTCACTTTTATCGATTGTGACTGCGGTTGATTGCACAGTCTCTAAGGAATTATCTTCTTCAACATTGGTTACTTGATCGTTCGAAGATTCTGTCGGTTTATTCGACTTTATATCATTGCACGAGCTATTAAACTCGCTTGACACTTCAGCAATTGATTCGCAGATGAAACTTCTACTGTACGATGCATCATAGGAGTAACTTGGTTTTTCGCGACTAATAATATTGACGGTGATTTCGTTTTCAGACTTTTTTTTATCTACGTTACTGTCTATGCTACTGCCGAAAATATTCTCATTTAAGAGAAATGATCCGTTGTTCGTCGTTGATCTTTCAATGACTTTAATTTCTTCGTTGTCCTTGTTCGTATGTAAATCGTATAAGTCTTCAAAGATAGATTTGCATGTTTGGCCATTGTCTACTTCGACTTCAAACTCTTCATAGGATTTAAATGGAAGTGATGTACAAGAATCGTCGGTGTTCGGAGTAACAGGGCGTACAATTTTCGTGGCACGGTCCAACGCATCTTTCAAAACTTGCAATGATTCAGTCTGAGTATTCGAAAGTTCGGCTGAATCGCTCGCATTTCCAGAAATCTGCGTCAATTTTTCTTGGTTGTTTTCCGTTTCAGAGGCTAATCATTAGAGCAAAGATGAGAAAAAATTACAAATTTTGAAGAAATATAATTCAATTACAATTTCTTTCTTATGTGATTAGCATAATAAAAGACAATTAAACGACTATTTGTAATGTATAAAACGCATGTATAGTCTAAAAGCTAAGATCTATATTTATTTTGATTCAAAGATGAAGAGATGTATTTTTTGTTGTTATGTTCTTTTAGCTTTACAAAGGTAAAATGCGGTACAAACAGTAAAAAAGATGGGGAATATACAATTCAGGTTAGGTTAAGTTAGGCCAGGTTAAGTTAAGGTTATAATTGATTCAGATTAAAATGAGGGTTGATTAAATAAGATGGATGACGTCAGCTCTATTATCCGCAGCGAATGTGACAAACAATTTACTAGTAATAGCTTCATCTTATTTTAAAATAAAAATACCGATATATGGATTTATGTATTACCTTCTAGCTGATTATTTACTACATAAGTATTGTCGCCCTGTACTGAAAAAGTTGACTCGCTCGTTTTAGGTATGGTAAAAGTTTCGGTTGAAACTGTTTCGTTATTATCCGTATGTTGCGCAGGATATTGTGGCTGTGGAAAAAGGAAAATCATAGTTACAGTTATTTGTTAATTTCTCTTCTTCAAATTCACTTGATGTATTTTTAAATCTACAATTATTATAGTAATTCTATAACAATTACTTACTGATTCATCAGAATATGTTTTCCGCATTTTGGACAAACAAATTAATTTCTCCTTCCTCCATAACGAAGTTTCGAAAAAGCTTTGAGGATCTGAATTTAATACTTTTGGTTGAATTATCGCATCTTTAATACTTTCAGGTGTGTGCATGTAAGGAGTCTATAAAAATCAGAAGGTAATAAAACATCGTTCATTTGAAAAGGGGTTCGATAAAGTTCTTAAAGATACATTTGTAAGAAAAAAGCATACCTTTCGACATTGTTGCAAAGACGACTTCAGATAAGTAGAGTCGTATTGATTGGGAGACTTATTGTATTTTGGTTCCAAGCTAGTTTTATGACTGGCTGGCTTATGTGGTTCGTAAGATTTACTTTTTGTTTGATCGAGTATTTTGTTTTTGTCATTTAGACCTAGCGCAACACGTATATAAACAAATTTTATTAAAGAATTACATAAATTAGTACTTGTAGATTAGTCATTGAATAAAGTATAAACTGTACACATTCCTGCTTAAAAATTATAGGACACTTACTAAAATTTCATAAAGGTAAAGCTAAATTTCTAAATCATAAAGCTAAAATTTCTAAAATATTTAAATTTTATGCGTTTATTTATAGAAGAACTTAATACACGAGATTGTGTATATCTCTAAATTATTAAAATTTTGCTTTGAAAGTTCTTTTAACGGTGCCTCTATATACGTTTCGTTATTTTTTGGTATGAACGAATAACAAATTCATTTCTGTTTATTTTCGCGACGTCTTTGTTCGAATAATCCTCTTATAATACTTCAATATTCTCTATTACTTCCGAGCTAAGTTGCATTGATCAGCCTATTTCTCCTTTTTATAAATATTTCTTCGTTACGACTTTTTCCGATGTATCTTCCCGGTGTTATATCCGTTACTAAGCAAAAGATGAGCACAAAAACAGGGTGGACAGTTATGTGGAAACAGTTCAGAAACGAGATGTTATTCAAGTAATGCAAGAAGGTTCGTATCTTTTTCCTCAGAAGACGAATATCTCTATACTATATAAATGACATATATCATTAAATAAGTGATTTGCCAAACCAAATGTGTATACTTCCATCAAAGAAGAAAAATACAATTTATTAATATAAAACTTGACTTAGATAAATATAACTTGTTAATTTAAGAATTAGTAGAGAATATTATAGGAAAAATACTTTAGTGTTTAATCAAATGCCGTAGAATATATATCTCAGGATCATCATAATCGACGAAGAATCTCTATATTAACACATATCAAACATCCTAGTCTACCATCACTGTTGTATGATTTTTTTGACATACTACAAGAAATTTGATGTGAATTAATCTGCTACAAATTGTATGAACATTTTTTGCTACGTAATGTTTCTAAATAAAATATTTCTATTGAAATTCTATTCGCAACAGATATGGATAAATATGGTCAGGCTGTGTATACAGGAATAACTTTTATTCAAAGGACTAAAAAATAAATTCCAGTACGTACTCGTTTCCGCGGAGGTGTGCGACGAATCGCTGCCGTAGAAGAAATGTTCCCTCCTGTTCGCCAATACTTTCTTCAGCTGTTTCAAATTGGTTCTCGCGTCTTTGAAGGACTCGTCATCAGTGGAATCCAACAACGGTGACGAGTACACCGACGTGGTCCTGGATTCCACCGTTTCTTGTGGTCCTTTTACCCTCTTGTAAGTGCTGTTCCAAGGTTGAGAAGTCTCCTCTGAGTTAGCTTCATCGTTCGGACCGATATCCGAAGCTTCTAAGTTACAATTCGAATAGTTATGTTTCTTATAATTATTCTGCGTGCCACAAAGCATATTCATGTTTTTCTGTAGGTTTTCCTTAGCGGTGGGTTTAACGTCCTCGCCAAAAAAGTTTACTTGTTCGATGTGAGCCGTGGCTTTCACGTTTCCGTTTTGTTTCGACTTTTTTTGGTATAAATACTGTTTTGTTGGTGATTCTGGAATTTTCGCTGAAATACTCCTAGTTACTTTTGAACTCTTGTTTTTGGAGATCACGGAGGGAGATCTTGTCACTGGAAAAACAAAAGTCTTTCCAGTGTCGTTGTTGTTGTTTGCGTACTGGTCGATGTACACCGGTTCCTCGTCTTCGTATTGCATCTGGAGATATTAGAAATAGTATAATAATTTCGGAGATGACCAATTTTTTGTAATCCTTTTAATACAAATTTCGACTGAAGAGCCAGCATTTAAAAGGTTTGGGATACTTAATTTCAGATAAAGCAGAGATTATAAAACCATTTAGAAATTCAACCTTTATCAGGTCAAAGTAATTGTATGTTAATTTAAAAATCAGTACCGCATCTATACTCTTGAAGGCCCCAGTCGTAACATCATTACGAAATCTCAAAGCAAATTCATTTTTGTCAACTGAATTCAAACACGTTTCTGTTCTTCAATTTATTAAATATAAAAGAAGACATCTGTATAATAACTTATTTAACGTATTAACAAAAAAGTATAAAAATAAGCCAGTTCAAATTTAAATTGCTAAGTAAATAGTAATGTCTTTTCTTGTTTTGGTTTTAGCAAAGATATTTACTTTATGTATTATTAGTCGAGTCTGTTACATTTTATTTAATTAATAACAATATGTCATTTATTTTACTTTGATACAAGTTGTATTTTAAATAATTTTGTATTCATTCCAACATTGAAACAAGCGTATTTACACGAATTTATAATTGAAACATTTTGTTCCTTATTTTTACTCTTTTCTTCTTATTTATTATTACTAATTTTTATATTATAACTTTAAATATATAAAAATAAGTATTTTACTATGTCACTTTAACTTGGCTATTCTTTTTTTTATTTAAAAAGAAGAGAAACGTTTTAAAATGTGGATACATACAAAGTGAGGCACCAGTTTAATACGCCTTAGAATAAATGCGGCCCTGATAGCATACTTAATTTCATATTAAGCCGAGAGAAATGATCAAATCGTTAAGAAGTTTAAATCTTATTAGGTCAAAGTAATGCTATTAAATGTTCGAATTCAGAACAAAAGTTGGATCCGATTTGCTGATATAAAAATACTATAACAGATGCTACATCAGTTTAAAGTATACAGTTTGCAGCACGTTACTCTAAGATCTTTTATTCATATTTTAATTATACTTTTCTGTTGCCAGACAACCGTTTGACTGCGTATTAATTTAATAGTGTTTTTGACAATTACTCAATTTGTGTTAAAAATTCAAACTATTATTGGAAGCTTCATCTAGTTATTTTTAACAAATCTAAAGCTTTAAATTCACGTAAGATAAATATCAATATATGCAGTTTTTATGTTATAAAATTGTGTCATATTTAATATTTGTCGAAAGTAGTCATTGCCACACTTTTATAATAATAATAATAATTAATTTCATAATGTTTGTTATAATTTTATAATAATGGTTTTTCAGATCAGAAGCCAAAGTGAGTAACTTTTTGATTTTCTTTGCAACTTTAGTGTCAAAGTGACAACAAATAAAGCATCGAATGAAAAATAAAATAGGTAGTATTTTTGTTTAGTAGATTTGATCATTTTGGTAATTAAACGGCTTATTATAAAATTTAACAGTTTTATATAAAAATATATGCAATAAAGGTTTCAGTGAATACATACTTTATAACAGTCTTTTCCAAGAAAAAATAACACAAAAGTTATTTTATAATTAATTGAAAATGTTAATAGTTTCATTTGATTTCTACAACAATGTGCTCTCTAATATACTGTAATCTTTAGTAGCGAAAGGGTAAAGCAGCAAACATGATGAGGTATAAAATCAAACTTAACTTACAGAATTATTTATACAAATAAATTATTTATACAATTGAACGTCTTATTTGTATTAAAAAAGAAACAAACCTCTAATCTTTGAAGAAATCTACGCATTCTGTTCATGTCCAACGTTCTTTTATTCGCATCCAATTGTAGTCCAGCTTCCAGTAGGTTGTTCAGCAACGGTGGAAAATCGTATAAGTCCATAACTACACCACGTTTCCAATGTACATACTGTCTTTCCACATCTGCTTTGCTGTATCCGCTCCATGGTACACGCACTATTCATCGATTACAGCTTTTTATTAGATGAAATTACATATACATGTATGGCGCAAATGTTTTAAACCAATTAATTTCTTAGCTCCGATTAAATATCACAGGTACTATATAAGTATGGTATCATACAATAATAATTTCAGTAGTAGTAGTTTCATGTTCTTATAATTCTAAGAGTGTATAATTTACCAACCCAATTGATATTATATCATAAACGTTGTTCAAAAAATGTTTTTCATGACCATAAATGGATTTAAGTCATTTTCAAAATTAATGAAGGACACTTTTAAAATTAATGAAATCATTTTTCAAATCCTTAAAAATGCATAATAATGGACAAATAAATTTCTCTTGAAATAAAAAGAAATATATACAAATCGTATTTGCTCAAGTATTGAATTTTGAGTTCCATATCGATATGATTTGTAAAATTACTGCTAAATTCTGATAAAGACGCAACTACCGAAAAAATCATACGTGGGGGTTAAAACAGTACATCTCAACTTAACAAAAATTTATTCAAAATTTAGCAACACGACCTATATTAACTGTTTATATTCGTATCACTTTTCGAGAAATAAAGGTGACTCAGTTTTTTGAACGAAATGCTATATATTCTTTAATGTTGTATGAGAGTATGTATCAATTATACTTTTATAATGCATAATTACATGGCATGCATAATTGTAATTTTTAAGACCGAGTAAGTAGAAATGCAGATAATAGGTTGAACATTCTGTACTAGACCAAAGTTTCCATTTTATCGCCGGAAAAAGTTAAAGAAGTTTATAATTTTTATAACTTTCGGTTTTATACGTCAGCCATTTTCTTATAAAATGTTTATATCATCTTACTTCAAGATAACCACTTTTGAATGGATTAATATCTTTGAGTCCTTTTTTTAGGTAGATACAATCACGTCAGCTGAGGGAACGATTAAAAATGACATATTGTGGAAAAGTTACTATAACTTCAAGTAATAAAAAGTAATAAAATAGAAAAGAATGTCAAGCAATCAAAAATAATAAAGTAATAAAGAATTTTAAATAAAGTAACGAAGAATAATAAAGACAAAAAATTTCAAAAAGAAAATTGCCAAATTATATTTGAAAGTTTCAAAACTTTCAAGTAACAAGAATCCAACAATCGTTTAAAATCGACAGCTCTAAATAAGAATATATTGTTAAGTCGCTATCCAACCACCATTGAATAACCACCAACCGTACCTAACTTACCATAACGTCGAATTTATCTTAAAGATATAGAGGATGATTTGAACGTTGCATGACATAAGCAAAATGCTGTTAAACATTCTGCTTGCTCGGCCTTCTTTGCCTCGCCCTAGGGTACCTCACATATTCCATATCAACATTTTACAACTTTCGAAGTTAAACATTTTTTAATTCTTATATATTCAAATGATCAAATTCTTACATTTTCAAACTATCGAATTTTTATATTTTCAAATTATCAAATTCTTATATCTCCAAATTATCAAATTATCAAATTTTGAAATTTTCAAATTTTCAAAACCATTGAATTATCAATTTCTCAAATCTCCAAATCAACAAATTATGAAATTTTTAAATCTTCAAATCACCATATTATCAAATTCTCAAATCATCAAATCACTAACTAAATTTCAAATTCTCAGAATTCCAAATCACGAATTTCAAACTTACAAATTCCGAAATTCCAAATTCAAAAATTTCACAAATCTCTGAATTCTTAATTTACGATTAATTCGTAAATTTCTAAATTCCTGGATTTAAGAATGATAAAAATCAAGGGTTGCAAAAGATTCCTATGTCTATAAAATCATCTATAAATCTTTAGCCCAAAACAAGCATTGAAGTTTAAAATAATGGTAATCGTAAATATCCTGACACTAGTCTAGTAATTACACAGGAAACGGAAATCGTCCACCCTCAATTATTTCTGAAAAACACTTTGCATATTTACATAATCGATACAGTTGCGAAATTTTGTCCAACGCTCTGGATAAACATAAGCAGAGGAAATCAACGAGCCATTGCATCTATCAAAACTTCAGTGAACGCGATTCCGTTTCCTTATCGGTTCTGGAACCAGTTTCATTTTTTCATCGTGATCTCGACAGGGTTCCTGGTTTAAAAGTTAATCTCGTAATCGTTCAGGTTCATATGAAGAAATCTACAAGCTTTATCTCGAAAAATTCGAGATAAAGAATGATATTATCTACATTGAACCTCAATAAATTCGATTAATTTTATTTTTCTATGTTAAACAGCAAAATCTAAATTTTAAAGATATACTAAAACCTTAAACCTTAAAATGAATAATTTTTACAGGTATTGTATCTTTCTGTTTTGAGAAATATTAAAATATTATTGTAAAATGAAAAAGAACAATGTACAGTAAATAGTATGTTCCGTTTGTCTAACACGTTGTGAAATAATTATTGATTTTTGGAAATGACCGTTATTCGTTCTTTATTTTTTAGTATTAGCACTTTAATGGTCGCTCACGCAACATGTGTGTGACGATTGATGAACGTAGGTGGATGCTTTAATAATTGAGCTCCTCATTGCACAAATCGATTAATTCCATAAAACAAAAAACGGAGAAAAGCGATGAAATAATGTGCATTGGATTTTGAAATTCCTTTTATAATATAAATTCAAATTTTTGTAAAATGTATAAATACATATGTAGCTTTCATCTAAAAGATATTAAATTAGAAAAAAGAATAACCAAATATTTATCGTCAAAGATGTAAAAATAAATGTACTTTATTATTCAGTGGTCAAAAGAATATTTTAGTCGTTTAATGGTGTTAACCATTTATGTTTGGAAAAATTTGTGTAAATATAAAAAGTTATGATTATACCAAGTGCTTTTACGCTTAAATTTAAGATTTTTCAAAAAGTGGAGTTAATCGATTTGTGCAGTGAACGGCTCAATTATTACACAAAGAAAAATATTAGATTTGTTGTATTAAATGTATCGTGATTGTTGTTTTCGTTCGTTTTATATGCATGTTTGCACACGTTACATTATTTCGTGAATTTACATAAAGTTTTTTTAAATTAATTCTTCAAAAATATAGCCAACCCCTGACGACGTTTGACAGCGTAGGCGGCCATTAAAGTATTAATGTTAAGTTAACATTCTTATCCTTCCATTTTCTTTTATTCTCTCTTTTGATTATATTTTCAAAATCATATTTTCTCTCTTATTGAGACAACGTGCGTGTATGTTCATTTCCGTTCATAAAAATACGTTTGGACAAGACAAATAATCGCACAAGTTCAACAAAACATAACAATATAAAGTTACATTCAGTGTAAATAAGGTATTAGTAAATAATCGTTTAATTTAATTTGTTGACCGGCCACGAGTTAACTCGTGTTTCCATATCTAAATGTTGCTGACCAGTCACGAGTTAATTCGTGTTTGCATTTGCACTAGCTGTTTCAATTTTAAAAAATCAGTGTAATTTAGAATACTGCAAAATTTCTCTTCTACGTATTCAGTCGTGTTTTTTTTATTATAAAAAATTACTTTTGATATTTGATCAACTATGACGGGTCGTGACGGTGAATTTTTTAATGAATTATACGCAGATGCTGTATCCGACTGCTTTACTGTTTATCGTACAAAAAAAAAATGTACAAAATTTGATTTCAATTCATTACGTATAAATAAAGCATATTGAAGTTTATTTAGATTGTTTCACTTTCATATTCAATTACGAAATAATAGGCAGTGATATGAGGTTGCTTCTGCGTAAAGACACTGTATTAAGTTATTGCATATTAAGTGGGCGATTTCGACCATGTAAAGCTTAACACGTTTTCATGACATAAAAGTGTTCTAAAATAATATTTACACTAGAGCATTTTGGAGTTTAACGTTTGCAAAGACTAACTGCATCAATTTCTTATTAGCGATTGTAATTCGAATTTTTTGGTTATTAGAGAACCACTTTTCTGTGTATCGCACAGCAATCGGTTATTTCGCATTAATCTGCAATGGCCAGTAATAATTTATTTATAGTATCAATAATTAATACACTCGTACCCTGTACTTATGCACTAATTGAGTTTAGAATAACTGACGTATGTCAGAATAAACGTAATACATACACTCAGATACAAATCAAGCTTTCTCTGGCTGAGGACGAGTGTAGAGGGAGTAACCCTTTTTGCATCGGTTCTAGAAAATCAAATATGTGAATTTGTGCAATTTCAACTTTAATAATTTGTAAATATCTCAATTTTCAAATGTGTATGTTACCATGTTTTCAAATTTCCAAACTACCAATCTACAACTTTATAAATCAAGTTTTTAAATTTCTAAATTCGCGAATTTCTAAATATACAAATTTTCAATTTGTCTAATTCCTACATTCTTAAATTTATACATTTATAAACTCAAAAATTTCAAATTTTTTATTTTTTATATCATCAAATTTTCGATTTTTGGAATTTCCAAATTCTTAAATTTATTTTACGAAATTTTTTATATTTTTTATATAAAAGTTGTCAAATTTTGATACTGCCAAATTTCCAAGTTTTTAGATTGCTTCTTTTCAATTTGCAAATTTCATAAGTACTAGTTTATTAAATTTTCAAATTTCTACGTTCCTAAATTAGAAAATTACTCAATTTCCAAATTTTTAATGTAAAAAATACAATTTAAAAATGTCTAAACATCTAAATCTTAAATTACCAAATAAAAAAAATATTTCCTAGTTTCTATATTTCTCAAATTTATCCATATCTCCACATTTGGAACTTCTAATTTCCCAATTCTTAATATTTCAAAGTATCAAATTACCAAATTTTCAAGTATTCAAAGTACCAAATTACCAAATTTTCAAATTTTTAATATAAAAAATACTATTTCTAAATTTCTAAACTTCTAAACTTATAAATTCCCAAATTCTAAATTTTTAATAACCAATTACTACACTGTAAGTAGTTTGTATTTACACAAAAGCTATAAAGTTATTAATATCAGATATCTGTCTGTGTAATTACAATATTTTCAGCAAGTATCAAATTGTTATAGAATTGAACTTATTTCATGGTACTTTATTTCATCAAATCGTGCCAATCTTTTGATTTTTCAAATTAATAATTTTATATGCAATGACTTAACCGTACAACGTAACAGTCTTCACTTCAAGTATGTTTATATACGTTTATAAAAATTTTCTGTATAACAATTTTTCATATTGATACGTCATACAAAGATGGATAATATACTATATATAAATAGATAATATGTACAATAATAATTTTTTGACATTTTTATGATAATAGCAGAAGTCTCTAAAACAGAGGTTCTCAATGGGTTCAATATTGACCTTTGGGGTACTGTGAAATTTTAAAGGGAATCAATGGTCATCAAGGAATTCATTGAAAATTAACAGCCGAATATATCGATTGCTCGGCATAATCAAGATCCTATTGATTATAAATAAAAATTTATCAATAAAATGAATAATTAATTGTTTATTGATATTAAACTACTTATATCATAGTAAAGAAGAAATCCTATAGAATAAATGTAAGAGAAAAAATAGACTAAACTTATATAATATATTTTAAAAATATCATTTGTATGCAATAAATGCAATATACAGAGTAACATGCAGGAATAAAAAAAAACAAAACAAACTAGAAAATACGAAGAACGCAAAATTAATGAACCGCAGTGAAATTTTGTTCATATTCATAGTCTGATTGTTATTTTCATGTTATTTAAATTATTTATATGCAATTATTTGTATTATGATTATATTGTATGCTATACATATATTATGGGGAAAAGTGTAAGAGGGTTGACGAAGTAAACCATTCTTTTAAAAGGGGTCGGTGAAGAAAACTCATTCTTTTAAGAGGGGTCAATAAAACTGACCATTGCTTTAAAAAAGGTCGATGCAAGAAAAGGGTCGGGAATCGCTGTTCTAAAGGAATAAAATCATAATACGTTCAAAGCAACCTACCAGACCGTAACAAGGCTACTATACACTTGTTTCTTTGTATGTTTCAAGCTAAGTTTTAACACCTTTACAATTACATTTTACAGGGTTATATCTGAACATTTATTATTCTAATCCAAAATTTTATGGAAATACGAAAAACACTTTACAAGGCTTTTGAAATCATATCGTAGTCAGAAGGTGAGGATTATGGAGTTTGTGAATAAATTCTTCTTCTGATGCTCCGATTATTGTTTAAATACCTCACCTTCTCAGATTACAAGTATATTATAATATAGATGTATGACATGAAATGAGGTAATAAATTTTATTGAGTCATTCCACGCCAAATCGATCATTTTTTTAAATCGCCACTATCGGCGATTTTGTTTTAATCGAAATATGTTATAATCCATGTGAAATTAGGAGAATGAAGGTCATTATTATGCCGGTTTCGAATTTGTTAAGAAATGACAGGTCTTTGAAATTTACAATTTTTCCTCACTTTGACGAAGATAAGCTTATGAATTTTTATCTCAGTTTCTTAATCGACTTAGCTACATTTCTTTCGTTTTATTCATGAAGAATTGAGCTATTATAATTGTTTTGACTTTGGCAATCAGTTTTGTAGTATCGGAAAATTAAACTAACCTTTCTTTACATTTTTTCCAATGAGGAGTGGGAATAATTAATAATTTTGAAAAAATATGGCCATATTCCTCGAAGCTCTCGCCTTTGACATGGGCCCTTCGGAAGGATGGAGAATTGAAAGTTAGGTTAAGTACGCGGTGTAAGTACAGTCCCTGGCCATCGAATTAGGACCACAAACGTACATTTCACTTTTATGGCTATAACATTATGTCATATATGGAAAATTGTCTCAAGTCATGCAAAATTATTACTAAATACGTTGATAACGATATATACATAGCAACTGATTTGTTATTATCGTGATAATAATCAAATTGTGTGGGTGATGAGCGATTAAGGGCTGTGAGAGCGTTTAACGTTAGGCTCGAGTATCGATAGCGCGTGAGGTGAAATTTGGTGAATGCCATAGAAAATGTTTGGAGCCTACTCCAAAGACTAATTAACAACTGTCCAAGCACCACATTATTTGAGTTGAAAATAGGAATTACAGATATTTGGGAAAATAATGAAGATATAAAGCATTTGATCAAGCAATGTGTACGGAGCATGCCAGAAAGGATACAAGCTATCATCAAGGCAAAGGGTGGAAATACAAGATATTAACATGTATTAATAATGTTATGTACAGTAGTAGTGTATCATGTCAGTAGCTAATAAATTATATAATTACAATTTGAACAGGCCTTTTAATTTTACGGAAAACGTGTAAAATGGCGAAAATTTATAGTGGTCCTAATTCCATGGCCAGGGACTGTAGTACTTCCGTTTCAAGAGGGCGAGTCGTGGGTTTCGTTATTACGATCGGTGTGTATACCAGTAGTCTCAAAGCAATACGAGAAGACCTCGTATACGATTAAGTGATCCTGTTTATACCTTGAAAAGTATGTTAGTAATCACTCTTGGCCAATGACACATTTTTTAATCATAACTTCATTTATAGCTATTAGTTTCTACACTAATTGTGTGTGTTCTACAAGAAAGGCGTTTTGTACAAATACAAAAGATTTCTCTTGGAAGTATAGCGGCAGGAAGGATATCGGATACTTGTTTGTTTTTGGTTGGTACCTTTTCAATTTATGAATATTTAAATATAGAAATGTAGACATTTGTAAATTGGATGATTAGGATATTTTGAAATTTGGAGCTTTGGGAATTTGAAGTAGTACGAATTAAAAAAATTGAGATTTTAGAGAGATACGGGAATTTAAGAATTTGAGGATTTAAGGATTTGAGAAGTTTGAGAATATAGAAATTTGCAAATATGAGAATTTGGGGACTTAAGAATGTAAAAATTCGAGGATTTGAAAATTTGTAAATTTTAAGATTTGAGAATTGGGAAATATAAAAATTTGAAAATTTATGGCATATCGAAATTTGAAAATTAGAGAGATTGGGGATTTGAGACCGCGGAAATTTGGGAATTTAATAATTAAAAAATTTGACAATTTGAGTGTGGACATTTATGATTTTGTGATTTTGTAAATATACGAATTTGAAGAATTTAGAAGCACAGGGAATTCATAAATTTCAGAATTTGGCGACTTCACAGAATGTAGAAATTGGAAGTTTTTAAAATTTGGAAATTTGTGGATTTGAAAATTTGAAGACAGAAAAAATAAAAAATTTCAGAATTAGAGATTTGATAGATAATTTGATACTTTGCAAATTTAAAAGTTGGAAATTCAAGGACTTGAAAATTTGATTCTTTAAAGTGAAAGATAAGCAGTGACAGACTCCTCCCTCTACTCTGGTGCTTATCCAAAGCAATCCTACTTTGCATACGAGTATACACTAGTGAATATATATGTACATATACTTGTTGAATGAAAAAATAACACTGATGTACTACAACATCTTCTTTCAAAATTCAGTATTATTAAACTACTTCTCATATAAGTAATCTGACATATTCTTTTAATTATAAAAAAAGTTATGTCTGAAGAAATGAAATCCCTAAATGTTTCTTATAGCAAAAAACAAGATAATTGAAAACTTACTTGTACACATTTCCCAGATCAACAGAGTTAGTCCATATACATCGCTCTCTTTTCGTGGCTCGTAACTATGAAAAAGTTCTGGTGCTTGCCAACGGAAAATTTCAGTTCTTAAACGTTCTTCGTATTCTCTGTCCTGTTTTGGCTGTGAGAAAAACAAAAAAATGATAAAAATAAAAATAAAATAAAGATAATAATGATATGAACTGGTGTTATGAGCAGGTGGAATTTATAATTGACTTAAAATCTAGATAGAAAAAGATGTTTAGGGACAATATTATTCTTTTTTAATATAAACAACAGAGACAAATTGTTCCTTTACTCTATAACTGGTATCCTTGTGACCAGCTATAACTACAAATATTGCTTATCTGATATATAGTAGCATCTTTGTGATTTCAATGCTTTAGAGTTCATATTTTTGTTGACTTTTATAAAGAAAACTGTATATTAAAACTACAGGGATTTTGAAATTATACATGTAATTATTACGTCATTTTGAACTAAATTTTTAATAAAATTAATTTAACAGAGCTTTATATAAAAATGATGTACACATTTTTAGTTACTTTTCTTGACCAAGACTGAAATGAATCTAGGGACAATTAATGCAACTATCCTTTTTCAATAATGTTTTAACTTTCTCGACAAAAATAATTGCTTTTTAACTTTTTATTAACAATCGTATATTTTGAACTGATATTAGTAGCTAACCAGTAAATAATAATATTGTATTTGTTATTTGATAATGATAATGATATATTTAAGTACTTTGATAAACAGTTAATACTGTTTAATATGATTATTATTTCTGAGTATAGCATAGTTACATATCAAGAAACATTTGTAAATATGTGCCTGCATCATTGAATATAATCCTCAAAAATTATTTGAGAATAAATTGAATAACCTAATACAATCTTAAAAGATAATACTGTAAACAATCATGCAATAATAAACATAAAAAACTTTATAATATTTAAAAACTAACTTTAATTATAATTTCCCGAAAATTAAGAAAATATTCCTAGACACATTACCATATTCTAAGTGCATAAAAAATGAGTATATCTTATTCGTTCGTATACAAACATTAAATGCAATTACTATGTAATCAAATCAGATTAACAGCAATCTGTATCAGTTATTTCACATAAAAAAAAGAAAATTAAACAGTAAAATTTAAGAGACATTCCTTTTGGACCTCCTTCAGAGTTCCTAGGGATAAAATATTAAAATTAACTTGACTATTTCACTTCCTGGTATATCGCAATGTTAATCGCGTCTGTGAAAGAAAAATCGTGAGAATTGGGCGTGAAAGCCTATTGAAAATCGTGTAAAGTTCACAGAAATTATTCTCGATCTTGCACGTAGACGTTAGATAAATTAATTCCCACCATTCTAATGCTTGTTGCTTTCTGTATTACCTCATAAAATTTATGATCACGATTTCTTCTTTGCTTTCATACGTGCTATTCGAAGCAATTAACGTCATACCGATCGGAATCCTGTTAATTGACTGATATCAGCGGTTAACTGAAAACCGCTAATTTAACTATCGAGATAAAATTTAAGTGTTGCACAATTAGGAGAACTTCCATAATGTGAATTATTTCGTCTTGCTTGTAGACAGTATCACGTTATAAAATGATAGCGTATATCTACTTCGAGTGATAGGGAAAGTGCTTAAAACATCAGTTTTGATAAAAAAGGATGAATTAAAAGACTGATAAAAAATTCATACTTGTGTTGTAACTGGTACTACATCAATAATTTGAGAATCTTAGCGAGTGATGGTTTTAATAAGTGATAAAACTTACAATAACTAGTTTTTAATTATTTTCGATCCCTATTTTATTTCAGAAGCTGAGAATTTTAACTCGAAAATTACAGACACGAGTAAATAAATTTAGGTTGATTATCAACAAGAATTTTAATTATAAAATTTATTTTAATCGGAAAATATGACACATTTAAATAAATAAAATTCCAGAGGACTAGAGATAAAGGCTTTTGATATAAAAAAATATAAATTTAGTGGCGATTAATTATTGTAACAAAATTAAATATTTCAATATTTAATACAATTATGAAAAATCCTTTCAGTTAATAATTTTTTCAATATATCTAGTATACGACTTTTATATTTTACCGTATCTTGTTGAACAATACTTCGTATACTTAACAAAAGTATTTACAATTTATAATGTAAAATGGTACTGAATAAAATAAATGACAAATTTATATAAAAATGAAAAATGAAAGTAAAATGATGAATCAGAAATGAAAAATGTGACATTGAAAGTGTTAATAAAAAATAACTGAACAAAATAACGATTTACATCCGTCCAGTGTTTTATTTATTTAGCTAATTCATTTTCGTAAATTACACATGAGACTCTGAACTGTATGGTGAAGTTTCATGCTTCAGCCGCTGAATGTAATTAAGAATGTCACGATACAGTGATTTCATTCAAAACTGGACATTTTTGTGAGAAACAACGTTCACAATTTCCTGCTGCGAAATACCGTTGGATGTAACAATGAAAAGACGGATATGACGTTACGTCTATTCAATTTTAGCCATTTATGTATGTCACTCTTGAAATAATTAGAGAATCTTTTTTTAAGTTTTTAAAAATTATGAGAAAAATTGATCTTAAGATATTTATAGGATTATACATTTTTTGTTTACTCTATTAAAAACCGCAAATTCCATTTGCACTGTACTGAGAAATATTATGAAATGTAAATAGAGTCTCAAAACGATAATTATGCAAATTATATTATTAGGTCGAAAATAATTTGTTTGTTTCTTTCAGAATAAATTTAGTTACAAATTTTATTATACGATATATTAATTCTCACATTGTTTTCTATTATTTTTTGTCATTAACCTTCATTATATCATTAAGCAAGTCGGCAATATTTTAAGTTATTTGACGTGATTTGAATAATTGAACAAAGTTTTAATTTTAATAACATTTACGAATAAAAAAAAAAAATAAAAAAGTGGATTTTTCACGAAGATATTTTCAACGCAATATTTCACAAACAATTGGCACTTGCAACAATTTACAGTGATTTTATTATGTAGCATATATCGATATATTAGTGTACAAATATTCTATATTTACTTTTTATGTTTGAGGTTCATATGCGATAAACAGTTCTTAACAGCCTCATTAAGTTGTACAAAAACTACAATTATATGTACTTTATACATTTTTAGAAAAGAATATTATTGTTTATTGTAAATTCATTAATTCAATATTCTATTTGTACAAATGTTTATAACAATGTAAATTCTAATTTATATGGCTAAACGAATTTAAGTTACAACTGTATGACATATACAGATAATCAATATACTAATATGTATATATTTATTTAATACAATATGAAGTAACATTGAATCATAAAATCTGTTTTCTTTTTTTAAATACTAAAAGTATGTACACTGAGTTATCGGCACATCGTTTCTTGAACTTGTAGAACATTTTTACTTTTATGGTATTAACATAGCATATTACGAAAATGAGTTTTTTTATCTTTCATCTTTAATCTTTTATAATAGATGATAAATTTCGATAATTTCAACCTAACTAGATTTTTCCAATTGCAGTTACTTGAAATGTAGTGCACATAAAGTAATGGAGACTTAAGCGGCTTAAGAATTTATTTCTTATACAAAATTACTTAATTGTATAAATTTAATTTAGTTTAATCAGTCTTTTAATTTTGATTTTAAATATTTCTGTTCTGAATAAACCCTTTTTAGAATTTTAGAATTTTTCTTTAGAATACCAGAAATTCTTTACAACTAGCTTAGTTTTTACTTTCATGGAAGCAAAAAGTATATTTAAAACTGATTATCGAGGATATCATGATCAACGGAAAGTCCATACTTCGGTTATATTACGTTTTATTTTTGAACATAAAAGTAAGTATTAAAATATATAAATTATGTTCAAATCAAACTTTGAATGATGCATCGAAGCATTTGTAAACATTTTATTTTTGGACACTATGTGAGTATGATTACATATCGATTAGATATTAATGTTTTTGTTAAAGTGAGCACCGTGCCAGCAATCGTGTGAGTTGTTAACAGGAAGTTTTGTTTAAAACAAATTGTTATTCATCAACGCGATTGCGTCACGTAAGAACGCTCACGTATTGAAAATAATTAAAATCCTGATATCAATTTGTAAAAAAAATAATTTAATCCTGTTATTTTTCTTTTCCTCTTACACATTCATCTCCACCCCTCAATGATCATTTCTTTTAAATAGCAAAAAACAATACAAAGCAGTACACATGCTCTAAAATTAACTTATATACAGACCAATACATAGAGATGATGCATTATGATTTTCAAAAAAGTAAGACAGTACAGTTAACCTTAGCATTATCCTTGTTTATAAGATATCTCTATATATGTACATTTGTTTAAACAAAAAAAAAATATATGTATTAAGATTTAAAGAAAATCTTATGGAAAGAAATTTGCATGTATGTGAAGTTCATTAAAGTTGTCGGTGAAGGATATTTTCAATCCCTTCGCTATTTCTTCGCCATCGATTATGAAGAACTTCACTTCGTTTTATTGACAAATTATTAATGTTGGAGCCAAATAGCCGTGGTTCAAGTAATCGTCATTTGAAAACACATGGAAGGCATAAATCGACTGTTCGAGTTAAAACGCCATAAGTATCGATAACTGAATTATTTGCTGCGTATAAATTAAAGAGGACCTTTGCATTCTGATTTTGGCAAAATTAAAACGTCAGCACCGATGTCTACTAAAAATCGTGTCCCATAAGTGAGGTCAACGACAAAAAGACGGCTTTTCTGATCAGTACCATTGCCAACTGTCTTTACTAATGATAGCCGATGGAGTTTTCCTCTTGCTGCACATAACTGCAAGGCTGCTGACAAAAAAGCACATTGATGAAAATTCTGCTTAGTATTGTTATTCCCAAAATAACATCTTCTAGAATTTGAACGTTGCCGATTTTTTCAGAAAGTTCTGTTTCTACCTCTATTACGATTAACATTTACAGCAAGAACTTCTAATTCTATCTTCTTTTGATAATGAATCTTTACTAAAAACAAGATGAGACGAAGGAGAAGAAACTGGATCAATGGTTGCAACACTACAGGAATGTGCCATTTCTGAAATGTTATTGGTCTATAGAGCTAATTTTGAAAGATCATTTGTTTCACTAATTGCCAGGATTGTTCGCACATTTGATGGCATTTGCTCCAGAAACTTCTTAGAACTGAAACATTACACTGATCTGATGAAAGATGTTTCATTCTTTGCAGAAAACCTGAAGGCTTTTCATCTTCTAATTCTCGTACATGAAGAAGTTTTCGAAGTCTTGATTCGTTAGTTTCAACGAAAACTTCTGTAATTCTGTTTCTATAAGTTCCGTATTTTCTGAAATCCGGAGGTGTTTCTAAGCTATCAGAAACAATTGGCAAAATAGATTGTTCCAGGTTCAAAATAACATATCTAAATTTCGATTCGTTGCTCACGATTCGAGCTACTAAAAAAAGCCTTAACTTGCTTAAACCATAAAGCTGGATTTTCCTTCCAGAAAGGCGACAGCTCTACAAAACAAGCGGTTTCAAAAGCAGCTTTTGGAAGAAACATGTTGGCGTTTTGCTGCGAATGAGTTCCTTGCTGAATTGGTTGATTTATTTGTGGATCTTCGTTATTAATTTGAGTCTACAACGTTCGGGTTCTGGCGTATGGAATATTTCTTCGTCCGTTTTGTCTTCAATAATTATTGTTATCTCGCATATTTTTTAATTTACCACATCGGGGTTAGCAATTAATATGGATATTGTCTTTCCGTATTATAAATAAATTAAACAATTAATTCGCAAAGATGGCTATTATTATTAAATTGATTCTGAATATTTATTTCAATGCATGTGTTTGATTTAAGATTTGAAAATAAAATGAATGAATGATTTTGTTATTTAACAAAATTGAAATGTTTAAATGACGACTGCTTGAATCGTATCTAATTGGCTGCAACATTAATCATTTGTCAATAACAATAAGTAGAGTTCTTCATGACCGACGGTGAAGGAAAAGCGAAGGGGTTGAAAATAATCTCGAGCGACAACTTTGATGATCACCACATGTGAAGCGATAATAGCGTCACTTACTGTAAAAAACATTTTTTATACAAAGAAGCTTAATACATTGAATATTAAATACCACGTAATAAAAATCATTGTATATTAAAGTTGTTTAAAATATTCTACCAAATGAATTAAGATTTTCCTCATGATTTTGATTAACTCTTACGTATTCTTTTGCTCGACTATACACGCACGGTCTTCCAAAGTCCACAAGGGAAACAATCTTATCATAATTACATTTATATGTAATTGTATGCGTTGTGCATTTATATGCACAAAATGATTTGTGAATATAAATTTCATTAATAATTTGTCTACCATAATATTCGGTTCTACATAAATAAGCACATGATAGATAAGAAAAATATTAGGAAGATTGCTAAAGGATTACGACATTTTTTTTCTGGAACATTCTATATCTCCGTGAAATGACGGTGCACTTATTACAGTGCGTTGCATAAATATATTAACCCATCATATTTTCGATGATCTGAGCTTTCAGTACTTATTCGTAGTGTATACAAAATAAATTATGTAAAGTAAAATTGACTGTTACTTAAATGTACTGACTTTGTAAATACTTTTTATTTTTGTGTTCATTTATTTCATTTTACATTCGTAAGAATCATTTGTAAAGGTTAGGTTGAAGGTGAAATGCCTCGTGGAAAAGAACTTTCATAAAGAGAAAAAGCTATGATTAATGCTTTTCGCATTGAAAGCAAAGGTTACAGTTACGTCGCGAAACAAGTAGATTGTTCAAGAAGAGCTATTGGCGATTATGTTAGTAAAAGACATAGTCATGGTGAGATGAAACATTCAAGTTGCTCTCCAAAAGTGTTTCCGTAAAATATACGTAAAATTCTACGATCAGCTTTTAACTCAACAGTGTCACTGATTCAACAGCGAGATGATTGGAAATTAAATGTTGCAAAAAATACACTTCATCGAACCATTGTAACATCTCCACACATTATTAGAGCGAAAATGATATCGGCGTCGCAACGGAAAATGGAAGATAAAACATGTGAAATATTTTTCGAAACGCAACTTTCGTAGGTGCTTAATTATGCTTCGGGCGTGTTTCTTGGTTCATGGAAAAAGTACCATAGCATTTATTTTCTACAAAATGAACAGAAATAATTATACCAATATATTAGAAAATTATTTAAAATCCCGTTGGACAGAAAAATAATTTTTATGCAGCATAATGCATAATACAAATCTGCACGTGTATTAAGACGATTTGACGGAGATATCATTCCGTTATTGGAATGGCCCGCATAATCTCTGACGTTAATTTCATAGAAAATTTTGAAATATTGGTACGAAAAATTTTTTCAAATAATCGTACATATTCAAATGTGGATAAATAAAAACTTGCAATAGCGATTCTAGACACATAAAACAGTGTAGGGGAAAATATAGTAAAAAATCTTATTAGTAGTATGCTAAATCAAATTTTCTCTGTTATTTAGTGGTAATGGGAACGATAAATTATTAAGTTCCGTATTTTTGTAAATAAAATACAATAAAACAGTTTTCCCTAAACGATTGATATATTTATGGAACACTTGAAAATTATCTCTTATGCATACCTTTTATGAATATTTACGTTAACACGCAAATTTGTTTACATAATTTGTTCACACATTACGAATTAATATTTAAAAAATATTGGTCATAATTTTCAGTCGAAAACTCAGATTAATAAAAACAAAGGGTTGTAAGTCCTATATGAAGGCAATTTCGATCCGAAGGCCCACTATCTTCCAAAACATTTGTAATCTGAGAACGTTGAAACCATGATCGACTCGAACAGTTAACATTTTGTTAAAAGAACAAGACCGCTGTCCTGTTTGATCGTCAATAAAGAATATTTGTTTCTTAAAAGAGTTCTCCAATTTAATTTCAATAACAAAATGTCATTCTTGTAGGATGTTGTATACTTATGCAACACACTGTAGATAGGGACAGACTAGTGTGAATCCGGCCGTCAGAAGATCAGCACGGATATGCGACCTCACTCAAACGGGTATACGCGAAATGCAACACACTGTATCGTTAAAGTAATTAAACAAATCAAGTAGCAAAGTAAAATGCAATCAAAAAATGAAGATATATACTTACACTATTGACGTGCATCGCCAATTCCCATCCACCGAGTTTAACGATACCATTAGAAGTCAAATAGACACAATGCGAGTTGATGGCAGTATGCACGTACCCGCGCATGTGAGAATGTCTCAAAGCATCGGATAGTCTTCCTCCGCATCTCGCGATACCTTGTATAGATATTCGTTCACCCTGATCATGTAGATAATGATAAAGGGTACAATCAATGGATTCAAAAATTGACACTAAACCATGGTCGTCTGTGTAAGTACTGGCCATCAACAGCAGCACGTTTGGATGACGTATTTCTCTAACAAACAAAAAATGATTTTTTTTGTTTTTGAAAAATTATTTCAAAAATAAGGAAGAACTTAAATTTGTTCTTAACTTTCTTTGAATGAATGCATAGTTTTTATGTGATATTATCAAGACAAGAATTAAAAGACATAAACAAGAAAGGCAGATGAAATTATATTTTAACTTATTAATAAAACGTTACTACAGGTAGGTTTAAAGACTAAATTATGGACATAATTTAACATGTATTTTGACGTGTAAATGATAATTTTAAGTATAACGAAGTATGACAATATTGTATACTATATATTGCTCAAAATCATTTGACTGTTAATTACAAAGAGATATAAAACAAACTTAGCATACATGTTAATGTATAAGATTATTTTCATATCATTTATCGTGAATAATACATACGTAATTCAGAAGAATAGAGAAATATACATTCTTTTAAATATGTATTATTCCTATAAAGAAATATACAATCTCATAAAAAAGTATTCTTTTACCGCAATTGGTAATTTCAATAATTTCATTTTAAGAGTGATACTTACGAAAGTACATCTAAATCTGCTTTCACAGCGTCTCTGCACTCTGGATGCGAATGCCTCTTCAGAGAAACTCTGGTATTTTGCCACTCGGCAAAAATTAGTTCCAGATATCGATCTTCTGTACCGGCTACCCATCCGATTTCGAAAATTTCTGACGGTGGTATGTGCGGCACACCCGGTATAAGAGATATCGGTTCATATAATTTACGTTCGTTGTCATACTTATTGTTATTATTTTTGGCTAAAAGATCGGCTCTCCTTTTATCTGGGCTAGTCGGTGCTTCCGTCTCCACGTCATCAGAAAACCGCCTACGATCTATGAATGCTTGCAAAGCATTACGGTAAGATTCGCTAAAATCAAAGAAAACGGTATTCTGAATTATTATTTATGAAGACACTATTATAAGTTTTGTAATTCATAATTCAGACAGCATTATTTTATCGTGTAGATGGTATGGTGCTGTTAAAGCTAAAAATTTACAAGTAATTAAAGAATATAGTACTGTGTGTTATATTTATTCCTTTATTTTAACTAGTTAAATTATATTTAAAAATATGAGAATTATTGGATTTAATAGATATAATCAGTTAAGGCATGAATATAGTAATATTATGTACAAAATATAAATTAAAAATATTATTGAATACCTGTAAAAAGTGTAAAATATTATATGAATATTATAACTAAATAATAAATTACTACTATAAAATATTTATAAAGGAAATAATTGCAAAAACCAGGTATTAAAATATTGCAAAATATATTATATATCTCAGATAATTATATAAATTACTGTATATATTTATGTACCATATTATGAATAATACAAAAAAAAACTGTTATAAGCATACTAAATATAATAGCACCATGTCTAAAATACATATTAGGAGTATAATTATTAAATACTAATAAAGTTTGTAATTTTATCCATATAATTAATTATTCATTATGAGAAAATATAATCAAAAATATCTATTGGAAAAATATCTTCTGGAAAAACCAGAAATAATAACAGTATAAATAATACTGAAAACTATTACAAATACATGTATTAAACATAACAGCACCATTTTTAAAATACCAATTAACATTATAATGGTATATTACATGTTCATAAAGTATGGAATTTATTTATTTATATAGTATGTTAATTGTATATGACAAGTTATGGCTGAAATATTTATTAAAAAATTACTTCTTAAATCAAAAGTAACAATACAATCAATAATGTAAATTAATAGTATAATTGTTAAATATTAATTTTGTAAATATATCAAATACTAATACCATATTCATTATACATATTAATATTAGCTAATAAATTATCGTTATACGATATTTATACAAAACTGGCAACAAATTTCCTTTTATCAAATGAAGATTATAATGAAATCTTCAGTAATATTTTAACGACTTATAAATATTTAAAAATATTATTCAAAAAGCACGGTTTAATATTTGATAAAATTAATCCATTTGTCTTATATCGTATGTGGTCGATTTAATAATCATTTACACATTTACGTCGAAAAATTATTTCCGCACGATTTTTATCGTTTGTAATTCACCTCACTGCTATTATTTATACTCACAGTTATTTCAATTTAAAGATTACTTGCAATGATAATCACTGTATATATTTTACGGCACATAATATACTGAAATCCGCACATGACAGATGACAACTCATACGACGATCGCCTTTTTACAAAACGTTACGATAATGCGTCAAGAAAATGTGACCGATTTATTTTCACGATATAAATGCAATGCAGGAATCGAAAAAAGATAGGGATCATGTTAGAAGCGAGAAAACATAACTACTTCAAGAATAAAGTATAACACGAACTGGTTCAGAAGAACCACCGTGGACGCTGTCAATTTGAATTATCCTTTTATAGCACACGCGACAAAATAGGTTAAGACGTTTATCGTTTCCACGGGTGAAAATATAACACTTACCTGACAGTTCGTCTGCGACTGTATCTCATTCCACCTCGTTTTTTCACGATATCTGTCATTTTTTTAAATGAAATAAATGATCAACTTTTTGCCTTTGAAACACGATATTATTCTTATGACCTCTAACACCGTTGATACTGCGTATACTAGATCGAATAATTCATCGATATTAACAATATTAACCAAAATTCCCTATTGGCCATTGCCGAATTTCTGAAATCCAATTGGCGCGCGTAAATTTGAATTCGGCAGTTGAAAAAGAAAAGTTAATTCATTAAAAACAATTGTATTTATGTACATTTGACAAGATATTCGGTTAAATGTCAACCGAGTAACGTTATTCTATTCGAGTTCCGAAATTCTAACCAATGTACAAGTAAATTTCGCTGTAGTTCGATGTTCGCAGCATGTAAACGATTTCCCGCGGAAGGTGTGGTGATAATGATCGCTATTTTCTCGTGTTCAGTGAGGTTTAACATGATCACAATGAGCCGGAACCCGACCTAACATTGAACTTTCGAAGGAAAAAATACAAGTGCTACGTCACTTTGGAGTCCCATACACATGTACACGAGGTGGAGAGTATTTGCTCTATTAAATGCAGGATTTGTTTTACGTGTGTGTATGTGCTTATATCGTTTTAAAATATGTAATGCAATTATTTATTACATGTCAATTGTAAAAACGTACGATGTAACCGAGTGAAGTTAGCGGCTACTATTTTCTGCTCATTGTTATAAAGTGTATGGGGTGTAATTGTTAAAACACGATATTATAATATATGTTACTACATATAATGTATAATATGTAATATTATATTGTGATATATTATATTTTATGTTAATATTTAATTTATAAATATCATATAAAAATATTTTCTAATTTCTTATCTTTATAAGGTATTTAATAATTTAATTTCTTATATTATACAGGATGTCCCATTTGAAATCAGTCACATGATTATCTTCTAAACTATTTATTATTTAAAAAAATGTTTCCAAAAAAAGTTATTTGGTTTTAAAAGAGATATTTAATTATGGACAGAAATGTTGCTTAAGTGAAGATATCCCTGAGATTTCATAATAATTTTTGTTTCTCTATCGTAATAATACGATGTAATAATTTTATCTGATAGATAGAATATATTATTATTTATTCACTAATTGTACGATTTCAATACTCATTTCAATGGAATTTAATGTGAAAATTTTTTACGTAAATATGTGTGTTAAATATGTTTTAATAGACTTACTTATTTAAGCCACACTGCTTTTGTGCTGGATTCCATCCATTTCGATCTCTGTGTATGATATCCCTGCAAAGAAAGAAAAAGCAAACAAACATTACACGTGTAAATACTTACACATAAAAGAATATATGAAATTTTTGTTTTATTTTGCGAACTTTATTAGACATTTGAAAATTGCTTAAAATATTACATTTTATGAAACCGAATAAACTTAATATAAAATTAATTTGAACTAAATGTATGGATATATTGATGTATATTGTTATTGTTAGAATACATGCGATATGTTAATACACATATCGATTCATACAAGTTGTATACAAAAATAAAGAATTATTTAAATTTACAAAACAAAATTTCTCTTCTTTTATCAATAACGTATGATTATTTTGGTTATCTCAATTTATAAATTTAGGCATTCTTTATATTGTACATACATATGACATACGTGCGAAGTTTTTGCACTATTTACAATCATTATTTACAAATTAAAGTGGAGTAGTAATTTTTCCGATTAAAACTCGCTTTCAATGCATTCGTAATATTTCACGGGAAATTATATTGATTATTTTGCTTCGTCCCAGATAACATAATAGTTTTATTAAACTTAATCCACTTTTCCAATTCGTCCGTCGGTTGCAACGGTACGGGTAATAAAGTGTCAAGATATTTCGAAATATTAGTAAAGTCTCTGGAGAGAAAAAGGACGAGATGCATCAATTTCATTCGAGCGCAATCGAAATAACTAGGCAGGTCAGTAGAACAACTCAACCGGGAAAAAAAAGAATTATAGTACCGCGAAAAGTGAATAACCTGTAACGTTTGTTTCTCGTTCGCGAAATTCCACTTATACTTTCTCCGATTCCTTTTTCATGGATCGTAGAGCAACGACAAGATTATTTTTGTTCCTACTTAAACGATCCTTTGTTCTTTCTTTGTCTTCGAAAGAACAAGAAAGAATCAATCGATATTCACTTTATGTTAAAAATTGCATATTTTGCACCTCATTTGAGAAGAAATTCACGATCAACAGATCGAGATAATCAATTTCCCTTTTTTTTTTATATAAATCTATAGTTTAGTAAATACCTGATAAAATTGTCTAGAAAATGCTTATAAAATTATTTCATAGATTTATAATATTTAGTATATTTTTATTTTATATTTATTTCATAAATATATCTTTTGAAGTATTATTTACGAGTAGTTACGAAAACTTGCAAAATCGGGTCCAATTCTTGACATAAATACTGAGACAAAAATTCTATCTATTTATTGAAGTACTATTAAACAATATTTTATTTTAAACGGCTGAATTTAAATCATGTGCAATGAAAATAAAGCTATTAATTAAAAATGACGATATCGATCTTCTACGTTACTGTTTTTAGTTAAATTTTCGAAAGTTAATTACATATTTCTTTTTTCGGAAATGAAATGATATTTTAGTTCCAGTAAATTTAAAACTGGCGTTTGTTTCATTAACCCCTTGCGTTATTAAATTCTGTTGAATAAAACATTTTACGTATAAATATGTATCGTTGTATTGTATGTATTACATTTAATGCATTAAATTAAATGTACAGAAATAGATACACTCCTGATTGGTGAAATCAGGCGTAAACGGCAATTTCTTCAATTGAATTCAAACATTTGAACAGCGTTCGTTTAAGAAATCTTCACAATTAATTAAACTCTGCACAACGATTCAAACAGCGAGTGGGTGAAATTGATAGTAATGACGTTGAAATTTTCCGGTCCGCGAATGTTCTAGTAATTACCGCATTTTCGGTTTACACTAACCTCATGTTATGATTGCTTATAATAAACAACATAAACTACAGATCGCACGATACGCAAGTTGTTTATAATGGAAGTGGGCTAATTTGTTAAGAATATTGTATTTTTTATAGTTCTCAAGTTTTTGCGTTTCATAATGCTAAAAAATATGTCCAATTAAATTTTCTTAAAAAATGAAATTGTCTTACATCGCTATGAAGGTCATATTGATGATTATACTGCAGAACAATATGTAGGGTAGATACAATATTTTTTGTTATTTTAATAATTTTCGTACCATTTAATGGAACATAACTAAAGAAAAAATGTGGACATAAAAGTAAAAATGTGTACTGCAAAATGTAAAGAAAATTGAAATATTATAAAGTGGATAGTTTATATTTTAATGGAAAATGTAAATATTTGAAATAAAATTATACTATGACATAAAATTTTGCACTATTTGTGAAAATATCGTTTAGAGACAAATTGGAGCCATTCGTCAAACTAAAAAATACGAAAGGTTCTCAATATAAATTGTTGTTTTCAATTAATTACACATATTGATTACTAACAAACAATAGAAACTTATTATGAAAACGGATACTGAGTACCGGTATCCGTTTAACTTTTTTTCGTTACAATTTATTTTTCCTGCTTGTGATCCTCCACTATTTCTCTTTAATTCGACATGTTCCGGAACTGAATTACTTTCGCAGTATTATTTATCCACATTCCGTTATTCTCCATAATAATTAAATATGAAGAAATTCATTTTGTCGAGAAAGATGAGAGAGTTTGCAAATTTTTTAATTTATCTTTGTGGTTTTATCTACGCTTTGAAATTTAGTAATTTGAAATTTTGGAAGCTTGAAAATGTATAAAGTTGGAAATCTGGAAAATTGGAACTTCGGAAATTATAAATTGGAGATTTAGAAATATGGGAAGTTTGAAAATTTGTAAATTTAGAAATGAAAAAAAAAAAACAAATTTCAAAGTATTGAATATTCAAAATTTAGAATTTTCGAAATTTTTGAACTGGGGCTCTGAGAATTTAACGATGTGGGTATGTGGGTTTTGATAATTTTGAAAATTGAGGAGTTTGGGAATTTAAAAATTTAGAAATATAGACGTTTCTATTTTGGAATGTGCAAATATAGAAATTTTTATTTCGGAATTTGTGAATTTCAGTATTTGGAGATGTGGGAATTTGAAAATTTAAGAAATTGAAAATACAGAAACTTAGAAATTCAGAAAATTGAAGCTTTAGAAATTTTTGAATTAGAGAGTTTCAATTTGGAAAATTTAGATATTTGAAAATTTGTTTATTTAGAAATGTGAGAATTTGGTGATTTGAAAATATGAGAATTTTAGATATTTAAGAATTTGAAAACGCCGAAATTGGAGGATTTGAAGATTTGGAAAATTAGAAATTCAGAAATTATGGATTTGTAAATGTTCAAGTTTAGAATTTTTTTCTCTAAAATCGTAGCTAAATAGTTAAGGACTCTTTTCACGGCATTCATTCTCAATCAAATAAAACTTAAAATGTAAGTATGTAATAATAAATATACTTCATGTTCACAAATTACATTGTTTTCGACTTACACTATCTACTCTCGAACCAAGTACTACCTAAATATGAGTTACGGTCCTATAAAATAATCACATGCTTATTATCATATGCGAACCGTTATGTGCATGTATATAGTAACCGAAAGTGTAATGAATATTAAAAATAATAATTACCAATTATCATTCTAAAAATTGATCATTATGCTCTTGTCGACTATATCTAAAGCGTAACAGAAATTACACTTATTATTTATAACATCGTATTAAAGAATTAATTTAATCAATTAAATTAACGCAGCAGACGTGGAATTGTCAATTAGAAATGTAATTAAAAATATACTTTAATCAGTTTATAGTTAATTGAATCCATTAATTAGTTGGGTTGATCGTATAAATATTAATGAGCCGAAATTTAACGAAGTATTAATTAAGCGATCAATAAGAGGCGTAGCAAGTATAGCAGCAATATTGAAAATTATAATTCCTTCTTGGTTTTATCGATAAACATGAGACGAAAGCTAATGAAGACTTTCCAATTTATACATGAAGGCTAGTCTCGCTGCTGGTGTGTACAAGGATTCGAGCTTGTTTGAAATTCACGTCGTAACGTAACGGTGAGCATCATTTGCAAAATAATCATGTTTATTCCTAGCTAAGTTAGATTAGGAACGTCTAGAATAAGAGAAGATACATGTAATGATAACGCAATGTTATAAGTAATCTGGAGATCCTGAACGTATACATATAGAACTGCAGTACGCTTCCGTGATTTATATCAGTCCGAATGTAGGCAGTTACACGATCATCGATGAATCTTTTTAGACCCAGGAACCAGTTTTCTTTCACTCACTGTATACGTTCCTGGTTATTATGTAAAAAATATAATACGGGAAATTATTCAGGTCGGTCATAATATAATTTCGCGCATTTTTCAGCAAAATTTTAGGTCCCCCAAAACCAAATATGATAAAATAAGGTATCCATCATTGTTTAATTTGAAAGTGGGGCAATTATTTGAAAAAAATAAAGATAACGATAACAATAGACTAAACTTGATATGATATTTTTATCTGTAAACTATCTATAGTCGAAGTAATTAATTTTCTCTAATATTTGTGCAATGGAAGGTCCGGTGATTTACGGTGTTGGAAAGATGTTTATTTTGAAAGAGGTGCAAGTCCTCCTTAGGTTGAAATTCTTTTTAGCTGAAGACATTACGGTACAATTTAGCTCCGGTATTTGAGTAATACTGACAATACTGTGAAAAACTATAAATTGTATAATATCCCATGGTATATGGTATCATTGCTGATTTCTATTACCAGCTTGCAAGTTCTAGTTCAGTTTCTAATAAATACTCAACAAAGTCGACACGGTTCTTGCTTTAGTATCGGTACACAAAACCCCTTAACAATTTCACCGTTACTTGAAGATTAATTACGAATTTTTACTTATTTTGTTTAAAAAAAAAATATAGCTTAGAATGATTTCAATGAAAATTATAACTATGATGCATATGAAAGTGAAGTTGCTAGACTTTAAATATCGGTAATATAATTTAATATGTTAAAATATACAGAAGACGATGCAACAGTCTCAACGAAATCACGATTTGACTTGTGTAACTTGTAAGAAATTCACACCATAAATTAATAAATATATGTTTCAGTAAAGGCAAGCCTTTTATGAGTAGTTAATTTTGATATCTGTATAAGTGCAGTGCGAATATTATTACAACATACTGGTTTCAAAGAAGTTTAATGCCTTTTTTAATTATTTTGAAAGTTACATATGGTATCTTCTTTTAGTAGGAAAGCGATTTATTTTGTTTTGTTCACAAAAATCTTCCTATTATGATTCTTATTTTTTTTAAGTTCGTCTACAGTGCTTTATTCCAAGATTTGATAAAAGGCTAGGTTCAAAAATGAGGTTCAAGAAAATTACACTGAAATTATTATTATTAACACATTTTTTAACCCTTATCAATTTATCAGTTAATAAACAGTTGAAACTAACGAAAGATACAAGTAGTACATTAGTTATTGTTGAATTTTCATTTTAATTCAATTAGCAAAAATAAGAAGTCGATAATCGAGTTCGTGCGTCGATCGATTACTTGCGAGATATCGCTCGATTTTGATCGGACCTTCGTGTGTTCAAACAAAAAATCAACATAATTCTTCGTTCTTTGTTTTCCTGTTAATAATTTTTCACACGTAAAAAATATATTGGGTTATTTAAAATTTTTTTTTTTTTCAATGTTCATGAATCAAGTTTAATTCACAAATTTTGAAGACGTGCTTCCAAGTCCGCGTTTTAATAATAAATTCATTTAGTTTTTAAAGTTACTCTGTTTTTGTTTTATTTTAAATATTATAACCTCCTCATATTCCATCACTTATTTTTGAAATTATATAAAAAGTTTACGATAATACATTGATATTATCAATGAATTATATTTAGTTTAATATTACTATCATTAAGTGATTACAATCTTTATGAGTTTTCCTTTTCACAAATATAAGGACACAAAATTACAATTACTCATTAGATAATAACAATAACAATTATTAATTAGAAAAGATATATTCTTCTGTATTTAAAATGATCTAGAAAGTATTTCTCCTTGCAGAATACGTTATTTCGTCAAAGAAAACAAAGTTTGTTTAGATGCAACAGCTGTTAAGCAAGTTCTGTTATTTTTAGTAGATGATGAACGAGTTACCAAGGAAATAATTATTCGAAGTCATCTCGTTAAATCGAAAGTATAGGAAACTTATAGAAATCAATTTCTCCGAGAAATAATTGGTTGGTAGCCATACTACAAGTTTTGTTTATGTGATCTAGATTAGCGAGAACAAAATAGAAGATATATAGGTGTAAACTACGCATCCTATGGCCGCATTTCATATTTTTCGCACTAGAAAACTGGTCAACCAGTTGCGTCAATTTCTGTGTGTACTTATTTACTATCAACGTTAAACAAGTATTGGTCGAGAAAAAATATTTCATTTTCTTACAATTTTCCGGATATACCGATATCAGATATGCACGTATGAAGTCGACGTGGCTAGCTTAGTTCCTATGTCCGCAATTTTATTAAATACAAATTGAGATTATGAAGTGTTTAAAAATTGAAATTTTGTTATTGTTGTAATATAAACATCTCGATTTGATACTTCATTCGTAAATATAGTATATAACAATAATATTCTAAATGTGTCATTAATTTTGGTAAATTTTCGATTAAGTTTTACTTATTTACCAATGTATAAAATAAATATGCAATATATACATACATATATAGTACTGAGTTATATAATTTATATAATTTTCAAGTCGATTTAATTGATTACATATAAAGAAAGACAAATGCAATCTTACACATAAAGAAAAAGAAAATGAGAAAAGCAAGAAGGAGAGGAAGAATGTATATTAGGTGACATTGCATGAAAAGGATCTACAAACTTTTATATATAGATATTTAAAAAATGAGTATTCTCATATTTAGAACATTAAAAATGTTCAAACTCCTAAACTTTATAATTAAAAAATTTTCAAATTATCAAATTTGGAAATTTATGAAATTACAGATTTTCAAATATAGAAATTTGCAGAACTATAGACTCTCGAATTTTGAAAGTTAAAAAATGACAAATTCTCATACTTAAAAATTGACGAAATTACAAACGCTCAAGTTTGTAAAATTTCAAATGCTACATAGAACTCTCTCTATCTCTTTCTATACAGTATAATCAACTGTTGTAGTTTCACCTGTAGTAATATAATCAGAATCGTTTATACTCGTAAGTGTCCGTTGAGTGTACTTGCATATGAATAAAATCTGAAATTTTTTACTTCAAACTGAACATCATCAAAACACTAATTAAGTGCTGACGTCTTTAATTGCTTTAATGATACATGTGTAAACGTATGCAATTTGAAAATGTTAAGGTGAGATATGCTTTCCATCTACAAACAGATTTTATATACTTATTTATAAAAAGTTCGAATCACATTATTGAATGACGTGTAATAAATCATGTGTAAATCTATGAAATAAATTTATAAATTTGCTCTTTAATCATTAAGTTTAATAATGCTTTCCTGCATCTAATAAATGTAAAATATATCGTTGAATTTTAATCGATAAAATAAGAATTATTAGCTTTTTCAGTTATGAGAAGTAGAGTTCGTTTACCGAGCTTAAAGTGTAACAGATTAGAGGAACTTAACAGTATATTTCATGCTTTAAACGGGTACTATAAATGTCGTCCAAGCCTTCTCTTATACCAAGACGAAACGATTAACAGGGAAAGCATACACAGCACATTAGTATGCTTAATAAACCTTTATTGTGTGCTCGTGCAGTAAGAACTGGTCTGTTGCTATTTTCAGATCTGCATCGTCACAGTTTCATTAGCAGCAATTATGTAATGTAAAATACGATGATCCGCGAATTCAAAAAAATGTTATTATGCAAATACACTTGCGTACATGTATGAAAGCATCTTACTGTTTAATTTTTCCTATAGATACGACAGGTGAACATAATCGTTTGTATACGTACAGGTTTCGATCAAATAATACATAAAAGTGGACACTAAATAATTCCTAATTGAAAAAATAAGAAAAAAATATAAATTAGATTTTGTAATTTGCGGTTTGATTTTCAGGAAAATTAAGTTTGAAAATTCACTGTACTTTTTTGCTATTATGGCAATTTTATTTTCTGTTGAGCTATATTAACGCGTATTGTGCTCCACATTTCATAATGTAAGAAGTGTAAGGATGGCTTTTTGTTATTGTAATTAAATTAGAGAGCTCTTTTGAAAAATAATTATTCGTTATTCACGAACAATCATGACTGCGGTCTTCTTCTTTTAACAAAACACTAACTGTTAGAGCCAATCATAGTTTCAACGTTTTCAAATTATAAATGTTTTGAATTGCCTTCACACAGGTCTTCACACGACTTACAGAAGATTTTTAAATGATAATTATGATTATTGGGCAGAACGTGGAAAACCCAGTCTCCAAGGTCTACAGATCCTACTTATGGACTTTAATTTATGGAAATACATTGAGTAAAAAGTAGATAGTACAGATATCGAAAGTGAGGACCAATTATGCATTTAGGTACATGCTTCGGTAATTGGACGGGCATAGCTATATATTCGATAACGGGGATAACAATTTTAGCAATTTTGCAGCTGAAAAAGTAAAATTCGTTCGATTGAAAATTTGTTTTGCGTTTTTTTTTCAAGACAATACCATTCGCGTGCTATTTTTCTAATACAATAGGTAGTTAGAATATTTTCTAATACAATACTTTACGTTACTCGCCAGAAAATAGCAGTGCCATAACAGCAAAGAACGTAGCAGATTATCCAGTTTGATTTCCTCGAACGTAAGTAGAAAATCAACAAACTTTGTTGCACATTTCATTCTTATTTTTCTATAAGGAATTACGTGGTGTTCTCTTTTACATGGTTATACGGCTTGTATAAGATGTATACAGATAACTGTCTTGAAATGTGAAGTATAAAAACACAGAAATTTCAAATCAAATTTTCTACTTTTCAAATTTTTCAACTTCAAAGTTTAGAAAGTGGAAATTTAGAAACTTAGATATACAAAAATTAAGAAATTAAAATATACAAAATTTAGATGTACAGCGATTTGGAGATTTAATTTTTGGATATAAAAATTCCGAATTCAAAATTTTAAATTAGGAAATTACCAATCGGTACTAGTGAGTGCACTAATTTAAATATCTGCTGATGATATCAATAGCCATTTCAATTCATGTATCAAGCTTGTGAGAACTGTAAATCAAAATTAATATCGATTCTGATATCACGATACCAATAAATAAAACGGTATATTAACAATTTATAAATAAGAAAAAATATTGTCTTTTAAATTAAACAAAAATTCGTTGATTCATACAATTTTATATTATAAGAAATAAATGTTTGAGTCAAAATGTAATATGTTATACAACTAAATACAAAAGATATAATAATTTTCTCATTTTGTGACATAAATTAAAAGCTGTATTAGAATTAAGCAACATCATACACTTTATAATTCGAGACAGAAATTCTAATTATGTTAATGTTTCTGCGAATGCGAGTGATATGAAGATAATTAATATATCAGATTGATCACCTGATTGATTTATTAGCTTATTTTTATTAACCGGAGGAACGACGCTTGATGTCTAAAGTTCACTCTGCGTTGTTATTCGATAGAAAAGATTATATTTCGAATTTTCGAAATATTTTCAATTGTAAAAATTTAACAGATAGCATTTAAAAATTCGTGCTTATAAATAATGCAAGAAACTAATTTCTGAAACCTAAATTATTAATTTAATTATGATTCCTGAATCTTTTGTTATACGATTTTTCAGTTTTGGAAAAATTGCACTTGAACTTTCATTCACGACAACAAAATAATAATACTAAACACATTTTAGTAATTATTTGTAACTATATGTAGTTATATGTAATTATGAATGAGGAAAAATATTTGTCACCATTTACTTACGCTTAAGAAAATAGAATTTCATAATATATTACTTTCTGGCATGTTTGAAATTTTGTGTGATTCTTCATTACATCAAGTATATCAAGTTGCATGTGACTATCTGTGATAATCTACGTGTAAAATGAAACAGTTTAATATACAAGTATTAATCACCGTCAAAATTTACAATCACCCACAGCTGTTAAAATCAATATACACTTGGAACGATGCATTTAATCCGAGGAATGTCAGTTGCACGGTACATTAATTTTACGTAATTTTGTAGCACAGCTATCTCAACTCCGTAATGTTAGATAAGCGAAAATATTTGTTGCGAAAGCAGATCGAACCACTAAATGCAAGAACCGAGAAATGACCTATGGAAACGAACCGATACCACAAATTCTATTAAAGCGACGATAACGTGGCCCCCGTACACAGTTGCATTGATGATAAAACTAACGATCATCGTTTTCATTGCGAACGTTCCCGGTGTTTTAGAGCAGGGGAACCCGGTCGCAGCGACGTCTACGATAAAGCATAATTCTCGTGTAGACAAGTTATGTTATAGGTGAAGGTTACCGTGTCAGCTGGCTGATAAACAGCGCGCGGAAAAGTGTGCTAAAAATTTCTACTTAAAATTACGTGTTCATATCATTTTTAAATTTAAAAGTTCATATTATTATAAGGACATAATTGTCGACAATTAAGGATTAATATTTGAATTATTATGAAAGTGGTGTAAGTTCATTTAAAAAAAAAGTGAGATATCACGTAATATGTACTTATTTAGTATAAACTTCTTATTTATAACTAGCTAATAAATATCTTTAAAAATGTCAATGTTCAATTTAAAATTTGTCAAACGAAAGGATTTCGTTTCAATAAAAAATCTACAGAATGCAATTCAAAACGAGTAAGAAAAACCTCAAATCTTGGTTTTGCAAAAATGCACCGTACACTATTTTATATAAAACATAGATGGAGGATGCAGAATTTAAGACGTTAGATTTGTCACCTACATGTTAGAGAAGACTACCAAAATTTTAAAAAAATGTGCAGGCACTTTGTATAAAGATGCCATATTTATTACACGCGAAAAATATAAGGATATGGAGCAATTATTACAGTACATATATACCTCTGATGAAAATATTTTTTAAAATGTACTACACAAATATGATTTATTTACCATTATGAAAGTTATTGCAGGGTCTCGAAATAAAATAAACATATTTTTCTAACGAATGAAACAACTATTATTATAGTTAATGTTTTATCATTCATTAATTACCTTATTGTTACTTATATTTATTTATTTAGTTAGTTATAATTATTATAATTATATGTCAAGTACTTGTAAATAAAATGTTCTTGTATATTAACTATTAAAAATCGAAATAGCTTTGCTGTAGGGATTTCGCAATTGCATTATATGTAGAAAATGAAAGGCTCCATTAACGAGATATGTAAAGAATTCCACTTAAGTCTCTGTTCATTTATTATAGCAACAGTTTCACATAACAGAAAAGAATTCATACTTTAAATAGAAGTTGATAATTATACTATTATTATTATAAAGAAAAAATTATTGACAGTTAAGAGTTCTTATTCGTTTTTTCATTTCATTATTACTGTTTCAACGATTTTGTCAATGTCTCATAATATTTAATTATTTCTAGCAATAAATTTTTGAATATACGTAAGAATATAAACACTGACAATGTAACGGGTTTTTATATGAAAGCACTACGATACAAGTACATGTAAAAAACGCATGCTAATATTAAACTGGTTTCTTATGAAGAAAATGCACAAAAGATAACCAAAATTTTCATTCATTATTTAGAGTGGTTCTGCCGCGACAAAAGTTAAAACATTTATTAATATGACCAGAGAAGTATCTTCAATACAAAAATTGGTTGCACAGCACATAATTTTGAATATAACATTGATGCAAAATAACGAAAACGCATTAACAATATAATAAATATCTTTTATCAATCATTCGATATGAATTATGGGTAAAGAATGCACTTAGCCTTTTATAAGGCTTTATATCTGAAATTGTACAATAAATCATCTTCATTTCTTTAATGTAACTCATATCACATTTTTCTATAATCCTTTAGTTTTTTTTTTAAGAAAATTTAAAATAACGTTCTCATATTATAATTAAAAATGCACTTCCAGCAAATGTTTCTTTCATCTTTTAGATGTTAACCATGATTTTTAATGAAATTACCTCCGCCTTTGTATGGGTGACCTTTCTGAAATTTCACTGGACAAATATCATCTTTACATTCTAAAATTTCTATAATCCAACATCCTTAAATCCCAAATTTTTACATCTCAATATCCTTATATGTATATAAATATTCCTACATACCAAAGTCTTTATATCCCAAAATCCCTATATTCCAAGATTCCTACATCACAAAATTCCTAAATTCTAGCATTTCTGCATCCCATACTTCTACATCCCAAAATCCTTATGTCTCAAAATTCCTATGTTTCGAAAATCTTATGTCCCAATATTCTGATGTTCTAAAATTTCTATATCCCAAAATCCCTACATCCCAAAACCCCAATAAACCCTGGGATGTTCCTTGAGATGACCCCAATATTCTAAGACCCCTAGGCCCCAAGTCCCCCTACATTCCAGGATCTCTACTTCCCATTATCTCTTATATCCGAATATCCCTACATCCCAAGATCTCCATACCCCAAAATCCCTTTATCCCAAAATCCCTATATCCCAAAATCTCTATATCCCAAAGTGCCTATATCCCCAAGTCCCTATGTCCCAAACTCCCTATATCCCAAAATCCTTATATCCCTATATCCCTATATCCCTATATCCCAAAATCCTTATATCCCTATATCCCTAAATCCCTATATCCCAAAATCTCTATATCCCAAAATCCCTATATCCCAAAATCCCTATATCCCAAAATCCCTATATCCCAAAATCCCTATATTAAAAATCCTTATGTTCTAAAATCCCTAAATTCTAAAACTCCTATATTCCAAGATTCTTACATTGCAAGATCTCTATATTCTAAAATCTCTTAATTCCCAAATTTTCCAGTTCAAAACCTCTATATTTCAAGATCCCCATATCTAAAAATCGATATGTTCCAAAATCCTGAAGTTTCACTTCGAAAACAGTAAACTGTCTTTGTGATACAATAGACCGAGTGAAAAACAGTGAATGAATCAAATGCTGCATTGAAAGGGCTATTGGAAAAACCAAGATTCTGAAATTTCTGGCAAAATTTTGGAAAATTTAGCATTTTAAATTTGCAAGGAAATTAATTAGAATTTACACAGTATTTTTATTACATAACATTTTGTGATGTTTTATGATAACGGAAATTATTAGTTAATGAATAGCGGAAATTATTTGTTAATGAATCACGTGTTCCTCTTTCCTTTTCCCCGGTCTTTTCAAAGCTTCCGGTAACGGGAGATCACGCGTGAAACGTTTGGGAATTGATTGTGAAATTATTGTGGCAAACTTTATTTAATACGAAGAGTTTCAGTGGTAAAGATTCTTCGTGAAAGTACATATTCATACGTTTAATTGATGGTATTCATCGTTCGACGAGACGATGAGAAATGTAGTCTAACAACAGCTGCTTCCATTATTACAATCGTATGCAAAACAAGCATTGATGAGTTTTTTCCCTTACTGTATACTTTCACCGTTTTAAGAAATGCTTTCTAAACCTTAATTTCTATACAGAATATTTATACGAAACGTTATATAGCTTTGTTAATTATCGGTGTTCGTTACAATAATTTACTCAGTATTCGCGTTAATTTTCTGATCAAATCCTACACCTCGTACGATTTCATTAATATTCACTTGATCTACATTTTTGCGAAGTTTTAAACTGTTTTGAATTTTCGAGTTGCTGAAATATCTTTGTATGTTAAATAATTTTTGCAACGAAAAGTGAAAATTACATATCTTAATTAAATTATTTAATATTGATGTTTATTATAAAAAAATCAACGTTCTGTTTAGATCAAACTTAACCTTTTTACAATCATTATTTTTCATGCTATTGGATGCTGTGTTATATAAATGGCGAATACCGACAAAAACAATAAACTGGAGTGTAGCAACTGGCAATATAAAAAGAGGTTGTTGCATGCAGCACTTGAAAGTTTGCAAATTTGAACTTCGTCAATCAGTATATTACAAAATTTAAAAGTTTATAAATACATAATTTTGTAAAATATAAAATTGGTAAAATTCTGAATGCGTTTGTAGATTTATAAATTAGCAAATTAATAAATTTGAATGTAGATTGTAAATTTATAAATTTGCAAATTTGTGAATTTATAAATTTGTAAATTAGAAAATTCGTACATTAGTAAATTCGTAAATTTATAATAAATATTTTGTACATACCTCTAATTTTAAAAGTTTATGAATTGACAACTTAAAAAATTGTTAATTTTGTCCGAAACCAATCTAAATATATCATACCGAAAGTGTAAAATGTTTATTGTTTTATTCGGATACTATCAAGTGACTCATTTAATAAAATTAATTGTCTAGTCGATTTCACTGATTCTGCATTACGTAAAAGTGGATCATTTGTTTCGAATGCAGGTTGAACAATTACAATAAGTATCACGCGTGCGATGCGTTTAGCAACTGTAATTATCATATGCATTGTTGTAGTGCAATGAAAGAAATGCTTGTTCGTTTGTCACGAGTGCCACGAACAATGTGATGTCTCACTTTGTTGAACACCGTTTCCTGTTTATGGCATAATAATAGTGAGAGCCTTTGAGCTCAAAAAATATACCGTTGTACTTGAAATAATTATCCTTTGTTTTTCACGTTTTTTAACAAGCTCTTCAGCAAAAAAAAACAGGAACCCGAACCATATTTTAACGTGTTAAATAGAATACTTTTTTGGAAAGTGTTTTCTATAATTTAAATTAGCAAATAAGTGTAGTAAGTAAAAAAAATAGGTAAATTATGATAATAAGGAACATATCTTAATTTTTTACTAAAATGAAAACATATTACGTTAAATTAATTGTAATCTTGTTCTAAATTCGTGACACGTCATAATTTGATAGCAAAATGTAGCTTTCAAAAAGTTTGTTTAATATTTTATTTGACCAGGTTCACATAAGTAGATTTGGTATGGTTCATATAAATTCTGTGAAATAAAGCATAGTATTTTTTCCCATTTGTATATAAACTTAGCAGTGCTACTTACGGAAGATTAATGAAAAAAGAATTTAGGTAATTTAACATTCGGAAATTTGGGAAAAAGGATTTAAGGAATCCAAAAATCGAGAATTCGAGTATTTGGAAATTTATACCTTTGCACATTGGAAGATTTGACAATGTAGGTACTTTTATATTTGGGAATTACTAATTCAATTTTTAAAATTATAATTCTGTTTACAATTTACTTACACGTTCTCTTGTATAGATTTCGCACATTCCACAGCGATTACCGAGATTACATTAATAATCACTTCGTGAAAAACGAGTAACAACAGTTCATCCATTCGATTAATTGAAATAAAAACATAAAATCAACAAAATTCGAATCGTTCTACGTATCAGAGGAATAATGACGAAACTGACGTACCATCATGTTATGAATTTGTTTTCATTTTGAAGGTTGATTTTTTTTCTTGTTTACTATCGTATAACGTATATTTGCCACTGGAAAACGGTTATTTCTCCGAAATCGGTTTTAATTAAAATCTTTCAAAGCAATCGTTAAAGATTGCATTTCCATTTCAACTTTGTTTCAAAAGCAGCAAAGAAGTCGTATATTTCTAAAAATTGATTTTTATTACAGCTATGTAAACTTTGATTACTTTTATACATATGCACATTTATTTCTTGCATTTCACATTAAAAAATTGATACAAAAACTATTTCATGTATAATTTTCAGTATATGTCTCGGATAAAACAAAATTAATTAATCGAAATAATTAGTTTTTTCAGACATAGTAAGTTTCAAGCTTTAGTAAGCAATTAAACCAGTTAATATCTACTCGTTCAATGAGAAAAATTAAATCTCTTTAGAATAAGTGTTTTCGTTGTTTTATATTCAATTTTGAACTTGTACATTAAAATTATTCGAACTTACTTTTTCTATCTTTCATTTGGCATTCTAAAATAACCTTGCGTTTTTCTATCTTTAATTTATAAATAAAATTAGAATAAACGGAAAAATGAAATTATTAGTATAAATTAATGAAATAAATTTTATGTTTTAAAATGGCATTTCACATTAACATACAACTAAATAAAAGTTTATATAAAAATAAATGATTGAGTTTAAAAAAATAAAAATTGCATTTTTATAACAGTTTAACAGATAAATTTATATGGATACGTGCGGATATCTGTAAATTAAAATTTTTATGTTGTACATTTCATGTTGTTTTAATTATTTTTCATTTGGAGGAATAGCAAAATTTCATACAATTATTCCACTCAAATTTATTACTATATTATTATATTCCACGTAATACTTATCTTCGTAATGTAATATATTTTATATAATTGAGCTCCTCATTGCACAAATCGATTAACTCCATAAAACAAAAACGGAGAAAAGCGATGAAATAATGTGCATTAGTTTTTGAAATTTCATTTATAATATAAATTCAAATTTTTGTAGAATGCATGAATACAGATGTAGCTTTCATCTAAAAGATATTAAATTAGAAGAAAGAATAACCAAATATTTATCGTCAAAGATGTAAAAATAAATGTACTTTATTATTCAGTGGCCAAAAGAATATTTTAGTCGTTTAATGGTGTTAACCATTTTTGTTTTGGAAAATTTGTGTAAATATAAAAAGTTATGATTATACCAAGTGCTTTTACGCTTAAATTTAAGATTTTTCAAAAAGTGGAGTTAGTCGATTTGTGCAGCGAACGGCTCAATTATATCATTCAAATTTGCAATTTTTTATTATAAATGTTGCTTTGTATTGTACTCAAAGCGTATTTTTAATTTTTCAATTGTGACAGCTGAATGAGTTGTAAATAATTGTAGACTGTATAAAACGCTGTATTAATTAAAATCCACCCAATAAAAAAAAGACTCATACTTCGTTCATACAAAAGAAGTAGTAAACTGAGAATAAAATCGAATTTAAAATTAAGTGCGAACTCCGAATTCCATGTAGGATACGTCACGCTCTATTTATTTATATAAATATCTACATGAAAAATTAATTTCATAAAAATAGTAAACCAATTATTTATTAAAACAACAGCATTACAATTTTCAACAAAATAATTAAACGATATAAAAACCTAAATATGTATGAAAAAAAGTGCAAGAAATCTTAAGCATGTCCGTGGTCTAACAATATATAATTATTGACACTACTATATTTTGGTAAAAGAAAAATTTTGAACCATTTTTTATTTGAAACCTAAGCTTGCTACACCGTTATAGAGGTCATGGATGTATCGACTATAACGAGTGTTGACAGTAATTACGAAGTTCTTTAAAACCAGTCTTTGTAAACACACGCACGTAATAGCAACTGGGACATTAGCAATCCGACAGTTGGAGTTTTATTAGTTTATATTTGCCGGCAATATTACATTCTTCGTGTAAATAGCGTTTGGTATGACTGTACCGAATGTATTGGATTGTTACATATTTCTGAAATGGTAAATGTTTAAATACCGAAAATCTAAGACGATTTAATCACATAAATGCTTGACAAAATGGCACTTATTTCATATTAATTTGAAACTTAGTATTTGTCACAAATCATATAAACTACTTATTACCGTTTTGAATATAAAATGGCTTATTGCCAGTTGAAAGAATGACCGATTTTCAAATACCTAATATCTGACATAAAATTAGTACAAAATGACGCTTATGGCATATCAATTCAACGCTTAACATTTGACAGAAACCACTGCACACATTCCTTATTAATGATTCAAATATAAACTATTATTGTTAATAAACCAAACAATTACCGATTTTCACATCTAATATTTGATACATTTAATGACATGAAATTAGCTCAAAATGGCACTTATGAGACGTCAATTCGAAGGTTAATATTTGACAAAAACGACTATACGAACTTTTTACCAATATTTTGAATATAAACTGACTAATTGTTAGTTGAAGTAAGCAATCGATTTTGAAACGTGTCTAATCTCATACTAACTTGAAATTTAAATTTCATAAAAATGATTGTGTAAACTTCTCATTAATATTCATTAGCATGAATATTTGTTTGTTAGAGAATTGTCTAATTATGTTACTCATAATGACATAATACTTTAATCAACTAATTCATATTCAAATTGTCAATACAAAAATTTTGTACTGTCATTTTTTGGAAATTTTAAGATCCAATCGATATAATATTTGTACTGTTGTATAATGCTTTTATCTTATCAAATCATATTATATATTAATCGAAGATTTAAAGTAAATGCATGTAATAAAAACAATATAACATTATTTAAAAGAATTTCAGAAATATAATATTTTTTTACAAAATGTGAATTTAGATACTATGGATAAAATTTAAAAAAACAGGTATGAATTACTGAAAAATTAAAAGTGCACCTTCCATTTTAAGAAATCAACCGTTTAAACAATAAAAATAGAATTGTACAAATATTCGAGAATTGCGGGAAAAAAATTTTGTTTATACAATTCAAAGAAGATAGAATTCTATAAATATTCAACAATTATGCTCATGAATTCAGTTTGCAAAAGTGATTAAAAATGTTCCTACGATTATTTTGGAATTATGAAAAATTTTCGATTTCACCAACCAATGTTTGACACAATATATAAATGATTTCTAATTTTGCATAATAATATTTTGTTCTTTTCAAAATAATGAAGAATACACTGTTTAATCCACTTTTCATTCTGTTTAGTATTCGACTTAGGTTTATTCCACTTAGTATTCTAATTAATATTCAGCGCTTTAATATACTAACACCTCATGAAAGTCATATACAATGTGTTTGTACTAAGTGTCTCTAAAACCTCTGAAAAAAATCTTTGCTTTGATATTTCATATTGGTTGAAATTTTGTTGTTATAAACAAGTTTGTGAATGATAAACGTTTTCAGCGTTCACGTGCAGTAATTCCGCGTTGATTTTAATATACTTTCTGAAATCTTATCGTATCACCAGTTTACCATACGATTACATTGCGAAAAATTCAACAACCAACCAGTACGATCGTTATCGGTTCCACGGTTTTCTTCCAAATCACAAAATGCTTGCTATACAAAAACTTGATTATAAAATCTTTAAGAAAATCAGTTCCTAACTTTCTATAGATTGAAACGATAATCGTATTTATAGTGTCATAGTAATAATTAGTAAATCAGTAGGAACAATAATTAAAAGACACCTGTAAATTATAATAATAATTCCTTTAAAAATATAGTGATAATAATAATTATTAAATATTAGGTAATAATTATGAAACATTTTAAGATAAATTTAAAAATATCATTCATGAATAGTACTAATAATCATTTCATTAGCGTTATGTTAGTGGTTAGAAAATTCTTATTAATGATAATTAAAAACCTCTTATAAATAGCATCAATAATTATTTTGATTTATCCTAATATAGTACTAATAAGTATTTGATTTATACTCATAAGTATTGCACTAATAATTAGAAGGTTTTTAAGTACGGTAATTAAAAATGTCTTATGAATTGCAGCAATTAAAAATAGTGCATTCTAAATATTAATTAAAATTACATTTATAATATTAAATATATTAATACTACATACTTTATTTTAAATAAATATACATCCTATTATATTTTATTACATTTATTTTCTTTTATTAATGATATCAATAATTTCTACAAATTTAAATAAATCAATTTATTATTTATTATAAAAAGGCATTTAGGATGAATAACTAAAGTTACTGTAATGAACAATTAATACAGGAGGAATAATTAGTAATTAATAGCTGAGAATAAAAATGTAATTTTTTTTGAGTGGAATTGTTAAGGGTTGTATTTTTTACGAGTAAAAAATTATACTATTTAATTTATATTAGTATTTAGAATTTTTTTCCTGTAAGCTTATATTCTTTGTATATGTTGAAAAAAATTGTATACTACCATAAAATAAGATTCTAATAGTGTATATTTTAGAAGTTATATATTATTATTACTATATCAATAATTTAATAATGCTATTATATTATATTATATTATAGTTAATTATTGTTACATTTGAAGAATAACAATTTTTATAAATTTTAAAGTTATATTAAAAATTTTTGATAAATACAAAAATACAATAGTAACAATAATGAGACATAAAGTAACAATAATTTTCGATGTAATACACGAGTAATTGTTTTGATAGACTTCAATGTTTAAGGTATGTAACATTATTAAAATGATTTAAAACTATAAGAATTATACATATAAATATCTGCAAACCACGATACAGATTAATAAGTATTGAATTGTATTTTAAACAAAAATATTATACTTCATCGTTAGTTAATTAATTAGATTTTCCTCAATCTTTGCGTTTATAATTATACATACGATTTTGTACGTGACCTTTCTGTTATGACAGATTTTAATGTTTAATATATATAAGAATATTAAAATGATATAAATTTATTAACATTATATAAAAATTTGCGAATCATAATACTAATTAATAATTATTTAATAGTAAAATAAACAAGATATTTATATTTCAACATTAATTAAAATTGTTTTCAATCTTTGCACTCACAATTATACTCACATTTTGTGTTAACGCGATTTTTGTTATGAAAACAAAACTGTTGTAATAATTACTTTTTTTCGCACGTATATTCTCCGAAGATATCGTTACACAGTTTTATACAAATAAATTAACGTTTAAATTATATTTAAAGTTACAAAGGAAAATTACGTGCACCATGTAACCTTCCGGTCATTACCGTTAAAAGGAAAAAAGATGTATATATAAAACAGTAAATTATTAACAAAGTAAGGTCATACGTTGTGTATAAGGTTTGTCGTTAAACGGATCGCCGAAATTATTATTGTCAGCAAACAAACCGTTGTGTAAGACACAATTTCAATTTATGTTACATCTTTATCACGGTCATTCACGAAAAAATCTTATCGTTACGGTTCAAAATTTACCAACTGTCAAATTTCTTGTTGATACACAGTCTACGGCCTTCACTCCATAATATGCACACTGATATTTTTATAAAATTGTCTCAAGTTTTTGGTAGTTTCCTTACTATTTGACGCCAATTTTCTTATCTTTTCTATTTATTCTTGTTGAGTCACTTTTTCGATGCAACGGTGCGACAAAAAAATTATCAATGTTTTGCATGATATATGATAACACCTTTTATCAACACGTTTATTTTCGTTAGTTAGAACTTCGTTATTTTCGGAAAATTTTTTTTAGTTTCCCATTTCATTTATTATTTAGAGCGATGGAAATTAAATCATCCATACAATAATTGAAATAATAATTATTATTAATTAATTAGTAGTGTTTAATGAGGAGTAATTATTAGGTAATTAAATAGTGAAATTGTATAACTAACTTTAATCGTGAACATGTTTAATTGTTATAATATGAACTATAATCATTTTTATTTTTTCAAATTAATTATTAGATATTTTAATAATATGACAGGTAATATAAAAAGTTTTTCAGATCAATTCAAGAGTCTTAATTTGTTCCTTCAACCTGTTTTTCGCAACTTCCTAAATCAATGTCTAATTAATAGGGCTAAATAAGAAAAAAATTTAGAATATTAATTATTGAAACAGTTGATACATTAGAAAGAAATTACGGTATTTATTGTACAGTACATTTAGAATGAAAGAAAGTATTTTTAAACATCAATGGCGAAATTATGAGGAAGGCAATAGTATTCGTACTCGTTTGAGAGATACTCGAATGAGTAATTATACAGAAAATGAAATAAAAAATAAACTAGGGTTCCTTTAAAAGGAAGAACACGATGTTTCTTAACATATATACTCACATTTGCGTTAAAGTAACTGAAAAAACAAGATCATTATTTTTTTCAAAAATGTTTATTGTTTTTTTAATGCGTTGCAATTTTTTGATAAAATGTGAATCGAAGCTCCTTTTGTTACAGATTTTACAATGATGCTATTTAGCTATTTTTAATTGTATCACTATAACATCGTTTTGTAAAAAATGATATTTGTATAATAAAATTTATATCTGTTCCTTAACTTCGACCCCGTAATTTCTTATTTCTGTACCTAATAACTATAAAGTATATTTTTTATGACCTGTGGCCAATGTAAGAAAGGACAATGGTCGAAATTGCCCTATATTTCTCGACCAGTGAAAAGTTTTCACAGGACATGTTTCTACAAGTTTCATGAAAACATTAACGATGAATATCTGTCATCAAGAGTTCAATGTCCTCAATATTTATTGTCAATGCTGAAAATTTGAGGATTTAGAAATTTGAAGACTCCGGAATTTGAGGATTTAGAAATTCGATGTTTTAGAAGTACAGAAAGATGGAGTACTTACGGAAATATGGTAATTTGACTAATTTGTAGATTTGAAAATTGGGAAGTTTGACAAATTAGGGGATTTGAAGATTAAAGAATATGAAAATTTCAGAATTCGACAGATTTATAGATTTAAAAATTAAGGAATTCGACAGATTAGGGGATTTTAAGACTACAAAATTTTGAAATTTGAGAATTTGTCAAGTGGAGAATTAGTTTGATTAGAATTTGATAAATTTGGTGTAAGAAAATTCGAAAGCTTGCATTTCGTATGTTAGAAAGTTGAACGTAGGGCATCGACGTTTTGTCAATGGCCCTTGAAGGGAACCGTTAAAGATATAAACAGTTCGCAGGCTAGATTGGCGAAGGGGGTCCTAAGGCTAGAAATGTCCTTTTCGGGGCATTCTTGTTGTAGACGTCTTGGCGTGAGCAAGGCAATTACTTTACAGACATAGGAGAATATATATTAACGTTATTTTACGCTCACAAATAGTTTTTCATTATTTAATTCCACATTTTACGGTATCACTCGGTCGATTTTCCTTACATTGGGTATTTGAAAATTATGGAATTTGAAGATTTCAAAATACGAAAATTTGAAAATCATAATAACACTGAAGGGGTTGAAAAATAACACCGAAAACCGAAAAAGTAAATTATGGAAATTTAAAAATCTTAATAACATTACAAGGACTAAGTAACACCGAAACAGAAAGGAAATTATGGAAATTTGGAAATCTTAAATAACATCAAAGGGGTTAAAAGACAACTCCAAAACGTAAGATTCTGAAAATATGGAAATGTCAATAATATCGAAGGAGAAAATTCTGGGAGCTTGAAAATGCGAATAACATTAGGATGGTTAAAGGAAAAATCGAAAACCGAAAAAAAAAATCAAAGTACACTTACTTTCTGAGCCACTTGAACATTCCCATCATGCCCATCACGCACGTGGCGCATCGGCAGACCGCTCGCAGATAAGAGTCGACGAGTTGACAGATGAACACCACGATGCCGACAAACACCGCGATCAGGAGTTTACTGCGCGACGACGCGTGCGGATCGAGCCGATCCGCTTCCTTTTCGCGACTGACGGCGACGACGGTCTGACGAACGCTTGTACCGCCACGACACTTCCTTCTGACACTTCTGACAACACGACTGACCGACCGTTTGCCGTTCGCTTCGAATTCTAACTGTGGAACGATCGCTGCCCGATCCCCACTACCGATATCCTGCTTGAATCTTCTGTATCCTTGCCAATTGTTCCTTTCGAGGGTAAATTAAGGCTATCATTACCGATTATACTTTAACCAGTTGCCTGTGGAATTTACTTTTAATCCTTTGTGCTTGGAAGGTGGCTCAGACTTACCATTTAAGATTTTGTACTAAATACTTTTTAACTAAATTTATAACATTATACATGTAAGCCGTTTATTTTGAAAGTGGGGCAAGTTCATTTTCTGTTACTGCGAGGTATGTGAAAGTTTGCGTTACAATACTTAAAAAAATTGGAAAACATTAATAGATACATTTTTCGGATTTTGTGGTGTCAGTTAATGTATGTTTATTATTCGATATTGTTTAAAGCGTTGGGTAAAAAAATAAGTTTTATTACACACAAATAGACTTGCTTCACTTTAAAAATGAATGAATTATTGTAATTGTTAAACAACTTATTATGTAATTTTATATAAATATTAATTCATTTGATAAAAGGTAAAGCAAAGAAAACAGTCTATAAATATTACAGTAGAAAATATAACATAATAAAGTACAATTTATTTTTATTCAGAATTTCAATAAAAAACACTTTTTCGTTAGTAATTTTCAATACTTTATATGTATATTTTCAATTTTATTTAGGGTTTAACATTTTAAAATATTAATGATAAACAGGAGGTATAGATGGTAATAAATCCATGTTCTTATATTTGCCTGATGTAGTTGATCTAGTTTCTTCGTACAAAGAAAGCAATTTTATATTTTCTAAATTACTTGGTTCTCCTGGTGATAATAACTCGAGAATTTAAAATTCTGCACGTCGCTGCATCGAAAATTTTGTATGACATTTTATATGGTGCATAATAAAAAGAATAGAATTCCTTGGAAATGAGAATTTTATTGGAGTGGCGATATTACCCAGAAAAGTATTTTTATTTTTTTACTATTACCAACTAACTCTTCTTTCATATGCATCACAGTTATAATTTTCGCTGAAATCATTTTAATCTATATCTTTTTTTAATAAAATAAACCGCAATTCGTAATTAATTTATAAATTACAGTAGAATTGTTCAAGGGTTTTGTGCACCGATACTATTATAAAACAAGAATCGTATCGACTTTCTTTAATATTTATTAGAAACTGAAATCAGTAACGATATCTAGCTGATCTACAGCACATCCTCCTGATATTGTGAGGTTACCCATAGTACCAATATTATACAATTTATAGTTTTTCACAGTATTGTTAGTGTTACTAAAAACAGGAGCTAAATTGTACCGTAATAATTTCGCCTAAAAATAATTTCCACCTAAGATGGACTTGCACCACTTTCAAAATAAATGGCTCGTGTGCTGTATAAACATATGAAACAGACAATAGTAGCAATTAATAATAGAGAAATAATAACTTGAAAAGAATTCAGCAAGCTTTTCAACTAGAAAGTTTTAGAGTTGCTACCTGAAAGCAGTAAAAGTATCTTTGGTTTAAAGGGTAAATTCTTTCAGTTCGGAGCACTTCGAAACCACCGATACATGCGGTACTTGCATGTGTGTTGCTCATCTTTATATTGTAATATTGTGATATTTGCGATTGTAAAATATTAGAACACCTAACAATATTCAGTTGTTTGCACTTGCTACGTTATATGAAATGATTAATTTTATGTTAGATCAGTAATACCCTGATTGTCACACTGAAGCAATTGAAAATTATATTAGATAGAATTTTCATTTTTAACAAATCTTACCAAATATTTTCACAATATCTTATTATATTTATTTTCCATAATTTCAAGCAGTCCATACGTATAATTTCAATTAGATAAGTGAACAAATTCTTAATAATATACATGTTAAATCTATATGGAAATTTAAGTGTCACTCATACATGGATGACATGGCGTCAGTGTGTTAATAAAACAGTAAATGTGTTCAGAAAAATTTACAACCGTATATGTACGTTTTTTATATATATTGATAGGCACATGAGGGCGAATATATGTATACGCCTTTAGCAGTCGAAGATTTCTCACGGAATGCGTGATCTAATTCCGCAATGATGAGTATACATGTTGAACGCAGAACAAATGCTCCTATTATACAATGTACGAAAGATGGCAAACAAAACGAGAAACGATTAGCCTAAACTTCGTTTTGGAGCATTATTGTTTTTTACATAATCAAATAGTATTCGATAAATATAGACGAAATATAATGATTGTCGGAATTTATTACGAGTCTCAGAATCTAGTTCTCCAATTGTTCTTCAGGTACATAATTTATTTATATGTAAAAAACTGCGAATGCTGTTGGGTAGGATAAATATTCAGTCCTATTAACAATGTTTCACAAATCAAATCAGATTTTTACATGATTTTAAAGATCGACGAAGCGAAATTAAGTAAAAGGAAATACAAGAAAATACAATTAGAAAAGTAGACAATTGGGTGTTGGAGATGGTCAATACTAACACAAGTGACTGTCATATAACTGTAATCAAGAGTCATAAAATCTATGCTTCCAATTATAAAGGAACACAAGTTACAACTTGTATATACCATTTACAAAGGAACACATCGGCCGTGAAATCGACAATTGTGAGGCGTTTATTATACTACCTGTTGTAAAGGAACACATTAATATCAGTAGTGAAATTCACACGGACTGTTTCAAAAATTACAAAGGACTTAATGCGGAAGGTTTCCTAACAAGGGACCTCACTTAAGTGTTACACGCGGATTTTAATGAAATTTACATATGTGGTAGTTTTTCGAAAATTAGTTGACCCATATTTTTTTATATCTGCTGACATGCATGTTGAGGGGGTGAAAATAGCCCTCAAAGTTGGGGGTGAAAACACATTTTCTTTAATACCTCGCAAACTAGAGGGTGTAGGAGGGTGATTTTTTTTTGAAACGTGTATTTTTGTGTAAGGAATTTAGTTTATTACGAAAATTTCGGGAGAAATTATTTATTTAAATAATATATTAAAAAATTGGATTTTTTTGTCAATTTTTTACCCCAAATGCCGTTTGATTTTTATGCAGATTTGTATACGTAAAGTATGGATCAAAATGGAGGATACGTGTTTTTGGAATTTTTTGTTTATTGCAATTTAGCAATAATTATTACATATACAATTTTCGTCTACTTTTTACGGAGAAAAGTGTTGAGATTTGTTTTCGAAGAGGGTAAGCCCTTTTTATGCAATCATTTTTCAACAAGTTTCAATAAGTTTGTAACAATTGGATAATATTAGATGTTTATTGTTCCTTCGGTAGCCAGAGAAGGTCCAGCGGGCAGGTATAAATCCGCCGCTATACCGATTGTCGTTGTACAGATGCAATCAACATGTATAAAGAATCGACATACGGATATAGAAATGCAACAAGAGTTTATATTTGACGATTTGACTTATGACCAAATCTTACCTTTTTCTGTCAATGAAGAGGAAATGGAACAAGCTTCTACTTAAAAATTTGTCAAAGTTTTCTTTCCGCGTGCAACAGAAAATACTGTTGTGCTCCTCAACTCATGAAAAGGTGTAGCAAGAAGGAGTTATGACGTGCAATCCCAATGTCAAAAACAGATTAAAAAACTGGATATATTAAAAATACCAAAACATGCTACACCATTTGTTCAACCATTTGGCGTCTATAGGTTTCAAATTTGGAAAAACTTTGGTCGAAAAATTTCTGATCCTTTGATCGTATTGAATGTAGATATAAATTAATTGTCATAAAAAAATAAATTTTTGAAATTAAAATAAAAATTAAAAGTTTTAAATTCTAATAAAAATAATAAAGCTAAAATGGAATGTATATTTTTGAAACTTATGTTATATAGTGTGTACAGTAATGAAATTCAACGAAGAAATGCGTAAAATACAAATGCTGGACTCACCACGAACAATTTATAGAAACTACATCAGTATATTGAGAATAAAACATAGTTTCTAAATCATTCAAGTAAAATCAACTGGGTTATTAAATTCAAGTACGACGCTGACATATCTATAACGGAACCAGACATATCGGAATAAATTTTTCTATCTTGGTGATGAGTGTTGATTATGTATCAGAGATTGTAATTTAATTATGAAATTTTTTAAATGTAAGGTCATATCCAAATTTAATAAAATTATTATCTCAGAAATCTTATGTGCAAAATTCTTCCATATTATAAAACTGAACACATGTAATGGCTGTATAAATCTGGTAGTATCTTTTGGAATCTGCAATATTTTAATACTTCGATTTCTGCATTACCCTGAATACTATAACAAAATTAGCAGCTTTCAGAGATAACAAATCATTTAAATGAGAAACATTTTGGTTCAAATTATTAAAAGTTAAATAGCTAAACTTTTACCTTCGGCTAAAAGTTCCATTGCCTATAAAAACCTACGTTCCGTACAACGTCGACTGGTACCGCGGTGGATTTATACCTGCCCGCTAGACCTTTTTTGGCTACCGATGGAACAATAAACATATAATATTATCTAATTGTTAAAAACATGGCAAATGATTGTATAAAAAAGGCTCACCCTCTTCGAAGACAAATCTCAAGACTTTTCTCCGTAAAAAGTAGACGAAAATTGTATATGTAATAATTATTGCTAAATTGCAATAAACTAAAAATTCCAAAAACACGTATCTCCCATTTTGATCCATATTTTACGTATACAAATCTGCATAAAAATCGAACGGCATTTGGGGTAAAAAATTAACAAAAAAATCCAATTTTTTAATATATTATTTAAATAAATAATTTCTCCCGAAATTTTCGTAATAAACTAAATTCCTTACTCAAAAATACACGTTTCAAAAAAAAATTCACCCTCCTACACCCTCTAGTTTGCGAGATATTAATGAAAATGTGTTTTCACCCCCAACTTTGAGGGCTATTTTCACTCCCTCAACATGCATGTCAGCAGATATAAAAAAATATGGGTCAATTAATTTTCGAAAAGCTACCACATATGTAAATTTCATTAAAATCCGCGTGTAACACTTAAGTGAGGTCCCTTGTAAGTAAGACTGTTAATTACAGTGAAGGTAGGCAGGTATAATTTACTTTGTATCTGAGTTGGATTACAATCGAACTTCGATAAAAATTTAACTAAGTGAAATTTAATAAATGTTATCCAGCGACGGTGTATATACTCAAAAAATGAAATCATACTGGCGTCCTGAGAAAGACTGAATGAGAGGTAGAGGGTGTTTTCATGACAATCAATTTGCGTTTGGACTGCACGAAAATTTATGGCAACAATTTTGTCGCCGAAATAATATTCACATAATAGCAATTTTAATGAACGCAATCAGAGCACAATATGTACGTTACTAAATAATAAAATTCACTTAGTTACTACACTAAAGTAAGCTTTACAGCACTCTAATATAACAAAGCGTACAACTTTTAAGGGGTAACACCACTCTAGAGCCAGAAAAAGAGACCTAAATTTGATCATTTATTTTGGAAGTATGACAAGGTGAAAAGAATTTCTTTTCAGAGGGTTTATTTAACACATATTGAAGTACGAAAAATAATTTTTGTTTTGTAATTTTCGTACAAAATGACAGAGCCCATCGGTGGAAACAGCTTTCGTAGAAACACCGCCACGGGAGGACGGATTTCTCGCCATGTGTGAGACTTGGAATAAAAAATCAAAAAAATTTATAATCTATATACAATTGGCCTTGGTAGTACGTAGTGGTTTTTTGTTTAATCAATTTTTGTAGAAGTTATGCATGTTTTAAGAAATGAATCGACGTTTTGCATGAAAAATGTGCATTGAATTGTTTATAAAAAAAAGTTTACATTCAATCAAAAAACGGCTACATACTACCATAGAGGATATTGTTGTGAAGCTACTGTAAAAATTTCAATTCGATCCATGCAATAGTCACCGAGAAATCCGTCCTCCCAGTATGACAAAAGTGGTTTCGAGAAAAACGCGTTTAAAGTTTTATGAACATTTTAATCCTTCAATTTCTTATTTACCTCTAATCTGCGATTCCTGCACTATACATTTGCCCAACCAGGTCGATATTCGCCTCCTCCTCTACCTTCCTCTACAACCGTTTGTTTTGTAGGTAATAGATGTACTTATTATTTTAAATGGTAAAAGTAATACAAAAGCCATGAATCGCAGCACGCCGCGTAAGTACTCAGTGCGCGCTCTGAGAAGCTGCGGCAAAATTGATAATTGACTCTTTTAAAATTTGTATTCCACTATAAATCAAATGGCATTCTGTTTCCATGACCCTAAAGCATCGTTTAAGCAAAAAAAAAAAATCGACTTTTTGAAAATCCTAGAGTGGTGTTACCCCTTAAGCCAAATGATTTCGATATTTAAAATTCAATAAACTATGGTTCAATAAACTAAGATGAACTTTAATCAAGGATTACATTTTTATTCGATAAAAAATTAACAATTCGTTAACGTTTATCGCATCGAAATAAAGCTTTGAATCGATTTGTATACACGTTGAATGCAGTTAACTGGTTAATTCGATGCTTCATACAACGCGCCAAATAATAAAACACAAGAATTACCTGCATATAACCCCTAGCACTACGATTTACTCGGTAGATGCATCAGACATAACGAACTATTCACTGCTACAATGTTCGGGCGATTAAAAGAAGTTAAAACGTTGTGTCTATTTTGTATTTAGCAATCCTTAACTGTGCAAATTACAGTTAGACTTAAATTGAACATTCAACTGTACTAAAAATATAAGAAGGATTTTCTTCCATACTTGAACTGCGAGTGCGTCATCAATATAGCCCCTGATTATACTGCAAGGGATTAAGAATTAATTCTGCTTTAGTTCAGCATTACGTTGCTTCCTTCACCACATAAATTTGTGTAACTACATTTTTATTAAATTTCAATGAAATAGAAGTCATTTATATTTGAAGTACTGCCCTATTTGATAAAATAAAAAATGAAAGTTATTGTCGCGGATATTGATGGGTAGACAATCTCTCAAATGAACAATTTGAAATTTGAATACGTATATCAAGTTAATTGTGTAATTTAATATTAAGAACTGAATTAAGAAAAGGAACTGTGTTTAGTGATTATACTATATCTCATTAAAATCTGTTTGTCAATCCTTTTACCGGTGATACTCTGAGTATAAATTCTAGTGGTTCTCACGAAAAATTAAATGTTGCTTTGGTCAAAAGAGGATAGTAGATATTTGTTTTCTAAAAATGTGCAAAATCCAATATTCATGATTTCTTTTGCAAAATATTCTGTGTACAGTAATCTAGGTCAGTAAAGAGCCCGATTTTGCAATCTTACCCTTGAAGTTTCACCAGAAATATGCAAGTTTTTATAGAAAACATTTTTTAACGTCCTATTTTTCCAAAAAAGTGCTCGTTATCAACCTAGATTATTATATAAAGAATATTTTGCAAAGTAAATTGTTGAATTTTCATTTCAATTCAATTAGCAAAAATAAATGTTTGTATCGAAAAGTCGATAATCGAATTCGTGCGTCGATCAATTACTTATGTGATACCGCTCCATTTTGATCAGACTTTCGTGTATTATAAAAAAAAATAAAATCTATATATTTGTTCGTTGTTGTTTTCCGATCAATATTATTTTCACACGTATAAAAATACATTGCGTTATTTCAAGGTTTAAAAATTAATTTAATTAACATATTTTAAAGAGGTCCTTCTAAGTCGTTTTTCTTAAATAATAAATTCATTTAGTTTTTTAAAAGTTATTGTGTTTTAGTTCTATTTTAAATATTATTATCTCCCATATTCCATTATAAATCATGACGAAATATTGTTTTTTGGCTTCAGGACTCTGGCAAAGCGAAATCACATTTTGCACATTTTTGGAAATCGAATATCTACTATGCTTGTCCCTCTTAACAATACACTTCAAGGTAAACAAGAATTGCCGGAACTTATCAATTTTCTGCCAGAAGCCTCAAAAATCACAAAAAATATCACTCGGAATATTCGGTCATCAGAGTACTCTTAAAGTTTAGACTCTAGAGTACAGAGGTTTAGAACGTTGTACATTTTTTCTGAATAGTTATTTAGTGACTGCTTCAAATATGTAACACAGTTTGAACTTTTATGTAACATCTGAAATAAATTAGTAGTTTCACAAGTTTTTTATTGCTCCAGAATGAAAGTAGCAAATGGTTACATTTAGATAAATTGCATACATCGTTATACTCAATTTCGCTATGATGTAGCAAACTTACGTACAAGATCCACCGCAACGCGTAACTGATTTAATGACGGAACTTACATTTTATTACAAAAAATACTGAATAAGTTCTGTTTAGCCTGTTAACTGTGGAATACATGCTTAAATATTCCTCACGGGATGTGTGAGTAAAATGAAGCAATGACGAGTGTACACGTCAAACGCAGATTGTACATTTTTATTCGACATAAAACTAACAATTCGTTAATGTCAATCGAATCAAAATAGAATTTTGGATTGACATGTATACGCCGAATGCAGTTGATTGGTTAACAAACTTCGATTTTCGATAATTAATATAAATGTACCCAATCGCGATCACGTCCACATTTTTCACCCATTGATTATTTCTGTTTATTGAATATGCTAATTAAAATGATCTGTTCGATGAAACCTTAAAATATCACATTTACAAATATTTTATTTACTACTTGAAACGGTGTTCTGCTATTAAAGTGTTTGTTAATAAGTCTAATTACATATTTTTTGATGATGAGTTACTAATATTGTACATACGTAATTCTGAAATCATCAACTTCATCAAAAGATTGCATGAATTTGTATTATCATTTGCTAAAATGTGCAAAAAATATTATATAATGATATTTCATTATACTATATTATCAATAACGAATTGGACAAGTACCTAGCTTTAAAATACAATGTTTGTAAGATCAAAAGTTAGAACATGTCGAGTTATGATATTTGATCTTCGATAGATATAAATAGTTTTAATTGTAGTAGAAATATAGTTTCTAGACAAAAAAAAGGTTAATTTTTTTTAAGCACATTGTTAAGCAATATTGTTCGTATCACGTGTCGAAGTACAATGTTAACTGAAAAGGAAAGTAATATCGATGGAAAAAGAATTATAATAGCAATATTTAAGTAGTTACGCGTAGTTAAGTAGAATGACGACCTCATATTTTTTTTTCAGAGACTACATTTTTGAGTAATTTTCTTCCCTCTTCTCAAAAATGGCTTGTAGTGTTTTATTTCATTTTATCAAGGTATCAGTTCTTCATCGTACAATATATTTATATTTTTTTATTCTTCTTTCTTAAGAAAAGTTCATTATAGCTCTTTTGTTTACTCAGATAAATCAAAGGTCTGATTATAAAACCAAATTTTGTTTTCATAAAATTAAGAATGAATTCAATTAAGAGAATACTATAAAAAAGAATAATATTCTATATTCTTCATAATCCGGATCGTATATAGTGGAGGAACACGCATAAAGTTTATTATTCAATCACAGGAAGTTTCTCTTTTCATGACTATGCTCATTTTTCCGTTCGATTCTTCAATTTAGAAGTCCGAGATTTATAAATTTTCTACTATTTCAATCACTTCTGCTTCTTTCGACCTTAAGGATATGTTATCGATACACCGAATTATTGATAACGTACCGATATTGTCAATAAGAATAACGATGCTCACATTTTTATAGTAAATCAGAAGGCGAAAGTATTATTTCCTATTAAGAGTTACGATTGTCTAGTTAGAATGAATATTATTCTGAAAGATTGATTGTTTAAAGGGATGATTTGTTATAACTGGATTAATTCTTTGTTTATAGTCTACTCTGCACCAACCGAGTCTCAAGTCGATCATAAAAATTTGATGAATAAATCTTATATTCAGTTCCATTTTTTGTTTTATATTTTTGTACTTTTGGAGTTTTATACTAATTCCACTTACAATTAGCGTAATGACTGGGTGATTAATCTCTCGCGAATGGCGTATACCGACACTGAGTGGAGATCAGTAATTGCAGATCGATGATTAACATTTGACAAATGAAACTTTCCGATATTTAATTTAATTTTATGTTTAATATTTTTATGCTTCTGAGATTTCATATCAATTTTTCGCTGTACTGTATGTTTATTTGTAGCGCAGGAGTTACAAATATTATAACTACGAAGTATGCATGCTATGCACATTGACGAGCACAGTAGGTTTCCCTAAGGATAATAATGATATAAGGGAATGTTATCCCACTGCTTGTTTTAATACGTTTACGATATGTTAACGATTAGATCTATAGACATTTGCTGAATACATAAAACAAATTTTCAAACTTCTAAATTGTTAAATTCACACACTCTCAAAATAGGTATTTAAAGTTGCAATTCAAATTTTCAGATTGTTAAATTTATACCATCTAAAATTGAGAAATATTCAAAATTGAAAATTTTCAATCTCTAAAGATGTTCAATTTTCACGTTCACAAATTTAATAATATTCAAAGTCGCAAAATTTGAAATTTATAAACCTTGAAGTTTTCAAATTCATAAGTTTACGTACTTAGGAGACTTAAAATTTTCAAATTTACAAAACTTCACGTTTTTTTAATTTAGAAACTTTTAAGTTTAACCATTTTCAAGATTTTTATTTCATAAACTCTTAGATTTATAGATCGTGAATGTTACAAAGTCACAAATTTTTTAATTTTAAATCTTTCAAACTATCCAGTTCACAAATTTCGAACTTTTGCGATTTTGCAAAACTTGAATTGTTTTTTTGAAATTCATTATTTCAGTTTATAAAATTTTAGGAACAACATAATTTTTATGTATTAAAGTTATGTCATAATATTTATCTATTATCTATTAAATCACTTTACTATAAAATAAAAGCTATGTAGTATATCTTCAAAAGATTCTAGTTTTAAAGTTAACAAAGAAATAATTATGATTTCCTGCGTAGGAAAGTATTGATAACACTAGATTGATTGTCAATTCGTTGCGAACCGTAAAAAAAGAAATTAATTCCCTATCTTCATAAATTGTTAAAATAATAAATTTAGATTTCTGATGTTTTAAATTATCAAGGATTCGATTGTTCGCGTCTGAATACTCGATGGTCATAATTTCGATAGAAAGAAGGAACGATGATGTTTGCAAAGATGTATATTATTTAAAACTGTATATTATTTATTGGACACGTGAGTTATTAAGGGAGTGTCCCTTCTAAGTACAAAAAAAACTCTTTATCCGATTGTCGAAAT